>OU342650.1:10027500-12427500 GCA_910589605.1 Chrysoteuchia culmella | reverse complement strand
TTACCTACTTTTTTATGTAACACTCCCTAAAAAACTACTGTCTAACGGCAACTTCTTCGATTGTATCTTTGTATTAGAAATGCGAAAGTATGTTAGTTTATTTGTTTGTTTGTTACTCTTTCACAAAATAGCTACTGAACCGATTTGGATGACATTGGGCACACAGATAGAAGATAGCCTGGATTAAAACATAGGTTACGTTTTATCCCGATATTTTCACGGGAACGGGAACCACACGGGTGAAACTGCGGTTGGTCACACAATAAATAAATGATAGCGTTGATTAAGAAAAAGATGTTATAAACACTTAAAATTGTTTATTCAAACCACATTTGAATTATCTATCAATATCCTTTAGCCATATTTTTGTGTAAAATTACGATTAACAGCAGATACTTTTAAAAAAAAGTCAAAACTCAGTAGATTTAAACAAAATAAAAATTCTTTTAAATCCTTAAGAAAAAAAAACCTGAATAGGGTATACAATTATGCTAATGGCGCCACGCCACCTTTGCTGGTGCCAATTTGTAGATGTTCAAATACTTGACAAAATAACGTTTGACTTTTTAAATCAATCACAACAACAATATTTTGGGACCACCGGTGGAGGCGCCATTAGTTCTCACTGTGTATGCCATTTATTTCCACCCTTAAAGTAAAGTCATTAAGGTCCTAAATCAATTTGAGAAATGTGTAAAAATTTGTATATCAATAATTTCTTAACTAATAAAATAAAACATTAATCTATAAATAAAGATCTTAGATCACAGTGAATTAACGATTTTCAAAATGCCTTGTTAAGTTTAACAATAAGTAATAAATGCCTATTCAGACTGATATTTCAATGCTCAGATAAACATTATTTCTCTGATAGAACCAATTGAAAATATAATGCAGGTTGATTATATATACGGAAAGTCGGTTCAGTTTCGTCCTGTCATTACTGTCACATTTTCATACAGTATGACAGCCACAGCAGCGACGAAACTGGAACTGAACCGAGTTTCCGTTAGATAATCGGCCCTATGGTTATTCGTATCTCTTTTAGTGTGTGGTTGTCATTTATTTTGGTTATGAATTAAACTGCCAACTATTATCCGAGAATTAAAAATCAGCCTTAAAATAATAAATATGTTTTACTGATCGCCTAGCTAGTCCAACGAAACTAATCATGGTAAATAATAACAAAATGTACACTCAACGGCAACTACGGTTTATACAAATTATCAATTTCATTTACAGACAATTCCGAAGTCATCGGCTTACGACATAGTTCCAATTGGACGACTGGAGAAATTCGTCAGTTTTGTAAAGCCTTACCTGCTGTTGACCGTACCATTACAATTACTTTCTATATTCACATGACACATGTTACAAATTCTCACAAAAAAAATCTTAATATAATAAGAGAGCGCGAGTACAATAAAATTTTAAAGAATTAACGGCAAGTGTGGTTAAACTGGTCAATGACCAAAGGTAAACTCGGTTCCAAGGCCTAATTTCACCGAGTTCAATCAAGCGACTAATTAACGTTAATCGTCATTAGAATCAGTGGTATATTTGTAAAAAAAAAGTTGGAGGGGACAGAATTAACGGTGTTTTAAACCACGACTATCCAATCGAAAGCTGTTGGTAATCTATGCTCGTTAATGGGCGTATATTTTTACTTCAGTAGAGTAATTTGACAGGTGCCAATGTCACTTTGTAAAAATAATCCTGCTTTAAACTGTTTTTCATAATGATTTCCGCAGATCCAGATCCAGTTCAGTACGTTTTAATTCCGTTCACGCACACAAATTCAATATTATAAATATAGCTACTTATGTTCAGCATTATTTGTACAAAGTGACAATGACAACCTGTTCAATCACTCTACTGAATAAAAAAATCCGACTATAGTTCAGTGAGCGTGTTTCAGTGGGGGTAGTTCAGTGGACGTAGTTCAATGGGCGTAGTACAGTGGACGTAGTTCAGTGGGCGTCGCACTGGTGGTGTGCTCGCAGCATGAGGCACTGGCCCGCGTGCTGCAGGTGGATGGCGGCCGGGCCCTGCATCCAGGGCTCGCCGTCTACCTGCATCGCGCACGAGCCCTCCAGCTCGATCTGGCGAACACACAAACATCCACCAAAAATTCATCATTTATTATCTTAAAAAAAGTATAAAAGCGTGAGTGAGAATGTAAAGTGCAAAGTAACAACGCCCTTAGTCTGCCGGGTCACTGACGCGGAGCAAGGCTGCCGAGCAGAGAAATGACGAAATATTAACCAATAGGATTACATAAAAAATGTCATCCTATTGTTTTTATTTCCTCATTTCTTCGCTCCGCAGCCTCGCTCCGCTTAGGTGGACAGGCAGCCTTAAGTGGCAACTCGACTGAAGCGAGATAGTAATAAGAAAAGGTCGTGCGCGAGAGCGAGACCGATTTTGCAATCAGGCGAAAATCACTTCGTAGTAAATAACTATAACGTATAACGAGAAAATGAAAGTATATATATCCTAAATAGTATTGGTGTCCACTAATTAAACCAATTTCCAATAGTACTTATATGTAACCCCATTTGAGAATAATCTAGAAAATACGTATTTTTAAGGGGTCATTTCGAAAAGAAAAAGTGTCGAGGCAAAATCATAAAATCGTGTTTGTGAAACTTTACAAAATATATCTTATTACCAGATTTGTAACATCTCTAACCGTCCTATAGTTTTATACCAAAAAGTACGTATTTTTTCGATATAGCGTCTTAACAGTCGTCAGTTTCAATAACCTATACTCAATCTCAATATTATTTATTTAGCCTAGGCTGTTACAAACACTTGTGAATGTCGAAGAAGCTACGGTATCGGTTCACAAACCCATACGTCGGATACTTGGATTTAAAACATAGTCTTCTGCCGTAGAGTTTGGACCAGCACCAAAACCCGTTGTCTTTAGGAGTCATAGAACAGAATATAAATCAGACAATATAATTTACCTTTACATTGGAAGCTTGAGTAAAACGGTATGGTTCAGCCAGACCACACTGTAGTCGCGCAATATGGAAAGATGAGGAAATACCCACAACCTATAAAAATAAAAGAAGTGGATTACTATGTTAAAACTTAAATTATTTTAACATAAACTATGTTAAAAACATAAATATTTCATCAATTTTTTTTATCAATTTAAATCTTACAATGTATTTAACATGCACCATATAATACAACCAAACTAATATAATGAAATCAAAGCAGTCGAACCTCAAGTTTTCCATCGTTGATGCTTTGCTCGTCCACTTCATTCTCGTTTCCCATACCTATAAACGAAAAATTTCACTAATAAACACGGTAAGTAATCGTACACACTCAAGTACTTTATCGTTATAGCATCGTCGTTAGATATGGAACCGGAAAGAAAGCGCAGGGGCGTGCATTGGTTTTCCAGCGTAGTAGGCCCTGTAGATCTAACTAGTAACTTTGCACCTATCCTATCCTGCTACCGAATATTATAAGTTTGAAAGTTTGTGAGATATTTATATCGACGCCGGCGCTCCAGGAGAGGATGTTGAGCGCCACGAGCGCCTGCAGCGGCAGCCACTATCATAGGGGGAGGGGACCGACAGCGCTCAGGGAGACGTCGGACACGGCCAGGGCCGCCACTCACGCCACAGGTCGACGCCGGCGCCCCAGGAGGGGATGTTGAGCGCCACGAGCGCCTGCAGCGGCAGGCACTATCATAGGGGGAGGGGACCGACAGCGCTCAGGGAGACGTCGGACACGGCCAGGGCCGCCACTCACGCCACAGGTCGACGCCGGCGCCCCAGGAGGGGATGTTGAGCGCTACGAGCGCCTGCAGCGGCAGCCACTATCATAGGGGGAGGGGACCGACAGCGCTCAGGGAGACGTCGGACACGGCCAGGGCCGCCACTCACGCCACAGGTCGACGCCGGCGCCCCAGGAGGGGATGTTGAGCGCCACGAGCGCCTGCAGCGGCAGGCACTATCATAGGGGGAGGGGACCGACAGCGCTCAGGGAGACGTCGGACACGGCCAGGGCCGCCACTCACGCCACAGGTCGACGCCGGCGCCCCAGGAGGGGATGTTGAGCGCCACGAGCGCCTGCAGCGGCAGCCACTATCATAGGGGGAGGGGACCGACAGCGCTCAGGGAGACGTCGGACACGGCCAGGGCCTCCACTCACGCCACAGGTCGACGCCGGCGCCCCAGGAGGGGATGTTGAGCGCCACGAGCGCCTGCAGCGGCGGCAGTGGCAGGAGGTCGCGCGCGCCGTCCACGCGCACGCGCAGGCGCCGCTCGAGCCCGCCGCAACCGCCGTCATCCAGCGCGCGCCCCGCGCCCAGGCACGCGTATGCCACCTGCGCCGAAGTAGTTTGATTTAAACACGCTTTGGCTAAATTCAGTTCACTAAATGAAACATAATTAATTTAGACAAGTGTAAAGGCTAAGGCTAGGCTTATTCTGATCAGCAAGAACAATTAACTGTTGTTGATTAAATTTATACACTATTATACACATTGTGTCTTAATTTTGCAAGTAATTTATTTGGACTATACTTCGAGTACCTTATTTATAGTGACATTTAATTTGAAAGTATTGGTTGTGACCTTTTGATATGTGATTATAACTGTTATAATCTTGTCTGCCTGATGATTTCCTACTATGACGACTTCCGCCGTAGAAATGGGATTTTCATGCAAAAACCGTTCTAAGTTGCGCTCATGGTAAATATCAGTAGGTTGAAACTACTGTTTTTCTCGCTTGTAATTTTGTGACAGTAGCTGAATCCTTTTTGTTTTGTTCAAATACGATAGGTAGTTTCGGATTTACAATGTTCAAACATGAATCTTCGCGCACTCCTCGCGCGACGTCATTCGTCTCGTCATAGAATTCGGGAAACCACGTGAGGAAAAAATAAAAACACTGTTTTTTTTTCTTATTTTTCTTTATTAATTATTTTAGTACTAATATGACGTATAGTACTAGTACTATTAAGTATTCTGTGGTATAGTTGTTATAGTTTTTGTTTTTTTTAAACCCCATCGATTTTTTGATTCAAAATGGTTCTAAGTCTTTAAATGGGACGTCACAATGCCACGTCTGTTGATGGGTTGGAACAGCGGCCATACAATTTATTGCATGGTCCTTTGGCACACACAAAGCCTGGAATGAAACAGGATATTTCCACGGGAACGCGAACCATGCGGTTGTGACTGTGGGTGGGCGACTAATAATTGGTACTTACATAGTTGAGTGTCCGGCTGGCGTATCTGTAAAGAAACTGCGAGCGCGCTCGATGGAAGTCCAGCGCGACTTGGGCGTCGACGCCGATGCTCGCGTAGTTGTACGCGTATATCACACGGTCGGCGGGCGCGCGCCCGAGCCGCCTGCGCTTGGGTTTGATTGTCACCTTCCACCTGGTCAAGATCATATTAAAGTGCGACAAGGCTTTTAGTGAACGTGGCTAAATAAGGAACTAACATGACACGTCTATGCCCTCGTTAATTATAAGCCTTGTTGATATGTAATACGGCTTTTATTGAACGTGGTAAAAAAAGGAACTAAGACCGCCATCTTGCATTATGTTATTTGTAATATTAGTGAACAGCGCCCCCGTTCACGTTCATTAAAAGCCTTGTCACACTATAATATTTTAGCCATAGTAGCATTCTGTATAATTTTTTTCATAATATAAATAATACATAAATTATAATAAAAAGCCTCCTTAAAAGCAGAATGAATTCATATCATAAGTTAGTTATCACTCCAAATTAAAAATAAAAGCATTAAATATGAAAATAGAGTTTATTATACCTATCCAGCGGCTGTTCATTAGCTTGTCTAATAGAGTTAATAATGGAATGTGCGTCTATGTGTGAATTGCTTCCAGAGCCCCATCCAAGCACTCGAGATAAATCATTGCCTGTTCCCATCGGCATTATTGCTACGGCGGCCTACAAAAGAACATTCTGTTTTCAGAATTTATAAAGCACCTGCAATTATCATCATGCTATTAATTATCGTTGCCATCAATTGCGATCGACGGCATCCACTCGGGAGTGCTCTTGTTCGGCTGAATTGCGCCAGAAGCGCCGGTCATAATTAACGTGCGTCACGCGTATCGAGCACACAAGGCGAATAAAATCAATCAGTATTTATTCCTTGTTCGTCCCAAAGGTTTGCCCCACATTCCAAAGTTTTCCCGGTTCGCAACACATTCCAAAGTTGTCCCGATTATCCCCACATCAATTTAAAGTAAAAAGTACTGCCAAAAATAAATTAAGTCTATACTTGGGATATAGTCGTAAAAGTATTAGTTTTTAAAATACCGCTTTCAACCTCTTGGTTAGCTATCTGACCCTAGTACTTCAAACTAAAAATATAAGTAATTGAACATAAAAGTTAGTAAGTAATTGATTGATTAATGTTAAATAATACGAAGCCTTGTTTGCTTATTGTACATTCCTACGAAAAAGTAAGTTGGCAGTATAATAACGTGGGGCGAATTGTTAATCAAGGGGCAAACCAAGAATAAAGTATTAATATTTCTGTTTTGAGTGAAGGGGCATATTTTTTAGGGCGAATCGAGATTTTTATGTGGGGCGAAACTCAGTGAGGCGAATGGGGTACAAATCAAAATAAGGTGTATTAAATGAAATGCTAAACAGAACATTAATTATGCAAATGCTTCAACAGTTGCCGGTCAGCTTACCCTGACATGTGTTACTGATAGCAATGTATTGAGTATCCAAGCTACAGTGCCATCACCTCCGACGACCAGAACGCGGCACCGCGGTGGCAACCATCGCACGACACTCTCGGGTGTCGTTCTGCTCAAATCAACTACCTGTAGTAATAATTATATTATATGATTTCTTGCGTATTTAACTTAAGCTGGCTTGCAATAAATAAGCACAACTTCAATATTCAAAGATAGCTCAGATAACTTATTTATAAGAGCTAAATGTAACAGTCAACTGTATTGGATTAAGCAATCCTTTAAAAATTGACAGAACTTCATCACTTCTATTGCTACCTGACTTTCGATTTGCTGAAATTATTATTAGTAATATCAATACACTTATTTTATCAAAAACATATTTTCAATGGTTACACCAAGAACTGAATAAATAATAACATTTAACACTAAAAAATATTTACCAAATATTATAAGAGGTTCCCAGTTATCATCAGTCAATGGCTTAATATTAGTAATAACTCCCTTTTCTACTTGAATACAATATGGAGGAATTATTACATCTCTATACTTCTGAAAATTGCATTCCTAAAACAAACTGGCAACTTTAATGGAACCTTCATGGAATTATATCAGTCGCTTTGATATCAGTTGTCATATGATTAAAGCAAGTTTAATTATTTAAGATAAAGTTATATAATGCATAAAGCAACTTCTAACTTTAAAGCTAACAGGCTAGGCTAGAGGCACTATAATATCATGAAATTAAATAGTCACTATACTTAAGTTACAAAACTTACCTCTGTGTCGTTAAGAGTACTGTACGTGCATAATTTGGTTCTTTGACACCAAGAACAAAAG
This sequence comes from Chrysoteuchia culmella, assembly GCA_910589605.1. Classification (NCBI taxonomy): domain Eukaryota; kingdom Metazoa; phylum Arthropoda; class Insecta; order Lepidoptera; family Crambidae; genus Chrysoteuchia; species Chrysoteuchia culmella. The sequence continues at coordinate 12,419,949 of OU342650.1, read as the reverse complement.
AACTTCTTCAGTCCATCATTATGATCCAAGTTATCAGTTCTTACAGTACCAACTAAAAACATCAGAAAGATTGTAAACTTATTTTGTATCCTCTTGGATCTAATACCAGATTTGGATTAAAGAAAATGTGGATAAGGATGGTATTTGGTTTTTTCATAATTCACACAATAAGAAATAAAAATTGTCACATTACCATTTACCCAATGATGATAAAATAATTTGTCACTTGGCCATGTTATCGTTTTGCATCTGTATTTCTTGTCAACTATTCTGTAACATTTCTTGCAGGCACTTGCCGCACAACACTCACAGAAAAGACCAACTAATGGTAGCATCAGTTTACTGCATGCTGTGCACTATAAAGTGAAATACAAAAAAGAAATTAATTAATGTGTATGAACAAATATCTTAAACTAAAGAACTATTTAGCTTAAAACATCATTACGGTTTGCAACTAATGAACAGACACAGTGACAGCACTTGCGATGACATAGAAATAAAAAAATACAGCACACTTTTTCAAGCTGATGAGTTGAGATGGTCAAAAATAGATTGATTTATTATTATTATTTATAATAATTAATATGCAGGCAGGCCTGCCTGCCAGTTGATACAAATTATTGTTTACTTACATATATATTGTAAGGTATAGATTTGTTACATTGAATGCTCCTCCACGAGTGTCCCCGAGATCTATAGCTCGTTTGCATATAAATATTATCACTGAACAGGGCGTGAACGATTTTATAAATAAGGTAACTCAAAAATAAGCCACCTATAAGAAAATAATAGTTGAATAACACATCATTCAACGTGATTAGATTCTTCATATCGTTTCAAAATGATTTAATTAATCATTTTAAAGAATTAAGGTTAGTTTTGTTACTTATTTTCCTGTTTCTGCAATAATAACTATATTTTCATTCTTTCGTTGAAGTCAATTTTAGCTTGTTTGCACAAATACAAATTATATAGCTTGTTTGTAGGTTTACGTACTCGTAATAAATTTAAATTCACAGATTAACATAGCTATTTAAATTCAGTGACATTGTGATACCTACAGGGGGTCGACACTTCATACAAAAATGTAAAATATATGGATTTATGAACGTAGTTTGTACCAACATCAAATTACGAAAAAACCCGACTAATGAAAAAGGAAGTTTAATAGATTTGTCCCATCGTTTTATAACGACATCGTAATTTAGCAGTATTATACGTCACGTCATGTTGGCCTGCATTGCATGTGACGCGCCGCCGAATTTAACTTTTTCTGTCAGTGATAACGTAATATTTTATTACAGTCACCCCGTGTGTACCTTACACCTTTCACCTTGGGTGCTATAAAAACCTTTAGTACCGGATAAATAATGTCTTATTTCGGTATTCAAAACATTCGTAACGCAAGCGTTTAAGAATTATTGGCATTTAAAGATGGGCCTCACGGGATGACGCTTAAGATTATGGATGCTGGAAATAACAAAAACTAGCGAACGAAAGTCCAGTTTCAGTCCCTAGATCGTCAGTGACGCAAAAATAAATAAGATTTAACACTCGAGCATCGTTTAAAATAGAACAGATCTCATAAAATCGACGTTTAAACATGGTACATACAGAACCGTGTGGTCAAATTTTCAATTGCCAAAATATCAATAATCATTCCGTTTGGAGCCAAACAAAACATTCTACCAGCGTTACGTTTGATATGTGACAGCATTTAACACATTAAATTCGTTCAAATAACAAGGCATCAATATGAAAAAGCGAAAACTATATTTCATACCGTCACACTGTGTGGCCCATCTTTGAAGCCGTTACGTTACGTGAATTTTGCGTTACGAATGTTGAAAAGCAATTCACAGTAAAGAGAATTTCCGTCACTGAGGATCTATCTTTACCTGGAACCAATCAGTGCAGTACTTACGATACAATTCAAGATTGAAATTTGTATGAAAATCTCAAATTAGGGTGACAACCATTTACGTACATTGATGGATAAAAAGGCTAAACCAACCTGATAATTAGCTAGTTTTACGGCGTAAGTGAGATGTAATGTACCTAATTCATGTTAAATAATAAAAAAAAACTATTTCCATTCAAAATAGTCTTAAGTCCGTGTCACGAAAGTTGTCGTGCGGAATTTCTGTGGTACTCAAATTATCTTCCATAGTAATAGCGTACATTTGCGGATGTTGAAGGTGACTACAGTTTCTCATGCGCCATATTTCGTGAGTCAGACTATTTATAACCACCATCTTCTTCTTGTTTGTCTGCGATTATGATGGTCTGTAGTCTGTGACCTAGTGATATGCCGAGACGGCTATATTTGGTATTCGAGTACTGGCACGAGTATTCGAAACTACTTCAGTGGACTCGAGTACTCTTCGAACTTTATAGTTTGCTTTTCACGACCAATACTAATATTTCAACTCAAATCAAAAATCATGTATGCACGCTAAGAAAGTAAATAATAACAGAATAATGTATATCTGCGCCAGAGGTCCCGGGTTCGATCCCCGGACAAGACAAATATGAACATGACTCTTTGTCTTGGTCTGTGTGTTTAATATGTATGCTAAGTATGTATTTGCAAAAAAAAGTATATAGTATGTTCATCCGTTATCTAGTATCCACAAATAATTACTTAAAGGCCTTTATAAGCCTTTGAGTTTTATTTATAATAAATGTATTTCCGAGGGAGTTTTCCCTGAGATCTGGAAGCGTGCAAATATAGTACCTGTACATAAGAATGGCTCTAAGCATGAGGTGGAGAACCACAGACCCATTTCTATTTTGTGTGCCCCTGCGAAGCTTTTCGAAAGACTTGTTCACAATGAAATTTACCCTGTTTTACATAGAACTTTTATCAAAGAACAACACGGATTTGTAAAGAGAAGGTCTACTACTACCAACTTAATGATTTATGTCTCATCACTATTTGAAAACATGGATAATAATACCCAAACAGACGCTATATACACAGACTTTCGAAAAGCTTTCGACAGGGTTGACCACGAAGTTCTTTTAAAGAAATTATCTTTTAATGGCATACGTGGCAATCTATTGCGTTGGTTCATCTCATACGTAACTAATAGAACTCAAAAGGTCGTTATTAATGGGTTTCAGTCACAGATTACTCATGTGACATCTGGCGTTCCTCAGGGGTCCATACTTGGCCCACTCCTGTTTGTATTGTTTATAAATGATATTGAGCAGTGTTTCCTCAACTGCAATTTCTTGCTCTATGCAGATGACCTCAAAATTTTCAAGCCCATCAAGAATATCTTAGATTGTATTCTGCTTCAGGAAGACTTAAACAGGCTCTCTGCTTATTGTTTAAATAATAAGTTGCAGTTGAGTCTACCCAAATGTAGCTTTATTAGTTTTTCAAAGAAAAAACAAAATATCAACTTTGACTACTCCCTTTGTAACGTAACTCTTAATGAAGTTTCTTCGATACGCGACCTTGGTGTCACTTTAGATAATAAATTGCATTTGGACATTCATGTTGAAAATATAATAAATAAGGCCTATAAAATGTACGGATTTATCATGAGATCTGCTAAAGATTTTAAGAAATCTTATACATATTTGTATCTTTATAAGACCTTAGTGCGATCCCAATTAGAATTTGCTATACCACTATATAATAAGTATAACGACATGTTAGAAAGTGTACAACGTAAATACTTAAGATCTATGCATTACAGATGTTATAATTCATATCTATCGTATGACCAACTTTTACATAAGTATGATCTACTTACTCTGCAATCCAGACGTAAGCTATTAGAGTGTATGGTACTTCATGGAATTATTCACAATAAGTTCGATTGTACTGAGCTGACTGGCAGGCTGTGTTATGTTGTTCCGAGAACTATTCAGGTGCGGGAAGTTCGTGCTCGTAAGTTGTTCGCCATTGCGAGGTGTCGTACGAATGCTGGTAAACGTTCACCTCTGCAGCGCATCTCTGATAATTATAATTCGCTGTTCCTGGATGCTGACATATTTTCGCTTTCTGAGGCGCAATTCAAGCGGTCCATCCGTATCTTACTGGAATCACTTATATAATTTTAGTTAATATATAATTGTTTTTTTTGTATAGGCAAACAATATTTTGACCGACTTGTTTCATCTGGTTCATTAAATTAAGTGAAATACGTAGGAACTTATGATGTTCGGCTCAGCACTAATTCTATCTTTTTTTATTTTTTATTATTATTTTTATTTTAGTATAAAAGTAGTTATGCTTTGTATTTTTATATTTTGTTGTTGCTTAGCATCACACTGTCTTATAAACTTTTTATTTTTTTTAAGTAACTTGTGGTTAACGTCTTTGACTGCATATTTGTTTAAGTTACCTAAGAAGATATGATTTAAACCCTTGTATGTAATATGTAGTTGTTTGTTGACCCAAATAAAGAGAAAAAAAAAATAAATCTCTAACAGGAATTATAAACACGTTCGAAGCTGCAATGAGTCATAAACACTTCTCGCGTCGTGCGTGACTAACTTCACAATGCTCTTTAAACATTTAAAATTCGATTGTACGCGTGAAGTTAGAAGACTCGAAACCTGTATTCGAGTATTGTGGATCCAAATATAGTATTCTAAATACTCGAGTACGTGAGTGAGTACCTGCTAGGTATTCGTGTCAGTTCAGGGGCCCAATTCTCGCGCATTCGACATTTTTTAGGGTAAAAAATCTGTATTAAAAGCTCGCTGAAAGCAATCTTCGACATTATAGGATTATCAAAGATAATTTAAACTAAAGGTTTTTGTCAGTAGTAGAGATTTTACATAAATTTTTAATAAAGAAATTAAGGAAATAAAAAATGTCGAATTCGAGATGTCGAAGGCGCTAGAATTGGGCCCCTGTACTCAGGCAGGCCAGTAAGTCTGATTCAGCACATCTCTATCGCCATTAGAATATGTTTACGTTCAAATTAAATGCGTTGTTTGTTTGCACAAACTTTATTTGTCTTTTTTTGTAACTTTCTGTTGTGTTTGTCGTTCGCTGTGTTGTTGTATTGTGGTGTAGTTGTGACTGGTGGTGTGTGTTCTTTGTTGGCGGGATTAGCAGAGTTATAATTTTTATTTATATTGTAGTCGTATTTGTTTTACAAAATAATTTGTCCTGTATTGTTTAGTTTTTTCATGGGTGCGATCTTCAATTATCCGAAGCTTTTGGCTTCAGATAATTGACAATCACACTGTGGTGGTCCCCCCCCTACCCCCCACCAACTCCCAACCGGAGCAAATGCATAGTTCGTGAGATAATTGAAATTGAAATTACCAACTATATCTAAAGATCAATTGGAGGCGCCTTCAGCTACTGGTTCATCTGGGAGACAAGTTAATAATTATTGTACATATTGTGATTGAACAGTGACATCTTCATGTCATTATTATTGTTAACAAAATAACTTTTAAGTATGATTGTATATCAGCAAATCGTTAATAATTATTGTACATATTGTGATTGAACTGTGATATCTTCATGACATTAATATTGTTAACAAAATAACTTTTTTAGTATGATTGTATATCAGCAAATCGTTAATAATTATTGTACATATTGTGATTGAACTGTGACATCTTCATGTCATTATTATTGTTAACAAAATAACTTTTAAGTATGATTGTATATCAGCAAATCGTTAACAATTATTGTACATAATTGTGATTGAACTGTGATATCTTCATGACATTATTATTGTTAACAAAATAACTTTTAGTTTCTTCTTTTAGTAGGAAGTACCTGGGTACTTATATGATTGACCTGTGATGTGTAATATTTTAGAATACTTAGTACTAGTTTGTTTTTCAACAAATCGTTATTATTGTGATTTTAACAGTGATAATCTTTATAACATTATAATTATTGTTAACAAAATAACATTTTTTATTATAATTGTAGGTACGTATATAAAAAGATTGACCTGTAGCGCATATCACCAATTATTCATCTATAATATAGTTTGTTTTAAACTTGTACATAATTTTATTGTTTGTTGTTGTTATTATGTCATTTAATTAAAGAGTGTAATTTATGGTACCTAACTAAAAATATACCACAAAATATAATTTGATATCATCTTAACAAAACAATAAATGAATCCATGGCATAACTGGTCGTGCAATGCAGTTGGTAAAAAGCACAAATTATATAGTAATGTACAAGTAGTCCAAAGGGCCGACGAGCATCATCAGTCATAAATTAGACATATTTTTCTTATGTTAACTGTCAAATTATTTACTAAATAAACTATCCAAAACTTAAGATAAGTCGATAGATAAACCGACCGGCAAATCATTTAAATTATAGTAGTGTTGCGAGATGGAACTGTAATACTTTGACATTTTATTATTGATAGGTGAACAATTAATTTGTAGCAAAATATTTTTCTTATTTTGAGTTAATAAAACACAAATTGTGGAATCATATTTTTTTTGTACTTTTATTTGGCCTGTTTCACAATCATATAAAGTAAGTTCTGACTTCTAATTTGAAAAATAATTTTACATTTTTAATAACCCCACTGTCAAATATCACGTTGTCTTGTATCTAATCTATACTATATAAGCTCAGGAACTACTGGACCGATTTAGACAATTCTTAGACCATTAGAAAGCTACATTTCTCCCGAGTAACATAGTCTATATTTTATCCCGATATTTTCAAGGGAACGGGCACCACGCGGGTAATACCGCGAGGATCCGCTAGTACTATAATAATACTACATTGACAGTCCAGGCCTCCCTGACCGAGCCCTTGGGGCCTACCGAGTAAAAAATATGGATATCTCCCACCAAATTGCCAAGAAATTGCTTGTTACCTTAAGTTCTAAATCTAATAGGTAGTTCTAAACTTCATATACAAGTTTATTTTCAAATTAAAATAGAATGTTTCCACCACAATAGAGAATTTAATGTCAAAGTATACTGTGGTCACTTCGTCAGAATGCCGATCCTTTAAAAACAAACTGGGAAATATTTGTCTGCGCAAATCTGAATAGCTTGGCCATTTTACCGTATTATGAAGGCACCTAATTTAATTTCAACATATTTAACCTCATTTTTTATGTAAGTTTTTGTTTATAAAGCTAGTTATCAATAATTCATGTAGTTGTCACCTGTAAATTAAGGTTTCAATATGTTATATAAATGGCAATATGTCTGTTTTTGTTGATATTTTAGTGTTAATCTCGTTGTTGACAAAATTCCAAATAAATAAAATAAATAAATACGGTGTCCGCAAAAAATACTACTTGGTCACCCTAACTCAATTTTCATACAAATTTCAATCTTGAATTGTATCGTAAGTACTGCACTGATTGGTTCCGGGTAAAGATAGATCCTCAGTGACGGAAATTCTCTTTACTGTGAATTGCTTTTCAACATTCGTAACGCAAAATTCACGTAACGTAACGGCTTCAAAGATGGGCCACACAGTGTGACGGTATGAAATATAGTTTTCGCTTTTTCATATTGATGCCTTGTTATTTGAACGAATTTAATGTGTTAAATGCTGTCACATATCAAACGTAACGCTGGTAGAATGTTTCGTTTGGCTCCAAATGGAATGATTATTGATATTTTGGCAATTGAAAATTTGACCACACGGTTCTGTATGTACCATGTTTAAACGTCGATTTTATGAGATCTGTTCTATTTTAAACGATGCTCGAGTGTTAAATCTCATTTATTTTTGCGTCACTGACGATCTAGGGACTGAAACTGGACTTTCGTTCGCTAGTTTTTGTTATTTCCTGCATCCATAATCTTAAGCGTCATCCCGTGAGGCCCATCTTTAAATGCCAATAATTCTTAAACGCTTGCGTTACGAATGTTTTGAATACCGAAATAAGACATTATTTATCCGGCACTAAAGGTTTTTATAGCACCCAAGGTGAAAGGTGTAAGGTACACACGGAGTGACTGTAATAATATTTTGCTCAGAAGTTTTTAATTTATTTTTACATAATTTTAATAATGTTATTAATTACAAAGATACATAAGGTGGCAAATCTTTGCGAATGTGCGAAATTTGTTGTGTCCGTAGAGTGAGAAGGTTGAACAAGGTAATATTATGTCTAAATTCCCGCTTGAGCTGAACAGGTAATATAATCAATTGTTTTAATAAAAACATTGTTTAAAGTCTATTTGAGTAAAAACATGTTAATAATAATAGTATTATCAGTAAATATTATGGATTTAAGTAATAATTTTATGAAAATTACAATATTGTAGTATAAACTATATTGCCATAGTGCTGTGTCATTGTCAAGTTATTAGTTATCGATATTGTTATATTTTAGATGTCCGTCATGGGACGAAGACTTCCAGACCAGCTTCGGTTGGATCCCGGTACCCGGGCGAATAACATCTAGTTCGGAAGAAGAGCTCACCGCTATTGTCCTTTCTATCAGTGGTTGCATCCTCCTGATACTGCCTTCCAATATTCCTACAGATTTATCAGAAATACATGAATCATATGGAACCTTGTTTTATTTGTGCAATAGGTACTATACTAATAGGTAACTAAGAACTGCCGAGTGGAATGTGATCATTTATAATAGTGTAAGTATTATTTATCGATATCGATAGGTTATGTTTAGGGGTTAGGGGTGCATCCCTAATCCCTTGTCATTTTGACAACTGACACTGTTATGTTGGTACCTCTTAAAAAACTCAGGTTGGTAGAAACTACGTTCATAAATCAGTTTAGTGGCTTGTATGGAAGTGCCGTCTCTTAAAAAACGTAGTGATTACTTGCTCAGTGGATACCTACTTAAGTCAGTCACTGACATAGGTAGCCTAGGCATTGTCTGTTGTATCTCTATGAGCCTAGGTAGAAATCACAATTTCTTTTTTTTTCTGGCCCGTTCGTTGGCGAATATACAAACTGTGTATATTCGCCAACGTCAAGTAAAAAATTATTACAGTCACCCCGTGTGTACCTTACACCTTTCACCTTGGGTGCTATAAAAACCTTTAGTGCCGGATAAATAATGTCTTATTTCGGTATTCAAAACATTCGTAACGCAAGCGTTTAAGAATTATTGGCATTTAAAGATGGGCCTCACGGGATGACGCTTAAGATTATGGATGCTGGAAATAACAAAAACTAGCGAACGAAAGTCCAGTTTCAGTTCCTAGATCGTCAGTGACGCAAAAATAAATAAGATTTAACACTCGAGCATCGTTTAAAATAGAACAGATCTCATAAAATCGACGTTTAAACATGGTACATACAGAACCGTATGGTCAAATTTTCAATTGCCAATCCGTTTGGAGCCAAACGAAACATTCTACCAGCGTTACGTTTGATATGTGACAGCATTTAACACATGAAATTCGTTCAAATAACAAGGCATCAATATGAAAAAGCGAAAACTATTTTTCTTACCGTCACACTGTGTGGCCCATCTTTGAAGCCGTTACGTTACGTGAATTTTGCGTTACGAATGTTGAAAAGCAATTCACAGTAAAGAGAATTTCCGTCACTGAGGATCTATCTTTACCCGGAACCAATCAGTGCAGTACTTACGATACAATTCAAGATTGAAATTTGTATGAAAATATCAAATTAGGGTGACAACCATTTACGTACATTGATGGATAAAAAGGCTAAACTAACTTGATAATAAGCTAGTTTTACGGCGTTGATTCTAGCAACATAAGTGAGATGTAATGTACCTAATTCATGTTAAATAATAATAAAAAAACTATTTCCATTCAAAATAGTCTTAAGTCCGTGTCACGAAAGTTTTCGTGCGGAATTTCTCTGGTACTCAAATTATCTTCCATAGTAATAGCGTTCATTTGCGGATGTTGAAGGTGACTACAGTCTCTCATGCGCCATATTTCGTGAGTCAGACTCTTTATAACCACTATCTTCTTCTTGTTTGTCTGCGATTATGATGGTCTGTCTTGTCTGTAGTCTGTGACCTAGTGATGTGCCGAGACGGCTATATTTGGTATTCGAATATTTTGGTAATCGTTATAAAAATAATCGAACTAGGACTCGAGTCAGAGGACTTGGACAGGTATTCGAGTACTGGCACGAGTATTCGAAACTACTTCAGTGGACTCGAGTACTCTTCGAACTTTATAGTTTGCTTTTCACGACAAATTCTAATATTTCAACTCAAATAAAAAATCATGTATGCACGCTAAGAAAGTAAATAATAACAGAATAATGTATATCTGCGCCAGAGGTCCCGGGTTTGATCCCCGGACAAGACAAATATGAACATGTCTATTTGTCTTGGTCTGTGTGTTTAATATGTATGCTAAGTATGTATTTGCAAAAAAAAGTATATAGTATGTTCATCCGTTATCTAGTATCCGTAACACAAGTTCTTCACGAAACTTAATGTGGGCTAGATAATTGGTGTGATTGTATGTAATTATTTATTATTAACTGCTACCACGCTGCCTAGACGGGTTGGTAGAGGGTTTATTTCAAGTTTTCCTTCTCTCGCACAGGCGTTCAGTGCCTCTTATTATATAATCAGTCAGTCATTAATCATGTAATCATTTTTGGTATTGATAAGTTCCATACTTCGGATTTTTTCTACGGAGCCATCCCTTTCTATCACACAGTCGGTGTTGTATTTAGATAACACTAAATTATACAAACCGACAGTTCGACAGATTAAATAAAATGATAACTTTTAACAAGAAACAAATAATTACTTAAATCTCTAACATCTCATTAAACTGACAGTCCGGATAGGAATTATAAACACGTTCGAAGCTGCAATGAGTCATAAACACTTCTCGCGTCGTGCGTGACTAACTTCACAATGCTCTTTAAACATTTAAAATTAGATTGTACGCGTGAAGTTAGAAGACTCGAAACATGTATTCGAGTATTGTGGATCCAAATATAGTATTCTAAATACTCGAGTACGTGAGTGAGTACCTGCTAGGTATTCGAGTCAGTTCAGGGGCCCAATTCTCGCGCCTTCGACATCTCGAATTCGACATTTTTTAGAGTAAAAAATCTGTATTAAAAGCTCGCTGAAAGCAATCTTCGACATTATAGGATTATCAAAGATAATTTAAACTAAAGGTTTTTGACAGTAGTAGAGATTTTACATAAATTTTTAATAAAGAAATTAAGGAAATAAAAATGTCGAATTCAAGATGTCGAAGGCGCGAGAATTAGGCCCCTGTACTCAGGCAGGCGAGTAAGTCTGATTCAGCACATCTCTATGGCCATTAGAATATGTTTACGTTCAAATTAAATGCGTTGTTTGTTTGCACAAACATTATTTGTCTTTTTTTGTAACTTTCTGTTGTGTTTGTCGTTCGCTGTGTTGTTGTGACTGATGGTGTGTGTTCTTTGTTGGCGGGATTAGCAGAGTAATAATTTTTATTTATATTGTAGTCGTATTTGTTTTACAAAATAATTTGTCCTGTATTGTTTAGTTTTTTCATGGGTGCGATCTTCAATTATCCGAAGCTTTTGGCTTCAGATAATTGACGATCACACTGTGGTGGTCCTCCTCCCTACCCCCCACCAACTCCCAACCGGAGCAAATGCATAGTTCGTGAGATAATTGAAATTGAAATTACCAACTATATCTAAAGATCAATTGGAGGCGCCTTCAGCTACTGGTTCATCTGGGAGACAAGTTCATAATTACGTGGAAGAAATTAGGTTAGTAGAGATATTATAGCAAAGATTTAAATCAAATTAGTGTTGATTAGGTCGAAATTGCTAACAGAACCGAACTAGTCAACCCCGACTCCACGTGGTATTAGTAGAGTTCATTCCATACAAGCAACTAAACTGATTTATGAACGTAGTTTCTATCAACCTGAGTTTTTCTAAGAGCTACCAACATAACAGTGTACAGTTGTCAAAAAGACAAGGGATTAGGGATGCAACCCTAAACATATACTTACATAAACTAATACATACAAACATATACTAATACATACTTTTACACCATTATATTTTGTCACATTCCACTCGGAAGTTATTAATTACCTATTAGTATAGTATTGCACAAATAAAACAAGGTTTCATATGATTTATGTAATTCTGTTAAATCTGTAGGAATGTTGGATGGCAGTATCAGAAGAATGAAGCAGCCACTAATAGAAAAGACAACAGCGGTAAGCTCTTCTTCCAGACTAGTTGTTATTTGCCTGGGAACCGGGATCCAACCGATGGAAGTCTTCGTCCCATGACGAACATGTAAAATATAACAATATTGATAACTAATAACATGACAATGACACAGCACTAAGACAATATAGTACAAACACTACGATATTGTAATTTTCTTAGAATTACTACTTATATTTACAGATAATACTCTTATTATTAACACTGTTTTTACTAAAATGGACTTTGTACAATGTTTTTATTAAAACAATTGACTATATTACCTGTTCAGCTCAAGCGGGAATTTAGCTAAAAATATTACCTTGTTCAACCTTCTCACTCTACGGACACAACAAATTTCGCACGTTCGCAAAGATTTGCCACCCATTTTATGTCTCTTTGTTATTAATAACAGTATTAAAATTAAATTAAAAACTTCTCAGCAAAATATTACGAATATTACGATATCACTGACAGATAAAGTTAAATTTGGCGGCGCGTCACATGCTGGCCAACATGACGTGATGTATAATGCGGCTAAATTACCGTGTCGTTATAATACGACTTTCTTTTTCATTAGTCGGACTAATTTTGTAATTTAATGTTGGCACAAACTACGTTCTAAATTCAATCATACTTCCTATATTTTACATTTTTGTATGAAGGAAGTGTCGACCCCTCACTAGAGTACTGTACAAGCAAGTAGACCCCCTGCACTAACTAGCTATTAGATAGTCTGTGTCTGATATCGTGATTTGTGGTTTATCGAAAGATTATATTTAATTCGAGCATCTTGTACAAATACCAATAACTATCTAATTTGTGCTGAGGATACAAAAACAATATTTACACAGCACAACACGGAATCTCTTTTTCATACACTTCTTTAAAATACCAATGCCATTATGTCCTTAAACTCGGTTTACGAAACCGCTTACAAAGGCGACTTCAATCAAGTTAAAGTAAAAGTTGATCAAAATGAAACTTTAACTATAACACCAGATGAAGTAATGTGTCATAAACTTGTTGACAATGATAATACATGGGTGTACTGTAGGATTTTCCATGAACAATATTGTATTCTCTCTTTTACAGAATGGTAGACCTCTTCTTCATTGGGCTGCTCTTGGTGGAAATGAAAATTTGGTTGAATTTTTACTAGATGGAGGGAGTCCTATAAATTCGCTAGATGACTCTAACTACAGTCCTTTGATATTAGCAGCTTCTGCAGGAAGATATGAAGTAGTAAGATTACTGATCGGTAGAAAGGCTGATATCAACCAAAAAACAAACCGTGGTCAGTCTTCATTGCATTACGTTTGTTCAAAGGGGCATATTGAGGTAGGTATGTTGAATTATTTCATGCATGCAACAATTTTCAAATATAATTAATGTTAAGTTTGAGAAAGTACTGTGCTCTAAACTAACATTAAACATATCTGGTAGCTGTAATGAATGTAATAAACTGTTTAAAGTTTAAGAAAATTTATGTGTTTAGGTTGCTAAATTACTACTGGAAGCAGGAGTGAATATCAATGAGACTGATGTATTGAATGCTACACCACTACATAGGGCAGCAGCTCAAGGTCGGACAAATGTTGTAGAATTATTGTTATCATATCCACAAATCAATGTAAATATTTCTGATTCTACTGGATCTACTCCACTGTAAGTATTTTTGGCAATAGAACAGAGCCATAGTCAGGGTGTTAATTATTGATTTGGAAACTGTATCATTTATCTGAATCAGCAAAAATATAATTACCTTTGCAACCACCATCACATAATGAGCCGTTAAAATAGTAACAATCCATATCATCCTCATCATCAACAACATGATGATATGAAATGCTGCATAATTGGTTACAATACAATAGAAGTGGATTAACCTTGTAACCAGTAATACAAGTTAAAATCCACTTCAATCAATAATAGGAAAAACATTGATGATTCCTCTACTTTATTTTATACACTTTCTGTAAAATAAATTGCCAGTTCTACATATAAGTTTGCTTAAGTCTCGTTTGTTGAAACTATTCCAATTTAAAATAATTATCACATATAACAATAAAAAATCTATTGTGTCTCGTTCATTGCCAGCAAAAGGTTTATTTTATGATGGTAATTTAATTTAGTTGTGTTTTTTCTAGGCATTTAGCATGTGAAGAAGATCGTGAAGCAACTGCTTGTATGCTTGTAAAGGCTGGAGCAAATATTCTGGTTACAAACAAGGAGAAAAAGACACCATTGGATCTATGCTCACCTAATCTAAGAAAAACCTTACAGTCTTTATTGCAATAAAAGAATAGCAATATAAGTTCATCTTCATTATTCAAGTTCATTGAAAAACTTTCTTCCAAAACATAACCAATAAAGCAGAAAGGTAGGATTTTCCCCGCGCAGGCTATCTCTACAGATACGCTGTCTGCACTGATAGTGTTAACGTTGTTTACTTTCACACCTCCACTGCCTCCACTGCGGAACGCGAAACCGGAACGGAACCGTAGCGAAGCGATAAGGATAAGGGTAAATCCGCGGAAATCCCAAAATGCCGAATTATTTATGCTTTTTTACTTTAAATCACATTTCTTACATCTTTTTACGCAAGGTGCCAGAATTTAAAATAGTCTAAAACTTTATTTAATTTATTATTACAACTAGCAGATCCTCGCGGTTTTACCCGCGTGGTGCCCGTTCCCGTGGGAATATCGGGATAAAATATAGCCTATGTCATTTGAGAGAAATGTAGCTCTAAATTTTCTGGTCTAAGAATTTTCTAAATCGGTCTAGTAGTTCCTGAGATTAGCGCGTTCAAACAAACAAACTCTTCAGCTTTATAATATTAGTATAAATAAACATGCACCTTGGTTTTTTTACGCCACAATTAATATGATACAATATGAACTGTCAAATAAACACGATTGACTTTACGCTATCGCCTAGCTGGGGGCCAAATTCTACTAATTTACAACGTTAAAAACCAAACAAAACTAACACGTAAACGTAAACGCAGCTGTTTGTGTAGTAAACACTAGTAGAATAGCTTTTATGGGCAACGATCGAAACGAAACGAAAGGGCAAACCAAACGTATAAGGGAGCTAGCCAAGCAATAGGCAACTTTCTGCACCTTTGTTGAAATGTGATTATTGCTTGGACAGACTTTTCGGGCAAGCGTTGGCATGTGAATGTGGCCATAGCATAAAATTATCTCTTTATACTGTGTTACCATTGCAACAAATAACCAATTCACATGAAAGTATAGTTATAGGTGGAGCTAACACTCCGAACACCTACTTGAAGCAAAATTCTATTATCTTATCTTACTCTAGAGAATATCCCTTCTTTCTAATTACTTAATTTTGTTTCCCATAATAACACTAGGGTGGAGGCCAAGAGGCTAACTTATCCTGTTTGTATAGACACACAGGATAAGTTAGCATCTTGGCCTTCACTTATTTCCATTCACCATCACATAGAACACATATTATTAAATGCAAAAAAAATATTTATTTCACAACCGAAACTTGATTCAACAGCATTTTCCTATTAACCCAAAGAAAATCGCGAGTTTTTAGGAAAATGCTGTTAAATCAATACAAATCATGCAAGACATGCATAATTGTTGTGTGTGTGGTGGAAGTAATTTTACTAATAGTGTTAAAAAAAAGGAAAACGAAATTAATTAGAAACAGAGAGAATTCTCTAGAGTGAGATACTTACATAGAATTTTGCTTCAAATAAAAATTAGTATTCGGAGAGTTAGCTCTACCATCTATATGTAAATTAATTTTGACTTCCCTTCAATGACAAAATAACAAGGTATTGTAGGTACCATGTAAATAAAAATAGATACATAAAACTAGGGGTCCCGAGAGGTACATACATGGAAATGTCATGTCATTTCATTTCATGCCGCATTATCGCGCTTACCTATTTCACGGAAAGTCGGGCGAGCCAAGTTAAAGTCACATTTCAGAATACGGTCAGGTGGAAATCAGCAAGTGTTTGCGATAGTAGCGCGATGGTGTGGTCACGTGAAGGTATAATATAACGTGGAACAAGCGCACTCATTATCTACTTGAAGTAAAAAAAAAATAGCGCTATCTCTGTCGACGGTACGATCTCTCTTTCTAATTGATTGCCGTAAATCAACATGGCTGACATTCTTGACTCGGGAGTCGGGGATTTTGTACGTATTTTTAAGAAAGGAGGTGGCCAAATAAACCCAACCTCGGCGCAAGAGTTTTGTATCTCAGGTTTTAGAGGATATTTAAATATAATATTTCGAACTATCACTGTCTCTCTATCAGATAGAGGATGGATAGAGGTGGCTTATGTTATTTTATGCCCAAGAAGTTTTGATGTATATATATATATATATATATATATATATATATATATATATATATATATATATATATATATATATATATATACATCCTACAACCTATATATATATATATGTATTAATTATGTGTTTATATATTGACGTTATTATTATATAGTTGCTAGATGTATTATGTTTATTAGAAAGTTGATTTAAGGTATTAGGTGTTATTGTAGCGCTTTAGAGAAGATACTATGTGCGTCACGAATTTGATGAAGGATGTCGTTGATGACTCTTTTTTTATTAGATCTGATATTTGGAAGGGACTGGTTCCGAGATTGTGACATAGTATTGTATGATCCAGCCGCTGTCTCGCGTACATGGGACAATTTTCGAGTAGGTGTTGTAGATCCTGACTGGTTTGCCCATCACACGGGCATGAGTCATTTTCTGTAATTTTGAAACGGTGGAGGTAGGTTTTATAATAACCGTGACCAGTCAAGATCTGCGTAGTCGCAAAGGATATGCCTATGGTGGTTTTTGCCGCTCTGCAGTCTTTGATTGATGGCAGCCAACCTCTGGTTATGGACGCTTGGGTGGCAGATGAATATCTTTCTTCCAATGTTGCTATGCTCTGTCTGCGCAATTGGGTTTTAGCATATGTCGCTGAGAAGCGGTCATAATCGAAGCTGCGTTTGAGGTTGGCAGCTTGTCCGGCCGCAGCATCAGCCAACTCGTTGCCGACGATGCCGATATGACTGCGGACCCATGAGAAGTGGATCTGATCTGGGTTGCGCAGCAAGATGTTATGTATCTCCGCTACATGTACGTGGGTGCTGCTGCGATTCTGTATAGCCTGTAGGGGAAGACATAGAGTCTGAAAAGATTGTGCACTTCTGGAACTTCTTCTTTTCTGCCCAACGGCAGGCATGTACGATGGCGAGAAGCTCCGCCTGGAACACACTGCAAGCTTTGTGTAATTTTAGTTTTTTGCTCACAGAGGGAATGTCTGCGCCAGGGTTGAAGCAGACGAAAGCAGCGCCGACAGATCCGTCCTCCTGTTTGCTTCCGTCGGTATAAATGTGATGCGCTGTGCCCTGGTGTAGCTTCGTGTTGACTTGTTGCTCTGTCAAACCTCAGTGATAAGCGCAGGCTGGGATGTGGTAAGTCTCTATGTGGGATGGGCTTTTCCAGAGTGATGTCGCTAGGAAGCTCAGGGAAAGTGCCGGTGAGACGCATCTGCTCTATTGCGTGAACTTCTTTCACCCTGAGGTCGAGAGGGACAAATTGTGCGAGGACTAGTGCAGCTGTGGTCGACACTGTTCTGAAGGCTTTAATGGCCTTGATGGCGAATCCACGTTGAGTGCTCAAGAGCAGTTGTTGCACGAACTTTTTGGTAACTGCTTGACCGTAGATGCCTGCCGCGTATGTGATCATGGGTTCGATGACCTGCCTTTAAATAATGCTTATATTTTCCGGGTGTGCTCCCCAAGTTGGCCTGACAAATAAACACAGCCTGTGAAACACACGAGTAGCTTTCGCGGTCGATGTACCGTATGTGTGGTCCAAATCTGAGACCTTTATCGATGATCACGCCAAGTAGCTTGATTTCGTTCGAAAAGGCGAGCAATTTTTTGCCATGGTAATTTGGGCGCTCTCAGCTTTTTTGTTAAAGGAAATTACTTGCGTTTTTTCCGTCATGGGATTAATACTTGGACGAATTAACCCAATGATTTCAAAAGGAAGGATGCGCCCATCGAAACATTTGACATAAAACTGTCTCATACCAGTAAAATCAGAGCCATCTGTGAGCAACTCTCTCGAACTTTTTGCATCGCATAGGTGTATTAGAGGTGGGCAAAAAAGATTATAGAAGTGAACGATTTCGTTCAATTGGAGCTATCTTATCTATCACTCATCTAGTTTATTTGGGGAGCTAATACTATTTTTAAATATTTTAATATTGTTTAACTAATTCAAAATAAAAGCGTATGTTTCAAATTAAAATTATCTTTTCTCCTCGATCTGACAACACTGCAATTATTTTATATAGAAATAAACGAAAAATATTTTTATTTAAAAATAATATTATCATCTTATAGAGGGACTATTGAGTAACTTCTCAATATTTTCCAAAAAACTTTGATGCAATATTAGACGTAGGTAATAACACCGTAACCCGTGCAATTGTCTCGCTTCCATACGCGGTGTTCGTAACCTACCTTTATTTTCGATTAACTATCGTTCTTTGAGTTAATTAACTATGGGACTAAAGGTCCAGCTTTCCATAGAAAGACTTCACTAAAATGCAGCTGATACAAAGTGAAAGAAAAAAAAACTATGAGTTGAAAAAAATGTTTAAAATAGCATCACAAAACATACTTTAAGTTTTACTCTATTGGCTCTTTGGCTATGAAAATATTTCCATAGAAACTAGCGCCATTGGTAGAACGGTGGGAGCAACTGAAAAAAAGGTGTCGCCTACCTGTGAGGACCTGAGTTCGAATCCCGGTAGGGGCAAATGTTTGTATGATGAATACGAACATCTGTACCTGAGTCATGGACGTTTATATTATTTCTAATTCATAAATACTTATATATGTATAATTACATGTATTTATATCCGATACCTTAGTATCCCATAACATAACACAAGCCTTACAGTACCTACTATGGGGTAATAGGTAAATAGGTGGTTTAGGTATATATCTAAAAGTATATATTTATATTTTTAAAAAATATAAAAAATTGGCTAGCTTTAGAATTTTAATAATTACGTGAGGACATTCGGATTTTTAAGCTTCGCCAATTAATCTCATTATGCCAGCTGCTTATCTAGGGAATTTTGAACCGTCTCCTTTCATACTAGACTAATATTCATTCACTCAGAGAATCGTTCATAATAATGTCCCATCTCTAGTGCTTTGATCTTCTGCCATTAACCCTGCAAGTGGTCGCACGGATTACATATTTGCTCATTCCGGTAGAATAACAGAACAATATCACTTTTTTTGCATTACCTACTGCTCAATATACGGGAAAAGGGATTAAGTTCTTGAAATTGTTTCATCTGCAATAGCTTCAAATCCTATCAATCGAAAACATTGTATAGTGCTATTCTGTGATGTTTATAATATTCTGAAGATGTTTATTCCTCGAAGTCAACTTATACTTATGGAAATAATGTGCGTGACCCCTTATATACTTCTTCAAATTAATGCGTTATTTACACGAGTGACTGGACTTAGTTTTTCAGAATTAAGGACCCAGCAAATGGGTACGTGTAGACAAGATTGGACAGTAGTCTCAGCTGGACTGTTGCGCCTGTCCTGTCTCGATAGGAGATATCAAATATTGCATTCTCTCAGTCGCCGTATTATACGTTTAAATCATATTTTCTTGAAATTGTTTCGGCAGTGGAAACGGCGGGTCCCGTTATTCAAACTTTTATACTTTTTGGATTCAGTACATCGATATTTGAACTTCGTACTTTAGTATGACGGTCAATATTATGACATAATTATCCTCCGGTAAAATAACATATTTTTTCTATTATCATATAAATTTTGTAGACACCTGTATTCCTCGCGACGAGCGACGTCGCGACCAATCAGGAAATTTTAGTACGCGACCACTCTAGGGTTAAGACTGTCTTCGAACAATTCTTGTAACAGTTAATATAGTTTAAATAAAATTGTTAGACGTGCAATAAAAATCATTTCAATCAAATCATCATGTAAAGCTATTTACGGATGATACGATATTCCATGGATCTTGTTAACTATTGGGTCATAATTTTTGCACCATTTTACTACACAAATTCGGCATTTTTATGAAATGACAGCTAACGTCTTTCAACTTCAGTCTCCTGTAGACAACTGCATTGCCGTTGGCCCTTGGCCCTAAACTGATATTTTAGGGCCAACGATTTGGCACGCTTTTTAGCACCGTTGGCCGGGTCCCTACGCTAATAATATATAAGTCAATGAATTAACCACTGGACACGAAACCCCAGAAGAATGTATGAAAACACGATCAACCAATTCTTGCGGGGGTGAGGGGCGATTACTAATGACAAATAATGACAGTAGTGCTTGAAGTAATCGATATTTTTTTTATCGATAAGTAAGGAGTGAATGAATGAACCTATTGAGTTTAATAAATCTGTGTGTTTTAAAAAAAATTTGTAAGTTAATTGTTTATTTCGTGGAAAAATAAAAAGCACGATAAGTAAGGAGTGAATGAATGAACCTATTGAGTTTAATAAATCATGTGTGTTTTAAAGAAATTAGTAAGTTAATTGTTTATTTCGTGGAAAAATAAAAAACACCTAATAATATGAAAATCTCATTTAAAAAAATCCCTCAAATTCATAAAAACTATAAAATATGGTTTCCAAAGCGTTTGTGTTTAGGTTTTTTTTTTAAAAATGGGTAGATACATGCAACCTGATACTAAGTACTGATAAGGCTTAAGATGGAAACGCGCCTGTCCCGGAATCCTCAATCACTGAGGAACTGGCTATCTTACCTCTAACTGCCGGAACGGACTTGGATAAGATGGTAGTCGCTAGCCAGGCAGACTTACATACTTAATAACACTTTTTAAGTGAGTAAAAAACATTAATATTTGGTTATAACTTTTTAATTTTGCATTTTACAATGCTTTTTTTATGTGATAAATATTAAACAAGAAAATATACTAGAAAAAAACAACTAGTCTCATGTCGCCCTGACGGGATTCGAACCCGCATCCTTGGGAGTCCGGCCCAATGCACTAACCAATTATGCTACAGAGACCTATGAGGACACGTCGAATTCTTCTAGTATATTCACCGTTCTACGGTGTTGGCCACCGTCGCTTCATCAATGAGAGAAATATCCTCGCATTCGAAAGAAACATCTACAGATGTTTGACTATCGATTAAGATGAAACAGCCATCTAAATATAACTTTTTAATTTTGCATTTTAAATTGCATTTTGAAACGCGGCGAAGCCCTTACCGTATCGCTCGACATCTCCAAAGCCTTCGATATGGTCTTGCAAGATAGCCTAATTGCTAAGCTCCCCTCATACGGTATCTCTGGTTGCCTTTGCAATCAATCATCGGACCTAAAAGAAATCGATGCAGGTGCCCCTCAAAGATCTGTGTTGTCTGCGACATTGTTTCTTCTACGTTTCAACGACTTGCTGGTGTCAGATACCATTGGGCACCATGCATATGACACCACTATTACAAGCAGATAATTTATCAACTTCAAGGGCTACCAGTGATGAAATACAGTGTTGTCGAATCCGCCCCCGATTGAGGCACCGCCAACCATGTCAGCTTTAATGCCACTAAAACACAGACTTGTTGATTTACCGCTAAACAGAATCACTTGCAACTGACTCCGACTTTCCTTGCCGATAACCGAAAATCTGCAACGTCATGGCCTGAACCTGTCTTTCAACCTGAACTTTGGCGAGTACATCGACTCCATTGTGAGTGCAAAAAATGCTCATAAAAGATAACGATTTTTTAACTTAGGTAATCAACATTGATCAAACAAGTGGCTTTTATCTCATCTATACATTACACCATTTAAAAGGCAAATGGCAGATATCTACTATACAATATGCATAGAAACGGTTGGCTTATTTTAGGTTTTAAACGTCAAAGCGAACTGGCATATAACTCACCAATTATTATTACGCAAAAAGACAAATGGCACATGTCTCACTTGGCTCATTTTAAGTTTCCATCGTAAAAGCAGACAAGTGGTTTTGTCTGTGTTTACTTTGCTCAACTCAACTCCTATGATACAAAGTAGATGTCTCCATCTACGTTAATTAATTTCAGAAATTACATAATTTTTTTCATTTTTGTTTTTACAGGGTCAAAGTACATGAAAATTAGGCAATAACTATGAAAAAAAATTTTTTTGGTTAAATGTAGTTGTCTTGATCTACTTAGGCGCCGTCGATATATATATATATATATATATATATATATATATATTGCGTAAAAACCGTAAAGCGGATTACAGAATACATCTACCTACCAAGTTTCAACTGTGTAATCCTCATAGTTTTGGAATAAAGTGGCTGTGACATACATCGGACATGACGAATCTATAAGGGTTCCGTTTTTTGCCATTAGGCTACGGAACCCTAAAAAGCGAAAACTGTATTTCGAACCGTCACACTTTGTGGCCCTTCTTTGAAACCGTTACTTTACGTGAATTTTGCGTTACGAATGTTGAAAAGCAATACACAGTAAAGAGAATTTCCGTCACTGAAGATCTAGCTTCACTGGAACCAATCTGTCGGCAATTTTGAAGTGATGACGTGAAGGACCATACTGTCTACTGCGGCGGGTGGCCGCTAGTGATTTAAATAAATGCTTAAGTACACTTACCCCAAAATGTACGTTTTTAACGCTGTTAGTGTACATTCTGGGAGGGAACTCAGTTGCGGCAACACTGATTATTTACTTTACTCTGGTTTTTGACGTGACGTGATGTGTTGTTGATGTTGTTGAGTTTTTCGGTTTGCATCGCAGAAAAATTATACATAACGCACAACTTCTAGAAAAGAAGACTCAAAATTAATAGCTCCAGCATTTCTCCATTTAAGTAAATTTGTTGAATTCCACACAGTTAATCTTTCATGCTTTCCATTGATCCATCATCAATCAAATTGAATAAAAGTGAAAGTAAAGTGCTGTGACAATAATTGGATAGGAGTGGTCAATAAAAATCCGTTAATAGCTACTTAATTTTTGTTTTAGGATTCATATGTCTCATAAGAATGTCGGTGACGTATTATGATTATTACGATGGGAGCAAAATATTCCAGTTTCTTTCAAGTAGAATTGGACTACCATTAGATCTTGTAAGTGGATTTGCGTTTGGATTTAATCTTATTTTATGCTAGCTGCTTTTTTACTCTTTCATTAGCATAATAATTCTTCTAACTAAACTGTTCGATCATTGGTATTACACTAACCATCAAATATTATATAGATATGGTATCAAATATTATATATTATATTGCATGATGCTTATTGTTATCATGACATTCTATGAACCATTCTTTATCATCACTAGTCATCAGATGGGGATTATAAATGTATCTCAGTGTTTCATCAACTTTGTAAAGAGTTTAGAAAAAGGTGGTCCCGGTTTTACCGGGGTTGTCCCGGTTTTGCATTGGTCCTGGCCAGTTTAGTATTTTGGCCTGGTTAAGTTAACACAGTTTGTAAAAACGGCTAAATGTATTTGGATGTGGCACTCGGATAGTTTATAGTCTGATTTAAAACAAGATGCATCTTATCCCGATAATCCTACAGGAACGAAAACCACACGGATGAAACCGGGGGCCACCGCTAGTATTGAGTATAGTGAGTTGCCCAAAGGTGACAGAATGTCATCATCCATTTTCTTGAAGCATAAATTTTAATGTCCTTGTATATTTATTCAAAAGTAAAAAAACTTTATCCAACTTTTTGGATTTTGGGCTGGCTATTTGGTGGTGGAATTATCAAAAACATTACGACTGCCGATTTTTATTTTCAATTAAGAACCTTAATACAAAATTTTAAGATCCTTACTTTGAATCTGATGAACATTCATCTCTTATTTTACCCCCTTAGGGGTGGAAATTAAAAAAACCTTAGTGGATGCCTTCACAGTATAAGGTACCTATGTGCAAAATTTCAAGTCCCTAGGTCCAGCAATTTGGGCTGTGCGTTGATATATCAGTCAGTCAGCCAGGAGTTTGAATTTTATATACATTTTATTCAAATAGCTAGATAGATAACTATCTAGGCTTAACAAAATAAAATAAATATTTTTGGTAAATGAATCTACCTATTATAGATTATTCAAAAAATAAATATATAAATGTTTGTTATATATTTTTATTTCCCATCACCGTACAATTTCTCACAAATACGAAACCAATTTATTTTAGACACACATTAATGACAATCTTAAATCTAAAATCAAACTGGGTCAGTTAAAGTCATACATGGGGCGCTTCTGATTTTTTACATTATCTTGAAACCCGTCGAATTTTCAGTAAGAGCGCGTAATTTGCTGGTAATTTTTTTTTCAAAACCAACTTTTCCTAAATATTTTTACATCATCTTAAAGCCCTTCGAATTCCGCGTCTTTTGAGCCCTCATACGTCCTTGTGGCTGCACGCGAGCCGCCCGCCGCGTGATATCGCACCTCGCGCCGCGCGCGCGGCTAAAGGCACCTCCACAGCCTCAACCGTCACCAATATCGAAAAAAGTGTAATGACCTAAAATGTTCCTTGGTTCAATACCGAGGTGCTTTTTTTTTTTTACATATTTTTGAAATTCGGCCCCGTTCTCGAGATATCGAAAATTTTCTGTAAAAACACACGATTTTTCAGTCGAAAAAAGTCGGTTGCTTTCGATTTTCAAAAAAGTTTTTGCTTTTCCAAAATAATTTTTACATCTTCTTAAAACCCTTCGGATTCCGCGTCTTTTGAGCCCTCATACGTCCTCGTGGCCCTTAACCTCAGGGTATCAGGGCGAGTCGCACTTTCAGCGAAAATGGGGGCCTACTGGAGCGAACAAAAAATCATTTTCAATGTTAAAATTAATGGAGGTCAGGAAATAAAAATTGCCTCTGTATGCACATAATAAATTATAAGTACATAATAACGACTTAATTTGACGACCTCCGTGGCCGAGTGGTGTACGTACCGGTTTTCATGGTGCCGCTATCTCTAGAGGTCCCGGGCTGCCAAAGAAGCTGCGTTATTGGCAAAAAAGATTACCAAGTTGCAATAGATTATGTTATTATTTTTCAAATATTTAATAAACATGATAACTGATGACTAAGTAGTATTGTTTCAGCTAGACCCAAGGTTTGTAACCGACTTTAAAAAATTAGGTTTTTCAATTCGTTGCTTTTGTACCATAATACGCAAAACGTTGAAGTGTCTAGTACTTACTATTAAGGCCCGTTTAAAGTGTTCCCTTTAGTATTTCTCGCTGGATTATATTATATGATACATTTAATATCCAATAAATTAGTCAGAGGTACTGTATCAATTGGTTTTTCCTGTACAGTTTTTAACAAAAATGGTCAAAAATGAAATGAATTATTGGGTAATTGTAGAACTGTCTGATAGCAAATTACAATTTATAAATACAATGAAGCAGTACAAAAACGTTACCTGTCGTAGGATGTGAACCCACGACCTCCATCTAACTATGCTTTCGCTCTTACCAACTGAGCTATTCAGATACTACTTCTTATCATTTCCGTTTTTGTATTATTTCATTGTATTTGTAAATTGTAAGTAATTTGCTAGCAGATAATTCTGTAAAAAAACAAAAATGTAGTCCAATTATATATTTTATATTTATTTCATTGAAGATTATGGTCAGGGAAAAACTTGAAAAAACGCCTGGAAAACCGGGAAAAGTCAGGGAATTTTGATTGTAGTAAAAAGTGGTCACCCTGCCGTAGTATTCGGCGAAGACGATGTGCTATAGGGGCACTGTCGGTTGTAGTAGATGTAGACAAGAACATCGCGTATGCGTGCCAATGTAGACAAGTACACGATGTTTTTGGAGAGCCCAACATGGCACTAGCTTTACCATAAGACGTATTAATTCATAAAATCCGAATGTGGGTTCGATTCATAGGTTAAACTGATCAAAGACAGTCGCAATTAGGACGCGGGCGGTAGTCGATACCAGAGGCGCTAAAGCAATAATGCTATATAATTCCCTGACAATTCATTTATTTCTTTTTTTTATGGAATTTGCTTCAAGTAAGCTTTCAATAAAATTAAAAGCAAATTCTGCTACACTGAAACTGACACAGTTCTACACTCCATAGAAAATAAACAATTAAATAAATTGTTAGGGAATTCACTTAGCAATACTGCGTTAGCGCCCTTTATTTTGCGAATTGTTACGCCAAACTATAAAATAAATACAGTCAATGATATGAAGTATCTAAATAACTAAAAAAATCCGGATTTTTTGGATAATTTTCGAAATAATTTGTCTTAAGCCCGTGAATACGATAATCCAATATAGAGGAAAAATAATACACAAAAATGCCAATGCTTTTTAAATGTTTATCTATCTAAAAGCACGTCATTTATACGTCATCAGGTGCAACAGTTATTGTTAATTTTAAAGACGAACGAGAAGAGAAGTCTCGGTAGCTCATTGGTGTGAACAGTGGGCTGGATTCCCAAAGGTCGCGGTTTCGAGTTCTGTCTGAGAATTCACTTGTGGCTGGCCGAGTTGATTTTTTCCAATATTTTTCTATTTAAAATTCATCATTAGGAACAAGAACAATGAACAAAGAGGAACAAACAAACTGACATACGTTTTTATATTTTATAACTGACACATTTATAATATTAGTAGGATGACCTTGTTCTCGGCTGAAAGTCGCGAGTTTCTGCTCATTAGCCATTACAATGACTTACAGGAATCTTAATCTAAAGTTTATCTCATCACGCTTCTTCTGGATATGTATTTTCCACGTTTGCTGTCTGTCGAGGTGAAAGCGGAGGTGATGTAATTTGATTTAGCTCCACTTTCAACTTCCAACTTCCAAATCTTTGACTTTGACTAGCTTTAATTCTCCAAGACTGCACCAAGCAATGGACATTATTAAAATGTTCTTGCAGGTTTCTTGATACCACTTTGGGATCTGCGTCATTGGCAATATGGTCATCTGAAAAAGTGGCTGTTACGACGTTCTTTCACTCTGTTACATCGGCTAGATGAGATATAGCGAGTGTCCCAGCACAGATCGTTGAGAAACTTCTGCTTTTATATCGTAAAAAATTAAGTTAGAGTTGTTGATTTTGACATAGAAGATATACGATCTAACTAATACTTCAATAGGAGGTACAGATTATTTGGTATAAGTTTACTTAGTTTGCAAAAAAAAGGTCGTTGTGCCAGACCTTGTCCAAAGCTTGCTGCACATCTTAGAACACTGCCGAGCAGTACTTCTTATTTTCTAAGGTGTTCCTTATGTGCCTTATCTATCGCACACACTATGCACTTGCTCGAATGTTGAGGGATTCAAATGTAGTGGCTTTCCTTGCTTTGGAATCATTGTTATTAGCGAGACTTTCCTTATAGGTACTTGGAAAGTACGCAACTTCTAATACAGTTCTAAGTCTGCACTGCACTGAATCTGTATAACACAAAAATCAGCTGTTTCATTCTTGTCTTGTTGTGGTCTGTATCGTATCAGTGTACCATTTATAGACCACTTGTACATTTTAAACTTGTATTCATTCCCTATTAAGGTCAATGAAATTCTTCAGTAGTGGCGTTTACCGAATAGGTTACAACGAAAATAAATTTCTAATTTATTTTGCACGACTATGAGTTGCAGCTTGCAGCATGACTTTGTTTTTGAAGAAGGGAAGCAGAATACCTTTTTCTTTTTCTAAGTAGCGCATGATCATGACATCAGAAATGGTGTCACATTTTGCAAAGTTATTACAATAAAGTGAGATAAATGTTAAAATTTAAAGTGCAAATGGTGATAAAATGTGTGAAAACAGTCAGTTGAAATATAATTTTACTTGTGAGTTTATTAAATTTTATAGTGTATAGTCCGGAAACGTCGAAAAGCCTTGGACAAGGGATCGTATTTTAGAGGTAGTTTAAAATATGATTATTGGCCTGCGCATACGACGGACATTGAAGGATTTTTTGTCCGCGACACGACCTTATTACTAAGAACATAAAGTTGAATAAATAACGAGGACTATCGCGTACTTTTCGCGGATATACGCGGTCTAAGTTGAATCTTATTTGGTTAACAATAAAGACGTGTCGCGGACTAAAAGTCCTCCGTTATCCGTCGTCTGCGCTAGCTCTATAACGAATATCAGTATCGAAGAGTAGGTATCTCATTTTAAAGGTAAATCCCCTGATGGTCCTACAATTAATGTGATCAGTACAAAGCAATATTTATACTTATTATTTGAGATTCATGAATAAAGTATATAATTAGACATGGTGACAAAATGATGTACAACATAAAAAAATCAACACATCTTTAATTGTTCCTTTTTCTTAAGTTTCCATTTTCAATGCTATCAGTAAAATATATGATAAATTAAGAAAAAAAAACTACTAGAACCTATTTACTACATATAATTAAGTGATCAGGTAGATATAACTATTTTGAGATTTCAGAAATATTTTTTTAACTATAAATTATAGTCACTCTACATTGCTTCTTGCTTAAAATGAAGCTAAACGTTGGACGTCGCTTAGTAGAACGCATCCCGACCGACTACAATCCGGCTGAACGTGAGGTAGCCGTATTACATAACGGCGACGTTTTTCAATCGGCGCGCCGGCCGTTATGTAATACGGCGTGTTATACGATACGGCTACGCTACTGTGACGTTATGCTGACACGAATACCTGTCAAATGTTTGTGTTTTTAAATGTACACGCGGACTAAATCGCGGGCTTCAGCTAGTTTACTTATATTATTTCCTTGCATCCCCCAAGAAAGCCGGGAGTCGGCGTTTCTTTCTTTCTTTCTATATTATGGTTCTGACAATCATCGGTCGGT
The DNA here is from genome assembly GCA_910589605.1 of Chrysoteuchia culmella. NCBI lineage: Eukaryota > Metazoa > Arthropoda > Insecta > Lepidoptera > Crambidae > Chrysoteuchia > Chrysoteuchia culmella. The sequence goes on along the minus strand of OU342650.1, from coordinate 12,390,898 downwards.
CACCGGTTCTCGTTAGATGAGTGGAACACCTCGAGGTTTTTAGTGGCTACACTTACCATGCCCTCTGTTGAAAATATTGGTTCCCAAGAACAATCCCCGCGTACATTCGTTCGAGCCTTGCATAAAATTCATATCCAAGACTCTACGAATAGCTCGAATGGAATCAAATAAAACTTTAACGGCCAGTTTCAATAATCTATCCCTAATAAAGAGATAGGCCTTGTTATTTTGGATTTATATTTTTTTTTACCTCTCAGGCCCCGGATTATGAATTTATGAGACACGATAGATATTCCATTGTTCTCTAGACACCGGTGTCCAGCTAGCAAATGATAAAAGGCAACAAAGCTCTTGTACTGAGGATATGTTATTAAAACCGCCTTTTACAAACAACACCTCACTTACTTAATTTTTTCTTGAAGTAAGTAGTTAATAATCATGTACTCCAAACTCCAATGCTATTTGAATTTTGAGAATTGTATTGTCTTTCGTTATTATCGGCCGGCAGCAGCAGAACTGGCTGAAATGATAGTCCGCTTTTCGTGCAAGAGTTTAGTAACATAGTTTACCCACCCATTAGTTAGTAACTTATCATTCGGCGTATGTACCTATTTATTTTAGACTAATAACCTAATAATCCGTTATCTCAGCGTGGCTTAACATTAAACACAGGTATTTTATTTTATTTCTGTAGCTGGGCTTGGCTTTGCTTTTATTACAGTATCATATTTTATCTCATTACACTTATCGCACTCGGATTATTTTTATTTTTTTCATAAAATTATTATTTTCCTTCCATTAGGTTAATTTTTTGATCGCACAAATAGCTGCACTATGCCTGGCCAGACTGTTTCGGAAACCATTGCGGTTTGCTTCGCCAGAGTTTCGACATTCCGTGTGCCTTATTATAGGTTTGATAATGGGATATTTTTGCTTTGGAAAGTAAGTTGTTATTCCATAACATTTTGCTTTATATTCAGCAGCTTCTCTTGACCCTCTGATTACGATGCTGTCACTTAATATCTAAATACCGGCAAAATTGGCGTCATGCCGTTTGATTACGATGCTGTCACTTAATATCTAAATACCGGCAAAATTGGCGTCATGCCGTTTTGATACTTAAACTTCAGAGAAAAATGTTTGTATGATTAGTTGTAGTCGCCATGAATTATTGCGATAAAGAAACTCTAACAGAGGAACGGCAGTGTTGGTTGGTGGTTATGATGGCGAATGTCATATCATGAAGTGATCTTGATTGGAAAATACTAAACCGAGGTTAAGTTGACGCACGAATGAAAGTCTAGCTTAGGTCAGTAGACGAAATGGTAACAAACAATGCGAATCTCGCCGAATAGCTTAAAATTTCTCATTTGGTTCACTTTTCCGGAGCGTGTAGCTCAAAAACTAGAGTAAATGGTAAATAGTGTACCTATTACTCATTCAGTACCTACCTAACAGAACACTTTTCTCTACAAGTCTACGACGCACCTTTTTGGATATATTGGCGAAAACCCTAAAGGCACTTTACTCCTTTCCTCCTCCACCCACCAGTTCATCTCCTAGAAGAGGAGACTGAATGCTCACTCCATAAGCACTCTTTACAAGTATAAGTATTTACCCGCTCGCGGACTTTACAGCTAGGTATACCCCACGATTGTAAGGTAGGAAACCAAGATAAACCCGACTTTTTACTAGTTATTTAGCTACTCGTAAATATTGTGAAGAAATTATTTTTTTTCGCAGTCTACTTGTCACATACCCGCAACCGCGTTGTTCGTCGAGGTACCTACTCGTGTTATAGTATTGCGAGAATTATGCCATCATAATGCCGTTTTTCTGTTTGAGTCCAGGAACCTACTAGTTATGGGTGAGCGAGCACACGTTTAAATCGTGTTTAAATAGGTAGGTATTAAGGATTTGTATGGTGAACATGGTGACCCGCCGACTGTGAGCTATAAGAATTGTTTAATCTGCCTCTAGTCATCGCTCTGTTTAGATCTCAGTAAGTTTATGTTAGAACTTTGAAGAAATAACTAAATACACGGCCGCCTAATAATTCCTTTACAAAAAAAGTCAAAGAAGTAGAAATTACGTACGCACATGCAGTCATGTATAATCACTACAAAAAATCAATGTGTGTTAAGCCAGTGTGCAGTATTACGTCGGTTGGCAGCTCACAGTCGATTATATTTGAATACGGAATTTTTAAGACTTATTTTCCATGTTCATTATTTTAAAAATAATTACATATTCGGTCACTCTCAGGATCGGTGTCCGACCTTATGGCCACTTTTTCTATTTAAGCACCAATGAATTACGGTGTCCCTAGCGTTTGTAGAAATAGTTGCAAATGCATATTTTGTAGAAAAATCCCATTTGCGATTGCCAGTTCGTGTAGGACACGCTAAAGGAGACATTTACGTATGACTGATTATTTTTCTTTCAGGCAATCAATTCATTTATCAGTTCTACCAATGATGAGTTACACATTGATCAAAACTATACCACGGCATCTCATGGGCAAGTAAGTAACATAATATCATCTCAATTCTCATCTATCTATAAAAATAAAAATCAATCTTTGTATGTTTGTCGACTTCTCTAAAACGGTAGATTTTTTTTATGTCGATGTGGATGAGAGCCAATCCACATCGACTGCGTTTAAAAAATAATCTACCGTTTCAATTACTTGGAAGCATTCATAAAACTGATTTGTCTCTTTCAGTCTTATATTGGCAACGTCAATGTTGTATCTATCATGTCTTCACTTACATCGGCAGATATACCACACTGCCGACTATTCGTTAGACATAACAGGTAAGTAAGTTTTTTTGACGCTATTTTAACCGGTGTACCCATTATAGGGTAGACCGGGTACAAAAGTACCACGGGGCAATAGTACCATTGCCAATATTTCCAAACACAAACAACGTTTGAATGTGTGTGTAGCGTCAGTTCACGCGCTCGATTCGTCCCCTCCCGCTCACCAGTCGGCGGCGCGCCAGTGCTGAGGCGGACGCGTACACGGGGGATTTTTTGTTTTCGATCAGTCACAGTAAGTATTCTCGTAAAAAGTTTTAGTCTGTAATTCCGATTAAACTCGCTATCTTATCAAATCATTGCTTTCATTAGTTTACTAACACTTCAATCTTTGTAAAAGTGATGAATTATAGTTATATTAATTGATAAAATGCCGTGATTTGATGGTTAATATTTAAACTGTCCATTTGGAACAATTGTACCGCTGACGGTGGGGACAATTGTAGCGGTACAATTAACCCCATGGTAAAATTAACCCCGATATTATATTAGTTATGAATTATTCTTAATTAAAATGAGTTTAAATTAATTTAATTAAAATGAGTTAAAATTAATTAGGGTGAATGATTTTGGGCACATACATGGAAGAAAAAAGGGGAAAACAGCTATATATACCGATACTACAGAAAAGAATATTATACAAAAGGAAGCGGAAGAAGCTGATAAAAGGAAGAAAGCCAAGCAGGTTAAAATGAATCTACTGCAAGATTGTAAAAAGGGCAAAGGTAAAGGAAAAAAAAGTAAACCAAAAACTACAGAAAAAAATAGAACACCAAAAGATTATGCTAGGCCCAGTACCTCTAAAGAAACGGAAGAATGGTATTGCATTTTGTGTATGGAACCTTATAGTGCCAGCCGTCCAAACGAAGTTTGGGTTCAGTGCATAATTTGCGGAATGTGGGCACACGAAGAATGTACGTACGGCACAAGAAGCCAATTATGTTTGCCATAACTGCGACTCTGATTAATAATTAAAATATAAATATCATAATATTAAGTGCTGCCTGTCAGGGTTAATTGTACCGGGGGTCAATTGTACCCTCATACAAATTGATAGTTTTTGATTTTTGTGATTTGAGAGATTGTTAGTAAGATAATTACGTAATGTTTGAGTCAAAAGAATAGTATATTATGCAAGAGTTGACTATTTTTTGTTATTGGAGTAGAATAGTTGTTTTTATTTAAGTTTATGACGTGTTGTCTTTTTCGACTGATTACTATTAAGTATTTTGATTCCTAAGAGTAAAGACTGTTACTGTAGCTTTATTACAACGTAAAATTACCAACCATTAATAAAGACATTATTATTAACACATATAACAGAGTTTTATTACCAAACTTATTTTTGGTACAATTAACCCAAAGTAGGGGTCAATTGTAACACACGACACCATTCTGTTCAGATGTGGTTTTCATTGACTTTTCGGCACCGTAGGTTTTATTTAAATACATACATTTGCAGCTTAAGAGTGTAGGTAGTTAAATTTAAATGCAGAATAAAATATATTTCAGTAGATTTGTCGCTATCAACCAATGTTTAAAAAATGGTACCATTGTCCCCGGTCTACCCTACTAATAAGTACAATACTTGCAGTAGCGCATCGGACAATATTGGCTCTCAATTTCGTGTGTCTTGTGATGATATTATTATTATTATTACTAGCCTAAATCTTCCCACTGCTGGGCAAAGGGATCTCCACCTTCCTTCCATTTGACGCGGTCTTGGACTATTGTGCACCAGTCACTCAAATACGAGTCAAGATCGTCCCCCCATCGCCGAGGGGGTCCATTTGGTTGCAATTTTTGGCCAGCGGGCGTCCGACATGTGACGGACATGCCCAATTGCCCAGCCCAATTATATTTCAGCATTACCGCTTTTCTGGTGTAGTCAGAAACGAGAGTTCTTGAGCGCAGTGTTGTGTAATGATATAAGCAACTAAATATGTGGTTTATGACGGAGTTCTACGGCAAGGTTACAAACATTAAAATAAGCCACAAACAAGAATAGAGTTATTTATTCATCGTTAATTCACTCTAAAGATGTTTCTGTGGCGTTTGGCACACATATTATAGGCCTAATTTTTTTTTGCACAATTGTCAAATGACCAAAATTAGTTAAGCCTATTTTCACATCGCCTAATTATTTTTCGCCACATTTCGTTTCCCAAATTTATCGTTAGGCATATCCATTCATTATCCCTGCTGTTTGCAAGTACTAAATTACGATTCGTACAACAACTTTACACCTAAACAGTTCCGTATATCAAATCAATGAATTAAGTCATTCATGTGAAGAGCATGCATGGCATGCAAGCAAGCATGCAAGTGAGCAAGCAATCATGCAGCAGGCAAGTCTTCTATCACGGCGCTGCGAGGCTCCGGTGGTCGCAGATGGTTTTCGCTCGCACCACCTGCTCCTCAGCTCGCGGGCCGTCACGCCCCTCCGCGCCAGCGCGGTCTTAAATTACAATCTAGGGCTAGAGCATACAAGACTGCGTGGAGTCGGTTTTTAGGCGACTCGTTTCTGTCACTGACCAGCATGCAAAACTATAATAGTAATTGTTATGTCGAAAGTTATGCTAACAAATTTATGGACAATGAATATAATGGTTTGGATAATTAGCGCTTGGGCGAAACTATAACTATGCGAAATAATCTATTGTGCTTAAGAATTTTAGGCCAAAGAAATAAGGCGAGATGAATTTAGGACTAATGATTTGAGGCGTGTCGAAGGGCACCTGATGTCATGTCATGCATGACAATAACTTCACTATACATACGTTCAGTGGCAAATTATGACTAATTTACTACTGTAGAAGCAATTTTATGCAGTAAACTATTTAGAGCGCATAATCATTTCAGCGCAAGTGTTCTACTACTACTAATTTTACAATTCAGTGCTATTATGTAAGTAAAGTATCATGGACAATGCTTACTGAAAATGGTTAGTTCAGTAAGGGCCACTAGCATCATGGGTTAACACATTTTACCCAGAGTTAGTGCTACCTTTGTATACTTACACTATAGGTATAAAAAATTGATATTTCTTCAGATCCCTTATTATTTGACATATTTGGACATAGGTGTCACTATAATTAGTTACTGTTACTGCTTACGTGTGCGCCTGCGCGTTGCAAAGCTTTTTACTGCGTGTCTAAAGCCGTGAACGCACGAACATACAAGAACATTACGTAGGTACCTACGAAACGAACGCAATAGTTCTACACGAATTTGTGCACAACCAACCAACCGCTCCCTCCCTCATCCAAGAATTTGCCTATGGATTATGATGTTGCATTGTATCAAAAGTCAAATCTCTGTACATACTCCAATTTAAATTGAGCTCTTCTTTCATGTACGTTCGTGCGTACACGGCTTATAAAGGTGGGTACAGATATCCGTATCGTACCTCCGTTTCGTATCAGAGTCGCGATCAAGAACGTTAGTCTGGACGCCCGTTTGGTATTGTACGGTGGTACGGTCTTGATACGAATACAAGTACGCTCCGATCTATCACGAGTCGGCTTTTCGCCCGTTCAAAGGAAATGAACGCGCGACGAACTTTGCGTCTAGAGGTTTTGGATCGTGACGCTGCGAAACTGAGGTACGGGACGGACAAAAGGAACATATCTGGACCCACTTTTAGTTCCATATCATATGGCGCAATGGAACTACTGTCCCCGACTATCCGAGGTGCCGAAGTACCATACATTCGCTAACATAAGATAGGTAGATGAAGCGGATGCGGCTCCGTGTGGCGCGAGCGTGGGGCGGGACGCGTGCCGCGCGCTACCAGAAAACACGGAATGATACTTTCAGGCATATCCTAACAAATGCTTGGGAACATTTTTTTCGTTTGAAAAGAGCCTAAAGTCACCCTGATATTAAGACCATAATTTAATTGAACTGGTCGAGAATTGATACAAAGATATTAAAAACAATAATAAAGAAATAATATCTAAACAACCTTCTAATTGGTAACCAGCGCGTTGCGCTTGTCTTTCTTTTTGTACAAGTACAGTATAACTATGTATGAAATCGTTTTTCGCGATTTCTGACTTTACTAGTGCTCATACCTCAGTTGATGACAAAGAGTGTTTTGATCCTCATGAGAAACAGGATCGATCGCAAAAAAAAAATATTTTTTGGAAAACTCATAATTTTTCTGCTCATTATATTTTTTTTTCAAAATCGGTGAATACAGTTCAAAATTTTTCAAAAAATTAAGGATGGTTTTCTAATACCGTTTTCGTGTAGCTACAGCGGTTAAGGTACCTGCCCTTCGTGTCCCGTTTTAAATTTCCACCCTGTATATATATTTATAGGTCTATATATTTACAATATTTTTGGTTGTTGAGTTTTTATTTATTTATATTTTTTGCTATTTGTCAATTTCTTAGAATAAGTTTTATTTTCAAAATTTACAATTCTAGTTCTAACACACAGGTGTATCTAATGTAGATTATGTTGAAGAGCGGCTCCCTCCTAACTCCCAACACATGTTATTCTTAACTTAAAGGGAGGAGTCCACTGTATTATTCAAAGTCTGTGTTTGTCAATAAAGATTATTGTTTATTATAAAACAATACATTATATTATATTATACATACGTTAACTCATTAATTCATTAAAGTTTACTTCGATAATAATAAAAAAATCTCAATCTCAGGTCCATTGATGGTGATAACGCAAAGGGTAACCTCTCTAGCTTACACATTACAAGATAGTGTTGGGCAAAAAGAAATCAACTGTAACACAAGCGAAAGCTCGAATGGTCCTCTAAAAGTTAAAGTTGAGGAGATACCTTCACCTTTAGAGTACTTCGCATATACATTGGCGTTCCAGACATTGATGTGTGGACCCGTTGTATTCTATAGCGACTATATAAAGTTCATCGAAGGTGCACGAGTAAGTCTAGTTTTGTTAAAATATATAACTGTATAGGTAAGGCAGCCTTCTGCCTTATAGTTACTGAACTGTGGGTAATCGCACAAAATACGTGATTGATTAAAGTTTAATTCTTTTTCCAGATCGAAAAAGACAAACAAGCAACAGAGCCTTCACCAAGACTAGCCGTATTTTACAAAGTAGCCGGATCTTTAGCCGCTGCTGTACTTTATCTCACACTTGCTAAGAAGTATTCGCTATCAGTTTTGGAGGGTAATCTATTTCTGTTTCAGTTAATATGTATCCGTAGATAAGATTAGATAATCCTAAAACATCTAGCTAGACTATAGATAAGTAAGGTTTAGAAGGTCTCTAGATTCTAGAGATCATACTAAACGTTATGAATGATAAATGTACGTGCGCTTGATTTTTATTATAGACTGAGAACCTTTAGCGCGAGACCTTTTGAAGCGTATCGATTACTTAGCGAGTTTTGTATTTCAGAATTGAACGATCCTACATCGGAAGTGTCGCGTTCATGGTCAGCTATATATTTGCTATGGTATGCACATCTATGCATTCTGGTGGTACGCTGTAAGTACTACCATGCGTGGCTGCTTTCGGAAGCGATTTGCAACAACAGTGGAATGGGTTTCAATGGATACGATACTGAAGGCAAGCCTAAGTGGGACAAGATGACGAACATCGATATACTTGGATTCGAGGTAATTCGTCCCGCGTTTTAAGTGTTTTACGACCATTTTTAATAATCTATTTCTAGTAGGAGATAGGCTAATCTTGGTACTATTACTTATCAACTGTTGTTATTTAAGACTGATTGCCAAAAATATATATGAGATAACTAAGCTACATAGCCAACGTGTTAAAGATCAAAGTCGATTGAAAACAAATTGTATCTGACATGCTCATAACTGGAATTTTTTTTCAAAAAACAGCGGATGGCCTGAGCTTGCAAAATAGACAAACTGCCCCCTAATTGTCTAATTTTAAATCTATCAAATCCCTTTCAGAGGTATTGTGATTGTGATATTTTCGTCTGTCATATTGCTTAGACAGTTCAATTTCGTTTATTCCATACCTTTTAAACGAGTCCCGATCACAATCCCTTTCAAATTTCAAATAGTGACGGCCTGAATATCTTTCAAATTACGAATTGAAAGGGATTACAATAGATTTTGAAATTAGACAATTAGCCCCCTGTTCTGTAAAAAATAATACTTATGTTATTTTATAGCTGGCCCAAAACTTCCGCTCAGCTCTCTCGAGTTGGAACAAAAACACCAACGCATGGTTACGCAGCGTAGCGTACGAGCGCGGCGGCGCGGCCTGGCGCACCGCGCGCGTGTACGCGCTCTCGGCCGTGTGGCACGGCTTTTACCCGGGATACTACCTCACCTTTTTTGCTGGCGGCATATTTACCATCGCTGCCAGGAAGGTAGGTACCCACAGTGGGAGGAGTTCCTTAAAGGCCGAAAAATACGGCTTGCCTAAACTATCACTCAATTAATCATCAACAAGAATCAAAACGTTTCTATTATTTTTGTTTATTAATTTGATTAACAAAGTGACAACAGACATTTACAAACTTAAAATGTCGATGGCTTTTTAATGTGATTTTTTATGTGATAGTTGATGTTGTTGAATTTGACTAACATAAGTTAGGCGCCTTAAACCAATAATTCGTATAACATTTAAGAGTTAAATAAGATTCAATTAACTTTAAATTGATTTTGATCGACTGATTTTCGGTATTCAATGAATTTGTTGTTGAAAATATGAAATTGTCTTAGATTAGTATTTTAAAAAAATTTGGTATGTGTATTTATTGTGTTTTGTACTACCTACAGCTCAACACTATATTGATAATTCGGCCTAAGTAACATTATAACTAGCGGCTAATTCCCAGGTGCGGTGCGTCGCCAGACCAATGTTTTTGGATAGCCGACCGAAGAAAATGTTCTACGATTTGCTAACGTTCTTGACGACACGTATAGCTATGACGTACGCAACAGTGCCTTTTGTATTGCTACATCTCGGACCAAGTCTGGCATTTTATGGGTAAGATAAGATTTATTTCAATGTTTTACAGTTAGTGAATTATCCTTCTACTTTTCAAACAGTCTCACTTATTTCACAATCTCTCACCGAAAAAAAAAGTATGAGTAACTCTGTAATTGTTTATAGGTCATGGAAAGTTCAAATACAATTAGCATTTCAATGAATTCTAAACATATTTCAATTTTTGATCTCACAGGAAAGGCGATATGTGATTTTTCAAGTCCATGTCATGATTTATTGCATGAAAGTTATTTTAAGGGAACATAAGAGTTTTCCCCTCGCGCCTCGTAAAATATTTAGGTACTTACAGACATTGATTCGATTTCGAGAGATGAGTTTTTCATTATTATTATTATTATTATCGAGTGAGGATTAGTGGCCACCTCTGGTGTCAGAGTTTATCAAGCCGCCTTAAGACTAGTTGATGAATGAATGCTCCTAATTTCCTCGAGTGTAAAAACTGATTCCTTGCAATATTAGGCCTTGGCACTATTATTAGTAAACCGTATTATAATGGTTAAAGTAGTTTACGATAGTTTGCCATTATGCAAGAATATCGCTAAAGTATGCATAGAAATCATACTTCTACACTTTTCTTTTTTTTCTCAGGAAAATGTACTATTCCCTGCACTTTATTGCATTAAGTGCATTTCTTCTACCGGATAAACGGAAACGTACTGCAAACGCGATGCAAAATCATGATCATGAGCTTCCAACCTTACCTGTCAAAAGCAATTCGATTGACGGTTTCAAAATAAGAGAATATAATGGCGAAACCGGGCCGCTTAAAGTATCTTAGTGGATACTTTTACATTATACCTATCAACACGTAAAATATTGTTGGTGATTGTGTAACGGGTTGTCATGTTTAGTGATATTTATGTTAAGTCTTAGATGAGGCTTCAGTTAAAATATTATTCGATTATGTATCGATATTATTTCGATTCAAATAACTAATGCATTTACTTCATTGGTGTGTACTAAAATATTAATATAATTTTATTTAGAATCTGTCGTGATTAAATGGAAGCTGCAATAAATATTTTCTCAGTCTCAAAAATTTGGTACCCTAGAAGAAAAATTTGAAAAATACATCCAATTCACTGCATTAAAAAATAAATAACGCAAATATATCCGCACCTTGGCAAACCAAGAAAGAAATGAATCTCAACCTAAACAAAATTGTGCTTGTGTTCACTAGAAATATAATAAATTAATAATTACTGTTTTCTACTAGTGAATCATTAATATCAACAAAATATCCACAGGCTATGTAAAGATTATAATTTACCATACACATTAGGTACTTGAATAAAATATTAACGTATTCATATAAAACTATACTATAATTATTGTTAGTTTTAAAAATCCTTATCTACCGGGGATGTGCGGTACATGAGAGTGCGAAACAGCGGCTTCAATGCTTTGCTACAGTGCTACAAGGCATATAACCGAAGGGACGTGGCAAAAAAAAAAGAAATGACATGAAACGTCATTTTTGACAGTTACGCAGCGCTCCTGCCGCGTTAAATATAAGCCTTGTCGCGCTGCGCTAAGGCCTTTTATGAACGTAGCAAAAAAGGAACTAAGACCGCCGTCTTAAGTTTACGTCAATTTTGACAGTTACAGCGCCTCCGTCTGCGTTCATTACAGTGCGACAAGGCTTATCTAATGAATGTGGTAAAAAAAGGAGCTAACATGAAACGTCATTATAGACAGTTGTGCAGCGCCTCTGCCCGCCTTTATTATAAGCCTTGTCGCACTTACGATAAAATCTTTAATGAACGTGGCAAAAAGGAACTAATACCGCCATCTAGTTTTTACGTAAGCCTTGTCGGACTGTACATTCCGCCCACACTGCCACAGAGTGCATCAAGCACGGCTAAGAAAAGAATTTTTTTTTGGATTTTTACCTCGCTCGCGTCTCTGGTAGATAAGGATGCAAGTTATGGCCTCTATACTAAAGGTATTCAAAGGAAAACAGTATTATGTATTTTTGTTAGAAACAATCACAGCTGCGGAATTGTTGTTTGGAAGATAATATGCTTTGGTAGAGCCCGTTTCTGTTTCAAGTCAGATTATGTGTCATTTATTTTTATCACAATGTTTTAAACTAATTCTATTATATCTTTTTTTAATTAACTAGAAGGTAATGCCTCCCTAATCATAGATATTAAAACATCGAAGGACGGATATCAATCATACTACGCGACTGTAATGTAAATATGCTTTGCCTATGTATGTTTTCTATCATTCGCATCACTTGTGAATCTTGTGATATAAGACGCGTATTTTGTTTATAATGTATGTAACAATTTGTGTGTTATACAAGTAGTAGATCATAATGGCGCGTTTGCCTTAGTAGTAAAACTGAAGTACTGATCAAATTGATATACTTTAAGATTATATTTTAAAGTTAAAACGGAATTAAATTTAATGTTTTGTTTATAATAAAAGAACATTGTTAAATTGACATTGCCTCCTGTTACGAATTCCTTTAGTATGTGTAGGAAATTTTTATTATGCTAACGTGACAAAGGTGCCATTATCGACAAATAAACCGACAATTGGCGAAAAATAAATTTACAATCTCCATCACTGTGATAACATTTACTGTTACTAAAAATATGTGCAGTGAGTAACAGTGCTACTAAAGGTGGGCCTAGATAATGTTATTTACCGTACCTCCATTTCATATAGGTACAGCGTTGCGATCAAGAACGCTAGTTTGGACGCCCGTTCGGTACGGCACGGTCCAGTTTTCAGATCCCGACGCTGATACGGAACGGACAAAAGAACATATCTGGACCCACCCTAACCCTAACTGTGCCTATTGTACTGAGAGGCATGTTGTATGTAGTTTTTTCATTAAGTCATCACCAAGTCCAAGCAAATGGCACAATATATCAAGGTTTTTTAGCATGGTTTGCCAAATTGGAGGAAAGAATTGTGTCAAATTTTCTCTTGTATATGAAGTTGGTAAGGTATTTTACATAGGCATTCCACAAGAAAAATGGCTTCAGTTTGACCAATCAGTTTAATATGTCACAAACTATTTCCATAATCTGAATAAAGTGAATGGCTTAACATGTTTATGGTGTGTCAATAATTATTCTATCTAGTTTTGACACATTAAGAAATTGAATGGTAATGTAGCAACTATTTTTTTTTGTTAGAATAATCACTTACAGTGATTTGCACCATGTTACATTTTACAATTACTTTTGTGGCTTAAAAATGTATGGTATTTGCCAGTATAAAAGTTACAGTAGATGATCACTTATATATGGATATATAAATAACAAACAGTATTGTTAAACTTAAATATCGAAAGATATGTAATTACCTCAAATTGAAATGTATTTATTTTTGTTAAATAATAATTTTATACTTATGTAACATTTTATATGGTTAACAAAGTAAAATTCTTTATTCATAAAATGTCTTTTACTCCTCCATTATCCTTGTAATATGAGATTAAGAATGTAGTAAATACATTGATTAGGTCCATAAATCTAAACAACTACTATATTAAATTGACCATAAGCCATAAATCAATTTAGAATTTGATTTTTTACAATAGACTTTAAAGGCACGTAGCATAGCACGTAAAGTCGAGCGCAGTCACCGAAGACCGCTTAGTGGTAATTGGGTTAATTAGTATTGATATCTTAGGATGTACATCAAAATGACAAAAAGTAAACTGTATTATAGATTTGGTGATGTTACCTCTTTATTTTAGTGAACCATACAACTTATGTAGTTTTATTTGTTTTCATAACAAGGAAAGCTTGTCTTATGCAGCATAACAGTTCAGGTACATCATTAGTCTCTTGCAACATCCTTTGTAATTCCTTTTGTACATTTAACTTTGGAGTAGTGCTGAGTACTGAAAACCAGGAGAAAATTATGTGTTAAAGGGTATATATGCACCTAAAATACTACAAGAATTAGGTGTCACTTACATTCATATTGGCCAATTTTAGTATTATGAAGGAGACGTATGGAATATTTTTCTGACTCTTTTTTTGATTCAGTAAAGAACTGCACAAATATTATGTGCTTTGCGTTGTTTTTCATATCTATGGTGTAATACATCTTTAAATATTTTTTATAATACTTCTTGGCCATCAAGAATGCTTCATGTGTGTCTTTTATTTCTTGTGATAATAGTTTCTGATCTGGAATTCAATCATATGTGTCATTACTATCTTTTATATGATAAGTATGTATCAGCTCATTCATATCCTTTGCAAACACCAAGAGCTAAGCACAATAACAATGAAATGACAATTTGCAAATTTACTATAAATGTACTAACCTTTTTTAACTGTTTCATATCTATTTTGCCGACTTTCAACATCTCGCATTTTTATGCTGATTTCATGTTGTAATTGCTTATTTTTATCTGTCAGTATTTGCAACTCCTCATCATTACTTAGGTTTATTGAACCACTGTAAACAAATCTATGTGTTTTAAAAGCATCTTCAAGTAACTTGCTGACATTTTCTTGTAATAAGTTCATATTTCTTTCAAAGTTGAGATAACACTCATTTTCAATGGTTTTCATATTTAGACTGAAGTCTAGATTATCATCTAACACACTCATTGTTGTTTGCTTGTACTATTCAGTAAACGGCTTTATATACCTATAGGTCTTAAAAATAGCAACCAATTAATTTAAATAAATTCAAAACAAACAATTCAGCAAAAACTACCAAACTTATTTTGTCTGACTGACAGTCAAACTAAAAAAATACGTTACATTTAAAATTTAAAAAATTCGCAGCACAGATTATATATGCATAAGCATTATTAAGGCTGGCGATAGGGCGTATAGGTATAACTACTGGAGCTAACATTCCGAACACCTACTTTCTTTATAGTCAATAAGTATGTTATCTCACACTCTCTCTTTCTAATTAATTCTCTCGACACTTTTCTCGAGCGAGCGTATTGTCTGTCCCGCTCACACCGTACTGATATGAGCGGGACAGACATCGCGAGATAAGCGTCGACAGCGAGTCGCGGTGCGCATGCTACGCTGGCAGCTAGCCTAGCATGACCAACAAAACGCGATATGATACAGCGCTTTAACACGTTTAACCGTCAAAAGACAATGGGTTTTGACGTTTGAGTGTGAATAAAGCGCTATATCATATCGCGTTTCGGCGGTCATGCTAGGGGGCCAGATATAGTTACCTATACCTTCATCTTCTTTTTATCCAATGGCGGTGCCCTCTTGGCTTTCGCCTCGCTAATGTCAAGTTTTTATCTTGTTTGTTTCTACAGACTAGACATACCTTCATGGTGGTGGTGGGACAACTGTCACCTGTCAAACTGACTGTCATACTTCATTAAAAGTGTCAGTCAGATGTTGCTGTGTACTGTGTTGTGTATTTTTTATTTTTATTTATTATAGGAACACACACAGTTTTCAATAATTCATAGCGTTGTATCGGTTATTGGCATAAAAGTACAGAACTTTTCACAACCAAATTGTAGTTCACAACATTGACTCGAAAACGAAACTAATGCTATGAGTTTGGGGTAGGTATGTGATGCACTGCATCCATTATCTACCTTGCAAATCATAAGATTACGTACAATTTACATTTTTATGCTATTGCTAATACACTTCTAACAATTGTTTTCAGATCTGTAACCAAATGTTCCACAATCCTTGTTGATATAAGTTTTTCTCATCATTATGTTTTATAGCAATTCCTGGAAGCAAGTGTCTGAAATAATTTCAGTTATTAAGCTGTTATTTGAAAGGAATTGTATGCTTTTAAGTATTTTCGTAGATATTTTACCCAATGGGCCACTGTCTAAGTTGCTTCAGAAATCAAGCTAATGCTGAAATTACTTGCACTCATAGAAAAAAAGATGGTAAGAAACTTGATCTCATAATATTTATTTCTGATTACATTGCCATTATTATTTGGATACTCATACATTGCCATACTGACCCACCATTTAAATGAAACTGCTACATTCATACTCCTATTATAACTATATTTCATGTCTGGACCGATGGCAGTCAACGTGTTAATAGGCTAAAATTTATATAGTCCCACAATTTGGATGTTGGAAATTTAATGGTAGAAAATTCTAGCTATAAGAAGAATTTCAGGTTTAGGACGCTTGTAGATCCATTCCTGATCATTCTATATTTTTAGGTTAACCGGGTTATGAATCCATACAACTTTGGCTCATATATAGATTATGTGAGTCTGATTCAGTTGGCAACTAACTGGCAATAACAGTGGAATCTATGAAATCTATTGTACATACATTTCATTAGAGACTGCATACCTGACATCAGGAACATGTCAAAAGACAAAAGTTTTTATTATCATTATTGCTCCCAATATATATAAAATATAAGTCATCATCAATCTGTGCAGCGTAAAGTTTAGTGGACACAAAGGACAATGTACAATTGGTACAACTTGTCAATAGTGTAAGGTGAATTCTTAAATTTTTAATGTTGGATATTTGGGACAGTTAAATAATATGTGATCAGTTGTTCCCTGCTAGACCGCGTTCATCAAAGTAATAGGCATAGGCAATTAATTATCATTATCTTAGTTCTAATAATTGAGAAGTTGTACCAGATATCATACTTTATAATCTAATATTAGAAAGATAAGTTATGTTGGTTGACTTAATCTTAAATAGTCCTGTTTCTCCTTTTTCAGAGATGACAGAAATTGTCACTACCAGCCAAGTGCCTGCTGTCATGGTATCAGATTACCCTCAGGAGGAACCACTTCTACATAATACTGAAAATAGTATAATTTACAAAAATAGCACCGTTCTTCATAATGCTAACACATTAGCTTCTATCGGAGAACCTTGTTCAGTAGAAATTATAAACTGTCAAAAAGCACAACCAGCTTCAGAAAAACAGCCCAAGTCCTTTTACCAGAAGTTGCCTTCAATACCACGCACAATGTCATCACTAGGGTCAAGCGAAGCCAGGATTTCTGAACCAAAAATCAATCAACTATTTGACCAGTACAAAGACTCGTTAGAAGATGCCATCCTTGCAGAAGGCATAGAAAATCTTTGCAATGATTTGCAATTGAGTCCTGATGATTTCAAAGTTTTGGTCCTCGCTTGGAAATTGAATGCTAGTCAAATGTGTAGATTCACCAGACTAGAATTTGTGCAGGGCTTAAAAAATATGAAAACAGATTCAATGAAAGGCATTCAGCTCAAACTGAATGAAATAACAAGTGAGCTGAAAAAAGATTCTGAAAACTTTAAGGACCTGTATAGATTTACTTTTAAGTTTGGTTTGGATGTTAGTAGTGGCCAGCGAATACTGCCTACCGATATTGCGGTGCTACTTTGGCGTCTAGTCTTTACGAATAATGAGCCGCCTATTTTGGACAGATGGTTGAGTTATCTGGAAAAGAACACTCACATCAGGGGCATTCCCAAAGATACTTGGTACATGTTTCAAAATTTTTGTGAGTTTGTGGGTGATGATCTCAGCACTTATGATGATACTGAGGCTTGGCCTAGCTTATTTGATGACTTTGTAGAGTACGAAAATGATCAAATGAATCAGAATATTACAAAAAATGATATCAAGATACAAGATTAAATTATTCTATTTGCCAAATTTTTAGCTACTTTAGGTACTTAATGTTATTAAAGGTATTGAGACTGACAATCTTGTTATATAAATAAAATGACAATTTAATCTTGTGTCTAATGATGATATAAGGATAAAATGAGTGTAAAGTAATGATATGAATAAAAATGTGGATGTGTTGTAGGTATTGAGATTCAAAAATGATTTTAATGTACATAAAGTTATATTTTACAAATTAACTAAATGTCGAGCCACATACCTACTGTCATGTGTGTAGTTATAGTTTTAATAAATTAACCATTAAATATAACATTCCAGTAATGGAATTAGCCAAAATCTGTATATACCTATATCTATTCAGTTTTTTTATTTGGCTGTCAATAAGATCTTAATACAAAGTTTAAAAGTGCAATTCCATAAAGCCTAGATTCTGCACAAAAATTACCCGATCAATAAAACTAAATTATTCTGAACATCTACTTTTATTTTAGTGTATATTTTCACATTTATTTACATAAACTGCTACCTAAAGTACATAGTCCAAACTAGAACTGTTTATAGTTTGCGACCCAGTAAAATAGGCTGGGGTCTCGGTCATTTGATATCTCAACATGTTTTCTTTTGAGGTGTTTGACGCAGAATGTGCACTTCGCAAAATGAGAACTCTACTCAAAATGTACATTTCGCAGCAGAAGCAAGATAAGAGCAAAGTGCATTTCTCATAACGTGCATTTCGCAAAACATGCACTTTTCTAGGATATGGCTAAATGTGCTGTGTAACAAGGTTTGTCCCAAAATTAAAAAGAAATTAGTATGTTTTTGTATAGTTGTGTTGTGTATGTGTACGTTTAGCCATATATCTTAGAAAAGTGCATGATTTGCGAAATGCACGTTATGAGATAAGTGCCCCTTGTGAGAAATGCACTTTCTGCGAAATGTACATTTTGAGTAGATTCTCATTTTGCGAAGTGCACATTCTGCGTCAAACCCGTCAGCTAGCGGATTGTTTCACTTGTACCCAAGGACATTATGTTTCGGTCATTCCCAGTCGTTTCGCCATCACTGGAGGACTGGGATTTTTTTTTAAAGTTCTCATTCAGCACCAGTTTTAGCCACTGGGATTTTGCTTAGAAAAAAATCCTAATTGCCCCTACTTGCCCTTATTAAAGAAATCATTTAATAAAAGGTCTTTTTCTATTTTGGTAATTGGTTTGTGTGTATGTGCATATATAATGATGACTTAGAACGTACAAATTCTGAACGAATTAAAATTTTGGGCAACTCACATGAAATAAAATTACATTTTATTTTAGAATTCAACAGGTTTTTAACAAATTCTTCATATATTTACTGAACAGAATCATCACAGAGCATGTACATCATACAATATTTACATGCTAAGTCATAAATAACTTTTATGAGTAGGTTACCAATTCAATAAATATTGTAAAAAAATATTTGTGCATGTATAAAATAATTAGGAATATATTTGGGACTCCCTTTAGCATCTATGAACCAACGTCCCAGTCACCACCACTTTGCCACCACTGGTGTCGATTGGGATTTTTTTAAACAAAAATTCCCTGTCTGGAGGCGAAACTGGTGGTGGCGACTGGGAATGACCGTTAGTACGGTCTGTAGTTGTCCCTATATTTGGACTAACGCTTGAAAATATCAATAAACAAAAATATGTACACACTTCTCCAGACTGTACTGTTGTATAACTCAATGTTACTTGTGGGATTTCGTGAGTAGGTACCCCGCGAAAAACAACAGATATTTAATCTTTATTGCAATATTTAAATACAGCAAATGGCGGACTTAATGCCATAGGGCATTATCTAACGGTGCGTCCACTTCTGGTGAATGCGCCGGGGCGCCGGCGGCGCCGCCGCTCGCCAACTGTTCGCCGTCCGTTACTGGCTATTGCAACTGCGCGCGTACAGTTCCGTTCGCTTACATACTAGAAGTAGGTGCAGCTGTCCGCTGTAGGTACGTATTTTAACTCGCTTGTTTCTATAGTATTTGCTACTTCTTCACCTCTTACCTTGTTCTGTGTTTTTCACTATGAGGAGCTCGGTGGCGGGCGCTGGTTAGCTAGCGAGTTCGGTCGGTCTTACAGAATAATCGGACTCGCAATGGGAGATCAATACACAATGTATTATCTCGAGGTCTTTCGTGCTTCGGAAGGCCGTTGGTCCCGTGCCTGCATTTGCAGTTATTAACACTCAACAATCCGCATTGTGCCGCACGGGGTGGGTGGCCCCAGAGTATAAGTAAAATTCAATACATTGTGGTGGCCCCATTCTCCTTATTCACCCACAAGAAGTTCTTCTGCTTTTTTTATGTAGTAGCGGTGTCCTTTTGGATTACGCCAATGTGAGTTTGATCTATCTGACTATACAGGGTGGAAAGTTAGAACGGGGCCGGGGCATGAAGGGCAGGTACCTTAACCATCACAGCTACATAAAAGAAAACGTTAGGAAACCATCCGTAGGAACTGCAAACACAGATTTTGAAAAAAAAATACAGTCAGCAGGAAAATGGGCAGTTTTACCTTTGTTAATATTTCGTGTGGTCGTGCCAGAACAGAAATTTCCTTTTGGCGCATTTGTTCCAATTCGCAGTTGGTCCAATGTTAAAAAAAAATCCAATTCGCACTTAGTCCAATTCCCATTTGGTTAAATTCGCAGTTGGTACAATTCGCGGTTGGGTAAACTTTTTTATGAAACTTCAAAACCAATAATTATTTGTAGGAGCTTGAAACACAAGTTATGATTGTAAATAAATATGAATAAATACAGTACAAAATGTGCATATATATATGTATAATATGATTATGAATAAATCAGTACAATATGTAAATAAAAATGTGTTAAGTATTTTGTTTAATTTTGCAAATACACTTTATATTGGACTAATCGCGAATTGAACCTACTGCGAATTGGACCAAATGAACCTAAAGGTAAGTCCACTCAATTTCATGAATAAAATAAAATTAAGAAAATGGTCCGTGGCCGTTGCGGCGGAAAATTGACTCAAAGTTGCATTTAAGTACTAGTTATATTAATTGTAGTAACTTTCAAAATGAAGTTTAAAAGTCACGCCTAAGCATTTTGACTTGTATCTTATTTGAAGTAGGTAGTTCCTTTATATCCGTGGTTAGATCGCTTTGGTTAGATTGATCTGGCCACGGACACTTTTAGCAAACAATATATACACTAATTTAATCTATATTTGTACAATTTTGTTTTAAGAATTCGTTTCTACTCCATTCCATCGCAATGAAAATTGAGCCAACGCTTCCGTTACAATGCTAGCCGTTTGCCAGGCCCGCTAAAACTTAGCTGCTATGCCAGACTGGCACACACGAATGCAGACTACTTAAAAACTTACTAAATATCATCGAGTAGACTAGACTTATAATAGTAATAATTAATGTATCTATAATTGAAATTGTAAATGATAATAAGTATGAATTTATATTTGTATATGCTATACCCTAATAGGGTCTTATGGGACTTTATATTGTAAAATATCTATAATACCAACATGTTGTATTAATAAATGAATAAATAAATGTATACCTAACATAACTTTGCTATAAGTCTAGTCTACTGGATGATATTTCGACTTGGTAGCAGTTTAAAATAAACTTCATTGATTATTAATAAAATTTTATTTTATTTTAAACAAAATAATATAGTTGCAGCCTGCCAGTGCTCGCTCGGTGTCGAGGCGCGGAGGCGCGCGCGGCCCGTCCCGGCGGCAACAGAAGGCACTACGACGCGGAGCCGTCAGGCCCTACCTCCACTACAAGCATCGACACGTAACACGTAATCTATAGCACGAGGTGGACCGAGCAGGGGCTACGCGCGCCTCACATCTTGTCCACTGATATACACAAAATATTGTTAATAATATACAGTCGCCCCTAGACGTAAATCTGATTATATTAAAAAAGCTGAAAATTTATAAATCCATAATATACAATTACTATAACAATTCGGAGGTTGAGCCGAAGTTATAAGAATAACGTTTGTGATACGAACCACCTTTACAAAATCTGCACAACTTTCCATAAGTACTCTCATTGTTCCTACATAAATACCTGACGTACCTACGAGTATGAAGCATGTGACTTGTACAAAATATAGTAGATATTTTTCTCTGATAGAAAATGTAACCCCGAAAGATTCCTTCCGAGAATAAGATACTAATCATTAAATTATAATCTATTATTATCATTGTAATCAATAAAAACATATTGTAGATAATAACATTTATGTTTAAAACAGAATTTTACCGAAACCTGCACTACATAAATAAATTACTTATTAGATGACAACCGAAATACAAATCATAACTTTTTATATAATGTGTACAGTGTATTACTATTTATCATATAGCAAACTATTAAGAATAAAAACATAATTTTGCTTTAAAAATAGGAAACAGTACTATAACTGTTATAATCACTAGTGATTGTTAGAATGATCATTATTGAGTAAACTTAGAGAACGCAGTGAGTAGCGACGTACATGACTGTTATAATAAATACGTATCGTCGATATATTAGATTCGCTACGTACTGGCGCTAAGCGAATGATCGCCCTAACAATAAATAATTATATGAGAGCCTTATCCATCACATTTTGACGACATTGCTCACATCAATGTAATCTAAAAAAATATAGATGCTGACATTTTGCAAATATTGCCGTGGCTAAGTATCCAAAAGCAATGTCTCCTGATTGAAGTCACTCGACGCTTTAATACTCTAACAGTAAAATAACTTACCTATCAGAATATAAATAAATATAATATCAGCCACTGCGGACCACGGACCAGCCTGTTAATTTTCATAAGTTTATTTTTGCATAATGATAAAGGACCACATGCTAATTTGAAATAAGTATTAAAGCGCCGCTGTGATATTTCTGGGTTATGTTTTTGTGGCAGTGGCTGTAAAAATATTCAAATGTTCCCGAAGGACTAGCCATTCTATTCAATAAATTGCGAAATATTTTTCAAGTGGAATTGAAGCATTACACTCGAGCTCTCACGTGATACAGATCCCAAAATCTGGATTACATATTACATGCATTCTCTGTTGATATAGGGTTTTGGAAAGGCCTATCCTAGCTAAATTACAAATGTAGTGCCAAATTTACTCGACCACTTTTAGGACCTTGCCGATCGCAATTGTTTTATCTGAAACAAATAAAATAAAAATATGAGCCCTATTGGACTATTGTTAAGTAATATAGCTAACATAAAGCTAAAAACTATCAACTAAGTTTCTGTCAATCCACACGCGACACTAGTAACGTGGTTACCACAGGAGAAAATAATGTAGCATGTAAGTCCATTGGACTTGGGGCCTGTTTCACAATCTAAAACGCAGGGCTTGTAACCGGTTTGAGAAAGAGCGGTTAATTAATTGATTAAGGTTTTTACAAAATCCGCTTCCGACGTATTCGGAATGAGAGCGCTTCCAAAACCTAAATAAACCGGTTCAATCCAAACTTTGCGAAATGGACCTACTACTGGCGGGGCGATCAGGCTAATAGCGACCTTCCGTATGTAAACATAAGTTCGCTAGTCGATTTACCACTCGCGCGCTCGCGTTGGGAGAGCGGTATTTCAGGCAAGTAGCGAGCGTATGTCTACTACGTCACGAAGGTCGCTTTTCCACTCACGCGCTCGCGTTGTCCCGTTGTGCTTAGGTACTTATAAAGAGCAGAGAAACCTCTATAAACCGCTTAATTGATTCAAAACCCTTTTAATATTGCTCTTTCATGAAACCGTTTTTTAAGGTTTCGGTAGTCAGACCTTAATGAAACGGTTTCTATATACTCGTTGTTGTACCCGTTTGAAAATTAACCGGATAAACAAGCCCTGTCTAAAAGTAAGTTCCAAGTAGCATACTTGACGGGCGATTTGACAGATGTGTGGCTCTACCGCGCAAGTGTCGTCGACTTGAACTGTGGGCGCAACTCTTCACACGCAAGCGCTGACTCTATAACACTGTCTCGGTCACACACAGAATCAAGTTTTAACCGAGTATTGAAAAGAAATCTTATTAATAGGGCGATAACGTTGAAACGCCGTCGGCTGTCAAATGGAGATGCCGTCGGCATCTCTGTCGACTCTCTGTCACTTATGCGGAAGACCAAGTGATATGATAAATATTTAGATTGTGAAACTGGCCCTAAAAAAATTTATCGCAACGTCGAGTATCTATCTATACTAATATTATAAAGCTGAAGAGTTTGTTTGTTTGAACGTGCTAATCTCAGGAACTACTAGACCGATTTAGAAAATTCTTAGACCATTAGAAAGCTACATTTCTCCCAAGTGACATAGGCTATATTTTATCCCGATATTCCCACGGGAACGGGCACCACGCGGGTAAAACCGCGAGGATCCGCTAGTAAAGCTATAAAAATCGGGCGGAACTTATTTTAAAGATACCTTAATTAACGACACAACATAACAACTAACATTGAAACAGAAAGAAATGTGTGGACTCTCTTTCTAACGCGTAGGTCTAATCTTTTCTGGTGACGTCAGTGCAACTGATTTGTATGGATTTCGTCCTCGCCGAGGACGCCAAGCGGTAAGTATATATTTCATTCATACTTACGCGCGGCGTGACATCCTACTTCCTACTAATATTTTAAATGTGTAAGTTACGATGATGGATGTTTGGATGGATGCCAAAACGGCTAAGCGAATTTGGATGAAATTTAGCACACAGATGGGTTATAGCTTCGATTAAACAAAGAAGTATCCTTAGCTTTCCTTTCCAGAGAGACTTAGCCTTCATCATACTTGATGTTAAGTATTGATAAGGCTAAAGATGGGAGCGAGCCTCTCCCGGAATCCTCAATATCTTATGTCTAATTGCCGGACTTAGATCAGATGGTGGTAGCTAGCCAGGTGGACTTACAACAAGTCCTACCATCGACCAAACCGAATACAATATGTACCCCCGCTGGGAATCGAACCCGGGACCCCTGGGCCTGATACCGGTGGTTGTACCACTAGACCATAGAGGCGGTATCCACGCGGACGAATTCGAGTGCGGAAGCAAGTATTATATGACATTAGTTGGAATAAAATGTGAAATAGCTTTACTTACTCTCGTCTCTTAGAGTGAATCTGCCCATTTGAGCAAACTTTTTGAAGGGTTCTAAGCAAATGATTCCTGCACACTCTATCCTCATTATCGCTACTTGATCTTGTTTTACGAAGCGTGGTCTAGTTTTTGACTTATCTCCAGTCTTCTTGTCTACCAAACAAATTAGGGCCTGGAAGTAAAATGAAAATTACACAATTTTTTTTTTTTTTTTAAACAATCTTATATTTTATATTTTAAATAGCCATGTCATACCTTGACCGTAACTTCTTCAGCCGCGCAATGTATGTGCATTACAGCCGAGTATCCTGCACATATGATTGATTTGTGCTCTAATATGACAACTTGAGCATCAAATACCTAAAAACAATTAATATAATAAATGAGATGTTGGAAATCGCTTATTGTTTTTATACAGATGTGGAGATTATAGATTTTAGTCACGACAATAAATTTTACAGATGGTCAAAATAGGGATGAAAGTTCCAATCCCAGATTTATAATTGAGTCATATCCAAATTTTTTGTACATCCACCGTCATTAAAGTGTCCTAGTCAATTATCTCAATAATTTTTACGAAAGTTATATTGTAAATAATGTAACGCTATAATAAAACTAAACAATCCATTTTGAAAATTTCAATTTTATTTTATAAAAAGGGGGTAATTTATGCTCGTAACTTTTAAAAATCAGTTTCACTAAATGATGTGCTTTTATTCTGCTGGTCTAAACAAACCATATAAATTGAAAATAAATTAACTCACTGTCTTCATGCTCTTTAATTAATAAATATCACAAATAACTATTATAAAACGCGTAAAAATATGTGTCCTAATTAATCGAACCATTTACTGACGCTCATTTAATGACGTAAATTTCCACTGTAGCTTCCCAACAGAGCCGTGGTAGCTCTATGCTATGATTTGAATGTGGCAACACTAACATGTAATGGAGAAGATAACCATTTTTTGTTTAATATGTCAAAAAAATCTACAAAAAATTACAAGAATAACTGTGTTTTTATATCTTTAAAACTGAACGAGATATAAAAGTACAAAGTTAACATTTTCGGTATAAGCCGCGGACCGAGCGCGATATCGTTCATGACGTCACGTCGTCCATCACCGCGCGAGCAACTCGGTGAATCGAAGCATTTACCCGAATGTTCTCGACGCGCGCGGAACTACTTTGTTTATTTTGATTAAGAAACAATAAAAACAACATGAGTCCATCTATTAAATATTGTAGTGTGCCTCAGTGTAAAAATACGGCCACGAAAACACCCGAAAAGTAGTTTTTTTCACGTTCCTAGGGATCCTAAAATCAGAAAATGGACAAATGCGATGAGAAGAGCGCATCCATTAGGACCAAACACGACAGCATCTTGTTGTGAGGATCATTTCGATGTAAGTATTAAAATACTATTTATACCTATACCTTGTCATTTGAAATACTAAGTAGTAGGTAGGTACTTGGTTATTGCTAGTAACTAGATAAATAATTTTTAGTAGGTATGTAGGCACTCAATAGCAGTGTATTGAAACTAACGATGTATTGAACCTTTCGTTTCCAAGGTTAATGATCTTTATAATTTCAAGAAGAAACATTGATTATAAGTTTAAAACTACAGTATTCAATGTAAATAAACACCCAAACTTGGGTTACACAAGTAGATAGGTCAATGACCTACCTAAGTCGTTCTTCAAGATTGACGTAGAGTTCGAAAGTTTGCGCATGTTTTGCAGTAAAATGTTTATAAATATGATCTTAGGGGTTGATGTTTGATTATTTGTAAAGGAATGTGTAAATATTGTTATGTTTTTATGATATTTCGAGCAAAAACAAAATCTACAAATCTTTTTTTTATATAAAATATTCTACCACCATCATATCGTGGACTATGGGAAGGTTGTCGGATTGGCCTTTTTCAAATCCTTCTTCCATTTTAGTTCTAAAACAATAATTTACACTATACACTTAATCAATCAGCATTATTTAAAATCAATTAATAACACCAGAGCGCATGAGAGCAGACAACTTACCCGCGAAATGTACTAAGGACGTATGAGGCGGGGTCGCCTGCCGTGCCGTATGGACGAGATGACGTCACACGGTACTCGCGAACACGGACGAGATTTACAAAACCTACGTAAACTTCCCACGCTTATAACTTTGGTAATACTGCACCAATCGATGTGAAATAAAAACTAGAATAGTGTATTACTAGTGCTAGACTTTTATTCTACGCATTTAAAAGTGTAATATTGTAACCCTGTTATCTTCTCCATTATAGACTAGATACTAACCTGCCGCCTTTTTAGTTTTCGTGTCATTCGTGTTTGAAGTGTGTTCGGTGTGTAATTGAAAAAAATATACCTATTTACTGACACTAAAAAAGTGCCAAAAAAATAACCGAGGAACATGTTTCGCATTACATGACATAGGAAATATAATGAAATATAATATTGTGTGGAAGTTGATAATTTAACATCATGATATAAAACAACTTTTACGGATATCAAACGCGCTATATTTTCAAGAACTAAGTTGTAATTGTCCATATTCTTGGGTTTTTTGATTTTCCTGAAGTTTCAGCATCTTTACAGCTGCCGAAACGTCGTCGGGAAAATCAAAAAACCCCTAAAAGACCCAAAAATACCACTTAGTTCGTGAAAATATAGCGCGTTTGATATCCGTAAAAGTTGTTTTATTTCAATTAATTTTTCATGATTCCTAACGTCAGTAAATTGTAAATCATAGCTAAGTCAAGTTCACAATAACAAAAATCTAGCTATGAGACGTCAGTTGGTATGACGTCATCTTCAAATATTAAACAAAAACGTTTATTCATTTATAAGCAAATTCGAAACAAAAGTGGCATACCCCAAAAAAATTAAACACTGTTTAAGGCGCTTTGCACATGGAGCAACTTAAGTTGAGGAAACTATCAACATTTTAAAAGTTTCTTGTAAAAACTTGATAGTTGCTATAACGTTTACGGTTGCCGTAATTTTATGGCAATCTGTGAGCAACTTTCATAGCCGAGTTGCTAAATCTACGCGATCAGCATTCAGTGTGACGATGGATATCGAAGAAGCAGCACTTGCTCTCATTTTATTACGTCGTCGCCGTCGACAGCGCCAACAAAGACAAATTATTCGCAGCAATCGTCGGTTTTGGATTCATCCATTTTATTTAGATCAATCCCACAGGGAGAGGGAGGGAGGGTGTGAAATCGCCCGACGCGTTGCGACTGACGGTTAAGGAAACCGGCAACTTTAAATCCGGTATAATATTTAACAGTTGCTAGTTGAGGCAATTAGGATCTAACTTAGTCATCAATTACAGCAACTGAAAGCTGTTGACGATTACCGGAACTCGAAACTCGAGTTGCTTATGTGTGCGCGGTTCAATTGTAATATATGTAAACAGCTAGTTGCTAACGATTTTAGTTAAACTATGTTTTGTTACTGTCTGTTACCATGGCACTCAGTTTTGTAAGAAGGATAAAACATTATTTAACTAGGCTAGGTTTAAAAGCGAAAGAAACATCTCAATAAAGTAGTATCTTTTTAAGGCCATTATTTGCATTATTCAAAACGCAACTTTACATTTACCATTTCCTAACATTTCTTGACTATACCCTGTCCCAACTATTTCCTGATGTACACTTTTTTTGGATATGACTCAATTGGAAGTCAATAAACCGAATAAACTCACTCTTCCTGTGGTGATGGGCTCTGTAACATCGCATAACACAAAGCCAGGAGACACATCTTCTTCTTCAATGCCTTTGAGTTTGACCTTCACATTTTCACCAGGACCAATGGACGTTACTTCGATGTCGTCGGACCATAACTGGTCTACAGTAACTTGAACCTAAAAACAAATATTTATTTATTATGTGAAACCAAGCCAGTTAGAAATGTTCATATTATTATACTAGTTACAAGGTTCCTCGCGATTATTTTTGGACTTGGGTTGCAGTGCCTGGGCACTGACCTGGGGCCCTGGAGCTTAAAACCGGTTTGAAAAAGAATGGTTAATTGAAGTCTATGATTAAGGTATTTACAAAAAAAAAACTCTTCCGGCGTTTTCGGAATGAAAAACCTGAATAAAACGGTTTAATCCGAGCTAAATAAAAGGCTAGGCGATCAGGCTAATAGCGACCTTCAGTATGTAGACATAAGCTCGCTAGTCGATTTACCATTCGCGCGCTTGCGATGGCAGAGCGGTATTTCAGGCAAATAGCGAGCTTATGCCTACATGTGAAAGGTCGCTATTAGCTTTGTCACTCACGTTCTCGCGTTGTCCCGTTGTGTTTAGGTACTTATAAAGAGCAGAAAACCTCTATAAAACGCTTAATTGATTGAAAGCCCCTTTGATTTTGCTCTTTCTTCAAACCGTTTTTTAAGGTTTGGGTAGAACCAAACTTTAATAAAACCGTTTCTATGTACTCGCTGCCGTACCGGTTTTAAAATTAACCGGATAAACTAGCCCTGGCAGTGCCAAAGGAGTTAGTTAGTATCCCGACGCTAAATAGTTGCAAAAAGTTGTTGAGTTGCAAGATATTCCAATTAATTTAATTGTATTGAATGAAAAAAAAATAGTAAGTTTAGTAGTTACCCTATTAGGCATAAGGAACAGGGTGCTTCCTTTACGCGTGGTGCCCGCCTCGACCTTCCCCATGAGCACGGTGCCCATATCCTTGTACTTGTCCACGACGGGCATGATGAATGGCCCGTCCATCTTGCGGTTGAGCGACGGCAGCTCGTCGATCAGCTGGATGAACGAGGGGCCACGGTACCACGGACAGATCTCTTCCGATACCTGCAAAACCACATTATCACCATCATCAGCCATTTTTGATGTCCCCAATGCTAAGGCACCGGCCTTCCTTATGGATAAGGAGAATGGGCCATGACCCACAATGCAGGTCCAATGCATATTGGTTTTTAGCGACTGTAAATACAGCCAGGATCAACGGCTTAACGTGCCTTTCCATTGTGAAAGTTGCTTAACCGCTACAATCGCACGCGCTCGAAACACTGCGCCACCGAGCTCTTCACATTATATTGCATAGATAAATAATAAATATCATACAACATCATACACATTGATCTTATTCCAACAGCTAAATTCGTAAGCAACTGTGAGCGCTTTCTGACGCAAATTTATAAACTTGAGATTCCACGCTTCTACTTTATGGGGTTGTAAACACATGCCTTTGGAGCAGGGTTGGCATGATTAAATAATTTTGATTTATATCACGATTTAAATCAAATGATTTTTTCAATAAAAATCAATGATTAATTTAAAAAAAATTATCATGACTAGTGACTAGGATCTATTCAATTTAAATTATACTTTTAGACTGTTCCTCTTCGCTAAATATATTTTTCTGTGATATACACCAATCTTGTGGTGTCACATTTTTTTAATAAATGGATTATTTGTGAAGTTGTTTCTATAAACATGATATTAAACGTTATCCAAATAAATACGTTATTCATTCACTTCCCAGGATGCCGCATAACGGAAAGTAACACATCGGAAGAAAAAGATGAGAATCTACCTGCTGAAACCGATTGGACCACCGCCCACAAGGTCGTCAACCCTGAAAAAGTAAGATGGGCAATCAACAGCTTCCTCCCATTCAAAACAGCGGGCCTAGATGGAATTTTTCCAGGGCTGATGAGGTGGAGCGACGGAGGTCTTATTGACCACCTCGTAGCCATCTACAGAAGCTGCCTAGCACATCGCTACATTCCTATGAAATGGAGGGAAGTCAAAGTAGTCTTTATCCCTAAACCCGGCAAAGGAGACTACACTCAACCTAAATCATTCAGACCAATTAGCCTCACATCATTCCTTTTAAAGGCGTTGGAGAGACTAGTAGACAGGGAAATAAGGAGCACTGCATTGGTCAGGAACCCCTTAAATCCAAACCAACATGCCTATTCTGCAGGCAAATATAGAAGGCAATCTCAAACACAAAATATCAACACTAGGCACCTTCATCGACATCGAAGGAGCCTTTGACAAAACCAACTTTACCAGCATAAGCCAGGCCCTCTCCAAACATGGTGTCGATCCCACTATTGCCGGGTGGATTGACAGCATGTTAAGAGACAGAGCTATACAAATTACTGTGAATGGTACCACCAGAGGGGTAGTAGCAAAAGGATGTCCCTAAGGAGGTGTCCTCTCACCTCTTTTATGGAACATTGTGGCCAATGAGCTGATCAGCTGGCTCAACGACCGCAACTTCCTCACAGTAGGCTATGCAGACGACCTGACCATACTCATCAGCGGACGAGTTGAGAGTGTGATATGTGACCGAATGAGGTCCGCATTGAAGGTCGTCGAACAGTGGTGCATCTAACACAATCTAACAGTGAACCCAACAAAGACGGAACTAATCCTGTTCACAAACAAACGGAGTCTAGGCAACCTTAAACTTCCTAAACTTTTCAATACCAGTCTGTGCCTTAGCAAGGAAGTCAAGTATCTAGGGGTGATACTAGACAACAAACTCCTCTGGACTAGACATCTAGAAGGTAAACTAAACAAAGCCACCATCACTTTTGCCAATGTAAAAGACTGCTTGGCAAAAGCTGGGGGCTATCACCGAAAATAACGATGTGGCTGTATAAAACTGTTATACGTCCCATAATCACATACGGAGCCGTTGCCTGGTGGTCCAAAACAGAGCAAATCACCGTAATCAACAAGCTGCAGAAATTCCAAATATTGGCATGCTCTGCAATAACCGGCTGCATGAGAACTACCCCCACAGTCGCCCTTGAAGTAGCTCTTGACTGGTTGACCTGTAGACTGCTCAGCCTTTATCGTCCAAACCTCCGAAAAGTTGTAGGCACACTTACAGGTCACCTAACTTTAAACCGACAACTATTCATCATGAATGCGACAGACAGCCCCCTATGTAGGGGATGCCTGGACGCAGAGGAAACAGCCGCCCACGTGATCCTGGATTGCGTGGGTTTGGCCGCAAAACGGGCAGAAATCCTCAAAGACGTGAGGTCGCTCCTAGAAGCCTGTGAACGCCCCAGGAGGCTTCTGCGCTTCTGGAAGGAGCTGGGATGGCTTGACTAGCCATACCGATACTATGTTCACGCATAACGGACCAAATGGGAGTCTAAATGCGGAGAAAAGAGCCCATCACCAATACCAATACGTTATTCATGACAATTATTTCATTATGAACAAAATTGCCCTTGACATCATTTGATTTGGATGAATATCTTAGGCTTAGGACATATCAGTTTTAAAATAATTACGAGCGCATTATGGGCGGTCATGATGCGGGGGTGCACTACTGCAAAGTCAATAGCCGAGGGCAAAGTTGCCGGCGGCTATTGTATGATAAAACGAGAAAAACAAAAAAATCATGACTTTCTGAAAAAAATGTGTATATTCGATTTTTTTTTAATTATGATTTTTTCCAACCCTGCAACCCTTTGGAGTGGCATTGCGTAACACACATTTCGATTTGACTATTTATGAATTTCTCTACTTCACTAAAATCTTGGTAGACAACATTTCTATGGGGGGGCTGTTAATGAGTAGAAAAAAGCTAGTGATCCAGAAAATAATACCTATCTATGCCCATTAATTACATGATTCAACCATTTGACAGGTCAGTTAAATAATTTAATGTATTTACCCTTTCCAATAAACCTTGTCCCGTTTGGCCAGATACAGGAAGGAAAGAGAGATCTTTAGCTGTGTTGAAGCCCAGTTTCTTTAGGTATGGCATGATTTTGTCACGACACTCATTATACCTGGAAAAAAAAAATATGTTTAATTTAATCAAAAGAAATTCAGATTGGTGTCCTTATAGTCATGTTTTTGATTAAATTGAGACGGAAGTGGAGTTTCCGAGTTCGTTTCGTAATAACACATGTTGCGAGGCTCAATTTTTTACTCGATCTACCGTAAAATTTCTATATACTACAAAATATATTTACTTGACATTGGCAAAATTCGCGAATTTTATCGCGAGCAAGCCATTATTTAAAAAAAAGAAGAAAAAGAAGAAGAGACGGAAGTTCAAAAGTACTTTAATGTCTCTGTTGTATGTTCTTTCAGAAATGATACTGAGTGGATACCAAGTATTGTATGGTCTCATGATTTTCGATTAAGTCGATTATGGCATATGCTTAGTTATCTTATCTTAAAATAACGTAATAAGCAAACAAATGCCAACTATACCTCTTCTCATCCCAATTGACTGTGGGATCATCCATCTTGTTGACAAGTGCTACCAAGTGTTTGACACCAGCTGTCTTTGCCAACATAGCGTGCTCACGCGTTTGGCCCCCTCTGTCGAATCCAGTTTCGAATTCACCTTTACGCGCAGATATTACCTACAAACAGTATAGATGATAATAAATAATACAGTTAACTCATGAAATATCTAGTTGTTGCTGGAACCTCATACTAAAATGGACACAGAGTTTAAAATCGCGTGGCTAGCGCGGTTCCCAGCGCCGGCGACCGCTTTGTGGTAAATATTCAATATCTATCATTTATTCAGTCTAGGCTGTTACAAGCACATATAAACGTCAAAGAAGCTACACCATCGGTTCACAAACCCTACGGCGGGAGACCTTGTAACGAGAAGAACCGGCAAGAAACTCGTCAAGGGCTGTTTTTTCCTCCCTGTCTTATTTCATACAGAGTCGTCAAATTGATCTAAACATATCAGTAAGGTCAATTTCCATCACAAAAAGCAAATACTAATTATAATATTACATTTTATGGTTATTCTAAATTTTCAACTGGCAAAGAAAGACTTATCTATCATACATTACAACATTTCTCACATTAAAAGATTACTGTACTGAAAGTTGTGAGGTACATACAGGTCGGTATCAATTTATTTTAGATAAAAATATTTAAGCTTTAAGCACAACATTGAGATAAGCAGACTGAAGTAGACCCATTTCCGCTGGCGGAACCCGTTCACGAGCATGACGCATGAACCAGACATCGCTTCGCTCAACTATATTTTAGGGAACGTAACGACCCGCCTCACACGACACCGCCGAAGAAACGTTTGAGTAAGCATGACGTACTTCAGGTACTTATGTTAAGCTGTATAAATATAAAAAATACAATATAAAAAGAAAGATAAAAGTTTATTAATGTAAGACACAACTTACAATGTTACTAGATGACGTATCAGCTGGGTCATGATCACAAAGCGTAATTAAAGTAAGTAATAAAAAAATAATACTTTTATATAATTGGAATAATTGAAAAACATTATTTTTCGGGGCTAAATGGGTGCTACGTTATATCGAGTGCTTACTAAACATTTCGTTATCAAGAAGCCAAGGAGCTGGCTTTGAACAGAAAAAAATGGAGGAAGATTTTAAACTTTCGCGTTCCATTATGATTAAATATTAAAACAACGGGACTAAAACGCGACATTTATTATGTAGTCACAAGCAGACTCAGTCTGCTTGTGACCACGGCTATTGCAACATAGCCGAAACGTCAAGCTGTAAGTACATAGTTGTACTACATAATAAATATCGCGTTTTAGTCCCTTTGTTTTAATATTTAATTAAAATGAACGAAGCTACACCTACAAGAGCTTGGCTCTTAAGTCATGATGTTGATGATGATGACTATACATTTATTGACATACCAGAACTGCAAGATCCGCTTGTGCTGCACCTCCAATCATATTTGGAACAAAACTTTTGTGCCCTGGGGCATCAAGGATGGTGAAATGTTTCTTCTCAGTCTCGAAATAGGCTCTCCCAACTTCAACAGTTTTCCCCTTATCTCTTTCTATAAATAAAAATGTAATATTAATAAATACAGAAATCACAAACGTAATATAATAATTATCTCATGTGAAAATCGTACTTGTATATTATAATAATTAATAAATAATTAACTTATTGGGGCTGTCTCAATACAACTACTTTGTTTGATTGGAAAATAAAAACAATTTTTATTTTAATTTTATTTTATTAATGTGTGTTAGTAAATAATTAATAGTAAATACAAACCTTCTTGATTAGTGTCAAGAGCCCATGATAAGTACCAGGATTCTCTCGACTTTTCCCTCGCTTCTCTTTCATATTTTTCAAGTGTTCTTTTGTCAACCATGCCAGTCAGAGACATGATTTGACCACCAATGGTGGATTTTCCAGCATCTGTAACATTATAATATAATATAAAATACTTATTATGTATTTAAAGAAATCTATCTGAAAGTACAATAATGTTATGGGTTTAGTTATAAATTTACATTTGGTCCAAACTGGAGCTGTCACTTTTATTTGCTACTACAAAAACAAAGACAGCTTCAATTTAATATAAACCAAGGTGTACACCACAAGTACAACTTTACGACACATTTATAAGTAACACCATTGGTGCTTAAGGAAATAAATATCAATCGGAATACTAACCTACGTGCCCAATAAATACAACATTGACATGCTCCTTCTTGCTTCTTGTATCTTCAACTCTGATTGGTTTCTTTTTAGGAATTTTCTTTGCTGTTTCTCCATCCTCCTAAAATGATAAATATCAAATAAAGTTGATATTTTAATTATGGTGTATCAAAGTAATTTCAGTTGTGATGGAAATGAAGATCAATAAAAACTAAAAAGTGATGTAAATATAATATACAGAGACTCCTTATAATTTCTCATTCACAAATCAATGAAAGTTTAAGAATAAAACATGTTGGCAATAGTAAGTAAAGCTTTTATTCTACACTGTAAACAACAACAACAAATATTATTATCTTACACAACACAACTCTTCTTTTTCTATACATATTGTAAGATGCTGCTGATGAGAACTGGGAGCTAATAAATATCATACAGACTTTTTACATCTCTGGGTTTGTTGTCAAAATCAACAGGGATACCCAGAAAACCATTTTCCAGTTAGCAACTCTGGTTGTATAAACTGACTGTACTAAAAGTCTTGTGGATTGTACCTGTTGTTCAATTTCTTCTTCATCAGCCTCATTGTTGTCGTCAGGGGTGAGCAATGCATCATCAGCTTCGACTTCCCAGCTGTCGGCTGTTGGCGAGACGTCGGGCGGCACGGGCAGGGTGGCAGCTGGGGGCACAGGCGGCGGCTCCTCCACTCGTGGGGACGCAGACGCCGCTCCATTGTCCCCACTCTCACCACCGCCATCGCCACAACCTACCAGCAAACAGGTAACTTTTTGCAAATAATGATTATTGTCTCAACAACACACTTTATATTATTTTGGTAAGCCTTCTCAAGCGTTTTCAATTTATGATTTAGTTTGTGTTAATAGAATATATTCAAGGTATTCTTGTCATTATAATGTGCTAAATTAAGTATTAAAATGTATGGTGAATATATGGATCAAAATCTGTAATAGATAATTCAGAATTACAAAGAGTCAAATTGTATTTGTAGTAGATTCTTTTGTTTGACATGGTTGTTTTGTGCCTATGTCGTAGGAGGATATGATAATTATAATTTTCACAAAAATCCTAGGTTATTGCAAATGGATAATTAGACAATGGTGTTGACATTTCTCAATCTTACTGAAAAAATATAGGCTTTTTGCAAAAATCCGGTTTGCTCTAGTAACATTGGATATTCTTTATTCTGATTGGCTTAATTTTTGCTTGCTTGCTAACTCTTATTCTGATTGGTTCACAGAAAGTTAACTACACGTGAGAGAATGGATTGACATTTGAAACGTCAAGTTGTCAACCAATCAGAGAAGCTGTTGTTGTGGACGGTCCAACCAACCAATCGGTGTTTTTATTTCATAATAGCCAGCGATTTTTTTCATAATCTTACTAAGGCAATCTGTTTTTGCCCAAAAATCCTATCTTTTTAAGTAGGATTGAGAAATTACAACACCATTATCAATTTTTCCGTGTTTTCGCAATATCCCTAGGATTTTTGCAAAAACACGATTTATCTAAATATCCTGCGACACCTACAATTTTACTAATACAATGTTTTTTTAACAATATTTATGTTAAATAATATTTAACTAATTTGATAAAGTAAAGTTCTACATGAGGTAAACAACTTGTTCTACAAGAGGTAAATCCTAAAGGTGAATCAAAAAGGAACCACACATCTCTCTCACACAAGAAGTTTCATTTATCTGAAAAATTATATTCAGCTTACATCAAATTTAAACTAGAAAAAACACTAAAGATGGATTCATGCATTAGTACTTAAAATTCTGGATCTGATTAAATATTGCTTTCAAGTTATTTAGAGCTAACTGCTTACATCAATAATTACTCATCCCTATCTATTTCAACATTATCAACAGATTTTTTTATTCTGAAAGATATTTGTATGTGTTATGATTATTCATAAGGATAAACAACAGACTTCTAATTTATTGCCTACATTATCTTCCCAAATACTTGTCCAAAAATAAATAGATAAATTTATGGCAGTAAGTATATTAAATTACCAATTGGATTACATAACAGTTCACTGATTAATCTAGCAATGAATAATAATAATAGTTATTTCGACTGAATCTTTTTTAAAAGTTGAGTCATAGGCTTCTCTAGGACATTAATAATACAATTCCCATAGAGGCACTTGTGTTCAGATTAAATTTCCTCCAAATACTTTATAATATCAATATTATTGCAATGGAAAATCCCTATGTATTAAAGTTAATGTTGAAAGCATGATTTATAAGGGTAAACACTATTATTTAATTTAACTTCAAGATCAACTATTTATACAATTGTGTATGATATATTGTATACAAATAGAGAGATGGCAAGTTGCTATTATGAGGATTAGAAGATGTAGCCAGGAAGTTATTTATTGATATACCAACCTTTCATTTAGGTGGACAAATTTTCAATGATATGTTATTATTGGAGACAGTTAAAGGTATGTAGAATTTAATTAACTATACAAATAAGTGCGCCGCGTGTCTCGTCTTAACCCGTTAGAACTGGATTAGGTTAAAAAATTAAGTCATCGAACGTACGCGCAGATAGCAAATCTAATGAACTTGTAATGCAATTTCCTTTTGGTAGTAATCACATCAAACTAATGGTAATGCACTCATCACAAAATTTTAGAACCCACTGAAACTTCATTGCGGATAGAAAGGTAGGTAATGACAAGTCTACTCACCGTTCAAGACGGGACTCCCAGCGGAGTTAGTGGATCCACTCTCGGATTTTTGTGGTGTAGTGGGAGATTCCGAATTATCGCTTGCCTGAGAAGGCTTACAAAAAGAAGGCACGAACTCCATGGCATTTACATTCAACGTGGAAAATTTAGTAGACACATCATTGGGATCTTTTGCACCTTGTTCACCTATAACATCCGCTTGACTCTCCCAAGAGTCCGGAGCACCGTTGTTGGACATTGTTACTATTCGAAAGTGTAAAATTACTTTACAAGATATCCTGGACCAGGTATTTTTATTAAAATTCGCGTTCTTTTCTGGATAGATCCGCGTGTGTCTTTATCTTAAACCGGAAGTTCATGGCAATTTGCCAAATACCTGTTCACCTTATATTTATACTAAAACATTGTCATAACTGTAAATGATTTTGAAAATGTAATAAAATAATATAACTTGATTATTTTTTTCATAAATTAGGTAAAAAAGCATATCTTTACTTATTTTTGCATATAAAAGCAGTTCAAATGGTTCTACCGTTTCACGTTTCCGGCAAAATTATCAGTCTATGCGTGACATAGACAAAAGTTATATTTTTATTATTTGCTGCGTCCACAAAAAGCGGGACAACACGAGCGCGCGAGTGGCAAAGCGATAAGTGAGCTTCCTCACATTATACTCATCATACTCACTAATTGCGTGAAATACCGCTCTGCCAACGCGAGTGCTCGAGTGGTAAATCGACTAGCGAGCTTATGTCTACACATGGAAGGTCGCTATTGGCCTGATCGCCTCGCCAGTAGTAGGTACATTTTGCAGTTTGAATTAAACCGGTTTATTTAGGTTTTGGAAACGCTCTCATTCCAAATATGCCGAAAGCTGTTTTTGTGAAAACCTCAATTAACCGCTCATTTTCAAACCGGTTACAAGCCCTATTCGCTGGCATTCGTTGGTCCTTCTATTACTTAGGATACATGATATTGACTTAGAATAATATAAGTAACCTTACTTAAATTACAAGTTCATATCATAATTCCGATTTTTTATGTAAGTAGGAAAGTACGGCGCATAAGTACTCTAACTTGAAAAATGAATATTACTTATGCTATGCTTATGCTTATGCTATGCTATATTAAATTATTATTTTATTTTTCTGTTATAATATAACACCTAATATAATAGAAGTTTTTGATAGGTTCTATATTAAAATTGGTTCGTAATGCTGAATATAGTTCTAAATAAAGTTGAATTTTGATAGAAAAAAAGGCAACACCTTGATATTTTGATTGTAAAACTAGATGTCGCTAATCGTCATACAAGGAATGGAGAATGTTACTGGGTATGCGAAATCGCTTGTAACTTTGTCACAGTAAATCCTATGTGAATATAAACACACTATTTTTTGTTTCATGGCAAAATATCAAATAGTTTAGATTTTATAGACATTTAAAAATCCGTTAATTTGCAATCGCCGCGCGTTGGCGCTGCGTTGGTGTGACGTCACAGGTCATACACTCCTTCCGCCCGCGCGCGCGCGTAAGTAAGTGATAACGTACTTAACCATACTTAACGCTTGTCAGTAAATTGTTGTTTCATTTCGTTTTTGATATAAGTATATTAGGTACTGTTATCTTCATAGTGAAATTCACAACATGGATGAAGGATATGAAAAAGGGCAATCGGATAATTTACCCAAAATAGATGGACTAATGGTTGCCCACTATTTTGCAAAAAATTGTGATTTTGTTGCTGCTGAAATGCGAGGAGTAAAAATAAAAAAGTAAAAAGAAAAATCTAAATATTTTATTAGGACGTTTTTTTACTGTGCAGATCTTTCAGGTTTATCACTGTTTTCTTGTTGACATTTTGTGAGGTACTATGTCTTTTTTTAAGTTGCAGTTTGCCCCCAACAAGTTTATATTTAATGTAGTTCTCCATATCATTCTCAATCTGAAACAAGAATAAATGCTTTAGGTTATGATTTGAAGCGTTTGGAGCAAAAGGTTTTGGCTCGTATTGATACACTAATACTTGTAGGTTCTTATCCTAACTAATATTATAAATGCGAAAGTGAGTTTGTTCGTTTATTTGTTTGTTTATTACGTTTTCACGCAAAAAATATTGAACTGATCTTCATGAAATTTAGCATTGGTATTGTCAAGAACACGGAGAAGGATATAGGCTAGCTTTTATCCCGGAAATAATACAGTTCACGAGGGATCGACAGTAACGCTGGCGGAACCGCGGGCGATAGCTAGTAGATTAAATAAACAAGGTATGACGTAAAATTTGTTGATTTTTTATTTAAATTTTAGGTAGATACGTTTAAACTGATACCAAAGGTTTTGCACCTCTGGTCTGATTTTACATATAAGTGCCTACATATTTAGGTAGGTACTCTTGCTGGCAGCGGTAGCGGCACGACTGTACTCGTGCACGTACTGAACGACTACATCTTTAAGTTTTAAAACTTTATCCATTTTTGTTTGGCTCAAATTTGCGGAGTGCTTTTAAAGTACGTCTCTCCATACAAACTATTGTTAGAAGATAGAAATTTTCTCGCGCGGGAAACGGAAGATGTTCTGTAGGTACTAAATGAATGGGAAATAAATAGGAGCGGCGCACGGAAAGCCTATGTTTCCGACTCCGAGTGACGTTCGGTGCGCCCGGGCAGGCCCTGCGTGCGTTTATTGTTTCGCACCTGTGTTGCGATCTCTTGGACGACTATAGTTTATTCGTTTGTTTGTGCTACGTTACTGAACCATCATTTTTTGGAATCGGCTCGTGATTCCAAGAAATGATGGTTCAGTTACCACTTATACCTAATTGTACAAACCAAATACAAACTAGATCCTACTAACCTACTGCAAACTATAAAAATACAATAACAAACTACCTATAATACAAATAACATAATAGATTGTCAATGTACTTACGTCAAAATGATCTTCACAACAATATACTTTGCTTTTATCTCCAAATGGATCCAACCTCTTCATAGCTTTTAGCCATTTCTTACGTATTTTAATATCCATTGGAACC
Source organism: Chrysoteuchia culmella (assembly GCA_910589605.1). Lineage (NCBI taxonomy): Eukaryota > Metazoa > Arthropoda > Insecta > Lepidoptera > Crambidae > Chrysoteuchia > Chrysoteuchia culmella. The sequence goes on along the minus strand of OU342650.1, from coordinate 12,350,157 downwards.
AAAAAAAAATAACTTTTCGGGTGCATTGGTGGTAGTACTTTTACATTTTGGCACAACTGTATTTGAATTCGACATTTCGAACAATATTTGCGTTATTTTGTAGTGAACCGTACCAGAGCGCGCAACGTACTGCATCCCCTGACGTACTGCGTGAGTGTATGACCTGTGACGTCACCGCAATGAGCGCCGGCCGGCCGACACTCGCGATGTTTAAAATTCAATATCTCGGGATTTAAGTGACATATCGAAATCATTTTTACACACACTTTTTTTATTTCATATAGACTATAAGAAAAGTTAAAAATCGAAACTAGTGAACATTCTTCATTAGGAAAAGCAGAGCAAGAAGCGAGTGAATACTTGTCATACCGCAGCAAGCTCAACTCAAAGCTGAGAACATGCTTTATTTATTCCCTTCCTTCCATTTTTCTAGATGGCTCTTAACAGATCAAGGGTAATATATTTTATATTAGGTGGTGTTATGAGTATATCTTTATAATGTAATAATATACTCGTCATCTAATATACGACCACCGTTACAACCAACTAACAAACGCTCATTTAATGCTGCGTCCACACCGGCCTAACGAAGGGTGGTTCTGTGTGGACGGTATGTTCGCCATAGCGTCCACACAGGACAGGACTAACGAATGCCAGCGAACCGATACCAACGAACGTGTGCCGGCGATCTGGAGCGTGGCGCTAACATCAAAGCAATTGAACCATTCGACCGAACGCAGTGTGGACGGTGGCCGAACGCCAACCAACGAACGCCATGGCCAACCAACGAAAGCTCATTTGAAGTGAGAGAGCGTATCGCGTACAGGTGTTACATAATTTAAAGGTATTTCCCGTCAATCACAATAATGTAGAAAAAGAATAAAGAATGGACTACAGAAGAATTTATTTTATTAAAAGATCTGTACAAAGAAAAACCGTTTCTTTGGGACCCTACTAATAGGCAATATAATTTAAAAAATGATGATTGCTGGATTGCTAATATTTTAAATCGAGATGTCACTCGTTTTGGTATAAAAAACCAGCAAAATTTCGTTTATTATTTCGTCATCCTCAATGATCAAATTGCAAATGAGAGCCGTTATCACGAAGAACAAACGATCGTTCACCCATCAAATGTAGTGGAACGAACGAGCGCAGCCAACGAGCGTGCGGTAGCCAAGGCCGAATATTTGCGTTGGCCTTCGTTGGCCTGGTGCGGACGCAGCATAAAACATACTTGGTCTTGAAACCGGTTTGAAAAAGAGCGGTTAATTGAGGTTTTTGATTAAGGTTTTTATAAATACCCCTTCCGACGTATTCGGAATGAGAACAAAAACTTCAAAACTTAAATAACCTAACCTAAATGAACTGCGAAATGTACCTACTACTAGCGAGGCGATCAGGCTAATAGAGACCTTCCGTGTGTAGACTTAAGCTCGTTAGTCGATTTATAACTCGCGCGTTCGCGTTGGGAGAGCTGTATTTCAGGCAAGTAGCGAGCTTATGTATACGTATGGAAGGTCGCTTTTCGCTTTGCCACTCACGCGCTCGCGTTTTCCCGTAGTGTTTAAGTACTTATAAAGAGCAGAGAAAACTTCTTTAACCCACGCCACGCAACGCGACGCCACCCCACGTACACGACGCCGACCCAGGATCCACAAATTATACTGCATCCCAGATTTTAATCGGATGGTGGAGGGGGTGACACACATGTGCTACGTCTCAGACGTGGGCGGCCCATTTCGATGACGTCGGATGCGTCGGGTTTTTAGTTTTTTAATATGATTGTATATGTGTACTTATATAATTGACCTGTGATGTGTAATAACTACGTAACTTAGGAATCATAATGGATGAATCGTTGCGCTTCTAAAATTATTTATTGCAAACTGTACGTAACTGTTTCTATAGACTTTCCGTTCTTTATAAAATTCGTGATTTTATTAGCACAGATATTCGGGTTAGGCTTTGTAACTCGCAGATCCTTTCAAAACTAAACTACGTTGACACTGTGTTTAATGCATGTCTACTCGCACGTTCTAGAAAACTTATTCAACATGTACAAAACGCATGTATTAGGTTTTGCTACTCCATCCCACGGCGAGCACATATATCGCCATATATAAATAGCTTTGGACTTTTGAACATGGCATCGCGACGAACTCTTCATTTTGCTACATTGCTTTTTGGTGTTATCGAAAAAAGACAGCCAACCTATTTATATGAAAAGCTTGCTTTTTCTAACCGCAATGGACGCTTCGGTACACGTTTGGTTCATACGCGGTGCAAAACGGCCGCCTTTCGTGGCAGCTTCCGTTATACTGCCACCAAATGTTGGAACAATCTTCCACCACCGATCAAAAACTCTAAAACAGTTAATTCTTTCAAAAATCAACTTGAAAAGCATTTACTTCATTTGCAGAAATCTAACACATAGGTGGCCGTCTCGTACTTTCATACTTACATCTGTATTTCGTGCATTCGGTATTTTGTACATCTGTATTTGTTGCGGTTGTAACTAGCAGTTTCTCAAAATGTTTAAAATTTCCTAAATGGGACACACACAATTGGTGATTTTATGGATATCGTAATAGTGCAACTGTTAACTTCACTAATATGTTGATTTAAGATACACAATTTTGATGTTTGTTAATACGCATATAACTTTAATATTGTTATTATATATTTACTTTTGATACAGCTTAAATACTAATTTTAGGTATAACTATAATAATCTTTACGCCATGCATGTGCCGCAAAAACCCGACTCAAATGACATTTGGGAGTAGATATAGCTTTTCTCGACGTCGTCATGCTACGCGTGCTGAGTAGCGACCAATTTGGTTATTTTCTAGTGTAATGTAATTATGTAATGTTCCTACTGTAATTCAACGGAAAATAACCATTAAACAATTTTTATTTTCTTTCTTTTCTTTTCTTTTCTTTCTTTCTAATATTTTAGAATATTTAGTACGAGTCTGTTTTTCAACACATTATAATTATTGTTAACAATTTTTTTTTTATTATAATTGTAGGTGCGTATATATTATGATTGACTGTGACGCATATCACTAATTATTTGTTTAAAATACTTAGTTATAGTTTGTTTTTAACTTGTACATAACTTTATTGTTTGTTGTTGTTATAATGTAATTCAATTAAAGAGTGTAATTTATGGTATGTACCTTATTAAAAATATACCATATAATATAAATTTATATCATCACAAAACAAGTAATTATTAATGTAATTATTGAAATGAATCCATGGCACAACTGGTTGTACAATGCAGGTGGTCCAAGGGGCCGCCGAGCATCTATCAGTCATAAATTAGACATATTTTTCTTATGTTAACTGTCACATTATTTGCTAAAATAAACTATCCAAAACTTAGGATAAGTCTGCAGATAATCCAGACCTTAGTACCTTCCTACTAGTATGTTTAACAACAAATCATTAATATTATTGTAGTGTTGCGAGATTGAACTGTAATACTATGACATTTTATTATTGATAGGTAAACAATTAATTTGTAATAAAATATTTTTCTTGTTTTGATTTAATGAAACAGAAATTATAGAATCATATTTTTTTTTTGTACTTTTATTTGGCCTGTTTCACAATCATATAAAGTGATTACTGACTTCTAATGGCTTCTTATTTGACAGATAATTTAACATTTTTAATAACACAACTGTAAAATATCACGTTTTCTTGTATCTAATACTATAATAATACTACATTGACAGTCCAGGGGGCCCCCTGACCGACTCCTTGGGGCCTACCAAGTAAAAATTATGGATTTCTCTCACCAAATTGCCAAGAAATTGCTTTTTACCATAAGTTCTAAATCTAATAGGTTCTTCTAATACAAGTTTATTTTCACATTAAAATAGAATGTTCCCACCACAATACTGATTTTACTGTCAAAATATACTGTGCTGACTTCGATATAATGCCGATCCTTGCCGTCACCTGTAAAATTAGGTTTCAATTTGTTATAAATGGTTATATGTTTGTTTCTGTTTATATTTTAGTGTTAGTCTCGTTGCTGACAAAATTCCAAATAAATAAAAATAATAAATAAGATATCCGCGAAATAATACTACTTGGTCACCCTAACTCATGTTTCATACAAATTTCAATCTCGAATTTTATCGTAAGTACTGCACTGATTGGTTCCAGGTGAAGCTAGATCCTCAGTGACGGAAATTATCTTTACTGTGAATAGCTTTTCAACATTCGTAACGCAAAATTCACGTAACGTAACCTTTTAAATAAGGGCCACACAGTGTGACGGTTCGAAATATAGTTTTCGCTTTTTCAAATTGTTGCTTGAACGGGTTTCTAGTGTTATATACTGTCACATATCAAACGTAACGCTGGTAGAATGCTTCGTTTGGCTCCAAACGGTATGATTATTGATATTTTGGCAAATGAAAATCCGTCCATACGGCTCCGTATTGAATGATTCTTAAACGCTTGCATTACGAATTCAAGGTGAAAGGTGTAAAATACATACGGGGTGACTGTAAATAAAATTCAAAGTCGATTGAAGAAAATTTCCAGACGTGGAAAGCCGTAGCTGCTTTTGACTGTACCTACTTTGCAAACAAGATTCAGCCAAAATGTTATTTAATTAAAGCTATGGACAAAAAAAAAACAGGTACCAAATTATATTATTATGTTGTGTCTATGATTTGTACCTATGGGCAGTTTGAATTTTAGTTAAATTAACTAAATAGTCTTAGAACAAAGTTGTTAGCATACATGTTTTTACATTTACAAGAATAAAAAACAACCAGCGTGAAATGAATGGCACAAAACACGAGTACGCGTCGGCGGCGTCGGTTTAGTGTACACACCAATCACACTAGTAGGCGACGTCTCAGACAGACGTGTGCGTCGGTCTAATATAGTTCCCGCTTTATTAAATGTGAATACACTGTCGATTTCTGGTTCAAACCTGCATGCTACGGCCAAACTAACGTATTTATCGCGAACTTTTGCTACTTCCCCGACAAGTGTGGCCAAGCAATGAGAATAACCATCTTTCTATCTGTGTTCTGAAATGTGATTATTGCTTGGCCAGACTTATCGTGGTAGTACCAAAAATTGGCGATAAACGATAGTCTGGCCGTAGCATTATTCTTGTTTTGGTAAGGAAAAAACGGTTGTTGCTCTGATCTGAAGGCCTATTTTGAATTTGATTTTTTAAATATCTTTAGCTTTATTAGTTTTATGCATAATTATGTAATTGGGCACAGAGATAGTAGGCTCTAAACATTATGTGTGCCAAATTTCATCCAGCCGCCCAGTTCATGCGTGTAGACAACGTGTAGTTTTACCTAGTTTTAATCTAAATTTATTACATTAGGAAAGATTTGTGTGTGTGTCACGAAAAACATAAAACCTACTAGACAGATTTGGATGAAAAAACGGCTAATAAATTGACCTAACGGCCATCAGCAGTCTCTCAGAACATGTTACATAATACTATCCAAACGTCGACACAAACGGTGCGTTGAATAGCAGTCACGATTTGAATTCTATTACCAGTGCCACCAACGCACTTGTTGTGTTTACCATTTTTAGGAGGGTTCTCTTTATTTAGGGATTTTTTTAATTATTCTTAAAAAAATAAAAAATATTAAATGACACCCAGGCGAGAATCTTAAGATTTCGGTGGCAATGAATAGGTTAAGGTTTGGGTAGAACCATAGCCGTCTTTAACTAACAAAGACGGCTATGATAGAGTCAAACCTTAGTAAAACGATTTCTATGTACTCGCTGCAAAGTAATCTGATAAATACGCCCTGTAATTGACTGATAAAACAGGGGCACCAACATAGCGGCAAAGAAACTATTCTTTGAAACACACTTTAACTGTAGGCAGTCTGGTCTCCGAACTTAGCCTGTTCCTTTGTTAAAAAGTCACAAACTGTCACTGTCTGAGCTGAGCTGAGCTGAGAGAGATTATAATTGAATTGAAATTCGTTTTCGTTTCGTTTGTAAAAGAAAATGGCTGATATATTTTAGGACGCGTCGGTCGAAATATGTGTTGCCATTCATTTCATGTTTAAGTAATATACTAATATACGTAAATCAATTATACATTAATATTATTTCCTGAATATTGAAATTTGCGATTTGAATTAGAGCAGCATTTGTTTTAATTCTCTAGCTTCAACCTAACCTCTCGTGTGTTAATCACTGTCCCTTTGGGTGCCTGCCTTATTTCTCTGTGTAATGTTGTGTTATAGAATACTTCTGTTTGATTTAGTTTTGAAATGTCCGTGCACTATAAATTCAAAAGTGCATTAGATTATGATACAGTCACTTTCGATGGATTGCACATATCTGTTGGTGATCTAAAGGCGGCGATATCTCAACAGAAACGTATTGGGAAGACCTCCGATTTTGACCTGCAAATAACCAATGCTCAGACTAAAGAAGGTTAGACAATGTGTTCCCATAAATCATTATTTGGAAATTCACTAAATGGTCACTATTCTTTCATATTTTAGAACTGTAATTATTGATGACCTGTACAGTGATAGCAGTATCATATTGCGATCGAGTTCCATATAAAAAAAATAACTTTTCATATAGTTCATTTTGATTTCAGTTTATGTGGATGATAACACTTTAATACCCAAAAATACATCATTACTTGTTGCAAGAGTTCCTCTGTCTCAACAACCAAAAAAACAGTGGGAAGGTTCAAACAGTGCTTCATCTGTACAGCATAAAGATGCAGCTGTTAACAAGGGTTTGGCTGATCTGTCTCGCATGGAAGGTAGCGAACAGGATAAAATAAATGCTATGATATCACAATCCACTTTTGACTATGATCCTAGCAAGTAAGATTAATCTTGATTTTCATAAAATATAATAAGTTGAATTTGAGAGGCAGCAATACTAATATTAACATAAGCTTAGTCATGCCCTTCTGAAAGGTAAAAATAGTAAAAGGTGTAAAGATATTATAGCTTGATTTTGTAAATAATCATTATCCTATCTAAGCTTTGATTTTATTAAACTGTTGTATCAACACAATAATATTTTTTGTATAATTTTATTAAATTACAGTTATCAGAAGATTAGAGGTCAGAATCAAAGAGGTATTGTTCCCAATAATTACGTCTGCTATAAGTGTCAGAAGCGTGGCCATTGGATTAAGGATTGTCCTGTAGCAAATGCTGTAAGATTAAATTTTTATATACTCGCTAACAATTTATATAAATGTGAAAGAAAACTTATTGCTTACTGTTATATGGATGTCAAAATTAGAATAAAATATTCATTTCAATATTGGTCAGCATAGTACAAGCTTAAGGGTACTAATTTCTCAATGCTGTTTATAGGCTGAGATAGACACAATATTCTATTGTCTCAAGTGTGTAAATTATTTTAAGTATAATGTAAATACATCATTATAATATAAAAACTAGTGAGTAGGAGTAAACTGTTATAACTGGACATTAACATGTAATAAGCCCTGAAAAAAATAGAAAAAATATCAAACTGCACTAACAATAAAGTACTAGCAACAGTTCTAAAATATTCATTGTATAGGAAGTTGTTGTTTTGATGTGCATTTCATATTTTTTTTTATGCGCAAACACTATTTTTCTAGGATAAGTTAGAATGGTAATCAGCTAAATATTAGCTATAAAAAGTGGAATATGTATATAAAACCTATTTTATTGTAGGGAGGAGAACCTGTTGAGATAAGGAGAAGTACAGGTATACCACGTAGTTTTATGGTCCCTGTGGAAGGACCAAAAGCACCAGGCGCAATGATGACCCCGAGTGGAACTTTTGCTGTACCAGTGGTCGACCAGTAAGTGTTAAACCAAATTTTAGTAAGAAATGATGATGAATCAATTACTTTTAATTTATTGGAGTTCAATTTTAATTCTCTTTGTTCCAGTGAAGCCTATTTGGCGTCAGAGAGTGCGGGTGGTGCAGATATGCCTGCAAATGCTCCTGCTGCTCCTGAGCCTAATATTCCAGATGAGTTGATCTGCAGCCTGTGCAGAGATTTACTTACTGATGCTGTTATGATACCATGTTGTGGCAACTCCTTTTGTGATGAATGTAAATATCAATTAAGAAGTCTTGCTTTTATTATATTTGAAATGCTATGGAATATTATTATTGACTTGCATTTACCTTCAGGCATTAGGGGTGCTTTACTGGAATCGGAAGATCACGAATGTCCCGACTGTCGTGAGAAAGAGATTGCTCCAACAACACTTATCCCCAATAGGTACTCTATCTTGCTATTGAATACCATATTTATTTTACCTATATTTTACAAACTAATTCATCAAACTAATACTTACTTACAGATTTTTAAGAAACTCGGTATCATCATTTCGTAATCAAACTGGATACAGCAGGAGGGTACCGCATCGTCCTGCTGTTCCACCAGTTCAACAGCATCCTGTTATGGGTATGTGATAAAAAATACTTATTTTTTCTCTAAAATTTAAGTATTTTCCAAGTAAGCCTTACACAAAGCATTCCCTTTTGCAGAGCCACCTCCGATCATGCCAGGGCAACCTATCAATGCTGCCGGTCATCAACCGATGCCAGCCGGTTAGTATAAAGCAGATATAAACGAGGTTGTGGTTATCGTGAGTTTTACATAACTGCTGTGTTAAATCACCCATACAGCGAAACAGTAAGGCTTTCGGTGCATGTCAAAATAATCCATCTAAACAATTTAATCATTGTTTGATGCTTCAGTGAAGTAACAGAGTGCTTAAGCGTCGATAACGGGTGTGTGTTAGATTCGGGCAGGAGTGGCGCCGTGGCAGAGGAGTCCGACGGTTCGGACGACAACATAACAGTGAGGGTGCCGCCCGCACACGCGCACCGGCCTCCCGGTCCCGGGGGCCCCGGGGGCCCCCTTGGGCCCGCGGGTCCCGCTGACCCCGTGGGGCCCAACGGCCACCCTCGCCGCCCCGCAAGGCCCCACCCTCGCCACGCGGACATGCACCGAGCGCCGCGCTATGGTACTACTCGATACTACGCCGCATGCTCACGTCACGCTTGCTTTGTATCGCTCGTTATTAATCTTAAGACATAACACTGACAGATCATAAAAATACAGAAAAGGGTATAATAAAGCCAATATTGAGTCTTTTAGAGCACCTGTCCAGATTGAGAGTTTTGGTGTCATTTCCTTTTATAGAACAAGGAGATAGGTTGGTATTTGCTTGAGATTTTTAACTTTTAGAATTATATTTTATAACAAAATTGATAAAAATATAACTTTGTAAGCTATTTGTTAGTGCTATATGTTTGTATACTTTCACATAATGCTAGCAGCACGTGTGTAACTGTGTATGGTATAGTAAGTCGGTGGTGGTTACTCACGTTTTTTTACGATTATAGTATTTTTTTTTATTAGTGCCTGATACTTTGAGTTTACTTAGGTTAATCTGGATAAGAATATGGTAAATAAAAAATAATCGTTTTCACTTACGAGCAGGCCCCATTGAAAGCGAAGCGAAAATAGATTTCTTTCGCTCTGCCTGTATGGCGGACTACGAAAACCTAATAATAGTCGCAGGGTGCACTAAATTGGTTTATAAAATCCAGCCAATGTTTATCATTTCTGTTTTAGGGCCCCATCCTGCAGGTTTAAAGCCGCCAGGATTGGACACTCCACCAAATCTACATAATGTAAGCAATGATTTTATTATGTAAAATATGCATACTTTGTGTTCAGTCACCTTAATAGTTTTATTAATAATTTGTATTTTATTTAGGCCCCAATGCAACGATTAGATGAGCAGAGAGCTAGTACTCCAACTATTGATGAAAGGAGAGATCCATTATCAGCTCAGGTACATGGGAATTTAAAACTTATTGGTGTATTTGTAAGCTCTCGATTACTGTTATTTCTGCTACATCTATGTTATCCGTTTCTAGGTGGTTTACAATCGCGGACCATTGCCACCGTACATGGGAGGAGGGCCGCCGCCATCGCGACGTTATAACAAGTAATTATATTTGTTACTGAATAATGTTTGCAATGCGATAATTTCTAAGATCGTCATTTATTTATAGCTTGTTGTTTATTAAGCTAGGTAAATCAAATCATACATGGTTAAAAAATAGTATAACATTATTTTCTTCGAGATGCGCAGACGACGGACATTGGAGGACTTTTTGTCCGCGACACGATCTTATTACTAAGAACATAAAGTTGAACATAAAACGACTATCCCGTACTTTTACGCGCGGACATTATACGCGATCTAACTTCAATGTCATTTCGTTGACAATAAGGACTTTTGGTCCTTCGCTATCCGTCGTCTGTGCTGGCTCATAGTGTTATTGTGTGATTCTATTTTTAAATATCTATCTGCATTGTGTGCATATAGTAGGTATGTCTTTATAAACTCGATTGAAATTTAGAATTCGAACTTATCGATGTGAGAGTAGATTAAGGGCCGGTTTCACCACTTACTGATAAGTTCTGGATAGTTTAAGTAGCAGATAATTTGACATAATATTTCAAATTACAACTGCCGACAAATGAACTAAAACTGAACTAAAGCGGTATTGGGAGACATGGTCATATTTGCGTAAACCAAATATGAACCGTATTGAAAAATTTTGGAGACGCTCGAGTTTATTGAGTAGATCAGAAGAAAGGTCAGGATAGCATGTATCTGCATAATCAAGAATAGGCAGCAGTAGAGATTGTGCAAGGGTAATTTTGGTAGCTGTTGGAAGAAAATTACGTAAGCGTCGGAGAGACCCCGCCGCAGCGAACGTACGCCTACTAATCTCAGCCACCTGAGGAGCCCACGACAGCGTTCTGTCGAATAAAATTCCCAGATTTCTCACTTTTTCAGCGAAAGGAACAGGAGTTCCGTCAAAAACGACAAAAACGCTTTTGATCCTTCTTCTTCTTCTTCTTTTTATGTAGTGGGGGTGCCCATTTTGGATTTCGCCAATGTCCAGTTTTTGGCTCAGTGGGTTGTTTCCACAGACTCTTTTGATTCGAGCGATAGAAAGTTTGACGTTTAGCACATTATTTCATTTTCAAATTGAAATTGACATGAAGGATAGTTCGACAACTTAAAAACGTTTCGTTTCACGTGATTCAAGTCCTATTCAGTATCGGTTTTTTTTTAATCTATGGAGAGTTAGTTACCGGATTTTCAATATTCTGCATAAAATTAAATTATGTTAAAGGAGTTCAAGAAAACGGCAACATCGTACTCGAGAGATTAAAAAATGTGACAAATTGGAAGTCGGTGAATTTCAATTCGCATGCGGGTTGAATTCCCATAACAATTTCGAATGATTCAAAAAGACGTCTTCTGTTACTAGCCCGCCGTACGGGAGGCACGGTCCGCACGGGTCGGGTCCGCCCTTCAACGACCGCTTCCCGCCGCCCGAGCCGTTCCAGCCGCGTCCGCCAGGAGTCAAGGATTCCCCCACTAATGGGTAAGCCTCATATTTATATTTATTAAAACATACGAGATCTTTTAAGAATGTTTTACCTGTTTTGGAGCGGCGGCTGAACTAGAGAGACAATAAATGAATTATAACTTCTATTATATTCCTAAACAACTGTATTTGAAAAACTAAATTGTAGGAATGTATATTATCTAGTAGAGATCGTTGGATAGATATGTCGCAGCGCCGCTTCGTTCGTTTCGACCTTCTCCCGCGATGTGCCAGTATCAGATCCATCTAACCGGTGCCCTGTTTGTCGTAGGCACGACCAGGATCCACTGGAGGCGTTCAACCGGATGATTCGCGAGAAGGAGATGCGAGCGAAGCGGCGCGAGGAGGAGCGACGGCGGGCGCCGTCAGGGTCGCAATCGCGTTCGCGCTCGCCGCGCTCCGTGCGCTCGCCGCGTTCGCCCCGAGCGGGGCGCCCCTCGCGCTCGCCGCGATCTCCGCGCTCGCCGCGCCCTCTCCGCCCGTCGCGCTCGCCGCGCAGTCAACGTTCGCCGCGCTCACCGATACCGCGCTCGCCACGCGCGCGCCCTCGTAGCCGCGCTTCCAGTCGACTTCGCTACTCTAGGTTCGTTTGACATTATTAGCCAACTGCTTCAATGCATGTCGTGTAACTAAGCATGTGTCGTTAACGCGCTAGTATATTGTATTGTCGATGTTCATTAGTATAATACACTAAACTCGGTGATGGGTTGTATTGATGTATCGTACGATGCGAAGATTACGATAGTATTAATAATTATATCTCATAATTCTACAGGTCACGTTCACCATCGCGTGGCCGAATACGTCGATCGCCTTGGTCTCCGAGACGCCGACGCACCCGTGAGAGGACTTTATCGTTAACGAGGTAATATAAAAAACTTATAATACTACTAGTTTTCTCTGAATATTCCTTAGAGTTGAAATGGTAATATAATATTTATTGGACAGGTCGCCGTCTCCTCGGCGCCGCCACCGGTCGCCGCTGCGCTATCGCTCGCCGCTGCGCTCGCCGCTGCGCTCGCCGCCGCGCTCGGCCCCGCGCTCGCCGCCGCCCCGCTCGCCGCCACGTTCGCCGCTGCGTACCCCACTACGATCGCCGCCGCCGCGCTCACCTATGAACTCTCCCAGGCGTTCGGCGATGCGTTCACCTCCGCCTCGGCCAATGTCACCTCATCGGTTAGTGTTTGTTTGGTCGACATCTTTTTGTGTTAATATACTTTCTTTTTGCACAGTTATGTTATTCAACGAGGACACATGAATATTTTTTGCATGAACTACATTGACGGGATCCTTCGTGCGGCAGCATACTTATAGCTTGTTCCAAAAAAAATTACAAAGTGGTGGAAAGTCTTTTTACTCATATTTGATTATTTTTTGTGTAAATTTATCCAAGTTAACTATATGATACGTCGTACCGTAGTTGACAAACTAGCACAACACGCAGTATGCCCACAAAGAACTTCCACTAATATCTAATACTAATACTTGTTAATGTTATGGTGTTAATAGTTTAATATTATTGTTTGGCAGGTATGCTGGAGTTTACGATGAAATGTTATCGCCGCCGCCTCGTAACGTTGAGCCGCCTTACGGACCCAGGTACGATTGTAAAAACCTAACTAGTGTCCACGTGCACACTTTAGCGTCGTTTATGAAAACGTGTTTGATCATTGACATAATGATATTACGGTACGGAATGAACTTGTGCTTGCGGTCAAAGTGTCTGTCGTTCATACGGCCTCCAACATTTTTCGACTTGTTTGTAAATTATACTATATAGTTGTATATTTTATATTGTTTGTGTTATTATAAGATCCAGTTTAGCTTGGGTTTGGTGAGTATTTTTAAACACAGTGATACAAAATTTGCATATCGACGAGCAACTGATCCGTCGTGAAATCATCTGCAGCAGCTGAATTCGATTATTGCATCTTATCCTGTTACACTAAGTTTTCATTATCTTGTAATATTTTTAAGGATATTTTGTAACATTCACATAAGATAAATGTAAAATTTATAAGTGAGTAATCTCAGTACGATTTTATGCATTGCAATTGTCGTCTTATCTTTTTTACGGTTTAAACGAAACGATCAGTATATTCGATATGGCTAACAAAATATAAACCCGTACTACGGGTGAAATTGTGCGTTTGTATTGTATAACTATAATTAATCAGTTATAGGATAGTTATCAACCAGTTATAGTTATATTTTTTGCACTCGCTACTTTGTTAGTCGACAGACTGGACTTCTCTACCACTACTTTGTTAGTGGTAGGCAAATCAAAGTATTCCTATTTCGCATTGTATTTTTTTGGCAACAATCTACTTTTACCAAAAAAAGACAATAAATTTTGTTAAAGATAAAGTGAACTTACTATTTATATAGATATATATGTTGTATAAAATACTGTTATGTAATGTAATAAATCTTATTATAACTTTTTAATTTTGCATTTTGCAATATTAAAAAGTTATAATAATACTAGAAAAAACCAACTAGTCTCATGTCGCCCTGACGCATGAGACTAGTTGCATTTTCTAGTATATTTTCTTGTTTAATATTTTTGTAATAAATCTTACGTTATTTTTAGGCGTAAGAGCAATTTCGCACAACATTCGATCCGAATCCGTGAAAATTAATTGCAAGATAATCATATAACTATTTGTATGGTAGTTTATGCACTAGATCCGCCTTCCGCCATTCAATTTCTCTCGCGTTGAGTCCGTTACGCCAGCAGGACAGTAGCTCCTAGAAGGAAACGAGTTGGATGAATAATAAGAGCGGTATTTGCTATAAATATAAGCAAAATAAATAATGTGAGCGCGTTTTACTTTTGGAGTGAATCGGGGAAAACGAATTCTACTGCAGTAACGATCTCCAGCAGGAAGATTTCTAAACAAGTGGTCGGAGAGAAATTAATTAATTAATTTAATCTTAAGGAAGGCTAACAAATAGCTTAAACAGAAATAGTACTAGAAAGAGCATCATGAAGTCATTTACAGGTTCTCACATATAAATAAAAGTGCTACTCATTTGAGGGGTTAATGCTACTCGCTTCCGTGGATTTAACCGCGAGACCCCACAAGTCACCCCGGGATGGTGCCAAACGAGTATCCTTCCGGTAGTAGGTTTCGGCCGTGGCTGGTCACCACCCTCCGGACTAAGTCGTATCGCAAACGACTAAGGTCGTGTTCTGTTGTGCAGTCCGGGGTAGCCAATATAGGAGAGTAGAGTAGGGTCTGGGTAGTCGAACCTTCTATGTGACAGCTCACTACTGACACACCGGGTGCCTATCTTTGGAGGGTTGCGGGATCCGAAGCACAGTGCCACCACAGGCTGACCGCAGAATGTTGGGGGCCCATGTAACGGGTTAGCCACCCGCGAAAGGCTGCCCCGTCACCTAGCGAAATATCCCAGGATGCTCTTTTTGGCTTGATTGATTGGTTCCTTGCTGGTTGGCGACTGGATGGGAGGGCCTGGTGGCCATCTCTGGGGTGTTCGGGCGTCCCCGCAGTCTCCAGGCCAGTCTCCTTCTCAGTGTGTCAGTCGTGAGATAGTCCCCAAGTAGGCAGAATGATCCCTAGCACAACTGCCTTTCTACACCTATTCACTCCCTCTCCCCTAACTTTTCTTAAATGGTACTAAATAAAAGGAATAAATTTAAACACGCCCTCCCACTCAAAGTGCACGTCACTAATATCAGAGGCTGCACTCAAATCTCGTTCTGGTCCATCACTATCTTGAGACTGAGAAACCTCAACTGCTGTTCCTCACCGAGACACAAATCAACTGTTCAGCTGACGCGGCGTACTTCAGCTACCCCGGGTATACTCTGGAGTATGTACGTCCGCGATGACATTTGTTTTAAGCGTCTCAAGACCTATGAGGGGTCCAAATTTTTAGTACTGTGGGCTCTGGTGGACACCGGAGTGGAGCTTACTCTCTACGCCTCAGTCTACCGCTCAACCAGCCCCCTAATTATCTAATTTCAAAATCCATCACAATCCCTTTCATATGTATTGTGATTGTGATAGTGATTTATGGAATTGTGTAACTTATAGTCGCAATCCCTTTAGAAACGAATGATGTTTTAAATGACACTTCTCCATACATTTGAAATATATTTTCTTGTGTCACATTGCTTAGACAGTTCAATTTCGTTCACTCAATACCTCCCAAAACGCGTCTCGATCACAATCCTTATCAAATGTCAAATAGTGACGGCCTGAAGTAAGTAAATATCTTACAAATGACGACTTGAAAGGGATTGCGATAAATTTTAAAATTAGACAATTAGCCCAGGTTCATTGACCATCTTAGTCAGTCGGCTGATCTAGATCTAGTTCGTTATCCCTCGGCCCAGTTGGTCTTACTGGGGGACTTTAATGGCCATCACAAGGAATGGCTAT
The DNA here is from genome assembly GCA_910589605.1 of Chrysoteuchia culmella. NCBI lineage: Eukaryota > Metazoa > Arthropoda > Insecta > Lepidoptera > Crambidae > Chrysoteuchia > Chrysoteuchia culmella. Next base: position 12,334,264 of record OU342650.1, on the reverse strand, counting down.
TCCCATACCGGTTTACCGAACATGCTGGGAGAGAGACGCAAAGACTAGCTTTTTCTCACGACCCCTCTCACCTTGTTAACTGCGTTACGCGGGTGCCAGGTATAGTCGCACATACCCCGAACTGCCTTGACCTTCTGCTGACAATTGACCCAGACAGACATTCTATATCGTTATCAGCTCCTTTGGGGTCATCCGATCACTGTGTGGTGAAGTCTGTATCCGACTACTCCTCACCCGATCAGGGCCCTAGTAGTATGAGACGGGTGTGGCGATACAAGTCAGCAGACTGGGACTGCGTCACTTTTTTGCATCTTTCCCGTGGCGGCAATGCTGTTTCTCTTCAGAAGATCCGTCGGAATGCGCTGACGCTGTTGCCGAAATCATACTTCAGGGTATGGAATATTATGTTCCTTACTCTGATGTTCCGTCGGGCAGTAAAGCTCGCCACTGGTTCAATGCTGATTGTCAGAGCGCGTATTTTACAACGTGGGTAATCTGATCGGCACTCAATAATTATTATGAAAGTTTTGAATTACGACATTTTAAGATCCAGACGTTTTGCTACTAAGGCGTTTAGCGTTCAAGTCTATTTATTAGCTATGGCGTTTTAATATCAAGACGTTTGGGCAATTTGTAATTTTACAACGTGGGTAATCATCTGCACTCAATAATTATTATGAAAGTAGTGGCAACTAGCAACCCCGAGTGAGTAAACGCCCTAAAACATAGACAAGAGGCGACTGAAGCGAGTCCTTGCCCGCCTCTTGTCATCTGTTTTCGTCGTCGTGTGTCGTCATTTGATCGAGTAATCAACAAAAGTAGAGTCAGTCAAAAAACTTTAAAATTATTTTTTATTAAGTTTTAGGTAGGTACCTACATATCATAAATGAAGAGGTATTTTAGTTAAAAATAAAATAAGACCAAATAAGCAAAAAAATTATATGACAGAAAATTAAAAAAACAAATCTAACATTAAATAATTGTCAACTGGTAGAGAACGCCGCAAACCTTCAAGTTCGCCTTGCACACTAAGCGTGTAATAAAGTTTAAATTAAAAGAGAATAAAATAAAATAATTATAACGATCCTTCTATGCCGGACATTGCAACATCATCATTTTCATTATCTTCATTTTCACTTTCGTCAGATTTGTCGTTTGTGTTAATTATAAATCGTTTTGTTATATCATTCAGAACGGCGTCATGACCATGAAACTTTTTTCATCTTTTACTGCATGGTCATACTTTTTTCCATTCTCGTACAGTAATAGGTTCGACTTTTTCCTTAGCTAACCTCATTATTGTATCTATATTCATTGATATATTTTTTTCGCCACGTATCTTTTAATCACTGCCCATATATTTTCAACTGGGTTGAAATCCGGGTGATAGGGTGGTAGACGAAGAACGGTGTGACCATAAAGTAAAGTATTTTCAAAATAATTCTCTAAGTGTCAATTTTATATTCAATAAATCTTTGTTTGTTATATTGATACTACAAAAGTATCAATTGATAGAGTTGTGGCTTAAGCATCGATATTGCGATACTTGAGCCAGTCAATCACATTGTATACGACTATTTGAGTTCGGAGCAGGATTTTCTAAGGAATTGTGGTAAGATGCATTGTCTACCACCACAACGCATGGGCTTTAAATTTGGTATTAATTGTGTTTGTAACCATTTCGAGTAGTGTTCTGCATTCATATTGTTATGATAATCACCAGTTTTTTTATTTGCTTACGATTGGCCGGCCCTGAGTGCGATATTCGGAAATTTTAATTTAAAAAATTATACGACGATAACGTATCTCATGTTTCTCCATTAGAATTTTATTTTATTTTATATTCACAGGTGAATCAACAGTTATTCTAAGCACTATAACAATTGAAATATGACACAGAAAACCATTAACAGATTCACACTTATAAAAACAACATAAATAGAATAAAGACACCGTTGAGCTACAAGTTCCGACGACCATCACTTATAGCTAGGTTACATAATTAGCCACCAGAAAGAAGAATAGGTAAAACTAAAGACACATTCACACACAACTAAAAACACAGCAATATTAGTCTGCACAATTTAAATAATACCTATCGTACATCAATACTCAGACAGTAACAGAGCCAGATTACGCCTCACCGCTTCGCAACCAGTGTTAAACAAATCAACATCAATTTTGCCACATAACTCATTAAAGCACTTTCCTGCACGGAGTAAGAAAGAATTTTGCCTAAAGTTAGTATTCGACAGTGGTAAATAAATTGGCTTGTAGTGACGCAGCTGCCTGCTAGGAACATTCAGACTCAATAAAGATAGGAGCTCGGGGCAATCGACAGTTCCGTTAGCAATTTTTAATAGAAAAGTGATGTCAGCTATGGTCCTACGATTTTCAAGAGTTAAAAGATGGTGTTTACTACATAATTGAAGGTAATCATTTGAATGGTATCGCATTCCGATGCGGTAACATAAATACCTCATAAATTTTTTCTGGATGTTTTCTAGTCTATTAATGTATGTGGCGTATCTAGGATTCCATATCTGAGAACCATATTCCAAGTGGCTACGTACAAGTGAACAGTAAAGAATTTTGAATGTTTTTGCACTTTTAAAATCTTTGCAGTTTCGAATTAAGAATCCTAGTGCTTTAGTAGCCTTAGCAATTACGAGGTTAATGTGCTCATCGAACAACAACTTACTGTCATGCGTTACGCCAAGGTCACGCATAGAATAGACACGTATTAAGCTAATCTGTTGCAACGAATAACAGTAAGTTACTAGACTACTTTTCCTACTGAACGTCATAACTGTGCATTTTGTTGGGTTAAGATCTAATTTATGATCATTGCAGTAAGTTTCAAGACGTTCCAGGTCACTTTGCAATAAAAGAGCATCATTTATGGTCTTAATTTTAGCATAAATTTTCATGTCATCTGCAAAGCAAAGAAGATTGGAAGATCGAAAGCATTTATCAATATCATTGACGAAAATAATGAATAGCAAGGGCCCAATCAATGATCCTTGAGGTACGCCACTTGGAACTGGAACCCAGCTAGATATATAATTGTTTATGACCACAGCTTGACAACGGTTACTGACATAAGACGCAAACCACCGCAGTAGGTCCCCATGGATACCGATCAACTTTAGCTTATTCAGTAGAATAGTGTGCGGGATTCGATCAAACGCCTTGCTGTAATCAGTATAGATTACATCTACTTGATGCCCTTCATCCATCGCCTCAGTTAAGAAATTATTTAAAAGAACTAAGTTAGATACCGTGGAGCGCCCCTTGAGAAAACCATGCTGAGAACGACTCAAACTTTGAACTAGAGCTGGATATACTTGGCCATACACTATTTTCTCGAAAATCTTAGTAACCAAACATAGTTTCGATATAGGCCTATAATTACAGATCTCAGTCTTAGAGCCCTTTTTGTGCACTGGGGTAATAAAGGCACGTTTCCAGATAGCCGGCACTGAGCTCTTAGCCAGCGAAAGTTTGAAAAGGAGCGTGATCGGCTTTGAAATCGAAGGCGCACAGTTGATTAGGAACCGCGACGGTAGTTTATCGGGGCCTGCTGATTTATAGGGGTCCAAACTTTTCAGTAACTTGCATACCTCATCTTCAGATATTTTTTCTATTATCTTCTGTCCTTTTCCATTAAAATCCTAAAAGAGATACTTTTTTACACAATGACCAAATTGAACCTGGATAGTTTATTTCTGTCTTTAACTTTTCATGTATTCGCTTCATAGTTGGCACCTCTTTATCAGTAATGTGGAAGTTGTGAATATTTCTTCGGATTACCGCTTTATCAAAATTGTCAATGATAATTGAATTTTTCCTACATCTGGTCTTTTCGGAGATTTAAATTTGCTTCCGTCTTCCAAAACACGTTTTCCTTCCAATAAAACTCGTTTGATAGTAGACAGCGGAATTCCTGTCGATGTCCAATTGGGCTGATGTTGTGACACTAGACATATCTTTATCGTTCACGTCTTACTAAAATACCTATCTAAATTGCACAACATTTCTTTCACTTGGCTATTTAAAGGTTTTCGTTTTCTTGGTTAACTTGTATTGGCACCAGTGTGACCATCTCAGAAACGGTGAATCTGCCCAACCACGGGCAAAAATCTGCCAAATCTGCCAAATCACCAGTAGTTCAAGCATGAATAACTATCGAAATAGTATAGAGTAAGTATCGAGCACGTAATGTCAAAAAATGTATAGGAAAATGTAGTTCCGTTTACGTCCGGTAGGAACTCTGCTCAATATGTCATAATTTTTTTTTATTTACTTCCTCGATACTTACTCGAAAGTTATTTGTGCTAACCCCACAGGAAACCAGTATTCCACCTCAAACGACAAAAAAAAAACTACTTCTTATGGAATTTGAAGAAGTGCTTCTACAATTTACTTATTAGGAAACTAATGATCACTTACATTAATAACAAAGTAAACCTTATGATAGATTAACTGTCATACATAGTCATAAATTTAAATCATACAGTGAAAGAATTTGGCAAATTTAAGGAAATAATTATTAATTTTAAGTATTTTAAAGTTTTCTTTCAAATCTGCCAAAATTCTGCCACTTTTCGAAATCGTCGGCTTAATCTGCCACACTTAAAATTCAGGTGCTAAATCTGCCCAAATGGCAGAAGTCTGCCACAATTGGTCACGCAGATTGGCACCCATTTCACTAATAAATTGAACACAAAAATAAATTGTAAAGAGTTTAACCACGTCACGTTGCTACAGTACAAGAGGTGAAGTGCGGTAGGTGCGCGGCGGCTGAAGTGACGGTGCCTAAAGCCGATTGCTAAAAAGTAGTATAAACTGTTTAAACCAAGTAACGGACGGTTTGCGCCTCAAGCCGATTGCTCATCTACACTATCTATGTGCACTCACACAAATGCAAAGCTCAGCTTAGACCTCGCGGACTGTACCTTATAACTTCTTAATTTTGCATTTTACAATGCTATTTTTATATTTATCTAGGTAACTTGCTTTCATGTCATCCAACGTGTATTGTCTTGCAGCGAAAAGGTCATTTTGATAGAGAGGGTAATTAGTATGTGCACTCTGATCCGCACTCTAGGTAGAAACGACGGAGCGGCCGGCGGTCTTATACGTCTGTGTCTCTGACCAGATTAAATTTGACGAAAATGCCGAGGAAACTCAAAAATACTGAAGTATACCGACTTACAGAGGCCAAATATGCCCATTAAAATACCGATTATTCATACATTATCGTAAAAAAATATGTATTTTAACAACCAACAACCTCTAAATTATGTTTCTATTACATAACTTTTTTATTTCTCTAAATTATACTGAAAAATACTGACTCTTTGCAATATACCCACAAAAAGACTGATTTTCGGCAAAAACCTACAAAATATTTGAAAATATACTGAAAAAACATTTTATAAAAAAAATTCAAACTGACTTCAAAAAGTAAAAAATTAAACTTTTGGAATCGGTGCCAGCCAGGGCATTCTACATTGCACTTCTATTAACTATATATTTTTTTGGCCTTAGCTAGCTAGCACCGACTCCAAAAGTTTTATTTTTTACTTTTTGAAGTTGGTTTGATTTTTTTTTATAAAATGTTTTTATTTCAGATTTTTTAGTTACATCATGCCCATACACAACAATGTCATCTAGGTAAACGACTACTTGCCAAAAGGTTATTGATATTTTTCAAGATTATGAAAAAACTACTAGCCAGATCTTCGTAAAAATTACATGGGACCACACATAAACCATTTTCTTTCAGATAAAAAAAAAGAATTATAAAAATCTGTTAACAACTGGCGAAATTATGGTAAAACATACATAAAAAAAAACCGTCGAATTGAGAACCTCCTCCTTTTTTGAAGTCGGTTAAAAATATTTAAATACTGAATTTGGTCACACTGCTTTGGCCGCGAATCTTTACTCGCCCGCGGTAGGACAGGGTAGTGAATTTTTGTCGCTCAGCCACTAATTAGTAAAGCGAGTACTCGCTGGCGCGGTGTGAACAGCCAGCGATGACCTTTAATTTTTGCATCTCTTTTGTGTGCGAGTAAATAGGCCATAGTAACTCGCACACTCGCCCGCGGCGAGACAGATGCCTAAGCTACCCACATATATCTTTTACTTTCTTTTAATAATAACTGGGCAGGCATTTGATCACCATCGTGCTTAATAAACAGGGTGTGAACGCCCTAAAACAGATGACAAGAGACGAGTGAAGCGAGTCCTTGTCCGCCGCACAAAAACACTCGCTCATAGCCTAGTGACAGAATTACTCGCCGCTCGCCGCTTGCTGTTTCTAGTTTCTTGCTTTACTCGCTACTCGCTCATCGCCGGCGGTCGGAAAGCTGCCTAATATTAATGCAGGAATGTGCGCCAAAATTAAATATGTAAGAGGGCTTTATACTTTCGACGATGTTAGATTTCCTATTAGGACGATTTCCTGTTGTGGTTAGGACTTTGTCGGTCAGCAGGATAAAAAAATTAAGACACTATAAAGACCCCCTAGTCCAATAAATAATTTCAGCGGTAACAAAAGTACATATCCTGAAAATATCAGCAGCCAATTTTTCTTATTTATGAAATTATTAATTTTACTCTAAAATAATCGTAGGTAATATATATAAATAATCAGGGGCGTGCATTCCATATAGGCAATTAGGCAGTGCCTACCTCATTCAAAATGTCAATAAATATACAATAAGTGTTAAAGTTATTTTATTTTAGTTTAAACTTCTATTCAACACTCACCCACTAAGATATTCCTTACGCTAAATACTGAATACCTACCGATAGGCAGTCTCGAAATTGCCTACTCGAAGCAAGCAGCGTTTCATACAAGAATACAACATATTTAGAAAAAATATTGCTCAAGTATAAACCGCCCATGGCAAGAAGGGCGCTGTTTGTACGTGTAACGTTCTAGCTTAAACTTCCGGAATATATCAGTATAAAGTAGGCATGCCTACCTGACGAATGAATTTGGTCGCGAATTATTTTGTTGAGGAGTTATTTTAAAACTATCATATTTCCTAAGATATTCATTAAAATTTAATGATGTAAAGGGCAATTTTGTTCAGAATTAAATACTTGTGATGATTAACGTATTTATTTAGATAAGGATTAATATCATGTTTATGAAAACAGCTTCTCAAATAATACATTAGTTTAGAATAAATTTTATTATCTGAAAAATGGTTATAGTGAGTTAACCATAAAACATAGACATATGCTGTCGCGGACTTTTTTTTAGAACTTTTGATGGGGAATAATTTCGTCATACATGATTTTTACATAACTTTAACCGTTTACACACCGTCCGCAACGGAAGCTCCCAAAAGTAATATTTTTTTCCCGTTTCTGTAACGTTTTACATTAATGCTTTGCTCTTATTAATCGTAACGTGATATTAAATATCTTATTACCTTCCGAGATAAATGGACTATCCAGCACAAAAATATTTTTTTAATTCGAACTAGTAGTTCCGGAGATTAGCGTGCTCAAACAATCAAACTCGTCAGCATTTTAATATTCCTACTAAGTATTACGAACCTTATCATTTATGACTAGCGGCCGCTCTCGGTTTCACTCGCCGCGTGGTTGCCGTTACCGTGGGAATATCAGGATAATTATAAATATTTGCATATAATGTGGTTTTCTGATATATAAGCTACATTGCTGTAAAGTTTCATCTTAATTAGTTCAGTAGTTTTTGAGTGAAATAGTAATAAACATTCCTCCATCCAAATATCCTCACAAACTTTTAAACTTATAATATTCGGTAGCAGGATAGGATAAGTGCAAAGTTACTAGTTAGATCTACAGTGCCTACTACGCTGGAAAACCAATGCACGCCCCTGGTAATAATGATTAACCGACCGAAATGTAATGGTCACGAAAAACGTTCGTAATATCCAAATTCGGTCTGAGTTTTTTAGACTCTAGATCCGTAGGTACTTCAACGAATTCGGATTGGATGCAGTGCGAAAAGCAATAGGTATCCAAAGGTCCGAGTTCTCTAGATTCGTAATTTCACTGATTCGGATAGGATGCAGTGCGAAGACGCTCGATTTATGACCCTTAAACCGGCTTCTATTGTAATTGCTATATAGATTACATAGAGTGGTGGCCACGTTATAAAATTAACCACTTCAAATGTAAAGTAATTTGGGATCAAGTACTTATTTATTTTTAGAGATATATTTTTTCTACAAAGAGTAAATATTGGTAAATATTTGCACAACTGACAACAACTGATGAACTTATAAGATAAAGTCATACCTAATGGATTAGAAAATAGCACTAATGAAATAACTTCATTTTTATTATTTTATATTATTATATTCTGTAATATATAAAATGGACAAGTCATTACACTAAAAAAGGGTGCATTCCGAGACACGCTATCAGCGATGTCAGTGAGCGCGATAATGACAGCCCGTGTGACGTCACTGATTCCGTCATAACATCGAACGAAATCCTGTCAAGTGACACCATAATTTTCAAGTCCAAGTCGGAATCGGCGAGTAGAAGACAATATTTCTTCAACGTTATCCATTTTATGATGAACTATTGAAAATTTAAAATAAAAAGTTCGGCATTTGAGGTTATGCGGGCCAATAGCATTCCGAATCGTTGTCAGGCCCCCACTTTCATTAGCGCGTTATCTGAATCGGTACGCCTGTTTTCACTGTCAGTGCTGTAATTAATTTTAGTCTAAGCGGAATGCCCCCAAATAAGATTTTTTGGTACTTGGTTCTAAATTATGTAACCAAGACTATGTAGTTGTAGCTATTATTATGATCTGCTGCCACATGTATGTACTGTGTTCTCAAATGGACCAGCCAACTAGCTTAATATACCATCCTATTAAGGGCCTAGCTATCTTGCTAAACAATGACGCACGTGTAACTAACGCACATTTTTATATTTGTCGCACATTTACAGCAGATTGCTTACTAATGTTGATAAAACTGGTTTCCCTCTGGAAGTTACTATCTGCTGGTGTTTGTCAGCGGGCGTCTGTGACGTTTCCGTTGCACGCCCGAGACTTCTTTGCTGCGCATTCGCGGCGCGGCGTGTGCGTTGCGCACCTGCTTCGCTCTGTGAACACTCGCTAACCGCCAGTGTGATAAGCCCCTTCAATAATGTCATTGTACGGTCAACAGCAGGTCAGACTTCACAAAGCTGTCTAATTTTTCATTCGAATTTGAACTTTAACACTTTAGGCGTTGAGTTCGGAATTATTTGAAGCATTTTTAAAAATTGAATGAAGCCGGCCACACTGAACAGGCATGCCTGTTGCCTGTTAAAATGTCTATTAAAACTGTACAGTTTTTATCGTACACACGCTAGGTGACATGACAGGCATGCCTGTTCAGGTATGCCTGTCATACATAACCTAGCGTGTATGGCCTGCTTAAGACCATGTGACCGATGACTGCCAATATGTTTAGTTTCTTTATTTATTTATTATATATTTTTCAAAGTAAAACCACTTCTATGCTATGTTTGCGATTGAAGAGTTCACTGACATGAATTACCTAAGTTAGCTAGTCTATTCGTTAAGTGTTGTATTAGAAGTATTGGTTTAATGGTGCTCCGAAACGGGCCATATTTTTGCTGAAATGTGTGGCCGGCAACTATATGCATCTACCTTAAGCGTATAAAGTCAGCATGATACAACATTATTTGAAAGCACCAGAAATTGCACGAAAATATGGCCCGATTAGGAGCACCGCACCGTAACAAAAGGTGTTTAGTAAAAGTCCGTTAATTGAAAGGCTAATAAACTTATTGTATAAAATATACATATGGATGGAGACATTACACGTTAGAATCTCAATCAAATCTATTTTCTTGGCTTCGAGCTTGCCATATTTGGCGGCATCGGCAGTTTTGTCGAGCTCACAAGAACATTCTAAAAAAAGACTTCGAACGCATTTACATTACATACATGATTAGATGGCATCTTCCGTCAGGAACCTCGTAAGCTAGTTCATGTTCGTATGTTATTTAGAAGATCATGTATTATTGTGATTTGATTGTCTAGTCTAAACTTGACCTGTACGTCAAGTAGTACATAAAGTTAGAAAAAAATTACTACCTAATCCTATTTCTATTAAGGTCTGCCTTGCACTATGCAAGGCAGACCTTAAATACAAATAGGATTAGAATTGTGATTTGTGGTAGTGACAATTTTTGCCGTATAATTTGGTTGCACTGACCGTATAATTTTCAGTTATTGTTATTTTTTTTCTTTTGTGACTCTATTTGATACTAATTGTTATTGATGTGTAAATATTCGCAGTTGAAACATTTAAAGCTTATGGAGTTATGGTAAGCGTACAGTTTATTGATATGTAAGGGAGGATTCCGCAACCGATCACCGAAAGTCGGTTCGCCGGTGGACTGTATACCGACAGGACATTTCGTTTTAGAAAATTGCGCCGAAAGGACCGTTCGTCTATGGACGTTTCGCCGACAGAACGATTCGCATATTGTTCTTTCGACGACGGGATTTTTCCACTATGGATTATTCACCGAGAAATCGTTTTGTTAGCGAATGTTCCATTTGTTTTCACTACCACTACCAAGTAAAAGGGATGTTGATAATGAGTGATGAGAAGGGTAATTTTAAAACATCGTGTTTCTTATTCAATAGTTTAATATAAGCATTTATTTAAAATCATTGTGGCATCGTATCGGCAATCGATTTTTGATACCCCAATTCCTATTTCTTTGGACATTTTTTTCTACTACCAATATATAAAAAATAATCGGAACAATCGCTAACGAAACGTTTTATCTGTGAATAATCCAAGGCCGAAAAGTCCCATCGTGGAAAGAACAATATGCGAAACGTTTTGTCGGAGATACGTCCATCGGTGAAACCACTTTCGGAGATCGGTTGCGGATCGTAAGTGAGCTGTGCCACGCGTCTTTTTATATTACGACTGAAGTAAAAAAGTTTAAAAGTAACGATATTTGAAGTTTACTTTTAAGATATTTTTTACATCACATAACATACATGTAGAATAAAAGTTAGATTGTATGTTAAGATTAACCTCAATCAAACTGTAAAATATTTTTTGATACCCCTGTTATTACATTTAGTTATATAAGTTGTTTAAGCATTATGTAAATAATGTGCTAAAAATATGCACTGTGATAATCAGAAGACTGAAATCTGGATACACCGCACTAAATACTAATAGTAATTTCCTAGAACCACAGAATATATTTTAGAACCTTACGGTACAGAAATTTCACTCCGGAGTTTAGGTATGATAAACGCAAGCGTCCGGTCACCGGACTAGCCTTAATAGGCTGGCACTCGCTCGACTAGTCGCACACGCAGCGCACGCATCCGCGAAACAAGAGTAAACTATTAATACCGTAAGGCACCTCTGACAGCCCTCGCAGATTGAAGCGAGACGGCAGACAGTTATTGTACTATGAACGCTATACGCAATGCAAAAGGTTGAAATTAGGTTGTTTTCCAGAATAGTAGTGGAAGTGAGACAGGCCTGCCAGAACTTTAAAAGACTATTCGAGTAGCATATTTTGACAAAAACTGGTTTGTAAACTGCGTTTCGATATAAATATTCGTATTGTAACAGCAATATGCAAGTTACTACTGTAAGCAAGATAGGTAGGTACTTAAATTATTTAGTTGCGTATTTAGACCCAATTACCACTAAGCGGTAAAGTTGAGCGCGTTTACCGGTTTCAGTTTGATAAACAACCGTAATTATGAAAAACAAAACAAAAACAACAACCAGTACCCATATTACGAGTTTGCCAAACATGACATTTACAGGACACGTTGGCGTAGTAGACTATCGGATACACTGCTTATGTTGGTAAAACAGTCGCTAAATATGAAAGAGACAGGCTGCATTTTGCGGTAACGTTGACTGTAACGTCAAGTTTGCCAAACTCGTAATAAGCCTACAGTTAAAACTACGCTGACGTCTCAAAATTTCGAAATGGCTGACTGTCAGCGTCAAAGTTAGTTCCATCCATGGACGTAATATAATAACAGGACTGAGTACTGCCAGGCCTGTTTAACTTTCCGTGTAGGCTCGAAAACGTACCTACGCGCGGCGGCAACTCCAGCGATGCTAATCTAGTAGGGACTCACGAGCGAGCAGTGGCGCTCGCGCGAGTTTTGTTCGTCACCTACTTTCCGTAGCTAACTTGCTTAAAATCGATAAAATTTAAAATGGAAACACATAAAAAAATAACTAGTAAATATTGTGCAGTGTTTAATTGCTTAAGCACGGGTCGCGATCCAAAGTTAACTTTTTTTAAGCTTCCTAAGAACGATGAAAGGTAAGTTCTACTTTAAAGTGGTTATTATTATTATGAAATTCTCATTCATGTTAGGTTTATATGTACAATGTTTTCAAATATATAAGTCAGTGATTATGTAGGTTTAATATTTAAATAGGTTCCTACCTAATTAGATTACGAAAATAAGAAGGAACGTAGGTATACTAGGTTGGTGTAATAATCTTTCATGAATAATAATAATAATATTTTATGAATTAGGCTTACCTATTTTTGAAGACAAGTCTAGCTCGTGCCATGGTTCTGTTCAACCTTGTGTTGTGGATCCAGCTACCTACATTCCTGAATACTTAGTTCGTATTTTTTGTAGTCTTTTCTAGTCTATTACTGTCACGTCATTATTACCAACTGCAAATAAATGTTTGACAAGAAAAAATATTTTTTTTTTACGATAGTATACTTGCGTGCGCTTTGAGGAGAACCTCCATATTACGAGATATTCCTCGAAGCGCTCCTTTTTCCAAATGCATCTAAACTATTCCACGAAGCGCACCTATTAGAAGTACTTGATTTTGTTAGCGCACCTTTTTTTTCCTTAGCGCACCTAAAAGGTGTGCTTCGAGGAACAGTTTGGGTGCGCTTCATTGGGTGCGCCTCAAGAAGGTCTCGTAATATGTCATTCCGATTTAATACGCAACCTACCTACATACATAAACACATAAATATTGAAATAATATTCAATTTCAAAAACAAAGTACACACTAATGTATGCCGTATCGCTATAATTTTAGGTTAAAGAAGTAGGTAGGTACTTTAGGTAGGTTTTTTTTTACTTTTGAAAGGTATTAAACCTTTAATATACTTTTTGATTATACTATGCACATGCCTACACAAAGTTTACATATAAATAAATAAATCACAAAGAGGCAACCCTAACTGCGTCAGAAAGAATACGAGTTACGCGATAGAAAGAGACGCAAATTGAAGGTGAATAAAATGCTAGGCATTTAGCGCAGTGCGACGTGAATTGGACTTTATTGCGTCGTCAGCTAGACTAGCTATTTGTTTGATTGGAGTTGCGAAGTGAACATTTTGTACTTTTACTATTCAATTCAATTTAATTTATTTATTTTGGGAACGGTACATCCATATTTTGTTAGTAAAAAACAGTTACAACTATGTTAGTAAAATATCATTATTATATGATTGATTGATTAAGACAATTACAATCAATTATTTGGCGGCACGTCCCAACGCCATGACATGAGCTGAAACCCAATGTTTCAGCATTGGTCCGTCCACCCTCTGTGCTATACTTTGCACAATGCTGTTAGCGCTGCCGCGCATGCGGCACATCAAGGAGGCCATTCGCTTGCGAATAATAGATGCAAAATCATCTATTCGCGCATTCGCAAACATCCCTGACGCGCTACAATATCGCGGCAACCCCAACAGCATTCTGAAGGCATTATTATATTGTATTCGTAGGGCGCTGCAAGCTTTTTGAGTATAGTCAATCCACAGGCTGCAAGTGTAAAAGCTCAGGCAGTAAGCCCTAAATAGTGTTAATTTTACTCTTTTGAACACCTAGCAAACCTGCGAACCAACATGTTGCTCCTGACAGCCAGCGCCCTACGTTCCCTTTCTACATCCATGTCGTCATTCTGTGCATCTGTGACCCAGCGCCCCAGGTACATAAAGCTTGACACCACTTTGAGTGTTCTACCTCCGAGTGAGATTGGTGGGACCTGTGGGTATTGTTTAGCACCCGCCTTAAATATAAGTACCTCACTTTTAGTTGCGTTATACCTGAGACCATGTGCCTCCGCAAAGCGTTCACAGATGCACAAAAGTTTTCTTAGGGCGCTGATTGATGGGCTCAGCAACACCATATCATCAGCATAGCTTATGTTGTTAATAAACGTCCCATCAATAGAGCATCCGACCATGGCTCTGCTAAGCTCACCAATCAATCCGTTGACATATAGGTTGAAGAGCTTAGGTGATGTTATACCTCCCCTGTCTTACCCCACACTGCAACCCGTATGAATCGGATAGCGATCCTGCCCACCTTACTACATTTTTCTGAGCTCCATACCAAAACTTAAACAATTCTATAAGTTCAGAGGGTAGAGTTGTGTCATCATACAGCTTTTGCCAAAGCTTATTATATGAGACGAGGTCAAAGGCCTTTGACAGATCAAGAAAACACGCATACGCAGCTGTTTTCCTGTCTGTGTAGTAACGGACAGTGTGCTTAAGACAAAGTACCGCTGTTTCAGTAGAAAGTCCAGCTCTAAAGCCAAACTGTGCATCATGAAGTGAAAGATGTTCATTAGGGTGTTTGTCCAGCACACTATCCAGCACCCGCGCCACAATAGTTGCCAATGAAATAGGTCTATAGTTATTGATGTCGGAAATATCGCCAGTTCGGTTTTTTACAATGGGTACTACTAAAGTTTTTATCATGTCATTAGGCAAATAAGTGTGGCGCGCACAGAAGTTGAAAAGCATAGAAAGCACTCTAGGCAGGTGAACACCCGCATGTTGCAGGTGCTCAATGCTAAGAGAATCATGGCCAGGAGACCTTCCACGCGCCATGCCTTTCACTGCCGTGGCGACCTGACTGGCAGAGAATATCACCTGCGGTATAGAGGATTCATTTCTAGAATAAGGACCTGTCTTCCCCAATTGCAATGAGTCCTCAACTCTAAAATGGGTTTTGAATAGTGCAGCAATTTTTACAGGATCACTAACGCCCTCTATGTTCGCAGGCAGGCCTGTCTTAGGGTTCAATTTATTAGCATGTTTCCAAAATTTTGCAAAGTTTTTATTAGAATGGTGAGATGCTATAATATCCATTTTTATTTGTTCTGCATTATTTTGACACTTTTTATTTTAGCTTATTTTTAAACTCTTTTTTAGTTTTTAACATTATTTCATAAATATGACCAACATCCAGTTCTGAAAACCTAGCCGAGCCCGGATATGAGCCTGCCTGACATGCTTATTCCATCCTATTAAAATATCTATTAAAATAAATATTATAACTGATACTTGAAGCTTCCCTTAATATATTAATGATTTCAGCATACAACTTTTCTATGATTAATTTATGGTTTAATTCAATTGGAAAATCAAAATATCTTAATTTACTATTACAATATTCATTATAGCAAAAAAATTGTTGGGAATTCCTATCGCCCCACTTAACACGGTTATAAGATTCTGTATTGAACAATATTTTTGACCTTAAGACATTAATGTCACAACAAATTTCTACTGGGATATGATCAGACCAGTAAAAATCATAGCGTATTTTAATATTTGTAACTGCATTAAAAGCTCCTTCCGATACTACACAGTGGTCCAACCAGCTTGTTGTACCATGAGCGTAACTCACATAAGTATAGGAGTTACTATCACGACCTAGCAGTTCGACCGATCGCCACGGCGCGCGGGTCCGAACTCCTCTATTAAGTATTCTGTGGTACTGCCAAAATTTTAACTTACATAAACTCACCTTAATGTATAATGTATGATAATCACAGTCACGAAGGGTGACTGTGACTTTCTGAAGTACGGTAGCGATTGTTTAGTAGAATTATCCTACTGGCCACATTGCCATCTCTTTAACTTAATTCTAAATTAAAACTAAATATAAATTCATTAGTTCTGCCGTGTATTAAAATATTTTCCCACGTAACAAAAATATTGTGGTCACCATATTATAAAGGGACACCGGGCCTCTGTACTACATATCTCTCCGGCTCGCTTTTCAGCTGCGAGTACTCAGTCCTGCCTGTTAGTATATTACGTCCATGGTTCCATCTGTCGCCGCGCGCATAGGTACATTAGTGACGTTCAATCTATGTATGTATGTATACGAGTTTAACAAACTATATTCGTTATCGAAAGCTAAATTCGTTATCGAAGGCATCCGAAAGTTGATAGTTAATGTCAACTTGTTTTATAGTGTGTTTCGTCGTTTATTTCCTTTGTCGCTATGTTCGTTGGTACTGTGCTTTCTCTAAGAAGGCGCGACGTGTTAGAAGGATAATTTGAAAACCATTTTTATTTCACGACTTCTTAATGTTTTGAGCATGATTTTAACACAGAATCCTAAACTTAAGTGACAAAGGAAAATACGCACGCACAATTTTGCAAACACTAATTTAATTCTATAAAAAAGTAACTTGTCTCTTAGAAATTCTTACACCGACGCGACGGGCCACAAACCTGCAACCGGTAAAAGAGTATCTTACATTTTTCTTTTACCTAGACTTTTCCCTGAATTATTATTTGATCTTCCTTTTGCTACACATTACAAACACGAATATAATCTTAATTTTAATTTGTTCAGTTTTACATGTTATTATCTATTTAAGTTTGTAGGTAATTGTTGGTACCTTGGTTGGTTCTCTGATATTTGTAGCATAAGTGCTTAGCTACTTATCTTGGAATCCGATAGATCAATGTATGTGGTACTTGTTTAATTGGTCTGATGTTATCAAAGTCTTAACTAAATACGGTTATTCTTACAACGTTGTAATTAATTTACTGACTTTTATACACTAAGAAAATATGAAAATTGCCTGGTGAAATTGCCTTTTGTACTGGTATTCTTTATGTTCTTATAATGCTTGAATCATTTATTTTTATGTATATGTTTGATATAAAAACAAAACAATGTCAAAGCAATTATTTAATTGTAAAAACAACCGTTTAATTAATGTAATTCTCATAAGGGAAATGACTGAAATTATTACTGAAATGTCAGTGTCTAAAGCCTGCCTGTAGGTGTGACAGCGGTCACGATAGCAGCGATTTATAGTAATCGCAAGCAGTAATAGCAACTATACATCGCTGCGTGTGACCGAGGAAAAAGGATAAAGTGTATAATACTATATTTAACTATAACTAAGAATATTTCTAGTCTTTTTCGACTAGGAGAGGAATAGGACTATGATTTCTGTGACACTCCAAAATTACCGAATCACGTTGCTGACAATACTATGTCAAAGCATCGTGATGCGGTAACTTTGGATACCAATTTTTGAAAAATCATTAATTCTTCTTCTTATCGTATGAGGATTAGTGGCCATCTCTAGTGTCAGAGTTTATCAGGTTATTAGATGAAATTAGTCAGGATCGACGGTTTAACGTGTCCTCCGAAGCACGGAAGCGCTCAGTTATAATGCGGTCTAATAACTTTACGGTCACCCATCAGACACTTTTTTTTTCGTGTTTTGAGTAAGGGGAATGCATTTACGCATACCGAACGGTTATGCTGGTCTCACCTAGAATACTCGGACTCGCGAGTCCAGCACCCTCTCCCTCGCCGCCCCCCGACAGGAAGGGGAAGGATCGAACCAGATCCCATCCCCTCGCCGACGGCCGAATGGTTCTTAACGAACGTGATTGAATACGATCAGTCTTTCAAGTGTGTCCAATTTATTTACTGTAGTAATATTCTTTATAATTACTGTAGCAATAAAATGAAAAACTACACCTCTGGAAATATAATAGTAAAATCATAATCTATTAATTTCATTTTAATTGAGTACGATAGATTTTTTTTCATTTTTAAACTAGTGCAACGTGTGATTCGGAACAGGGTAGAGATGAGACTCGACAGAATCGACAATTATTGTCGCTGTTCATTAATCGATAACATTGAAAAAGTAGATACTTTCAATTTTAAATAAAACAAACTCAGCGAATATTTTCGATGCTACAAATTAAATGTTTCTGCTGCCACTAACATTAACATCTTAATGTTTTTTTTTACCACATAGATTAGTACTATACAATACTTTTTTATCATATATTATGTTTACGTGGGATGTTATATGTAACCGGATTCCACGTATTTGGAAAAGTAAATAAATTGCAACTTCTCCAAAGGTAGGTACATTGACTCTTAAAGAATCGTTAGATATTTTGGTAGGATTTCAATATGGGAAATTTGACATTTCTAGAGAACTGTCAAACTTGAAACGTCACAGAAATCCTCCTAGTTGAAAAAGACTGAGTGATGTCAAAGCAATATCAGAATCGATTAGAAATTAATTGCATGTGAATCGAGTTTCAGGGTTTGCCTTAGTGAAGTTTTTCCACGGAATTGTTGGTTAATTTTACAAAAAGTTATTATAATCTGTGATTTTATTTAAAAGCTATATTATTGTAGGTTATATCGTATTTATAAACTTCTGTTAATTTTTTCTTTAAAAAACGAGGACTCAGACTCTGACTTTCGTTTGGTGTCTGAGAACTCTTTGTTCTCAGACACCAAATGAAAGTGCACCCTAACGTCTTGAGATACTCGTTAGGTTGATTTTTATCAAATGATTATGTATTTTGGTAGGTTTGAATGCTTTGATTATTTTGACGCTGACTGTACTATGCACGGTTTATAAATAAGCATTAATTGAGGTTCTTTTACACTTTACAATAGCATAAAAACCTCCATATGCTATGTTTTATTTGCTATAAATGTGCATAATTCAATATCCTTATTAGAAGGAACTTTCCAAAGAAAAACGATATTTTTAGTTTAGTTGGTTGTTTTAAATCTATGTTAAAAGTTTATTGTGATTGAAACAATTTTAATTTAAGACTGAGATGTATACTATGTTTTGTATTTATTTACTTACAAATAAATTATTTATAATTATTTGGTTTTTTATTTTTAATTATAAGAACTAATGTAGTTACAAGGTCTTTGATAACATGAATAATTTGTTTGTTATGAAATATTTATATTATGCGACATTTAAATGAACTGTGTTATAATTTTGGATGTATTTTGCTGTGTTGTTTAGCAATGAAATTCAATAAAATATATTTGTTTCTCCGATCACATATAAAGAACTTAACCAGTGCTTCATCTATAATGAGTATTTGTGATGTTTCTATATTAGTGAGGGACTGGTGCCTAAAATATGAATACAAATCTGTAACAGGTCGCTAGGCCCACTGCCAATAGTAACTATCCGATAGGAACATGCAAAATGGATTTGCTTTTAATGTTAGCACAAGCAGTATATTCTGCCGTTGTTCCTTAGCGCTAAGCGAAAGATGCTCATTAGATTTTATAAGCAAGAATTGGGCGTGGCCATAGGTTGGTTGTACATTTTTAGAATGCGATCTATGATTCTCGAAACGGCCCCTCGTATCGGCAGTCGGCATCTACGCTAGGGTTCATAGATTCTTGTTTTTTGAGTGTAAACTGTTTCATAGTATTTAAAATAAATACAAGAAACATGCGATCGTTGCCTGTCATGTAATTTTGAAAATTATTTTTTTGCAGTAGATTCTCGGCGCTTTAAAAGCTAAATGTAGGGAATATGTATGTAATCTGCATTCATATCAACGAATTGGTTAATTTTAAATCTAATTTAAATACGGCTAAGGATCTAAGTTAGAGATCAAAGATGTTTCCTTATGATTCATCCGTTGCTGATTTTTAACTTAACGATAGGTAGTATTCTACTTTTTAGATTGAATTTGTCTCGTTTTATTGCAGATCGATAAGATTTTATTTCATTATGTTTATGGTTAATAATTATATGAATTTGCAAGGGAAATTGCCATTTTGAATGTAATTTATTGATACGAAAAGATAAGCCAACTATAGTCGGATTTTTAATTCAGTAGAGTAATTTGACAGGTGCCAATGGCACTTTGTAAAAATAATCCTGCTTTAAACTGTTTTTCGTAATGTTTTGCGCAGATCCAGTTCCAGTTCAGTAAGTATTGATTACATTCACGCACACAAATTTAAAATTATCATCATGGCTACATTTTAATTCAGCATTATTATTATAAAGTGACATTGATGACCTGTCAAGTCACTCTACTGAATTAATCCGACTATACATTACTGAAATTCGCAATTTATTAGAAACCGTTTTTCAGTAAGTTGGCTGAAGTATAGTTGACAGGCAGATAAGGCCAAGACAAAGTTGAATCATAAGAAAATAAGAGTTATAGGATATGTCAAATATAGGTTTAGAGAGAGCTCCATAATCGAGGGAATTATAATTCATTTCAATTTGCGCATGGCTATCATAAAGACTTTTTTAGTTGTAGACTGACACTTTAACGGATACATGATAGCTTTGATATTTGAATTGTCAGTGGAGATTTACACATTATGTACCCAAAGATTCACATGGAGTATAGTCAAGAGTAGACCAGCATATTTTTTTTAGATATTGGTGCTTTGAAGCTCCAGTGTAACTGTAGGCACTGAGACCCAAAATGTATATTGCAACTGACCTTTATATTAGTATTGCATTTCATAAATCATAACATTTATTTGATACAGGCAGTGGACATAGACATAACATATGACAAAAAATACACAAAAATCTTATAACCAAATGTTCCACATGGCTGCATCAAAAGGGATCTAGTTCAGCATGTGTCAGTGTTGAAGCTGACGCTGGTTTTCAACTAGACCCACTTTTTTATTGACACGTCGATGTCAATACGGAGGCATCGAAAAAATGAAAACAAAATAAAACTAAGATTAAAACTAACATTTATAAAATAACAAACACGCGTCTCCTATATGAAATTTATAACATTTAACCTGGAGGCTTCATGTATTATTTATGCATTTATGTATTTCGAAATTCAACCGCTGTTTTACATTAAAAATAAACTTAATTTGGTAATTCTAAAAAAGCTACTACAGAGTCTAACATCATGATAGATATGGCTATCTGAGATCGTTGCTCTAGAATATTTTTGGTAATATGACCAGAATAAGTTTTGCTACAGTGATAAGTACTTTTGCAAAATCTCTTTCGAATACGATTAGAATTTTTGTGTATTTTGTATGCCAAAACACATTTCACATACGAATTTACACATGCGAAACTGATTTTGCAAAGTAATTACTTGCAATATTAAGGCAGGTAACGAAACCTGCCTTGCTTATTTGTATCTTAGAAGGGCCGCTAGTAGAGCCATTGCGCTACAATTTATGGGTGTTAAAGGGTCAATGCAGGTTCAATAGGGGGTGAATTCGTTATCTAACTGTTAAAAAAAAGTGTATAGTAATACACTATAGTAATACACTATACACTTTTTTATATCATCAGCATCAGCTTACAAATATACAATTTTTACATTTTACAGTAGCATTATATAAAACCAGGACAAATTTCGTCAAAGAGATTATTTCTTTCAAATTTTTTTTAATGGAATGAAATGTTGTTTATAAAGTTTATTTTTTGGGCTTTCAAACGAGGCCAATATTGGTGGGGATTACACGTCGTACACACATTTGTTAAGCGTTAATAACGCTTATGATATTTTGGCAGATGTCCGATTTTTTTTAATTCATGACATCTAGGTGTACCCGGTAATACCCCATGTATGTTCCGCGATTTTTTGTAGTTTTCGAGCTATATTTTTGTTTTAAAGATTTTATATTGAATGACGAAAAAATTTTGTTTATATAGTGTCTTGCATCTTTCTTTGCTCTCTAAAGACATCTGCAGAAAACCAGTGCCGTGGTGACGCTAACGTTATCATGGCTTATACTGAGCGAGGCCTATTTGGTACATAGATTAATATTTTTTTTTATTATTTATAAAAATGATTTTGTGATGTAAAAAATTTTACCTGTACCAAATAAACGCTTTCTATTTTATTCTATTTTTTTTGTCAATTTTGAGAATTTTTGACTTGTCCGACTACATTTTTTTTTCGGTAAATTACGCTTCATTCTTTTTATTTTTCTTTTAAGCATAACCTAATGACTTGTACTTTCACACATAAAATACCCAGCATCCTGCCATTATTGTTAGTTACAAAAAAATTTACGAAAGTAAAAAAAAATAGGAGAAAGCGAGTCATAGTTAAATTTTTAACTTTAAATAAAAAATAAAAAAAAGATCCATGACTTCTATGTAATTTTTAAAACTTGGCAAGACCCTTAACATTAAACGTAATCAAAAAAAGTGGTGTTAAATAGGCCTCTTTTCAGTCGAAATCGGCCTTCAAATGTGAAATAACAAATTTTCTAAGATTTTTTATTTGCTATTTTGTCATCCATAAATTATTATTACCAAAATAAATATTACAATGATACCGTTTATTGAATAAATAATTAAAAACAACCTTTCAAAGAATGTTATTACAGAGCAGTACAGTACGACACAAAAGAGTAAGAAACGGATTTTTGAGGAACTAATAACCAACTTCAATGTAAGGCAACACAACGACTGTCAAGATGGTAGTTCTGCTGTCAAACCTTTAGCGTTTTCATAATAAATAGTTATTTTCGTATTAAAAAGTGGAAATAGTGAAATATTTGCTAGATGGTTGCTAGTTATTGACTAGTGGCGCCACCAATTATTTTCTACTCTGTTGTGTCGCACTGTAACATCGATATCATTTGTTAATAGTTATTAAGGATCATCCTAACTAATTATAAAAGCGATAATGTGTTTGTTTGTCCTTTCTTGACCCGCTAAGTAAGCTTCACTTGACTTAAACTCGATTTTAGAGTTAGTTGAAAGGAAGGAGAGTAACATAGGCTGCTTTTTATCCCGATATTCCCACGGGGTTGCGAATCAGGCGGATAAAACCGCCAAAAATCACGCCAAAAATCAAGTCAAGTTGATTGGTTACTTAGTTAGGGTGTCAAGAAAAGACAAACAAACACCCTTTCACATTTATAATTAGTTAGAATATTCCTTAAAGTAAACAAAATATCTATTAACAATTGATGATATCGATGTTACTGCTCTGTAATAAATAACATACTTTTAAAAGTTGTTTTTAATACTTTATTCAATTATCGGTATCGTTGAAATGTTTATTTTGGTAATAATAATTTTGTGGATGACAAAATAGACAAAAAAACTTAGAAAATTTCACTTTTGTACATTTGAAGGCAGATTTCGGCTAAAAAGGCTTACTCAACCCCACTTTTTTGTTTTATTTATACAATTATTAAGGGTCTTGCGAAGTTTTTAAAATTACTTAGAGTTGATGTTCGCTTTTACCGAAATTTTTTACTTTCGGCCAATATTTTTGTAACTTACATTATTGGCAGGATGTTGGGTATTTTCCTTCTGAAAGTACAAATCATAAGGTCTATGCTACAAAAGATTTTTTTTGAAAATGAAGCGTAATTTCCGGAATTAAAAATTAAGTCAATCAAGTCGACAATTCTCAAAATTTACAAAAAAATCAAAGCTCGAAAACTAAAAAAAAATATATCCGGGTACACGTAGATGTCAGGAATCCAAAAAATTTTTTAGTGTCATCGTTTGGGCCACCAGGGTCCTTACCATCAACTGTAAATCAATTCATTGTAGGTTGTGAGAGGGGGATGCTGCCATATGGCGCGTCTAGCGGCGTCCCGCTCTTACTACCTAAAAGTAACCTAAATTAAATCGCATTACAGTTGGTGGTAGGCCGCCTGTTCTTTATATTGATTTTTACCTCACACGCTCTGAAAAGGAGGTTTTGTCAATCAGTTTAGGCGTAGAAAATCGATTTTTGCGGCCTAGCGCGGCAAAGTACTTTTTTAAATTAATACCTAAAAATATGTCATAATGCGTTCCGAATCGCACTATTGACTTTTTTGTTATATTTGATTCTTATTTTAAATAGCTTTAAATTAATTATAATACTCCGTTTTGGTTTTATTATATTATTTTAGTTCATTGAATCATAAAGACAATAACAATAAGATTAAACTATTTGTTATAAGAATTTTATATTAGGCTGGGTGAGATTTCACAACCTATAATTGGATTTCGGACTGTGACATAAATATTTATTTTTCAATTGTCTTTGTCTTAAGTCAGTGTCAACATTTACGGAATCGTTTTTATTCTTATTAATAAATAATAATATATTCATACTTTAAATAATTTTGAATTAACTATAACACTCTCTTTTTTCATTATTTTTTATATCAATAAAACAACGAGAATAAGGTATATTTCGATTAAACTTTGTTTAAAGATTTATTTTTTTACCGGAAGTTGACCGCGGAAACAAACATGATGTTCCACGCTGTTGTAAGGTGAAAAAATGTATGTTGCGCTCGGCAGAAAAGTTTTTAGCGTTTTGTACCTTTGAAATCCTCGCTTCGCTCAGGATTCAATAGAATCCTTCACTTGCTCAGATTTCAATAGAGGCAACTCGCCGCTAAATAACCAACTTTCCAGTCTTGCATAACAAATAACTATTGTTGTATCTTTTTTCACAAAGCAGCTGCGTTGGAGTTCCCTGTTTTGTTACATACGAATTTTTATTATTTAAATATATTAATTTCAAAAGCCGTATAATTGAACTAGACATAAGCGCGTGCGCGTGCTACGTGCACTTGTACTCATTGGGGTCACTTGTACTCATTTGAAGTTTTTCTGGCCTTTGACCTTGATAAGGTCAATTCAAAAAAAATATATATTTTTCCTGCCGTCTACATTTTTTTGTGATTTTTGAAGCTACTAGTGAAGACTGTAGGTGTTATACTAATGGCGCTGGAGGGAACATTAGAATGGATAACACGGGCCTTATATATATATAGAGATTCGTGGTTTGGTATGTGAAGTGCATAGTGCGAGTTTTCCGTTTATTCTATCGCATTAACGTAAGCGCAATTTGTCTATAAATGGCAGCCCGCCATTTAGCGGAATACGCAGTGGATTAGACAAAGCAACGCCATACTGAGTGCTTAGTGGGAGTTTTTTCTACTTACGGTCGATCTTGAGCGCTAGGGTTTTGTATGGCGTTATTGTAGTCCGTGGCGTAATCCGTTAGATGGCCGCTATTTCATACAAAAATCTACCCGTTCACGATCGCCCGACCGTGAATAGAAAAAACTCGCACTAAGCACTCTGAACCTTAGGTGTGCGTTCACTGTGAATAGAAAAATGTCGTACTAAGCTAAGCTGCTGACTGTACAAATTCGATAAATCAACTTACAGGTATAATATAATAAGACGTTCCAAGTCGTGAACTATCCGAGGAATGAGCTTATCACATAATTAACACAGTTCATTTAAAAGAGTATCATCAAGCTATTAATGAAAACAAGCGGTTGGTAAACAATATTTTATAGATGGGCTATATGGATGGATTATAATGTTTAGCTTCTCTATTGTTTGTTTACTTAATCATTGTTTATAATTTTTAGAATTAACCGTGTTGCGCTGATTTTAGAATTAACCGACCTGTACGCACGGTAAATTCTAAAATTTTTTGAAATAACCGTACGTACAGAATATTCGAGATTATGTAACCATAAAAGCACATAATCTCGACTAATCTGCACGTAAAATACTTCTATCAGTTCAGTACGGTTAGCAGAAAAACTATCGAAATAGTATTGAGTATGTATCGAGCACGCAATGTCAAAAAATGTATAGGAAAAATTTAATTCCGTGTAGGTCCGATAGGAACGCTGTTCAATGTCATATTTTTTTTACTTTACCCCCTCGATACTTACTCAAAAGTTTTTCGTGCTAGGCCTACTGATAAACATGTAACTAAGATGAAAAATGTTAGGTCATCAAGACACTTTGACGGAAACGATTAATTGGTAAACTTTTATTCTCAATTATGCACATTTTTTTGACACCAAATTTGTTATTTTCAGGTATGGTCCGAGAAACAACGTTCCACCTATGTACTCTTCTATGCCAATCAAACCTTTGATGCCAATGGATAATGTTCCCATTCAAGCTGATCCACAATCTGGTTATCGTGGTCGTTATGATCCTCCGCCCTTTGAAGACATTCCGCCAGGCGTGGAGCCTCCTGTGCCTGGTTTTGAACCATCACCATTTGAGAAACCACCTTTCCATCCACCTGGATTAATGGATAGAGAAAGGCTCCCACCTACTAACTTTAGAGAACCATACAGACCACCCTACGTCGATGGGCCGCCGGCAGGATTCCGAGAAAATCCCATATCCAATGCTCCAAATGAAATACCGATTCATATCGGGGAGCAACCCAGATATCGTGACAATTATAGACCCTACCGTGATCAAGGTCAAGTACCCTTTAGGGATGGCCAGGGTTTCCGAGAGGGACAAGGGCCGCCATTTAGGGATGGCAACTATAGAGGTGGACCACCTTTTAGGGATAATTCGTTTAGGAATAATCCGTATAGAGATGGTATTTATAGAGACAATCAACCTCATAATTTCCGTGACGGTGTTCCACCATTTCGGCCTCCCAGTACTGATCCTCGAGAGCAGCCACCACCTAACTACCATGATCCTAATTACCGCGACGGCTTTCGAGATGATAATGTTAGGGAACATATGCGACCTGGTTATAATAGGCCACCTAACGTACGGAACAGAGGGGCATCGAGGCGTAATCCAAATATGGAGCAAGAAAGGCATGGGCGCGAAAGAGAACGTTTTAATGAAAATAGAGATCCAGATAGAATTAGAGAAACGGATAAGCGCCCTGGTTACGAAAAACCTCGTGAAATGCGTGAAGGTCGTGATGATCGATCTCGAGATTATGAACGAAGTCGCGATTATGAAAAAGAGAGAGATCGTGATATGAATAGTCCCGAAAAGAGAAACCGTGCGTCGCCTAAACGCGTTCGAGACTTGCGAGATAAAAAGCGGAGTGAGTCCAGAGGTAGGTCTCGAGACAGAGAGAACAAACGTGAGAGAAAGGAAGAAAGAACACGTGACAAATCTTCTGCGGATAGAAACAAAGAACATAAGGACAAAGATAAGAAAATTAAAGAAAGGAAAAAGAAAAAGAGAGAAAAAGAAAAGGAGAAGGAAGTGGAAAAGAAAAAGAAGCGTGAAAAGAAAGAGAAGAAAGATAAAGACTCTAAAAAAGAAGACGAAGATGAGAATCCTGATGGCGACCCTGATTTTAAAGAAGAGTCAGGTTCACTAAAAATTAAACAGGAAATAATCGAAAGCCCTGGCAAAGCTGCCGATGTTAAGTCTGAAGAAAGTACAGATAAACTAGAAGCACTTAAAGAGGATATTGAAAGTAAATCTAATAATGAATTGTACGGTGATGATTCAGAAGCAGTTGACAAAGAAATCATACAGAATTATGTGAAGACTAATGAAGAAAATGCACCTGATGAAGATAAAACAGCAGTGTTAGTAAATAAGGAAGAGCCATTCGATGGCATTGAACTTCAGGCAAACACTGATGAACTAGATTTAAAAGTAGACACTGAAAATGTTTGTCAGAATAAAGAAATGCTCGCACCATTACCGGAATTGTCGAAATGGGAAGTAGAAGAAGATATTGCCGATAAATCTAAAGAACCTGGTGAAATCACTTCACCTGAAGAAGAAGAAGAAAGTGGAAAAGTTACATCTGATGTAATAAAACGAGCTGAGAATGCTATATTCGCTAAAGCAATCAATTCGCTAAGACCAATTGAAATAAAGAAAATTAGTAGTGACCGCCTCAAACTATATGGCGATGAACAATCGAAGGGAATGAATAACATCCAAATCACTGTTCCAGTCACAGATCCCGAACAAAGGTCGATTGAACTAAATGAGAAAAAGAGAACTTCCAAAACTCCTCCTCCTAGATTGTCAGTTAAAGAACGGCTTGGCGGAAAAGTGGAAGATGTTCGTAGACTGCGAGAAACTCGTGTAGTACACAGCACAGTAGAACGAGTGAAGTCGCGATCAAAAACTCCTAAAGATGAACAACCGTATCGAAAAGTTATAGTCGATAGAGAAAGGGGTCGAAAGGTTGATGCTTTTGGCAGACCAGATACTTTGAAAAGCGAAAGAAGGGTGCTTTCAGAAGATAAAAAATCTGCAGAGAAGTTTCGTCATAAAAGTCCTGGTGGCGAACATAAAAAGAAAGAACTTGATAAAAAGTCGAAGGAGGACAAAAAGTCCATCAATATTGACAGCACTGCTTCACGTTTTCGTCAAGAAAAAGAGGTTAATGCCGACCTCAAAAATCCAAATGCAGATCGCGAAAGAAAGAAATCTGTTCTGGATGAAGCACATTTTGAACCAGACTATGATGAAAACTTAGAATCGGATAACGAAGCCAAAGAAGATGCCAGCAAAAAAAGAGAACGTTCTATCTCTCCAAGTGGTCCCTCTGACTCCAAAAAAGCTAAATTAGAGACCGAAACAATTAAATTAGACCTTACAAATGTGAAAAAGAAGCCAGACTCCGATAGTGAATCTTCTAGCGAGTCTGAAGAATCTTCATCATCGTCGTCTTCTGATGCACGTAGAAAGCGCAAGAAAAAGAAACGCAATAAGAAAAAGAAGAAACGAGTGGCTAGCGACAGTGACAGTGAGTCAGAGTCTGACTCTGATGACCATAAGAAGAAGAAAAAGAAACGTAAACATAAGAAGAAGTCTAGTAAGAAGAAGAAAAAATCTAAACATAAGTAAATTTTATGCTTCTTTATACAGGAGAATACTATACATTTATTTTATTAGTTTGTAATATAGTGAAGGTATAAATATTACGTTTCGTTTTATTATGATGTTCACATATTAAGCTTTGTAGGCATGTAAAGGGCTTATGTACTTGTATGTATCCATATAAGACAAATGTCCCGTGTGAAAAATAAATAATAAACTTGATGCATAACAGTTATAGTTT
Source organism: Chrysoteuchia culmella (assembly GCA_910589605.1). NCBI lineage: Eukaryota > Metazoa > Arthropoda > Insecta > Lepidoptera > Crambidae > Chrysoteuchia > Chrysoteuchia culmella. Next base: position 12,305,323 of record OU342650.1, on the reverse strand, counting down.
GTTTTTTGTCATACGTACTATTATGCCCCTGCTCCATCTATCCCTACTAGCTTATCCCTACTGATAGGAATACTCGTTTTTTTTTCAAGTATCCCTATACTACCAGTAGTGTACTAGAAAGATAAATGTATATTCGTGGACTAAATTCAAGTAGTTCGAGTGTTTATAAGAATATTGAAATGCTCTTATCTATGCAGATAGAACTGAGTATTACAGAGTTTTTACTAGACGAGTCTTCTCTAACCAAGATCTCGGACACAGCTTGTTTTACGAGTTTACTCAGATTATTATATGTAAACAAAATGCCGCCAACAACGAACGTAACACTAGGTAGGTATCAAGTTTGTTGAAGTACTCGTATAAGCGCACTCGGTTGGAATACTCCTATAGTGAAAACTAAATCCCGATCTTTGACCGGGTTCGTATATCCTATACCAGCCATGCTCAACCTTTTTATTTTATATGGGCCACATACACATTTCAGTCACGGGAACCCGGGCCGCAAGTAATAAATAATTAGGTATTAATTAAAACGTAATTGCAAGTTAACGAAGTATTTACTTTAATAATAAAAAAAAACATTTTATAAAAAAAAAAACCGACTTCAAAAAGTAAAAAATAAAACTCTTGGAGTCTTTTTACTTTTTGAAGTCGGTTTGATTTTTTTTTTATAAAATGTTTTTATTTCAGATTTTTTAGTTACATCATGTGCCGTTACTTACACTAAAAATCAGCCCATACACAACAATGTCATCTAGGTAAACGACTACTTGCCAAAAGGTGATTGATATTTATCAAGATTATGAAAAAACTACTAGCCAGATCTTCGTAAAAATTATATGGGACCAAATTGACAGTGTACCCGATCGAACAAAAAAACAATTATTAAAATCGGATCACCAACACCGGAGTAATCGGTATACATACATCAGACAAAAAAAATATTAAAAAAAATATAAAAATACGCGTTGAATTGAGTACCTCCCTCCTTTTTGTTGAAGTCGGTAAAAAGAAGTTTTAACACAGATGTTTATGTTTTCATGCAATTTTTGATACTGTCAACATTTTTTGAAAACTTTATCAAGATCTGGCTTGTCGCTACATGCAATCTTAATACATCATCCAGATGAGATTCTGTAAGATTATTTCTGTACACATTCTTTGTGTATTTCATTTTTGAAAAAGACGATTCACACACTTACGTTGACCCAAAGAATTTTAGTAAGATTTAGGCACATCTTTGAACGCTTTTATATTTTTGGGGGAACAATGCTCCATAATTCCGCTTTAAAAAAATGTTTTCTCCTTTTTCTTTGAACATTACTTCTAGGTTGGTATCATTTTTAAAATCGATAAATTTAAAACTGAAGCCAACTCTGAAAATTAGTTGTAGTAGTTTCTAAATGCCATGGATTTTCTATAAGTAACACACTTTTTTTTTCTAAGATCTTGGATAGCGCTCACATTCCCGTATTTATATTTATTTATTCCCGTATACCCGTTCTTCGATGGGCGCGAAATAAAACAACTAAGTTGTAACTTCCAGGTGGGCCAATCAAAAAGGCCCGGGGCGGGCCGCAGGTTGAGTATAGCTGTCCTATACGATCTGGCTAGCTCGTATGAGCGGGATTGTTTCGAGAGCAATCTAAATATTCAACTGGCTACAAATTACGCTAGTTTGGCCGGAAGAACCTACAAAAATGAGTCTGTCGCTTCCACGCTACATTGAAAATAAACTATAGCACTTTAACCACAGATTAGTAAATAGTTACTTCGTAACAGATAAACCACTCTCCAAGAAATGTTGGTACTTGCATTTCATAATAGCCTACTCTTTAGGCTGTGCGCGAGCAAATACAGGGTGGAAAAATCTATGGGCCCTGGAGGGGAACTACCTTAAATCTTTGAGTTAGCTCATTTTACTGAAAGGAAACATTCCTTTATTTTCAAAAATAAGTAATGCTGCATTTAATGATTTTTAACCGACTTCAAAAAAGGACTTCACAAATGGTCATCGGAACTATTAAATACTTAACATTTCACGGCAGCTATACGATTACTTTAATGTAGTTCATAAGCAATTTATGCTCGACTCAATGCATGTGATAAAGTGCAGCTGATGATGAAGTATCGGGAGAACTCCTTAATAAGTAACGTCCCTGCACCGGGAAAAGCAGCATTTTGTAAAAGGTGATGAGGAGTTGTCATAAGGTTATCAGCGTAGGCACGGGACCTCTTCTATCTTTAAAAATTGTGAAATAAAAACTTTTTATAAAAAAATGAAAACCGACTTCAAAAAACTAAAAAAGCCAGGTGCCAGCCAAAGCATTCAAATTTGCGGTACTATTTTATTTTTCTTGCCTTGGCTGGCACCGAGTCCAAAAGGTTTATTTTTTGCTTTTTAGTTAGTGTTTTACAGGTTGAAAGCAGGGTTGAAAGAATTATATCAAATCCAAAGGTATCTAAGTGTCGAATTGCGAATACATCTCTGTGAAACTTTAATCTTGTCGAAAATAAATTAAGCTGACACGGTCATCGGAGGGTGTCTTCTTGGTCGCACTAAAAGGCTTACACAGTGAGTACAAAATGCTTGTGCGAGGTATTGTTTCTCTATTCCCCGGCGAGCTCATGTCACTCCATGTCTTAATGAAAATGCCCTATTAAATATGGCGAATCGACGAGAAATTCACTTTGCTGTTCGGAGTTATCAAAAATAAAAGTCCCTCATATTTGTACAGCAAACTAAATTTCTCTGAGCGTCCAGAACGTATTGCTTTGAGATTGAGGGGCTACCCACTTCGCACTAGTGCGTTTGGAGGTTAGCTTTCGGTATATGGCTACAAAGTGCTGGAATAACATCCCTCCACGTCTTCAAAACTCCAAAACATTTAGCACTTTTAGAACTAATTATAAAAGACATTTATTGGAAGTTCAAAAGAATACCGTAGTATATACGTTGAAAAAATATCGTTCTGCTTGAAACGCCTAGTATTTAGTAGTTTTATTCGAAACTTTTTGTTAATTAATGTCTGTTCCATTTTTTTTTATTTTTTTTATTATTATATAATTCTATAAGTAGATGTATATATATTAATTTCTTACTGTAATTGTTTGTTTGCTCAATGTCACGCGCCTTTTTCTCAGATAAGTGCCACGGTTGCACACGTTCGCGTTGTCTCGCGGCTTATACTGAGCAGATGCCTATTCCGTACCTAGGCTCTATTGTTTAATTTTGGATTTTTTGTTAACGGTTTTTTGTTTTATTATTTTTCTATTTGTTTCATATCCTCTGTGTTTGTTTAATGTTTGGTACCTAATAAACTTTTTGTTGCAGCCGCGCAATTAATTTTATAATCATTTTATTTGTAGTTTCATATTTGCATTTTGATAGTTTTTACGTAAAACGAAACACTTAATAGTGACAGCTCTAGTAGGTAGTTGTTTGCGAATTATTGTTGAAATTGGGAGTCCAGTGAGGGTACTTTTGTATTTTCGTCGATGCCTCCACTGACATTGCCGTCATTCGCCCCACTTGTCGAGACGGAGCTGCGCGGACAACATCTACTAGCAGTTGTACGGCTGCCGTAGTGCGAACCCAAATATTTTGAACTTTTCGTTGTGATTTGTGATTTCGTGTACACCAGGAACATTGCCAAAGGCCGGCGCCGACAGGCATACTGAAAGCAGAAGACCGGTGAGTAGGCTTTCGATTTGACCTTTTACTTAAGACCGTCACTGGATCGTTTTCCATTCATTATGTTTTCGTGTCGTTGTTAAAATCCTATACGCCCTTCGACTCGCATCGTTTGGTTTTTGTTTTTGTTTTTGTCGTTCGACTCCCATTTGGTTCTTCGAGCCGGATCACGTTAGTCCATCGTCGTTATCTTTTCAGCCAGCGTAGCATGAGCACCGCGACTCGCTGTCGACGCTTATCTCGCGATGTCTGTCCCGCTCATATCAGTACGGTGTGAGCGGGACAAACAATACGCTAGCGCGAGAAAAGTATCGAGATAGCTTTGTCGAGGTGCTCATGCTACGCATGCTGGTCGTGAATTCGTCGCACAGAAACGATACAAATATCATGCGATTATGGTTATAGTATACCGAACTGTCGCTGTTAGTTTTCGTTCGTAATATCGTCTTATTGTATTTAGTTAAATAATAATTCGGATTACTTTAGCTAATTATAACTTGTTTTCGTACCTATGGGAATTGACATAATCGCTCGGATTATAACATTGCCATACCACGCCATTCGGTAATCATATTTAATGTACCTACCTTGTCGAATTCATATTTTAGCCATTTTAATCTCGTAACCTATGCAACATAGCGTTAACCAAAATCGTGCATTTTCATTCTTATTATCGAAGCATTCGAAATATATTTTTATTTTAGAAAAGTATTAGCAAGTTTAATAATTCATTAGTTAGTGTCGTGGCCGCACTTAGTGACTTTATTGGAGGTTTGAGTCGTTTGCTTGGTTGATTATGTAACATAAAATAACACAGCAATCGGTCGCGTTATATTTGCTGCAGTCGATAAGTGCAAACTTTCTTTTCGATCGATTGCATTATTAGTCACTTTGTAACATCTTTGTCGTTTTAATCGTTATAATTATTTGTGTTTTTAATAAGTAGAATATAAGTATAGATGTTATAATAAATGTTTGATAATAGAAAAAAATAATCGTTAGTTCGTTTATACAGTCCATTTTATTGTTATTGAATAGTCATTTCGTAATCCAAATAAACAATGTCGAAAGCTGCAACCCGGCGTAATTTGGAATTAAAACGCGACATTTGTATAAAACATATCGATGAGTGTTTGTCAGCGGCCGTCGACGCACAAGAGGATAAGTCACGTTTACCAATTTTTTTTGTCCCGGTACAGTCGACTTGAAAGTTATTGCGCTAGTTTCGAAAGTCATCATTTTAAAATTTGTTCGGAAATAACAGAAGTATCAGCGTTAGATACAGAAGATGTAATTCGTCAAGAAGTATATAATACATATTTTAAAATACTTGAAATTCATTCGAATATAACATCCACTTCGGATTTAAACAGTAAGTACTAATTTCACGTCTAGTTCAGATTTATCTGTCAAGCTACCTAGGTTGAATTTGTTGCATTTTAACGGGGATTTAACAGCATGGGGTACCTTTTTCAATATGTATAACACCATGGTTCATCAAAATAAGAAAATGTCGAATATCGAAAGATTTTCGATTCAGATTTCACTTCTCTCCGGTGAACCTTTGCAGCTATTTTTTTTTTAATTCAGCAAACAATTATTTAGATGCATACGCGGCCTTAACTGATCGTTATTAATGCAACCAAAAGTTAGCTTTCCGGCATTCATTGGGACGAATTACAAAAGGTATCGTTAAAGTCGAACTCGCCTCGTGAGTTACGTTGTTTAGTTGATACTTTTAAAGAAAATATTGCTGTTCTTCGAAATTCAAAGTTGCCAGTTAAAGATTGGGATTTTCCATTGTTTTATTTGCTGATAAATAAACTCGATACTGATAATCGTCGTTGTTTTGAGTTGCGAAATGAGGATAAAGATATTCCTTCGTTTGACTCCCTTCTGGAGTATTTGAATAAGGCCGGCCAGGCGCTCGAGCTTGCCGAACCCGAGACAAGCGCCTCACGCGCGAGGCCTGTCACTACCGCCACTGCGCAATTCGCGCGTGCCGTGCCCCGAGCTCCTGCAGCGGAGCCGTCTTATCATCGTTCGCGTACTTATGCGCCGGCGCCTAACAACACTAAGTCGTTATTAGTAAATTCTCAATCACAATCCGTTGATTTGTGTCCTTTGTGTAAATCGAATCACAGTTTATCGAACTGTCCCCATTATCGTAACTATTTCCCCAATGATAGATTTGTTGTCGTTAAAGAAAATAATCTTTGCATAAATTGCCTTAATAAAGGTCACGCAATTAAATCGTGTCCATCTAAGGGACGTTGTTTGAAATGTAACTTAGCCCATCACACAACCTTACATTTTGATTCGAATTCTCGTAACCCCAATTATAATAATGTCGTTGCAAATAACACTAACGGTACTCCGTCGTACCATCGTGTCGTTTCGCCAAATCGTCGTGTCATTTCTTCGCATAATTTTGTCGTTTCGCCTAATCATCGTATCGCTTCGCATAATTCGGATTTCGTGTCGTCGCATAATCGTTTTGTTTCGTCTAATCGTCGTATCGCTTCGCATAATTCTAATTTCGTTTCGTCGAATAATCTTGTCGTTTCGGAGGGCACCATCATCCCTCGTATCACCTTCATCACCCAATGAACATTCAACTGTCACTCTGGTTGCTGGATCGGATCCTGCTACCCCCATCTCGCTTCTCGCTACCGCCGTAGTCAAAGTTGTCGACAGCCTTGCTCCTCGTCGTTTTCGTGTCGTCATCGATAGTGGCAACCAATCGAATTTCATCACTCAAAGATGTGCCAATCGTCTTGGACTCGTTTTAAAGAAAACAACAACAACGAATGCTACTGAGTTTCGTATGCGTTGTGGTGACCATAGTCCGGACATTATATTGCCATCTCTCGTCGTACCAAAATATGTAGTCAAATGCCAGCTGATAGGATTGACATCGCTCAGCTGACGCATAGTCATACTATTAAATTGGCCGATTCTCATTTCAACGTGCCTGCGCAAATCGATGCGTTAGTAGGCGTTGATGTATTTTGCAAAATCTTTTTAGGTGAACGCGTCAACTACGGTCCTGACGGACCTGTGGCATTCAAGACTAAGCTTGGTTTGGTAGTGATGGGTACTGTTTCGTGTGCACCATCGCTTCCGACTTTGTCGTTGCTTTGTACTTTCGATAGCTTAGATCTTCAAATTCGTAAGTTCTGGGGAAATAAAGAAGAAGAGGCTCGGTGCGAACATATTTTTGCTACCACCCATGCTCGTAATGTCGACGGAAGGTATGTCGTCCGACTACCTGTCAAATCACCAGAGCCAACCTTTGGTGATTCACACACACTTGCTTATCGTCGCTTGTTGTCATTGGAAAAACGTCTTGCTCGTAATCCTCAACTTCGTGAGGAATATAATGACTTCATGCGGGATTACCTTAACGCTGGCCATATGATTATGCAGCCAGTCGAACAACCCCGCACAGAACGCACCTACTACATCCCGCACCACTGCGTTATGAACCCAAGTAGCACAACCACCAAACTTCGCGTGGTTTTCGATGCCACAGCGAAGCCAGCTAATGGAGCCTCGCTTAATGAACAATTGTTGATTGGTCCGAAATTACAATTGGACATTACTTCGATTCTTCTTCGATTTCGGTTGCATGCTTTCGTTTTCACTGCCGATATAAAGCAAATGTATCGCCAAATATGAATTGCTGTTCCTGATCGTAACTATCAGCGTATTTTGTTTCGCTTTTCGCCTGACGATCCTGTGCAGGAATTACGTCTTAACCGTCGCCTACGGCATGTCGCCGTCCAGTTTTATAGCGCTTCGAACCATTTAGCAGGTGGCGCGAGACGAGGGAGACAATTGTCCTCTCGCCGTTGCGGCGCTCTCAAACGATATTTACGTGGAGGATGTCGTAACCGGTATGAATTCATTGGACTCGACTCGCGAGCTAATGCGCCAGATTTCACACGTTCTGCACAAGGTATGAACTTAGAAAGTGGTCCAGCAATTGCCAGTCTCTCCTGGAAGACATACCCCCTGAACATTGTTATGATAAATCACTTTCGTTCGATTCTCAATCTTGCGCTTCAATCAAGGTTCTTGGTTTGGAGTGGAATCCTGTCAAAGATGGATTTTCGTTCACTGTCCTTTCCTTGCAACACCAGTGCACCAAGCGTAACATCCTATCGGAGTTGGCTCACATCTTCGACCCTTTGGGATTCTTAACACCCCTCACATTCGCATTCAAATGCATCATACAAACCCTTTGGAGTCAAGGTTTGGATTGGGATGAAGTCGCACCCGACCTAATCTTTCAGAGTTGGTCTCGATATCAGTCAGAATTTAGTTGTTTGTCGTCAATTGTCGTTCCTCGTTTTATTTCTGCACCAAGTTCCATTGATCTTGAGTTGAACGGCTTCTGAGATGCCTCTGAAGAGCCGGCTTCAGAGGCATCTCAGAAGCCGTTTCATATATTTTCGCATTCGTCACAGTGACAATCGCGTAACTTCACATTTCGTAATCGCTCGTTCTAAAGTCGCTCCAGTGCGGAAAATATCGATTCCGCGTCTGGAACTCTGTGCCGCTGTGCTATTGGCGGATCTCGTTGCCCACGTCCAACGAATTTTCGCTTACAAACTTCGATTCAACAACATCTATTGTTGTTCAGATAGGTATTCAAGCCTAAACAAAAATCAACGTATGTTGCCTATATTCGTCGTTTCCTTCACAATTGTCGTTATCCAGAAAATTATAGATTCGGACATCTCGTCGCATTTGAATTAAAGTCGTCATTACACTCGCTTGTCAAAATTGCTCAACATTCGGAATTTTCTAAGGAAATCCAAATTATAGACAGTGGGAAAGAGGACCGTGTGCCGATCCCTACCTCTTATAAAATTATGAAGATATGAAGACCTATAATCTACTCTTGTTTAAATTTTTGCTTATCCTATCCTAACCTTAATGTAAACTACTTTCTTATATAGTTTGAATATGCTCTTGTATAGTTTGAAAGGGCTCGTGATTTCTAGTGGTTTTCCCTGATTGTATTCCGTAGCATACCCAAATCCTTTCAGCATTGTAACTAGCATTCTATCCCTAATGTCCTAATAATGAATACTAACTTTTCCTATTACTTCTGAAGATCTCTGCTATTATAACCGATACTTTACTAAACTAACAATAAAGAATAAAAGTTACTCTAATAGTTGGTCCATGAAAATTTATATTAAGTTATTACCTTTTCTTATGAATCTACCTATAAGCTTATACATTTTCCTAAATGTTGTTATAGCCCTACAGAAATTACCTATGACAATTAAAGGACTTAGATTCTAGAATAACCTAAGAAAGTATACTAAAATACCCCGATCCTCACAGCTGTTTTAATAAATATATATAATATTAAGTAAAGAATCATTATGGAAGTTTTAGAAGTCAATACTACAGTGGTAAAAGGTAAGTTGTGAAACATGAAGTTATAATCACTGTGGAGTTAAGTATGGAGAGTCAATTACTACTACCAAGAATTTATTTGTTATCTATTTAGGGCATTTAAGTTATTACCGGCTAGGTACGAGCACCTCCCCGCTCAATACAATGGATCTCGACTCCAGACGGGTCAATCCTCTTCCGGCCTCAGCTGGATATTTTTATTATAAATTTTTAGTACTTATCTAAGGTCTTCAGTCATTGTCAGTCTGACCTAGTACAATCAATTAAAAGAGGACAAAGCAAAGTGCTTTCAAGCGATTTACCAGTCTACACAATGAAGAATTTCTCTTTCCACTGTGGCAGCTGAGTTATAAAATTGAATTTAAATTATAATATGTTTATTTCTAATTCTTTGCTGATTAACATTATATCAGGATGGATTCAACAATACAATCCATACAAAGTAAGGGATACTGGCAAATCTGGATTCTGAAGGAAGACTCAAAAGTATGCCATAAGGCAAATGGCTCTCCACATCTCACTTTTAGCTAAACTTAAAAAGTTGGTAACAATATAAGTTTGACTCTCAAAGAACACTAACCTGTACACTAATTGTGCTGAATAGACTTATCTTTTGTTGAATTCAATTACAAGTAGGATTCTATTTGTAGTTTCTTCCAATTGAGTTTGTTAGTGAAACCAAGTTAATATATTTAAGTTAAGTAGTACTTTAATTCCATTATTTGTGAATGTTTCTATTCACTAAATAAATAGATACCTTTTATGGTAAGTACTTACTTAAAGAATTGTTCCATTATTTATCACCATTCCAACAATTGTAAAAGTACACTCTAGCTCTGATCTTGCGTTCCCAAGCCGTGTCCTTAGCATAAGCTTATATAGAAACGCAGGCTACTTCATTCACCTAGATCTTACTGCAGTACACCTTCAAGATTACTAGAACAGTTTATTTCAATTATAAACAGTAGTCTACTCCAAAATTTCTCATATAACCAACTCAATTTAAAGATTTGTTGTCTTCTTAATAACCATTACTACAAAGGTAAGTACTGTCCACCATCATGACAGGAATTAAAGAATGACTTTGTCTAACTCTGAGACAATTGTAACTAGTATTGAAACTAAGTAAAGTCAACACAATTATGTACATGATGTTAACTAATATAATCTTTGATTAAAAATCCTTCCTAGATTTCACTTAGCACTATTGGTTTTGTCAAAACACATCTTATTGGAACCAGATACAGAAGTTAGCCCATACAAAATAAATCCTATGGATCCTTTTGATCACCATTTTATCCTATCACATCACCACAATGTTTCCAACCCGTTCTTATTTGTTTTCAATCCCATAAATGCTACTTGTGAAGATTATTGCAAACTTTCACTCATAACTACTTTTGTTTCAATTAGGAGAATCTATTTTTAACCGACTCCAAAAAGGAGGATGTTCCCAAAGTCGACTGTATAGTAGTTTCAGCATACCGTTGTCAGTCGTCAATCCAGATCTTAAAACCATTTTAATATTTCTACAACTCTTTAGCTGCCTATGGCGGCCATTTTGTTGATGCTAATAATGACCTACAAAACCCGACATTTTCCTATCAATCCTACTAATTTTTCGCTAACAATTCGGCCATCTTGAGGAAGCCTAATGGCTCCCAAGTTACCCAACCCATTCTTATACCAGATGGCCTATTAACTATCCTTTCTCGTCATCTTTTATGACGCTTACCGCGATGTTTGGCGCGAAAGCCCTAATAGTGATTTTACCTGCCTAACCAACGACTAAAATAGATTCCTATGCTTGTAATTTGGCTCTTACCACAGCCAACGTCGCCCTACGCTGTACAGTTCGGGCAGGGACCCTCCTAATACCTCCTATAGCCTGTACGTGGTCAGCTCTGCTTGGGAAGGGAACAGAGCCGACACCCTAACGAGAGACGCATGGAAAGAACGTGGTTAGAAGAGAGACACTAGCGGGATCACCCCACGCTTTCGGAACGTCGCGATACTAGCTCTACTTCTTCTTCCACGATTTCTCCATATGGCTTACTGGGCTATCTATTAGCAGTTGCCCGCTTGACACGCCATAATGCCAAACTCTGACCTAACCCCCCCCAAGGTTTTGACAAATTCCCCTCGAGACACAAAACTAACATAAGTATATACTTGGGCTGCAAATACCATCAAAATCCTCAACGATCACAGAGACCCCCCTCTAACACCTTATAGAGAAAAATCTATGATCCCATACAACCGATGAAGACCCTGAAAATACGATAGCAGTCCTATTCAAAACCTATGCCCTTCCTATTGACACTAACATCAATTCCGGGGCAGACCTAACTGTATCAATTATGAATTTACTGGGGAATAAGCTACATTACTTTGTGGTTTTTCGCAAACAAAATTTATATACTTTAATCATGAACTTAATTATACCAGTTAAGCTCAGATTAACGCATTTCTAGCAAAAGATCGCGAGGAAATTTGCGGCCTAGCGTCAAAACCTCGAATTTCACTATCTTGCTGACTTCTTGATGTTTTCTTGATTTAAAGATATACTATTTCAATGATGCTTTCTTACAGAGAAAAGTTGGCGTCTTTTCTAGCTTCGGGGGTCCGTCTTCACACGTCAGTCGCGATGAAGCTAAGAGACCCTATCTCAGAAAAGTGCCCCTAATATAGCCATCCCCACGCACGCCCTCTAACACCGCGTCCCCTAAAACATTTTCGTTCTATTTTCAAATTCCCTAAAAAGACGCAAGTCTTCTTAAGCTCCGCCCCTACATTTCATGGATGCCACACCTAAACTTTTCCCCTCTTCCCAAATATTAGGGTAAATTTGATGTCCGTGAATAATAAAACTTTATCATTATATTACTATATGGTTACGTATTTACTTTTATGATCAGTAACTTAGTCCTATCTTGTCAAATTATTCAATGCTTTCAGCATTGTTCTCACTATGCCCTTTTATAATTTTCTAATTATTACAGAACAATACCCTTTTCCACACGACAATCTTAATGTTTGTTATAAATAAAGTATTAAACTCTGATTTTCTAAGTTTACAGGGTTTGTGAACCGATGGCGCGGCTCTTCGTTCTCACAAGTGCCTGTATAAGCCCAGACCAAATAAATGATATTGAATTTGAATATTGAATTTACATGTAATAACTATACTAATAAGTTATTATTGTAAACTAGTCAATAATGTGATTTATATATTTTTTCCTCAAAATCAATAATTCGTATGACTACTTTGTCTAGATCCCATCTAATTAATAATTTCAATTTGCTTTTCCCAGAATGACATAAATCTACTTTTCATATGTGCCTGTAAAAGCCCAGACTGAATAAATGATACTTATTGAATTTGAATTTACATGTAATAACTATACTAATAAGTTATTATTGTAACCTAGTCAATAAAGTGATTTATATATTTATTTTCCTCAAGATCAATAATTCGTGTGACTACTTTGTCTTGATCCCATCTAATTAATCATTTCAATTTGCTTTTCCAAGAGTGACATAAATCTACTTAATTTAGTTCATCAAAATGCATATTATTGAGTTCTGATTAAAGTAACTATCCTATCCATCAACTATTTTGTATACATTAAAACTATTATTTCCAAACAGACAGACAAATCATAATGGTATTTTTGGCATAGCAACTAGAAATTGGCAACACTTAGTCACTATCCATGTTCCCTCCAAGATGCGTCTCTTTTTTCTTATCTTAAAAAACTTGTACCGTCTCGCTATATGTGTGTGTCTACAGCTTCCTCATAAGACATAGAGGAATTCTAAGCATGCCATATTTTAGTGCATATTAGGAGCAATCAAACGTGTCAGTGATATTTTAGGTGCAACCATAACTTCGTTACTAGGAGTTCTTTTTTGTGTGTTAGCTGGAGAAACGTGTCCCCAGCTGACACATGCCGTTTTAAGGCAAACCAGTGAGGTTAGGGCTTTAGACTATAGTCAGAAATTTAGTGCACAATAGGAGCAATGACAACCAAAAAAACTAACCGTCACACTCAAATACTGTTGAAACTACGATCATTAAAGTGTGTGTTAGCTGGAGACCCGTGTCTCTGGCTTACACACACCTGTATCTTCGTAATTATTTGAGGTAGGATTATGTTTTATACCTCAAATTTTAGAGTCGAATTGGAGCAGTAAGCTCCAAATTTTTCTAATCTCTAGTTCGAATAGTTTTTAAGCTACGAACCGATAAGCATGTGTAAGCTGGAGACACGTTACACGTTTTGAATCACTGTAACCGTATAAGTTAGAGTCTCGATTTAAGAATCAAATGATACCTTATAATAGGAGCACACGGCATGCAAAATTTCAAATTACTGGGCTTCTTAGTTTCAAAATTATAGGCAAAAAACTGGTTTCCCGCCAAAAAATTCAAAATAAATGGCTCGGACGCAGCTAAATCGCGGTTGCCGTTCCGTGCGCTACACTGTTGCAATCGACTTTGAACCTAACGGCTTGTATTAATTCGAGTCACTTTAGTTTGCGCTTTCGATCGTTTTAATTTCTGTTTTGAGAATTTTAGACCAGGAGCCGTCCGATATATCTACGCTGATTACATACCATCTATGGTAGTTACTTATAATTGAACTATCTGATTCTCTTATGAAGTTCTTTTTAAATGTTAGTGTTAGAAAATTCACAACATTTGTTGATATAGGGCATGGATGATGGGCAATTTTCTATGAAACCTGGGCGTTAAACCAACAGAAATGGAACTACAATTTAGTACTTAGTACTAGAAAATGTTTTCTTTTTTATTAACTATCATAAGCCCCCGGTTTGCTTGAAAATAACCAGAGCGAAATACACTATTATAAATTCTGTATCTAACTATACTTTTTTCTCTCTTATTAATTCAGTGATTAGTTCTCTTATTAATAGGCTGATTAACCTATAGTTCATAGAACAATGACAAAAATCGGAGACTTCCTTACTACTATTTTTTTTCCGGTAAAACTGGGAATTTAATTAGGCGAACCTTAACACCTTATTATTAATATTTAAATTATATTTGCTTTTCGTTTTGACACAACTGCTCAAAAATAATTAGAATGTTTTCATGGTTCACGTGATTTTAATTTCCTAAAAATTTATTAATATTCACCATAACCAGTGATCGGATAAAGTTAATTTTTGGCTGAAAAATTGTGGAAGCAGCTTCTTAAAACATTTTGTTTTTTTTATATTAATCCCAGGATTCCAAAAAATTCGGGAATGCAAAAGTAGTCGATAACATAGTGTGGAAACAACGACTTTAGCATTATGGTACTTATTATAAAATAATCCGGGACTCGCAATCCAGGTGTTGCAAAAGGGGTTACATATTCATATTTTAGTACTTTTATAAAAAAAACTGTCGTCACACAACTGTCGTCACAAAAATAAGGTATTTTTCGACCCCCTACGTAACCCATAAAACCCCCTTTCAGCATCAAATATCAATAATAATAATAATATCAATCATATCGATCGATTTTGTATGGGCAAACGACTTATCCAAATTTTAGAGTGAAATTACTATGGAAACTGCCCCCTAATTGTCTAATTTCAAAATCTATCACAATCCCTTTCAGAGGTATTGTGATTGTGTTATTTTCGTTTGCCACATTTGCTTAGACAGTTCAATTTCGTTTATTCCATACCTTTCAAAACGCGTCCCGATCACAATCCCTTTCAAATGTCAAATAGTGATGGCCTGAAGTATGTAAATATCTTTGAAATGACGAATTGATAGGGATTGCGATAGATTTTAAAATTAGACAATTAGCCCCCTGAAGAAATTTTGAGCTCGTTCTTTTGAACTTTTTATCATGTCAATTAATGCTGAAAGGGGGTTTTATGGGTTATGTAAGGGGTCGAAAAATACCTTATTTTTGTGCTACGAAACGTACATCATGTACGATTCGTAGCCCTCGTCATTTCAAATATATTTACATACTTCAGGCCATCACTATTTGACATTTGAAAGGGATTGTGATCGGGACGCGTTTTGAAAGGTATGGAATAAACGAAATTGATCTGTCTAAGCAAATGTGACAGACGAAAATATCACAATCACAATACCTCTGAAAGGGATTGTGATAGATTTTGAAATTAGACAATTAGGGGGCAGATTCCAATGTAATTTCACTCTAAAATTTGGACAAGTCACTTGACTATACAAAATCGATCGATATTATTGATATTATTATTATTATTGATATTTGATGCTGAAAGGGGGTTTTATGGGTTACGTAGGGGGTCGAAAAATACCTTATTTTTGTGCTACGATGCACTGTTTCCGAGATATATCAAAAAATATAGAAGAGCAGCGGAGGACTTCGATACTGTTTTAATATTTATCAATTATATTATTATTTCACAATATTTTAAAATATTTATTTGACAAGGCAACTGTTCATATCTACGCACGACGGGCCTCTCTTGCTTAATTTTATTAAAAACAAAACCAGCCAGCAACGCCGGTGTTGCGGCCTCCTTGTAGAGCGGAGACATGTATAATCTCCACAGTACTTAAGGTACCTCTAGATTAGATTAGGTTAGAACTGTGACAAAAAGACGCGCGAATCGAGCTAGAAAAGCGAGTCTGCCGCGGCAGTGGCCGGCGAAATTCCAGAGACGACAGTTTTTTTTATAAAAGTATTAAAATATGAATATGTAACCCCTTTTGCAACACCTGGATTGCAAGTCCCGGATTATTTTATAATAAGTACCATAATGCTAAAGTCGTTGTTTCCACACTATGTTATCGACTACTTTTGCATTCCCGATTTTTTTTTTGAATCCTAGGATTAATATAAAAAAAAAACAAAATGTTTTAAGAAGCTGCTTCCACAGTTTTTCAGCCAACAATTAACTTTATCCGATCACTGGTTATGGTAAATATTAATGAAATTTTTGGAAATTAAAATTACGTGAACCATGAAAACATTCTAATAATTTTTGAGCAGTTGTGTCAAAACGAAAAGCAAATATAATTTAAATATTAATAATAAGGTGTTAAAGTTCGCCTAATTAAATTCCCAGTTTTACCGGAAAAAAATTGTATTAGGGAAATCTCCGATTTTTGTCTTTGTTCTATAAATTATATATACTGAATTAATAAGAGAGAAAAAAGTATAGTTAAGAATTTATTTATTTTAGAATTTATAATAGTGTATTTCGCTCTGGTTATTTTCAAGCAAACCTGGGGGCTTATGATAGTTAATAAACAAGAAAATATTTTCTAGTACTAAGTACTAAATAGTAGTTCCATTTCTGTTGGTTTAACGCCCAGGTTTCATAGAAAATTGCCCATCATCCATGCCCTATATCAACAAATGTTGTGAATTTTCTAACACTAACATTTAAAAACTACTTCATAAGAGAATCAGATAGTTCAATAAGTAACTACCATAGATGGTTTGTAATCAGCGTAGATATATCGGCTGGTCTGAAATTCTCAAAACAGAAATTAAAACGATCGAAAGCGCAAACTAAAGTGACTCGAATTAATACCAGCCGTTAGGTTCAAAGTCGATTGCAACAGTGTAGCGCACGGAAAGGCAACCGCGCTATAGCTGCGTCCAAGACATTTATTTTGAATTTTTTGGCGGGAAACCAGTTTTTTGCCTATAATTTTGAAACTAAGAAGCCCAGTGATTTGAAATTTTGCATGCCGTGTGCACCTATTATAAGGTATCATTTGATTCTTAGTACGAGACTCTAACTTATACGGTTACAGTGATTCAAAACGTGTAACGTGTCTCCAGCTTACACATGCTTATCGGTTCGTAGCTTAAAAACTATTCGAACTAGAGATTAGAAAATTTTGGAGCTTACTGCTCCAATTCGACTCTAAAATTTGAGGTATAAAACATAATCCTACCTCAAATAATTACGAAGATACAGGTGTGTGTAAGCCAGAGACACGGGTCTCCAGCTAACACACACTTTAATGATCGTAGTTTCAACAGTATTTGAGTGTGACGGTTAGTTTTTTTGGTTGTCATTGCTCCTATTGTGCACTAAATTTCTGACTATAGTCTAAAGCCCTAACCTCACTGGTTTGCCTTAAAACGGCATGTGTCAGCTGGGGACACGTTTCTCCAGCTAACACACAAAAAAAAACTCCTAGTAACGAAGTTATGGTTGCACCTAAAATATCACTGACACGTTTGATTGCTCCTAATATGCACTAAAATATGGCATGCTTAGAATTCCTCTATGTCTTATGAGGAAGCTGTAGACACACACATTCTCGCTATTGGCTAACTCTGATTGGTTAGTCGAATAATCTAATGTCAAATTCAAATTCGAATTTTGACATATTAAAAGCCGGGTTATTCCAGTCAACCTTAAGCGAACTTAACTCAAACCGAATCCTATACGTTTTCCTCGTTAAAGTCGAAGTTATAGTTAAAGTTAGATAGCACAATCTATCCTAAAAAGTCATCATTATAATAAAGAGTTTTGTTGTTTATACAATGACATCCTACGTCACCATGGTGATCGATCGATGACGCTACTTATTAGGTTCTGATTTAATTTAACTTGATTAATTTATAGTGATAGTTTATTCTATAATTCAATATCAGTTTGTAACGATAATTTAGTAAATTACCTTAATTTTACAGAAGGATTGTTATTAAAGGAACTGTGTCGTGATGAAATTTATTAGTTCCTACTTTCATTACCCCGGCGCCACTATCTAATCTGATCTGACGTTGTCAAACCTATGTTATTGTTTTTTATAACCTATAAAGCCAATATTATTGTTTTCGTTGAATATCAAGTTTTGCTAAATAAATCGTGTTGTGCAATAACCTATAGAATATAGACATTATCTTAAATTTCCTGAAGATGATAACAAAGTTTGTCTCAATCTCTTTTTGTCAATACAAAGAAATATTTGGAACATAAATATCATGTTTACTTTTTGGACTTTCACAAAGATTTACCATATAAATAATGCTGTGCAACAATCTACAGAATATAGACATTATAGAAATTTCCTGATGACGATAAATAAGGTTAGTCTCAAACTTTTTTTTATGTAAATATAGAGAAATATTTGGAATAAAATAACAAGTGCAGTTTTGGACTGTTACAACCGCTTCCAAAGCCTCTCCAAAAAATGCTACCTTTTATCGATCCAGATGGTTTAGTCAGGGTGGGCGGTCGATTGTCGTACTCAGACCTTGATTATGATTGCAAGCATCCTTTGTTATTGCCTCGTCAACACCGTCTTACATCGCTCATAATCAATCAGGCTCATAAAGACAACGTCCATCCTGGATTTCAAACTCTTAGTTTCTTGTTGGCACAGAACTTTTGGATTTTCTCTTCTCGTCGTGCAATTCGCCACGAATTATCCAAGTGCATTATCGAACGAATCCTAGGCCTGTCGTACCCCGAATGGCAGACTTACCTAAGCTTCGCGTATCGCAAATAAAGCCATTTTCATGTGTCGGAATAGATTTCGCTGGTCCCTTCCCTACTTATGTTCTCCGCCACCGTGGCGATAGAACGTTCAAAACTTACATTTGTTTGTTCATATGTTTCGCTACAAAAGCGGTGCATATCGAAGTTGTAATTGGTCTTACCACTGATGCTTTTCTCGGTGCTCTTTCCCGATTTATCGCTCGTCGCGGTCGGTGTTCTCGTATCCACTGCGATCAAGGCACAAATTTTGTCGGTGCCCACAACGTGTTGGTACCTCTTGTTAAATCAGCGGCCTCTGCCGAGGCGATAGAATTCTCGTTCAATCCCCCAGCAGCTTCACACTATGGTGGACTCTGGGAGGCCAACATAAAGTCGTTTAAACCCATCTCTCTCGTGTCGTCGATAATCAAATCTTAACATATGAGGAGTTCATGACTGTGGCTGATCAAATTGAAGCGTTATTGAACTCGCGTCCGTTATGCGAGTTAAGTTCGGACCCTAATGATTTGTCGGTGTTGACGCCCGGTCATTTTCTCACCCTAGAGCCCCTGACATAGCTCCCAGAATCTGATGTTTCAAACACCAAACTTACACTTACACTTAAACATACTTCGTTGGCAGCTCGTACAAAGGCTTCATCACGATTTCTGGAAGCGCTGACACGTGCATACGTTAAGTCAACGCGCTAAGTGGTATTGCGATGTCACAGAACCGAAATAAGGAGCTGTAGTTCTAATCAAAGACGAACAGCTCAAACCTCTCAATTGGTCGCTCGGTCGTATTGTGGAATTGCATCGTGGTAAGGACGGCGTACCTCGTGTCGCGACCGTTAAAACGCAGACAGGTTTTCTAAAGAGACCTTTTGCAAAGCTTTGTCCTCTTCCTATTGTAGAATCAGTAGTTGACGTTGTTTTTTGATGCTATACATTCGAGTGTGGTCTTTATTTAGTTTAGTTAATTAATAGTTAGAAGTCTTATAGTGAAAATGCTGCGCATTTGGTGGGCGGAATGTTGCAGCCGCGCAAATAATTTTATAATAATTTTTTTTTGTAGTTCAATATTTACATTTTAATAGTTTTTACGTAAAACGAAACACTTAATAGTGACAGCTCTAGTAGGTAGTTGTTCGCGAATTATTGTTGAAATTGTTAATCCAGTGAGGGTACTTTTTTATTTTCGTCGATGCCTCTCACTGACATGGCCGACATTCGCCCCACTTGTCGAGACGGAGCACATCTACTAGCAGTTGTACCGCTGCCGTCGTGCGAACCCAAATATTTTGAACTTTTCGTTGTGATTGTGTACACCAGGAACATTGCCAAAAGTCGGCGCCGACAGGCATACTAGCAGCAGAAGACCGGTGAGTAGGCTTTCGACCTTTTACTTATGACCGTCACTGGATCGTTTTCCATTCGTTATATTTTCGTGTCCTATGCGATAATAAAATCCTATACGACCTTATGAAAAATTATGAATGTTCGCGAGTCGAATCGCGAAGGCGCGTACACTTTTTTCATTCATTCATTCATACATAATGTTATTTTTTGTATAATTTAAGCCGGTTCGATTCCCGGGGCAGACAAGTGATTTATCAAAAATCGTTGAATGAAGGATTAACTTATTTTTGAAATAAAGGAATGTATCCTTTCAGTAAAATGAGCAAACTAAAGGATTTAAGGTAGTTCCCTTCCAGGGCCCATAGATTTTTTCTACCCTGTATACCGCCTGCAGCTTGCTATCGTTTCACAGATCCGCGCGGTCGCATGGCCTTGAAGCAATCTCAACCATACATTTGAATATCGGAATGTCCGAGGGCCGGTAGGTATTAAGTACATGGAGTGAACTAGGCCTGCAACCTGCTATAAGGTCGTTTCTTCAAGCTATAACTACTATAAATAATGTCATAGTTGCATTGAAGCTTATTATCAATTTCGTCGCGCATATACAGGGTGGTAATTGGAAGGAAAGTACCCTAAATATTGATAGCTAAATTATACTCAAAGGAAACATTCCTTCATTTTCAAAAATAAGATTAACTGCATTCAAAGATTTTATTGCGCCGCGAATCGAACCGGCTTAAATGAGAAAAATAACATCGTGTCGCATCGTGTACTTTCATGGTCCAGTCGGGGAACTTTTCGGTTGACCAATAAAACTTTTTTAGGGAGCTTTATTTAAAAAAGTAATAGATGTATAGAAAAGCACCAAAGCATGCTGTGAAATCTACCATAAATATATTTCTTTTAAAAAATAAATGGTTTCAATCAATCCTTATCAAGAACTAAAGTAAAAGATATGTCGATTTTATGCAATAACTTCAAAATAATTATAAAGTTCATAATTTTATCTTTATGAAGTTCATAGTTTTGTTTTTAAATAATTGTACAAGTACTTCTTAAAAACATGGTTTAGAACCACTGACTGAACTCTGAGATATGCCGATCTTACCCCCTTGTAGATTTCGACGACTTATCATTCCAATCTAAACATTATTTACTGGAACGGAAAGCACGCAATTGATTGAAAGCAGCATATGATACATCTACACTATTATGAATCTATGCGCATGTACCTATGCTTTCTTTACGAAAAACATCCCAGACGGACTTGCCCCAGTTTCGCGGGAAAATCCGTCTATATGCCGACTTTAAAAAAATAATCTTATACTTTCTACTTTTACAGTTTGAATTCAGTTATGTAGCAGTCAATTAATTTTTACACTAGCTTGTCTTGTCGTTTGGAATAGGGAAGATATACTGAAAGATATATCCTACCCAAATAAGTTTAACTTTTAAAAATGTATGCCGGATCCCCCCCCCCCCCCCCCTGACTTATCTAAAATTAAAGAGAACTCTTAAAATAACCTGTTCAAAAAACTTATTCATCGATTGAATTCGCGTCTTGTCGCCGTTTGTTTGGAATTATGGTGAAAATTAGCCAAAACAAATTCAATAACATACTAATTAAAATCAGTGTATTGCTGCAAATGGTTCTCATTTCGAGCAACAAGTAAGTTAAAGTTAACTTCATTTTTATTTATGATGCAGTACCTCGAATCCAATAAGATACTTTCCCCTGACCAGCATGGTTTTCGCCAGGGTAGGTCCACTGAGCAGGCGGTCACTCGTCTGACCGAGACAGTGGCCTCATGTCTCGATGAATGGTGGGTGTGTTTCTGGATTTGACACTGTCTCTTTTCACATTCTCCTGAGAAAGCTCGAGATGATCGGAATAAGGGGCATCTGTCTTAAATGGTTTCGCAGTTACCTCGAGCATAGGTATCAACGTACTAGGGTAGGTTCCTTTATCAGTAATCTTTCAGAAATTTCTTACGGTGTACCGCAGTTCAGTATTCTTGGGCCAACTCTATTTATTATATATTTAAATGATCTGTTTGCGTTGAATCTGGCAAATGCTCATGTTATAAATTATGCGGATGATACATGCATCTTGCTCTACGATGATTTATGGGACCGTGTACTTCAAACGGCTCAGGCTGGTCTTGGGGCAGTCACTTCTTGGCTTAGCAGAGATCTACTAACGCTCAACTCGAATAAGACGAACTTTATCTGCTTCCATAAGACCACCTCTTCATCTCCTGTTCATTTTAACCTCGCTATTCACACATGTTTTTTGCACTCGTCACCTTCAAATGATCCACCTACAGGCGTGTGTAATTGCATAACCTTAGAAAGAGTTAATCGAACCTTATATTTGGGTGTCTTAATTGTTGAAAAACTCTCATTCAAAGACCACATACTCGCTTTGTCACGAAGAGCTCGAAAATTCATTTATATCATGCGTTTAGTACGTGACTCCGCCACATGGAAACTTCTCAAGACAGTCTACATACCTTTTTGCGAATCCATTTTATCATACTGCATTCTGGCATAGGGAGGAGCAGCTGCTACCCACCTTATTACATTGGAACGAGCCCAAAGAGCAGTTCTGAAAACTATGCTGAGAAAGCCGACACGTTTTTCTTCCGATGCTTTATATATGGAAACTCACACTCGCGGCACACCGTGAACTACTATACTCGGACCAAAAAGATATTCTTATAAACAAGCGAACAGTCAGACTCCCAATCCCTAAAGTGTACACCACTTTTGCCTCGCGTTTCAACTCATAGAAAGCCTATGAAATCTACAAAACAATAAATCGCAGTTGAAACCTTTTTAAACTAGGTAAGTATACATGAAGCTAAAAACAAACTTAAATCTGAACTTCTGAACTGGAGCTTTCGTGATTCAGAGGACATACTAGCAAATATAAAATAGCACTTTATACCAAATCGCCAAAAACTTAGCAAACTTCTAGTTCATGCCTTTGTATGATTTTAGCGATAGATTATGGCAATGTAAGTATTATATAACATATTCATAGTATTTCGTACAGATAAAAACTGTTTTTTTAGATAACGCTCAAAATGTAAACTAAATTAATTACGTACTTCTTTTTGTCACCAAATTGACAATGTTGTTGTACCTAGGTACCGCTAAATCTAGTTAGGATAATCATTATATTAAGATTCCCACAATACAGGCCACGCCTAGTGTGGAAATTTTAGTCTTAAAGGTCTTAAGACTAAAATTTCCACACTAGGCGTGGCCGTAACCTGTAAGCGTTTTTTGAATAAAGAATTATTTATTTATTATTATTTAAGTTAGTGTACGTAAGAGTAGGTAAAATAAAGCATGGAACTATTATGTAATCTTTTATCTTTCCTGGCTTTGGCTTTAATTTAAGGCTCTAAGTTACTTAAGCCAAATTGATCTTTAGGTATCGTTTGGTACTGTTATATATTTTAATCTATGGCATTGGGGCCTCTACGGAGGTACTGCGCATGCGCGGTGGCACCCGCGTTCCCGCCATGTCTTGAATGTTGTAAAAAATAAAGGCAGTCAGTTTCTAGCAACCAAACTCTTTCATTTCGCTCAGCCCGCGTATACAGTGGCGACGTGGAACCCGCGATTTTCATAAAGTTTAAGCAGTTTTCAGTAAAAATCATCATGGCTAGTGCACAATTTGGATTTCGTAATAACTTCGACCACAATGTGCAAACATGTAAATGTTATCTTGGTCGACTCTTACAATATTTTGTAGCCAACGTCATAGATGATAAAGCCGACTCCACGGGCAAAAGACGAAGAGCGATTCTCCTAAGTGCGCTGAGGGAACTTACAAGCTGGCAACTGATCTCGCATTACCTAAAGAGATCACAGAAGTACCGTATGAAGATATATTATCACTTCTAGACTGTCATTTCACTCCAAAACGAGTGGGATTCGGCGAGCGT
This sequence comes from Chrysoteuchia culmella, assembly GCA_910589605.1. NCBI lineage: Eukaryota > Metazoa > Arthropoda > Insecta > Lepidoptera > Crambidae > Chrysoteuchia > Chrysoteuchia culmella. The sequence continues at coordinate 12,281,411 of OU342650.1, read as the reverse complement.
CACAAGTTTTACGAAGCATCACAACAGCCTGCGGAATCCCACTCGCAATGGGCAGCGGGATTGCGCGGGCTTACGGCCCATTGTGATTTTTTAAATGTAGAAGAGGCACTTCGAGACAAGTTTATAATGGGAATGCGTCCTGGACTCGAAAAAGAAAAACTATATGCACAAAGTTTAAAGGAGCTAACTCTATCAAAAGCCTTAGAATTGGCGGAAAACTTAAGTTGTGTTCGCGCGGCAGCGGCCGCTACCTCGGGCAATGACCTCGCGTTCGGCGCTGGCCCGGATAATAATAATATTTACAGCATTACAAAAACGGGAAGAAATGAAAGTGAACGTAAAAAGTGTAGTGTTTGTGGATATTATAATCATAAAGTGTCGGAATATAAATACGCGAACTACGTTTGTAAAAAGTGTAATGTAAAAGGCCATTTACCTAGAGTTTGATCGAAAGTGCATTCTGTTGAATTATAGAAAAATGATAAAGGTGACGAGGACGACGGTAAGCAATTTATTTGTAGTATTCGTTCTAGAAAGGGAGCCCATGGTGGAAACGATACTTATCAACAAAATTCGATTGAAATTCGAAGTTGACAGCGGATCCGGAGTGACTGTAATTTCTGAAAAGTATTACAAAGAGCATTTTAAAGACGTGCCATTGTCAATGGCGCGTAAGCAATTAATGACTTATAACCAAAGGAATTTATCGTGTATAGGTATTATTCGTTTACCCATTACATACGTAGGGCAAACACATGAAATAGATTTTTATATAGTCCGTAACGGCGGCCCGCCGCTCTTAGGTAGAGATTTCATTTCACGATTTAAATTACAATTAATGCCAATTAATTATTGCGAAGAAATTGATTCTATAGTAAAGCATTTACAGTTAACTTACAGTGAGTTATTTTCGGATAAGTTAGGTACATTTAACAAATATAAAATTAAATTATTATTACAAGAGAATGCGAAACCGATTTTTTGCGCGATAAAGTTGGAAAAGAAATTGATAGATTGGTTGAGCTAGGCATTCTCGTTCCGACAGAACACTCTGACTATGCGTCACCCATAGTGCCAGTGCTGAAACGCGATGGGTCAGTTAGATTGTGTGCTGATTATTCTGTAAGCATTAATAAACAGTTACTGATAGATCAGTATAACGTCAGTCATCTAAGCAAAAAGACGTGTACGCGAAGTCTATTAAAAAAATATCCTTACCCGCATTCGTAATGGTTGTTAAAAAGTGTGTAAAGTGTAAAAAAAATGTTACCAAGAAAGTGCCTGGATTGGAGTGTAGTAGGTGTGAAGTTATTGTGCATGCAGACCCAGCGTGCTCCAACCTATCTAATAAACAGCTAAATACCCTAAAAAACACATCTAGCATTGAGTGGAGCTGTCAAGAGTGTCTGAAAAGTATCTCCCGTAGGTCATCTTTCGTAATCCCAGACGACGATGGCGACGATGATGAGTGTGAGATAGGGAGCGCAACCGGAACTTCAGTTATCGATGTTAAAAAACTCGTCCAAGACATCAGCCGCGAACTAAAGAAAACTTTTCGCGAGGAGATTGGTAACCTAGAGAACTCACTCGAATTTCTAAGTGAACAACTTACTTCTATGGAAACATCAATTAAATTACACGATAACAAGATCAAAGACCTTGAAAATAAAAATCGCGATCTGTTAAATAAAAATAAGAACTTGGAACTACGGGTGACCTCCTTAGAACAGGGGCTTAAAAGTCTCGAACAAAGGTCTCTTTCGACGTCCTTAGAAATTGCTGGATTACCGGACATATCATCTAACGAGATAAGCAAAATAGTAGAAAACATTGCATCTAAATTGGAGGTAGATAAAAAGGAGTTACAGTCATCACAACGCCGGCCGGGATCCAAAGATAAACCAGGATCAATCCTAGTGGAGCTGAAGTCTAACCTTTGTCGCCAACAGTGGATAAATGCTGGGAAGGACAAAGGCCTTACTGTGGGATTGGTGGTGCCTGACGTCCCGAGGGAATTCGCAGACAGACGCATTTATATAAGAGAAGCCTTGACTAAACATCAAAAAACTCTTTTATATCATGCTAAAACTCAATTGTTAAATAAAATATGTAAATATGTATGGTGTAAGAATGGAAATATTTGCGCTAGGAAGACGGACAATAGTAAAATTTATTACATTCACGATATGAATGATATTAACCAAATAGTAAAACTAAACTTAAACAAAACGAATAAAACGTCTGATTCCACTTTAGTGTAAGTAAGCTATGTTGTAGTAACATCAATACAAATATTATAATGGATTCACAAATAAGTGAAATCTATAATTGTAACTCCCCTAATCATTTTTTCCAACAACTACCCCCAAATAGTTCCATAAGCTTATCCTGTCTTCACTTTAATTTAAGGTCTATTATAAAAAATTTTGCTAAATTACAACAAGTAATCCGCGACTGTAGTTATCCATTAGATATTATTGTTGTTACCGAAGCTGGCATATCAGAGACCAAAAATATTGTCAATTTATATAATTTACCGGGCTATAATCTGCACTCACAACTCCGAAACAAAAAAAAAGGCGGTGGCGTAATACTTTACGTGCGCACTCATTTAAAATTTACTGCACTTGAACATAAATCTATAACTTTCGAAAGTATTACCGGAACTATCAAGATAAATTCAAAACTAAGTATGATTGTGTGTGCAGTCTATAGACCACCTTCTAGGAATAAGACCTTTTTTATTCGCGAATTAAGCAGTCACATATCCAAATTTCACTTAAAACACAACTTTCTTTTGATCGGTGACACTAATATAGACTTAAAAACTATGTCGTCATACAGAGATGCATACGTAGAAGCGCTAAGCGAGCGCGGATTGTCGTGTGGGATAACAGACTACACGAGAATAGAAGTTAAACAAAACAAAATCACTAAATCCTGCATAGACCATATTTTCGCTCGTTTCCCCACGGCAAATCCGTTCTCGGCGGCGCTTGACGTTGTACTGGCCGATCATCGCGGCATAATTTTTACCTGCGTTAACGACGCGTCCTTGGAGCCCGATCGTATACAGTGTGTAACAAAGCAGCAAACCGATTATGACATTTTTTATAAACAGCTCAAAAAAGTCGATTGGTCAAAATCAAAAGAAATGAAATCTGCTGATGAAATCCTTACTTTTATAAGTAACTCTTTTAAGACTGCGAAAGATTATGCGACACACAGTAAAATTAGTAAGTTAAACAAATCGTATAAACAACGACTGAACCTGCCCTGGATTGATGGCAATGTAACAAAGCTTTGTGATAAACGTGACAAGCTATTTCGGAAGTGGTTAAATAACCCAAATAATGCTAATCTACGATTAAATTATAATAAGGTACGCAATAAAGTGCACAAAGTTCTCGAAGCGAAAAGAAATACATATTATTTAAAAGAAATTAATAGTAATCTCGGTAATACAAAAAAAGTATATGAAATTGTCAACCAAATGCTAGGAAGAGTTTCTTTGTCTATAGATGAAGTTATACTAAAGGCATTTCAAGCACAGGGCCTCATCCCTAAAGTTATCGCTGATAACTTTGCCGATAGCTTTGAGGAGACCGTGAAAAACATAAGCCCTAATTGCCAAATAAAACTAACAAATCCAAAGGACACAAATAATTTTACGAACTCTAGTATGTTTTTCCAGAAAGCAACGCCCAATAGTGTAATTAAAATAATTAAAAAACTTAACCCAAAAAAGGCACCAGGTCGCGATAATATCTCAGCTTTAGACATTAGACAAATAGGAGAAAATATTTCACACACTATAGCTGACCTTATCAACTGTAGTGTTAAAACGGGGCTATACCCAAACAAGTTAAAAGAAGGGTGCGTCAGACCTGTGCATAAGAAAGGTAAACGTAATGAATACACTAATTACAGGCCAATCACATTGCTTCCAACAATAGATAAAATAGTTGAAAAGTATATAAGTGAGCAAATCCACAATTACTATAAAAAACATGATATCATAAGCCAATGTCAATTTGGTTTTCAAGCTGGTAAGAGTACAGCGGGCCTTCTGTCAAAATTCACGGACGAGGTAAATAGTCACTTAAATGAGAAAAGACAAGTATTAGCCCTATTTATTGACTTCTCGCGGGCTTTTGACACTCTTAAACATGATCAGCTTGTAGAAAAGTTAAACCAATGTGGAGTTCGAGGCCCACTGCTAGGCTGGTGCGAAAATTACCTCAAAAACAGAAGTTATTCGGTTAAGATAGACAATACCTACAGCAAACAAATAGCAGTAACTGAGGGCACAGCTCAAGGTTCTGTTTTAGGGCCGTTGCACTTCCTCTCCTACGTTAATGACATTAGTAAGTGCATCGTAAGCAGCACATGCTACCAATTTGCTGACGACACTTGCCTGGTTATCGGTGGAAGTAATCTGAACCTCATCTACGATCTTTTACAGGCCGATCTAGATAGATTACAAAAATGGTGTCATGATGCTGGTATGGTATTAAATGCTAATAAAACTAAGCTTCTACTAATTAAATCACCATACATCAAACAGGCCAATGTAATTCAAAAAGGACTGGTTGCCCATACACACGCTTGTTTACATTCAAGTGTCTTGAACAGTTGTCGCTGCCCTCAAATAGAGAAAGTCGATAATCATGTATATCTTGGCTTAACCATAGATAGTAAATTCAATTGGGGTCATCATGTCGAATATGTATGTACGAAATTGAGACAGTTCCTGGCTAATATTACAATTCTAAATAACCGCATTCCCTTCAAGGTCAAACTAATGTTATTTAATGCACTTGCGGAGTCCTACATTCAGTACGGCCTCAGTAGCTACGGTCGGACCTATAAATCTTATCTTGACCACATCAATAATTTAAAAGTTAAAATATTAAAAACTATAGTTTCTCAAAAAGTTAAAAAACAATTTAAAAATGACACTAACGGACTACTCAAACACTGCAACATCCTTCCAATCGAGTTTCAAGTACAATACGCTATATTAAAAGAAAATTTTTTCGACGATTCCTTTAAAATACCCGTGAAACACACTGTATACACGCGAGCAATTGCCAAGAATCGACTTTGCAAACCGCGCGCTAACAATGCGTACGGCGAGCGAACTTGTAACTACCTTGTACCTACTTTTATCAATAAATTGTCACCGGAATTAATTGAAAGTATTAACCATAGCAATATTAAATACAAACTAAAAAAACACCTTCTAAATATGTTATAACACCATTACTTCTATTGTTTATGTATTATTTAGTAATGACTTTTGTGATTTTATCTACATATACCTACTTAGTTTTTAATTTTCGATAGCTCAGGTATAAACCTCAGTGGTTTTTTTGCATGCTACGAATAGATAATATTATATTGTAAAGCTTTTTATATGATAAATAAATTAAAAAAAAAAAAAAAAAAACAATATCCTCATTTTAATAATAACAATAGCTCATTTTAATCCTAAGGCACAGTTAATTTTAACTGTAGATGCATCGCCTACCGGTCTGGGTGCAGTTTTATCTCAGTACGGTATTGAAAGGCCGATATCATTACGTCCAAATCCAGAAGGAAGCTACTGCTATAATTTATGGTGTGCGCCGTTTTCATCAATATTTATACGGCAAATCTGAACCCTTTATACTACGAACGGACCACAAACCCTTAATATCTGCGAATAGGCTGCAGCGGTACGCATTGTTTCTTTCTGGCTATAACTACAAAATTGAATATATACGCAGCACGGATAATAACGCAGCAGACTATCTATCTCGTGCTGGCGCCCCACTCACATTCGCGAACCCTTCCGAGCAATGTGACGGAATTGAGTTAGCATGCGATCGCGCTACCTATGTGTGTTTTGTAGTAGACGGTAGCATGCCGATCACCCTGATTCAATTACAAGAAGGAACTAAAACAGGACGACATTCTAAGGCGAGTTGCTAATTATATCATAAATGGGTGGCCGGCAAAAGTTAACGACACACGATTGAGACCGTTTTATCTATGTAGATCTCAATTATCATTACGAAAATGGGTGTATTATGAGAGGACACAAAGTAGTTATTCTCAAATGTTTTTATGATAAAGTTTTAAGTGAGCTACATTCATCCCATCTAGGTATTGTAAAGACCAAAGCAGAGGCCCGCTCTAAATTGTGGTTTCCGGGAATAGACCAAGCTCTGGAGAGAATTAAAAACTCTTGTGTGGTGTGTATCCAGTTACGACCAACCCCACCTCGTGCCCCACCATCTCAGTGGGAATTCCCGCCAAACCCTTTCAATAGGATACACATAGATTTTTTAGGACCAATAAAAGGCTGTGTTTATTTAGTTATAGTCGATGCTTATAGCAAGTGGCCGGAGGTATACAATATGACGAACACAAGTTCCTCTAGTGCGGTGATTGAAAAGCTTTGCGATTACGTATCCAAATTCGGATTACCTAAAACGTTAGCAAGTGACAATGGCACGGCTTTTTGCTCACACAAGTTTGTAAATTTTTGTTCATCAAATGGAATTAAACACATTACATCACCAGTATACCATCCCTCTAGTAACGGTCAAGCAGAAACTTTCGTCAAAATTGTAAAAAAAGGAATAAAATCTTGTTTAATGTGTAGTCGTACTGCGAGGGATGCTAGACTAAAATTATTAAAGTACCTAATGGATTATCGTAATTCTATCCACTCTACCACTGGCTTATCCCCTGCTCAAATCGTGTTTGGTCGTCAATTAAGAACACGGTTAGATTTAATAAATCCCAAACCACCGGCATCCTTGTCACCGGATCTTTCTAATGTTGTCAAACAAAAACAATGTATGCACAATAATACAAAAGGAAAGGATAAAACTAAGTTGTTAAACATAAATGACCCTATATTGTTTAAAAAAGTTTGTGAATGCTAAAAACTATACGTGGTGTGAAGGCATTATAGTAAAACGATTAGGGAAAGTAATGTATTTAGTAAAAGACATTGTCAATTCACGGTGTTATTATAAAAGACATTTAAACCAATTGGTTTTATTTAAGGGGACGGTTAAAAATTATGAAAGAATGAACATAGCCTCACCAGCATCGTCATGCCCGTCGTTATTAGCCAGTGATGGCGCCACCCGCCATTTCGTTGCTGCCAGTACCGCCACATACATTAACCTCACCGATTTCTGAGACTGCGTTTAGTGACACATCGTTGTCTCGATCTTCTGATGTCATATCGCCTAGACAATCGCCAGAATCAAGTAAAAGCGTGGCCGGAGGGGGGAAAGGAAACGTAGACGTACCGGACATCACCCCGTCGTCGTCGTCGCAGGTACGCGACAACATAGAAACTCAAGCAACAACAGAAAAAGAAGTACGAGGCGCATGGCATTGACGTAGAACAAGCTTCAACAAGATTGTTACGTAACCGTCCCCGTATAGATTACAGCAAATTTTTGTAGATTTATATATTTTAGCTATGTTATAGTAAGACTCTAGAGGGAGGAATGTTATATATTTTAATCTATGGCATTGGGGCCTCTACGGAGGTACTGCGCATGCGCGGTGGCACCCGCGTTCCCGCCATGTCTTGAATGTTGTGAAAAATAAAGGCAGTCCGTTTCTAGCAACAAACTCTTTCATTTCGCTCTGCCCGCGTATTTAACAGGTATCATAAGTGCCTTTTCACACGTCCCGGTTGCCGGGTAGCCGGCGCCGACTGTCCGGTATCACATTCAGCTTTCACACGAGCCGATTTTATATCCAGTACCGCGTTTACTATCGACGCCAGTACAGTCGCGTAGTGACTACGCGTACGCATACATATATATATATATATATATATATATATATATATATATATATATATATTTTAAATTAAATTTTAAATTTTTAGCAAGTACGACGTGGAGGGCTAGCAGCAAATAATGTAAGAAATATTTTAGCGGACTATTTTTTTACCGAATCCGGAGCAGTCAGTATCTAAAATATAACATGTTTACATCAGTTATGTAAACTAGAAATTAAAATAAAATTAAGTACCTACTGACTTACCAAATGCGTTTTTTGCTTGCTTTCGTGCTTGCGTCTATTTCTTCAAAGTAGTTTTTTAATAATACACAGACTTCCCTCCAAGCCTTTTTTGTTTCATTTTTGAGGCGGAGCGTAGCGGAGCCTTTCTTATGTTGACTCTTTTGAAAGTCTGTCCGCCCGGTCATAGCGCCCAGACCGTATAACCGATTCTAATGAAACATGGCACATACTTAGACATCAACCATACCTAGGAGGTGACAAAAATTCGATGTCCTACCATCACCATAACCTTAGCTTTTGGCGCCAAAGAAGACCCAAATTCGGCTTTTAGGGTTTTGCTCGAAAAGTATAGACTTTTGTGCATCGCGATACATTACAAATTTGAACAGAATGTAATTCTTCGTTTAATGCAACAAACCGCGTCTAAATCCGTCATGTCCTCATAGAGTTATGCCGACATAAAGTTGTAAAAGCTCGCGGCGCTCCGCCTCTCTTGCGCTCCAAAGCGTAAGTTATCTTTATATTCTGAACAGGTTTTATCTTATAAAACCGGCCTAGCTTCCACTAAAGTTATTAGTAATTCAATATCTATCTCCATTTTACAATATTCGCATAAAGTGATAGGACGATACGAGGGTGTGAGAATAAACGACGTGCGCTTGCTCTCCCTGTGATTGTACCTGGGCGACTGCGCGCCGGTGCGTATGAAAGCATGCTGCGTCTTCTATACAGCAATACGCGTCCGGCCGCCGGCTAACCGATATCCGGCGACCGGGCGCATAGTGGTAGATCCGGCGAGCACCCGGCGACCGCCTGCCCAGTGAATTACGCCGGTACGTATGAAAGCTAACGTACATGGCCATACACTTCGCCGCCGGGTACCCGGCGCCGGCTACCCGGCAACCGGGACGTATGAAAAGGCACTAAAAGTACACGATGTTTTTTTTCTCATTAACGCTGGTTCGATTCGGGTGCACTTCAGTAATTTTCAAAAAACATTTGAATGCATTTTAATTTATTTTTGAAAATGAAGGAATGGTTTTTTAGGGTGCTTACATCAATATTTAGCGTACTTTCCCTCCTATGACGCATATTTTTTTCCACCCTGTATATATTTTTATGTAGGAACTTATGTTTACTGATTACTCAACGACGACGGCTGAACCGATTGAAATGATTCAAACGTTTGTTCCCAGTTAGTCCCATTAGTTGAAATTTAAAATCGGTTCAATATTTTTCAGGAAATCTTTAAAATACTGTAGTAACAACTATCTAACGTAGTAGTTCCTAATATTAACTACCTAGGTAGCGCTGTTCTCGATTTTTTCCGTAGGCGAGTCTAGTATTTCAGATGGTAGTGTTGTTTCATTTCATAGATTGGGTATTATCTATTTTAGGAATATACAAGTCCCCTTACTTAGATTCTTGATTGTTATAATTTTTTATCTCAAATACCTACATTTAGGGGATTTCAAATTAAAGATGGAAGCGTATACTTATAGAAATAAAACTTTTGAGTAATTTATTTGAGATAAATAATGTGTTAACTTATGTAAGTAGGTATAAATATTAGCTTAAAAATATATAATTAATTTTTCCGGCGATAGCCGCCAAAGAGACTGAGCGCAATGTGGTGGAACCAATTCTTCCGTTTGAGGTTCTGGCTGAACTTGGCGTCCTGTCTGAACTGCCGCCACTCTTCGCGTTTGTCCTCTTCACGGGGGCCGTACGTTGTCTTCTTCCGGAACGAAACTTTCACAGTCTGTAATTTAAACATAATATGTACATAATGATTGAGTATTAAAATAGGAATTTTCAAGTTTCCTTTTTGTTCGCTTGTCAATAAAAAGTTAGACAACAATATTTTTTATAACGATAGATTAGTAGATTGGAAAAATTAAAGTGGTTTTAAGTTCTTCACCGAAACTTAAAACCCATTATTGAGTAGGTAGGTATTTTGGTAGGTATAAAAGGGGTGCATGCTTAAAACATATAAGATTCTTTAAATAAGCAAATGTTTGTCTATTTTGTCATACATTACAAACTACTAACTAATATAGATAACTTATTGTTATTTCCAATATTTTCGGCTATGAAATCGCGACATTAGATCAACTGCAACGGTCAAATAGTATAAGTTGGGCGTAATTATAAGTATCTAATTATGGAGATATAATTATTATACTTACCTCAATGGGGTCGCCTGTTCTGTACTTCCACAAAGTGATAATGATGAATATGGGTATCAGCGCCATTCCAAAGTACTGTAGACAGTTACCGGCAACTGCGACAAACAAAAGTGTATATTACTTACTTATAAACTCAACATAGAGAATAGTTTATACTTAATTAAAAAATGTAAAATCTCGATTCAATTTGATTATTGCAAATACCTATATATCTTGGTCTAGACTAGAGTCTAGTCTTATTGTTTAAGAATGTCTGAATGTAATGAACAATGATGACGATGAATAAAATTATAAAAAACAAAGGATTAGCAATATTACATGTAAATAAGCTAATCTTCCATGCTGGACTTGGCGTGAAAGAAAAACATAGAATGAGCCAGCTGCTAACATTCCAGTGCAGATAGTAAAAGCCTATCAATGTACAGGGTAAACTTCATCGAAAAATAATGTAGGCGACGATAGGAGAGTGACTGTACGTCACTCTCAAGGTGCACCTTTTAATGGTCTGCCAAACCCACTAGAGCAGGTGTTACGTGTATATTACATACGTAATAAGTTAAATGTTTTATGATTTTGTAATTTTTGCATTTTGCAATGCTATTTTTATACTTATGGTAAATTTTAAATAGAAAAATATTGGAAAAAATTAACTCGGCCACAAGTGAATTCTCAGACGGGAATCGAACCCGCGACCTTTGGAAATTATTGGCAGTTGCATCTTAATCGATCGTTAATAATCTTTCGAATGCAAGGATATTCCTAGCATTGATGTGACAACGCTGGCCTACAGCGTATTAAAAATATAAAAGTATTGGAGAATTTCGACGGTGGTTCGCAAGTCTCGGTAGCTCAGCGGTTAGAGCATTGGACCGGATTTCCAAAGGTCGCGGGTTCGATTCCCGTCTGCGAATTCACTTGTGGCCGAGTTAATTTTTTCCAATATTTTTCTATTTAAAATTTACCATAAGTTTAATGTTATATTATAATACTAACATACACTCACGCCAAAATCTCCTTGCGGGTAGCCTAGGCTGTCGCCTATATTACTTTCCTAATATATATTTCTATTTCACTCTCAGACCAGCATGCTCAATTGCCGCAACTTAGTTGCGTGAGATTCTGAATGCGCCCTTTGCAATTGCAGTCTTTTTAATCGACTTAAAAAAAGGAAGAGGTTCCTTATTAATTTATCGCGTTTATATTTTACTTTTTAAAGAGAATACTATCATTTCTTCAGTACCTACATATATTTTTATTAGCAGTAAATTAATAACCGAGTCAAAAGATATTAATACTAATACTACCTACAGTGTGCAATGTAGCATCTTTTTAAAGACGTTTTTATTATGTGTTGTGATATGTGTATTATGTGTTGTGTTATGCTCTTTAAAACACACAGACATACAGACAAACGGACGGCAAAAAATCAAAATATTATCGAAATTGGTTCTGCTGCTTATTCTGCGTCACTCAAACTATATTTTTTGCAAATCCAAGCAATGTATACACACGCCGAACTTTGATTCTTATTATAAGTAAAGTATAGATTATAAATGCGAAAGTTTGTTGGTTTGTCCTTTCTTCACGCCCTAAATAAGCAACCAATTGCTTTGATTTTTGGCATAGAACTAGTATTGAAAGGACGGAGAGTAACATATGCTACTTTATATACCGATATTCCCACGGGAACGGGAAACCGCGGGCGGAAGCTAGTATAATATATTACTGTAAGCTCCTCTGGGGTACACGTAGCCGCCGACGCCTCCGAAAACCAGAGCCTCAGTGGTGACGATGGCGTACATGAACACGGCGATCATAATCACCGGGGTCACGATGGCCCAGCACACGCGCCAGTAGATGGAGGTTTTGATGTTCAACATGTACTCGATGTCCAGACATATGTTCTCCAAACCTAAAGACAATAAAGGTATTTATCATCTATTTGCCTATTCACTGTTGCTTTAAATAAATAAATAAATATTGCTTACACTCACACAAATGGAGAAGTATCAATTTTTTTTAATAATCAAATATGAAAGTATAAGTATAAAATTAAACTTAAGTGTGAAGGAATCATAAAAATATCTCTACAAATAGAGAGGTTATTTATGGGGCCTTTAAGTTGCGCTTAACGGTTCAACGTGTGACATCACGCCACTTAGGCCAGTTGGTAATTAAATGTAGGGCAGTGCGCCGTACGTGAGGAAGTGGCGTGACGTCATCGCCATATTTGAGGCAACAGTCAATAAATTTCTGCGTGAAAATATGTAATTTAAATAATTTATTACTCAGCCATTTCTTGATGGATTTAAAAAAGAAATCATTGTCTTATTACTTTGACCTATATTTTAATACCTACCATTCAGTGATATAGGTATAATGTTTTCAACATCAGGAAACTTCTCCATTATCCTAGCCCCAAAGTAAGCACCTGTAGGGCTTGTGTTATGGGATACTAAGGTAATGGATATAAAAACAGATAATAATACATGTATAAGTATTATGTGTAGAAATATATATTTTATAAACGTCCATGACTCAGGTACAAAATGTTCGTATTCATCATACAAACATTTGCCCCTACCGGGATTCGAACCCAGGACCTCAGAGTAGGCGACGACATGTCGTCGCCTACTGTCGCGACACCTTGAAACCGGTGTACCACTTTACCACGGAGACGACGACCTCGGTCGTCCTCCGGTCGCCGTGCTTTGCTAAGAACGATTCTTTCTTATTACTTATTACTTAGGTATTTCTTTACATGACTCTTCCTCGTTCCTCATAGAAGTAAAATATGAAGTATTAAGTAATAATACATAAAATTATTTAGCATATTTACGAACCATAGATCCAGAAGACGCCAATTGTTTCCGTAATAGCAGCGAACAGTCGCATGAAGGTTCCTCCATAGTAATCCACCAACTCCAATAAGAATTGCCCTCCCTGAAACATTCTATTTATGAATAAAAGAAAATTATGACTTTTAGGTAATCACGGGCTTGAATAAAAAAGAAAACAAAAGTATAGTTTGATTGTGAATTATAATGATATCTAGCTCACTCGGTTTGGGTTCTTTTTTTATTTTTTTTTATTAACCAATTATCTAGCCCACGTTAAGTTTCATGAAGAACTCGGGTTATGATGGATACTAGATAACGGATAAACATACTTAGGTATATACTTTTTTTTTTGTAAATACATACATAAAACACATATTAAACACCCAGACCAAGACAAATAGACATATGGTAAATTTTAAATAGAAAAATATTGGAAAAAATTAACTCGGCCACAAGTGAATTCTCAGACGGGAATCGAACCCGCGACCTTTGGAAATCCGGTCCAATGCATTGGAATTTGGAAAGTTTACCATAAGTATAAAAATAGCATTGAAAAATGCAAAAATTACAAAATTATAAAACAAATAGACATGTTCATGCACACAAATATTTGTCTTGTCCGGGGATCGAACCCGGGCCGTCTGGCGCAGAAGGCGGGCTTATTACCCCTGCGCCAAACAGGTCGTCAAATCATTATCATTATCATTGGATCTTGGGCATAATACCTCCATAATACTAGTCAGTCACACACTTAGAGCACTTACGCACTACGTCCGTTCCGAATCCGGATCCGAGAAAGAAAATACGGTCCTTCATAGCCGTAGAACTATTTGTATTAGCTTACGCATTACCTACATCCGTTTTCTGTCATCTGATTTTTTTTCGTCATCCGTGAATATCCATGCCGGAGAAGATTATTGATATGAGCAAACTGTTTCCCTATTTTAACACTATACGTGAAAGGATAAGTTAGCATCCTTCATCCATTATCTGATATATGCCTCATCATTTCTACCGTTCCAACTCTTCTTTTTACATAAAACCACATTCTACTCTAGAAAGAGCCGTTACACAATACCCTCCGGACGCAAAGTAGGCGTAAAAAAGTCGTTTGAAAGATTTTCTGAAACCGTTAGCTCGTATTGAAGGAGATGATAGGCGAACCACATCGCAGAAACATAAGCTTAAATGCAGGCTATGGCGGACATGGCGATGATGGCGGGCACGCGCGGGAACGCGTCCAGCAGGATCGTGTTGATGGTTCGCCGCTACATAGGATTGAACTACAATGTTACCGGCGTGACATAGATGAGTTCGATGCCGAAGCCAGCGATGCAAATCATGGCGGACTTGGCGATGGTGGGCATGCGCGGGAACGCGTCCAGCAGGATCGTGTTGATGGTTCGCCGCTACATAGGATTGAACTTCAATGTTACCGGCGTGACATAGATGAGTCCGATGCCGAAACCGGCGAAGCAGGCCATGGCGGACATGGCGATGGTGGGCACGCGCGGGAACGCGTCCAGCAGGATAGTGTTGACGGTGGACAGCAGCGCCACGCCCGACCCCACGCCCAGCACCGCCATCATCAAGAAGAACAGCACCGCGAACAGCTGTGAACACATTCCAATATTACAATTAGCTCTGGTGAAAGACTAACTCCATTGATACACTATAAAGGGATCCAATTTTAGGTCACCCGAAATAATTTCGTAATCAAATGCATATTTTTGTGCAGCAAGCTTAAAAAAGAAAATGAATATCAAAATGATTATGTTGATCTGGCAAGTACCAAGAAACAGAGCCATTATTCAGTTGTTGCGAAGTATCAACATAATCATTCGATATTCTTTTTTTTAAGTCTGCCGCTCTTATTATTTCCCCAGTAGGTACCTATATAGGTAAACAAAGTCTTAAAAACTTTACCTGTGGTACGAATGGCGACTGCGCAATAGCATCAGGGTATGAAATGAACGCCAGACTGGTACCGCCAGACCCAATGACTTCACCCACGTCGTCGTAATTTAGCTGGTCCGCTAAGTTCCCGAGCACTCCAAATATTGTGATACCAGAGATAAGACTCGTGAACGTATCCAGTGTAGTTACGATAAGCGAATCTCTGAAAAGAAATACAAGAAAATTAGCATTATGCTACACAATATTATCCTCAAAAAAAGTAATTGCTCTTATTACATACCTGTACACATTTTGTGAAAAATTGTTATAGGAAGCAAACATGATAAGGGCACCGGAACAAACGGATAGAGAGAAGAATACTTGAGTGACAGCCGCGTACCATACCTGTAAAGAGCGTACACAATAATTAACTACAGTATAACTTTGACGTTTTATGTTCTACTTAGGTAAGTAGCATAAAACCATAAAATGGTAACGTATTCATTACCTATAGTTATAATGAATAGGTTCGTTATTCCTTTACTTGAAAGAGCTAATAATAAAAACAGCATATAATAATGTAGGTAACGCAGATTCGAAATTGTTTCATTTTGCTATACAAAAGACATCAACGCGTGATGTGATTTGTATAAACGGAGTAGGTGTAATAACTTACCCGGATTTCTAAAATTTTACTCCACTCCGGTGTGAGGAAAAACAGAATTCCTTTGCCAGCTCCTGGTAGTGTAACAGCTCTGTGGAAAATACAATGATACACTGTAATCATTTGAAGGAAATATACAAACGTAAAAAACCGTTGAAATTCTGGGAGCCCAACAGACGCATGCGCTTAGGTAGGTACGCGTATTATTAGTGTTATAATTAATGAAACTTCTTGTTTAATTTAAAACAAGAAGTTTTTTTCTTCGGAATACAAGACTACCGCCTCCTATTATATATCTTGTTTCTATCAACGTTTCATTGACATTACCGCTTTAGTAAAATGTAATGTGACAACTATCTTAATATTTGTGAAAACTGATAAAGGCATGTTTGTGCTATTCTTTATTTATCTATATTTTAGTATTATATGCTGTTTGTTTTCAATGTAAAAATAAATAAATAACTTTCAATTAATTTCAATCATAATCAGTTAGCACCAGAGTTTTGTAATCAAATAGCTGGTGTTACAGACAGACAAATCTAAAACGCTAATATGTAATAAAAATATTTCGTCTAAAAATTAATTCAAATAAAAGAGAATTCATTGAATCCTTACAATAAAAACTCACCGTATAAGTAAAATAATCATGATGATGTATGGAAATATAGCTAAGAAGTAAGCTGCTTTTCCGGAACTTTTCACACCGCGAGCCACAATCACAAAAATTATAATCCATGACGCCAGGAGACATAAGCTTAAATCCCACAGTGGTGCACCTGCAAATCATAAACAGCTACTTACAGCTGATACTTACATCCATCACACAAGGTTTGACAACCATGGACTAGCTAGATAATTGGTGTGATTGTATGCAATTATTATTATTATGGTTAAATTATGCTCAAATTAAATGAAAGTTCACGGTGAGTTTACCTATTCCGTCGTGTATTCCGTTAGACTGCCGTAGAACTGTTTGCCTGCGAAAGAAATCATAGTATGAATGTGTGTAGAACTTCAATGAGTCAATTTAATGAAAAGTCGGAAAATTAGACAATGGGGAAGATATTTCTGAATATTATTGAAAAATTATAGAGTTTTTGTACAAACACGAATTGCGTCAGTAATGTTGAATATGCTTTGCTCTGATTTGCTTGATTTTTGCGTGCTATTCAACTCTTATTCTGATCGGTTCCTAGTTTTACTCTGAAGCATTGAGGTATAATATCATTGACATATAAACCAATCAGAATAAGAGTTGGCCAGCGAAAATATCGTCCCCATTGTCTAACTAATGATTAAACACTTGACCGTTATTTGAAACTTTATAGTTTGAGATAGGACCCTATCTGTTTCCTGTCTTTTTCCCTCTCTTTACTGCGATATTTAACCTTCTCGCTCGCACATCTGACGTTACATCCGCTCGCCCTTCCACCGGGCAGGCATTGCGAGAGCGATGCACGCTTACCTAATTGGCGTCTTGTTTCCTGCAGCGCACGGACGAGCTTCGGCAGTCAACTAGTATCCAGAAAGTTTAATTCTCATATTAAACTAAATTTTTTGAATATTACCTGCCTCTCTTTACAAAAGAATTACTTTTTTCTTTTGATTTTGAAATGGATTTTCATTGATTTTTTAAGTTTAATTTTCTAATTAAATTTATTTATATAAGTATTATTTTATAATATATTTGCTCGTAAAGGGTCTCTTAATATACCTACCTATTTCAATATCGTATTGTATTACATTACGTACTTGTGCGTTATTGTAATGTAAAACAGCACGGTTTATCAAGATGCTCCGTCTAAAACGAACGGTACTTTTTAAAAATCTTAGCAAAGAGTTTTTATGTCAGAAAAGAGGTCAACATTTTATTATTAAAATGAACTTTGGGAGATAAAATAAAATAAATAAACATTTAATTCTTTAATTAATTAATTTTGACATTAAATTAATCTGTAACAAAACCACGAAAATATTAAAAATACATTATTAGTAATACTGGCTGTTTTTTTTATGCCATTGCCATAAAATGTGATGAACAAGTAAGTGAAAACCAATTTGGATTTAGAGCGGGAATGGGAACCAGAGAGGCGCAATTTGCACTAAACGTTTTAGTACAGAAGTGCAGAGATATGCAAAGTGACGTCTATATGTGCTTTATAGACTACGAAAAAGCGTTTGACCGTGTTCAGCACGAGGTACTCTTAAAAGAATTACAACGTATACGTCTAGACGGCAAGGATATCCGCATCATAAGAAATCTGTACTGGAACCAAACGGCAACTGTGAGAGTAGATGGAGAGGAAACCAATCCCGTTGACATACAAAGAGGCGTCAGACAAGGCTGCATACTGTCCCCACTATTGTTCAACGTTTGTTCTGAAGCCATAATGAAGGAAGCACTCCGTGAATCATCTGCCGGGATAATCATTAACGGCCAAATAGTCAACAACTTGCGCTATGCTGATGACACAGTCCTCATTGCCGGCAGTGAAGAAGATTTGCAGGAAATCGTGAGCAGGGTTGCATTGTGCAGTAGAAATGCGGGACTAAATATGAATGTCAAGAAGACCAAGACAATGGCAGTATTAAAGGAGCCCAAACACCTTTCAATCCTTGTTGATAATCAACCTCTCGAGAGAGTCGACAAGTATAATTACCTTGGTTCGTGGCTGACTGAGTCGTGGGAAAGTGAGACGGAGATCCGAACACGTATTGAAATAGCCCGAGCAGCTTTCGAAAGGATGAAGAAAGTATTGTGCTGTAGAGAACTCTCCATCAAACTGGAACAAGAATTCTCCAATGCTACGTCTGGCCTCTTGTACTATACGGTTGTGAGGCGTGGACCTTGAAGGAAGACCTTCGAAAGATATTAGAGGCGTTTGAGATGTGGACTTACCGCAGAATGCTACGCATAAGTTGGACAGACCATATTACCAACGTTGATGTTCTAAGGCGCATGGGTAAAAAGGTGGAGCTGGTTAGGACCATTAAAATAAGAAAAGTCACATATCTTGGTCACATCCTGAGGAATCCACAGTATCGTCTTCTCCAAACCATCATGATGGGGAAGATTGCTGGAAAGCGCAGAGTGGGAGGACGCAAAATGTCATGGCTTCGAAACATCCGCCAGTGTTCAGACTCGCCATGGACAAAGCCAAATTCAAGGAGCTGACGGCCAACCTTCAATGATGAAGCGGCACTTTAAGAAGAAGATAAAAATCGCTAATTTGTGAACAAGTAAAATTATTCCGCGCGCTTTTTCTTTTCGCTGTATTGTTTTTATTTGAAAAAGTCGTCAAGTAGTAATGAATTTATTAATTCGACACCACCAGAAGTCTCAGAGGCAGCAAAAAGGCTACTATAAGCCTCTTGCCCGAAAAACCGCCCGATAGATACTTACAAGCGTATAAATGGTATTGATAATTGTTAAAATTTTTATAACTGCTTTAACAAGTGATTAAAAATTTATTCGTTCAAGAAAGTCAGAGTTTTATTTATTCCTCGCAAATATTTTATAAAACGTCGTATGACATACGTGCGCTTTGATATAATTAAAGACTCTGCTGTCTTGTAGCCCTCGCCTGCGGCTGTAATTTTCAACTTACCGCACGTATATCATAAATGTACTATGATACGATAATCTCTCTTTACAATGACAAAATTTTTCTTTTGATTTCATTATTGTTTTTTTTTTCTTGGATTTTAACGGTTTTACCGTTCGAGTTTTGTAGTTTGGCGATAGATTTATTTGCATAAAGAACTGCTCTTCTAGTGGCCAACTATGTACCACTGTATCAGAACGATGTTCAGGCAATTTATCACACAAAAGTATGGTGGTAAGCAGAGCTCAGGGTGCTGACAGCGCCGGTCACAATACTACACAACACCAGATAGTCACTTCAACCAGGTTTCCTCCTATTAAAGTCCAAGAAATGACTGAGATGTGGAATAGTGGACGTGGGCAAACTTAACTAAGTAGACAAGTTTCACTTAAATCTCTAGCGATCATAGAGTAACTTACATATTTTCTAGTGACGTGGCGGTCATTCACACGCAAGACATACAAAACCGCTTATTGATGGTATAAAAAAATAATAATTATTATTATTATTCATCTCATCGTGCTTAATAAACAGGATGTGGTCTAAGGTGATGCAAGCTTGCCCAGGAAATGCCTATTCACTCTCGCCTTGCAGAAGCCAAGGTTGTAGGAATTGGGGAACACATGAGAACATGGGCTGGAACAAGTTCGTGCAGTTCTCTCGCACACTCTCCAAAGTGTATCCTATAAAAGACCGATAGACTGCAACTTTGCGACGGTGCCTGAAGCTCTGAACGCCGTGGCCAATGCTGAGTTTCCAATGAGTTTCCTGGCATGGTTTTCAATCGATTCCAGAAGCTCTAGCTGATACTTAGCTGAACCATCCCACAGGTGACAGCAGTACTCCATAGAGGGCCGAATCTGCGCTTTGTATAGCATTGATTCGGAGAGAATTATTGCCTAGCCTTAGAGAGGACGCCCAATTTCTTTGCAGCACACTTTGCAATGAAGTCGATGTACTCGCCAAAGTTCAGGTTGGAAGACACGTTCGGGCCGAGAAGTTGCAAATTTTCGGTTATCCCTGGAAAGTCGGAGTCTGTTGGATGGGATTCCATTTTGCAGTGAATGAACAAACCTGTGTTTCAGTAGCATTAAAACTGACAAGATTGGGGTTGCCCCAATCTGAGACGGCCTGAAGTGCCAGATTCGTATGCTCAATAAGGGACTCTCGACAAGACTGATTTTCATCACTGGTAGCCTTTGCAGTTGAGAAATATGTGCTGGTTAAAGTGGTATCAGCTGCATACCCAATGGTATCAGATACCAGCAGGTCGTTAATGTGCAGAAGGAACAGTGTCGCAGGCAGCACAGATCCTTGGGGGAGACTTGCATCAATTTCTTTCAAGTCGGATGTTTGACCATCGACTATAACTCGGATGGAGCGATTGCGAAGGAAGTCAGCAATCCAAGTGCAAAGGCTACCAGAGATAACGTATGAGGGAAGCTTAGCAATTAGGCTGTCATGCCAGACCCTGTCAAAGGCTTTGGATATGTCGAGCGATACGGCAAGGGCTTCGCCGTGTTTCTCGATCGCTGTACTCCAAAGATGGGTGACACGAGAAGATCTCCAGTCGAACGACCTCGACGAGAACCAAACTGGCGATCACTGAGGAGGTCGTTGTCTCCAAGGTATGCCAAAAGACGGATGTAAAGTATACGTTCCATAGTCTTAGAGTATGAACGTGGCTGAAATTGGCCTGTAGTTAGAAGGGTCGGCACGGCTGCCCTTTTTGAGCACAGGCTGCACATTAGCAAGCTTCCACGATTGAGGTACTTGTCCAGTCTTAAGTGAGAGACGGAACAGGCGAGAGGAGACAGTTCTGGTGCACAGTTGCGCACTACTTAAAAAAGTACTTAAAAAAAGTCTCGCACATCTCAAGTTTCTGTTAATCATCCACCCTGCCTGATCAAAACTGTTTATAGTAGTGAAATAGAAAATTGGCGTCCTTCCTTTCCACCAGGCGATAACAAACACGTTTTTAAAGTTTCATATAACGGTCAAGGGTTTAGTAGCAGCGTTTTTCCTGAAATAACAACGCATTTATATCGCATAAATACTTACTTTATTAAACTTTAACTTAAATTCTGCCTGGTTGGTTGGCATGAGGCAAGCGCGCATCGCTCTCGCAATGACTGCCCGGTGGAAAGGGGAGCAGATGTGACGTCAGATGTGCGAGCGAGAAGGCTAAATATTGCAGTAAAGAGAGGGAAAAAGACAGGAAACAGATAGGTGGCTATCTCAAACTATAAAGTTTTAAATAAAGTAAGTATTTAATATGCGTTTTTATTTTAGGAAAAACGCTGCTATTCGTGTTTTTGTAATATCCCTAGGATTTTCGCGAATATTCTATTTATGTTATTATCCTACGACACATATAATAAAGTTACAATAAGATCGTAAAAAGACGTCAGTTGACATGGTAGCACAGCGTTAGAAATGGAAGAGAAATTATATAGACTGTATTGAACAAAGCAGGGCTGACTATTTTACTGTAATCTACAGACAATTAATATGAAAAGAGTTAATTGACAAGAAAAGATGGTAGAAGTCAAATATGGGAAATTGCCGGAGCTGTATTTCCGAGACAATAGATATGGCATAAGGTATACAGCTGAAAATAAAAATAAAAAATATTGCCAATCTTATTAGTTAGATACTTAAATAGATAGATATTTAAATTGTTAATATTTTAAAAGTTATTTATTTACATCTTTTGCGAACTGTCACTTCCTTCTGTAATAATATTTCTAATAAGTCACATTCTTAACCTTCATACTCGTAAAATCGAGGAGGTTATCAATTCGTCGCGTATATATTTTTATGTATGTAAACCGATTTCTCGAAGACGGCTCAACTAATTGAAATGAATCAAAAGTTTTGATAAATTTTAAATGAAATCCGGTCCAATGCTCTAACCACTGAGCTACCGAGACTTGCGGACCACCTTCGAAATTCTCCAATACTTTTCTATTTTTATACGCTGTAGGCCAGCGTTGTCACATCAATGCTAGGAATATTCTTGCATTCGAAAGAAACAACTTTTCAGGTGTTTAACGATCGATTAAGATGTAACAGCCAATAATTTATGCTTTTGAATTTTTGCATTTTTTTATGCTATTTTTATACTTTTGATGAAATTTTTAATAGAAAAATTCTAGAAAAGTTCGAGTCCCATCTGAGAATTCACTTGTGGCCGAGTTAATTTTTTCTCCATATATATTTCTATTAAACATTTATCAAAAGTAAAAAAAAATGCATTGAAAAATGCAAAAATTCAAAAGCATGAATCAAAAGTTGTTACATCAGGTTTGTTACCATGCCAATTTTAATTTGCAATCACTTCAAAAGTTATACCCTTTTAGAGTCGATGCCAGCCAGACTAGGAACAGAAACTAATAGATGAATGTATCATCGATGCCGGGCGCAGACTCCAAAGGGTGTGTCGCTCTCATTGAGCCAGATTGTAGACGTACGCGCCGTGACCAAAAAAGAAGATTATCTTATCTTATTTTTTACCTTTTGTTTTTACTTACGTGAAGTATAATTCTGCGCTGCTCGTCAGATTTCCAAGACCTTCTGGTGCCGGCTCTCCTGAAGGCACGCATCTGTCGTACTGGTCCCAATCAGGATTACAAAGCGCCCATGGCAATGTCGAATTAAAACTCATAGCCAGGTAGTAGAGACATAAGGCGATGATCGAGACATAGTAGGACAGCACGTAAGACGCACCCAAGGCTTGAGCGTAACCAGTTCCTGAATGTAGTAAAGAAATAATATTAAGAAACTTCGGACAATTCAAATATTCCAACTGTGTACTGAAATGAATGGGATTTCGATTTTTAATCACTTTTAATTCACCACTATCATCATCAGCCATGTTTTGAAATCCCTACACTGGGGCATAAGTCTTCTTTGTGGATGGATGGGCCAAGCAGGACCCACTGCATGGGCCCCAAATACAGACATGACCAAATATTTTTTTGATTACCTAGATAGGTAATCAGAAAATATAATTATTATTATTATAGAAATATTTTTCTCCTTTTCTGTTCTACCTCCTATCTTTTTTCAATTTACGTTTTTACCGACGTGGGTTGTACAAAGTTTTTAAATTTTGCTTTATTTCAAACTTTTTGTAGAGCAGAGATAGGTATTATGTAGGTACATTGTACTACATAAAACCGCATCAAAATCAGACTAGTAGTATTGGTTTTGCACAAACATATATTTACTGTAGCGCCCCCTAGTGAGTTGTCACTGTAACACTTACCTAAGAGCATGCACCAATCAAACCCGAATCAATCACTGAAAACCGCATCAAAATCGGACTAGTAGTATTTGAGATAAATGGCAACATTGGTTTGCACAAACAAACAAACTAAGATCTTCTCATCCCAAACGCCCCCATACCGTCACGTCGCGGGTAAAAAATAAAATGAAGAAGAAAGAGTATTCTTTGGAAAACATTAGTTATTTGTTATGCAAGGCTGGAAAGTTGGTTATTTAGCGGCGAGTTACCTCTATTGAAATCTGAGCATCCTGAGCGAAGCGAGGAATTCAAAGTTACAAGACGCTAAAAACTTTTCTGCCGAGCGCAACACACAATTTCTCACCTCACAACAGCGAGGAACATTTTATGGTTGTTTCCGCGGTCAACTTCCGGTAAAAAAATCTTTAAACATAAAGTTTAATCTAAATATACCTTATTCTCGTTGTTTTAATGATATAAAAAACTAAAATAATAAAAAAGGAAGTATTATAGTTAATTCAAAGTGATTTAAAGTAGGAATATATTGTTACTTATAAATAACAATTAAAACGATTCCGTAAATATTGACACTGACATAAGGGACAAGACAATTTAAAAATAAAGATATAGGTCACGTTCCGAAATCCAATCATAGGTTATGAAATCTCACCCAGCCTAATATATTTTTTTTATAACAAATAGTTTAATCTTATTGTTATTATTTTTATGATTCAATGAAATAAAATAATATAACAAAACCAAAACGGAGTATTACAATTAATTTAAAGCTATTTAAAATAAGAATAAAATGTAACAATAAAGTCAATAGTGCGATTCGGAACGCATTATTACATATTTTTAGGTATTAAATTAAAAAAGTACTTTGCCGCGCTAGGCCGCAAAAAGCGATTTTCTTCGCCTAAACTGATTGACAAAACCTCCTTTTCAGAGCGTTTGAGGTGAAAAAATATTTGTCTAATTCCATGAAACACGAAAAACCTTTCACATTTATTTTTCATACCTTTCATAGCTGGCGAAAGAGCCCATATTTTAACGCAATTACTGCTGCTAAATTGTCCGAGTACAGTTTCTAGAAAATACATAGGCTTTCCTATGACTAACAACACGATGATGTAGGGTATGAGGAAGGCACCACCGCCGTTTTGGTAGGCCACGAAGGGGAACCGCCACACGTTGCCCAGGCCCACTGAGGTGGAGATGCAAGACATCAGAAATTCGATTTGGTTGTCCCATTTTGGTCGTTCTTTGCTCCGATCCTCTTTTAACAACTGTCAAAAAATACAAAAACTGTAGTTATTACTATAAAGTAGTGCTCTGACCATAATACTCGTATACCTATGTTTCCTATGTATTTATGTTAAATTTTAAACAGAAAAATATTGGAAAAAATTAACTCGGCCACAAGTGAATTCTCAGACGGGAATCGAACCCGCGACCTTTGGAAATCCGGTCCAATGCTCCGAAAAGCATTCCAATTCACTTGTGGCCGAGTTAATTTTTTTCCAATATTTTTCTATTTAAAATTTACCATAAGTATAAAAATAGCATTGAAAAAATTAAAAATTACAAAATCATAAAATATCCTATGTATTTCAAAAGACATGTCGATGCCACTACGATCAATACTGCAAACATTATTGTAGAAGTAAGAAGGATCATCATCATAAGGACAGAATACCTACACATAATTATGACATTTGTGTGTACATTCGTTTTCTATTTGCACTTGTAATAAATTATGAAGAATAATATAATATATCATCATCATCATCATCATCAACATCATAAAAAATAATGAAAAGCTTACTTTTTGTTAACACGAGAGCTTGCTTACACCAATAATATGTTATAGTTTAAACTATTACGAACTTTTTTTAGTAGGTAACCTATTAGTAGGTATATTACAATTAAGCAGTCGATAGGAATAGGAATTGAAACGAGAGAAATTTTGACATACGCATAAAAATCTTTAAAGAATAAAAAATCCTTGAAAGTAAATTAAACCAACAGTTAAACTAAGATTAGACAGATAATTTTGATATTATATCAACCGTATCAAACATCGTAATTCAAATTTATTAGCATTAAACTGTTATCTGACACGTGAAATTAATATCTATTTACTTTTTAGATGACCTCTTTTTAATGTTAAGGAAAGTGTGAGAGCAATGAAAAGATAGACGAAAACTACTAATTATGATTGTTTTTAAAACATGGTAAAATTACATTAATCTTGGGTTTTCATCTTTATTTACGAGTGTAAAAAACACACAAATGTGTAAAAAACAAACCAACATAAAAATCTTTAAAACAAAATCATGAAATACTTGGGCAAAGAAAAAAGAACGATAGATTTTCTAGAGATTCGAAAACATAAAGAAAAACTGGCACCACTTCTGGCATTCGACCTATGTTTTTTTTTATATTATGAACAACGAGGAGACGCTTGCTCTTCATCATTAATGAAATGATAAGGTTGAAAATTGAAGCGCGCTTCGACAGTGCAAATATGAGTAGGTACAATGCCATTATCAACATAATTTAGGCAACTAAGTAATATTTGTTGCGTTTTAATTAGGTATACATATGGAGACTATGAAGACGTGGTTCTTTTATTCGACGTTACCTATTTATCCATTATCTAATCAGAATTCAAGAATTCGGAAAAAATATTTGATATGAAGTTCTAATGATATCTACGTAAGTACTATACCTAGTTGTTGTGAAGCTATGAACTTAATTAAATGAACTATTTTTTTTACGTTTCTTCTATTACAATAATTTCCAACATATTCAATATATTTTAGTTCATTGAACACAAAACTACACTCACCGGCACATCTAATGGCCCACCCCATTATTTTTATACAAACATGCTCACTTTGCGACTCTATACATAAAAATGACAATATATTTTTGCAAAGATCTGTATGCTAACGTTTATGTTAAGCGTTTTATTAATTTTAAGATAAGAATAAAAGGATTTAGAACAGAATCTGGAGTTGCTTAAACTTCAACATAAAAAATATATAGGTTTTATGATAAATTTTAAATAGAAAAATATTGGAAATAATCAACTCGGCCACAAGTAAATTCTCAGATGGGACTCGAACTCACGACCATTGGAAAATATAGGTTTTTTTTTCAATCACTGTTGATTGACACGGTCAATTAATCATTACTAGTGATATTAACGCATTATTCATTTGAAAGACTTGAATGGGCGATTTTCTAATAAGTTAATATTTAATTCGATATTTGCCGATAAAACTAATACAGTCTAATCGTCTATTGGCTCTGAATAATCGTAATTCTGATAAACGATATCGCGTGGTAAAATGTGGAAATGGGGTACCTACTTTCGGTATTTCGAAATTCTTGGGTGATGAGATGATCATAAAGACGTATTCTTTGAATTAAGTTTAAGACGCAAAAGAAAAGAAATAAGAAGCCTTGAGATAATTTGTGTGATTGCATACCTACTGAATTCTCCTCTCTCTCCATCTTCCTGAGATTGCCACACACTAACAATGGAGACGACAGAACTGTATTGAAAGTATGCCGCGAAGATGGACAACAATAGAGATTGGACGCTGCATTAATATTATTATCCCATGGTGGACTGGGAGTGAAAAAAACATAAAATGTGCCAGCAGTTAGCTTTCCAGTGCAGTTAATTACAGTCTATCAATGGATAGAGTATATTCGAAAAGTAATATAGGCGATGGGCTGGCAACTTGTCAGTTTTATTCGCGGACAACATCTAGACCCAATTAATTCCAAATCTGGCGCCGTTGAGATGTGACTACGAGAGTTGTTGTTTGTACCTTTCACGCTCTAACTGCACTATTGATGCTCTGCCAACGCCGCAAGATATGTATGGATGGCGTGAGGGTGTACAGTGGTGGTCACATAATTAACGACGCTAGGTAACTTTGGGGCCTTGGTTCTCTACCAAGGATTGACCGCGATGCGATCTGATAATGGCCATCCAGGGAGTGAATGGAGGAGATCCAAATTGCTATACATACCCAACTGATCTGATCAACATTTTTAAAGATGTAGGGATCGGAGTTTTTAGTTTTAGAAATTCCATAAATTGTTATGTAATTTTCGCGTTTTTTAAACCTTATCCATACTTTTCTTAGAATGTTGATCAGATCAGTTGGGTGTGTGTGTATAGCAATCTGGATCTCCGCCATTCGCTCCCTGAATGGACATAGCTCGGTCAATCCTTGGTAGAGAACCAAGGCTCCAAAGTTACCTCGTTTGTATGAAAATCGACTAGTGTCGTTAATTATGTGACCACCTGTATATGTAGGTACAATCGGGGAACTTCCCGGTTGACCAGTAGAGTCTGTAGAGTTTTTGGGAATCGTTTTCTCGGAAAGTACTAAGGTTAAAGAAATAATTTATAATTCAAATTAAGTACCTCTTAATGGTTTATAATATTTTATTATTTGTGATTTAAACGTTGTCTATACATACATCGTTTACTTTATTAAATAAATCTCAAAAAAATAAAAATTATCAATACATAAATCTCCTTGAAAAACTGTAATGGTCAACCGGGAAGTTCCCCAACTGTATGTATTTTATTTTGACTAATAATTTTTTAAGGGGTTTGAACCTTAAGAACCTTCTGGGGTCCGTCGTCACCGGTCTGCCATTTTGAGTATTTTTCAAAATCGCGCCGCATGATACCCACCCATTTAAATGGATAGGGAACGTAAAGCTGAACAAAAAATATTAGCAATACAATGCCCTGAAGTGTTAGGTTAGTGAGATAATTGGAGTTAAAGATACAAAGGCGATACTTTGGGACGGCATTATTCATTTTTAATTCTAATTATCTGGCTAACGTTTAGGCCATTATATGACACAACATTTTTTATTCCTCTGTATGTTCCCTGTTCATTTATATAGGTATTATCGTGCGACGTCGTTTTGAAAAAAAATCAAAATGGCGTCAAAAATCAAAATACTACGGATTTGGACGCGGCCAGCCTCCATACAAAAAAGTTCAAACCCCTTTTCATTTTTGCCAGTTATGCCGATATCTTCGTACATATCGGGATTTTTAATTACCAGAGTATATTTAAGGGGTGACACTATCCATCCAACAACAACTTTAATTAAAAGTTGTACTTGGTAAAAGTTTCTACCCCCAAAAGTTTCTTAGGTACCAAATTCAAAAATTACGTTTTATAAGTAGGATTGAGCGACTAGCGGTCATATTAGGCTTGGACTCAAATGCGGGCGCTCACTTTTATTTAGGATTAGGGACGTTTATTAGAACATTAATAAGTTTTTCATTTGAATAATATATTATTTCTTTAACCTTATTACTTTTCGAATTAACGTATATATCCTAAAAAATCTCTAATGGTGGACCGGGAAGTTTCCCGGATTATGCGTATTAATAAAAACTTTTTATAAAAAAATTAAAACCGACTTCAAAAAATTAAAAAGCTAAAAATAAACCTTTTGGAGTCGGTGCCAGCCAAGGCATTCTACTTTGCAGTCCTACTATTTTTTTTTTCTTGTCTTGGCTGGCACCGACTCCAAAAGGTTTATTTTTTGCTTTTTAGTTTTTTGAAGTCGGCTTTAATTTTTTTATAAAAAGTTTTTTATTTCACAATTTTTAAAGGTAGAACAGGTCCCGTACCTATGCTAATAACCTTATGTCAACTCCTCATTACCTTTTACAAAGCTGCATTTCCCGGTGCAGGGACGTTACTTTTTGAGGGTTTATAGCCTATAGGTATGTTGACGAGGACCAATAGCTATTTAACAAAAAAGTTTTATCAAAATCCGCTCAGTAGTTATTGCGTGAAACTTCAACTAGAACAAGAATCTAACAATTACCTGGATGATATAATTGTTTCATGACTTCCATGACATTAGGCCCCATATCTCCGAAGATTATCATCGGATCTCAATGAGACTTATATGGGACCAAAAAACAACTATTAAAATCGGATCACCAACACCGGAGTAATCTGTATACACACAACGGTCAAAAAAAAAAAAAAAAACGGGTTGAATTGAGTACCTCCCTCCTTTTTTGTTGAAGTCGGTAAAAATACAATAAAATACATACGTTAGTTTTCTTCGGGGTATCGCCAGATTTCTCTATGTCTTGCTTCTTTTCAGTTTCCGTGTTACCATCAACTTCAAATGCATTATTCACGTACTCCCCATCGTTTCCTCCATTCACACCCTTAGCGGCCTTAAATTTATAAAGAAAATTTAAAGGTATTGTAATGAAAAAAATAGGAGTTTGAAAAGTATGCTAAGTATTGAAAAATAATTGTAAAATCTTTCGAAATTCTCGTTTTCATTTTCCGAAAATATATATATTTTTTTATTAAAATAAAAATCTACCATTTGAATGTTGAAATGACCTATGCGCAATATGAAATGCGCTATTAAAATGAGCGGCAGATTACTTTACCATTACAAGATTATTAGATTTATCTCTCGATATACTTATCGATATTACAAATCTGTTCGATAATCTAGTACATACAGTTACAGAAAGCATTCAGTAAGTACCTTTAAATATTAATATCAGAAGAATGAGAAACATTCTTCTTTATATTACGTGTGTAGTGTAACGACAATGCGAGTAGGTAATAGCTAGTATTCTTTAGTACTAATTAGATTATGTGAACTATTTATTTACTCAAATCGAATTCAAGTAAGTATAACTTGTTTATTTCACTTTTATGGGATCTGACACGTTATCTGATTGATTTCGAAGAAAAAGCCGAACGCGGCTTCCTCAAACAAAAACTTTATCAACTCACTTGTTTCATTTTTTTTACCGACTTCAAAACGCAAGTTATGAGTTGGTGACGTCTTTTGAGTATTATAAGATTATTCAGACGGCTTAAGAGATACGTTATTACTTTCTTAAATTATTCCTAGTTGTTCTCATTTTTTGAAAGGTATTTGCCCAGCTACGGCCTTAAATTTAAAATCCGCAAACAAGCTTGCAACAAAATTGAAAATCCATAATTTATTCAAATATGAATATTGAATGTGGCATCATTCTGAAAAGGAGTCGCCATCACTATTTTAATAACAATTCTTGTATTTCCGTCATCTATAATTCCTCGCCATATTGAAAATATTGCCAAATTACCTAATGAAAAAATCTCATAATGGAACAATCGATATCAACTAAAGCAATAAAGCGTTTGATTAATTATTATTGACACTATTTGTAACGGTAATCGCTGTTTCCTGCGGGTTTAAACAGTATTTAGATAAAATATCGTTTTTTAGTTTTAAAAATTTAGTACAGTAATCCATTCTAACAAAAATTGGTAACATTGTATAGTGCGTTTTAAAGTATGTTTCTTTTGCTACTATGTTGGTACCCCTGTTTTTTCTGTCACTCTCGTCATGTCACTGTCATTCGTTCGTTTGATGGGACGTTTGTTGTTGGAGGAGAAAAACAAGCACACGGAGCTTGTCTTTCAATTGAATTGAGTTTTTTTAGTAGTAAGTACCTAAGTAAGTAAGTGTAAGTAAACTATTGTACCGATTTTCACCACATAATGAAATGAGTACTGGAACCTATAAGTCATAAATAATGCTTGATGGTAACGTAAGGTTCATTGAAAACAACATTAAAAACTAAAATTGCCCCTGAATGGTTAATATTAGGTAAAACAAAAGAATGTATGAAGACAACAACGGTTGAAATAAGTTGTGTCCATACTAACAAAAAAGTAGTTTTTCTTATAAAAGGCGAGTCCTTTCGTTACCACTTATAAGTTTACAGAGTGTCTGACATGCCATGCTTTCATTTTATGCACAATTCGTCGGTGTCTACCGTTGGCCCTGATTCTTTGACACAATGGGCATTGTTCTTTTGAAACCATTTCAGTATTTTCAGGAAATCTCGAAAATGCAGTCGTTTTTGTAAATGTCTATGATGCGATTTTTTATATGAGAAAAAGCTTTTGAAACGTTACAAATTTTGAAATAAACTGTTATAAAAAGCTTTTTGGAGTCGGTACCAGAATGACAAATAAATAGTAGATTGTTTACCAAGGGCTGTATGACACCCATAACAGTCGAGTGTTTTGGCGCCCGAACGAAGTGAGGGCGCCGATAGTTCGAGACTGTTATGGGTCCATACACCCGAAGTAAACACTCTACTTTTCATTTTGAATATGAGGAAAGTAAAAACAAACAGAATATTCTAAAAAAAATTTTGTAAGGTTTCTACGATTTTAATTATTTTATAATGTAGCAAAATAAGCTGTATAGGCTTCTGTGCCTTTGCCTACATACCTTTGGTAAATAAAAGTCCAAAAAGATTACAGATATCGATTTGACATGACACCCCCTATTCTTTTTTCAAATTTATTACAGCCCTAGGGCCGCCACATATCACTTTCAACCCGCATTTTAGGCAAGTTATGAGTTACTTTCAGAATATGAGACATGAAAAAGTATATAAGTGCAATGTAGATTGCACCTTGGCTGGCACCAACTCAAAAATTCTTATTTTTTACTTTTATATTGACAAAAAGTCTGTAGTTTTATGGTAAACAACAAAGAGAATGTTGACTTGTCTGGTTTTTTTTTATTTATTAAACCAAACAATGTTGATGTTTTTATTGCTTTTGATAAAGCCGCTAATATCTTTATTGTCGCTTTATCAACAATTCGAGGGGTCAAACTAAACGTATGTTCTGAGTAAGTGCAACAATATGTTTTTATGTTAATTTGATCTTTGGATTTCTCTACAAGAAACGTCTCTCATCAATATATAAACAAGTAAGTACCTACATTACGAAATGTTTGCCTTAGCTAATGGTCAGTGATCGAAACAGAATATGAATAAGACCAAAAGTTTCTGAAAAGATTTAGTATGAATTCAAAATAATTGCTATCTCTGGTACTGGTACTCGCATCGCCCTTTGAAAATTTCGGATTGTGACAATTTTTGATTCCAGGATTTGAGGTTCTGCAATGGCGACCGCGTGCCGAAAGACGCTCCGTGGGTAAGGCCTCCGACAAGGTGGACCGACGATCTGCTGAAGGTTTACTACTATATCATACAACATTGTAGTAATATGTAAAAGCGGATATTACTTAAAAATCACCGTCAATCACCGACTGGTATTGTTTGGATTGTTCCGAGCTACTTTACTTTAATAATACGTACTTATCTAACTTTTGTAAATAAGAATATTAGAGGCTATGTTTCATTCATATGTATTAGTTATTTGATATATGTATTTATTACCAAATTCGTTACATTCATAATAGCAGCAGTTAAAAAAAATGTTTGAGTAAACTAAAACCTTAATAATTTGTTATAGAATTCGTTTTGTCATTAATACATTTTAATTCAAGTATATTTTGCTTATATCTTGTAGATGGTAGGTTTTGTTAATTTGTCTGTTCAACATTACCGATGTATTAGTTAGTGGTGGAAACTCTTTTGGCTAAATGTAGTAAAATTATGTTTTATCTTTATTGTACTATTTAATGCTGTATGCTTCCCTTAAATAAATAAATATAAGATGGGGATTTGTAATTAATATTGTTCAGTTAACAACTGCTCTGCGGCTTTACACTTTGACCTTGAGAGCGCCCTTACGTCGTCGTCGCTCGCAATAGCGGCGGTTTTCGTAGCGCTGTAGCTGCTGTTGACTGTACTACCGTTTATTATATCCATAGGTCAATCAATAAAAAAATAAGCCGCTGGATGCGACTGATTATCGTGAAGATTAATTAGATTCGCGGTCGCTAGAATTTATGAATTTCCTTTTTAATGAGATATACTTATAAATAATCAGCATACAAAGCCATTTTTTAGATGTAAATGGCCAAAAGAAAAAACTACTGGTTGTGTGAAATAAGAAAAAGAAATATATCCTATGTACTTTGATCATACCATCAGCTGTCAGTGATAATCAATAAGTCGTTTTATAAGAAGGAAACAGTACAAATAAATGAAACACTAAAATTAAATGGTAAAAAACTAAAGTTATTAGGCATTTTATAATTGTCTTCACGTTTTAGCGTGACGGAATAGGGTACCGGAACACGAGGTTTTTTTTATTAAAAAAATAGGTAAAGAATATTGAATAATACTTTAAGGATGAATTCAACGATGCATTTCTGCATAATATATAACATAATAATATTAAATATGCGAACGGATATTAGAGGAATCGAAAGCTTATACAATTCAAATGTGCCGCCTTAATAATTTGTTATTTGGCTGCATCGATTACAAATTCGATTATTTAATTTGTCCCGTTCTTTAAAAGCTATTTGTTCGTCCGCAATACAGTCCACAAAAAATTGAATAGCCCGCACAACCATTTTTTTGCCCTTTTTGTACTATTAAGTATTCTGTGCCTTTACAGTCCACATGCGAAAATAGGTACTTACGTTATTTACTGTGACTGCGTAACACGTAGGTACGTGATATCGACGGCTTCGGTTGACTGATGTGGAACTACTGTTTTCCGAAGATGGGTATAATTTAGTCAGCTAGTGAGGTATTCGCCATTCTCTAACCGTGACGGGAATTAGGTAAAATGAACGGACACGGATATTTTTCGTTCTATCTAAATAAATGCACTTGTTCAACTAATGATATTTTTTAAATAACAAAATGTATTAATTCACTTCCAAAATATATAGACAGTATTGTAAAAATTATAGCTGTTTTGAAGAACATGTGATTCTGGGTTCTGGACAGCGAATGAAAATTAGAAGAATAACTATGAAAAGTATAATTTGGATGATGTTTTACCAAATTAAGAGTATATAAGTAATTCAATTTCTTATCAAATAATTGCTAGAACTAATCCAAGAAAAAAATTTGCCCCGAACAATTAAAGACTCTTGTACAGACGCTCAAAAATCAGGTCAGTTGAGAATGACCGAAACAAAGAAATTCACTTTTATCACTTCAACAGCGTTATCACTATCAGCAAATACCTTTTAACCGCCTCTGTGATCTAGTGGTAACACCACCGGTATTAGATCCAGAGGTCCTGGTTTGATTTCCAGTGAGGGCACATATTGTATTCGTTTTGGTTGGTGGTAGGACTTTTTGAAAGACCGAAGACCGCCTGGCTAGCTACCATCATCTTATCAAACTCTGACGCCATAACAACAATGTTTTCAGTATTGTTGAGTTCGGGTTGTTCCATATTCATCCCATGACGTCTCATCCCACAAGCATATTAATTCTTAACTCATCCCGAATTGTGTTCTTAACTCATCCCACTCATATATTTTAAATTAAATTCTTATCTCATCCCAAATCTATTCCTAACTCATCCCACGACAGTAAGTATCAAGAAAATGTATTAAAAAGTATGGTCACCATAAAAAGGATATTAATAAAATTGCTTAACTAACTATATAAGTAATATTTTCAATAATCCAAATTTTAACAACGGTATTATTAAGGAAATTATTGTACATACTCGTACAGCTGAGTATCTAAATAAAGTGGATTTAAAGCAAATGTCCGTAAATACATAATCAGGACTTTTACAATTTGATAAAACTTACAAAAAAAACCACGAGGATTTTTATCTACTTAGATCAGTTTTTTGGGTCAGGTGTAAACCCAGGTAGTATATTTTATGACTTCTTTCCCTGACCATTTTTATTGTTAAAAAAACAATAACACCACCACACCATTTGTCGTCTTTTTCACACAATAATCTACATTGTTTAGGGAAGCAAAATATTGACGACACTTTAGTTATCATTTGACCTTTAACGCAGAAACTAAGTGCACCTCGTTGTATTAAAAATGCAGGAAGACTATGGTGGAGAGTTACGATATGTGCAATCACAACGAGGTCGTCAAATTTTGTTGTATAACGGTTTCCAATACCAC
The DNA here is from genome assembly GCA_910589605.1 of Chrysoteuchia culmella. Taxonomy (NCBI): domain Eukaryota; kingdom Metazoa; phylum Arthropoda; class Insecta; order Lepidoptera; family Crambidae; genus Chrysoteuchia; species Chrysoteuchia culmella. Next base: position 12,246,005 of record OU342650.1, on the reverse strand, counting down.
AAAAAACGTGAAAATAAAGATAGAAGTACAATTTGGCGATGTGCAAAAGCACCGGCATGCTTTGGAAGTGTTAAAGTGTTAATGAATCAGGACGTTTCATATAATAAAACTCACAGTTGTTCGCCAAGTGAAGCAAAAAATATAGTTAAAGAAGCTTTAAATGAATGTAAAATAAAAGTACAATCAGTAAAAGGTGAACCAATACCATCAGTCTATCAAGATACGTTATTAGCACTACAAGATCAAGGCATCGACCTTGTAACAAAGTTACCAAACTTTAATAACATAAAAAGTGGACTTTATAATGCTCGAAATAAAAGTCAAGGAGTGAAAAAAACTACGTTTAAGGCAGGGCATGAAGTAGAAATTCCAGCTGCATATAAAGACTTTTTACTAATTGATTACCAATATGACAAAACACGTATTCTAGCATTCGCTTCACGGAAAGGACGACAAAGAATGGAAGAATTACGAGTTTTCTATGCAGATGGGACATTTAAATGTTGTATTAAGCCTTTTTATCAGCTTTATGTCATCCACGGTGAAATGAGTGACGGCAGTGAAAATACAAAGATTATTCCTTTGGTATACGTCCTTCTTATGTCAAAGAATCAGGAGACTTACACAACTTTATTTCGTTTAATTAAAGCGGAGATACCAAACTGGAAACCGGATAAATTTGTCGTCGATTTTGAAAAGGCTGTGATAAGATCTATACAAAAAGAGCTTCAAGATACAGAAATAAAATGCTGTTATTTTCACTTCTGCCAAGCACTAGTCAAAAGAGCAAAAAATCTCCAAATTACCAAAAATAGAGAACACATAAAACATCTCAGCCTTTGCCTTGCGTTACCATTGATTCCTAAAAACTTGGTAGACGATGCTTTTCTTTATATAATGGAAGAATGTCCAAAATCTGAAAACATTACCAAATTTAACGATTACCTTGTTTCAACTTGGCTTTATGATGGCATTTTTCCACCACATTTATGGAATGTATATAAGGCAAAACATAGAACGACCAATTCCCTAGAAAGTTGGCATGCAACACTAAATAGGCACGTTGCGAACAAAAAACTTAATATTTTGCAGTTATTGCACATTTTGAAAAAAGATTCTCTTATTCAAAATGCAAGAATACTGCAAAGACAACAAGGAGCATCATCATCAACTACATCGAAAATAGACGTAAATCAAGCGAGGATCGAAAGAACTATCGCAGAACTGGAAGAAGGAAGTATTGTGTTGGGCCATTGCTTAGAAAAGCTGGCACCATTTATGAATACCAAATTAAAAAAATAAATATATATAAAATATTTATATGCATGACATTAGTTTTATGTTACCTTTTTGAAAATAGTGTTTTTTTATACTTTATTATGTTTTTATCTGTTGATTTTGGTAATTACATTATTTTAAAACTCATAGTTGATTAAGTATCTGTATGTTTGTTTTATATTTTGTTATGTTTTTTACTGTTGATTCTGGCAATTATATTATTATAAGAACTCATAGTAGATTTAGAATCGGTGACGGGGTCAGTTTTATATTATTTTATGTTTTACTGATGATTTTGGCAATAACATTATTATAAAAGTCCTAGTTGTTTAAGAATCTGTGTATTAGTTTTATATTTTATTATGTTTTTTACTGTTGATTTTGGCAATTATACTATTACAAAACTCTTATTGGATTATGAATCTGTGTGTTAGTATTGTATTGGTAATTTTAGGATGTATTTTAAAAATTTATTTAATATATATTAGGTAGGAGTAACGGTATGTTCATTTCTTTTATCTATATTTATGTCTGTTGCTGTTAATTTTATTTTAATAATTACTAACTGTATTGTTTAACAACTAACAAGGTTTTATATATTATGTGTGTTTTAATATTTTATTGATGTTGATTTTATATGGTAGATTTCTTCAATACATGTTTGATTATGTTCAAAATATTTGTTTTATTTTTCAATTTATTTCAATATGTATGTAGATTACTACTTACTATATTTTTAGTCAGACCGTACTCAAAGACTTTACCAAGTTTGTTCTATGGGATGAGTTAAGAATAAGAATTGTGAAAAATAGAAAAAAATAAATTTATTTCTGATGTGGGATGAGTTAGGAATAGAAATGGGATGAATATGGAAAAAATAATACGTGGGATGTGACGTCATGGGATGAATATGGAACAACCCTTGAGTTCCGGCAGTTAGGGATAAAATAGCCAGTGCCTCAGTGGTTGAGGAATCCGGGAGAGGCGCTTACACCTTCAGCCGTATCATTACGATGAAAGCAAAGCGTCTTCCCGTTCTTCATAATAAAAAAATACATAAAATAATATCTAACTTTAATAATAACAAGTCAATGGTAGTGCTGTTGACCTCTTTATAACACTCGATTTTTCCATAGCTACCTAATTGTTTATTCAATGTAAGAACCATTATCTTTGAACGATGGTAATCAATATTTTATATACTTGATTATACAGATAAAAAGATAATTTTCATTGATTGCGCTGACGTTCATTAAAACTATATACCTAAGTATTTACTTAATCAGACAAGAGCGAGTCTGCTGAGGTCGACCTTCATAGGTCTCATATATTTTTTTCTGTGATATGTTCTCATTTTTCTGGTATCCTGTCTAGAATTTAAAAAGATTTTTGCAAAAACATCCCTATGTATTGAATAGGTTGTGATTTATTCAGACTAAAAAAATTGAGACCACTTGCGACCCATATCATGTGAAAAGAACAATGGTCTGAATGGCCATAAATGTATGGAGTCTGGTTATTGGACCAGACTCCATGATATATATAAAGTCAAAGTCAAAGTCAAAGATTTTTATTCAAATAGACTTATAGATAAGTACTTTCGAATAGTCCAAAATTTTTTTTCCCTACCAGCCATTCAGGACATCTTTTAACTGATAAGAAGAACGGCCGCAAGAAACTTATCAGCTTTAACAGAAACAACAACATTTACAATGGAACATGTTGTTGCCAAGCACAAATTTACAATTTTGAAATATATTTAATATAAGAGGAAAATTTTCCAATATTCAATTATTAGAATATTTTCCTTTTATCTAATTTATAATAGTTATGTTTTATGTTAGTATCACATCCATGCATTTTGGTCTTTTAAATAATCATCTACCTTGTAATAACCTTTGCTTAAGAGTGACTTTTTAACATATACTTTAAATTTATGCAAAGGCAGCTCTATCAATTGTTGTGGAACTTTATTAAAAAAAGCTATACCTTTCCCCAAAAACGAGCGTCTTTTCAAGTCGAAATTTTGGAACGGCAAGCTTATTCTTATTTCTAGTATTAAAATTATGGACATCGCTACGCTTAATAAATAAATCAAGATGTTTCCTTACATATACTATATTATCATAGATGTATTGTCCCGCCAAAGTTAGTATATTAATCTCTTTAAACAAATCCTTAAGAGAATCTCTCCGTCGAAGGTTGTAAATGGCGCGCACAGCTCTTTTTTGAAGTATAAAAACATTTTCTATATTAGCTGCTGAGCCCCACAACAACAGGCCATAGGACATTACACTATGAAAATAGCTAAAGTAAACTAGTCTTGCCGTTTCAATATCAGTTAAGAGCCTTATTTGCTTTATTGCGAAAGCCGCAGAACTAAGTCTACTCGACAAGGCTTCAATATGTGGATCCCATTGCAGCTTTGAATCCAATGTAATGCCAAGAAATTTTGTACTCTCAACTAACTCTACTACATTCCCATTCAAATTGATATGCATATCGACCTGCACTACGTTAGGTAATGAGAATCTAACAAACTTGGTTTTAGAAGGGTTAAGAGACATATTATTACTGTTGAACCAGTGTGCGACTTGAGAGAGAGCACTATTTACTTCGTCAGAACAATTGTTTCCTCTATCAATTTTAAAAATTAAAGATGTATCATCTGCAAATAGTACTGTCTCACATAAATTACTCGTGTAATGAGGGAGATCGTTAATATAAATTAAAAACAGCAAAGGGCCCAATATTGAACCTTGTGGCACGCCCATAATAATGGGGGCTCCAGTAGAAGCAGTATTATTGACAATTACTTTTTGATTTCTATTGTGCAAGTATGACTGCAAAAGGCTAACAGATTTCTTAGAGACACCATAATGTTCTAGCTTCTTTAAAAGTGTAACGTGATCAACGCAATCGAAGGCTTTAGACAGGTCACAGAATATACCAATTACGTCTTGCTTGCCCTCCCAAGCCTCAAAAATATGTTTGAGGAGTGCAATGCCAGCATCAGTAGTATTTTTACCTTTAGAAAAGCCGAACTGATTGTTATGAAGGATTCGATTTATTGTTAAATAGTCTAATAATTGCGAATATATAACTTTTTCAAAAATTTTACTAAGTGCCGGTAGTACTGAAATCGGCCTAAAATTTGTAGGGTCACTTTTGTCACCCGATTTAAAAAGAGGAATAAGCTTACTACATTTCATTAAATCGGGAAAAGTACCTTCATCTATGCATTGATTAAAAATGAAAGCTAAATATGGAGCTATTGTATCAATAATTGATTTAATAATGTTGGTTGACATGCCCCATAAATCTTCAGTCTTTTTAATATTTATAGACTTGAAAGCTTTTAAAATGTCTTCACTATTAATATGTTTAAAATTGAATACTTTATTGCAGCAGCAACGTTTGGACAGGAATTCAACTTACTGGTAGTTTCTAAGGGTACCCGAGAGAAGAAATCTTCAAAAACACGGGCAACCTCAACGTCAGATTCAATTAATTTATCACCAACTCTAAGACAGAAGGATTTTACATTATTTTTAGTTTTCCCAGTTGATTGGTTAATAATATTCCAAGTAGCCTTTATTTTATTATCCGCTAATTTGATTTTATTTGAAAAGAACATCGCCTTAGCAGCTACACATACATTTTTAAACATTTGAGAATACTTCCTGACATATCCAATAAAATTTGGGTCACAGGAAGTATGCTTTGACGCATAGAGGTCATATAGTTTCCTTCTGCTTGTGTAAATTCCCGGCGTGGCCCAATCACTAAACTTTACTTTATCCGAATTACAATTGATCACTTTTTGCTTAAATGTTTTACTAAATTCGTCTTCAACCACATGAAATAAATCATTATAAAGATAATTAGATTCCATAATAGGAACTGGTAAAGACTCAATTTTATTAATTACATTGTTTCTAAATTCATCTATGCCCTTTTTAGTTATTGGTCTGCACACAATTTTCCGCTTAGGACAGACATGATGGTGCTCTATAGAGGCTTGTTGTCCACTATGGTCCGATTTAATAACATTTATTATAGATTTCTCAGTGAATACACAGTTTGAAAAAATGTTGTCTAAACAGGTGGCAGATGTGGGTGTTATTCGGGCATTAAAGGTATGTGATAGATTAAACGATTTAAATAAATTTAAAAATCTACTTGCTAGCTTCGACAACTTTGAGTCTAAAATGTCAATATTAAAATCCCCACATATGACAACCTTTTTATTACTTTTACTAGTTATTCTTAAAATTTCCTCCATAGTGGACTCAAACTCTGGGTAATTACTCTGAGGGGGTCTATAAACACATATTACAATTATTTGGTCTAGTTCCACACAAGACAATTCAATTATTCGTTCAATTGAGAGGGATATTATATCTTTGCGCTCTTTGTACTGAAAATGATTATGTAAAATTATAAGAGACCCTCCTCTAATAGCAGATTGCCTACTAAATGAACTCGCAATTCTATAATTATCCAGATTTAAAACTACTTCATGACATTTTAACCAATGCCCAGTGATACACAACACATCAACATTTTCACAGTTTAAAAACAAACATACTTCTAGGTCATACTTCTAGGTCAGAAAAGCCTTGTATATTTTGATGAACAATTTTTAAACATTTTGGCTTTCCTCTTGTCAACACTGGGCTAGAGGACACCTCTGTTGTCTCTAATGGTAATTTAAATTAACCAAGTCAGTGTTGGGATTCAATAGAATCAAATTACTTGGAACAGATTCCAAAGTTATATTACAAATGTCAGAATTTAACTGCTCAATAAAAGCAGAGGTTTTTATAGCCAGATTATTGGCTAAATGTTTAAAATAAAAAGATAGCGTAAGCGCTATTTGTCTCTTATAATAGTGAGGCAGATAGTAATTATCTTTTGTCAAGTTGAAATTATTTAACAAAGGATTTATGTCAATTATATGTAGCATTTCAGTGTTATGAAAGGCTACTGTGTTTAATGTTAAGTTTAAGTTGTATCTTAACTTATTTTCTATCTCTGTGAAACTTTGACTGTAGGGAAATGTAAACATTACAACTTTCCTAACATTTAAAGAGCATAGAGAGTTAACATAAGATATCAACTGTTGTTTCTTGACATTAACCCTATTCCCCATCAAAATTATGATATTTGTGTTATCACTATAAGATTTCCCAACAATTGTTTTCATTATATCATTTATACTTGAACCAGGCATACAATAATTTACAATATTTTCCTTTGAATTTTTCTGAATTAAATGGCCTAAGTTCTTCCCAATGTCATCACAGAACATAATTGTTTTAGTATCACAGTTTTTAGCAGCAGAAGGGGACATACTTTTATTGCATTGCAATAAACTATCAGAAAGAGAAACAGAGTTGGTTAGTAAATCACCCACCTGAGCAACTTGGCCTGATGAGTCATTTTGACTTAAACAAGTGTTGGCAATCATACAACTACAGCTGCATTTCTTACCTAGTGACTCAAACCGATCTGTGTTAAAATTACAAATATCTATCATGTCATTTGCAGCAATTTTTTGATAATTTAGCTGTTTGCGAGAGAACTCACTCAAATTAGTATACATTTCCCTCAGTGAAAGTTCCAAATTGTCAATTTTGTTACCTAACTGAATATCCAACATATAATTTTTTTTATTGTTATTACATGATTCCAACTTAATCACATTTAATTTTTCCAACAATTGGCTACGTTCTTTCCTTAAATCACTATATTTGTTATAATAATTTTGTCTTTTAACCAATTTTTGTGTTTTCTTTATATATCTATTAATCTTAATATATTTTTTTAATTTCTTCCCGCTACTGAAACGACAATAATTTTTTATGTATGAACATGATCTACTAACATCGTTGACACATTCTAAAGGTGAATCGTCACCTGTTGCAAAATTACATTGAGATAACTCATTGAACAGGCTTTGAGAGTGCTTTTCTTCTATAATACTTTTATTTTCTTTCTCTAAATCAAGTGTTTTCTTTTGAGAAAGAGACAATCTTATTTCAAGGTCAGTTATGCGACTCAATGCCTGTTCATGGGTGTCAGAACAATCCCTAAATGACTGAATGAAGTCTTCCATTCGGTTACACTTGTCTACAACTTCAGAGTATTTATGATGAATCTCAGCGAGTTCATTCTTGAGTTCAGAGTTCCGAGTAATCGTCTTGAGGATTTCATTCTCGCTGTCCTCTCTTTCCTGCAGTAAAGTGTGATTAAGTTCCTTTGCTGCCTTCAGATCTTCCAGGGCATTCTTGAGCTTACGCTCCATATCCTTTGCAGATATTCTCCGGGTCATCATAATTGTTTAAAAAGGTTGGATTTATGATTCAATGCTAAAATAAAAAAATGAGATTACTATCTTATTAACTCAAAATTCAGGTTTGTTTTTAAAAGAAACAAATGAATTTCTAAAGAATTTATGTGATTGCAGAAATAATTTAGTAAGATAATGATAGCTTGTATTTTAGGTATTGTTTATAAATCAATCAAGTATCACCATCAACTTTACTTTGTGTAAAGGAAAGCGAGGTTACTCAAGTTGTGTAAGTATAATAATATGTTAAGTTACTGCTTTATATAATAAATTTTAAGATATTATTATGGTAAATCTGAATGTAAGTGACTTACAGGTTTTACCGTCAAATTAGCTTTTACAAAGTAAAGAGAGGCCAAACCTTTATGCAGGGAATACTCTGTTTAATTTTAATTTACTTAACTCTAATGAATGAACTCTAATGAATTACTTAACTCTAATAACCTACACCTATCAATTAAAATAATAAAACATAAATATTAGTTAATAAGAAAATAAATTAAATACTCAATATGCATAAGCACAAAAACATAACGTTAAAACAAACGTTATTTTGACTGGCGTGCATCGATCTACCGTGCATCGATCTACCGTGTTTCGACCTAGCGTGCATCGATCTACCGTGTTTCAACCTAGCGTGTATCGATCAACCATGTTTCGACCTAGCGTGCATCGATTTACCGTGTTTCGACCTATGATTTCTATGATATCGTTGCCTCTATAGGACTTTAAAACATTGCAAATTACGGGAACATCCATTTTTAAGGATTAATACACCCTACTACCAATGAGTGTTATCGACTGATAAACATTCAAAATGTGGGTAAGCAAATTATTAGAATAAAATCGTAGACCCACTTACGTGGGAAATATAAAAATGTAAGGTGTAAGTACTTTATTTTTATTTTATAATTATAACTTATTGCATAGGTACTTAATTTGTCATACATAATAATGAACAAACAATATTTAAACTAGTAAATACGTATAATATTAGGCACTCACAATTTTTTATTGACTTTGAGAACAAGGAGGAGGTTTTCATTAAATTTTGGCATCAAAATTGTTAAAGTATTGATGACACGTTGCTTAGTACCTATTACTTATCCATAAAATAGTATATTGTTACTCATTTTCCTTGATTTCGATCTAGCGTGTTTCCGCCCTCTTGGTCGATGCACGCTTGGGCGAAACACAGGACATCGATGCACGCTAGGTCGAAACACGGTAGATCGATTCACGCTAGCTCGAAACACGGTAAATCGATGCACGCTAGGTCGAAACACGGTTGATCGATACACGCTAGGTTGAAACACGGTAGATCGATGCACGCTAGGTCGAAACACGGTAGATCGATGCACGCTAGGTCGAAACACGGTAGATCGATGCACGCCAGTCAAAATAACGTTAGTTCTATGCAAAACAACTCCACATAAGTAATATAATTTTAACTGACTTCATGGTGGTGGTGATGTAGGACGCACAGTTTGAACTTTGGACTCGATGGTGGTGGTCAAAGTTGAGAAAACTCCATGCCAAACTAAGGCCGGTCTAATAGTGTCGGTAACAAGTATAGATTCACCTCGGAAACTAAAAGTACCATAAACAGACACACGCTATCGTTTTGGAGGCGTTGAAACTGAAGAGGTTACTAAGACCCTCCTGTTCAACGTGGCTTAACGTCGGGTTCGATGGCTGAACCACGGCGTCTCTCATCAACATCACGTTGTTACCACTGACTTTTGCATTAGACAGAAAGGTTACGACGTTATTACAAATCTTTAGCCGAATTAGTATGACAAATGAATAGCAGCTCCATTTGCGTTGAGTCTTGTAATATACCTACCTTTCAACAGTTTTAAATCAAAATGAGGCATTCCAATTTCCAAAATTATATTTTGATGTGCATTAAATAATTTACATTAAACCGGCTACGTAATTTTTTGCCGACCAGTACTAAAATCACTCTGGCACAAACCCTTTTGCTGTCTATAATAGACTACGCTGATGTCTGCTACACTGACCTGTCTGAGGAGCTACTTGACAAATTAGAGCGTTTGCAGAATGTTTGCATCAGATTTTTTTTAACTTTCGAAAATACGATCACGTTTTACACTTACGAACCAAACTCAACTGGCTGCCTATTCGCCGGAGCAGGGACTTATATGCTCTCAAGATCCTCTACTCTATCCTTTTCCTACTTACTTTGCCACCTTACCTCAAAGAATGCTTTTCCTTTCGTACTTCGTGTCCACACTGTACCTTGCGCTCTTCTTATACCCTTGCCCTAGAAATTCCTCGTCACTCCTCTGACTTTGTTTCCTACTCATAGTCTACATAAACGAGTTTGAGCCTTTCTGATGTCTATGGTATCAGAAAGGCTCAAACTCTGCAATCCTTTCGCGATCGAGTTAGAAGTCATTTCCAGAAAGGAAATCTACATCATAATATTATCTATTTACTCTCCCTATAACTATTTATTTATCAATATAGGTGTATAGGTTTATTTTCTCCATTCTTTTATGCGCTTACTCCACTTATATTCTATTTCTTTCTTTCTTTCGCCCAAGGTTGCCTGGAAGAGATTGCTATGTAGCAATAAGGCCGCCATATGTGTGTTTTCTTTGTTGTAATTTGTTCTATATCTGTATGTTTATTAGTGTGCAATGAAGTTATTATTAATATAAATAAAATAATAAAATAACATAAAATAAAATTTTATATAGTAACAACACTTTGCCATTAATTAAATGGTGATTGGAGCCTCCATTTAAGCGAATATAGCCTGTGTTTGGGGGCTCCGCTCTTCCTTAGCTAATTATTTTAGAAAAACAAAGAGGCGATATGGTTCATTCTTGTACAAGTTTATAACACCGATATTACCAGGTCACCCAGCCCTACGATAAGGAACTTTCTATCAAATCTTAGGATCAGAACATCATTATAAAAGACATATAATAGTCTGCTGGGTGAACACAACATGACAGAAAATATTCTTAATGAATGTAGTTTAATACATTTACAATTAGAGTCACTTGTCAACAATTAGGTTAGAGACAAATAAAGAAGAAGAAAAGTTATGCAACGTGTATTTCCTTGTGTGTGTGTGTGTGTGTGCGTGTGTGTGTGCATGTGTGTGTGCATATGTGTGTGTGTGTGTGTTTGTTGATTAATATACCTATTCTACAGCAGTCATGAAGTGCAATACAGTAATGATTATTATTATTATTATTATTAAATACACTTATAAAGTGCAATAAGAATGTAATGAACTGGGATCTGTTTATTATGATCATAATCAACCATTAAATATTTAATTAATACATATTAATTTAAAATACTTCAGTCGCACTATAAAATTACGTGTTTTTGTTTACTTCTATAATATCTCTTCTATAATTCTGTGAGGAACTTTTAAGTTTTTGTGCTGACCAACAGTGGGTTTGTGTTGACTTAGATTGTTTACCTCCAGACAGCTACACATATGTAAGTGAGGCACATGGTTGTCAACGCTGTATCATGACTGAAGCTGCACACTGCTCATTTACAAGTGCTGACATATTGTACAGTACTTACTGGTGTGTGATTTTAACATGATCAGGCCTAAGATAAATTATACTAATGTAGAATATAATTATATAGTTTGGGGTGAACGTGATACTAGTCAAATAGAGTTATACAGCACATATTGTGATAATAAACTTAAATAAATTGATTTTCTTCCTGAACTAACTTGTTGTAATAGTAATAAAATTTGTGTTAACATTAGCCATAAATTAGAGATAAATAATATATATGTCGCAGCATCTCAAGGAATTAACCTAAAGAGTGTTGCTATTGATTTCCGTTTCCTTTTAAAACATCAGGCAAATATTGCCTGAGTGGAATCATGGATGGCGTAACAGAGCGCTGCCAAAGTTAGACAGTTTATTGACATATAAATTGTTTGATAGATGACAGTTGTTTTGGCAGATAACGTTTGATACGTTGTGTCATTGGTTAGTCTGTGGTTTTTGACTTTGGCAGTTGACATTTAAAAAGGCGGGAAATCGTCATTCTTGGCGGGAATTGGCTCGGAGCGGATGTGTTACGCTGTCTTGAGACCATTACGTTTTAAATCGAAGCATATCTCAAAAATCATTGATTTCCTTTGCTATTTGATTGTTAATTTTGAATAAAACACTTTTGAAGAAGATAATTTGCAGTTTATTTCAATAAAATCATGGATAACAGTGAAAAGTGCAACGATGTCCCGATATCAGAAGTGGGATCTCCTGCACCACAAGAAAAAGTGGACAGCGAAGAGAATAAGTGGAAAATGATATTGGAACAACAAAACCGAAATTTCTTAGCATTATTACAAGCAATGCAAACACCAACCGTGAGTACTAAAGTTGTGTTACCTGAGTTTAACCCTGATTGTGCGAACGCCAATGCACACGCGTGGATATCTACCGCTGATATTTGCATGGCCGACCAGCCGCTACACGGCGCAGCGTTGACAATATCTTTGAGCCAAGTTTTAAAAGGATCAGCCGCGTCTTGGTTGTCAAAAATATCTTATCCTGGTATGACGTGGGCTGAATTCAAGAACATATTTAGTGACACCTACGATAGTCCTGAAACGAACGCTGCTGTACTAATGAATATGAACGCGGGTAGGCCGAAAAAAAATGAGGGTCTAGCAGCGTACGCCGCTTGCCTTATGACATCGCTTATGTCTCAATGGAAGAATTCTACGGTGGAGGAGATTGCTGTTGCTACTGTTTTGTCACATATAGCTCAGTTTGAACCGCGAGCGCAACGTTTGGCCTTCACGACCGATATACGTAACAAAAATCAGCTGCAGCAAGAATTGAAAGCCTTATCGTTTAAGAGGAAATCCGAAGTGCCATCAAATGACAGGGATTCTCCATATTTTAAGAAGTTCAAGACTACGCCAGTGCTTAAATGCTTTAAATGTGGGAAGCCAGGGCACAAGTCGATAAGTTGCCGTTTTTCAAGAGACATGAACACAGAAGTCCAGCTTAGTACTACAACCGGAACATCGAACAATCATACTGCTAACTTAAAACCTAGAAGCGCCCCTACCTGTTTTAAATGTCGAGAAGTTGGACACATCGCGCCTAACTGCCCTTCATTGAACAAGAAAGAAGATGCATCTGGTGTAGCGGCCGTCGAGCGTCGAGTCGACACCTGCGTGATTGGTGCACCCTTCGGGACTCTGAGTCATGCCGGTGAGCAAATTCCTTTCTATTATGATTCCGGTTCTGAATGTTCTTTGGTAAAAGAATCTGTTAGTCATAAGTTTTGTGGAATGCGGTTCAATAGTCTTGTTAGAATGACAGGTATAGGGCAATCGAGTGTGAATAGTATCGCTTAAATTTTGACATTAGTTGAGATCGATAGTCTGTTTGTTGAAATATTATTTCATGTGTTACTTTATGCGCCACGATGTGATGATTGGTAGAGAAATCTTGAGTCAGGGCTTAGCTGTAAATATGACATCGAATAAACTAAAATTGGCTCGAGTCAGAGCTGTGAATGTCTGTCATATTGAAGAGCAGCCTTTCAATTTTGAGAACATTGACATCTCTCACATTGACTCATCTCATATCCCAATAGAACATAAACCTAAGCTTTTGTCTATTTTAAAGCAAGTCCTGATGAACGACAGGTCGTCCGGGATAAAATTAACGAACTCCTTGCATACAATGTCATTCGGCCAAGTTCTTCCCCCCTTTGCCAGTCCTATACTTCTGGTCAAGAAAAAAGATGGCATTGACCGAATGTGTGTGGATTACAGGGAGCTAAATGATAATACTATTCCTGATAGGTTTCCATTACCATTGATCTCTGACCAAATTGATCGCTTGAGTGGCTGGTATTACTTTAGTATGCTAGATATGGCTAGTGGCTACCACCAACTCCCAATTCACCCAGATTCGATTGAGAAGACCGCATGCGTTACTCCTGAGGGCCAATTTTAGTACTTAACCATGCCATTCGGGCTCCGCCATGCTCCTGCGTCTCTTCAACGTGCTGTTAGTAAAGCCCTTGGGGAGCTAGCTAATAGTTATGTAGCGGTATACATGGATGACATTCTTATCTTGGGGGGATCGGATGTAGATGAAGCCATAAATAGAGTACGCACTGTACTAAACACATTAACGAAAGCGGGTTTCTCTTTCAACATTAAAAATGTTCTTTTCTCAAAGAAAAAGTTGAGTATCTTGGTTTCGAAGTGTCCCGAGGAGAAATTAGACCCAATCCAAGAAAGATTTAATGGCCCTACCACCTCCTAAAACGGTTTCGCAATTGCGTCAATTTATTGGCTTAGCTACTTATTTTCGTCAATTTGTCCCTAAATATTCACAAATTATGTCACCTCTGTATGCACTTACAAATCCAGTAAAAGGGAACATTAATTGGACCACCACACATGAGGAAATTAGACAAAAAATAATAACTATTTTGATAAATGAACCTGTATTTACAATTTTCGATGCCGAATGTCCAATAGAATTGCATACGGATGCAAGTTCAGTCCAATAGAATTGCATACGGATGCAAGTTCTATTGGTTATGGTGCAGTGTTGCTTCAGGTCAAAGATAAGAAACGTCACGTGATTGCTTATTATAGTAAGCGCACTTCAACCGCAGGGTCCAAATACCACTCATATGAGTTGGAAACTCTAGCGGTTGTAAACACCGTCAAACATTTTAGGCACTATTTGCATGGCCGTAAATTCACTGTGGTTACTGATTGTAACTCCTTGCAAGCTTCTCGTAGGAAACTTGATTTAACTCCCCGAGTCCACAGATGGTGGACTTTCTTGCAAGCATTCGACTTTGAGATAATGCATGTCGAAGGAAAGCGTATGTCTCATGCTGACTTCTTTTCACGAAACCCATTACCAATTTGTCCTATAAAAATCGTAGATAAGGTACAGCAAAAGGAAGTCAATTTCACTAGTCTACCTGACAATTGGTTTCTTGCTGAACAGTTACGCGATCCTGTCATTTCCAAAATAATTACAGACATTAATGACCGTCAGCTTAGCGCTGACTTAGCTAAAACCTATGAATTACGATCTGGTGTGCTGTATCGTAAAGTTCAAATAAATAATAGGACTAAATGTTTGCCGATACTTCCACGAGCATTAAGGTGGTACGTAATTAACTCGACACACAATTCTTTAATGCATCTTGGTTGGGAAAAGACCCTCGAAAAGCTTTACGACTTATATTGGTTCGAACATATGACCAAATACGTACGAAAATTTGTGGACAACTGCGTCACATACAAAGTTTCAAAGACGCGTTCCGGAAAGGTCCAAGCAGAACTTCACCCCATTCCCAAGGTTCCAATACCGTGGCATATCGTACATATTGATGCCACAGGCAAACTTAGTGGAAAGAATGACAAAAAAGAGTATGTTTTCGTAATTATTGACGCTTTCACTAAGTTTGCGCTGCTGTATCATACTTCTCATATCGACACTGTTAATGCTATACGCGCAGTAAAAGCATGTGTTTCCTTTTTTGGTGCCCCGAATCGAATTATTGCCGACCAAGGGCGATGCTTCGCAAGCTCTGATTTCCGTGAGTTTTGTACATCACATAATGTCCATCTCCACTTAATTGCCACTGGCAGCTCTCGTGCAAACGGGCAGGTTGAACGAACTATGAGCACTTTTAAAAACATGCTTACTTCTGTAGAAACCAGTGGAGTACACTCTTGGCAAGAGGCACTTCCTGATGTCCAGTTAGCCCTCAACTGTTCCGTTAACCGTGTAACAAAATATAGCCCGCTTGAATTGCTAATAGGAAAAGTGGCGCGACCTTTGGAGTTAATGTTTGCTGAGGACACTGAAACCGACTTCGATCTCTCTAGTGCACGTGAACACGCTGTTAATAATATCACCAGTAGTGCAACATATGATAAAGCTAGGTTTGATAGCACGAAGGCGCAATTCGACAGATTTTCGGTAGGAGATTTTGTTTTACTGAAGAATGAGGAGCGCAACCAGACGAAACTTGATCCTAAGTACAAAGGTCCATTCAAAATAGTTGAGGTGTTGGAAGGCGATCGGTATGTCCTGAAAGCCCTTAATTCTCGTTGAACCTATAAGTATGCACATGACAGGTTGCGAAAAATGCCTGATGGTTATGCTCCTCAGGATGAAGAGTTGGAAATCATTAGTGAAAGCGAATGATTTTCTTTGTTATTTAATTTGTTAATGTGTTATTGGATCTATGGCTTGCAAAGTTTAATTTCACCACCATTACTGGTTACGATTCAAGTTGTGTTTGATAATTAAAACTTAAGAGATACTGCTGTCTGATCTGTCTGTGATGGAATGGTGGTGTGGTTTTGTGTATTCTACCACGAGGTGGTAAAGAGTGCTGGTATCCTGTCACTGCGTAGAGTGGCAAAGAGTGCTTTTCGCACTGTTGTGTTGGTTTACTACCACTTCATAAGAGTGGTAAAGACTGTGATGTTGTTTGGTATACTATCGCTTTGGAAGTGGTAAAGAGCACTATAGGTACCATGATTAGACTATTCCAAGCTATGGTTCCTAATTCTATCCTACTGATAAAAGATTATGATGCAATCCGTAAACCCTCTTCAGCCTTTGTTCTAGTCTCATCCCAAGATTTACCGTAAAATATTAGGCCCGTATCATCGGCATAGGTAAAAATCTTACAGCTTGATAGCTTAAGGTTGCAGAAATCATTAATATAAATTAGGAAGAGGCTAGGACCGACTACACTGCCCTGGGGCACACCATAGGTAACTGAGGCATCTTCGGAAGTGTGTTCTCCAATTTGCACCCTTTGAGTCCGATTAGATAAATAATTGGTGAAAAGTTTTAGAGTGTGTCCACGAATGCCTATTTTGTCCATTTTCCGTAAAAGCAGCGAAATGGAAACCGAGTCAAAGGCTTTTGCCAAATCTAAAAACACTCCTACACATTTATTTTTATTATCAAGATGTTCGGCAATATATTCATATTCATATTCATATTATTTATTCATTCATAAACATGGGTATTACAAAGATGTCAGTTAGATACAGAAAAAAAAGTTACAGCCATGATTCACCTTAAAGGATGAACATTAATATCTTGTAAGTATACAATACACCACTATAAACGCAATTATTTGATTATTATAAAATTTTACTAAAATAAAATGTCAATATATGAAATGTCAATGTCCTTATAATTATTATTAAACTTATGACTACCTATATCTAGTTGTCTATTTTATCATTTAAAAATAAGCTAATGTCATAATACACTTTTTCAGCAAGGTAGCCATTGAGCGCAGTTTTAAATTTTTGTTATCTTTGATCGTGCGTATGGTCAGAGGGATTTTATTATAAATTTGAGGTCCCATACAATTAACACTCATTCTCCTGAGAAGAGTTTTGCATCCATGAGTAACTTTCAAGGTGCCTTCACGGCGACTACCGATGGGATTCACTACAAAAAAATCAGGATTGTTTCGGATAAAATTTGCAACTTCACTTATATACATGGATGGCAGTGTTAGAATTTTATACTTACGAAAGTAGGGTACACATGAGTCATCTTGTTTTAGACCAAAAATGCATCTGAGACATTTCTTTTGTGCTTTAAAAACACTTTGTTTGTCAGTACTATTAGCCCAGAACATTATCCCGTATCGTAATGCTGATGCAACATAACCGTGATAGGCTGTCAAGAGCGTCTTAACATTAGCAACTTTTCTTAATTTATATAGGGCATACGAAAATTTGTGCAGTTTCTGTATTAGATTAGCAATATGATTTGTCAGTTCAGTAACAGCACCAGTTGTAGACTTTCGGGCTCTAAATCCAAATTGATTTTGATATAAAAGTTTTTGATTCTCAAGAAAAGATAATAGCCTTTTGTTCATGACCTTTTCTAGTATTTTGGATAGAGCAGACAAGACAGATATTGGGCGGTAATTATCCACGCAGTTTCTCCTACCTGATTTATGTATAGGATGAATGATAAAAATTTTGAAAACTTGTGGAAATACTCCCATTCGTAAGCACAAGTTCACAATATGTGTAATGGGAAAAACAAGATAATCTAAGCCTATTTTAAGAATTTTATTGGAGATGCCATCCCATCCAGTTGCACAGTCATTCTTAAGATTATTAATTAGAGCAGCAATTTCAAAATTAGTAGTCTCCATTAAAGCCATGGAATTACAAGGACTACGTTGACCAGAGTAAGTAAACCTTTGAGGAGAGTTGGTTTGTGAAGAAGTGGGAAATTTACTTGCTAGATTTTTACCAACGTCTGCGAAATAGTTATTAATGTAATTTACAGAATTTTCTGGGCTATCCGCTATTCTTAAAAGATCGCTAGAAATTGTTTTATCTTTTTTCAGGTGAGCAATATTTTTAACTATACCCCAAACCTTTTTCAGATCCTTCGAATGTTTTTTGAGTTCATTTTTTTTCAGGCGCTTCAGAATGTCATTGCAGTAATTTCTATATCGTTTATATGTGACCGAGAGAATAGAGTTATTTGGGTCTGCTTTACATTTAAGATGCATTCTGTCTCGATTTTTTATGCAGCGGATGAGACCAGGGGTGATCCAGGGCTTTAAACAATTATATTTTCGCGAAATTACCGTTTTTATAGTTCTGTTCATGATACAGCTTGAGAGTAGATCAACTAATTTCTTCGCATCTGCATCCTGTGCTGAGAGAATGTCAACAAAGCTCGTGTTTTTGATGTCATCTAGCAGTGCATCATAGTTAATTTTTTTCACAACTTGGTTAACACTTTGCTTAGATAATGATCTGGAATAGAGTTCTGGAAAGAAACCAATAAATTGAACCAAAGGTCGGGATTGCCGGTGAGTGTCGCTAGTGCACATGAGCCTAGTAATAATTTTAGGGTTACATCACCTTTAAATGGCCAGAAACAGATGTGCGACACCGAGGCTTATTTGCAACTTAATGAGACTGAAGTTAAGGTTATATTTACTGCAAAACAAGTTAAAGATGTTGTAATGTATCATAATCTGTGGCTCTTTACTCTGTGGAGCTCTCTCTTCTATCTTGTCGATTGACCTGCGATGTTGATTATAAAACGTGTGCTTGGCGTAATAAAGTTATTAGTGGATTTTATAACATATGACTAGAGGTCACGATGGCCTAAGTCTCGAACACCTGCGTTTTGCTAAACCCCACCTAGCTAGACTATTGGCTATGTTTTTCTCATTATGTGTGAATCATTCATATATTCCAAGTGATATGATGAAAACCTTTGTTGTGCCAGTTATTAAAAATAAAACAGGTGACGCTTTCGACTTAGGTAATTATAGGCCCATCTCTCTGGCTACTATTATAGCAATGGTTCTGGACAGTTTACTTGAGACACATTTCACAGAAAACCTTAAATTGCACGATGCCCAGTTTGGCTTTAGAAAAGGGTTATCTACTGAAAGTGCCATAATGTGTGTCAAGGAAACTGTTAAGTACTATACTGATAGAAAGACTCCAATTTATGCCTGCTTTTTGGACCTATCAAAAGCGTTCGATTTGGGGTCCTATGATGTCTTATGGCGGAAGCTTATAAATGAAACAACCTTACCAGGGGAGACCATATCACTACATAGGTATTGGTATAGCAACCAAATGTGACTATGTGAGGTCGGCAGGGGTTCTCTCTGAGGGTTATACCTTGGGTTGTGGGGTAAGACAGGGGGGTATCACCTCCCCGTTGCTTTTTAACCTTTACATGAACCATCTTATCGTTGAGCTGAGTGGCGCCAGAGACGGCTGTCATATAGATGGCGTCAGCGTCAATAATATTAGCTACGCGGATGACATGGTGCTACTGAGCCCATCGATATTCATATATCGATGGGCTGGAGGATTTATTGAATGTAATGGTCTGAGATTACTTGTGGACAAATGTGAATCCTATGCTCAGATATAACACTGCTAAGAGCGAGATCATGGTGTTCAAAACACGAGGGTAGGACCTTAGTACCATACCATCTGTACATCTTAATGGAAAGCCCTTGAACCGGGTTCCTCATTTCAAATATATGGGTCACTGGTTCACCGAGGATATGAGTGATAGTAAGGATATTGAGTTGAGAGGGAACGGAGGTCGCTGGCAGTCCGGTGCAACATGTTGGCTCGGAGATTTGCACGGAGCTCTAATGAAGTCAAGTTGACCCTTTTTAAATCATTCTGTCAAACATTTTATACGTGCAGTCTCTGGAGTAACTATACGCAGGGGACTTACAGAGCCCTCCGCGTCCAATACAACAACGTGCTCAGGGTGCTGATGGGGTTGCCGCGTCACTGCAGCGCGTCGGGCATGTTCGCCGTCGCGAGGACGAGCCCTCACAGCATCCTGTGACAGACAGGTGGGAATCTCCACTCCTGCAGCATTGGTTGGCGCTTCATGTGCCCCAAATAAATTTAATGTATTTTATTTTTAAGTTATTTATAATTTATAATTTTATTATTGTTATTGTTATTATCTGTAAAAATATGGATGTAAAATTCTAAAATAAATGCTTATAATTATTATTATTATTATTAAACCTCCAAGGTAAGAAAAAAATAATAAAAATGATACTTATGAGGGGAAATTCTTAATGAATTAACTTCCATGATCTATTTAGAAATAGAAATAGAAATCTTTAATACTTCGTAAATACGTGTCGTGAAACTTACTTGTAAAATCCGCTATTCGTTTGTAAACATCGTCGAGATTGCTAAGAAACTTTCCGGCTTGAATTTCTGCCAAACAACGGAAAAACAGCTTTTATATTATATCACGGGCACCACCACTACCTAATTTAGTTAATAGTCTTGGAGTTTGTCATAAGGTCCACTTCTTAATTACGAAAATAATTATTAAAAAGACGCTAAAGGTTTGGCAGTAGAATTAACGGGTTGCACTCCGGGAGTGCCGGCTGAAGTCAAAACCGCTTAAACGAAATAGCAGGAGCAGGCATACATTTTCGCCGCGCCGTAGAAAGAGAGGGGGATATTACTTCCTCTCCTACGCCGCGCCGGCGGTCTACTCTCCCTTTCACGTCTCAATATGTCATACGTTTTTTACTTTATTTCCTCGATACTTAGGTACTCGAAAGTTTTTCGTGCTAGGCCTAGAGAATAGCAAGGTTGGTCTGGAAGTCTGAACTCGGCGAAAAATCTGGCCAAAATCGGTTTTTGAAGGATAACTTTTTAAATAATTTAAGAAAGAATAGAGTCATGGCAATAGAGGCCACAGAATCTTTAGAAAAAAAAATCTCTAGTAACATTCGTAGCATTATCCAGGGATACACCAACAAGGCAGGTAAGAGATATGATAATCAGTTCCTTAGTGGTCCACGAGGAAACAGCGAGGATTCCGGGAGAAGCGCGATTCCACCTTCAGCTTTATCATTGTCAACATCAGGTACCTATGATGAAGGCTAACAGAGGGTTGCACCATGTCACTTTTATTTACTATTACGTTTACGTTTCAACGTGTACACAAACATGGGAGTGGGAGCAGGGTAATCGTAATAGTAACCGTGTAATATGGTGCAACCCTCAGGCGTTTCCCCGCAGTGACCAGATTCCAGACAGTGATAATGTCGTCTATGATGACTTGCATTTGGTGGGTACTTACTAGTACTTATGATAAGCTTTTAATTACCTTATAATGATTATTAATAATAATGTATGTACATACTTTGCGAAGTCATACGTGACATAATTCAATAAGAGGATTATGAAATCTTAATCACTTATAAGAAAGCCAATATTACAGTTTACACTCTAAAAAGATATGGTAAATCAAATAAGCGATTGTCACATCATATCTACCGCCAAATTCTCATTGAAACTGAATTTGAATTATAAGGTTAAATGAAACGAAAGACTGCATTATTATTTTCATTTAAAATTCAGTCAACATGTCCCTCAACTCAACAGACTTATGCTTGTTTTGTATAACCAGATGTTCGACTGGCCGTGTTCAAACTGGCTCCAGACGCTCGGTTTGACTCTGCGTCAGATATGGCCGCAGCTCCTTGTTCTTCCACGTGGTCAACTTTCTGCCATTTCACATGTACGGCGACGTTGCACTGCTACGTGCAGTGTAAAACAACAGTCATGTATAGCTTTCACATGCACTGCGATCGTGTACAGTCACTGCACGGCCTTTGTGCACGTAAAAGTTGTCAATGGAGCTCATACATTACAGCTTTTCGCTGCACGGTCAACGTCGCCGTACATGTGACGACCTCATCTCATGAATTAAGTCACACGTGTCAAATTACGCGGCGTAAAAACCTATAAATACTATTATCGATCATTCCGAGCACGGTTCTATCAAAACTTCAAAAGTGTAATAAAGTGTGATGCTTTTGATAGATTAATTACCTACATTTTTGTGTATGCTTAAACAATTATAGATGATTGATTTATATAAAAACGAAGGTCACTACATGTCGCTGATTAGATGATTGATGAAATAAACGTCTGAACTCGTCACCGACTGATTGTGAGGCGAGTTTATCACAGATTAGATACATCCGAGTAAGAACATAGGGTATAGTTTAGTATACTAGTAGAGCTAGTAGACGTAGAGTGTAGACCCACTGTAGCGCAGTGGGACTACGGGGTAAAAAATTACCTGTGGACCCACCAGGGGGACAAACAGAGGGTACCACGGGTAATAAGGGATTATTTTATGCGTCGTCAATATTATTTAAGTTGGTACATAAAGTTTATTTTATTTTATTATTATTATAATTTCCTTTATGTCATTACAAAAACATCCGATGGAAAAAAATAAGTAAAACATCCATAGTAATGCTTGCACTACAAACATTCGGAATCTGGATAGCGGTCACTTGCGCTAAATAGTCGCTCCATCGTCTATTTGGAAATTTGGTGTTCCAAATGGAAATAAAAAGGAAAACCAAACAAAGAAAAGGCAATATATACCGAATTCATTATCTTCACGTAGACCGCCTAAAGTAAAGCCTGGAATCCACAATTCTAAAAATAGTCGAAATTCTTGGCAGGTCGTTATTGGACGCGGTTTCAAAGTAAATGTAGGTATAGCAGGCGACTTATTGGGATTCGATTCGGCTCGGCTCGGTACGCCTAGTGGACGTGGGGTTTACTTAACAGAAGGTGTATTTCAGATTTCTGCCCTCGAGGCCCTCGATATTCCAGATGCTTGTAGTCAGAGCCTAAGAGCGTTTGCGTACTGCGTTCAAATCGAATACGTGAATCGCTGTAGCTATCGTCGTCGCTCGCGATACAGTCAACAGCACGCACGGCTTTACACTTTGACCTTGAGAGCACCCTTACGTCGTCGTCGCTCGCGATACAGTCAACAGCACGCACGGCTTTACACTTTGACCTTGAGAGCACCCTTACGTGTCGTCGTCGCTCGCGATACAGTCAACAGCACGCACGGCTTTACACTTTGACCTTGAGAGCACCCTTACGTCGTCGTCGCTCGCGATACAGTCAACAGCACGCACGGCTTTACACTTTGACCTTGAGAGCACCCTTACGTGTCGTCGTCGCTCGCGATACAGTCAACAGCACGCACGGCTTTACACTTTGACCTTGAGAGCACCCTTACGTGTCGTTCGTCGCTCGCGATACAGTCAACAGCACGCACGGCTTTACACTTTGACCTTGAGAGCACCCTTACGTCGTCGTCGCTCGCAATAGCGGGTAGCGGCCCTACGTGCTGCTGTCTCAAAAATGATCATCGTATCTGAAAATTATAGATGGATCCTATTCTACTAATATTATTAATTCGAATGTTTGGATCTAGAGATGTTTGTTTACATTTATCTCGGTATTCCCACGGGATCGATAACCATGCAGGTAAACCCGCGAGCGGTTGAAGGTTATATTTTTTTTACTATAAATCATAAATGGATAATAATCCCGAATGTGATCTGATTGCGGATTCATGGTCGAAGATATTGTCCGAGTGTCTGCATTTTTGTGAAAGGATTTATTGAATGTAAGGGTATATACACCGATAAATGGAATGAGTTTTGTTTATTGATAGATTATTTTAATTTATAATTTGTAATAACGTCTGAATTTTCGTTTTTTGTCTAATTTGAATTGATTACTGTCTTTAATTAATGTTATTGGTGTAACCGTTTTAATTAAAGTAAATAAATAAATAAATAAATAAATGGAATGGAATAAGTGGGTATATCAGAATAAAATTATACTATGGAAGATTCACTCGGAAAGAGTGTAGCTAATCAAATCTTTCTTCTTTATAATATTAGTATGGATTTCTCATATTTTTTATTAATTTTAAAAATAACATTTATGTCTGTTTATTCATTATCGATAAAAAATCTAATCGCAATAGTTCGATACGAAAAACATTTTATTTAAACAGAAAAATGTTTTATTGTTAATAAGTAATAGAAATAATAAAATATATCCTATGTCACTCGGATAGAATGTAGGTTTCTAATGACCAAAGAATTTTCCAAATCAGTCCAGTAGTTTCGGAACCTAATCGCATCAAACAAACAAATCTTTCCTCTTTATAATATTAGTACCGATTTTAACCGACTTCAAAAAAGAACATCGATGTCTGAATATTCATTACCGAAAAAAACATTTTATTGTAATGTGTATGTTAATAAGTAATAAATGAAACGATTAAAAAAATTGTCATTTAAAAATTATGAGATGTGTTAAAAAATGCCTCAAGCAAAGTTTATTAAACGTATATTTTTTGTTTGATTTTCAGCATTGCCAGCTTGCTTTTTAAGATGTTATTAAAGAAAATTTATTGAACATGTAAAAATTACCTACCCAATTAAGTACTCAAATATCAAAAATTTTTGGAATCGAATAATAAATGTTATAGATTTACCTATCTTAGATATTATTATTATTTACGATGTTTATCAAGTAATTCGGTAAAAGCATGAAAAATACTTATAAGTACTTAATTTTAGTTATTCTTTTCTTATCATCTGTTTGTTTTAAATAGTTTCTTACATTTAAATTGTAAATACATTTAAAACAAACACCAATAATTTTAATTATTACTACAATCTCCTTAATTTTTAAGTCGGCTAAACATTGAGGTTAATATTTAACGTGGATTATTTACCGGATGTCTTTTGACGTCATTCATAAGTCACGTTGCAATTGGAGCTTATTGACAAAATACGGTAGGTACGGCTGACAAAAATATCACTACAGAAAACATGACGCGCATCAATACGTTTTCACAATTGAAACATTTTCTAATAAATTTATGATTTCAATTTAGTCAGATGGTATTCTCATTTTATTTAATTTTTAGATATTGTTTGAGACCCCTAGAAATATTTATAAAAACAATTTTAAAACTTTAAACCAATTGAACTGAATGAATTTCATAAGTTTTTTCTGAAAACCGTATTAGTTCTACGATTTAAAAGATACCCAAATGCTTAATATTGTATCGTATTCTTATCACATCATTAAATTATAATAAGATGTTTATTTTTAAAAAGTAAAAACTAAATTACTGTGACGTCAACATTAATTAAAATGATAGTACATAAACATTTACGATTGCGATTGTTAATTAGGTACATTCGGAAAATGTGAGTATGCAAATACAGTTTATAGAATATTTTTTAGTAGATTTTACAACAATCCGATATATTATGAATTAAATAATAATAACGAAAAGGATTTACTATTACCGTGTAAAATTTTCACGACAAAAAGAAAATTAATAAGTTACTGTTTTATGTTTTCAATGTGTCTATTATTTTTATGGCAGGTGACAAGAAGTCTACTTCCATTCAAATGTGAAGTAGACAACCCTGGTACATTTCGCAAAATTAACAATTATTTGCCAATAAATAAAATTAGGAATTATTCTATCAATGCTTCATTTAGTGCTTCGGAAGTCATCGCGATTCGCTCTGAAGAAAATGCGTGACTTGTAATATCTCTACGAAACTCCCCGCCCTCACTCTTCAGTCCTCGTACTTTTCCAAGTGAGTTCCATCATAACTATCACTATGTAAGTAACAATTTTATAATGTGTTTTCAAACACTTCGTGTTTTTTTCCAGATCTTCGTTCAGTTTTTGGTTGAGTAGCGAAACCATTTCTTGGCTGACTTACTTTGAGGTATAAGGTACAATCAACAGCAACTACGGTTTATACAAAATGTCAAATTTCTGCAGACAAATTCGAACTCAACATCTTAAAGTTCAAAATCGATGCAAGACATTTAACAGATATGTAAAGCCGTAGCTGCTGTTGACTGTACTTAATATATTAAACTTGCATGTGTAACAGTCCAAAACTGCACTGTTATTTTATTCCAAATATTTCTCTATATTTACATAAAAAAGTTTGAGACTAACCTTATTTATCGTCATCAGAAAATTTCTATAATGTCTATATTCTGTAGATTGTTGCACAGCACCATTTATATGGTAAATCTTTGTGAAAGTCCAAAAAGTAAACATGATATTTATGTTCCAAATATTTCTTTGTATTGACAAAAAAAGATTGAGACAAACTTTGTTTATCATCTTCAGGAAATTTAAGATAATGTCTATATTCTATAGGTTATTGCACAACACGATTTATTTAGCAAAACTTGATATTCAACGAAAACAATAATATTGGCTTTATAGGTTATAAAAAACAATAACATAGGTTTGACAACGTCAGATCAGTCATATTAGATAGTGGCGCCGGGGTGACGAAAGTAGAAACTAATTTTCATCAAGACACAGTTCCTTTAATTACAATCCTTCTGTAATATTGAGGTAATTTACTAGATTATCGTTACAAACTGATATTGAATTATAGAATCAACTATCACTATAAATTAATCAAGTTAAATTAAATCAGAACCTAATAAGTAGCGTCATCGATCGATCGCCATGGTGACGTAGGATGTCATTGTATAAACAACAAAAATCTTTATTATAATGATGACTTTTTAGGATAGATTGTGCTATCTAACTTTAACTATAACTTCGACTTTAACGAGGAAAACGTATAGGATTCGGTTCGAGTTAAGTTCGCTTAAGGTTGGCTGGAATAACCCGGCTTTTAATATGTCAAAATTTGAATTTGACATTAGATTATTCGACTAACCAATCAGAGTTAGCCAATAGCGAGACGGTAAAAGTTTTTTAAGATAAGAAAAAAGAGACGCATCTTGGAGGGAACATGGATAGTGACTAAGTGTTGCCAATTTCTAGTTGCTATGCCAAAAATACCCATATGATTTGTCTGTCTGTTTGGAAATAATAGTTTTAATGTATACAAAATAGTTGAAGGATAGGATAGTTACTTTAATCAGAATTCAATAATAGGCATTTTGATGAACTAAATTAAGTAGATTTATGTCATTCTTGGAAAAGCAAATTGAAATGATTAATTAGATGGGATCTAGACAAAGTAGTCACACGAATTATTGATCTTGAGGAAAATCAATATATAAATCGCGTTATTGATAGTTTACAATAATAACTTATTAGTATAGTTATTACATGTAAATTCAAATTCAATAAGTATCATTTATTCAGTCTGGGCTTTTACAGGTACATATGAAAAGTAGATTTATGTCTTTCTGGGAAAAGCAAATTGAAATTATTAATATGGGATCTAGACAAAAGTAGTCATACGAATTATTGATTTTGAGGAAAAAATATATAAATCACTTTATTGACTAGGTTACAATAATAACTTATTAGTATGGTTATTACATGTAAATTCAATATTCAAATTCAACAAGTATAATTTATTTAGCCTGGGCTTTTACCGGTACATATGAAAAGTAGATTTATGTCATTCTGGGAAAAGCAAATTGAAATTTGTTAATTAGATGGGATCTAGACAAAGTAGTCATACGAATTATTGATTTTGAGGAAAAAATATATAAATCACATTATTGACTAGTTTACAATAATAACTTATTAGTATAGTTATTACATGTAAATTCAAATTCAATATCATTTATTCGATCTGGGCTTATACAGGCACTTGTGAGAATGAAGAGGCCGCGCCATCGGTTCACAAACCCTGTAAACTTAGAAATTCAGAGATTAATACTTTATTTATAACAAACATTAAGATTGTCGTGTGAAAAAGGGGATTGTTCTGTAATAATTAGAAAATTATAAAAGGGCATAGTGAGAACAATGCTGAAAGCATTGAATAATTTGACAAGATAGGACTATGTTACTGATCATAAAAGTAAATACGTAACCATATAGTAATATATGATAAAGTTTTATTATTCACGGATATAAAATTTACCCTAATATTTGGGAAGAGGGGAAAAGTTTAGGTGTGGCATCCATGAAATGTAGGTGCGAAGCTTAAGAAGACGCGTCTTGTTAGGGAATTTGAAAATAGAACGAAAATGTTTTAGGTGACGCGGTGTTAGAGGGGATGCGTGGGAATGGCTCTATATAAGGGGCATTTTTCTTAGATAGGGGCTCTTAGCATCATCGCAACTGACGGGTGAAGACGGACCCCCGAAGCGAGAAAAGACGCCAACTTTTCTCTGTAAGAAAGCATCATTGAAATAGTATATCTTTAAATCAAGAAAACATCAAGAAGTCAGCAAGATAGTGAAATTCGAGGTTTTGACGCTAGGCCGCAAATTTCCTCGCGATCTTTTGCTAGAAATGCGTTAATCTGAGCTTAACTGGTATAATTAAGTTCAAGATTAAAGTATGTAAATTTTGTTTGCGAAAAACCACGAAGTAATGTAGTTTATTCCCCAGTAAATTCATAATTGATATAGTTAGGTCTGCCCCGGAATTGATGTTAGTGTCAATAGGAAGGGCATAGGTTTTGAATAGGACTGCTATCGTATTGTCAGGGTCTTCATCGGTTGTATGGGATCATAGTTTTCTTCTCTCTTTCATACTTATCTCTATAAGATGTCAGGGGAGGAGCGGCTGTGATGTTATGCGATTTGTTGAGGATTATGATAATTTAGTTGCAGCCTAAGCATATAATGTTAGCTTTGTGTCTCGAGGGGAGATTTGTCAAAACCTGGGGGGATTAGGTCAGAGTTTGGCATTATGGTGTGTCAAGCGGGCATCTGCTAATAGATAGCCTAGAAAGCCATATGGGAAAAGCGTGTGTGAGATCGGGACGTGAAAGCTAACGGTCCGAACGGCGTGGGGTAACCCGTCACGATTCGATGTCTATGATCACGTTTTTTCCATGCCTCTTTTGTTAGGGCGTCGGCTCTGTTCCCTTCCCAAGCAGGGCTGACCACGTACAGGCTATAGGAGGTATTAGGAGGGTCCCTGCCCGAACTGTACAGCGTGGGGCGACGTTGGCTGTGGTAAGAGCCAAATTACAAGCATAGGAATCGATTTTAGTCGTTGGTTAGGCAGGTAAAATCACGATTAGGGCTTTCGCGCCAAACATCGCGGTAAGCGTCATAAAAGATGACGAGAAAGGATAGTTGATAGGCCATCTGGTATAAGAATGGGTTGGGTAACTTGGGAGCCATTAGGCTTCCTCAAGATGGCCGAATTGTTAGCGAAAAATTCGTAGGATTGATAGGAAAATGTCGGGTTTTGTAGGTCATTATTTGCATCAACAAAATGGCCGCCATAGGCAGCTAAAGAGTTGTAGAAATATTAAAATGGTTTTAAGATCTGGGTTGACGACTGACAACGGTATGCTGAAACTACTATACCGTCGACTTTAGGAACATCTTCTTTTTTGGAGTCGGTTAAAAATAGATTCTCCTAATTGAAACAAAAGTAGCATGAGTGAAAGTTTGCAATAAACTTCACAAGTAGGTAGCATTTATGGGATTGAAAACAAATAAGAACGGGTCGGAAACATTGTGGTGATGTGATAGGATAAAATGGTGATCAAAAAGGGTCCATAGGATTTATTGTGAATGGGCTAATATTCTGTATCTGATTCCAATCAGTTGTGTTTTGACAAAACCAATAGTGCTAAGTGAAATCTAGGAAGGATATTTAATCAATGATTATGTTAGTTAACATCATGTGCATAATTGTGTTGACTTTACTTAGTTTCAATACTAATTACAAATGTCTCAGAGTTAGACAAATTCATTCTCTAATTCCTGTCATGATGGTGGACAGTACTTACCTTTGTAGTAATGGTTAAACTATTAAGAAAACAAATCTTTATATTGAGTTGGTTATATGAGAAACTTTGGAATAGACTACTGTTTATAATTGAAATAAACTGTTCTAGTAATCTTGAAGGTGTACTGCAGTAAGATCTAGGTGAATGAAGTAGCCTGCGTTTCTATATAAGCTTATGCTAAGGACACGGCTTGGGAACGCAAGATCAGAGCTAGAGTGTACTTTTACAATTGTTGGAATGGTGATAAATAAGGGAACAATTCTTTAAGTATGTACTTACCATAAAAGGTATCTATTTATTTAGTGAATAGAAACATTCACAAATAATGGAATTAAAGTACTACTTAACTTAAATATATTAATTTAGTTTCACTAACAAACTCAATTGGACGAAACTACAAATAGAATCCTACTTGTAATTGAATTCAACAAAAGATAAGTCTATTCAGCACAATTAGTGTACAGGTTAGTGTTCTTTGAGAGTCAAACTAATATTGTTACCAACTTGTAGTGACCCATTTTTAAGTTTAGCTAAAAGTGAGATGTGGAAAGCCATTTGCCTTATGGCATACTATTGAGTCTTCCTTCAGAACCCAGATTTGCCAGTATCCCTTACTTTGTATGGATTGTATTGTTGAATCCATCCTGATATAATGTTAATCAGCAAAGAATTAGAAATAAACATATTATAATTTAAATTCAATTTTATAACTCAGCTGCCACAGTGGAAAGAGAAATTCTTCATTGTGTAGACTGGTAAATCGCTTGAAAGCACTCTGCTTGTCCTCTTTTAATTGATTGTACTAGGTCAGACTGACAATGACTGTAGACCTTGGACGAATTAACCACTGGACGCGTAACGAGGACCGCGTTCGCCTTTACCCCTCTGTCACTTACCCTGCCTTTTAGACACAGTAAGCAATATGGCGTTGTCAGTATGACGCGAGATCTCGAAGTGGAACATTATCTCAAAAATGGGTAAATGCGCTGTGTTAATTTGTAAAAATCATACCGGACAATCAAAAAATGTTTCTTTTCACGCGTAAGTACAATTTGAATCTATTAGAGCAGCAATTATTCGAAAAATAAATAAAATTTGGTGTGTAAACAAAATGTAATACGTCATTTCAAAAAGTAATCATTGTACATGTAAATTCTTCAAAGATATTGCATAAGTAATTTGGTTGGGTTATATGTATCACTCATTCATTCAATTGTCATTTTTATGTCGTATAGGGCTTGAACATATCGATAAACATATCGATGTATGTAAATGAACGAACGAATCCAATTTTAATGTAGGAACTATTTAAATTAATTTCATATTTACAGTTGAACCCTCAAGAAGAATTGGGTGGAAGCGGTAAGCAGGGAGATAACATGGACGAGTACTCAGGTCTTAGATAACATCTAAGGTCTGATGATGGAGCCAGAAGATGGCTATAGGAACTCTGTAATTAAACGACGCAACCCTACGAACTTTGAGCTCGTTATATTTGAAATATAGCTTCAAATTTTAAAAAAATTTTGCTTATTTCACCCGCATGGTTCCCGTTCCCGTGGTAATATAAAAAATCCTTTCTTAGTGCTCGCCAACATCGTTAAAAGAACCTGTATGCAAAATTTCAGTTTAATTGGTGTAGCCGTTTGGGCTGTGCGTTGCCTTGCCTGTAAGTCAGCCACGGTAGTGTTTTTTAATATTAGACTTATGTTGTAAATTATCATGGTGTGTTGTACATTAACATTTAAAATGTATCATAAGTATAAAAATAGCATTGACAAAGCAAAAATTCAAAAATCATAACTTATTAGCTGTTGCGTCATAATATTGATCGTTAAACATTTGTTTTTTTTTCTCTTTCGAATGCAAGGAAGGATATTCTTACAGCGTATTAAAAATATAAAAGTATCGGAGAATTTCGACAGTGGTCCGCAAAACTCTGTAGCTCATTGGTTAGAGCAGTGGGCCGGATTCCCAAAGTCCCATCTGAAAAGTCACTTGTGGAGTTCATTTGTTCCAATATTTTTCTTGTTAAATTTATCATAAATGGTGGTTACATTTATTATTTGTTTCTAACATAGACCTAGACCCTAACATAGCTTGTTAGGTCACAGCAAGAATAAAATTAATTATATTTATCTATGTACGTAAGCTATTATTATACTATTTTTTAATCTTATAATATTTTAATTTTAAGATCGTTTTATTATATACAAGTAAAACAATCTTAAAACTACAATAAAGTATTGGTTGAAATATTCTTGCAATTAGTATTTAAGCTAGTCGTCGCTAGAAAGATACTGCCTTGGCTTTTTCTTAAATATAGGTAATTTATATGCGATGTTTTGTTGATAACTTCTGGGAGTTTGTTGTTTAAAACTGTCATAGCGTATGCTAGACCATACGCTATCCAAACGCTAGGCTACTATTTCTAATTTGGGTTTAGGTTGTGCTAATTTTGTACGGTGGCGTAAATTTTGAGATCTTTAATAAAGTGAAAACAAGTTTAATTTTTTTCTTACAAATATGCAAATATACAAATATTTCTTAAATGTAAATGGATACTAGAGTTGTAATTAAAATGTTTTAGTCTCAACGATCTTCTAATGTCGATGATTATTTTCAATAAGTTTTAGTATACTTAGATATTTGGCTCCAAAAAAAATGTCGAATACGAGATATCACAGCTCGAGAAGCACACAGGGGGCTTATTGTCTAATTTTAAGTCTATCACAATCCCTTTAAATTTTTCATTTAAAAGGTACATATTATTCGCATCACATCACATAGCATCGCGCCACAACTATTTGACCTTTGAAAGGGATTGCAATCGATTATAAAATTAAACACTTATGGAAGGGTTGCTATTGTGTATGTCATATACAATGGTTCTGTAATGAACTAATTACCCATATTTTGTTTTATATAAAAAAGCTCGAGTGATTAAAGAAGTTAATGTAAATAATGAATTATATTATTCTATAAACCAAATATTAATGTTTTTTACTCACTTAAAAAGTGTTAGTAAGTAAATTGTAAGTCCGCCTGGCTAGCGACTACCATCTTATCCAAGTCCGTTCCGGCAGTTAGAGGTAAGATAGCTAGTTCCTCAGTGATTGAGGATACCGGGAGAGGCGCGCTTCCATCTTAAGCCTTATCAGTACAGTACTAGTATCAGGTAGCATGTATCTACCCATTTTTCTCAAAAAAAACCCAAACACAAACGCTTTGGAAACCATATTGTATAGTTTTTATGAATTTGAGGGATTTTTTAATGAGATTATAAGGTGCTTTTTATTTTTCCACGAATTAAACAATTAACTTACTAATTTCTTTAAAACACACATGATTTATTAAACTCAATAGGTTAATTCATTCACTCCTTAGTTATCGTGCTATTTATTTTTCCACGAAATAAACAATTAACTTACAATTTTTTTTAAAACACACATGATTTATTAAACTCAATAGGTTCATTCATTCACTCCTTACTTATCGTGCTATTTATTTTTCCACGAAATAAACAATTAACTTACAATTTTTTTTAAAACACACATGATTTATTAAACTCAATAGGTTCATTCATTCACTCCTTACTTATCGATAAAAAAGTTATCGATTACTTCAAGCACTACTGTCATTATTTGACATTAGTAATCGCCCCTCACCCCCGCAAGAATTGGTTGATCGTGTTTTCATACATTCTTCTCGGGTTTCGTGTCCAGTGGTTAATTCGTCCAAGCTGTAGACCTTAGAAAAGTACTTAAAATATCTAATAAAAATATCCAGCTGAGGCCGGAAGAGGATTGACCCGTCTGGAGTCGAGATCCATTGTATTGAGCGGGGAGGTGCTCGTACCTAGCCGGTAATAACTTAAATGCCCTAAGATATAGATAACAAATAAATTCTTGGTAGTAGTAATTGACTCTCCATACTTAACTCCACAGTGACTATAACTTCATGTTTACAACTTACCTCTTACCACTGTAGTATACTCCTAAAACTTAAATGATGATTCTTTACCTAATATAATATATATATTTACTAAAACAGCTGTGAGGATCGGGGTATTTTAGTATACTTTCTTAGGTTATTCTAGAATCTAAGTCCTTTAATTGTCATAGGTAATTTCTTTAGGGCTATAACAACATTTAGGAAAATGTATAAGCTTATAGGTAGGTTCATAAGAAAAGGCAATAACTTAATATCAATTATCATGAACAAACTATTAGAGTAACTTTTATTCTTTATTGTTAGTTAGTAAAGTATCGGTTATAATAGCAGAGATCTTCAGAAGCAATAGGAAAAGTTAGTTTTCATTATTAGGACATTAGGGATAGAATGCTAGTTACAATGCTGAAAAGAATTGGGTATGCTACGGAATACAATCAGGGAAAACCACTAGAAATCACGAGCCCTTTCAAACTATACAAGAGCATATTAAGAAAGTAGGTTTTAAATTAAAGTTAGGATAGGATAAGCAAAAATTTAAACAAGAGTAGATTATAGAGTATAGGTCTTCATATTTTATAATTTTAGTAAGCGGGTTCGGTACATTTTTGTAACCGTGACCAGGATATATTTCTTTATGATTTTATAGCTGCTTCGGGAATAGGTACATTTTGGTATAGCCGTGACCAGGATTATTATTGAAAAAAAAAGAATCAAATCTTTTTAATAAGTTAGTAGCGGTTAGTATAGCTTATCGAAGCTCTTGTTTAGTTCTGGAAGTGAGTGGCTGTCTGCATTTCAGTATGTTACAGTCACATTTTGTTGCAGTGAAGCGGATAGGCTTGTAACTAGCTTGCAATAGGTAGCATTTGTTTACATAGTTGAAGCAATTTCCTCTTTTAAATAGTTCCAGTGTTTTGTTTCACATGTAAGGTTCTTTGAGAGTGATCTGTAAGGGTTCAACAAACTGGGGGTCGTTTAGTCCATGTATTTGGTTTGGTTATGTCCTGAAATGAGAGAAATTTTGTATTTTCACACAAAAGGTTAGGAGTACAATCTTCTTTTTCATTATGAATGGTTGCTTTGTTTTAACACCCAGTACCATAAAATATAGTTTAATGCACAGTCCCGCAAATGTCATGTAGGTAGCTTTAACACGGTTGCGATTCAAAGCGATTTTAGTACGGCGGCGCCGGCGTTCAGATAAGATAATAGCAAAGCACAGAGAACTAGATATAGATAGGTGTAGGTAGATAGAAACACGATAGTAGAAACTAGGTTTGACATTTCAATTTATGCTAAGTTGAAGTTTTTTTTTCAAGATGTCAACTCGGATAGGCAATGACATTAAACCATACAGCCATAGAATCAGTATGATAGGTTGAAGTAAATTTAAATTATTTTATGGTTTATTTTAGTGAAACTTTGAAGTTAGGTAAGTAGTTCAAGCATTTCGGTACCATAAATTGATCCAATCACAATTTTTAGGTCCTTTATTCAATAAAATAATTAATAGTCTTGTCTAATGGGAGTTAATAACTTGGGGCTAAAAGCAATGACTACACTATTACGTAATAGATGTCGCTACTAGTAATTTGTGTTGTACCATTCTGGATAGTTAACTCAAATCAGGCCTTGTTTAACGGGTTAATTTTCATACTTAATCAGCAGAAAGTACATAGGAAGCGCGTTATTATAAGGTTTGGTTCTACCTTAACTTTAGAAATATTGGTTTCACGAAGGAGCGAAATTAAAAGGGTTTTGAATAAATTGACTGGTTTATAGAGGATTTTCATAACTTTCAACTACAATACTTATTGAAACCTGTATATAGGTATGATAGGACGATGCAAAATAGGGAGATAAGGTTCTTTTCTCGACTTAGGATCAAACCGGTTTATTTGATCGAAGCGCTTTTATTCCAAATATGTTGGGAACGGGTTATGTAAAAACCTTTATTAACTACTATTTTTTAAACGGGTTCCTAAGCCCTGACAAATAAAAACGGGATTATGAGTTAGATTTGATTGAGGATTAATAGGTACTAGTAGGATTAGAATAGTAAAAGGCATTTTCTAACCCAAGAAATTCACTTAGAAATTGTGTGTAATTTATAGGGAATCTTTTTAACAAGAACAAATATCTGATTATTGGGCTAATTAAATCTTCTAGTAGGATAGTGGAGGAACACAGTCTCGATAAGTCACGTTAATATTTTTATTACATAATAAGTAAATCGTAATATCATAGTTTAGATAGTGA
Organism: Chrysoteuchia culmella; assembly: GCA_910589605.1. Classification (NCBI taxonomy): domain Eukaryota; kingdom Metazoa; phylum Arthropoda; class Insecta; order Lepidoptera; family Crambidae; genus Chrysoteuchia; species Chrysoteuchia culmella. The sequence continues at coordinate 12,209,995 of OU342650.1, read as the reverse complement.
AGCAGTCAGTTATTTAGACTTTAATTTTATAAGTTTTCGAACGAATAACCATAATGTCAAGTTGACGGTCTTTTGTTCTGTGACGCTGGTAGTAACGAATACCTGATCTGTGGCTGTGACCTGGACTGACGGATAATGAATGACATTAGTTTTTTTCGCTGTTGATGTTTTTGTTTATAGGTACCGGTAAATCAGTTTAAATTATAAAGAGCAATTAAAGAATTTTTGTCGTGTCTGACTGACAGTGATCGAGGATGTGTGGACGATTAACTTTTAAGCGATTATTTTGTATAGCTACTGCTACCAAGACTGAACTTTTCTTTTGTGGACTTTTCAATTATCTTCTGGAAAAAGTTTTCCAATGAGAGTGGTGAGTGTTTGAACTTTTGTGAATGTATAACTAGATCCAAATGATTAGGTTAACCTCTAACTTTTCAAGTTATAGAATATTTTTATAACTTAAGGTCAATGCAATGCCTACATCAAACTTCATAGATAGTTTCAAAACTTTAGAGATTAGTTAATTGAATGATTTATGGAATTGAAATCATCATTGCAAATTCAATTGCAAAGGTTATCATTAATGGTCCAGTAGTTTGATAGGAAAATCTTGGTTCATAATCAGATTTGAATAAATGGTTATTTATCTATATGATAGGATAAGATATTTTACTTGAGATTGAAACTTGTGATGAGATAGAATGAAATAAAATTAACTTTTTAACTATCAAAGTCGGATGAATGATTGTTTATTAATATGCAACTTGCCTTAAATGCAATTAAATAATAACTTGCAATTTTAGTATACAATTAGGAAGGATATAGTAGTATTTTAATTTTCCATAAGCTTGAGTAAAGTTGTATTCAGGTATATCTAGTAGGAAGCTTTGAAATATAAGAATTTTTGCCTTTGCAAACAATCGGATAACGGAAAAAAAAAATGATAAGTTTAGAATCTTATAGATTAAGATACTTGTGACAAAGATTATTTGTGATAAGAGTTTTGACTACAATTTAATGAATAGGGAGCGGGGTCTTCTAAGAAAACTTTTAGGATCACTTTAGTTTTGTGTACTTTGAATGTATGATTGTCTGACTTGTCCGTTGCTTTCCAAGTAAAAGTTAAACAACAATATTTTGACAAGAAACAAATAAGGGAAATTAGAAACTTTACATGGAAAGATTTAATGAGTAGAATTAGAAGTAGCTTATTAGTAATCATGGAAAACATTTTAGGCTTGTCTTGCGGTAATTTATGAAGGACAGGCACTATTTGTTTATCCTATGGTTCTTGTGGCTGTAGGATTTGCAACTTATTGTTAGATGTTTTGTTGAGATAACTTTTATTTTATTTGACACATATTTGTAGTAACTAATAATGTCAATTTATGTTCTTTGGATAGTGATGTGAATTAGAATAATGATGTAGATATCGATAACACTTATGGATATTCAAGTTAAGATAGATTAAATTATTGCAGTTATAATATTTTATAGAAGTAGTAAAGACTTTTAGGACCTTTAGTAATGACAATTCTGGACTTAGATTTTAGTGCAACTTAGATTTCAGGTACTGATTTTATCGAAACTTTAGGAAACAAATATTTTCGGGGTTTAAGCTACGACTATAACTAGTAATTTTAGTATCAAGGCTATAAAGATATTAACAACATGATAAAAAAATGGGGTCGTGAATTAATTAGTCAAACTTTTAAGGTCTAGTAATAGATTTCAAACTTAAGTGGAATTATCAAGTTATTTTATTTAGATACTATGTTACGGAGGGATCAGTTCATAACTTAGGTTAACTATTTTATAAATTAATCTTTATGATATATCTATTTGAGGAAAGTTACACTTGTGTTTGGCATTGTAACATTTTAATAATATCTAGTTGAAATCTGTTTTAGTACTAATTATCAAAATAGTTTAATCATTAAAGCAATGACAAGACAGAATGATTTGGGGGATTATAGTGCGTCTGAATTTAATTTCGATCGGGTTATAGTGCGTCTGAATTTGATTTCGTTCTGATTATAGTGCGTTTTATATAAAACTAAATAGTTAGACAATTAGATCAATTAGTGGCATTAAAATAAATAAATGAATAAACAAATAATTAAAGTGAAACGTTATAACAATTTAGGATAATAATAAAAAAAAAATATACTTAAATTAAGTTAGTGATTGACAAAATTTTGAGATTAATTTAATTCAAAATAATTTTTAATGATTAAATTAGTTAGAAGTTGAGGGCATGGTTTCATGTTGTCCAACACGTTGGGAAATATAAAACCAAGTCGATAGGATTACTATGTTTTAATTGTTTGAAGATCTGACAGCTCAGGAATAGGATTAGTTGGATTTTAGTACCAAAGGGAAATAAAAAAAAAATTAGGATTTCACAGTAAACTATTAGAGGGGGCTAAATTAAAATAGACAAGTTCAGAACAAGAATTTTATTCATTTATTTGTTGTTTAGTGAAGTTTGAAACTTATTTAGGGGGGCTAAAGTAATAATACCTACAGAACATAAAGCTTTAATTAATATTTGTAAAGAGTAGTTAATTATATAACTAGGTGGATAAAGGCTTTTCTTTCGGGGGGGTTTATTATTAAGAGGTAGGTACAACTACTAAAAGGAAATCTTTACGATTTTCTAAAAAATTATTCATTAAAAAAAAAAGTATTCAACTTTCACGATTCAAAATTAAAAAAAATTTAAATTTCAAAAATTTCAAAAAAAAAAAAATGAAATTCAATAATTCGAAATTCAGTTTGTAAAGCGGATAATGTGAATAATTAAATGACTCAAGTTAAATCTGACGTGCAATTGTCAATGATACTTTTAATTAAATAATTATTAAGCTTAAAAGAGAAGTATTACAGAAGGAAATCTAAAAATATAAAGGAATATATACACACTTATTGTGTACTAATCAAAATGCGTTGCGTAGAGATGCGTACTAATAAGATGCGTTGCGTAGAGAGAGATGCGTAGAAAGGCGTACTGATAGGGTGCGTTGCGTAAATTCATACTCTTGCGTAATGTAAGTGAAATGCATTTCGATGGGTTGCAATTTTGCGTAGAATTTCATATGGTGACAGTCAGCGTATTTATATCAAACCTTTATAATATAATTCAAAATCTATTCGACTTTAGTTAAATAACTTTGTATTCAGGTTGTAGCTATGATATAATCTTAGGTGGCGTGAAAGAAGGCTAGAGAATGATGATAGTGATCGTTGCGTTAAAGAAAAGATGAATAGAATGAGAATCTAATCTAGATTACTAGACAAAAAAAAATAGATTCAATATGGAGGGCCTTGGTTTATAACATACGTGAAGCCTGATTACAACCATTATTATTGACCCAAGAGATAAGACCCGCACACGAACTTTTGTTTAACAAACTTGAATTTTGTACAGTGGGACTTTGGTGCTAGGTTAAATAAAAAAAAAAGGTACGAACTCTGTTGATGTTTGTAACGTCCCGGTGTGAACGACTGTCCAAAATTCATACTCCACAAGAAGCTAAGAGCTATTTTTAAACCCGGCAACTGCACACTCTCCAAGGTGATATTAGGGTTGTTCTAGAATCTTAAGTAAGCTTTTGGAAATATAGGGACATTGTATATGCTCACCCCTATCCGGCAGAGTAGGCCCTGTCGTGTAGAAGGAGGAGTACGGAAATGTGGAAGGGTGCTTCGGGCGGATACGTTGCGTCCAACGCCATCTTTTCATAAGGTTAGAAAAGAGCGTATGTGTCCGGGTATGTCTATTAGGGACTGTGGCCTCACAACCCATACTTTCCATGATCTTGTACGACTCTGGTGTTGGATATGCATAAGTCGGAATTGGCAAAAGCAATAAAAATACTTAAAATTCGCTTAATAATTTTTGATATTGTCTTGGTTTAAATACACTCTACAATCTTAATTTCATTTACACTAGGGCTCACCCAACAGTTCTTTGATTTTGGGAAAATAATAAAAGATAGGGTTATAAGAGGGAGAAAAGGGGGGAGTTTATATATATAAATATATCATGAGATAAGAGTAGAAGAGTAGAGATAAATATTTGAGAATTGAGTAAGAAAATTCTACTCCGGATCCAATACGTAGTATTGTCACCTATGAAGAATTTTGGGGTCGAGCTGTAACAGTCCAAAACTGCACTGTTATTTTATTCCAAATATTTCTCTATATTTACATAAAAAAGTTTGAGACTAACCTTATTTATCGTCATCAGAAAATTTCTATAATGTCTATATTCTGTAGATTGTTGCACAGCACCATTTATATGGTAAATCTTTGTGAAAGTCCAAAAAGTAAACATGATATTTATGTTCCAAATATTTCTTTGTATTGACAAAAAAAGATTGAGACAAACTTTGTTTATCATCTTCAGGAAATTTAAGATAATGTCTATATTCTATAGGTTATTGCACAACACGATTTATTTAGCAAAACTTGATATTCAACGAAAACAATAATATTGGCTTTATAGGTTATAAAAAACAATAACATAGGTTTGACAACGTCAGATCAGTCATATTAGATAGTGGCGCCGGGGTGACGAAAGTAGAAACTAATTTTCATCAAGACACAGTTCCTTTAATTACAATCCTTCTGTAATATTGAGGTAATTTACTAGATTATCGTTACAAACTGATATTGAATTATAGAATCAACTATCACTATAAATTAATCAAGTTAAATTAAATCAGAACCTAATAAGTAGCGTCATCGATCGATCGCCATGGTGACGTAGGATGTCATTGTATAAACAACAAAAATCTTTATTATAATGATGACTTTTTAGGATAGATTGTGCTATCTAACTTTAACTATAACTTCGACTTTAACGAGGAAAACGTATAGGATTCGGTTCGAGTTAAGTTCGCTTAAGGTTGGCTGGAATAACCCGGCTTTTAATATGTCAAAATTTGAATTTGACATTAGATTATTCGACTAACCAATCAGAGTTAGCCAATAGCGAGACGGTAAAAGTTTTTTAAGATAAGAAAAAAGAGACGCATCTTGGAGGGAACATGGATAGTGACTAAGTGTTGCCAATTTCTAGTTGCTATGCCAAAAATACCCATATGATTTGTCTGTCTGTTTGGAAATAATAGTTTTAATGTATACAAAATAGTTGAAGGATAGGATAGTTACTTTAATCAGAATTCAATAATAGGCATTTTGATGAACTAAATTAAGTAGATTTATGTCATTCTTGGAAAAGCAAATTGAAATGATTAATTAGATGGGATCTAGACAAAGTAGTCACACGAATTATTGATCTTGAGGAAAATCAATATATAAATCGCGTTATTGATAGTTTACAATAATAACTTATTAGTATAGTTATTACATGTAAATTCAAATTCAATAAGTATCATTTATTCAGTCTGGGCTTTTACAGGTACATATGAAAAGTAGATTTATGTCTTTCTGGGAAAAGCAAATTGAAATTATTAATATGGGATCTAGACAAAAGTAGTCATACGAATTATTGATTTTGAGGAAAAAATATATAAATCACTTTATTGACTAGGTTACAATAATAACTTATTAGTATGGTTATTACATGTAAATTCAATATTCAAATTCAACAAGTATAATTTATTTAGCCTGGGCTTTTACAGGTACATATGAAAAGTAGATTTATGTCATTCTGGGAAAAGCAAATTGAAATTTGTTAATTAGATGGGATCTAGACAAAGTAGTCATACGAATTATTGATTTTGAGGAAAAAATATATAAATCACATTATTGACTAGTTTACAATAATAACTTATTAGTATAGTTATTACATGTAAATTCAAATTCAATATCATTTATTCGATCTGGGCTTATACAGGCACTTGTGAGAATGAAGAGGCCGCGCCATCGGTTCACAAACCCTGTAAACTTAGAAATTCAGAGATTAATACTTTATTTATAACAAACATTAAGATTGTCGTGTGAAAAAGGGGATTGTTCTGTAATAATTAGAAAATTATAAAAGGGCATAGTGAGAACAATGCTGAAAGCATTGAATAATTTGACAAGATAGGACTATGTTACTGATCATAAAAGTAAATACGTAACCATATAGTAATATATGATAAAGTTTTATTATTCACGGATATAAAATTTACCCTAATATTTGGGAAGAGGGGAAAAGTTTAGGTGTGGCATCCATGAAATGTAGGTGCGAAGCTTAAGAAGACGCGTCTTGTTAGGGAATTTGAAAATAGAACGAAAATGTTTTAGGTGACGCGGTGTTAGAGGGGATGCGTGGGAATGGCTCTATATAAGGGGCATTTTTCTTAGATAGGGGCTCTTAGCATCATCGCAACTGACGGGTGAAGACGGACCCCCGAAGCGAGAAAAGACGCCAACTTTTCTCTGTAAGAAAGCATCATTGAAATAGTATATCTTTAAATCAAGAAAACATCAAGAAGTCAGCAAGATAGTGAAATTCGAGGTTTTGACGCTAGGCCGCAAATTTCCTCGCGATCTTTTGCTAGAAATGCGTTAATCTGAGCTTAACTGGTATAATTAAGTTCAAGATTAAAGTATGTAAATTTTGTTTGCGAAAAACCACGAAGTAATGTAGTTTATTCCCCAGTAAATTCATAATTGATATAGTTAGGTCTGCCCCGGAATTGATGTTAGTGTCAATAGGAAGGGCATAGGTTTTGAATAGGACTGCTATCGTATTGTCAGGGTCTTCATCGGTTGTATGGGATCATAGTTTTCTTCTCTCTTTCATACTTATCTCTATAAGATGTCAGGGGAGGAGCGGCTGTGATGTTATGCGATTTGTTGAGGATTATGATAATTTAGTTGCAGCCTAAGCATATAATGTTAGCTTTGTGTCTCGAGGGGAGATTTGTCAAAACCTGGGGGGATTAGGTCAGAGTTTGGCATTATGGTGTGTCAAGCGGGCATCTGCTAATAGATAGCCTAGAAAGCCATATGGGAAAAGCGTGTGTGAGATCGGGACGTGAAAGCTAACGGTCCGAACGGCGTGGGGTAACCCGTCACGATTCGATGTCTATGATCACGTTTTTTCCATGCCTCTTTTGTTAGGGCGTCGGCTCTGTTCCCTTCCCAAGCAGGGCTGACCACGTACAGGCTATAGGAGGTATTAGGAGGGTCCCTGCCCGAACTGTACAGCGTGGGGCGACGTTGGCTGTGGTAAGAGCCAAATTACAAGCATAGGAATCGATTTTAGTCGTTGGTTAGGCAGGTAAAATCACGATTAGGGCTTTCGCGCCAAACATCGCGGTAAGCGTCATAAAAGATGACGAGAAAGGATAGTTGATAGGCCATCTGGTATAAGAATGGGTTGGGTAACTTGGGAGCCATTAGGCTTCCTCAAGATGGCCGAATTGTTAGCGAAAAATTCGTAGGATTGATAGGAAAATGTCGGGTTTTGTAGGTCATTATTTGCATCAACAAAATGGCCGCCATAGGCAGCTAAAGAGTTGTAGAAATATTAAAATGGTTTTAAGATCTGGGTTGACGACTGACAACGGTATGCTGAAACTACTATACCGTCGACTTTAGGAACATCTTCTTTTTTGGAGTCGGTTAAAAATAGATTCTCCTAATTGAAACAAAAGTAGCATGAGTGAAAGTTTGCAATAAACTTCACAAGTAGGTAGCATTTATGGGATTGAAAACAAATAAGAACGGGTCGGAAACATTGTGGTGATGTGATAGGATAAAATGGTGATCAAAAAGGGTCCATAGGATTTATTGTGAATGGGCTAATATTCTGTATCTGATTCCAATCAGTTGTGTTTTGACAAAACCAATAGTGCTAAGTGAAATCTAGGAAGGATATTTAATCAATGATTATGTTAGTTAACATCATGTGCATAATTGTGTTGACTTTACTTAGTTTCAATACTAATTACAAATGTCTCAGAGTTAGACAAATTCATTCTCTAATTCCTGTCATGATGGTGGACAGTACTTACCTTTGTAGTAATGGTTAAACTATTAAGAAAACAAATCTTTATATTGAGTTGGTTATATGAGAAACTTTGGAATAGACTACTGTTTATAATTGAAATAAACTGTTCTAGTAATCTTGAAGGTGTACTGCAGTAAGATCTAGGTGAATGAAGTAGCCTGCGTTTCTATATAAGCTTATGCTAAGGACACGGCTTGGGAACGCAAGATCAGAGCTAGAGTGTACTTTTACAATTGTTGGAATGGTGATAAATAAGGGAACAATTCTTTAAGTATGTACTTACCATAAAAGGTATCTATTTATTTAGTGAATAGAAACATTCACAAATAATGGAATTAAAGTACTACTTAACTTAAATATATTAATTTAGTTTCACTAACAAACTCAATTGGACGAAACTACAAATAGAATCCTACTTGTAATTGAATTCAACAAAAGATAAGTCTATTCAGCACAATTAGTGTACAGGTTAGTGTTCTTTGAGAGTCAAACTAATATTGTTACCAACTTGTAGTGACCCATTTTTAAGTTTAGCTAAAAGTGAGATGTGGAAAGCCATTTGCCTTATGGCATACTATTGAGTCTTCCTTCAGAACCCAGATTTGCCAGTATCCCTTACTTTGTATGGATTGTATTGTTGAATCCATCCTGATATAATGTTAATCAGCAAAGAATTAGAAATAAACATATTATAATTTAAATTCAATTTTATAACTCAGCTGCCACAGTGGAAAGAGAAATTCTTCATTGTGTAGACTGGTAAATCGCTTGAAAGCACTCTGCTTGTCCTCTTTTAATTGATTGTACTAGGTCAGACTGACAATGACTGTAGACCTTAGAAAAGTACTTAAAATATCTAATAAAAATATCCAGCTGAGGCCGGAAGAGGATTGACCCGTCTGGAGTCGAGATCCATTGTATTGAGCGGGGAGGTCCTAGCCGGTAATAACTTAAATGCCCTAAGATATAGATAACAAATAAATTCTTGGTAGTAGTAATTGACTCTCCATACTTAACTCCACAGTGACTATAACTTCATGTTTACAACTTACCTCTTACCACTGTAGTATACTCCTAAAACTTAAATGATGATTCTTTACCTAATATAATATATATATTTACTAAAACAGCTGTGAGGATCGGGGTATTTTAGTATACTTTCTTAGGTTATTCTAGAATCTAAGTCCTTTAATTGTCATAGGTAATTTCTTTAGGGCTATAACAACATTTAGGAAAATGTATAAGCTTATAGGTAGGTTCATAAGAAAAGGCAATAACTTAATATCAATTATCATGAACAAACTATTAGAGTAACTTTTATTCTTTATTGTTAGTTAGTAAAGTATCGGTTATAATAGCAGAGATCTTCAGAAGCAATAGGAAAAGTTAGTTTTCATTATTAGGACATTAGGGATAGAATGCTAGTTACAATGCTGAAAAGAATTGGGTATGCTACGGAATACAATCAGGGAAAACCACTAGAAATCACGAGCCCTTTCAAACTATACAAGAGCATATTAAGAAAGTAGGTTTTAAATTAAAGTTAGGATAGGATAAGCAAAAATTTAAACAAGAGTAGATTATAGAGTATAGGTCTTCATATTTTATAATTTTAGTAAGCGGGTTCGGTACATTTTTGTAACCGTGACCAGGATATATTTCTTTATGATTTTATAAGCTGCTTCGGGGAGTGTTACACATGGTTATTTATTACGTTTGTTTTCTAAGCGGCAAGAAATGGAATTCTACTTATCATGTTGTACAAATTTTGTGCGAATTTTAAGGAAGTTTCGGCGAGTAGGAAAAGCGAGGAGTATATTCATATACTTTGGATAGTCTGTGGGCGGAGTGTTTGCAAAACGATGCAGTTTTATCGAAAGAAGAGGGCAAGTCGCCAGTACTATAAGGAGAGCATTATTGAGGTAATTAAGGAGTGGTACGAGAGTACACGTAGCGAAATTGCTTCTTGGGAGCTGAAGGGATCTGAACCTCAGCCTCCGACTCCGTCTACGAGCGATCCGAGTAAGGTAGCTATTGAGTTTGACAGCTCGCGCTTCGTGAGAACGACGCCGAAGGGAGAAGGTCGGTCAGCCGAGTTACAACTGTTGCAGAATGCGAATTTTCGGGCACTGAAAAGGTTGGTTGATAACATATGTGTAGAGGATTTGAAAGAAAAATGGGAGATAGAGGATAAATTGAGAAATTTAGAATCACGCTGGAATGCTGTTGACAATCTGCATTTGCAAATCGATGGTTTATTAGAGGGGAAACATTGTAGCTATTATGATGATTTTTGCACGTTTGAACAACAGTTTGAGCATATAAAAAGAAGGTTAAATATGAAATTAAATACATCCATACACCAGCAGCAAGCAATGCCAAAAATTGAAATACCTACTTTCAGTGGTAGTTATGCACAATGGCCTACGATTATGGATTTATATTCGAAAGCGATACATAATAATCCTGCATTGACAAAAACCCAAAAAATGCAACATTTAAGGTGACGCATCGCTAAACAATAAAATCTAAAACGGAGCGTTTGCGCCCGCAACCCGCACACACCTCGACACTTTTACGCGGCTTGCAAGTAGCAGTTCTACCGCGCGCTAGAACAGAGGCGTCTTAGAGTTGCCCATAAAACTTTTTGTTTTTAATTTTTTTACATTTTGTAATTTGAAATGTGGACACGCGTCAAAATCTTGACGTGTCTAGATTACGAAATAATAAATGATAACAATTTTGATACTGGACACACGTTTGTCCGGTCTCTTGGGTCGAGTTGATGAATAACCCCTTGTATCGTACAGGTACGTGATCAATCATAAAGTACTTTACCTTTTTCATTACGAACTTGTTTTGCGGCTCCACTGTTTGATTATTGTGATAGGTATTTTTTTATATTTTTATTGCAAATCAACTAAGTGCATATAGTTACAGAAATAAAAAACCTTAGTGTTTGAAAACTAAAAAAAGTTTAATTAATTCAAAATAATGGCAAAAATAGACAAAAAATAATTGACACAGATAATAATAATTTACAAACAATTAACATAATATAACTTTTATCCTACTTAAGTGATTAAAATAGCTGCTGAGCATCAGCCATTGTGATTAGAAAATATAATTTGTTACGCAACTAGCTTTCCGCCCGCGGCTTCGCAACGTGGACTACACGACCGTATCCCGCGGGAATGTGATATTTTTTCGTGGTAAAAAGTAGCCTATATCCCTCTCCAGGCTACAAAATAGCTGTGTCCCAAATTTCAGACAAACCGTTCAGCCGTTTTGGCGTGATTGAGTAACAAACATACAAACATCCAAACATCTGAACTTTCACATTTATAATATTATAGTAGAAAGTAGGATATAAGTCGGATATAATTTACACTAACGAGATTATAAATGTAATAATTTACATTCGATTTTTTTTTAAATTACATTTTTACATATATATAGTATTTTTGTTTTACTTATTCATAATTTACTTAATTATTTACAAATTTACATAATTTATATTTTACTTATTGAAAGGTTACATGATATTATTTACAAGTTAACATAGGTATTTACTTTTTATTACATATTACAATTTGTTTTATATAAAACATATATAATTTTATATTCTAGCTAGCATTCAACTGTTATTCCCCCACAATGACAAAATTGACACAGTACCTCAATGTCAAAATCATATACATTCCGTTTTGCTTCGCCGTAGTCGGGTAAAACCGTGGGGCGCATGCAAAAGACTTGATGATAAATTTTACAAAATGCGCCACACGTTTTTAGGTTCAAAATTTCTGCAATATGGTATTATTAATCTATGCTGAGAAAGTATTTTATACTTTTTAGTCCGTTTTAAAAATGAGTTTTTTTTATGAAAAAAAGTTTTTTTTCGGTAAATTATTTCTTTACTCCTTTAGATAAGAGATAAGTTTCTTTTAATAACCTTGCCCTCAAAAAAAACCTAAAAATAAAGAGTGCTTACTGGTGCATTAGAAGTGTAATCTAATGTTATGTCTGGAGATGCGCTAGTTTCTTTAGATGTTTTTTCTGTCTGAAACATAAATTGAATACATACTTATTTTTGTACATTTAAATATAAACTGAGTTGGAATCATGTGAAAATTAACAATAATCAAAATACCTACTATACATTTTGACATCCTTTCCACGTTACATGTAAGGTCCTTATTATTCTTACCTGCAGTTCTACAATAAATATTGGATCCGTAGCATGTCGTCAAAAACGCAAGTGGTCAAATACGCACTTCGTCATAAAACGCATATTGACAGAAACACAACTCGTCAGATTTGCAACACGTCATGTACGCAACTCGTCACTTATGTAACTTGGACAGATTCGCATCTGGACAGGTACGCAACTTGTCAGTCGATAGGAAAAACGCTTGTAGCTAGTACGGAATCCCACTGCAAATTAGTGCATGCATCGAGTTTTTGCTAATAACCTAATTTTTACGTATATTTATGATTAGGATTAATATACTTATAATGTTGCCGGTTGCCTATCAAAGTGTGGCCGCTAGTATTAAAAAATACCACTAGGTACCATTTTTCGCCAGCAAAAAATAACTTTGTTTTACACACAAAGCACATTTAAAGCCATGTCCATATCCATATTTTTTAAATATTTATAATTTTACTTCGGTTTCAAATAAATCGCGTTTTAATCCGTTCAGGAGTGTTTTCTAATACATATATATTTTTGTAAGTCATACAGACATTTATTTTGAGTTTTATGAAAAAGTGTTAGTTTTTTTTCGTAATTACAGTTGCCAGCACGTCAGGTTACTACAAACTGTCAAATTTCTTTAAATAAAATTCAACCTTATGTAAAATATAGAGTTCAGTTTCAATTAATATATTTTGACATTTTGTAGTAACCCGACGTGCTGGCGACCGTACATACATTGTATGATCAACTACGTGGGTATTGGTTGACCTACGTACTTATTTCCTTATCATTTTTTAGGTTTAAGTTGACATGTAATATTTTATCTGTATTATGTTTATGTTATGTAATATACGGTTTGAATCACATAGAGAAGGCTGTGGTTTAAATTAATATGCTGTGTGCTGTGTGCATTCCTTAAGGACATTGTTTGTTAAAAAAAAACTTAACTGATCAGTAACTTTTGTTCTATTTGACTATTTCTTTCGTTTACATCAATTTGGGTGGATGATTTAAAATATCTGACGAAATGCTAATTTGACGAGTTGAGTTTCTGTGCAACTGCGTGTCTGTCGAATAGCGTTTTTGACAAGCTGAGTTTCGGTCCTGTGTGATGACGAAATGCTTATCTGACCACTTGCTTTTTTGACGACATGCTACGAATTCTAAATATTGTTATTAGTGAAATTTCAATCGTTAAAATTATTATACCACATATATACCAATAGTAATAAAATCTTACGTAGGCAACACATTTTGTAACTCTGCATACATCGGCAAACTATTGTCTTGTTTTCTATAAAATACGAAAATATAAATTATAATATTGGGTACAATTTAAATAAAGATCTGATATTTGAAGGAAATACATCTTTAAATTAGTATGTAGGTATACATACCCTTCTGTGAAATCGACTGAAATTATTTTATTTTCACCTAAATCTAAAGACGACTCCATGGCTTTACTCCCCGAACTTTGTTCTAATTTCCTGAAATATTTTTATTATTTGTAATACTGCTAAGTGAATAATTGTAAATAGTTTTACAGAACTTTCGTGATAATGGGACGAAACGCGATAATCATTGTGAAGTAGGTACATGATAATATTTAGGTATTACTGTTTGAAGTGACGACAGTTTTTATATTATTTATATTCACAACCGGGTACCACTTAGAATTCTCAATCACTGAGGACCGTTGTAACCACTGCTGCATCATCGCAGCCGAAAAGTCAAACAGTAGGTACAGAAACCAATACCTACCAAAAAGTAGGTATCTCCTAAGTATATAAAACTGGAAAACATTTAATTTTATTCAATTAGAATTGTATAAATATGACGATTACTCACCTTTTCTTAGTCATATTCTTACATTGCTCAATTAAACAAAGTTTCCTTTTCCTTTAAGAAAATCGTTGACATTTTTTTCCCATTTTTAATTATGAATAATCGCACGTTATTGTTATAAATTTAGCGCAGTGATCTATGGCGCGCGGTAGCTCCACTGGCACAGACCCGTCGCTGACAATGGTCGGCAGCGGACTGAGGGTAGACTGACTGCATACAAATACGCGGGCGCACTAGCTCATACCATAAGGTCGTATACGACAAAACGGTTTTTTTCGTTTCATTTAAAAACTACAAACCATTTTAAAAAATCCAACTGGCATTTTGAAGTGAGTGTGTAGACTAATCTACTAAGAAATTTTAGAGACTTAAATCGGTCTAGTTTACCTGCAAAATGCAAATCTCTGTTTTTAACGAGGTTTCTTTAATATTTTTTTCTGTGTTATAAAAGTTAACGAATCGTGTTTCTGCAACTGACAAAATGACGTCAATAAAATGAAGAATTAGTTTATCAAATATCACTTTCATATGTTTTGTAATTGCTGTGAAAAATCGAGATCCCTGCCGCAAATATTACCGATTCGTCGTCTTAAAGGGTCGTTTACGCGGTGAGGCGGAAAAGTTAGTGCAACATTTACATGTCGTCCCGGAAAATTATGATACTTGTTGGGAGTTACTAAACCACCGCTACAATAATAAGTATTTGCTATTTACAAAGAATTTTTAATCATTTATGCGTCAGCCTACGGTGAAAAAACAGACGTCTTACGATTTGAAGCGAGTGTATGATGTAACTAGCGAAACAATTCACGCTATACATAATTTGGGCATTGACACGTCCTCCTGGGATCCTATTTTAGTGTATATTTTATGCGAAAAAATTGATTCCGTAACGTATACTGAATATATGCAACAGAGAGCAGACCCACGCGAGATTCCTACTTATGACAATTTCATGAACTTTATTGAAAGTAAATTTCTAGCCTTAGAACCATTGCAAAAAGGTCTGTTGGGAATTTGGTAAAACAATTACCAAAAACTCAATTTTGCAAAGCCCCATTTCAATCGTATAATAAAAATGCCAAATCGTCATTTCATCAGCCCACTAAATTATAATAATTCTCGCAATTTCCACACTGCAAATGTGGGCCAATTAAATGAAATTAGATGT
Organism: Chrysoteuchia culmella; assembly: GCA_910589605.1. Lineage (NCBI taxonomy): Eukaryota > Metazoa > Arthropoda > Insecta > Lepidoptera > Crambidae > Chrysoteuchia > Chrysoteuchia culmella. The sequence goes on along the minus strand of OU342650.1, from coordinate 12,194,806 downwards.
CCATTATGTAATAATCAACATGCATTATACCAGTGCACAAGATTTGCTGACATGACTGGCGCGGAGAAGTTGAAAAAAGGCACGAAATATAATGCTTGCAAAAATTGTTTATTTGTGCATACCAAAGGGTTTTGTTCGTCACAAAAACGATGCAAAGAGTGTAATGACCAACATAAGACTCTATTACATATATATAATGCTTTCTAGAATCATCGCAAGGGGTCACTACTACAAAACCAACGACAACAAAACATTCTCAGTCGGATGCTATTAAAACGGGACACCATCAAAACCTATACGTGTCGAACAACGATAACGAAATTTTGTTAGCCACTGCTATCGTGCAAGTAAGGGATTCATGTGGACGATTCATTACATTGCGCGCTTTGATTGACCAAGGCTCGCAAATTACGTTGATAACGAGAATGCTGCGCAACGATTAGGGTTACAATGAAAACAATTAAATGCAAGTGTTAGGAGCATCGGAACGCTATCCAATCGGAGCAAAGGAAAAATAAATTTAGTATGCAAATCATTAAATAATGAATTTTAATTTACGACAGAAGCTCTGATTATGCCGCGAGTGATGAATAACTTACCTAATACCACGTTTGTAAAGAAGTCACTGCCACACGTCACTAATATTACATTAGCCGATCCCGATTACAACGTATCCAGACGTATCCAGCTGCTAGAACTGCACCATTGACTTACTTTTCGATGCACACATTTATTCTGTAATTTTGATGAGCGGTCTTATTAAGGGCGAAGATAATCAACCTATGGCCCAACAAACGCGGTTAGGCTGGATATTGTCGGGAAATGTCAAAACGTACCATTGTTATGTTGTTGTGAATAACGTTGAGGAGCTAGCACAATATTGGGAACTCTAAGACATTAAATCAGAAACATGCAATACTCTGTCGCTCCAAGAACAAGTTACGATTTAGTTAGGATTCTAGCTACTGATGAAATGGAACAAGTTTTGCCAGACTTGTTTCTACACGAAATTTTGCCGAAATTATGCCGACTTTTACAGAATTTTCTGAAGCGACACTTTAGTGTCAAAGTTAATTTTGATTATTTTGGAAATGTTCTTTTAATTAAAAACAACGAGCAATGGTTAAATCGTTTGCAACTAAGAATTTCTTTATTCATCGTAACTTTAATTTGAGTAATTTATTTAGTTTGGTGTTAAATACAATAAAAGTTTGGTGTTAAAGACCGCGATAGTCGATGGACATTTTTAAATAATGTCTATTTCGAAGTAAACATCAATAGGAATGATCCATTGAGTGGATCAGGTTCCACTTATGTGGATTTACCACTAGCAATAAAAAAGAAAAAATAATATAAAAAATAACGATCCGTGCTGTTTCTTGTGGAGTGTTGTCGCTGCGTTATATCCGGCCAAAAGCAACTGCGAACGAATTAATTTCCTCTTATCCTCACTTCGATCGCGTATTGCATACAAACGGACTACCTTTTCCCGTAACGTTTAACGACATCACTACATTGAAAAAAAACAATCCTAATATAAGTATTAATGTTTACCCCTTAAAAAAACAACCACAGCGTTGTTGGTCTGATTTATGCATTAGAATTAAAATTTCAAAATATAATGAACATTAACTTACTTATATTAGAAAATTAAAATCTCATTTCATTTTAATTAAAAACTTACCCCATCTAGTGAGGAGCCAAATCACAAATCATCATAGCAAACTATATTTTTGTGATAATTGCTTATTGTTTTTCAATTCTCAGGACCATATCGATAAACATATTTATAGCGGCGTGGCCATCATGCTGCCTGAGAAAGGTGCTGTTCTTCAGTTTAAGAATTTCGAAAGAAAACAAGATGTTCCTATTACGCTGATATTTAATCAATACTAGAACTGTTTCAAGGCTGTGAGCCCGATCCTTTGATCAGTTCCACAACGGCCCGTAAACGTGATGTTCCATTAGCGTTTGCATATTATATCATATGCTCAGTTAACAGGAGTGTATGCTTCTCAGTCCCAGCTTCATTTCTGGGCTATACTTGTGCAATAGATAAAAAATATGAACTATTATTATATTTTGTAGTAAGTTGAAACCACAGTAACAACATATTTTCCGGAAAATGGTTTTTCACTATGTCTCCTGTTGGCCACACCAGATTCCATTATAACCAAAATTTAAAGAAACTTCATGTAATTCTAAATCAGCTGTATTTACCAAAAGAAAGCAATTATAAAGAATGAGGCAAGTTGGGTCAGTTTATTAATATTTAAATGTAGGTTAAATATGATACAAATTGTAACAGTTTCGGCCGCTTACTGGACATAAAATGACTCTGCAAGTCAGACATTGATGTCTAGCTGCATTGGATCGACATCCAGGAAATCTACAGCGGTTTTTGGACTCTAATACTACAGTAATTGATCTACATTCCTTGTTCGTACCGTGTCGCTAAGGTGCTGTTGTTTGGCGCGTTTATTTGCTGGTCCTAGAGAATAGGTGTGATCAGCAATCGCTCTCTAGATTGAAATCTACGAGATATTCCACAATTTGCTCCCGGAAGTCCAAACAGTCCAAAATATCACGCCTTGGAAGTACCCAACTTTTGTTGATCAGTTCTATGCTCTATCCACCCTGCAGCGGCAGCAAAATTAAAGAAATGAAACATCATTCTTATCGTCCATTTCCTAGTCCTTGCAGATATGCGGTAATAACCAATCATGCGATCCAAAAATCGCGTTGCTCATTTTCTCATTGTACTGCTTTATCTTATCAGGTCGTTGGATCATTATATACCTTTTTAGTTTTTTGTCACATCGACGACATTTATCTGAAGGTTCGGCGCCATGAATACTGGACGTCATAAAAACTGGCTTGTTATCAAACCATTTCACCGCCGCTATTTGACCAGTTGACATAACCTTCTGAGAATAGCTTCCTCTACCTTCACGACGAAGTTGTCCATCAGTTTTGAAATTGCAATTACCAGGTATTCTTCTCTTTTTAAGTGTACCAGTGCCAGAACACTCCGCTTTGAAATGGATTTTTGGATGGTGCTGGAGGAGTTGGAGCCATACCAGAGCTTGGGATGTTTTTATCCTCAGAATTAGTTTCTTCGTCTTCGGTCGTCATGAGTGTTATTATCGGGGACATAAGACAGATCGTCATTCTCATCTTCAACGTCTATGTCCATACCGGAGTTTTCTCCGTCAATCACATCGTTTAGTAGTTCACCAAGCGCAGATTCTGTAAATATATTGTTTTAGGTATTATTCAAGTTAGTAAAAAAGAATCAAAATAAAATTCATGACCTAATAGAATTCAAAACCATAAACCATAAAAATTATAGGGAAGTTAAGGGCGCGCTCTAGGCCAAAAGCAAAAGTAATAACTGCAACGGCGAACTGCAAAATAAGGCAGCATTTACTATATAATTCTCCGGCCCCATTCGGCCGGTCCGGAATGAAGAAATGAAGGAAATTCTTTTTTTTAATCATATTTTAAGGTTATTTACATAAAATATATAACATAGGCCCTGCCTTATCTATAGTGTAATTATACTAAAAAGTTCCAAGCTTTATTTTAGTGTATTACTTGAATACTAGCAGTTTAACGTGTTAATTATAGTGATTTGGAGGCAACTTCGCAATTTTTTTCTATCGAGAAAATTTTATGCAATCGTGTTTTTGAGTAACATAGTCACTAGTGTTAGTCCTGTAGTTTGCTGCATCTTAATTTGAAATTCAGTTTTTCATTAATATTGATATTACAAACGATCATGTAAAGCAATCTGATTTTCGTTGGCCTATAGCGGGCCCTTAAGTGTACTTCGTTTATCATGAATCCCACCGTCGGCGTCGCCTATAGACGACATCAACTTTTGCATGCGAATACAGTGCGTACGTACTAAAATCATCCTAAAACCATTTAAAAATATGCTGAACGTATAATTTTTTACGTAATCGCGATAGATAATCACCAGAAGGGTCACCAATTTTGAATTTTTTTTCGTGAGGTCATTTTCACACACACCTATTCAAAACTATCACCCGAGACTGGCCGAACCGCAGATGAGCGGTTGCGCCATCAATAATTTATTCAAAATATCAAATCAATAATAATTGTTGCCATAGTAAATGTCTAACCGTATCCGAACGAAAAAATAAATTAACTTTTCGAGGGTAGACTTATAAGTAGCCAGTCATCCCGTGACCACGGCAGCTGAAACGGTGCCGATACTTCGCGCGTCGGGAAAATAAAAAAAAACCCTTAAAATTGGGTGTGACAAACATCGGTTTGGCCGAATCTATAAGGGTTTCGTTTTTTGCCTTTAGGCTACGAAACCCTAAAAACCTAAAAAACCGGACAATTACAAGTTATGATTTTTTGAATTTTTCCATGCTATTTTCATACTAATGATAGATTTTAAATAGAAAAAAAATGGAAAAAGTCAACTCGGCCACAATTGAATTCTGCCACAAGTGAATTCTCAGATGGGACCATCTGAGAATTCACTTGTGGCCGAGTTGACTTTTTCCAATATTTTTCTATTTAAAATTTATCATAATTACAAGTTAGTTCGTGAAATATAGCGCGTTTGATATCCGTAAAAGTTGTTTTATTTCAAGAAAAAATAAAATATTAAGTGTCACAAGAAAAACACATTAATGACATGAAATGACAAAATCATAACTTGTAATTGTCCGTATTTTTAGGATTTTTAGGGGTTTTTTGTTTTTCCGACGTTTCGGCACCGTTTCAGCTGCCGTGGTCACGGGATGACTGGCTACTTATAAGTCTACCCTCGAAAAGTTAATTTATTTTTTCGTTCGGTTACGGTTAGGCATTTTCTATGGCAACAATTATTATTGATTTGATATTTTGATTTAATTATTATTTTAAATATTTATTACTAACAAAAGAAAAAACTAATGACTCTACTGGCAGTTCACAAATTGGGAGGAGCTTCGAAGAAAGAAGCTGCCAAGAAAACTTCGAAAGCGGGCCGACCTCCACCTTTATAAAGAAATTAAGATATGTTATCTCAAAGAGTAAAGTGTGTTATCTCCACCTATACTTTTTAATATTTATCTACAAAAAAAGAGCTAACCGTATCTTTGGGTCTTGCAGTGCGTGATTTGGATTGTTTTTTCTTTCTTTCTTTCCATATCACTTACCATATTTCCCATCGTGTTTATTTTTACTAAGTTTACTACCTTAGTAGCTTGTACCACTATCATAAGTTAGAATACAGGATCAAATTAGGAACTTAAATTCTTCTTATACAGATTATTATCAGCATTGGTTGGGGAATATCGATTTCATAATGATAAACACCAGACAAAATATAGCGAGTTATCTTGTTGAACCTATTCTGGGGGGTTATTCTATAGGCAAACATCGACGCGTTTGTCATGACTGAATGTCACATTAGCTGTCAAATAGTATTGAAAATAGGGCGATCTCCGCTGTTTCATATATCAAGGATGTTTGCGTACGCCGGGTTTCTATAACTTACTAACGGATTGTTTTGGCTACGGACAAACCCACCACCAACCCATGACCTGACGAACCCTCTTGGTTATTTAGGTCGAAGCAGCGGGAGATGCGCGCGGAATGGCCTCCACCGCGCGCACTTCTTGACTCCCTACAAATATTTTCTAAATCTGTATCCTTTGTCCCTATGGTCCCTCTCCCCTTTTTTGGGCGGACGCACACGATTACGCCTTCGGTGCCAGGTCGCAACGTGCCCACTATTGTTTCAGTGGTACCGCTTGGCTCCAATTCTTCTCTCTTCGCCTCGGTTCTTCTTTCTTCACCTGACTTCGAGTCCACTCCGAATCCTGTGCCACTTACGCGCGAATAATTTTCATCAGGTTACATACGACATTTGCGACAAATTAAATTGTTATAGAAAATATATTATCTTTTTTCAATTGCCAATATCACTTTAAACGACACAGTTCTTTGGTGAATAGGTACTAATGCACGCATACGCACTAAAATATACCATCTCCACGTCTGACGCCCACACCAGACTGTCACTACGGTAAGAATCAGAGATGACTGACTAACAGATAAAGTGACAGTTCACATGTTAGTTTTCCTAGTCTTGATGTATGCAATTTACAATCATTAGTTCTAACAAAGGAATTTCGATACACTGACTTTCCTACTTACTTACTTTATTATGATGTAGTGCTAGCTTTAGAAATAATTTAATCATTTTAGGGAGTGTTAATAGCGTTATAAATGTTTTGTACGTTCGCAGGTTATAAAACAATAAAACGCAAATCGTTAATCCATAATTACACTTATTTATTAATGCGAATTTACTCCGTCTGCCTGTCTATCTGTTACTTTGTCACGAATTTGATACAGATACCTATTCAAATTGAAAAATGAGAAAGAGCAAAAACATTACATGTAATCAAAATTACGAGTGATCACTAAATGCAAAAAAGAACTACTTACCATTGTTTACGTTACGAAACAATTCAACCAATTGATGCGTGAAAGATTATATTTATTTTTTATAGAATAATGATATTTTAAAAATAATGAGGATTAAGATTGTACTGTGGAGCAGGCAGGGATTATCCTCATTTCGATCCTCAAGGGGTCAGACAGTAAGCACTTTCTGATTATTTGATAACCTACAAATATACTGATATCTAGGTTTCTGTTTGATTCAGAATGTAAAAAGTGCATTTTAAAACTTAATTTTATTAAAATTATTGCAGTGCAATATACCTATAGTGTATGAGAAAAAATATAAGAAATATATTTATTATTCACAAAATAATACGATTAATTAATATATTAGATATATAATATATTATATATAAAAATTAATAACTTTTCGGCGTTATTATTCTAAGTTTGTGGGTATGGCCACTCGCTCAAACATTCTGTATGATAAATACTTATGTGCACCTACCCGATTGTTGAAAATTAATTATGTTTTATAATTCTGTTGTTGGTTGCTCTTTATTGAATCTAGATAAACTTAATTTAGGTTTTTAAGATACTACTAAACCATGAATGTAACATGTTTATTGGCAAATGAATAAAAAAAAAAAAAGTTACAATTAAATTTAGTCCTGCGGCTATGGCATACAATCCTATTACTTACAAAATATACCTATACGAGACTCGGTTGATAAAAGCCTCAAGTTCGTCAAGCCTCTGATGCATGACATTACAGTTACCTAATTAATGGAAAATGAAGAGCTGTTTGGGTGAAAACAATGTAATGGCATGTATCAATCAATAGTGTCTAAATAAACAACAACTTTAGACATGTTTGCGAGCGATTCGTAGTTGCTACGAAATAGTTGTTTCTCGTAGTCAGGGTTGCACATTTTTTGTAGAAGAAATAAAGTAAAGTATTAGAGCGATTCGTAGTTTCTACAAAAAAGTTAAAGTTTGTTCTTGTAGTCAGGGTGGTTAACTTTGGTAGAAGAAATAATGTTTGTCTGATATTTGGCAGGTTACATTTAAAGATAACACTGCCCCTAGTTTGGCAAACTATAATCGTTATCGTAAATTAGAGCGATTCGTAGTTTCTACAAAAAAGTTAAAGTTGGTTCTCGTAGTCAGGGTTGCTAAATTGTGTAGAAGAAATAATGTTTGTCTGATATTAGGCAGGTTACATTTAAAGATAACACTGCCCCTAGTTTGGCAAACTATATTGGTTATCGTAAATTGGAGCGATTCGTAGTTTCTGCAAAAAAGTTAAAGTTGGTTCTCGTAGTCAGGGTTGCAAAATTTTGTAGAGAAATAATGTTTGTCTGATATTAGGCAGGTTACATTTAAAGATAACACTGCCCCTAGTTTGGCAAACTATATTGGTTATCGTAAATTGGAGCGATTCGTAGTTTCTGCAAAAAAGTTAAAGTTGGTTCTCGTAGTCAGGGTTGCAAAATTTTTTTGAGAAATAATGTTTGTCTGATATTAGGCAGGTTACATTTAAAGATAACACTGCCCCTAGTTTGGCAAACTACAGTCGTTATCAAAAATTACAGCCATTCGAAGTTTCTACGAAAAAGTTAAAGTTGTTTGTTATAACTATATATATCTGTTATATTTGTTATAGAAAATTGTCGCTCTGTCTCTTTCATATCTATTGACTGGTTTACCGACATGAGCAGTGCATCCGATAGTTTTCACTAACTATGTCAACTCGTACTAGGGGTCATTTTTTCATGCAATCCGAGAATAAATAAGAGTGTAAAATGCTACGAATAATATGTTTTTTTTATATACTTGTACATAAGTGCTTGCCAGCTGCATTTCGCTTATGTTCGCTTATGGTGTTATCGCTTCGCTTATCTTTTTAGGGTACCAAACCTCAAAAAAATGGAACTCTAATAGGATCACTTTGTTGTGTCCGTCCGTCCGTCCTCGTTTATTAAACGCGCAGAGGTACCTATTGAGTTGAAATTAAAACAGACATTCAGGTTAAGTCTGTTGGAAAAAAATTAAACTTGTAAATTACCGTTAATTATCGCCGGTCCACCTTGTCGGGGGCCTACCCACGGAGCGTCGAACTTTGGGCGGTCGCCATTCCAGAACTTTGGTCTTGAGACACTGCGGTAAGTTGGACGCGAAATTTTACGAAGTTTCCCGAATGCTGCCCATCCGAGTTGGATTCGACGGGAGATCTCTTTCTCGAAGTTGGACTTACCTAACTGGATTGTCTGTCCAAGGTAAACGTTCGTCATCAACTTCGAGTGTAGTGTTCCCAACGTGAACTGGAGTGGGTACAACATGGGAATTTGTCATGATTTTCGTCTTATCCATGTTCATTCTAAGAACCGCCTCTTTTGGGAAGCACTACGGAGATCTTCGAGCATTGTGTTCAGGTCCTCCAAAGTCTCAGCCATAAGGACTATATCATCAGCAAAACGAAGGTGTGTCAGGTACTGGCCAATTATGTTGATGCCGAGTCCTTTCCAGTCCTCGGGGAAATGACGTCTCCCTGTCTCACTCCTCGCTGCAGTTGGATGGGATTTGTGCTCTGGTTCTGTAATCGGACCGACATGGTGGCATGTTCATATAAGTACCTTAACACCTCGATATACCTATAGTCCACTTGGCACCTCTGGAGAGACTGCAGCACCGCCCCTGGTGTCTATCGAATCGAAGGCTTTCTCATAGTCCACAAACGCCAAGCAAAGTGGCAGATTATACTCCTCGGTCTTCTGTATAACCTGCCGCAGCGTATGGATGTGGTCTATGGTGCTAAAGCCTTTTCGGAACCCGGCTTGTTCGGGAGGCTGGAAGTCGTCGAATCTGCGAGCCAGACGATTCGTAATGACTCTTGAAAACAACTTATAGACATGCCTTAGAAGTGAGATGGGTCTGAAGTTCTTCAAACGGGTGTTATCTCCCTTTTTGAAGAACAAAATCACCTCACTTATATTCCATGCCCTCAGCGTTTTGCCCTCGACGATAACGGAATTGAAAAGCTTCTGGAGGACTTTGAGTATCGGCTTACCGCCCGCCTTTCAAAAATTCTGTAGTGATTCCGTCGTCGCCCGCCGCCTTGTTGTTTTTGAATTGTTTGAGAGCCATACTAATCTCGTACAGGCTGACGTCCGGGATATCTTCGGTGAAGTGTCGGGTAAGCTTGGCTCTGGGGTCTTTAGCCTTGCTTTCAACAGGTGACTGCGTGGAATATAACTGCCCATAGAAACTCTCGAACTCCCTCAGGATTTCAGGTTTCGTAGAAATGATGCGACCATCGTCAGTTTTCAGCTTCGTCATCTGGCTTTGCCCAATAGCCAGATCTCTCGCGAACACTTTGGAGCCTTTGTTCCGTTCGATAGCCTCTTTAATACGATTCGTATTAAATTGGCGAAGATCGCTTGTCAAAGACTTAGAGATCTGCCTATTTAGCTGCCGATAACGATGATCATCCGCTGAGTTCTGACGCCTCATTTCACGTCTCTGATCCATCCATGAGTAGGAGTGTGTGGTCATAGAGTTTCTTTAATTTGGGACGGCGGGTCTTAAAGTACTGGGACCCTACCGTACGGAAAGTATCCAGCAACGTGTTGTGTAGATCGTCCACATCGATGCTGTTCTCAAGGGATTCGAAGCAGTTTTGCAGCTCGAGTCGAAAGCTCTCGGGGTTTTGGATATAAAAAAAAAAAAAAAAAAAAATGTTTTATTGTGATAACTGGAATACAAAGACAGTAATAGATAATGGAGCAGCCATTTGAGCACAGAAGTACTTGCGATAGGATGCTCCGCTCTTCATATCTTAGATAATTTCAATGGTAAAATACTTAAGAGTTTTACTGTTAAACATTTTAAATATAGCGAAAGCGAAAGCTAAGCGAAACTACTACCTAAAAACAAAAGAAATAAAATAATTCAAAATAATGAAAACTAAAATCAATTACAGCTACCTACAAAATTAAAAGAATGCCCCTTTAAGAATAAATAAGAATTGTGCATTTATGTGTGTGTGTGTGTTTGTTCGCGCGCTCGCGTGTGTGTGTGTGTATGTGTGTGTGTTTGTGAGTGAGTGTGTGTGTGTGTGTGTGTGTGTGTGTGTAATTGTTTGTTTCTGTTTACGTATGTTTGTGTGTTTTATGTGGGTTTCGGACGTGGGTGGGATGCATGTAATATAAATAAGTATATCTAGTCCTATACTCTTAAAATTATTTTTGTAATAAAGACTCGATTTCGTCATAACTTTTGGTTTTAAGCCATTCGGTGAGAGTTTTCTTACATTCTCGGTGCGTAAGTGAATATATGTCAAGTTCCTTGTTAATAATATTATATAGATATGCCGATTGTCTAGGGTATTGTTTTTTTGCAAAGCTAGTTTTAACTGTTTCCGTTTTAGCCACCGTGTAATTCCTTCTTTTAAGCCGGAAACATGGATTGTAAGGTAAGGACTTATGCTTCTTTGCTATTATATTTAATATATAAAGTTTTCTGACTGTTAAAAGGTCAGCACAGGAATAGAGAAGATCAGTCGGAAATCTATAAGGTTTAAAGAAGATCACCTTTAAGAGGTATCTTTGAGCTCTTTCTAGTTCAATGAATTTGCTTTTATTTGCTCCACCCCATATAGGTAAACAATATGTAATCACCGATTGGGCCAATGAAATATAAATTTGCCGCAGTAAGTCTTTATCTGCGATATGTCGTAGTGTCTTAAATGTAGATATGGGCCGGTAATGGCCGGAGCGTAGATTTTATCAGCCGTGATCTTTCCAGCTTCACGTTGATATTCAATGTGCCACGTACATTCGGTGATCGCTCCCCGTCTTGACGGTATTGATCACAGTGACATCATTGAATATTTGCTTCTTCGTTGACATGATAAAATCTATCTCATTTTTTAGTTTACCGTCTGGACTGATCCAGGTCCACTTTCGGTTTTCCGGCTTTTTGAAGAAGGAGTTCATCATGAAGAGGTTATCCTTCTCCATAAAGTCGGCCAGCATCTGGCCTCTGTCATTCCGTCGCCCAACTCCATTATGCCCCACTCTCAACATATCATCGCAACGTTTCCCCAAATCCCCTGAAATCTCACCCAGCCAAAATATAAAATTCTTATGACAAATAGTTTATTCTTCTTGTAATTGTTTTTATAATTTAAGGAACTAAAACAATATAATAAAACCAAAACGAAGCAGTATAAATTAATTCAAAGTTATATAAAATAAGAATAAAATATAACATAAAAAGTCAATAGTGCGATTCGAAACGCATTAGGACATAATTTTAGATTTTAAATTAAAAAAGTACTTTACCCTAGGCCGCAAATGCGATTTTCCACGCAAAAATTTAAAATTGAATGAGAAAACCTGGTTTTCCGAGGGTGTGAGGTGAAAATCATATTTGACAAACCATATTGTTGTGAATCAATAGTTATTTGGCATGGCTAGAAATTCGTTATTATTGAAATCTGAGCAAGTGAAGGATTCTAGGATTGAACCACGAGCGTAGCGAGTAGTTAAAAGATTGATACCAGAGCGAAGCGAGGATTTCAAAAGTACAAGACGCTAAAAACTTTTATGCCGAGCGCAACACACAATTTTTCACCTCTTAACAGCGAGGAACATTTTAAAGTTGTTTCCGCGGTCAACTTCCGGTAAAAAATTCTTTAAACATTAAGTTTAATCTAATATACCTTATTCTTGTTGTTTTAATAATATAAAAAACTAAAATAATAAAAAAGGGAGCATTATAGTTAATTCAAAGGTAAGTGAAGTAGGTATATATTGTTACTTATAAATAACAATAAAAATGATTCGGTAAATGTTGACATTGACATGAGGTACCAGACAAAGACATTTAAAAAATAAAGATTTATGCCACGTTCCGAAATACAGTCATAGGCTGTGAAATCTCCTCCAGCCTAATATAAAATTCTTTTAACAAATAGTTTAATCTTATTGTTATTGTTTTTATTATTCAATGAACTAAAATAATATAATAATACCGAAACGGAATATTATATTTAATTCAAAGCTATTTCAAATAAGTTTTATACTCATTTTAAATAGCTTATATGTAGCAAAAAAATTAAAGCGCGATTCGGAACGCATTAGGACGTATTTTTAGGCGCTTAGCCGCAAAAATTTTACGCGGAAACTGAATGACAAATCCTCCGAGCATGTGAGGTGAAAAGATTATTTCTCATAACAATAAAATCCCAGTTAATATTGGGAAACTCAACATGCTAAGTGTTATGACAAAATACCGCCCCATCTTCGGACCTTATAATTTGTAACAACTCTTTTGCAGATATGTACCTACTTTAAGATTATACCTACCTGTTTTGGCTAAAATTAAACAAGTTTGCTCCCTTGTAATACAATCTACTATATCATTATTATTATTACTACCCATGCTAGCAGAGACGGGCTTCTCCTACTGCAGGGCTAGCATGGCCGGAGACATTTTATCTACGGGGAGAGGACAAAATACTATTCCCCTCTGTCATTTTTGTCCACTCTCCTAGCATGGCGATATGGGTGGATAAACTATTCACGGTGGACAAAACAGGGGAATGCTTGTCCCGAAATTATTGCCATTATAAGAAAACTTTTATTCAATTACAAATAGTCGAGAATATCGTCGTAAACCAAAGTACTTTTTTCGTTTTATTACATCTGGCTGGATATTTATTTTGTTTTGTTGTCAATGTCTCTGAGTATATAACCTCAAACCAAATAATAATTTATTACTAAAATCTTATAACACATACATAATATTATATGAGTGCTAAAAAGTAAATACTTATTTATTTTTGTGTTTTTACTACTGTTTTTCCCTTTCCGACGACAACACTAAGCTCCAGTAAGCACGAGACATTTTTATATTACAACTAATTATATTTTTTCCAAGAGATATATACTTAAACCCACCATCTAAAGATGAGGATAAATTTCTCCCTTTGGTATGTCAAAATATCTGTAATTTTTCTCTTCCACTAGTCGCCATGCTATAGGCGACGGGTGAGTATCCACGTCTAATGTCAAAAAGTGATATAATTCTCTTTCCCCCTGTTGCCGTGCTTTGTGAGGTGGATAAAATAATTTTATCCCATGTCAGGGGAAATAAACGGTGGACAAAAGTTTTATCCCCAGCCCATGCTAGCCCTGCTGGCTTCGACAATTCGACGCTTGCGTTTTACCTTAACTTCGCCTCATGTCAACCGATTTTAACAAATCTTTTTTATCTGAAAGAACATATAGTTCATATGGTCCCATAAGTTCTGACAAGTAGTTTTGTCATAATCCTGAAAAATATCAATTAGTTATTGACAAGTAGTCGTAACGTAGATGACATCTTTGTTGTGTATGGGATTATGGGTTGACTTTTTGGTAAGCTTACTTTGTCAAAAAGTAAAGTAAAATAAAACTTGGAGCCGGTGTCAACCTATGCAGGAAAATTAAATATTTGTAATAGAAGTGAAATGTAGAATGCTTTGCCTGGCACCTACTCCAAATATTTTATTTTTTACTTATTGAAGTAGGTTTTAATTTATTTTTAAGTTTTTTTCTGTAGATATGTCACAGCCAACTGGTTAAATCAGCCGTTCAATTGGAGAGCTAGGCCGTTAATTAAACGCCGGCATTTAATGAAATGGTTAAGGGACAACTAGCCAAGTCGTTGAACTACTTGGCTGAACGACATATTTAGCTGTCTCATTAAATGAGATGTCATTATAGACTCAAACTATTTTTGAAAATTTGTACCCGGTTGTGTATTATCATATCAGGCATATTTTTATCACACATTTTTATTATATCAATATTGATATTCATAAAACACTGTAAGTTATGTTGAATCGAAAAATAAACACCTAAAATAGCCAGCTGGTGCGAGCTGATTGACGCCATATTTGTTTTGAGACTATCAGCGCCCCAGTGACAAAAAGTTTAACTAAATTTGAATCGCTGCGTTAACGTCAGCCATCTTCAAAGGGCTAACTAACAATAAGCCAACTAGTTGAACGTTAAGGGATGCTAGATCAATCAACGATCGGCCTAGGTATTCGACTGAATGCCGACGTTTAATTAACGAGCTAGCCTACCAATCAAATGGCTGATTTAATCACGTGGCTGACATATACATATCCGAAAGTGTCTTACTTATGGAAAATAGCCTGTTCATTCTAAAACAAATAAATAGGAATAGTGTGGTTAATTAAATCCGAATACAAATAAATTTTAACATTTATTTCTATAAAATTATTTATTTTATAATAACAGTTATCTCGAAATAATTTTACATCACAATTGTAAGTTTCATCATTATAAAAAAAATACAAAGAGGTCTTCTATCTATTCTGTGTATCTACTTATCCTTAAGTTGAAGGCTATGATATCGATTATCTTAACGATTATTGGTGCGATTATCACAAATTTTACAACTACATATACCTACTTACAATTACATTATAATTTTTTATTTACATATATAATAAATAAGTATTTTATGTCTATTATCACCTTTTATTTCATATTTTTGGTATTTTGTAGAACTATAAACTCAAGAAATAAAAGAAAGAAATAAAGGAAGTTTTGCAGTGAACTTTTAAATGAAGGTACATGAATATTGACTATTCATCAAAATTTGGTGTCTTCTAGTCTAGATGAACAATAGATATTTCTTTGCTATAGTTAAATTCCATGGCGAAACGTGAACGTAGAAACGGGCCAAATGCACATTCCGCCCTAGTTCTTCTAAAAACTAATATAAATAATACTAGATTGAGACTTTATAAAAAATCAAGTACATTAAGTAGGTACGTAACCAATTATTATTGCCATCATGCTAGAGTCAATAGATATGATCATTTCAATAAAACCTACATTATTGAATTTTTTCGAATGTTTCCAACCGACAATGAATGCAAAAGAAAGTTTTGCAACGAGTTGCTGCGAAAATTTAAATTAAATGCAAAACTACGGTAACTTTAACCCTTTACTAAATAAATGTTTTTAAAGTTAAAATAATATCACTGGAAAGCAATGTTTGTTCAATATTTAATTAAGGCTGTTAAATAAACTACTTAAATTATTATGTTCCTACATTATAACTAGTATTTCTAAATTTGACTATCTATATACATACACTAGCGGCCGCTTGCGGTTTCACCCACGTGGTTCCCGTTCCCGTGGAAATTTTGGGATCATTTATAGCCTATGTTACTACTTGGGGTCTAAGGATTCTCTATACCAAATTTCGTCAAAATCGGTCCAGTAGTTTTTGAGTTTATTCGTTACATACAAAAATACAAATCTTTCCTCTTAATAATATTAGTATAAATAACAATGTGTAAGGCTGTTATTTTTATCTTTAAACGTAGGATAAATAAAAAAATAAATAAATAAAGATAACGTCTTACGCGATTTGCTGTTATGAAAAATATCAACTGAGTTTCAGTTCATTGGACCTGATAAAGTATTTGTATTTCACCCACTATATTAGGAAAAACGGGATTTGTGAGTCCCCGACATTTCGGCGCAATGCATGCGTCATGATCACGTAGTAACTGTTCCTAATAATGATAGTAATAATGCCCAAGAAAGTTTAATGTGTTTTCGCTTTCGTACTTTGAAATCATGTGTTATCTGAACTGAATTAGGGCTGGTTTGTCAATTCTCGGATAAAGCTTCTCAGTCATTTTAATTCATACAGTGCGACTGCGACGGTGCTTCTAATAAGTAATGAACGTGGCAAAAAAGGAACTAACATTCAACGTCATTTTTGACAGTTGTGCGGCGCCTCCGTCCACGTTAATAAAAAGCCTTGTCGCATTTGTGATAAGGTCTATAATGAACGTGCCAAAGAAAAGGAACTAACACCACCATGTTGTGTTTACGTAAATTTTGACAGTTACAACGCCCCCGTCCGTGTTAATTATAACCCTTGTCGCACTGTAGCATTTCAATAGCGAAGTTGTACATTTCCTGCCGCTATAGCCGCTACAAATGGCGCTGTTTAATAGTTTGCTAAGCAAATGCATGATAAACGTCAGGAGCTATGTGTATGCATCACGATATCAGAGGAATTATTTTTTATCTAAGCTTTGAAAAATCTATCCTAGACCTTGCGTACTCGTCCGCAGCATAAGACCGTGTTTATATGTGGCGCCTGTATCCACCCGTGAGCAGGTTCCACACGTGTCTGAATGGCGAGGTGTTCATCTTCTGCATCTCGGCCTTCGCCTCGTTCTTGAACAGCCGCCACTCTTCGCGGGTCATATCGTCCATTGGGCCCCAGGTCTCCTTCGACCGGAAAGATTTCTGTATGGTCTGAAAAATATTTAATTCATTGATTTAAGAGTATGAGATAACCGCTGTAAAAATAAATCTTATGTACCGGCTAAACGCTCCGTCTTACCTGAGCTGAGAGCATGCCTGCACAAACCGGTTTGCGCAGTTAAGACGTAGCGGATTGTCCCGGCCACACGCTCCGTCTTGCCTTGCCAAGCATGCTCTCAGGTAAGATGTAGCATGTAGCCGGTACGGTATGATATTACTAACGGAAGTGATAGACAAAAAAAAATTACCTACCTACATAAAACTAAAACGCAAACAAAATAAGTAACAAAATAAAGGGGAATTAGTCATAAAACTAATTTATCACTTTCCTGAATGGACATCTATTCAAGACCTAGTAATACAAGCCGGGGTTGTTGTAAACAGTGTGTTTTTCAATCAGTTATACGCGTAGTTGTTTCAATAAAAAGTAAGTAATTTACGCGCTTAAAAGAACTTAAATCTGAGCTGATCTGAATTTTTACAAAAGCCTTTGATCAGAATGACATACCCAACTATCAGCCTTGAGCCTTACTTGTAAGTGGCAGGTTTTTGTTAATGTTTTCTAAAATTTATATATATTTTTTATAAATTCAGATTAACTATATATTGTATGTACTTACTTCGATGAAGTCGCCTGTCCTGTTCTTGTAAAGAGTGATACCAATAAAGATTGGTACCATCGCAATGCCTACTAGCAGCATCATATAACCCGAAACTGGAATAATATAATAATAAATAAATAATCGGGGAATTTTCTAACTGACTAGTAGACTTTTTTCAGAAACGTTTTCTCGGAAAGTAATAATTCAAATGAAATACCTGTTAAAGTTTTATTATTTGTGATATAAACGTATTCTATATATCTATATCTTTTTTTAAATAAAGCTTCCTAAAAAACTCTACTGGTCAATTGGGAAGTTCCCCGAATGTACCACTCTACCAAAGGAGGTCGTCAAAATATACTTTGATTAGTGGAAAGAAACAAATATAAATGCTTCTCAATATGAAATATCGACTATTCACCGATCTATTACAATTACCTAACTAAATTAACACTAAAATAAAGAATTACCACTAAGATAAAGAAGAGTTAACAAATATGGTTTCATTAGATTTAATATTGTTCATAAGCCATAACAGCTAACGCACAATGTATAAAAATCTAATAATGGGTAACAATGGTGGTTGATGATGATTTATTTAGAAAAATACAGAAAGCATTTGCCATTTTTAACGTCCTCACTGCTGGAGCACAGGTCTTCCTGCTTAATAGATAAACTGAATGCGTCATAAGACGGGTTCAATGCAGATTGGTGAACATAGGTGCTCGAACTAATAATATTTTGGTCACCCACCTCAAGAACGACCCTAGCGAACGTTGCTTAATTAAAACCACCACGATTGCAAGACGCGCTTAGGATCTGCTCTATTGATCGAATGCCATCATTGAGATATTAATACTTTTAAAACAATTTTTTTTAACGCGAACTACCCATAACACTACCCATTAACAAAAAATACAGATTTGAGCTAAACTCAAATCTGTTTTTTTTTGTTAATTAAAGAAACTATGTTATTTACCGTATGCGGCAGTAGGGTAGTAGTAGTCAGCACCAAAGACCAGGTTCTCGAAGGATACGAGAGCATAGATGAAGACAACCAACATAATGGCCGGCGTGATGAAGCCCCAGCACCACCGCCAGTAGAACGACGTCTTGATGCCAAGCATAAATTCAATGTCCAGAGTGACATTCTCCAAACCTGTAGACAAGAATAAAAATATAAAAAAATTGTATCCTATCTCTCTCTCTTCTCTCAAACTATTATTTAGTGTAATAAAAGAGTTCTATTCTTCTCAGAGTTGGGCTAGCAGCACGGAATCCTACTTTCCTATGCTGCGGAAGAATGCAAAGACTGCGGAATGCTTTCGCATCACCGGAAATCGCTGGTTCTGCCGCATGCGCTTGTATTCCGCTCTCTACTCGCTATAGCAAATAACGGCTTTGAGGGCCAGAAACGGACCGAGCGACGAAAAATGCGATTCCGTACTGACAAATCCACCACTTCAGTATATTATTTTCTCAAGCCTGTTTTTCAAAAGGGTGGGCAGATATAAGGGATCTCCGCGTGACACGTTCCTGACGTACTTACCATATATCCAGAATACGCCGATAATTTCAACAATAGCACAGAAGAGCGCCAAGAATGTTCCACCGTAGTAGTCGACTAGTTCTACTATGTATTGACCTCCCTGAAAGAAGAAACAATAGTTATTTGTTATGCAAGGCTGGAAAGTTGGTTAGTTGTACTCGCTACGCTCGTGGTTCAAAGATTGAATCCTGAGCGAAGCGGATTTCAAAGGTACAAGACGCTTAAAACTTTTCTGCCGAGCGCAACACACAATTTTTCACCTCACAACAGCGAGGAACATTTTATGGTTGTTTCCGCGGTCAACTTCCGGTAAAAAATTCTTTAAACATAAAGTTTAATCTAAATATACCTTATTCTCGTTGTTTTAATGATATAAAAAACCAAAATAATGAAAAAAGAGAGTGTTATAGTTAATTCAAAGTTATTTAATGTATGAATATATTATTATTTATTAATAAGAATGAAAACGATTCCGTAAATGTTGACACTGACATAAGACAAAGACAATTGAAAAATAAATATTTATGTCACAGTCCGAAATCCAATTATAGGTTGTGTAATCTCACCCAGCCTAATATAAAATTCTTATAACAAATAGTTTAATCTTATTGTTATTGTTTTTATGATTCAATGAACTAAAATAATATAAAAACACCAAAACGGAGTATTATAAATAATTTAAAGCTATTTAAAATAAGAATTAAATATAACAAAAAAGTCAATAGTCCGATTCGGAACGCATAATGACATATTTTTAGGTATTAAATTAAAAAAGTACTTTGCCGCGCTAGGCCGCAAAAAGCGATTTTCTACGCCTAAACTGATTGAAAAAACCTCCTTTTCAGAGCGTGTGAGGTGAAAATATAATTACCTAATATTCCATTATAGATACTGAAAAAATATATATGCTTTCATGGTGAGCTGACTAATAAATGTTACTAAACTTACAGGAGTAACGTATATCAGTCCGATTGCGAACCCGACGGTGCAGCAGAGCGCGGACATGTAGACGGTGCGCACGCGCGGGAACGAGTCCAGCAGCACCGTGTTGATTGTGGACATCAGCGCCACCGCCGACCCCACGCCCAGCACCGACATCATCAAGAAAAATAGCACCGCGAACAACTGCAAGCAACACATTCATTAGTTAATTTTATTATCTTTTTTAATCAAACGCAACTAAAAGCGACCAAATTTAATTAACGGAAAATTAACTACCTATCTATTTTGGAGGATATCGAGAGTGGTGGATTGGAATGGACTTTTCTATTTTGTGCTTTTTAAATAAATAAATATCAGACATTACACCTTACACACATTGATCGGATCCGATATAACTGACTTAATAAAAATAAGCACTCGGCGAACATCAGAATCACCGATGGTATTGTAAATATATAGGGCTGGCAGCAGGCTGGCAGCAGGCTGGCAGAGCATTCCTAGCCTCATAAAAGATAATATTTTAGACAAATAATTGCGTAAGTAGTAGGGGTATAGTGAATCGCTCCTTATACATATAAATAATTACCTGCGGCTGGAATGTTTTGGCGATGGCATCAGGGTAAGAGATGAATGCTAACCCAGTACCGCCGGAGCCGACCACTTCGGACACCGGCTGGCCCAGCTCTTTGGCCAGGTTGCCCAAGATGCCGAAGATAGTGATACCCGACAGCAAACTCGTAAACGTGTCTAAAGTCGTCACTATCATAGCGTCTCTGCAAGTTTAAATTTTAGCGGTTAAGCGACTTTCACAATGATCGATCACGGGATGAGTGACCAAAAAGGTGGTGCCCGACACCGTCCGACCACTTCACAAGGCACGTTTTAAACTGTTGGTCCCGGCTGAATTTGCAATCGTTAGAACCCACCAATCCCCATTTGGTCCTGCGTGGTAGGTCATGGCTTGGCCCATTCTCCTTATCCATCCATAAGGATGGCCAGTGTGCCAGTGCTTCAACAGTAGCGTGGCCGATGATGATGAAATAGGGTAGAAACCGTCAGTAAGGAAAAAACTAACGTGGCCATAGGTACAACCGAATTGTCAACCCTGCTGTACGCTTGTAACCAAATCCGCGATCACGACACTAAACTCACTTAAAACGTGCAAATCACAATCGACTTTAACATTGTGCAGTAGAGGCGAATTCGTTTGCAAGCTAGGAGTGAGTTTAGTTAGTATTCTGTGGTTTGGTGTCGAAGTGATCGCGGAATTTGTTACAGAATCGCATGTCTGTAGCTGAAAAGTTACTTTGAAGGCTAATGTCTGAAAATCCTTGTTGGATTGGAAAACTTGCAGAATTTCGTAAGTAATAGTAGAGGCAATAAATAATTAGGGTAACGTACCTATATACGTTTTGTCTGAAACCATTGTAAGACGAGAACATAATCAAAGCGCCTGTGCACACGGAGAGCGAGAAGAAAAGTTGTGTGACTGCTGCGTACCAAACCTGGAGAACAACGCTTTTTAAGTGCTAAAGTATGTAATTATCTACATTTAAGTAATAATCATTTAAGGTTAGAGCAAACGGCGCTATCGAAAATTAACATCTATCTGTTAATTCAACAATAGTTACTGAAAAATGGGTTGCAAACTTAAGAGCTAAAGAAAGCATCAGCAAAAAATATAACGAATTAAGTAAACAAAAATTGGTGTTCAATAAAGTTAGATAACTTACGTCAAGTTCTAATAGTTTCTCCCATTGAGGTGTGATGAAAAACAAGATGCCGTCACCTGCTCCATCAAGAAGGCAAGTCCTGGAAATATAAATATTTTAAGATGCTTTACCTATTTTTTCAATATTGTAACGTATATATATTTCAATGTCCTGACTGACTGATTGACTGATAATCAACGCACAGCTCAAACCGTTGGGTCTAGAAACTCCAAAATTGTCAGTTTTGAAGATAGGATCTTCTAATTTTGTATTTAGGTTGTCGATAAAAAATGAACATTGACCTATTTCGACGTTTTCGAATCTCCTGCGAGAAATCAACCCCTATGGGGTTAAAAAGGGGTAAATAATGTTAAAATCGATATGGCCGTCATTATTGAGGTTTTATGGTATATTGATTGCAAAAATGTCATCAATTTTGACGTCCAACGCGGTGGACATGAATTAATAATAAATAAATAATAAATAATTTATTTATTTGTCACTTCACAAATTCATTACTTATGTCGAGTCATACATAAGTGTCATAGATTAACCTGTGAAGGACTGGTGCCTGAAATAGGTTTCTTAGAAACCTGTACCACAGGTCACCAGCCTCTTTCTGCAGAAAGGACTAAAACTATTACGCAAACTTGGTGGAAGCTGATACATACTCGTACAAAGATTTGCTAGCAGACAGACAAAAATGAAAGTATAGGAAAAGTTCAAAAAGAGTAAAATGAACAATTAATTATGGTAACTTTATAAGCTAGTGTAGTGATTGTGAGTTGTGTGATTGTGATTTAGATTGTGTGGTGTGGTGGTGTCAGCGTTAACGTGTGTATGGAGTGTCTGTAAGAGGGGGAACAATGCAACGATTGAGATTCAGCCGCCATGACGGAGTGATTGGGCGAGTAAAAGTAAATAAATAAATAGACGGGAAACGTTAGCACACACTGATTAAGAAAACGGTTTTATGTTACGACTGAGGCAAAAAAAACAACAACAAAACTTCAGGTGACGTTTTACCACATGTTTACAGCTTATTGAGTGTAGTAAATATATGTTGAGGGTGGTGTTTATTTTATTATATAACAGAGATCCTAGGAAACAGAAAAAAATCGTGGCGAAAGCGGTTCTTACTCTCGGGGAGGTGCAGACTTTACCTTTCCTACGCATACCCTCCAATTTTTCAGGAACATATGTTACCTGTGAGTGCTTTCTTAGGATAGTCTTGATAAAAAATGTTTGCCTAACGGTAAGTAAGTCCCATTCTTTATAGAGGGCAGTAGTGGGGTAGCGGTAAGGGGGCCCCGCCGCAACCTAGATAATAAGACGCTGTGCCCTCTCCAGGGCCAACATGTGTGTTTTGGCGGCTCCACCCCAGGCTGTGATACAATATTCGAGAAGTGAGTGACATAAAGCATAATACTTGTACTGTAATACTTGACTGTACTTATAACATTACGATCTGCGACATGTTTGAGGTTCTTAAAAATATATGTTAATTTTCCTACCCTCGAAACCGTTAACTTGATATGAGACTTGAAAGTAAGTTTATGATCTAATGTGACGCCAAGATACCTTATGCACTCCGTTCTTTCAAGAGTAGGGCAACAACATAAAGTTTTGAGTGATTGGGGACAGCAGTTGTGAGCAACAATACCGTATGATTGGCATGGGAGCTGATGAGAACCAATAGCGAAAGGGACATATTTAGTCTTGATGACATTGAGGGTTAGCATGTTACTTCTCAGCCAGACGTTGATCTCATCGAAACCCTTCTATGCATTAACAAAGGCTTCATCCCAGGTGTCATCACTAAAGAAAACGGCGGTGTCATCCGCAATGTGAAAACCTTACCACTTGTGATTTTAGTTTGACAGAGGCCATTTATGTACAGCAAAAAAAGTGTAGGGTCAAGGCCTTTTTCAAACCTCAGGGCCAATTAACCCTAAGGTTTGAAAAGAGGGTTCAAATTTAGTTTTGAAAAATTATGTAATAATAGACAGCGACTTTGATCGCAATAGCTTTGGAATATTTTTTACAATTCCACCCAGCAGTGGGTGTTATGTGACGACGACGAAATGGCACCACCACACGACATACTAAATCCGCGCGAAAACCTATTTCCTCGCGGACGAAGTTGCGGGCGGAAGGCTAGTTTACATATAACTGTATACATTCATGCCTAAAATCCTTCGCGGGGTTAGCAGAGCTTCAAAGGAGAATGTAAAAACATCACTCTCAGCCTCACCTCAACGGTACGGTACGGCACTGTGCCGCACAGAGTTCTGCACAAATGTTACTTTTGGTGTATCTCTTTAGCAAACATTTACAAAATGTGCGTGCACTCGTGGCTCTTTGCTTCCGCTGTTAGAGCGAAAATATTTATTTTTTCGCACGCACTGTCTTAGTAGTGCAGCACTGTTTGCTTACAAAAGTTACCTAAAACGTGTGCTGCACATTCGTGCGGCACACGCTTTTGGTGGAATCTGACCTAAGGTCTTGTACAAAATCGTAATTTGGACTTTGATGATCCTTTTTTTGAGGAAAGGCGCTGAAGTAACTAAACACTGAGGAACACTTCTTACAGATTTTAAAACATGATAAGGTAAAAACAAACTTACGTAATAAGGAGAATGATCATTACAACGTATGGGAACAAGGCGAGGAAGTACGCTGCCTTGCCGGAACTCTTCACTCCGCGCGCCACGACGAGGAAGATCACCAGCCATGACGCCAGCAGACAGAGGGTTAAGTCCCATATCGGGGCACCTGGAAAGGAAATAGTTATTTGTTATGCAAGGCTGGAAACTTGGATTTCGCAGCGAGTTACCTCTTTTGTAACCTGAGCAAGCAAAGCATTCTAGGATAAATTGGATGAAGTTTGGCACAGATATAATTAGCCTGAATTGAAGCATAGGGTACTTTTTATGATGATATTCCCCAGGGGAACGAGAATCACGCGGGTCAAACTGCGAGCTGCGGTGGTGAATAATAATAGTTATTATCGGTTTAATTAATAAGTTCTTAATCACAACCAACTAAACTAAATGACAATTACAATTTTAAAGATTTTTTTTTATTACATATACCTAAGTCTGTTACCAACACTAGTTATAACTAGTGTTGCCGACACGGATAATATGTTACTTGGGTAATTGTAAGCGAATTTGTAAGTTATTAAAATTAGCTAATATATAATTTAATGTAGCTTATAGTAGTTGATGTGGCGATGTAAGTACGTAGTACCCAATGAGTAAGGCTATTTTTGTTTTTTGTAAATACTAAAATCAAATACCTGCCCAGTAAGTAGTACCTACCTAATTGTAAAAAAAAACACATATACAATATTAACACCCAGACCAAGACAAATTTTAATAGAAGTTGTTCACACAAAATATATTTGTCTTGACTGGTAATCGAACCCGGGTTTTCCGCAAAAGGTAAGTAAGTATCAAACAGGTAGTCAATGATACGATCAATATGCTACAAAGATCTTTGATGTGGTTCGTAAATAGTAAAATATTAACCAAATAAATTTGAGTAAAATCTAAAAAATAAATACGATTATTGCCACAACATTTACTGACCTAATCCACCTTCGATACCATCTTGCTGTCGTAGAACCGTCTTCCTGCAGATGAACAAAAACATGTGATATTGAAATGAAATGTGAGAAGATTATCTTTAGGTATAAATAAATAGTTAAATACTTATTTTATAAATTAGGACGCTGGTCGGCGTCTTATAAAAAGTCCGATATCTTTTAAATAATCGATAATCCATTTTATAATCTACTGAAATACGATAAAGGTGCTTATTAGTCAGAGTACCTACGCAAACTATCTACCTACACCACATTTTCCTTTTCTTATTTTATTATATTATATTTCACTATAAAACAGCTAAATAGACTTTTTGAAGTACCTTTCAGATTGCAAACTGTTTGAATTTCAGAAATATTCATTAAGATCTAGTAAAAAATTATAGAACCAGTATTGGGCGGGAAATTGCATGTATGTACCCATAAAACAATAGATAACTACTAATTGTTGGCACAGGCTTAGAAAATCCTATTCCTATTCCTAACTAATATTTTAAATGCGAAAGTGTGTTTGTTTGTCCTTTTTTGACGCAATAACTAAGCAACCAACCGACTTGATTTTTGGCAGAAAGTTAATTGAAAGGGCGAGAGTTACATAGGCTACTTTTAATCCTGATATTCCCACAGGAACGGGAGCCACGCGGGTGAAACCGCGGGCGGAAGCTAGTTAGTCTTATATCTAGGAATTATTTAAATAAAACTAAACTAAAAATAAACTAGTACTACTGCAGTTCGCAAACTTTATCAACCTAAATATTTTGTTGCAATTGTTCTTATTAAATGTAATAAAAGAAAGAGAAATTCACTTTCCGACTAATTAAGCTCATATCGGGGTTTTGATGTGTTGCCGATATCGGCGGCTTATCAAAACACCGATCAATCATATCATTCTAATGACCAAACTATTAGATAACAAACAATTGGGACGTAATTTACGAGTGTCAAATCAATTTGATTTACTCATCATTAGTGAATTAGGAAATGTTTACTGAATAATTATGCCACTGCATGTAGGTATACCTATGCATGTATCTTTTTTATTGAATTGTGCATGTGTCGTTAATGTCGTTATTATTCTTTGGTTCAGTCTGCAGTTTTATTCTGTTTGTTTATCGTTTATATAATCTGTTTGTAATTTGTAAAGAGAGAGATGGGATAATTTTGGAGACTTTATGTCTTACTACTTATTGATTCATTTATAAAGATCTCTCAACAAATGACAAATACGAGAAAAAGTTTTTTGAAGAAACGTAAGAACTTTACTACAATTGCAAAGTCGGTTTCAAGGTGAATCATTATTAAGAGACACGCAGACTTTACGATCCAGAGCGTATGACCTATGATATTGAAGGATTTTTTGATTGATTGATTTTATAATTGAAATAAAACAACTTTTACGGATATTAAACGCGCTATACTTGGGAAAATCAAAAAACCCCTAAAAAACCTAAAAATACGGACAATTACAACTTAGTTCGTGGAAATATAGCGCGTTTGATATCCGTAAAAGTTGTTTTATTTTCAATTAACAGTGCGCGCCAAAACATAAGATGTACGTATGATTTTATAATATTACGGTCAAACAAATAAGCTCTTTGAAATGTGTCAGCTACTCTGAATTAATGTGGACTCAAAAAGTACTCACAAGAAGTAAAGCTCAGCACTGCTGGTGGCGTTTTCCGGTACCACAGTGATCAGAGAAGGGTCCGAGGGTAAGCAGGGCTCTTCCCAGGCTTCGTCGCAAATAGCCCAAGGCAGCGTGGGGCTGAAGCTCATGGCGAAGTAGAACAGGCATAGAGCGATGATGGACACGTAGTAAGACAGGATGTACCCACACGTCAGAGCTTGAGCGTACCCCGTACCTGTAGGGAAATTGGGCGTTAATTTAAGTTTTGTTTTCACTTTAAGTAATTTAGAATATTCAAGTTGTTTAATTTGTTAAAGTGCCTTAATTTCTTGCATTAATGCTATTTACGTAAATCAATAAGATTAAAAATATAAAAGGTAAATTATCAGGAAAACTAAATGGACCATATTATCGATATTTTCTTATGTCACTTTTAAATTAATAACAAACCTTTCATAGCAGGTGCCAATGCCCACACTTTGACAGAGTTCCTCGTACTGAACTGTCCCAGTATACACTCGAGGTAGTACATGGGTTTGCCGATGAGGAACAACACTATAATGTAGGGTATGAGGAAAGCGCCTCCTCCGTTCTGGTAAGCCACGAAGGGGAACCGCCAAACGTTGCCCAGACCCACTGAGGTGGCGATGCAAGACATCAAGAACTCAATCTGGTTACCCCACATAGCACGCTGCGGTTCCGCAGATTTTTCATTGGGTACATCGCCCTGGAGAAAAAATATTGCATACTTTGGTTTATACCTACTAACGTGCTAGCTACCTACTTCATCCATAGACTTTGCACGTGTAACGTTATAAAATTGCAAGGTGCATTCAAGATCAAAGTATAAATAACAGAATAAGTAATTTCCTTGCTTCCTTAATATATTTAATGTTTTAATTATTAATTTGATTATTATAGTCCGTTTACGATAGCTCGTGTTATTCTACATTACGCCAAGATAACAAATAATCATGGTTGTCTTGCCAGGGTAGCATGAGCGCCGCGACTCGTTGTCGACCCTTTTCTCGCGATATTTGTCTCGCTTATAACAATACGGTGCGAGCGGGACAGACACTGCGCTTGTTCTAGAAAAGTGCCGACAAAGCTTTGTCGAATTGCGCATGCTACGCCCGCTTGTCTTCAAAAGGACAGGAAAAACAGAGGTTTTTAAAGTTAGTCATCCAATAGCTGACCATTTTAAAACTTGTTCATCACCTATGATCATAAATCCTAACACGTGAACCGACATAGCTATGGGCAGTGGCTAATCACAGTGTACAAGTACAGTCCGGAAACTTCTCGGTTGATCAGTAGAGTTTTTTT
This sequence comes from Chrysoteuchia culmella, assembly GCA_910589605.1. Taxonomy (NCBI): domain Eukaryota; kingdom Metazoa; phylum Arthropoda; class Insecta; order Lepidoptera; family Crambidae; genus Chrysoteuchia; species Chrysoteuchia culmella. The sequence goes on along the minus strand of OU342650.1, from coordinate 12,166,633 downwards.
GAGAAACGATTATTTCGAAAAGTTTTAAGGTTAAAGAAATAATTTATTTATAAAATGAAATACTTATTAAAGCTCTATTATTTGTGATATAAACGTTTTCTATAAGTCTATTACTTTTTGAGATAACTTTCTTAGAAAAATCTCTACTGATCAACTGGAAAGTTCCCCGATTGTACCAGTTAATTATATCGTCAAAAGTTTTCAATGTAATCCATTCCTAGAACGTAGTAAGTTTTTGACCTATAATCGTCTACCGTTACCTGTTATCTAAAATCGATATCTAATTTATTTACGACCATCGTGGTATCAGGACACAAAAAGAACAATAAAGAGATAAAGTCTTCACCACAGGTATCTAACCTAAGTACTTGCAGGGAAGCATAGAGAGGCCTACTATAGTATAGGGTATTTTGAATCACATAGGTAGTTGCCGCTGTCAGGAATCAAACCTTGTTTTGTAAAAACTAGGTATTTGCAAATTAACGACAATTATTTTACCTACCACTGTTATTTTTTTTAAATAGAAATAAAATAGTAATGAAATTAGTCACCTTATGATTATGACACTTGCAAATCGGTTTGTGCATGAAAGTCATAACATATAGCCTTCATTATTGGCAATGCAGAATAAAAGTAGATACCATTCATAATAGAGTAGTAAAGATTACTACGTGTTAAATTATCCTTTGTAACAATCAGTTTCGGATTGTCTCCGAAGCGGCAAAACAATGTGTGATTACAATTTATGAAGTTTTACTAAAATAGGTATTACCTTTTTAGTCGTGTAGTCCGGCGACGCGAATTCCGGATCATGTTTTGACCCAGGGTTGCTTTCAGGGAACCCATTTGATGAAGCACCCATCATCTCAGAATTATTTTTATCAGCCTGTATAAATATTTCACGGTCAATGATTTTTCACACAATTAACTGCTTAGTTCTATGATAGACTATGATAATTATTACTTTTAGCCAAATAAACAAGAATGGTTAAAATATTTAAAGTATGTATAAATGGGAATAATAAAAATACCACATCATAATTATTGTCATAATGTAAGAATATTAGCGGTAGGTAATTACCGAAGTTAAAATTTTACACTTGATACCAAAAAGTTACAATAATTATAAATGTTACTTGCATGATCACTATTTATTTACATAAAAACCCGTTATTCCCTTTACCAAATAACAAAACGTTAACAAATTACTACAAGAAAAAGATGTTCCGTTCACAATCCACATAGATAACCATGAACTTTTTTCTATTCTATTTTCTATTTTCCTCACCATTATGTCACAAACACAGTGGTTCCATACAAGAGGAACCGACCACTACAACACCAGCTGGCTTCTGTCTCGTGCCAGAATCGGTCACGCGAGTAAGGACGCGTCTCTTCGCCGCAGGCTTTATATAAAAATGTTATCAGCAACGTCCGCACAGATCCGCGGCTCGTTCACGTATAGACCGCCGCATACTGCTTTGTTTGTGATCGAATTTGAAAGTTTGCATTCGATCTTGACCTTACATCAATGAAATGTAAGTATCTAGGTTCTTTAATAGATCCGATCAAGATTTACATCTCAATGTCAAAGTCAGCATAGAGTTATTTATTGCAAAATATTGCTTGGTAATATTATGGAATCTAACATTCTTTTGTTTTGGTTATAATGTCAATTAATCGACCCATTGATAAAGCAGGTATGAATGTTTATGTTTTGTTTACCTATAGGTATTTAGTCTTAAACATTAATTCGTGGATTTAAAAAAAATGCGAAAGTCTGTTTGTTTGTCCATTCTTCACGCCCTAACTAAGCAACCAATCGACTTAATTTTTAGCATAGAGTTAGTTAAAGGGACAGATAGTACCTACTATAGGCTACTTTTCACCCTAATATTCCCAGGGGAACGGGAACCACGCGGGTAAATACGCGGGCGGAAGCTAGTATTGAGATAATTGGGCAAACTGTAGATATTGTCAATAATTTAATCAAAAGTTTGAGATTATGGAATATCCCCGACATACTAAAGCATCGCTCAAAAATTTGATGATCTCATTGACTTTTGTTTTAACTCAATAAATAAAGATTCCTCATAAACTTGAAATCGCTGAAGCACAAACATACTTACGTACCACTTATTCATTTACTTGTGAGATGCTCGGTAGAGTAGTGGTGGTTAGCGCATTTGGTTGGCCTGTAATGGTGATGGTTAAGCAACTATTGCAATGGTCGGTCACGGGATGGGTAACCAAAAATGTATTAAGCAACTGGTTCTACCGTGCTTCAGAAGGTACGTTAAGCCGTTGGTGTTGACTGAATTTGCAGTAGTTACCACCAATCCGTATTGATCTCGCGTGAAGGGTCTCTTGGCCCATTTTCCTTTTGCAACCAAAAGTACGCAGCAGAAGGTACATTAAATAGCTGATTATGATGTAATAACTTCATCATCATCATCAGCCTATCATTTATTGAAGTATTTCATTTTAATTACTTACAAATAGAAAAATATGATTTTAACATAATTATACTTGATTTTGATTTTACCAACAACATTTGAAAACAAGAGACGGTCTGCTTTATGACACATTCAACTCACAATGCTAACTGCTCATTAATCAAATAAGGAAACAACGAAACTTTAATTTGTATCTCAATGAATAGTCATTCCCATAATTTGTGCAAAAAACATCACAAAGCCGTTTTGTTTCGAATATATGTTATGTTGTATATTTTTTTGAATAATTCTTATACGTAAGGTTACTTTGATTCGTTCGTGCTGAAGTTTCATTATTCTTTATTAGTAATTTAATAACTAATTTCTATTGAGAATTCGTACTTCTAGTTTACCAAAATCGTTGCCGAAAAAATATTTGCCGCTTTAATATTGTCTGTCTGAGTGTATGGATTTTATTTATCTTTGGGTATCTAAGGTTATTAATCAGAGTCACGTGTTCCAGTTTACTGAAAAACTTTGTCGATGATAAGGTACCTGATTGCCTTTGGTGTAGCTAGAGGTCAGTGACACCACCCTTCGGGCTGTTTCGGTAAAAAAACAGATTTATTTCTATGAAACAGCATAAAACAATTTGAGATATAATTTTTTCTCTCTTCGTTTTTTAGAGTAACCTTGAATCGGATTTTTTACTATTTAAATCATTTGAATAAACAGAAAAAATATTTCTCAATACCATAAAAAATAGCAAAGCTACCTACAACAATAATGTGAAATGGGTTAAGATAATTTGGTTATTAGACTAAATTATTTTCGTAAGTAGTATCGCAATAAAATGCGGTTTCACAGGTTAGTATTATGTTTATTGGGTAAAATAGAAAAAAAAACCTGTCGAAATCTACAGGTTTTCCTGTATGAGATTAAATTTACATTTATATTGTTTAATCAATATTTTTGTTGATTATAAAACGTAGTGATTACATACTCTTTGTGCATAGATGAAAAATTTATGACAACGATAAGTATGACTTTAAATTATTCTCTTTTAGAACTATCCTAAAAATTATGACGAATAAGCCACAAAGGAGGTTATAAGGTAACAGCATAAAAATATAGAAAAGGTACACAGAGTAGTTTGCAACGGCAATGTTACAATATGATGACTTATTTTACCAGGTAACGCATAACTTTGGTATTTTTTTTTACTTAATTATCAACAGCTTACTACTAGACCGCAACGTGCATCTATTTAGCAATAATAGATCGTGCACCAATCAATCTTATTATTGACACTTACTGTAGACTGAAAATTTAACAATAGCGGAATTATATCTGATCGTTCACCATAATCCTAACTAATATTGAAATACGAAAGTGAGTTTGTTTGTCCTTCCTTCACGCCCAAACTAGTAACCAATCGACTGGATTTTTGGCATAGAGTTAGTTAAAAAAAGAATGGAAAGTAACATAGGCTACTTTTTATTACGATATTCCCACAGGAATCGAACCATGCGGCTAAAACCGCGGGCGAAAGCTTGTTCTTAAAATATTGAAGTTTATTTGTCGGAATTCGAATAACAACTCCAAATACCAGCTACCGTGAGTGGCTTGCTTTAATTCCGGCTATGACCATTTTCATTAAATCGTAAGTTTCAAAGTGACTTATCGCTGTCGCGTTGTTGTTGCAAAGATAGGTAATAGCCCCGCCGGGCTTCTGAGGAAGCTTCAACAGATGGTTTAATTTAAACGAGATACTATATAACGCATTGAAGCTATGGATGCAAGTGACAAACATAATTTTTTTTTTAGTAGAAATTCATCGCCATTACAATTGCGAAGCAAATGTCCCAAATATCGTATCCTACTGATCCTACAGAGAGTTTATAGCCTATATTGAAACAGGCCACGTTTTATCTCGATATTCCCACGGTAACGGGAACCACGCGAGTGAAACCGCGGACGGTGACTAGTTTATAATAATACTAATAATAATAGAGGCCCGATATATAAAACAGCCTTAAAAACTGCAAATAAAATTCCGTAGTAAAATTAAATTTATTCCAACACAAAACGAGACTATCACATCACATGATGTTGGCTGATTTATAAATGCAGGTCATATGTTGCAAAATTGTTGTCTGTACGTACCGAACCGGTTTGTTTCCAAGGTCACCGGATCGAATTTACTCTGAAGGTCGCATCCGTTTGCATTTCCTTAAACTCTCAGGCCCCGGGATATAATTTTATGACACAATAGAGATATTCAATTTATCTCTGGACACCGGTGTCCAGCTTACAAAACCGTAGTGATATATAAAATAGCTTATTTTCGCTTATTTAAACAACAAACCTTTTCCAACAAATTCACTGAATTTTTGGCGGCCTTGAGTTTTTCGTATCAATAATTTCTATCTATAGGTATGTAACATGATTGTTTTGTAATACTTTTAATTACATACATTACATTACATAGTATAACAACAGTCCTAGACTAATATTTTCTTATAAGAAAACTGAAGCGTTTGTTTGTTTTAGGACGCCTGAGTCAGAACAATCAGTATAAGTTGAAATATATATTTTTATATATATTTTATTTTATGAGATTTTAATAGTAGAAAAACCAGTCTCCAAGTTGCTCAGACGGGGAATCCCAAATTTTAATTTTATTTTATAGGCCAATATTCTTATAAGGAAGGACTATTAATTAAACTTCTTCTTTCAGAAATAGCACACGTATGAAGTGACCGGAAAATGCTAGTGCAAAGTAAAATACAAAGAAATGTATTAGAATTCTGACGATCTCCATGACATAGTGGTACGTACACCGGTTTCAAGGTGTGTCGCCTACTGTAAGGTCCTGGGTTCCTCCGTTTGTATGATGAATACGAGCATTAGTACCTAATTCATGGCTATTTACAATATTTCTACAAAAATATACCTGTACTCGTCTATGTATCATTATTGGTACCTATGTATTTCTATCCGCTTCTTAGTATCCCATAACACAGCTTTACAGTGCCTACTTTGGGACGTTGTGTGAGTGTAAGAAATATTTATTTCTTTAATTATTTATACAAAATAAATGAGATAAAACTTATGTACCACATAAGCTGTGGTGTTATAAATTTTATCTTTGTAAAATTTAGTGCGGTAGGGTCAATTAAGATACTATTTTATTGAACCATTAATAATATTTATAAATTCTACGATGAAGAAATGATAAAGTGAACATAAAAAGTAGAGTGTACTTACTCATAGTAGTAATGTCTATACTATACTCCTATCCATATTTTTTTGCTAAGGTAAATATTTATGAATTCACTCACAGTTAATCGATTAAAGATATTCTGGCCAAACCAAAGATGAATAAAAAATTTTTTTTATTGTAAACACATTTTTTACCGGACTTTATAGCCATACCTACTCGGGTTAAGGAAACATTGATATTTTGATGTCAATAAAATTTACCTGTATCGTTTATACTAGAGGTTTTTTTTGGGAGCTTTTAATAGATATATAAAAACGTTTATATCACCAATAATAGAACATTGAGAGGTATTCATGTGACTCATAAATTATTTATTGAACCTTAGTACTTTCCGAGAAAACTTTCCCAAAAAAAGTCCCAACCGGGAAGTTCCCCGATTGTACCTATATATCCAGGACAGATACTTATGTGATAAAGGAGATTGTCATAAATTGCCTAAGTACCAACAAACATTTGAAATGTTCGTTAATTTGTATTAGATTTTAATTCAGTATTTGAGTATAGTAAATGACAGCGGACACTGCTTAATAACTAATACACTTTTAAAAGTACTTTTATTCTTAATACCAGGAAACCGCAATCTTAAATGACAATGTTAAGAAATTAAACCTTCTTTATGGTAGTTATTTTTATCTTTTGCAGATGCGTCAAACACTGGTCGCAGTTTGGTTGTAAGACTCGTCTCCTTGAACACAGCTCGATTTGGTAAGTAGTGTACTTTATCCTTGTCGCAAATTGGTGAGGATACAGGTTCGATGATGCCAGCATGCTCCCATTCATGTAGCACGTTGTCATAATCTTGTAACTTACCGCAAGCCACTAATTTATTTGTTGCAGATTCCAGTCGGCGAGTGGCTATCTAGCGGTTGTCCAGCAGATCATCATAACCATCCTTCCATAGAAGCTGCACCTCATACCTGTTCTCTTCGTTTCTTCGGACAGTCTCTTCAAAGCTTTTCAGGACCTCTTCTTCTTTTTCCTGTTCGGATTGCGTGTGCACTGGATCTTGAATGCCCAAAATCTCAAGATTCCAAAAATCTGATACGCTCTGTAAACAAGATAATGATGCAACAATGTTAGTGTTTATCATTGCATCAGGGGTCTTACCCTGTAATGTCCATCCAAGGTTTGTCTTGATCGCCGTCAAACCAGTTTCTTCCAGCTATACCAAGGCGTTAGTGAGTAGTAAACCTGAATAATCAGCACCTATTAAAAGACCTATATCTGAACTACCATTTGTGTCTGTCAGCTTGATTTGGTTCTTTTTTAACAATTCAGAGAGAGACATGTTATTTATATTGACTTTAGGTACATTCTTACAAATCGTTGTTTGGCTTAAGGCAGTCATATTAATTTTAAAAGATTTGTCTAAGCTTTGAACTTCTAGATCATAAGTATTATAATTTTTGTATGATACAGTGTTAAATCCAAACAAAGAGTGTGTAAGTCCTTCAGTACCAGTTGGCGTCACATTGAGAGTGTTCACAACTTCTTCTTTTACATATGAGCGTTGTGAGCCGCTGTCGAATAGTGCTCTGACAGTAACTGACTTAACTCCATGGCATACATTCACAGCAACAGTTTGTAGTAGTGTAGTTGTAGAAGTGGATTGATCGGTTTTGTACTGTAGTTACAGGTTCTGGTAGAGATTTCACTTGTGTGTCTTTGGCCACATATAAAGCATTTTACAAAGCTACGGCAGATTTTCGCATGGTGGCCAATTCTTAGGCATAGTGCGCAAGCTTTCTTTTTCTTCAGGTGTTCCCGTCTTTCGTCAATAGACATTTTCGCGATTTTGAAACACTCTGTGCTCGCGTGTCCTTTCTCACACCAAATGCATTTTCCCTCATATTGTTTCTTGCTATTGGGGCTCACATTTGCCGCTAGGCAAGTTGCTGTGGGTTCCGAGCTTGTAGGATTTACGTGTGTAGAGTTGGCGAAGCCTCTTGCTAGGGAAATTCTTTGGTTTGATTCAACCTCCTTCTTTACGAACTCTAGTAAACCGGCAAGCTCGTCTCCGACCTTATCTGGTTTTTGTCTCTCCCAAGCTTTCAAAATTTCTTTTGGTAGGGCTGATTCAACGAGGGGTAAAAGAAACGGTGAGTATTTATCACAAGTTACCTTCAGCACCTCCAGTGATCGGAGGTGACTCGATATGCTATCATAAATCGTCATCAGGTAGAAATTCTAATCTCTTTTTAGAAGATAAATATTAAACAAGAAAATATACTAGAAAAAAGCAACTAGTCTCATGTCGCACTGACGGAATGGCTCTTTTTAGAACTAAAGAGAGCAGCTCGCGAACATAGAGTTGGATTAGTAGGTCCTCTCTTGCATATCGGGATTTTAGCTCGTCTAGGCATATCTTGTAACTTTGCCAATATAGTGCCAAGCAGGTACAAAATATAATTTTAATTTGATAATCCATATTTTCAGGGTAAATTTTGCTTTGTATTATTATTATTTTTGATCTCGTTTGGTAGTCTGTCTGTCAAATTGGTTTGGTATTATAATAACTGATTATGAATAGAAACTGTTTTAATTTAGAATATTATGAAAGATGACTTGTGTTAAGTGAATTGTTTTCTCAGATGCTAAATAGAATAATTTATTATTGTGTTAAATAGGGTCTATTAATTTGATATTTGAATATTGTTCATAACATTTGTGTGTTACATCTGTGTGTATGTACTACCATGAAATGTGTTGCGTTTAGATCGAAGCATACCTTGTTAATTTAAAAATTATTTTCTTGGTGTGGAGGATATTAAGAAATGAAACCGTCTTTATGGTAGTTATATGGTAGAGAGTAGATATATTGGTTGTCAATGTTTATTCAAAAAAACTGATGATAGAAAGTAAAGATCTGATATAGATATAGATATAGTTTTTCGTGCCGTTTTTTTATAGACAACTAGCTGTTACCCGCGACTTCGTCCGCGTGGAATCCTTTTATACATGTATTAGTTTTCCGCCCGCGACTTCGACCGCGTAGATTCTACTTTCCCCTTAAGGGAAAATCCTTTCTTACCTATCTACTTGCCAAATTTCAACTCAATCCGTCAAGTACTTTGAGCTCTGAGCGAATTTGAATAGAATTTCGAAAAATCCTCTCTTAGTGCACCCCTCGACCTCACAAGGAACCTATGTGCCAATTTAAGTTTCAATCATGAGCCTAATAATAATAAAATGAGTCACTTTTACTTTGAAACTAAAGGATTTTTCTTACAAAACTCCATCTCCCTTTTCACCCCTTTATGTTTATTTGTGTTTATTTTTAATCCTTTACCTAAATATAAAATTTGAAGATCCTAACTCCAAAACTGACGGACTTTCATACAAACTTTCATCCCCTATTTCATCCCCTTAGGGGTAGAATTTCGAAAAATCCTCTCTTAGTGCACCCCTAGACCTCACAAGGAACCTATGTGCCAAATTTGAAGTCTCTAGACCTAGCGGTTTTGGCTGTGCGTTGATATGTCAGTCAGTCAGTCAGTCAGTTTCTTCTTTTATATATTTCGATTTGTCTTTTGCATCGATAGTCAGTTCAGTTACTTATTGATATTAAACATAACAATATCGATACTGGCGTCAATTTCAATAACGAGTAATAAATTATTACACAGAAAACATTGATGTTGTGCAAGATTTAAATGTTTGTGCCTATTTTTAGTAATTTTTCGGTAAATGTCTATGGAACTAGCTTGCCGCGTGCGGCGAATTGTCGACGAAAGTACGTGGAGATATAAAGAAGGCGTTTCGTCGATGACGCTCGGCTCGGCTTTATAAAAATGTTATCAGCAGTGTCCGACGTGTCCGTGTCGTATGGGCTAATACATCTATTACTAGAAAATTAATTTTCCTCTGCTGTTGGTTCTTAGGCTAACAATTTAAGGGCGCGGAACATTGTTCTTTATGTTTACTTACCTGGTTTTGGTCGAAACGCTTTTGAAATCCGTTATAAGTGGCTTGTTTATCATTTAACTCTTTCAGTCACACTTTTACATACATATTAAAATTACCAAATTTTGTTTATAACGGCATTAGTTATGGTTAGTAAATTGTGAAAAAATATGCCAAAAAAAGTTATAATGTAAGGCTTTTGAGGAAAATGGTGGTTAGTGACGGTGACCACCATGACTGTAGAACTATATAATGTAGAATAGAGCTAAGATAAATCGTAATTTTTATCGAATTTCAAAACGCTATAATTGATTGGTATGTATGTCACAAAAAATAGAAGAAAAACATTTTTTGTTGAATTCTTGAAAGAAATTCCAAAAAAATGGAACTAACTGCCAAATAGCAGCATCTTTTTGAAAGGGGTTGTCCTGGGTGATGGCTGCTGCTTTCAACGCGGATCTCATTAAAATTTAGAACTGTTATGATTGTGACATTTTATGATCCAGAGCCAGGAGATGATCCACCTTTTGTTATTTTTTTATGATACAATATGAGATGACCAAAAATTCGACTCAGTAAGTTATGATGACGATAATAATTTGCCTTTGTCTTGTTTTGCGTCTGGCATCAGTAAACACTGACTTAGAGGACCAACCTGCTCAGACCAGCTCTTCAGCTTCCAGTAGTCGTGGAATAACTCGTCTAAGGTGGATATAAAACTTCAGCATGGATTTATCATGTGAATCTACAGAAACTGTAGGTATACCAGAGTTCATTAGAAAAGTGACACCTTTGCTACTTTTCCACATACTTTTGTCTGATAACTTACAAGAAATACTTAAGTTTAAAACCTATCTATATGCCACAAAATCAGAGAAACCTTACTCTGCCACTATGGCTGAAAAAAAAATGTGTTTTAGCGTTGAATCTGGTGATGGGGATAAAAAAGCTACCAGACTATGGAAATTATTGGTTCTTTAGTCCATATTTGCATGATCCTTACGTATATCAATTATGGTAAGAATCCTGAATGAAGCGAAGGATCCAAGGCTGCCCAAGGCTAAGACACTTTTAACCCCGAGGAGCATACTCTACTTTATAGAGTGTCTATAGTATTTGACTATGTACACCTACTTACTGTATGTACCTACTGTGACGTTAAATAAAAAAGAAATTATAAATTATAAAACTAATTAATGACAACAATAAGATGTACGTCATGACAACAATTTAACAATTCGCGGTAAAAGATATCAAAAAAATCGAATGATAATTTTCATTATATCTGTGACCAAGAGTCAAGACTACATACATTCACAATTTGATATTTTGCCATGTTTTACTGATAAGTAGGACAACAGACAACAAAAGCACGGAAATGAAAGAGATAACTATTACATTTTATTTTAATGAGATCACAATATCATATAATTTCTAGGGACCCCGATACATATAGCCAAGTTTATATTTTTCATAAGAGTAGTCTCTTTGAAGTTTCAATTTTATGTTAAAAACTCCATGGTCCATAGCTTTCTTTCAAATTGAGAATACTTGATGTTTAATACGTGCTACAGATTCAGGTGGTGTATAATAGCCATTTGTTATGCAAGGCTGGAAAGTTGTTTATTTAGCGGCGAGTTACCTCTCTTGAAATCTAAGCAAGTGAAGGAAGGTTCAAAGATTGAATCCTGAGCGAAGCGAGGATTTCAAAGGTACAAGACGCTAAAAATTTTGACACTGACATGAGGTACAAGACAAAGACAATTTAAAAATAAAGATTTATGTCACAGTCCGAAATCCAATTATAGATTGTGAAATCTCACCCAGCCTAATATAAAATTCTTATAACAATTAGTTTAATCTTATTGTTATCGTTTTTATGATTCAATGAACTAAAATAATGTAATAAAACCAAAACGGGGTATTATAATTAATTTAAAGCTCTTTAAAATAAGAATCAAATATAACAAAAAAGTCAATAGTCCGATTCGGAACGCATTATGACATATTTTTAGGTATTAGATTAAAAAATGTACTTTGCCGCGCTAGGCCGCAATAAGCGATTTTCTACGCCTAAACTGATTACTCAAATATTATATCGTAGATGTTTTAAATAATTATCATTGTTTGATAAGCATTTTCACTATAAGATTTAATCGAATTTCGTCTGCACTTTTGCTTGTTATCTTTTCAAGATATCAACATTACATATTCCACTATTCTAATAAAATATAATGCTTTCTATGTGTGTATGGTAAAATGCTTGAACAAAAGCTTTTTCAATCTGTATGAGTAAAGAATAATCAGCCTTTTTATCTTCCGCTGCAACAATAGCTTTATTGCAATGATAATGCGATCTAATGAAAAGACCTTAATCAATTTTTATAATCAGTAATGTTAACATACTTCTTATAATCAAAGTTGGAAGAAGATTAGAGACAATTTAGATTAGATTTTTTTTAAATCACGTTTTATTTAATGATTTTTGTTTTTGTTATTAAATATTATATTGAATAAAACTACTTTTATACTTAAAAAACTAAAAACTTTTAGTTTTTTCAAAAGTATATATTATATATTTATAACTTTTTAATTTTGTATTTTACAATGCTATTTTTATGTGATAAATATTAAACAGAAAAATATACTAGAAAAAAACAACATGTCTCATGTCGCCCTGTCGAATATATTTATTTAGTAGGGCGACTTTCACTGACGTCGCAAAACACATTTATGAGCTAAACATATTGAAATTGACATTGTCATTTCAATCATTCGTTGGAATTCAAAAGTGACAGAGCGATTTATTAAATATGTTTGACGCCAAACGTATTTAGTGGCAGTTGGTAAAAGTCACCCTTAGTCTAGGTTCTTACAACCACTTTTGTGAATGTCAAAGAAGCTACGCCATCGGTTCACAAACCCTACGTACGGCGGGAGACCTTGTTGCGAGTAGAACCAGGAAAAAACTCGTCAAGGGTGTTTTTTTCTTTGTCTATTGGGTACAGAGTCGTCAAATTAAACCCGACAGTACGATTCGGACTCACCCACCGAAGGCACTAAACCGAATATGAAAAAAAACCGACTTCAAGAAGTATATAATAAAACTTTTGGAGTCGGTGCCAGCCAAGGCATTCTACATTACACTTAAATTACCTATATTTTTATTTGGCCTCTCACTCCAAAAGTCTTATTTTTTTATTTTTTGAAATCGGTATTTTTTTTATAAAATGTTATTTAATTCGCAATTTTTTAGTTGCATAATGTCCCATGACGTCCTTACTTACATTGAAAATCGGCCCATACACAACAATGATGTCATGACGACTACTTACCAGACTACTTAAGATATTTTTTATAGTTATGAAAAAACTGTTACCAGAAATTCACAAAAATACATGAACTATGTTCTTTCAGATAAAAAAAATAATTATTAAAATGGGTTGACAAATGACGAAGTTAAAATAAAACATTCATAAAAAGTATAAAAAATACAGTCGACTTGAGACTCTACTTTTTTAAGTCGGTTAAAAATATGTCAAATCCTCTGTCAAGTACCTAAGCTAATCGGAACTTACCTACTTTAAAACTACACATACCATCAGAAAAATCGCACCTTTTAAAAATCCACTTTTAAACTTAGTTAAACCATATTTGAAATCAATTTATGAGGGAAATGTTGTATTTCATTTAAAAAAGGTAACGAAAAGAAGTACCCAAGACAATTCAACTTTGTTGTTTTTATTCGAAAGGAACAACAAAAGATAAAGTTTACAAAACAATAACACTCTAGTCCTTTTTGTAATAAAACTACTTACTAAATACTTTTTTTAACGGTTAAATAACGAATCAACCTCTATTTGCATTTTTTTTTAATGCTATGTTTTTGTTATTGTGCTATTTTTAATGCAATAAAATGTTGTTTATTAAGTTTATTTACTGTGCTTTTAAATGAGGCCAATATTGGTGGGGTACACGCCGTACATGCATTTGTACAGTGTTGATAACGCTTAATATTTTTTTAAAGGTGTGATTTTTTTGACGTTGAGTGCAAATAATTCCGTTATTCACCCGAATCTCAACCATTTAGATCATTTTAATGTTGATCATTTTCATAAGAAAGAAAAGAAAAAGAAAGAAAGAATTTTTATCCATGTGCTTTACATGTCAATAAAAATATTTTATTGACATGTAAAGGATACACATGGATAAAAACAAGCATAAAAGAACAAGAAGAAAAATTAAATTCATACTACATACACTAATCATACAACAATAAAACAATAACAAACCAAAACAGAAAAAATGAGTATGTAGATGTTCTAAAAAGTACGAGTACATAAGGTCAAGTGAGGTAAGGGGAACATACTTTATTTTTCATATGTTTTGTTGAGCTCTAATCACTGTATTTAATTTATTTTATTAATTTTGTTCTAATGCATATAGCTGAAAAATTATGATCTCTGAGGTTAGTTCTTTTGTTTCCCTTTCCCGGTTTTCCCTGGGGTAATGGAGGGAAACACTTAAATAAAATTTTAGAAGTATTGTTCGGGCAGATTATTCTTGTAAGATATGTTTTAACAAATATCATCAATCAATTGTGAACTTAAGTTTGTTGAAATACGGTTTAAAATAGAAAATATTTTCAACAAGCGGATTTTGGGGTAAGGGAAACATATGTGCTTGAGACAGGGTTTGTCAACATAAAACAAAAGGCGGTTATTTAATTATAAATGTACTCGTTTACCTATTAATATTTAACATACGAAAGTCTCACAAATCAGTCTCAATAATAATTTTGGTTAAGTGATGGTTTGTCACTCAATCCCAGCTCTGACAGTCTCTAATAATTTTTTCCAAGTGGTATGAGGCATTGTTAGTTTTTCTCACATAATTTCTAGGCATTGTATGTACAATTAATATAATCAATCCTTGATAATATTTATAACGAAAGAACTTAATTTATGTAAGTCAATGGTAATAAAAGACGTTGAAGGCAGAAAAGGACCTGTACCCTTAGTACTTTGGCAAACTAAAATCGTTTTCGAAAACTATCGCCTTGTCTCTTTCATATCCATAGACTGCTTTACCGACATGAGTAGGATTCGACAGTTATCGAAAACGTTGACAGTAAATGTCAACTCGTATATAAGGGCTCGTAAGTAGTAGTGTTAGACATACAATTATAACTTTATATATTCCAAAATCAAATCTCGGAACAATAACTTTTTTCGCAAGAGAATGGGAAAACTGTGACGGAACCCTAAATTATTCTGTCCAAATAGACCCTAATTTATCGCGGGCGACGCCGAGGGCCACTCCTAGAATACGTAATATATCAAAAGATTGATGATTCACTCTTAAAAAGTTTATGACTCCTGACATCGGGAAAGAGGAATATAATATGTTCCACTTTACCCGACCGTAGTAGTTTACCTTACCCCGGTGTAAAAGTTATTCTGAAATGGGTACCAGGTCATTCGGGAGTCGTTGGCAATGAAAAAGCCGATGAACTTGCAAGGAAGGGGGCTCAGGGACTACAGATGGGTCCAGAGCCTTTCTGTGGCATCTCAAAGAACCAGGCCATGCAAACTCTTAAGAACAAACTTCTTGGCGAAGCTAAAAAATACTGGCTTAAACAACCGGGATTACTGCACGCCAAGTCTCTTATAGAAGGATACTCGCTAAAACGAACTGCAGAACTTTTAGAGCTCAGCAGGACGAACATCTGTGCGATTGTCAGAACCTTAACGGGACACTGCAAATTAAACAGGCACCAATTTCACATGAAATTGAGTGATACTGATATTTGCCGCTATTGTAAACAGGAGAGGGAGACACCAAAGCACCTTCTGTGTGACTGCGGGCCATTTATGCATAAACGCAGTATTCACCTGGGTCGCCACATCATCGACCCAGAGGAACTAAAATCTCTAAAAGCTAGGAAGATTCTTGACTTTCTGGAAGCAACCGGGCTAAAAGAGGTACTATAAATAGGTGGCGAGTTACAATAGATCTCTTAGGTCGCAGTGACTACAGCCCTCAACAGGGTTGCAAAGCCCCTAAATCCTCAAATAATAATAAAATAATACCCCGGTGTAGACTTTATAAGTTATGTTTTGAATCACGTGAAATTTGTTTATTTATGGTACAGTTTATTTAAATGTATATACATGTCATGAAAATAATAGGTATAAATAATACTTACTGATATTTACAGCCTTGATACATAACGTTTTGATGCCAAAATCAACACACAGTTATTCCGCGTTTCACTCGTAATTGCGCTGCAAACTAACTGAAATTTTGTTGCTGACAAAGTTGCACATTCATGACCTCTAGAGCCGTCTATGTTTTTTGGGGGCATTATATCTGAATTACTGTTTTATCGGCCGATGAGTTATAGAGCTACTGTGTATGGTTCTTAACAGGTTCTTAAGATATAGACCACTGTTTCCCATTTCCCCGTAGTCCCCCTTACCCCACCTGAGCTTAACTACAATATAGGTACTTGTTTTTATATACGAGGGGAGGTCATAAAGTCCGCGGAAAGAAAAAAATCTTTTCGGCGCTCTTGGGCAGTGGAATGCCACTGTATCGACTACTTCTTCGACTAGGATTACGGTGGTGAACATAGCTTTCATTTTCAGTATTATTACGGACTGTAACTTCATTCAGTAGGTATCTCGCTACAGAGCTCCAAAGGTCGACAAAAAAATCTTGGATTGTTTTTGTCTTCCCTACCGACTGGCTTGCACTGCACGTTAAATTACTAAAATTTTAATGACCCGATTACGTTCGAATTTGGAATATATACTCGTGATGAGGTGCTCAATCAATACCTAGCTGGACAAATGAATCTACCTCTTCCATCCCTCCCATTCCGCGGACTTTTAGACCTCCCCTTGTATTTAGCATGTAGTCAACAAAAACCCTGTCTCAGCATTTTGACTCCGTGCCGTCCAAGTTGGACAGGATGAGACACAGAGGCGCTGTTACTCTGCCAGGGCTCCTAAAGATGAGGACGACTATAAGAATAAATGTAATAATAATACATACAAATACTAAGTCAAAATAAAATTTTATTATGCGGAGAAATTAATAAATAGTAAAAATCTAATTTGATCATAAAAATATATATATAACAACTTTATGGTTTTTGAAACAACAACTAAGTATAGGTATACTCTGGGTTGTAGCAGAGCACGCAGAGCTGTGAACATTCACATTTTGATACTTATTAGTTCGGTTTATACATTTAAGTTTTTTTGGATTTCCCGATTTTATCGTTACAAAAATACGATTATTCTTATACATTTGTCATAAAACTAGAAAAAACCGCTATTCAAATTAACATACAAATGTAACAAAAATCGGCAATAAAAAATAAAAGAAAAAGTCCTTTAATCTGAGATTGTAATCTCTTTAATGACATTCAGTATTGTTGATAATTGTTTCAAGACTAAATTCCGAGGTAGTAAGTTAGTAGATAACAAACTGATGGTCGTCAACACGCGGATGAACGTTTATTTTCATATATATATCCAATAATTTATTAAAAAAAACTAGCTTCCGCCCGCGGTTTCACTCGCGTCGTTCCCGTTCCCGTGGGAATATTAGGATAAACAGTAGCCTATGTTACTTTCCGTTCAAGACCGTTCATTTCTAAGGGCCTTTTTTCTTTTTCAGCAACAGCTATTCCTCTGATGTCGTAATACAGACAAGTAATAAAACTATATATATATCAGATAAGTAATACAGACAGACAAATTAAAATTTATGTACGTACATACACATTTCTGGTCAAGCGATGTTGCAGCCGTTAGCCACTCGGTTTCAGATACATGAGCCGCTATTGTGCTGTACATGTCAATGCGTGTTTTCAAGTAGAGTTTTTCTGTATAAGTAAATAGAAACCTACGATAAATATCGTCAATAATATAAATATGAATGCATTGACACAATGCATGTATACGCGTGTTAGAAATTATGACCATAAGTACATGTATTAATGGATATGTAATTAAAATTCTACTGGAAATGTTATATAGCTTCAATTGTAGTTAAATTAAAGTATTGTTATACGAGGAATAAAGAAATAAAACCTTAGAAATCTTTCAACAATTGCTGGAATTTATTAAATAAAAACAACAATTTAAAAATGTTCTTTCAATTATAATGATTATTTAAAACACAACTTTTAACACATAACACATTTAATTAACATAATCTTTACCCTTAAGGAACATCAAGTATCACCTCAAATAAAATTAATCGAGAATAACACAGTATTAGAAAATAATAAAACAGTGACTATTACGGGAGAATAAAACAGTAATAATTAGGGTAGAATATAACAGTATGGAAACACTTACCTAGACCTCTAAATAAAAGTGAATCAAGTTCAAACAGTATTAAATTAAAATAGAATAAAACAATATTTAAGTAGAATTAGACAGTATTAAAGTACTTAGCTTTTAGACCGCTCTGCTCGACTCACCACACAAGACTGTTCACAAAATGTGTCCTCCATGCTCAGAGAGAGCCAAAAGAGGAGGGGGATTCTCCCGCCATTTTAACAACTTATCCGTGAAAATAATAAATTTGCTACCGTGGCGCCAACGTGTCAAATTAAATATTTTATGAAAATAACATACTTTAAATAAACTATTTGTACTAACTATAATATAAATATTATTAACATTATTTATAACTTAATTTAACAAGATACAATACATGTTCAATATTTGTATTACAAAAATGATTAAAGAAAATAACAGGAAGTAAACGAAAACCTGACCATTTGTCAATCGTCTGGCCAAAACATCTTTTTAGTATTTTACTGTTATTAAATGTCGATTTTAATATTTTGATAAACCAATATCGATAAGCTTCAATAATATAATGAATTTAATGTTAAATTTACATAATAATTATTAATTTATTATCTGCTAAACAGGAAATAACTAACTTAAGAATAGTCGTCTTTGTCAGATAATCAAATCACATTTTTTAACAGAATTTGGTTAAATGAAGGAGAAAGGAGAAGAAGAATGTTAATGAGTATGTATTCTAATATTAATTTAATGACTTTATAAGCAGTAATTGACAAATAAATTTAAATTCAAAATTTAATATTCTTACACGCGCATTACTTCAAAACGGCAGCATTGAAATTGGATAAGTAACAAGTATTTTTTTTTGTCAGAAAAAAAAAATTTAAAAAATCTTAAAAAATACGCACTATTTCCATTAGGGGACTATATTTCTTGTCACCAAAATTTATATTTGTCATCAAGTTGTATCACCAAATAAATAGATATATCGCCACGGAATATTTTCGTTCTCAGATAAACAAAAAGTGTTCCCAGGTATGAATTATCAAATTAATGTTAATATACATGTGTAAAATATGAGATGGATTACCAATAAAATTGTAGTACATTAGATGAATATAAACTTCGTTCCTAAAATAATAGTTTTATTACTTAAATAATAGCTTTGTGCTCAGAATGGTAGATCTGTCACCAAATAAATCGACTGTCGATCCCTGACTGCGACTCATTTTTAGGGTTTCGTAGCCTATAGGCAAAAAACGAAACCCTTATAGATTCGGCCAAACCGATGTATGTCACACCCTTTTTATTCCAAAACTATGAGGATTACACAGTTGAAACTTGGTAGGTAGATGTATTCTGTAAACCGCTTTACGGTTTTTACACAAAAATAAAAAAATATATGAATTAAAGGGCTTCCCATACATGGAACTGACACTGAATTTTTTTTTTCATCAAACCTATACGTGTGTGGTATCTATAGATAGGTCTTTAAAAATGCATTGAGGTTTCTAAAACGACTTGTAATTAAGTATATGAAAGCCATTATTATTATTATTTTTAATTTACTTTAAATACGCTTTATGATTATGACCCAGCTGATGCGTCTTCCAGTAACATTGTAAGTTGCGTCTTATATTAATGCACTTTTATCTTTATTTTTTTTTGTTTTTGCCATTGTATTTTTTATATTTATACACTTTAACATAAGTACCTGAAGTACGTCATGCTCACTCAAACGTTTCTTCGGCGGTGTCGTGTGAGGCGGGTCGTTACGTTCCCTAAAATATGGTTGAGCGAAGCGATGGCTGGTTCATGCGTCATGCTCGTGAACGGGTGCCGCCAGCGGAAATGGGTCTACTTCAGTCTGCTTGTCTTAACGTTGTGCTTAGAGATTAAATATTTTCATCTAAAATAAATTACTATCGACCTGTATGATGTACGTCACAACTTGCAGTACAGTAACCTTGTAATGCGAGAAATGTTAAATGTAAGTCCTTCCTTACGAGTTGAAAATTGTTTACGGTTAGGATAACCATAAAATGTAATATTATAATTAGTATTTTCTTTTGTGATGGAAATTGACCTTACTGCTATGTTAAGCTCACTTTTCAATTTGACGACTCTGTATGAAATAAAACAGGGAGAAAAAAATAGCCCTTGACGAGTTTCTTGCCGGTTCTTCTCGTTACAAGGTCTCCCGCCGTAGGGTTTGTGAACCGATGGCGTAGCTTCTTTGACGTTCATAAGTGCTTGTAACAGCCTAGACTGAATAAATGATATTGAATTGAATTTTTATTGATTTTTTCTCAAAGTCAACCGTTTGAAAGATGTACACTTCCAAAGTGGTAAAATGTGTGTCCCCCCCCCCCCCTCTAACTTTTGAAATAAGAGAGTGAAAAATTAAAAAATATATATATATATATATGCTGTAGATCTTAATAAAAACTTTCAACGAAAATTGTTTTGAACGAAATATGGTTGTCAGTTTTAGAAATATAGCAATATTCCCGTAAGGGATTTGAAAAAATATTTTTTTTTTCATCAAACCTATACTTGAGGCGACCTATACGTAGGTAGATCTTCAAAATTACATTGAAGTTTCTATGACAGTTTTTTCTCAAAATCAACCGTTTGAAAGATATACACTTCCAAAGTGGTAAGATGTCACAGCCACTTTATTCAAAAACTATAAGGATCACACAGTTGAACTTGAAACTTGGTCGGTAGATGTATTCTGTAAACCGCTTTAGGGTTTTTACACAAAAATAAAAAAAAAATGAATTAAAGGGGGGCTCCCCATACATGGAACTGTAACTGAAATTTTTTTTTCATCATACCTATACGTTTGGGATATTATTAGATAAAAAGCAACGTCAGGGCGACATGAGACTAGTTGCTTTTTTCTAGTATATTTTCTTGTTTAATATTTATCACATAAAAATAGCATTGCAAAATGCAAAATTAAAAAGTTATAATTAGATGGCTGTTTCATCTTTATCGATAGTCAAACATCTGAAAAGACGTTTCTTTCGAATGCGAGGATATTTCTCTCATTGATGAAGCGACGGTGGCCAACGCCGTAGAACGGTGAATATACTAGAAAAATTCGACGTGTCCTCATAGGTCTCTGTAGCATAATTGGTTAGTGCATTGGGCCGGACTCCCAAGGATGCGGGTTCGAATCCCGTCAGGGCGACATGAGACTAGTTGCTTTTTTCTAGTATATTTTCTTGTTTAATATTTATCACATAAAAATAGCATTGCAAAATGCAAAATTAAAAAGTTATAAAGCACATTTTCCAAAACCGCAAATATAACATTGTCATTCATACAAACACTATGAAAAACAAACTTATTTTTGCAGACGAAAATTTATAATGGCATTTTGGCAATTATAGTAATAGAAGCTTTATCGCACACGATACATAAACAAACACATACAGAGAAAATGTCAAAAAAGAGGAACACACAATAGGCGGCCTTATAGCTACGTAGCAGTCTCTTCCAGGCAACCTTGGGTGAGAGGCGAAACCCTTCATGTGCGAGTTCGACTCGCACTTGGCCGATTTTTGATTTGTTTGTTTCCGCGTCATACGAGCAGGCTAAAGCAACAGACCATCCAGCCTCTTTTTAATATTGGACAAGGTAAAGACCGCAAAATATTTCTTATGCTTTTTATTTTTATTGTTGGTTTAATTTTATGTTCGTCTGGTTGTTATATGAAATTGTTGTGTTTTATTATCCGTTTTTGTCCTACGTATATTATGTGTTAATTTAAATCGCTCACCAACGGGCCCTGCCGGAATACCAGCATTGCCGTGACACATTTACTGTCATGGCAACATATTATTATGCCGAGACCCTATTATTGACCCTAACTAGACTTAAGCGCGTGCAACGCACGTGTACTCACTGGGGTCACAGTAATGAAAAATATTGACCCTAACTAGACTTAAGCGCGTGCTACGCACGTGTACTCACTGGGGTCACAGTAATGAAAAATAGTTCAAATACTTGGTAAATTATAATATTATTAGCTGAAAGTACCAGGATCACAAAGCTAACCAAAAGTATCTTTTTTTAATATATCGAGTTTTTTATAGGCAGTAGCTTGTGAACTAGGTTGTTTGGTAACTCCTAGTTGGTTAAGCTGCCCTGGTACTTCTCGTTCAATGCTTATTCTATATGAGGGCCACTATTATACTAAAAATATACTCAACGAAAAGGTCATACTAAAAAAAAATTCTTCCGTTGTCTAACCAACTGTACAACGGTAAATATTTTTTATATATATTATTTTAAATAATGGTTGACCGGACAACTCAACCGTACCACGGGCAATGAGTGCCATGCGGCTGGAACCGCGGGTGGCCACTGTCTGTGGTTGAATATTACATTTTCTAGATTTGCAAAATTGGACAATGGTTCCCAATCGGTCAGAATCCGTCTCTCATCCCGTGGGTGTCGTAAAAGGCGACTAAGGGACTCTGCCTTCAGGAGACGGGCAGCAGCGCCTCCTACAAACTTAGCCATACTGCGATCGCCAACCCGCCTGCCAAGCGTGGCGATTATGGCAAACCCCCCCTTTTTGGGGAGGCCTATACCCAGCAGTGGGTGTTATGTGGCTGAGACGACGACGACAAATGAAAACCACATAATAAGAAACATTAACGTATATTTAAACACAATAAGGTTATGAGATTTAATAAAGTTGATGTTGCAAGAAAATATATTAATAATATATAATAAAAAGTTCGGCAAAAGCTTTGTTATCATTGTATGTTTTGGTTCGTTAGTAACACGACAAATCACAGCTTACCACAACGACCAAAAACTCTTGCTTTAAACAGAAGTACTTCAGTGGTACTTGATCCACGACTTTTGGAAAGCAATGCTTATAAATGAATATCTCGAAATAATCTTATTTGGTAATAGTTAGCTTGGAGAGAAGCAACGCTGTGAATATTAGTAAAAGGCTATACTGCGAAGAAGGTTTCGATGAGTTGTTGGCTCTTTTCAAAATAGACGGCGGGGAGACGGCAGAACCGACGCTCTGCAGCAGTAATGTGTCCATGGCCGCGTACGCTTCGTGGACTACCCGCTGGGAACAATAAGTTTTCATTTATTTATGGCTAGCTTAGAGCTTAAAAGGTCTTATACGATGAATTATAATTTATCAAACACGGAAAGCGCTCATTGAGCAAAGAAAGAACTGTAAAAAATCCACAACGTGAAATTCGTGTTATTGCTGTTTTGAAAACGCTCATGACGCGTTGTAGCAATATTAATTACACAAAGACCACAGCAAATTGTGTCGTGGTTGTCTAGTTAGACGAAATCAAGGCGTTGTTGTGGCAGTGGATTTTTTTGTCCAATTAGCGTTTACGAAGTATTTTCATCAACGTTTTGCAGAATTAGTTGTACTGGCATTGTAATAGTTATTTGTTATGCAAGGCTGGAAAGTTGTGTTTTGCGCGAGTTGACCGCGGAAACAACCATAAAATGTTCCTCGCTGTTGTGAGGTGAAAAATTGTGTGTTGCGCTCGGCAGAAAAGTTTTTAACGTCTTGTACCTTTGAAATCCTCGCTTCGCTCAGGATTCAGTCTTTGAACCACTCGCTACGCTCGTGGTTCATTCCTAGAATCCTTCACTTGCTCAAATTTCAATAGAGGTAACTCGCCGCTAAATAACCAACTTTCCAGCCTTGCATAACAAATAATTTGTTCTGTAATAATAATCTGTCCCGCTCATGTCAGTACGGTGTGAGCGGGACAGACAGTGAGCTCGCGCGAGAAAAGTGTCTAGAAAGCTTTGTCGAGGTGCTCTTGCTACGCATGCAGGGGCGAGTATTTGTGTTGTGGACGATCGCCGCAGGTAAATTGTTTACCAATAGCCTTTTCTTGTTTTTTATTTGTTATAGATATAGATAGAATAATAAAAGTATTTTAGTTAATTATGAGTTTAAATCTAGCATTCCGTCAAACCCCGTAGTCATTGGTTTGCTATGATGAAAAATATTGTATTTGTATGCTATAAATAAAATAAAACAACGCGTTGCAACCCGGGAGTGCCGGCAGAAGTGAAAACCGCTTAAACGAAACAGCAGGAGCAGGCATGCATGGGGATATTACTTCCTCTCCTACGCCTCGCCAGCGCACTACTCTCCCTGCGTCTTCCGAATTTTCGATCAGGAGCTTTATTTTTGATTCACTTGTCTCGAGGATTCTACTGATTATCGTGCGACGTTTGAGTTTCCGTATTCCGTAAAAGCGACCTTGCCCGTATATACAAAATTTCGCTTTTCGCCTGTAGTACCGCATCCCAACGCGAGCGCGCGAAGGGCAAAGCGAAAAGCGTGCTATGTCCACGAATGCAAGGTCATTAATCGCCTGATCGCCTCCTCGTTTGCCTCGCCACTCGCGGAACGAGTGATTCAAAAATCGAGGTCCAGGAGCTATTTTTGATTCACACGTCTTGAGGATTCTACTGATTTTCGTGCGACGTTTGAGTTTCCGTATTCCGTAAAAGCGACCTTACCTGTATATACATAGCTTCGCTTTTCGCCTGTAGTACCGCCTCCCAACGCGAGCGCGCGAGGGGCAACGCGAAAAGCGTGCTATGTCTTCGCTTGCAAGGTCGCTAATCGCCTGATCGCCTCCTCGTTCGCCTCGCCACTCACGCGACGAGTGATTCAAAAATAGAGGTCCAGTTTACGTGTCCTGACGCGAATTTAAGATTATTTACCCATCCCAAAAAATTAAAACTGATGTGCACAACGCCGCTAAAGAAGTTTTCACTTCAAAAATGACGAACAGGAATAATTTTGCAAAAAACCAGACCTTGATGTTTGTTGATGTCAAATATTTTAAACATTTTTTTTGACACTTGTAATTCAGCGACACCTACCATTTTTTACACATTTCTTTCCGTACTTATTGTTTATTTCATATGAATTAGGTTGGAGCAACATGACGATTTTTTAAATATGTTTTAGGTATGTACCTACTCATCTTAGAGCAGTATTGAAGAGGATACAACAAAAAATATTATTGTTGCAGGTTCATAAATACTGGTGGGTTATTATGATTCGATTCAATGATATTCGATTCTTTTGTTTTTTTAATGTCGATATTTTTCGCTTTGCACTTATGTATAATTAATTCTAGATGAATTAAACTCCTTCTTGTCCTCGTATGGCTCTCATAAATAAAATATTTCATCGCCGACGTAGACTAAAAGCCTTTATTATTCTGTGTATACAAAACTTCAAGATATCCTAGGAAAATGAAAAAAATAATAATTACGAAAATCAAAATAATGGCGAAAAAACAATTTACGTTTGTTTTTTCGTCATTAGATTATTTTTTGGATATTATTTTGTATTTTCGGTATTAGTTTGTTTTTTTTCAACATTAGTTTGATTTTCGGCATTAGGTTGTTTTTTGGACATTAGTTTGTTTTTTGGACATTAGTTTGTTTTTTGGCATTAGTTTGTATTTTCGGCATTAGTACGAGTTTTCAACATTAGTTTGTTTTTCGACATTAGGGTGTTTTTTGGATATCAATTTGTTTTTTCGACATATACTTGTTTTTGGCGTTAGTTTGATTTTTCGGCATTAGTTTGGTTTTTCGTTTTTTTAGTATTTAATTTTTGTGTACCTACACCGAATAATAAAGGCTTTTTGGTCTACGTCGGCGATGAATATTTTATTTATGAGAGCCAGTAATGAAATCCCGTCTTGTCGGGAGTCCCTTGTCGAGCATATGAATCTGGGACTTGAGGCTGTCTCCGATTGGGGCAACGCCAATCTTGTCAGTTTTAATGCCACTAAAACACAGGCTTG
Source organism: Chrysoteuchia culmella (assembly GCA_910589605.1). Lineage (NCBI taxonomy): Eukaryota > Metazoa > Arthropoda > Insecta > Lepidoptera > Crambidae > Chrysoteuchia > Chrysoteuchia culmella. The sequence continues at coordinate 12,140,826 of OU342650.1, read as the reverse complement.
TTTATTCACCGCAAAACGGAGTCCCTTCCAACTGACTCTGACTTTCCATTTTTTATTATAACAACGGATATAAATACATGAATGAGTATTTGACCCTACCGGGATTCGAATCCGAGACCTCAGAGTAGGCGACACTTTGAAACCGGTGTACGTACCTCTCTACCACGGAGGTCGTCAATACTAAATGGAGGAGACGTAAAAACAGTAATAGAATACGTTGAACCAATTTTAAATTTTGTGTCTTTCTCTTTGTCTGTGTGTCTGGTTTTTCTATACACGCTAATCTGTCACGCTAACTTCTGAACGGATTTAAATAAAACTTTTTGTAACATGTAGGCACTAGGTCTGGCCGTAATATAGGCTGCATGTTTTTTTTTAAATCTGGAAAACCTGATGCAGGAAGCTAAGAGACCAAACTTTGATGTGGAAATGTTGCTACAGCAAAAGTCATTTAGTGCGATGGGCATTTTCTGTTGAAATTTAAAAATCAGGGGCATGCGACATTCTTTTTCCATTACATGATACAATAACAATAATAACACTGGGGTACGTCCACGTGGTGAAGGCGTAACAGTGTACCACGTTTGATGTCAACGGATGCAAAAGCTGATACATTAAGTCCACGCGAACGAAGTCGCTGGCATCAACTAGTTATACATAAGCGCAAGGCGAAAAATATCGACATTCTCGGGCTCTGAAAGAACCATAATAACCGACCAACATTAATGAACCTCTATCAATAAAATTTTTGTTGTAACCTCTCTTCAATACTGCTCTTAGATGAGTAGATACATACCTTAAGATTATTAAAAAATCACCATGTTGCTCCAACCCAATTCAATTGAAACATAGATATATTAGTACGGAAAGAAATGTCACATTAGTATTAAAAATGGTAGGTGTCGCTGACTCACAAGTGACAAAAAAAGTTTGAAATATTTGACATCATAAAACATCAAGTTCATGCTGACCTAGGAGACGTCTGGTTTTTGCAAAATTATTCCTCTTCATGTCATTAACATCATAAGTTAATTACAAAAGAAACGGAACAGTAGTTTATTTTAAACTGTCCGCTAGTATATAATTAACTACTATTAACTTCTTACGGCGAACTTCTTACCATCCATATCCAACCGCCATCGATTCTTATACCTAAACAGAAAGTGCTCATTCGCTGAAGAACTCTACCCAAGGCGGTTTATTCGTATCTCTTATACTTAAGCTGGGCTGCTGGATTCTACATCAGGTGTGCCCGACCTCTGATTTGTAAACGACAATTGAAAATACTTATCACGCTAAACAACTTATCTCAAGGTACTATAGTCGTATTTTTTATAGTATAGCTTGGCTGCTAGGGTTCCACATCAGGTGTACCAGATCTTCGTTATTTGCACGTCAATAGAAAATGCTCATTACGCTTAACAATTATTCCTAAGTTGCTATTTTCATATGTCTCATAGTTTGGCTGGACTGCTATGGTTCCACATCAGGTATTTCGATCTTAATTTTTTTCTTGGATAAGAACATTCTACTAACAATAATAAACACAACAAATAAAGAATTAGCGAAATTGTTCCATCCGTTCACGCATGATGCGATGACCAAGGGAAATAGTTGTTAATTTTTATATATAATAGATATACTGAAAATTTTTAAAAGCTTTTCAAGAAAACTGCCAATAATTACGCGGTAAAACCTTGTAACCAATATATAGGATTTATTCAATGACTAATAACGTCAGGGGGCATTTTTTGTTCCATTACACGGGTATAGCCTTCCCTTTTCTTGTTGTTTTTATGATTTAAATTACTAAATTAATAACAAAGTGAGTATTATAGTTAATTCAAAGTTATTTAAAGTAGAAATAAATTGTTAATTATAATAACAATAAAAACGATTCAGTAAATGTTGACATTGAATGAGGTACAAGACAAAGACAATTTAAAAATAAAGGTTTATGTCACGCTCCGATATCCCCGATATCCAATCCAAAGTTTTGAAATCTCACCCAGCTTAATATAAAATTCTTATAACAAATAGTTTAATCTTATTATTATTGTGATTCAATGAACCTAAATAATATAATAAAACCAAAATGGAGTACTATAAATTAATTCATACGCAAATTGATATTTTTAATCCAAATCCCTCAACTTTTGGAAAGTCAGTTAAACAACTAAATCTATCATAATAACACACCATACGCCCATACCGCTCGCTGTCATAAGTGTAACTACGTATTAAGTAAATGTATTTTTTTAAATAAAGTTTAAAATTAAATTAATGTTTAAGTTAATCAATTTGTTTTGAATAGCAGATCTTACTTGTTAAATCACTTTGTAAATGATGTGTCAACATAGTTTGGATTACATTCTAGCACTTAACAATTATTTAATGTACCTATACATATAATTCTGATTGTAATAAGCTAGGCGATTGCGTAAAGTCAATCGTATTGATTTGACAGTTCACATTGTATCATATCGTATGTCATCCCATACAAATTGCAGCCGATTGAATACGATATGAACTGTCAAATGAATACGATTACCTTACGCAATCTCACCCCTGTTTTGTTGTCCGTATAATCATAAATAAATAAATAAATTCAAAGCTATTTAAAAAAGGATAAAATGCAACAAAAAATCAATAGTGCGATCATTATGACATATTTTTTTCTAAATAAAAATAAAGGTTTTACCACGCTAAGCCGGGAAGTGCTATTTTTGGCGCAGAAATTGAATGACAAAACCTTCTTTTCCGACCGTGTGAGGCGAAAAAACTATTACTTGTCACTTCGCGGCGATAAATGATAATTATATACTTTCAGGCTTTGTATTAATGAATGGACTAAATAACATTAACAAATAGAAAACTAATTAAAATACTTTACCTCAGTAATGAGTTTTGAGTTGTATGAATCAGTAGGTCTAAACATCATGATAGTGTAGGTGTTGTCTATGCCCAGGTGACCATCAACCCAATCTTCAATTCCTCCAGCATACAGAGCTGTAAGCAATGAACATTATAATGAATTGAACTTTTAATGGGATTACAACGTGTTTCATTTAATGTCACATTGGGTTTTCAGATTATGTATTAAGTAGCGTAGGAATATCGGGATAAAAAGCCTATGTTACTCTCTGTCTTTTCAACTATCTCTATGCCAAAAATCAAATAATCTTCACAGTCAGTCACTCAGTTAAACCTTATGTGGAATCAATTTATGAAGAAAATGTTTGATATCATTTGAAAGGTAACGAAAAGGAGTACTCAAAACAATTCAACTTTTTTATTAGAATAAAACAAAAAAAAAAGAATCGAAAGATAACACGCCATAATTATGCTTTTTGTATTAAAACAACTTACTAAATACTTTTTTTTAACGGTTAGATAACAAATCACCCCCTATTAAACCAGCATTGAACCTTTAACCACAAAAATTGTCCAACCAGCGGCCCTTCTAATGAACAAAATTGCATTATATTTTTAAATGTCACATTTTTGTTATTATGCTTATTTTAAGCAAAATGTTCTTTCAAACGAGGCCAACATGTTTAGTGTATGTTAAAAACACAAAGAAATTACAATTTTATTTTAAACTAGCGGCCGATCGCGTGGTTCTCATTCCCGTGGGAATATCTGGATAAAAAGTAGCCTAAGCCTAAATATCTGTGTGCCAAATTTCATCCAAACCAATTCAGTAGTTTTTGCGTGAAATAGTAACAAATAAACAAACAGACTGACATACTTTCGCATTTTTAATATTAAAGTAGGATACATTTTTCCATAACGCTTACGTAAACACAGATAACAGTGCGTTTGTATCGAACGCTTGTTTGTATCTAGTAACTGAACTGTTTAGCTTATTCATCTACTGTGCTAATAATAGATAGTATAGATATAATACAAGGGAGCAAAATAATATTTTTACGGCGAGGGCGCTATTTTGAATTCAGAACGAAGTAAAAGATTCAAAGTACAATCTCGAGCATAGCGAGGGATTCTAGAGTAGAATCCTGAGCGCAGTTAGGGACATCGCCCAAAGAAAAAATTGTTTTGCTCTCGCGTGATACACTCTGCTTTTCGTCTCCATCTATAAGAAAATAAATTAGTGACACTTTAAAACAATTGTATGGCGTTAGTAGATGCTATTTTAACTGTTTCATGAATTAATATAATGTCAAACTAACTCGACGTAGAATAGAACATGTTTTTTTAGCAAAATACAATAAATAAAATCCGTTCCGATTACGAACAGAATTCTCTTGCTTCTATTTTTTGGTGTGCGTGGGCCTCCTCGTCCACCATACAGCCAATAATTCGTTGGATTTCTATGAACGATTCATGTTCCAAATTCAATTCTCATTACTGTCCGCTAAAAACTCTCATACAGAAAAAAGCTACTTTGTTCCCGCTTATCGAGAAACAATATAACGCTTTTCGAATAGAATGTATAAAAAAGACATTAAAGAACCCAAGATAAAGTCCAGAAAAGCACTTTACTACGCTACTACGGTGCTACGAGCTACGATGCTACGATGCTACGGACTGTAAAAAAGTAGGAATAAAGATACTTACGCAAGAACTCAGAAGTTTGACCTGCTACGTATGGACGACCGCTGATGCTGTACGCGGCGGAGGCTGCCCGGGACGCTCGTTGTCTCTGTATGTCAAGTTTTGTGTTATTTACTAAGCAGTATACAGGTTTTTTATTTTTATGTTATGCATGTGCTGCAGAATTGACACTGGCACACGCTGGTGCAACGGAAGGCCAGAGCTCTGACCTTGTGTAACGTCACAGCATAACTGTGTAGCGACAGTTTGGTTATTCTTTTCGTCTGTATTATTTAAACTTCTGTCTTGTGTTTGAAATAACAAAAAAAAATATCTCTTAATTTTTTATAGTTGATCGTAAAGACGCAAAATCGCAATCCTATTAGCTATTTGCGCAATATCCAACTTCCTGCTATCTTTCTATTAAATGTGAGTTTCGATGTTTATATGTTTGTACAAACGTTACCTTATCACGCAAAAGCGACTGAAAGGATTTGGATCAAAGGAGATGTTCATTTTAGTATGGAGGCTAGGGCTAATTCCTATAGTGATGAAATGATATACATACCAAGAGCTCAAAATAAGGAACTGGAAAGGTTTCTTATTTTGAGCTCTTTTTTTTGAATATCAATATATTAAAAAAGGACCCAAACATTTTATTTTTAATAAAAAAGTCAAATAATTAAAGGTAATATAACAGCCACCCATAACTTTTTTTCACGTTATGGCTTCTTCCGTTTTTCACAGAAGTTCCGCCAACGTCTCGTAGTGCCCAACATTATTTTCTATTTTGGCAACTTCGATTCTCATATGTCACATCGAGTGACGTGAACTGTCAGAACACTGAATCTTCTTCTTCTTCTTCTTTTTTTTATACAATGGCGGTGTCCTTTTGGATTTCGCCAGTATCCAGTTTTTCGGCTGATTAATAATTTTCTTTCTACAGACTCTTCAAGCCAGCTTCTTCAAGGCGTCTCGTGAGAATTTCATGAAGTAGTATAGAGGTGGCCAAATTTTAAATTTAGAGGCTGTAGATCCAGTTGTTGATATTTCTAGAAAGAGGACAACACGATATACTAAAGACAGGTGTTAGTAAGTAACGTGTACAAAATATATAAACAAGCAATATTATAAGCTTACAAGTATATTATTAGAGGATATAAAATCACAAAGAATGCCTATACATGGGGATTTTACATGACTAAGGAAAGCTTTTCAATTTGTAGGTTTCGGGACTTAGGGCAGTTAAAGAAAATGTGGTCAGCCGTTCCTTCGTCTAGACCGCATTCGCAAAGACAGGAATCCCTAACTCTGATTTTGGCCAAAAAAACGGGGGTACCTGCGTGACCTAGCCTAAGACTGTAGAGGCGCATAATTTAGAAGCCTTTTTATACTTGAAAAACCAGGGTAATCTGGTACCGTTTCTTGGATGCTTGCAAAATGTTTTCCCACCACTCTGCTACTGTTTCTCCACTGGTACTCCCAAGTAGATTTCATGATTTGTCAGCTAATGGAAGCAAGTCGTGGGAGAAGACTTTATTATGGTCGAAGCTTAAGTTGGAACTAGCTTCTTTTGCAATGCAGTCTATCATTTCATTTCCCTCTCAATCAGAGTGTCCCGGAATCCAAAGTGACTCTTATTCCTGGCTGAAGCAACTGTACAAGACCTTCCGGATCCTGAGGATAAGGGATAATTAGGTTTGCTGCGAAAAGTGTTTGATAAAATCGCCTGCAGGCAGCTTTTGGAGTCAGAGAAAATTACTGTTTTATTCAGTTTATGTGACTCTACATAGAGGAGTGCCTTCAAATTCAAATTCAATATCATTTATTCAGTCTAGGCTGTTACAAGCACTTATGAACGTCAAAGAAGCTACGCCATCAGTTCACAAACCCTACGGCGGGAGACCTTGTAACCCGGCAAGAAACTCGTCAAGGGCTGTTTTTTTCTCCCTGTTTTATTTTATACAGAGTCGTCAAATTGAAAAGTGACCTTAACATATCAGTAAGGTCTATTTCCATCACAAAAAGAAAATACTTATTATAATATTACATTTTATGGTTATTGTAACCGTAAACAATTTTCAACTGGCAAAGAAAGACTTATCTCTCATACATTACAACACGGGGGGGGATCCGAGCATTACACCTGTAGGGCGTTGGTGATTTCATAGCTCCAGCTACAATTCTCAGGCATTTAGATTGGATTTGATCGCGAGTTTTCAGGCATGATTTCAAACAGGGCTCTAAAAGGAACGATCATTTATCAAAATGGGCTCGAATCAAGGCGTTCGTTGTAGAGGAGTTTCTCACAAAACGGGTGGGCACCCCACCAGGTGCCGGAGAGGGAACGTAGGATGAGGGTATTCATTTCGCATTTGGCTGCGATGAAGGCCACTCATTTTCTAGTCCAGCACAACTCCCAGGAATTTAGCTTGATTCTTCAAAGGGATCGGTTGGTTGTCATACTCAATTGATATGCTAGAGGTGTTCTTGCACGAGTGAAAACCACCAATATAAACAAACACAATAAATAAGTCAACAGTGAAAAACTTAACTTAATATCTCCTAAAATACCACTTAAACAAGCGACACAGTGTTGCTCGCATCACACTCAACCTAAAAGCAGAGTCTCAGAACGCTGAATCCCACTATTTCATTGGTAGAGGCACTGACAGTTACATATGACATCTGTCAATTCGTTCGACTGAAGGTTTTATTTTATTATAATGCAAAGGAAGCAGTACAACCGGCAGCCTTTATTTATTTTTACTGAATAAACTGTATTGTAGAATGTATTAATAAACTCAGAAGAAGAAAATAAATAGTTCATTCATTAGAAATCATAAAATGTTAAGAAAAGATTTATAAAAAACAAGATTTCAAGTTTTTAAATATTTTTTTATTTGTGTTGGTGCGCCCCTGTATATTTTCTCTTTTTGGAAACATTGTCTTGGAAGGTAGACCTATCATATAAGCATCACTTCATAACTGTAGGGAAATAAGGGCCCAAAAACGAACTGTTCCTTTGAGAGTGAGTGATAGTTTACTAGTGGCCGCCCACGGCTTCACCCGTATGGTTCCTGTTCCTGTGGGAATATCGGGATAAAAAGTAGCCTAGTAACATAGGCTACTTTTTATCCTTACTTTCATATAACTTTATGCCAAAAATCAAGTCGATTGGTTGCTAAGTTAGAGCGTGAAGGAAGGACAAACAAACCAACACACTTTCGCATTTAGAATATTAAGTTAGGATAGCCTAGATTGAATCATAGGCATTTAGTCGCAATATTTCCACGGGAACGGGGATCACGCGGTCCACGCGTATGAAACCGTTTGGCGGCCACTAGTAATTTCGGATCATCCCATTTTTTTACCATCCCTGCTTTCAGTATAAAATATCGACAAAGTATTTATGGTAAATTTTAAATAGAAAAATATTTGAAAAAATTAACTCGGCCACTAGTGAATTCTCAGACGGGAATCGAACCCGCGACCTTTGGAAATCCGGTCCAATGCTCTAACCGCTGAGCTACCGAGACTAATCGAACCAATATTTTTCTATTTAAAATTTACCATAAGTATAAAAATAGCATTGAAAAATGCAAAAATTACAAAATCATCGACAAAGTATGTTTATGTCTCAAACATTAGTGAAAACATTTTTAGAAAAAAATATTAGGCATAATTTATATTATGTCTTACAGTGAAACTACAGCATGTTTGTATGAAATACGGGATGGGCCATTAAATGCACCGGTGAGAGTATTTTTTTTTTTTTATTGTCCTTAAAATGCACTGCTCTGCTATTTTTTTGTTGATGCTGCCTCTCAAACATTTCGTAAAGGTTTCAAAAATATTTATTAGAACCATATTGCAAAGTAATATTAAACCAGTTTTTGCCGGTTATTTATTCTTGATTACGATAATATAACATAGCAGAGCAATATAATTATTCAGCAAGACAAGAAAGGTATATGTAGAATAATACGTAGGTAATAAACATTTTATTATTAGTCAAATAACGTTTATTATGAGTTTTGTAATTACTTATTAGTACATTATTGCAAAGGCCGTGAAATAGGCAATTGCAGGTCGAGTATGAGTTTGAAGGCCGAGCCATAGGCGAGGTCTTCACTAATACGAGACAGGCAATTGTCATTTCCGCCGAGGCATATATAGTGCTTTTCTGAAAAGAATGCAGGGAAATAAAACATACTTTTATATCATACATTTAATTTAATTAATATTAAAAGTTACCTAAACCTTATTGACACAAGATCCATTGCAGGAGCGTTTTTTTAATTTGGAACATTACAACGCTCCAGCAATGTTGTATGAAACGGCGTGCTGGGGTTATTAAATACTCTTTGTAATGTTCCAAATTCAAAAAGACGCTCCTGCAATGAATTTGATTTTCTTTTAGTAAATTATTAAATGTATAATATAAAAAGTATGTTTTATTTCCCTGCATTATTTTGAGAAAAGCACTAATATGCCTCGGCGGAAATGGCAATTGCCTGTCTCGTATTAGTGAAGTCCTCGCCTACGGCTCGGCCTTCAAACTCATACTCGACCTGCAATTGCCAATTTCACGGCCTTTGCAATAATGTACTATTTTGTAAACATAACTAGAAAAGTTACTCATTTAGTATTTACTACTATCAGAGTTTGATATGTATAAAATTATCTTATTTTGTACGCAATATTACAAGCTGAAATAAGACTTACGTAGACATGATCAAAAGCACGTAACTTTCTTGTGTGTGAATATGGATACATAACGCCCTGAAAAATAAAAACCAAATATATAATTGAACGTAATATCATATTTGTAACAAAACTATCTAACACAACAAGAATTAGTTGATTAACAAACAGGAAAACTAATAACGCTTCAATAAATAAAATTATGAAGTATGTAATCAAAATATAAACAAAGTAATGACGTTATTTGCTTATTTATCATTACGATATATTTTTTTTGGTATGTCTAAAGTATCTAATAAAAAACTTTAGATAGAAGGAAAGAGGGATGTGACTACAAATTATGAACGCATTAATACTGTTAGTTGTATGTTTAAATGACTGTTTATAGAATTCGAAATTAAAATGCAACTACTAACAAGCACTTCGCCTTCCTTGAAAGCAATGAAGGTGACGAGCAGAGAGCGCTTTGCGTGCAAGTATTCTGTGAGCGCTCGCGTCTCTGTTTCGCTCAGCTGCCGCGCACCCGCGTGTAGCGGGCCGCAAGGATGCTCGGCCCGTAAAGTCTCAGCTGCGATATACAACCCATTCAAACTTACAATCAAATATCAAAATAAACCCTTGGAACTTATTCAGTCTTTATTTTAGAGTAGTTACGTAGAATGCGCTAGAACACTCCCAGGATTATGTAATAAGTAGGTACACAGTCCCGTTTCGGCTTAAATGGCAGTTAGAACTGATCATGTATAGTTACCATTAGAAAAGCTCTTTATATGTTAGACAAGCTATATAATAGATTTAGATCAGCATGAAACACTTTGAACTGTTGTTTTTTGTGCCTTTATGCGTTGATTTTGAACCATAAATTTAGTGGACGTAGGTAATCGTAATAGTTAGGTCCAAAGTATCATATAATTTCATTCTCAACTATTTCGTTTATCTTTACACGTGCATGAAAATTGTCAAATCACTATGTCTAAATAATACGCCGGTACCTCGACTAATTTCTTATTATTAGACTTACTACCTCACAGTATGAAGGAAATTGTAATTCGTTATTTGCTAATTTTTTGGTGAGCATCGGTAGTGCACGCATCTGAATTCTTTTAATTAAGTTATTAATTAGTTCAAATTCACCTTATATAAGTGTGCTCTCCTGAGATTATCGCGTCCGAATTCGTATTATATGCTACGAGCTTTTGATTTTCATTCAAATTATTTAAATATTTTTTGTTTTAGGTACAACCTCTATGTGGTCTTTTTATAAAAATGCTTATTTTATATACTTGGATGCTGCCTTGGATTTTCAATAAAGACTGCTATTCTGTTCCTGACCGCAATTGTCGAGTTTTTCAAACTCTGACGCAGCTACTGTCACATGTTTACAATTTGACACTATATAATGACTTGCAAAATAGTAAATAGTCTTTGTATAAGATTAAAGAGTAAATGGAAGCAAGTTATTTTTATATTACCCTTATTATAACATTGAAATAAAAAATGGGACTGCTTTTTCATTAGTAAATTATGCTTATTTTATTTTAAATGATTTGTTTAATTAATATTTACCTTGATTGATCTTAAAACGACAATATAACATACATTAGCAAGCATTTCAAGAGCTGAAAGCCGCGCGAAATCCCTATGACCGCCTCTGTTAGAGCGCGGAACCACAGTGCAGCGGATGTAATCATTTTAATAGAGGTTGTTAAGATACTCGTATTATTAACTAATCAATTTCTTTGTGTTTCCGATGATCAATATTCTCTATTAAAACTATCTCAAAATTATGAACTAATTATGAAGATACAGGAGTGAGTGTATTGTTAGATCTTATCTAGTGCAACAAAGAAGGCAAGCAAAATAAAACTTTGGTTCGCCTCGTTACTTTTATTTATTGCACTTCATGAGATACGAATAAACTATTTCTAAACGTTTTTTTTTATAAAATAACACACTAATTGAAAGATTCAATTTAATCCTTCACCGCTTGGAAGACGAGAATGAAAATGATTGGAGATATTGAAATGAAAAGCACCTACTATTAATTCGAATCAAGTCTTGTATATTGAAGAGTTCTCTAAAAAAATATCAGCCTTTGAGTACTCACCAGGGATCCATTGGTACTCAAAATTCCTATCTAGATTGACGCCGTAACAAGATTGTACGGTACAGCGCAACCCATACAGGTCGCAATGCGCACACACCTCGCGATTCTTGCAAGTCTCCCAGTTTTGGCGCAAATTTTTGGTCCACTCTCTATGCTAGTTATAAAAAAGGAACCGTTTTAAATTTCAACTTTCATGAGAATATTTTTTTTAACTACTTATTTATTCACTCACGTGAGGAAATGTCATAGAATAATCGTAGCCATCAGGATTGAAGACAGGAATAATCCAAAAACGGTACTTAGTCAATAGATCTGTGTGTGATTCGCTGCGTTCAATCAATTGATACAGAACGTACATGGCAGCAGTTACGGCATGGTGGTCTCGTCCCTGGATTCCTTTAATAAAATTAAATCTATTTTACCAAATTACCTTTATATGAAAACCTTGAATATAATTTGATTGAATGTAAGTGATCATAATCATAATTCTATAATTTGAACCTACTATAATAATAAACCTCAAATAATTGCAACGATTTATACCTATTTCTAGCTTGAGCTGAGAACAAAATTACAATACGTTCCAGTTGCTTTAAAAACGTCACAAACACCTACCTGCTACAATCATCACGGTTTGCTTCGCCGAAACAATTTGGCCACTACTTGGGTCGTCAACTGACATCAAATAGATAGGGTTTTCCATCGTTGTCAAATTTCCATTTGTGATATCTTCTAGTTTTACCAATGGGCTCTTTTCAGCCCATTTTTTTAATTGATAGGAAATCTAAATAAACACAGGAAATAAATGTTTGTACGGTCTTTCATATTTTTTTAAACAGATCACAAAAATATATGTAAACTAACCTCAGCTAGTGTGTGTGGCGAATTAAAATTTAAGTTTCTAAGGTTAATCAAACGACAGGGTTCTCGCCTGTTGTCTTTATTTTTTTCCTTAGTAGAAGCTTTTGGTGAATCGTAATCTGGTTCAAATACTCTATAGGTAGATTTCCTTTCAACTGAACCGTTCTTAATTTCGTCAAACAGTTCTGAGCCAAAAATAGCTTCATACGTTTTCTTTCTACCTGGTGCTAAATCATAATCTTCCAAATTTCTTCCGGTAGTAATTATTATATCTATATTTATTTTTGACTTATCATCGTAATCTTGTTCATCTTTCTTTTCGGTACTTTCGCTATCTTCATCAGCATAAAACATCATATTATACATATTATCAGCATCTTTTTCAATCTTTTCGAACTGTTTACTTTTTTGTATTTTTTGATCCTGGACCTGTTTAATTCCTACGTCGTTCATACCTTCTTTAATTTTTCTATATTCTTCGTCGTACTTTTGTCTAACGTCATCAAGTATTTTACGTTCTCCATCATATTTCTTATGCTCTTCATCAAGTTTTTGATGCTCTTCATCAAGCTTTTGACGCTCTTCATACTTTTTATGTTCGTCATTATAGTTTTGCTTATTTTCATCAAAATTATTTGTAATATATTTAACATTTTCATAAGACTGTAATGTTTGTTTTGGAATAACATAGTCATCACCCACATCAATTTTAACAGTAGATGTTCTAAGAGGATTGTACATAATACGTGAAGAAGTCCTGTCTAATGATACCTCGGCAAAATCATCGTCTATTGAATTTGTAATCACAGACAAATGGTCAAGAATAGGTCGCGTTCTTTGCGGCCATATAATTTCTGGAAACTCTGATGTTCGCGTTGGTGAAGAAATTTCTGGTGTTACTTCTAATGTGTCTTGAAAAGTCTGGGAATATTAAAATCTTACTATTAAGTGTAAAAGAAACGAAGATAACTATAATATAACAGTTACTTACATACGGGGGTGTTGGTTTTCTTTCTGCAAATGTAACAGATAGTCGTCTAGTAAACGCTACTGGTGCTATTGGAGCAAACTGTCGTGCATAAGATGCCGGGCTAGGTCTTAATATGAAATGTGGATTAGCTGGCGGGCTTTCGTCACGTTGCGAGTGACGACCAGGAACATGTTGTACTAAAACTATGACCAGATATATGTAAGTAATAAGTTTAGTTGCATCTCATACAAAATTTTTGATTTAAATACAGCACTTACAGTTCGGTTTAATTGGTGGTATTGGGTCTGGTGGTGGTGTCTGAGGTGCAAGGTAGACATCACCTGCAACCCGCGATACAGGCACAGTTGTAGGGGGCACAAAACGTGTATAGTCTCGATAACTTTCAGGCACAGCTTGAGTAGAAGTTACAGGCGGAACAACTACTCCGCCCACAATTATTTTCTCAACTCCCTTTGTCAGTGGTTGAATGTTAACAGCTACTACTTGTTTTGAATTAGGAGTAGTTAAGTCTTCGTCCAAAACTTTTACTATAAATTCTGGTGTTGTTTCCAGAGTTGCTCTCCATCTAGTATAGTCTGTGAGGGCTCTCTTTCTGCGAAATACTAAAAAGTAAAAGGGTCAAATATTGTTAAAAAAATACAGTTGAAATCATTTATTTTCAGAGAAACTTACAGTTAATCGGGCAGACCGGATAAGACTCATCATAAGTAACGTTAGTTGTATCACAGCCGATAACTATTTGTGTAAAACCTAATGTTATCAAAATTAACCGAGTTATCATCATAATAAAAATTTAATATTTTGACATTGCATGCTGTACATTGACATTGAAGTTACATATTTTTTAGTTGTGCACCAATGCTGGCCACTCCTGTAACCATTGTCAAAGAATTTGCAGATAAATTCTTTTTGGTCTACCTACAGCCTTATTTTTCTCTGGAACTTTCGTTCTAGTGTCGTTCAGCTTCGTAAAAAAGGTACTTGATTTTTATCAATTTAATTAATTTGGTTATTATTTAAAGACTACTAGCTTTCCACCTGCGACTTAATTCGTTTGAAATTAAATACTGTTCTGTACGATTAAAAGAAATATGTTACACAAATCTTGTCCAGACCAATTTGGTGCAGTCGTACTAAAAGTTATGCGCGTGCAGACTAGTGGATAGATTATGAAATGAGGAAAAAAATCACAAAAAAGGTGGAAGTAGCATAAAAATCTGTCTTTTAGTAGAAAACATAAGCGTCAGCGATTATTCTCTTATTCCTTCTTAATCTCTTTACGATCATGTCAATCTGATGTCAATTGTTGTCATTGATATTTTTAGATGAGTCAGTGAATTGTTGTTTTTTTTATGAAATTAAACTATACTTATACGATCATGTTATTAAAAATTAAAGTTTATATGATTACAATTCTTTATTTCTTCGGAGCTCTATTTATTTCGTTCTTTCCTCCAAGAAATTATCATCTGTGAGTAGAACCTGTATATTGTACTACTAGTGGCTCATTCCCGTAGGAATATCGGGATAAAAAGTATTCTATATTTCAATCCAGACTACAAACTATCTGTATGCCAATTTTCATTCAATTCGGTCCAGCCGTTCTTTAATTATAAATGGTTAAACCAACCCGACTTTGTTTTATTTATTATAGATGAAAGGATATATTACTATATTTTTGTTTGAAGTAACGAAACTTATAAGCTTATCGTAAGCTTTTAAGGTAATCAAGGTAAAAACGGACATAGTCGGCGCGCAGCGCAGCGCTCTTTAAATTTGCTGAGGATGATCGAAACTTATGTAGAGAGGTTAAGTTTAGTTCCCTATTTGAATGTAATTCACGTAGCCTTGTAGCCGACCAGCGGCGCGCGGACATCGCGGCAGCCGGTCGGCTCCTCGCGCATGCACGAGCAGCCGCGCACATGCGCGCGGAGTCGAGCAGCTGCCGACGACGACGGCTCCGTCCGGCTATTGTCGCAGGCGCATGTGACATATGCCTAGGGATGATCGATATTCATCGATAGATAAACATCGATGTCAATAATCCCCCTAAAATTCCACCTTTCACAAAAATCTGATAATTTTCCTTACATACCTACCATATTTTTTCTATTTGTTTCAAACGAACTCGTTATTTTTTTATTTATTTATTCAGTATTGCACATACATGTAAAAATTCTTAAGTAAAGACTTAAAATTTACATGTACCCTGTAGGGTATGACAATAATATAACTTAAGATAACATCTCATACGGTTGTCTTTATTAGGTCTAATATAGTGGAACAAGTGTATCATTGATGTGCGATAAGTGCAGTCAAGTTCACTACATATGATGCAAATAAACGATAATTTAAGTTCCAAGGAAAAAAGTGATTGAGCGAGTGTTTAAGTACTAGCTTAATCCATCTTCTCAGAAGTATGCAAATGTTTCAATTTGAAATTAAGATGCAGAACCAAAACTATATCGCTAGATTCAAGTGTGAATAGTTCAGACCTTGACCTAGAATCATCAAGAAGACTCAGATCCACACTTGTCTGATTAATTCTTTCCCTATTCGTGTATGGTATTCCTGGTTGGAATTATTTTCCTTGTTCTGTGTTTACTACCTATTAACTTAATAGCGCTATTATTAAGAAAATTTGATATATTTTATGAAAACATTATCAAATTGGAAATCGCAGTTATGATAAAACACGATTGGGCCGATTTCCTTTTAGGTACTCTATTCGCTATTATTAAAAAAGTACAACTATGCATTGGACTGAAGCTCAAATACCTACTAAGTTCTAGAAGTAAAATGATGTTTTTCGTTTTGGCAGATCAGGCGCCAAAATGCGGACGGTGAGGTCTCTTGGCGTAAACTTAAAGTTTTCTGAATACGTAACCCATACAACATTGTTGGAAGAAGCGAAGCGGATTATCCAATTCGACCGAGAGATCGCGAGAGCTGTGGGCCTCAAGCCGCATACGCCGCAGAACAGGACTATAGTTGCATTAGAGCTGCACAGCGATGAGCAAAGCAGAAAACCTGGAATTCTCGTTGTTGGAGGTAATTCTCCTTCTAGGTTATCATGACATTTGCTTCCGCAAGAGTTGCAGCCATGCTCCAATGAGTAATACGGGACTGGTCTTCTTTTGACTTGCATCTCTCTTGCATCCTCTACTCTCAACACATTTTTCATACATGCATGCCGACAAATCTAGTATAGCATTGTGTTTAACTGTTTAGATTAATTATTTAACTGGCGTTCCAACCGCGACTTCGTCCATGTGGAATTTGATCATATAATCGCACTTCTTGGAGAGCGCTTCATTACTCACACACTATGTCCTACTCCAAGGTTCATGCCAAAATTCAATAAATTCAATACTTTAAAAAGGTAACAGACTGACAGTTACATTCGCATTTATAATATTAGTATGGAATTCTCAGAATATAACTACTTAGATAAATTATAAAATGAAATAAAAATGCGACGGCACAATTTGGTGACGTCATGCTACTTAACCATCTTCATCATATTGGGCAGACAGACAGACGGAATTAACGTATATTTTAGTTTTGGTTTAATAAAACAATGATTCTTATGTCAACAGAATAAATATCATACATTTCATTAGATCTAAGTAAGAACAACTGAAAAAAAAAACCTTAATAAAAGTAGTTTCTTCATTATCATTAGTTGATTAAATTAATCCTGCCAAAAGACACTGAGTTACCGCCAAATGCGATACCAACCGCGACGATCAATCGTTTAAATACCGAGTTAATCTTGAAATTAGAGATACAGTTGTAATTAATAATCAATTTCAATGGAATTACGTATTAATCTGCATAGGTATTGGTCAATGTATTACATGTTTGTTGCTGCTTTACAGCTGTTATCTGAATATGCCGCTAAGGATACATGCAAAAGAAGTTTCCATATTGGTTTTGTAGGTTTGGTTTTATTCAAACTTAATCTGATGAATATGATAGTATTTTAATCCTTGTTTTTACTTGTAAGTTGTTACAGACAGGGCACTTCCCGGTAGGCCAATATTTTTTTTAGGCAGCGTTATTTCATAAAGTATAGTTTCATTTAAAACTTTTATATCTCAGATAAATATCATTATTTTAATTTTAATTCAATAAAAGTTAATTTAACTGTTTCATTCGATTTAAAGTCAATTTAACCGTATTGCTTTTCGAAAAAATGTTTCCCAAAAAACTCTACTGGGCCTACCGGGAAGTTCCACGACTGTACCTAAATTCGTATCATTAAATTATGCAATTTAAAATATGGAAATATTAAACATCAGACACTAGTTTTCCTAACGCGAACCCAATGTTGAATGGTGGATTTAAACTACTGCAGATATAGCCGGGATCAATGGCTTAACGTGCCTTCTAAAACACAGATGAGTTCGAGATAGTAAATAAATATTTTAATGACCCTATTACATAATATAAAATAGTATTGCGGAAGTTCCTACTTTGCGCCACCGACTTTCTCATCGCCACCGAGCTTCTTGAAATATGAGACTGCATAGAAATAAAAATTGTAAAATTAAAAAGCTTTTTTTATACAAAAATAAAAACCTCCCCAGAAGCAAAAATAATCATTTTCGAGTCTGTGCCAGCCAAGGCACCAAATTAGCATACTAAGTGCATTGCACTTCTCTGTTTTTATTTTCCGTGGCTTGGCTGTGGCACCGACTCCAAAAAGCTTATTTTTTGCTATTTGAAGTCGAATTTAAAGTTATTATTTCCCAATTATTTTAAAAGTCATAATTTCACTTATAATTAATAAAAATAAAATATAATTTGACTACAAATACAATTTTACTTATAATTTCACAATTGTCATATATTTCACTTATTGAAAGCGCAATAAAATCAAATCCCAAAACTTTCTGGTCTATTATTAAACAAAAAAGAAAACACAAAAGTACATATCCATCTACGATGTGTTATAATAACCAAACCGGATCTTGCAGTGCCGATACGTGTAAACTATTTGCCGATTACTTTTCCTCTGCGTTTGACAACGGTCAAATCGCTCAGTCTATGGTATACGATTTTAATCACGAGCCAAATGTTACGTCCAACTTAAGCATCATATCCTTTTCAGTGGATGAAGTCAAAAGTGCTTAAAAAAAACTTAATTGGAGAAAAGGTGCGGGTTCAGATGGGATTCCAGCTCTTTTTGTGTTAAAATGTGCTGACGTACTGGCTTCACCTCTTTCCATGTTATACAACTTGTGTCTTTTAACGGGTCAATTTCCATCAATATGGAAGGAGGCTTTGGTTGTGCCTTTATTTAAAGATGGATCAAGGTCAGACGTAAGCAATTACAGACAGATCTAAATCCTGTGAAGCATGTGAAGCAATGTCTCATTCCATAGCAGCATGGTTTTGTCAGCTCTCGATCCACAAACACTAAACTAGCCTGTTACGTTACTGATTTGGTGACTGCTGTAGACTCCCAAGCTTCTGCTGACGTCATCTATACTGACTTCAGCAAGGCCTTCGACAGGGTTGACCACCGAACCCTTGTCGCGAAGCTCTCATCTCAGTTTGGCATACACGGGAGCCTTCTTAAGTGGTGCATTTCTTATCTAACCAATAGAAAGTTTAGGGTTGTGATCATTCCTCTGGTTCATTCGATGTATCCTCCGGTGTTCCCCAAGGATCCCATTTGGGACCCTTATTTTTTTACTTATTTATTAATGACGTGGCGCAATGTTTCAGACATAGTACATTTTACTTATATGCTGATGATTTGAAAATTGTCAAACAGATAAGAGAGCAATCCGATTGCTTGCTTCTACAGGAAGACATTAATAGAT
The DNA here is from genome assembly GCA_910589605.1 of Chrysoteuchia culmella. Taxonomy (NCBI): domain Eukaryota; kingdom Metazoa; phylum Arthropoda; class Insecta; order Lepidoptera; family Crambidae; genus Chrysoteuchia; species Chrysoteuchia culmella. Next base: position 12,121,769 of record OU342650.1, on the reverse strand, counting down.
TTGTTGTGTGGTGTAATGCCAATAGAATGTATTTAAATATAAAAAATGCAACTTCAATAGATTCACTAAAAAAAAACTCAGTTCCTCATAAATACAAAATAGAACAACACGATGTACAAGAAGTTACTGAAATTCGCGACTTGGGCGTTCATTTCGATTAAAAATTAAATTTTAACATTCACTTAGATAAAATGTTCAGTAAATGCTTTAAGATTCGTGGCTTCGTTATGAGAAACATAAAACATTTTAAGCTTTCACATTCAAAAATTCTTGTCTTTAACTCATTGATACGATCTTCTCTAGAATATTGCAGTATAGTATGGTCTCCTCGTTATAATGTACATATCAAACGAATAGAATCTATCCAAAAACGCTTCATGTGGCATTTGGCCTTCCAGCACAATTTGGTAAAACAACTGCCCTCCTATAATGAACGTTTATGTCACTTCAATATCCTTAGTTTACAAAAAAGAAGGCAGTTGTTAGATCAATTATTTTTGCATAAAGTCATCAGTGGCACTTTAGACTGTTATTATCTTTTACATAAAATAAGATTTTCTGTACCCCGTAAACTTGTCAGATTATCACATTTTAAATTACTTTCACCAAAGTCATTTAAGACTAATTTGGGTCATTTTTCTCCTATAGACAGAATGCAAAGTCAGTTCGGAACACTTTTTAAAAACTCTGATTTAGATTTGCCGAGTTCAAGAGAATGTTTTTGTTTATATAACTTTTTGATTTTCATGAACTGTTTCATATACAGCTTTTTGTGAACCTAACATGCCGTGGCAGTTTGTAACTAAGGCCACACTACGTGTCTTTTGTACCCGATCATGTTTTTCACTTATGTATAAGTGTGAGGCTTGTAAACTGTCTTTTTCTTAAATAAAAATAATAAAAAAAAACGTCCTTCGTCCTTGAACAAAATAGTCATCCATGTAATCGTTATGACAACGACAGTATTTTAAGATGTCCTGAAAACTACCTTCTGAACCAATTAAAAAAAATTCTAAATATGGAACCAACTTGGGTACTACCTGATGTAGTAACTTTTTAATAGTTTCCAGCCGTCTAGTGTTCGAGTACCTAATCGGTGAATATTAACAAAAAACAAACATACATACGAACATAGAATCTCCTCCTTTTTTGAAGTCGGTTAAAAAAAGTGCAGAATCTTTCTCTACTTCGTGTTCAATTTGTGCCGAGAGTTAATAAAAATGTCATCATCATTTGTCATTTTCCAGGACTTAACGGAATGGCGTGGGGATCTCCCAATGCAATACTGGAACTAGCAGACAAGCTGCTGTACGATACAAATTATCAAACACCATTTTTCAACGATTACGACTGGTAAATTTTGTGTAGTGTATTTCTCCTAAGAGCCTAGATTTCATATTTTCTTGATCTTTTCCCGTCTAGATTCCTTGTAAGTTAAATATACAAAATGTAGTAGGTAAGGTTACTATAGTTACTTACACACAGTGAAGTCTTTTATTAACACTTTCAAGTAAGCTATTCCGTATCTTAGATCTTAGTAGAACTAGTCATAAAGGTAGGTGTACCATGGAAATAGGGTCTGAGAGCCTAGTGTGAGTTTGCAAATGTCCATAAGTTACCATCGCGTAAGAGTGAAATTTTGACAGATAGCCTTAATAAAAGAATAATAAGGTTGAAAATTAAACTCTATTCGCAAACATCGGCGTAAGCGAGTCAAGTGAGAAAACTCACATTAAGCACTCTTTACTAAAAGAGTACCTTGCGAATAATTCAGCATTTTATAAACAGGTACCTGATACCAATGGGAAATCCTGATGGCATTCATTTCACCCAAAGCATGCGTGATTATAAGTCGGTGAATCCACTGATTTGGTCCAAAAATGAAACCGCAAGAAACGGCAATCGACCAGCTTATTGGTATAAAAACACTGATAGGACCGAACAACTAGGACCTTGCTTTGGAACCAATGTGAACCGAAACTTCGCTTATCATTGGCAAGGTACATAATTATTATTATTATTTATTTAGACAACAAAGATCCATTTTTTTATTATAAAAAAATGGATCTTTGTTGTCTAAATAAATAATTTCAAATTTCACTTCATTGAAAAATTATACTAATTCCAGATGAGAAATTATTACAATGCAAAACAACTTAGCAGATAACATTTGTCATCTCATTGCAAATTGGAGTTTCAAAGATAACTAGAACAATAATAGGTGTCTTGATTTATCATAATTCTTTTGATATCGCATAAATTTTTAGACGTTTCTCTTCCCGGCCCTTTTATCGTGTTAGTAAATTAGAGGTTTCCCTAATGCAACCTTTAACGGCTAGTGTACGCACTAGCGATTAATTAACCATGGTTATCAGGAAATACAAGCGCGGGTGCCTTGTGGTTGCATTTTCAAATTAAGCAGCACGGTTATCCGCTGCGCCCCGCAGCGAGCGGTTAACCGCTAGTGCGTATGAGAGCTTGAAAGAAAAGCTTCATGTACCTACAATCGCCGCGCAAAATCCCTTAAATGGCTTCTAGTGGATGACTTATGACTAGACTGTCTAAATTGAGCGCATACTTCAGTGACTGTATGTACAATCGGGGAACTTTCCGGTCGACCAGTAGAGTTTTTTTGGGATAGGTAGGTATTTTTATTTATTTACTTATATAATACGATTACACCAATAACATTAATTATATTACAAATTATTAATTAAAATTATGTCTAGTCGAAAGGTAATACGATTAAAGAAATAATTTATTATTGAAATGAAAATCCTATAACCTATTAATGTTATACTTATTATTTTATATAAACTTTTTCTATAAATCTATTACGATTTGAAAAAAGCTCGCTAAAAAAACTACTGGCCTACCGGGAAGTTTAACGACTGTACACACGACAGCAAGCAGGTCAGGCTTCACAGTTTTACGTTACGTTACGTGCGCTTTATCCAATGTGCTATTGACTGCTGTATTGCGAGTTGCAACACACAAGATTATTGGCAGCCTCTTGTTTAACTTGTTTTAAATAAAATCTTACAGACGATGTACACAAAACGCCGGAACTTTGCTCGCAGTTATACCCAGGCGCTAAACCGTTTTCCACCGCCGAGGCACAAGCAATTCGGAAATATATCGATCGACTTTCAGACGTTGTCCAACTGGCAATTCATTTGCATGCAAGTTTTGAACCTAAAAAGGTATGACAATGTTTTTTTACGATAAAAGTTAAAAGAGGTTTCGCCTTTAACAATCATAAATGCGAACTACACTCTTCATGTTATGGGCTTATTCTTTTAAGTCAATTTTATGAATTATGATGTACGTGTACTGTGTAGATACTTAAATTACATATATTGAAACAAAAAAATGGTTATCTAAAAACGATGAATAATAAGGCTTCAGTACCTAACCTATATTATTCTGTGCATGCATCACATAAACTAGTTAGAAAATAAAAAGCTACAAGGAACACCATCTAGTAAACGCCCCGGTTTTTTGGAAACTCGAAGCTCCGGTTGGGTTAGGGCTACTTTCAAATTCAATTGTTATTTACATGATATTTATTTTCAAAGTAGCTACAAAGAGCACTCTACCCTACATAATAATATATTTCAGGAGTAGGCTACATTCTGTACCTACCCGCGCGCACCGAGCAACTTTCTGCTTCACTGGCCATAAGAGGAGAGGGTATTTTCCCTACCTCACATACTGACCTATGTTTCAGGAGTACATTCTGTACCCGTGGAGGTTTTCGACCCGCGCTCCGAGCAACTATCGTACTCTTCAGGATATAGGAGAGTACGCTGCAAGGCAAGCCAGGCTGCCTGACGGTCGTCTTTATGAGGTTGGTAGAGACCACAGAGTACAAGAAAATGTTTAGAAGTAGTAAGTTGGCTGTCATGGGTCGCTTTTATGCCTACCACAGGAGCAGTCCATACATTACTCTTTAAATGATTTTAAATTAATTCACGTTAGTCATGGCGACGTGCCTGTTTTCGAGGCGACACTCTTTTGCTCCATTTAAACATAACGTGCTCCTCCTAAACTCTTTATTGTGTTCAAGATATTTCTATCAGTTTTTATCAATTTTAAGCGGGGACGGTCCCACTATTGCCATTACCCATTGCAATGGTAATACTGACTCTGTATTACCATTGCAATGGGTAATGGGAATAGTGGGACCGACCCTTTAAGCCTTCGACAAGGTAGCTTTTGTTAGAAATTAAACTGATGATACGTGGGTGCCAAACACAAACTTAATTGCGCTTTAAAGTTTGACAGTTTTTTGGCAGGTACATCAAGGTAGTGACGATCAAAGAGTGGCGGGAACGTTGAGCGACTATCTATCAGGAGTGGTCGGCATCGATTTGGTATACCTCATCAAACCATACCACCCTCTCTATCCTAACTACTCCGATACTTCTATTCTTGGTGAGATGGTGTCTGTCGTTATTATTCTAGTGTAGATGGTATTAAAGCTTAAGAGGAGTGTCAATTATATTGCGATTCAGAACACGCAAAATAGCAATAAAAAAAAGTTTGAAACGTGCAGATATACTATAAAGAAAATTTTAGTAACAGCCTGTATATCCATATAAATGCGAAAGTAACACGATTTCCACGCATAAACCGCTTACCTGATTTTAAGATTGTATGGAGATAACTTGAATTCAGGACGATAGCATGACAAAAGAAGTCTAGTAATCCATGAAGCAAATTATAAATAATTGAAATCAGACTCTCTTCTTCGAAATCTCATCCATATTTTGCACTCTGTTTTAGAATTTATGTAACCCTGCCCTACCCTAATTATCCGTCCAGCCGAAGTCTATAACACTAGTTATTCGTAAGGTCGACCGCGAAGCCAAGATTTTTAGTTAGATCCTGTATATCAATTCATACCCTTGCAAATATTTGTGAATGACATGTATTTTTCGTTTTTCAGAAAATTACGTTAAAAAATCACTAACTACAATACTAGGAGTGGTGCGCGGCTGGCGGAGCAGTAGTAAACTAAATACGCTTTCCTTTTTTGGTAAAGATGTTGAATTTTAACATTAGTCACTTTAATAATAAAACAACTATTTTTCTTTGTGATGTTTTCCTTATTCGATTCGGTGTTATTTTAAAACGGACTTTGTTTCTGTGGTTACGTTCTTCTTATACTGTAAAAAAAGAGCGTTTAGCCAAACTCAGGCATGTCAAAATCTACGCGATACCATTTTCGAGACAAGCACAGTTGCTTATATTTTAACAACCAATTTTTTCCTTTAAATTATTTTCTATAAACATACTTCATAAATTGGACTTGACTTGAAACATGTGTACGAATTTTGCGAAATAGAGTCCGAATTATTGATAAAAATTATGTTACGTAGTCGAAATAGTGTTAGACCATGACAAACACGTGTTTTTTATATCCCATAGCGTTAGGTTTTTAATGAGATAGTTTTGTAATAATGTGTTGCATTGCAAGTTATAGACTAGTAGTAGTGACATCAATTAATTTCTACTCTTTTGTGTCGTACGTATATAAAGTTTTACAATTTTATTGTTGATTTTTATATGCCATATTCGTTCATTATCATTAAATGAAATGATTGATTTTTTCCATATGATTTCACCTGTGAAATTTGTAGACTGATTTTTGTTCCACAGTGTGCTAATTTACATTTGCTACTGTTTACTCCTTCCTTCCTTTCCTTTTTTCATATTCTCGTTTACTAACTTGACTGTTTCCTTAAAAACTTTAATTTTGAAAATCGTCAATAAGGTCGAAAATCCCTTGCACCCGTATTTTTACCCAGTTATTCTATAAACATTACATTAAAATTCAAAATGGCCACAAAGAGGGCAATGACCACAACAGGGGCTTCTGCCTTAACTGACATGAAATCATACGACATAGTAATATTTCATTTAGGAGCATTTCATTTAAATCGCTGATTAGCTATCATCCATCATAATTCATATTTCATTATTATTTGAACTTGTAAAGGGAAGGAGCAATCTGCGATTTTCACAGTGTGAAATTGTAGCAGTCAATGTGAAGGGAAGGAGCAGGTGTGAATAATGAAAATCATTTCTGATGTTTCACATGCTATTCATGATTAGTACTAATTCATCGATCGATCTTCACGCGCGCCATTTTAGAGGTAATTAAAAAAAAAAATCGTATGAATTTTAAACAACTTCCTAAATTGATAAAATATTTTTTTACAATACTCTTTAACACTTTATTAATTTTATTTTATTTATCAAGATCTGCCAACGACTGCTACATTGATTTCGTAGCTCTAAGTGACCTCTGACCAGCAATTTTGAAATTACATTACCCCTTTTTATTTAATTTTTTGTCGAAGGGGGAAATGCGCCTTATGCATACCCTATAGGGTTATGTGGGGCTCTCCTTTGGTAGGCATACCCACTAAAACCCCCCCGGTTTCCAGCTGCATATCGCCAGGATTTTATATGTGGGGCCGTTGTTGCAATCTCTACCACAATCCTGGGCTACCTTTCCCGGCCGTAGCCAGGCTTCCCTGCGGGGACTTTTCCCAATCCGACGCGTCCCGATTCGCTCTCCCTAGAGAGGGATGGAGAGTTTAGTCGACCGTCTACTCTAGGGATAATTGGCATCGCCGTTCTCCGAATCGCACCACCTCCTAAAGGGGAATGAGGTGCGCATAGAGCCTCCTTCTCCTTCGCCCAAGCCTCCTACGTCGGAGCCGATTCGCATGAGCGTTGGCTTCGCGGATCCGCTCCGATGCCTCCTTTTGCGAGATGACGCCCTCGCAAAAGGAGACTGCAACATCCCAGGATCTATCGGTGGCGAGCTTGGCCCGCACCATGCTCAGCAGCGAGAGATCCCTTCCCACCACAGATTCCTACGCTGCGAGGACCAGGCAGGGCACATCTGTAAAGTGTGCTCCGCACTATCCACCGCCGCGCCGCAATGGTGGCACTGGTAAGTCGCCTCCCTTCTTATCCGACACAGATACTTTCCGAAACATCCATGTCCGGAAAGAACCTGTGTCAGCCTAAAGGTCAGCGACCCATACCTGCGTCCACACCACTCTCTGAGAAAAGGGCGAACGGCATCGATCGTCCGCCTCCCGGCCTGGTCCCCATCCAGTCTTTCTTCCCAGGCGCGCATCAGCGACTCCTCGGCCCTGCGCCGTACCGCCCCTGTATCTTCTGGGGTCACTCTATCGCCCCTGATAAGCACGCTCGTCGCTCCAGGTAGGGAGCTAGATGCTCAGGTACTCAGGGTGGTGTCTCTGAGTACCTGAGCATCTTGCTCCCAAGGAGGTGTACCCGCCAATACACACGCCGCCGTAAAAGACATGGTTCGATATCCACGGACTATTCTAATAGCCATGGCCCTTTGTAGCCTACGGAGGAGACGACGATTCACGACGTTCAACTTGTCGGCCCACACTGGTGCCCCGTAAAGTTTTATATATTAGTTTTTTTTATGCTATCATTAATGGGAAAGTACCTGTTCAAAAACCTACAAAATTTAAGTTTCGTTGCAAATCGACTGCGCCCTCTTAAGATGTAAATCATTGAGTTCAGAATAGTGTGCTTGTATATAGATGTGAACGTATGCGATTAACTCAAGAGTTCCTTTCCTTGGTACCCCCAGAAATTGGTGCCACATACGTTACGTAGCATAATACAATGCCATTATATCTTAGACTAATAATATTTCGCATAAAAACGATAAGAATATCAGTGTCAGATTCAAGGACGATTTAAATAAGTAGCCATACAGACTTTTTATCAACGTTTTAATAACATTTTATGTTTTAAAAATAAATAACATACATAGGTACTTTATAAAATGAGCAATGTACACTATTTACAAATTGCATTATTTTTTAAATTAAATATCAACTTGTAGTCCTGTTTGTAGACGTGACATTTTTTCTTAATAAAGAAATATCAATATCCCAGCTTTTGGTTAAGACACTAAGGGAATCTAGTAAACTCTTTTGTATATCACTTTGTCCATTAAGATCTGACGTATGAAGTACGCTTAACTTCAGTGATACTTCATGCAGATATTGCAGTCTTTTGAGGAAGGCGTCTTTGAGATCTTTGCGTGTTGTTTGACGCCAGTACTTGAGGTTTCTAGATATGACCGTAGTCACATGCTCCCTAATTTCTTTCAAGCATGTCTTTTTCTCCTCAGCCATCTGTAACAAACATATTTACACGATAAGACAAAGGAAAATAATCCATAACAAATTTTAAATCCGATAACAAATTTTTCTTTTGCGCAGTTTAATAAATCGTTTAATCGTTCAATACTGAATAGTGCAGCTGATATCATGAAAACTTATCGATACCATATCATATACACATTTACATTGCAATGTTATCATTATGCGCAATTTAAAACATTGTAAGGTCGTAATTCACTGGATGCAATATCACGTGTATTATTACAATACAAGATAAAATTTTGGTAATTCCTTTATAATACTACACCAGATAAATGAACTGACTGAGATGAAAACGTGCATTTTTATGTTGTTTCCAATACATACTACAGTTATTTCAAGTACGAGCTTAATTGACTAGACGCGCATTTCGTATTTTCGAATTATGGGCACACACTCGGAAAACGGGGCAGTAGCGACTTTTTAAATCTTGGTGACTGCGATCGTCTGCCAAGCGGTGATTGCAAAATCCTCTTATCTTGGGAGCTGTATGCCTACCGGGGCGTTTATTAAGGTTAAAATCTCATAGATGATATTTTTTATTAAAGTTTTATTGCTTAGTAAAGATGGGGGGCTCGGCGGCATATTGGTTTGCACGCTTGACCAGCGATTGTACCAATCCGCATTGAGCCCGCGTGGTGAGTCATGAGACATTCCAATGGTCCATTCTCCTTATCCATCCATAAAGATGGCTAGTGATGATGATAAAAGAAGGAAATATATTTAATTTGTGACGACCTGTTTGGCGCAGGGGTACTAAATAATTGGTTAAAAAATAAATGTATGTATAGCAGTAATTGTGATTTACCTTAGTACCGGCGCACAACGCGAGTCGCACGCGCAGGTGCTGCAAAGGCCCGAGCGAGCGCAGCGCTAGGGCGACCAGTCCGCTTGATGTTATACGCGCGCCTGGAGGGTACGCGCGACTGTCGGCCTCGCGGAGACTAGAACAAACAACGGTACATAGGCTAGAAATCACCTTTGATGAAAACTTAAGAAGGCACCTGACCCTAACTTGACTACATATATTGACCTAAATCTCAAAAGCTATAAGATCTAGGAAACTGATTTTTTTACACAAGTAACTTCAGTTCATGAAGATTTAATGCTCAAGACGAAAACACGATTACTGAAAAAATGCTCGATAGTTTTTTTTTTTACAAAAAACCTTGTTTTAATCACATTTTTACCTGGATCTTTTAAGTGTGCTGTATTTTCTTTAATATTTTTTAATATCTAAAAAGGCATTGATAAAACCCACATTTGCTCAACATATTTTTTTCATATTCATTATAGTTCGTCTTTAATTCATAGTTTTTATTTTGTCGCTTACGTTAAATTTTTGAGAAAGCGCACTAGATCCACGATCTCTGTCTGTTCCTTGGAAAGTGAATATCGCTATCCTTTACTCGAGTCCTTTTAGTCTGGCTGAGCGCCTCCTAGGGAGTGGACCTGTGTTCGACCGCGCTCCGTAAACACTAAAGAAAGATCGATCGACTTTTTGTATAGCGAATACTTTATTTGTCTAAATATTTGTATCTTATAGGAAATTATATTTTTGTTTGTATAATAGTGTAAATAGTAGGCATATAAGATAAAGAACTAAATAAGTGTAAATATGAAGGTCAAAAAAATTAATAAAAAAGCACGTAAAAAATATTTACAAGAAGTCGCTCTTAAAATGAGGATAAAAACGAGGTGAGTGAGCATAATTATTTATATAATATTAGTAAGTAAGGATTATAAATAAGTACATATTATCTTGCATAGGTATTGTATTAATTATTGAAATTTATTGGGCTAATAATTTAACGTTACGACAAATAAATTGTAATAAATCTTTCTTTAGTTAGTCCAACAGACTTTTACAATTAGGTATATATTCAATAATTAAAATGATTACTTTACAGCAACAAGAGAAATACAACAGATAATGCCGCCATCGCCAGTACTAGCACTGAGTCTGTGCGGGAACAAAGTACAACGGAGTCGTCTTGTTCATTAATAAATTTGGACACGGTGTAAGTTTTTAAGTTTAATATCGTCGTTGTGAGAATATTTTTTTTAAACTTTGAACTATACCTATGAGTTTAAATGTGAAAAGACATATCATTTATTATATGTTATTACTTGCAACAAAAAGCGAGTACAACGGAACAGAGTTATTTAATAAACAATGTTTGATAAATTTACAGGAATCAAACACAATTTATCTTAAAAAATACCGGGGAACAAGAAAAAATCAGCCAGCAAAGTGAATCGTTAGAATCGATTGAAAATTTAGATAACAAGTAAGTATAAACAACCCTTTTGGGGTGTAAACCCCTAAATAGGGTGATGTTTAATTATTTAAAAAAAAGCTATGGATCTACTCGTGATTACAAACATTCTGCTTTGGTTAGGAGTCATCGTTATTGTTTGTTCTGATATTGTGTTTTGGCCATTAAGAAAATTCGCCTCCTTAAATTTGTCATACACTTTCTCTTACACTTTCAGCTCCTATAATTTGTTGAGTAATTATTTTAGATGTTGGCAGATGAAACTGAATGAACTCGACAAGGAGGTAAAATTTCATGGCTGAATTTCCTAATGGCCATAACACTATATCAGAATAAACAGTTATGAGGACCACTTCTCTCTCGAGTAAAATAGAGCAAGATTTCTTGTGGGTTATAGACATTTACATTACATACATATATATAATTTTTATGAATTTCAAATTTTTCATCTTTATTTCTTTCAGATTTACAGAACAAGAACATAATTTTAACGAAAGTGCAAATGAAAGGAGAATTGTAGATTTACAATATTTCTTAGCACAGCTAAAAGAAATCAGTTCTCACTCAAAAGCATTTGGTTGTACTTTAAATAATTTGGAATTATTAGGAGAAAAAAGATATGGTCTAATTTCAAAACTGACATTTAAGTGCAATATGTGTAATAAGAAATTATACATCAATTCATCTGAACCCAATCCTAAAGAAAATTTAAATTTAAATACGGCTATAATAACAAGTGCTGCCACGACTGGTGTGGGGTACACACAACTACAAGAAATATTTGCATCAATAAATGTTCCATTTTTATCAGAGCAGATAACCAAGTCAGTGACGAGTGGGAAAAAGTAGCCACATTAAAAATGGAAGCAGCTGCTGCCCGTGAAAAACAGTGTGCTTTAGATGAAGGTAGAGTAAATGCCGAAGGGATCCCTATTATAGATGTGGTCGTAGATGGTTGCTGGGCAAAGAGGTCTTACAAGAAGAACTATTCATCTCTCTCAGGCGCTGCTGCCATTATTGGTAAAAAATTCGGTGAAGTATTGTATCTTGGTGTAAAAAACAAATACTGTTTTTTATGTGCACGTGCTGAAAATAGAAACACATCACCAAACGAACATCAATGCTTTAAAAATTATTCCGGATCATCAACCAATATGGAATCTGAAATTTTAGTGGAGGGATTTAGACAGTCTCTAAATATGTATGGGATAATTTACGGCAAAATGATTGCAGATGGTGACGCATCAACAGATAAAAAAATTTTAGAAGCCCGACCTTATGCAAATTACACAGTTGAAAAGATAGAGTGTAGAAATCACCTACTCCGAAACTTATGTAACAAATTACAAGCACTCATTAAAGATACGAAATACAAACTACAACACCGAAAATATTTAAACACACAAAGGATTTTGGCTATTAGGAAAGTTATTTGCTTGTCCATAAAACACATAAAAGAAACAAATATTCACCGATCACAACAAATTAATGATTTATATAATGCTATAACTAATTCATACAATCATGCCTTTGGCTGCCATACAGATTGCCAAGATTTTTATTGTCAAAGTGAAAGAAAAAGTGAAGATGTTACAGCACTCCTTAAAGATACGGCACTAGAAAATCAAATGAAATTAATTATAGGATACACTGCGGCGAATTCACGTAGTCTTATTGAAGACATGGATAGCAATCGCTGTGAACAGTTTAACTCAATAATAGCAAAAAGTGTCGGTGGTAAACGTATAAATTTTTGTCTTCGCCGATCATATCAGACCAGATGCTCTGCTGCAGTTATATCATTTAATACTAAAAGACCTTTGTACAACCTACAAAAATCAATGTTGGGTAAGAGCCCAAGATCAAAATCAAAATTCCTGGAGTTACAAAAAATAAAGAAAAGGTGTATAAATTCAAACGTTCGACGTAAAAGATTATTTTTTAAGCAGGTTGGGAAACGAACAGAAGACGAAAATTATGGTGAGAATTGTCAGAAACCTGATTTGCCTAGTGATGATTTAGAAAGATTAAAACAAACGTTTTTGAAAAATTTGGAGAAGAGCGATGAAGAATTACTAAATATAGAAAGAGAGACGATTCTTCAAAACGACAGTAGCAAGTGGTTGGAAATGCGAAGAAATTTAATCACAGCATCCAATTTTGGTAAAATTTTAAATAAAAGGACTTCAACATCAGGGAGCATAGTAAAAGCTTTATTATATAAAAAAGATTTGTCCGATGTTGCTTCAATCAAACATGGAAAAATGAATGAAAAGACTGCTTCGAAAAATAAGGAAAATGCTAAGAAAAGAAAAAAAGATGCAATACAATCCAATAATAATAATTCCACTAAAATTAAAAAGACTGAAGAAATGAATAATGTCACGCAAAGTGTTATCACCTTTGAAGATATGTAACTGTGATACAGGATGTAACAAAAAAACCTGTTCAAGTAATAAAAAAACCGATTTCAATGAAATCTTTGTTGTTGTGAGTTGACTAGGAGGGACTCCGACTTCATTGAAGTCGCTATTTTGTTATTTGAACAGATTTTTATCAACTATTTTCAATTTTTGATTACTTTAAATTATTGAGCCAATTCTGATAAAACTAAAATGAGACCAACTCGAAAGTAAACCCTTTCAAACGAAAAACTAAGTTATTTAGATTCATGGGTACTTATTACACCGTGTTTGAAATAAACATAAGGAATTAAGTAGCTTTTAATACTTATGATCCGTGTGAACTAATATTTGTTTTCTTTTAAAATAAATAAAAACTGTTACTGTTACTCACTGTTATTTTTCATCTAAATCCAAAGTTTTTTTGCCTTCAAAAAATCTATCCACTTATCTAACCATCCACACCTTAGATCCATCCTCCCAAAAAAATATAAAAATTTATAATTAATAAAAACTTTTTTATTTCTCATAATCTTTATAGTAATTGTAAATGACATAGTCAACCATTAAGTATAACAATATAAAATATAATATTAAATTATTATACCTAATTCTTTAATTTTAAATTAAGATATTTACAAAATTTGAAAGTTACATGACTACTCCATTCATTTTGTGGTTCACTGTGCGGAAGCGACGACTGCAAGTTTACGCATTTTGCCGCCTAGCGCGCTGACCGAACCGATCTTGCGCGCGTAATGCAGGAAAGGGGAGCGGGGTTAGCGGTATCGTATCGGGCGAATTGATTAGGGTCAGGTGCCTTCTTAAGCTTATACATACATAATCAGTAGTTTTTGTCGTGACACAATTTATCTATAATTCTAAGATGCATGGGTAAAAATGCAGTTTATCTCAGGCCTGAAAACCCAATCAATTTCGAAGTAGCATTGAAATCAATAAATAAAGAGTTAAATACGAGTAGGAAATTAGTGACGGCATATCGATACCAAATCTTTAAGCAATCACTTAGGCAGTTCACAAATAAAATACTGTTTTTTTACCAACTATCCTAAGGTAAATGGTGCAAGGTGTAGTGCCAGGGTAGATCGTGCCGCCACTACTGCAGGCAGCCCGCACTCGGTTATCAGACGAGCCGCTCCATGCTACTAACATCGCCCGGCGTGTGTCCAGCGGGCTAATTGTCTAATTTTAAAATCTATTGCAATCCCTTTCGGACGCGTTTTGAAAGGTATTGAATGAACGAAAAACTAAAGTGACACATGCAAATATATTTGAATTATATGGAGAAGTGTCAAGTCATCTTAATATCATTAACAATCAAAACATCATTCGTTTTAAAAGCAATTGCTACTAGGTTACACAATTCCATAAATCGTTGTCACAATCACTAATCCTTTGCAATTGCAATAAATTTCAAAATTAGACACCCAACAAAAAAAAAATTGTTATTGTGCCAACTATCCAATGGTAGTGGTGCACGGTGTAGTGCCAGGGCAGGTCGTGCCGAAGCGCGTCGAGTCGCGCCGCAACTACCGGCAGCCCGCAGTCAGTCAGTAGTCGCGCCGCTCCACGCTACTATAGTATCACCCGGCGTGTGTCAAACTACCTGTGCGCGGGGAACACGTAGACGGTCGGGTAGTGGTGCACGGTGTAGTGCCAGGGCAGGTCGTGCCGAAGCGCGTCGAGTCGCGCCGCAACTACCGCCAGCCCGCAGTCAGTCAGTAGTCGCGCCGCTCCACGCTACTATAGTATCACCCGGCGTGTGTCAAGCTACCTGTGCGCGGGGAACACGTAGACGGTCGGGTAGTGGTGCACGGTGTAGTGCCAGGGCAGGTCGTGCCGAAGCGCGTCGAGTCGCGCCGCAACTACCGGCAGCCCGCAGTCAGTCAGTAGTCGCGCCGCTCCACGCTACTATAGTATCACCCGGCGTGTGTCAAGCTACCTGTGCGCGGGGAACACGTAGACGGTCGGGTAGTGGTGCACGGTGTAGTGCCAGGGCAGGTCGTGCCGAAGCGCGTCGAGTCGCGCCGCAACTACCGGCAGCCCGCAGTCAGTCAGTAGTCGCGCCGCTCCACGCTACTATAGTATCACCCGGCGTGTGTCAAGCTACCTGTGCGCGGGGAACACGTAGACGGTCGGGTAGTGGTGCACGGTGTAGTGCCAGGGCAGGTCGTGCCGAAGCGCGTCGAGTCGCGCCGCAACTACCGGCAGCCCGCAGTCAGTCAGTAGTCGCGCCGCCTCTAGTAAAGCGCGCGTCGTAGAAGCGGTGCACGCGCCGCCGCATACCGCTACTAGACTTACCTACGATTTTGAAACGATTTTTACTGAGTGTAAGAAAAAAAAAGACAATAAGTGATAAATAATCTTCAAGGATTTGTCATATATCAAGATCCAGCAAGCAAGTTGAGTGACAGCATCAAGACATACTCAACATTGTGGTCCTTTGAGCCGGATTTTAGTAATTTCTTTCATAAATGCTGCCTACCTGCCATATCAACCGAAATTCTAAGAATTTAATGTTGTCAATGTCAACAGCCAATCAAGCTAATGCTAATGACTTTCACATTTATCACGACGTAATAAGAGCTGTTTTTGTAATAAAGCTTGATGAAGCTTCATTCATCTGCCTGTACTGAATACATATAACCGTACGTACTATACCTTTGTAACTTAATTATTCCAGTTTGACAATTTGTCAATTAATAATCTAAAAGCATTTTATAATCTACTCACTTTTCCCGGTGTCCTTGCAATCTTCCTAAAAGTACGTGTAGTGAGATCGAGTACGGTCGCAACGGTATCGTTAGTGCTGGGCGAATCCCCGTCGGAGCCGAAGTAGTGCGTATGCGATGTGTCTTCTACGTGCGTACGCAGCGATCGCTTCAGATTCTTGTGAGTGAAGTTGTATATGAAATCTCTTACGGCTTTGGCACTGTATTCTTCCGAGAGGACATATTGAGTTTCGAGCTGAAAAATGAAAATAAGTTTAGCAGAAACATTATACTGTATATCGTGTTGTTAAGCAACATTGCGGTATTTTACACCTCCAAAGGAAAGATCTTTATATAAATTTTATTTTGATATGTTTAGGCGGCATGTTTATGTTCCAGTCAAAGTCATAACTGTTGGCAAAACCACTGGAGCAAAAATTAGGCAAAAGAACAGTTATATTGATTTTTGCAGTCAAGTGTTTTTGAACGGTTATGTGTTTTGGCTATAACATAATAAAAAGGAAATTGACAGACCGGCAAACTATTTTTGTGAACCGATACTCACTATTTACTGGTCTCATCTAATATATCAGCGTAATCATAAAATTAATTAAATTCTTTAAAAAGATTACCTTGCTATCTAAAATGACCGCAGCAGTCATATCTTTCATTCTGCTAATATCCACACCCAGGAACTCTGCGAAATGGTGATTTCGCACACTATCAACAGCTAAGATATGTAATGTGAAGTTTTTTTCACATGCAAGGCCCTCTACTTTCGTATTGTTACGTAGAGAGCCGCGTACTTTGGCAGGTGCTACGGGAGGTCCTATTTCGTTGGCAAATCTAAATATTTTACATAAATGCACCACATCGTCTTGCACAAGATTTTCTGGTGACAAAGGATCGTCTTCAAATGGTAGCATTGATGTTTGGAAACTGTAAAACAAAGTTAATCTATTTTAATCGCAGCAAATCTGACATACTAATATTTAAATGATCTTAAATTAATATTTGGATGTTGACCTTACCTATTATTTTCATAGTCTAACTCTTCTTCATGACTAAATGTGTCCTCATATTTTTCACACTTCTCATATAACTCATAGAAATCTTTCTCAGCTGGCATTGCAGTTGTATCACATTGTTGTAGTAAAGCTAAAGTAGACATTATTTCAGATTCATCATCCATATTTTTCATAGACTTCGAAATATCTAAACCTTTTCTAAATAAAAGACTAAAAGTACCCGTTTTCTGATTTTTCTGAGTTATATTGTTCCATGGATATTTATTGTTTTGAGAAATCACTTCTCTTTTATAATCTTTATTTGTTTTCCTTGTAGGTTTTCTAAACTTATATTCTTGGCAGTATTTTTTAAAATCTTTTTGCTGATATAACAATCGCTGAACTTGCTGTAGTTTTATAAGTTCTGTAACCCATTGACTAGTTTCATTATTCTTACAGTTGTAATATTCCATAGCCACTTCGCGGAGCTAAAAGTTAAAAGATTTACTTGGTTAACAATTAATAGGCAGCAGGTGCGAAGGGTCAAAATATGACGAAGGTAAGCTGGTCCCAAAATTTCTCCAAAAAATCTCTCAACTGTATGGCGGATCAGTGGTATAGGATTCCTAAAAGGAAGCCGATTCGAATCGGCTTAGGCGAATTCGTGGCGAAGGCGCCACATATAGGCAGTCTCCACTAGTAGCTTATCACCACAGAAAACAAGAAAAGGTTAGAACGAAAATACTACGCATTTAGTTCAAAAAAGAAGTTTTGCATCGCAAACATTCACTATGCTTTGAGGACGTGAAATAATTCAAAATCGTACTAATGGATGATGTACGAGACTGCTTCTGCATCTGGCGCACAAGCATGGCACTTATTATTTCTAACTTTATTGTGTTGTGTCCTTCACTTATGTGTATATTTGGCACTAATTTTAGAATATAACATAAAATAAAAAATAATGTAATGCTTACCAAATCATAAGAGGGTAATTGTTGGTACAATGGGTTAAGAGGAGTAAATAACATTAGAATGGGATTTCCATCTGCATACTTTTCAAAGCTAAATGCTTTTTTCCACATAGGTATTATCCTAGCTACTGGCTGAGTAAAATTTTCTAAAACCCATTGTAACAGTGATGATTCATTCCAAGGCTGCACATGTTCTTCTGTTATATACTCCTGAAATATTGATTCTCATGTTGATAGAGCAATGGAACTTTAGAATTACTTTCATACTCTATCTAGCTAGAGGGTATGATTAAACTAGGTTAAAAATCATGCAGTTGGTTAAAAACTTAGCCATATCAAAATATCCACATTACCAGACTATATGTAATTTGTATAATACCAAACGGTTTACGAAACAATTAATGAAAAGGGTTTGAATATATATAAAAAGTTATCACCTGTGTAAAACAAGTGTTACTTATTGAACAATAGTTACAATTATTATTTTTATTTCTTTTATTTAATTATTTCTCGAATATATTGTAACAGTTTACAGTTAAAACTGAAGTAGTCATTACCTTTGTGTCATTCCACAACATAAGCCGAGCATTTGGTACAGTTTCAACTCCCAATTCAGCAGCTAAATCTTCAGATGTAACTATTGCAAAACAAATTTCACCAATAGTGTCATATTCTCTTGATTTTAATGCAACATAATACCAAATGTTGTAGTATTTAGTTGTATCTTTGAGTGGTGTATAAGCAACTGCTACTGCCTGCAATCAATATTTTTGTAACCATAGTATAAAAGTATTATGAAAAATATTTATTAACAAATAGGTAACAAATCTTTATACCCACATCACACGTTGAAATAAGATTAACTAAGTCTTCAGTAGATGATACCCTTTCTAGAGGGTGCATTATCAATTTAAGAAATTTTACCATACTATGAGCATCTCTAGGTCCTGAAATTTAATAAGAATACAGTCATTATAAAACATGAACCATAATGACATCTTTATCAAAAGAGTTATGACTAATATTAAATAGAATACCATTGGTAAATAGAATAAATGGGTTATTTACAAACCTTTGTAAAGTACACCTCTTGATGTAACAGTGTAAGCCATTAAAATAGGCCATGAGGGTATTTTGTTATGTTGCAATCTACATTCACTGCCAGGATTCCAACAGTTGATTGCAGAAAAATGTACCTGTAATGTGAGTATGACAGGTATTTCAAGAAATTAGTAACAGTAACACTTATGGGTTATGTATTATTTACTCATGTTATTTTAAATAGGTAAGTACATACAATTTAACAACCTAAGTTTTAAGAAGAGATCTGAAGATTAAAAAAAGATGTATAAGCTCTCAGTACACTCTACATTCTTAAACTAAAGCATTTATTAAAATTATAATAGCAACATAAGCCTTTTATTTCAAGAATGTTAATTGTAAGAAAGTAAGAAATAATCTTAATACATTGAGCCAATTGAATAAAGGAAAACATTACCTTTTGCTTCTATTATTTGAAGTGAATGTTTGTATTTGATAAATAATTCAGTCTGTATACATCAAATATCAAGCATTATTTGAAGTGGATGCTTGGTATTTGATAAATAATTCAGTAATTATTCATCAAATACAAAGCATTCACTTTAAAATAATAGAAGCAAAAGGTAATGCTTTCCTTTATTCAATTGGTCCATTATCAACATACCCTGTCACTCAAGACGTTGGCAGCTTTCTCAAATTCACTCCTCACATACTGTGATTCTGCATCCCAGGGTGCATAATACATAACAAAAGATACATCTTCACTGTTGATGACTGCAAGAGCATTGCTGAGCTGGCCTCTGTACCAGTCGGTGACCACTGACTCAGAGTTAAAGAATCGCACTGCCTGTGGATGGTTTGATATTTTGGTTGGTCTGAAATTATTAATACACAATGTTTATAACAAAATATTATGAGGAAAATTTTAATGAAAATACAACCATAGTAGGTGCCCAAATTTATTGATACCATAAATTACACTTAGATAGATATCAATATAATTGTGTTTTTTATCCATTGATTATGTTTAGGATACATACATGGTGTCCACTTTATTTGGTATCTAACTATTATAAACAAAGAATAATATTTCAAATGTTGTTTACATCTGTATGTATCTGAGATTTAACAGTCTCCGTTAATTCTTGTAATGAAAACACTTACGAATTATGGAGAGCTCCATAGGTAGTCAGAGCAAGAGCTATGCAGAAGACCATCTCTTTGATTAACATATTGAGTGTTAACTCTCTGTTGTTTTCTTGTTTGACAATTTGTGTGTTTTCAGCCGAGTTTTGCACATCGCTAGTAACACCTGGTTTTCTCTTCAGTGACGTGACCTGTACAATATCTGCAGTGTCCGCCGTTGGAAACATTACACGTCAGTCAATAACAACCACAAATACTAAAGTTCGTTCATCGGTATGAAGACATTGCAAACTAACTTTACTTAAGAAAATTTGACCTTTAGAACTATCAAGCTGAATTTTAAGTAAAATCATAATAAAAATATTCTATTTCACTATACTTTTTGTTAGGTTACCCATAACTATTACGATACATAAAATAAAATTGATATAAATTAATATTTTGCTTTTGCTATCGCTTGACGAATGACATAATGACAAATGACAATGACAGCGCCAACACACATCTGTCATAGTGACATAAGCCGGAAAAAATATATTTCCATAGATACATGGGAGCCTTTTATTAAGGTTAGGCTCTGCCTTAACCTTAATAATACCGGTTACATAAAAGAGTAAAATTAGAAACGGAATCAAGTAATCAGTTTAATGTCTGCTACACACGTATCGATATATCGTAGCGATTAATCTGTGCAAACCGATTTGCGCAGATTAATCGATCGTGTGTATGATAAATCGTTGCAGATTATCGTCCATCGGTGGCAGTTGCAATTTCTATTAGATAAATCGTTGTCGATTGCGTTTGCAGTTTAATCGTCGCGTGTGGATGCCGATCGTTCAGTTCGCGCCAGTACGTCACGGAGCTCGCTTGTGTGCGCACGTGCAGATCGCTCTCTGCAAAATGACTGATTTAAGTATGTCTTCTCATTCATCCTCAAATAATAATGCCAACCTTTCGGAGCGCAATTCAACTCATTTAATAAGTTGGTATGAGAAAATAGCTTCCTTTTCATGAGCCAGTCTTTAAACCACACACTCCGCGCCTTTTTTTTTTTTTAAACACATAACCAGGCCCAATTAATATCGCAAGTGCTTCGACGTCGACATCGGAGGCGTGTGGAGACACTAGGAACGTTCGATTTATCTGCACAGTCTGAAATCGCTACGATATATCGTTACGTGTTTAGCAGGCATAAGGAGGTCTCTTTCTTATCTTTCAACCAGGGTTTGGAAAAGAACGGTTAACTGAGGTTTTTGATTAAGGTTTTAATAAAAACCGCTTCCGATAAATTCGTAATGAGAGCGTTTTAAAACCCTAAATATACCGGTTTAATACAAAGCAGCGTAATGTACCCATGTGCCTCGCTAGTAGTAACTAGCGAGGCGATCAGACATCTCACTCTCTAGTAACTAATTCTGTTTTTACAATATTAGTG
This sequence comes from Chrysoteuchia culmella, assembly GCA_910589605.1. Classification (NCBI taxonomy): domain Eukaryota; kingdom Metazoa; phylum Arthropoda; class Insecta; order Lepidoptera; family Crambidae; genus Chrysoteuchia; species Chrysoteuchia culmella. The sequence continues at coordinate 12,100,522 of OU342650.1, read as the reverse complement.
AAAGGATAAGTTAGCATCTTAGTCTTCACTTACTTCCACCACCATCATATCAAAACAAAACAAAAACAACGATGTTGTTTTGGTAGTGGAAGTAATTGGAATTCAAGATGCTAACTTATCTTTTCAATAATAGTGATAGAGAAAGGAAAACAAATTAATTAGAAAGAGAGAGAATTCTCTAGAGAGTGAGATAACGCTACATAGAATTTTGCTTCATTCAAGTGAGTGTTCGGAATGTTAGCTGTTTCATTTAAAATATTAGTCTAATATTATTAGTCTTAGGCTAATATTATTAGAGTCTGTTTCATAAAGGTCGTCGTCGTCGTCTCAGCCACATAACACCCACTGCTGGGTATATGCCTCCCCCAAAGGGTTTGCCATAATCGCCACGCTTGCCCCGATGTTATATGTATATACACATACACATATAACCATCCGGCAAGTATAACTAAGGTAATTATATAACCATCTATAGAAGTGAGTTAACACACAAGTTTATTGCCTAAGTTCCTTAATGGAAATCAGAGATTGTAATGATTTTATTTGTTATGAATAATTCTGCTTGGCTTTTAACTTTTATCTAGTATATAATAGTAATCTGATAAGAAGGCTGAGAGTGATTTAATTGTTAGAGTTAATTTGATACATGCTAGTTTCCACTATCCTACCTTCATGATGCGGATGTCTTCACTCTGCCACGCCAGAACACATCATCACCTCCTTGTAGGAAGTCGGTCACATCTGTTATAGAAAGACAATTATGATCATACTGAATCACTAAGTACCCAGCCTCTAGAATGACATGTAAGTTGCTGTATATAATCTCAGTTTGAGTGAATCTCATACTCATTGTGGGCTCACCGTCGATCCTTATGCCTGTTCTTACTCTTAGCGGCATGTCGGATACCCCCCATCGGTATCGCCTTCTGTCCAACCAGACAGAACTGACACCTTATAAACATTGTCAGAAAATGCCTCATACATTGATGAGGTCATGCCCCATCTATTGATGAGGACTTCAATAGTATACCTCCTGTCCTTCGGACAGGAGCGTACTTCCTGTTCTTACCTGACAGGAATGCCGCCACGTTCGCAAACGTGGCCAGATGGTCTACAGACCGTGCCCCATATATATTGATGAGGTCTTCAAGCCCTTGTGAGAGGAATGGCCAAACCCCCACCCAGGGGGTTCACAAGGAACTCTTACCAGATACTCAAGAAACACGGATTGCACACACACAATTATACATAATAGTAATTGTAAACATATTACATCAATACGAAGGAAATCATGGAAACTTATCAGCTCATAGTTTCGCGGCCTCTACAACTTCGATCGTCTTTTATCGACGCGATCAGTGTCAAAAAAACTGTAAATTCTATAAGAAACAATATTGAGTTAATATCTAGGTACTTAGCTGTCGTATTTAATGCGGGCTGGCAGGCGAAGATTACACAAATTACACTTTTAATTCAACAGAACTTTTTAGCACACTTTTATTCCAATATGGCAGGTTCGAAAAGAATGTAAAGAGCGGGAGCGGTGAAACTTACCTGACAGAAGTAGTGCCAAAGCTCCGTGGTTTGTCATCAGTGTTGCTATATACAGTATTGTTGTTATGGTTGAGTTTATTTATTACTCGCGAACCCGTCGCGACAACGCTTGGCAGTCAGGTTGGCGATCGCAGTATGGCCAAGTTTGTAGGAGAAGCTGCTGCCCGTCTCCTGAAGGCTGAGTCCCTTAGTCGCCTTTTACGATACCCACGCAACGAGAGGGGGTAGTGCTATTCTAAGCCGACACTAAATTCATAAAGGTACAAACTAATACTATTACTTAAAAATTCGAGAAAACTTATACTTAGTGAATTCTGATCTAGGATGGATATTGTCAAGCAAATTAACGAATAAGCACGAAGATGAATTATCAATGTTCACATACTTTCAAGCATCTTATGAGACCAGGGGGGCGTAAAAAATCTGGGTATGGATATGGGCTTCATTTGACAGTTGAAGCTCATAAAATTACCATATGTGGTCATTTAACTGTCAAATGAAGCCCATGTCCATATCCATATATTTTACGCGATAGCCCCCCAGATTAAATAAACCTGATCTACCATTAGATAACGCGTCAATGAAAGCTTTATGGGACCTAGAATCTCTTGGAATTACTGACTCTCCAAACGCTAACCGTGGAGAAGAGGCTATTAAACATTTTAATGAAAATACTGTATTCACGGAAGGAAGATATCACGTTAGCTGGCCTTGGAAGGAACGGCTTGAGGACATGGGCTTCATTTGACAGTTAATTGACCATATATGGTAATATTATGAGCTTCAATTGTCAAATGAAGCCCATATCCATACCCAGATTTTTTTACGCGGTAGGGCCACTGAATTGCCAACTAACTATGGTCTAGCATACGGACGTTTAATTGGATTGATGAAACGCCTTGACACTGAGACTTTGTCAGCCTACAATACAACCAATTACTGAATGACCAACTAAAGGGAGGTATCATCGAACTAGTACCTGAAGAAGGGATAAGCGGTCATCCTATTCACTACCTTCCTCATCACGGTATATCGGCACCGGACAAAGCCCTAAGAATAGTCTATGACGCCTCGGCGAAGACAAGGACGCCTCGACGCCTCCGAATGAATGTCTGTACTGCGGTCCGATGATGTTGGAGGATTTGAATGGATTACTGTTGAAATTCCGTAGCCACGCTATAGGATTGACAGCGGATGTAGAAAAGGCATTTCTACAAATTGGTTTGAAAGAAAAAGACAGAGATGTCACTAGGTTTTTATGGTTGAAGGATACCAACAAACCATTGGGATCATCTCCAGTCCATTCCTTTTAAATGCTACGGTTAGACATCATCTTCAAAGGTCGAATGAAAACTATGCCAAACAGTTAGCTAACGACATATACGTAGACAATGTAGTAACTGGTGTAGAAACAGCAACAGACGCTTTGAATCTTTATAAGGAAGGAAAGAATATGTTTTTAGAAATTTCAATGAATCTCAGACAATGGAGTTCTAACTCCAAAGACTTCATAGTCCAAATACCTGACGCTGCCAAAGAGACAACTGTAAAAAATACTGGGCCTCAACTGGAACTTGGAAGATGACATACTTTACCTTAGAGCAAGAGTAAACGGGAACAATGAAAATACGAAAAGAGGAGTCTTAAGAACTATCGCAACTATTTATGATCCTTGTGGATTCACTGTACCAATCATGTTACCAGCCAAATTACTACTTCAACAACTATGGAAAAAACAAATTAAATGGGACGCGCCATTACCCAAGGGTTTTACTTCACAAGTGGATAAGCATCTTGAAAGAAATGAAACAAGTAGAGAACATATGTCTACCAAGAAACACTAACAGTTTGTTGAATTTGTATGTAAACTCCATGCCGTATATAGTTCTCCTTCTAAATATCTTTTCGGGCATCTCATAATAACATTCTCTTCTTCATTTGACCCTGAATCACTAATTTAAAATTGTTTTCGAAACACTAATACTTTAATTGATTTATTAAACTAGAAAGACTTATGAAAAGTAATTCATAGTATTAGCTGATAATATAATATTAGTATAAATTGTATATGAAACAGTTTACTATTAAAACGTGCCGCGTGGTGACGGCCTAAGAATACAAGTGTCACTACTCCCTTACATGCCTGGGATGTCGTAAGAGTCGACTAAGAGGCTCGACGCATTGAACACTTGTGCGAGAGAAGGAAAACTTGAAGCAAACCCTCTACCAACCCGTCTGGCCAGCATGGTAGCAGTAGGCTAATAGCCTTTTATGAACGCCACAATAGGCGTGAGCTAGGAGAGGCTTATGTCCAGCAGTGGACGTCCACAGGCTGATGATTGACTATTAAAACAAATAATACTAGCTAATAATATTAGCGTTTACACTAATAACTAATATTATTAGTTTGTACTTTTATGAAACAGACACTAATAATTATAACTATTAATATTAGTGTAAGACTATTAATATTAGACTTATATTTTTTATGAAACAGGCCCCTAGAAAGTTCACTCAATAAAAAATATAAATGTCTATGGTAGTCTAATAATATTAGTAGTGTCAAAGAACCCATATTATTAGCGTCATCGAAAAGTTTATGAAACAGATAATGCTAACTAATAAAATTATTTTAATAGTCTAATAAAATTAATTAATTATGTCAGTAACTTTTATGAAAACAGCCCGTATGCCTATACTAGTATCATGGTCTATATTAGCTTTGTCACTCACGCACTCGCTTTGTTTATGTACTTTATAAGAGCAGAAAACCTCTGTAAACCGCTTGATTGATTCAAAACACTTTTAATTTTGCTCTTTCATGAAACCGTTTTTTAAGATAAACCTTAAAAAGGTTTCTTTGTAGTTGCTGCTGTACCGGTTTAAGCAAGCTGGTGGAAACATTTGTTTTGGCTCGCACTCGCATGGTTAAGTTAGCAAGTGTGCTAATACCATTATTTCCAGTTTCCACCTGGTAACATTGATCGCCAATGTCGCCAATCGCCATTTTCCTGAAATGGCGTTTGACTTGTTATGAGTAAATTAAACTTGTATTGTCACAATTTCTGCGTAACGGCTAGTAAAGTGATAAAATAAAGTTAAAAGAATTGGCATTGTGATTTTGTTGTCGTAATATAACTACATATGGTTAAAGATACAGAAATTGCCTTTAAATTTTGGTAATGGTGCATTGAAGAAATTATCCTTGGGATATTTTAAATTGAAAGTATTTTTCAACACAATATAATGGAATCTCCTAGGCAATCTGAATCTGACACGTTGGAATATTGGAAAAAGCAAGCCAAATATTATGAACAAAAGTAAGTAACTAGTCCTCTGTGTCATTGTTTTGGTTTAAAGCCCAGCCAACTGCTATCTATTGCAATGACTCACTTTGTTGTTTTAGAGCTAACGATATTCAACAAGAATTAGATGAATACACAGAAAACTCGGCACAGCTCGAAAAAGAACTCGAAGCATCATTGGTGCAAGTTGAAAAACAGAATAGGGATCTAGATCATCAAAACCAAAGGCTAAAAAATGAAATTGAAATGTTAAGGGTAAGTATATGGGTATTAAATTTATACTGTGACTTTGATTTCAACTCCAGTTTATATGTTTTATTTAACTTTCAGAACAAGCTGGAGAGGAGTCAACAAGAAACAAATGCATTGGAAAATGAATTACAAGCATTAAAAAAAGATAAAGAAAAGCAAAATGTTTACATTAGAGAATTGGAGCAAAAGAATGATGACTTAGAAAGAGGCCAGAGGTATTATAATCAGGGCCCTAATTCACTATGACCACTTACGGATTCCTTGCTGAAACCACGCCAATGTCGTACTTGGTTTTGATATTTTCAAAATTAGTTTTCTCCATGATACTCACAAATTATGGAGTTATTGTACAAGTACATGACAGTCACAAATTGTATAGTTAATAAACAAGTAAAATATCTTTATAATTTGTATTGTGTCATAGAGAAATCGTATTTTGAAAATGTCCAAACCAAATACAACATCGGCGTGGTTTGAGCAAGGAATCAGTAAGTGGTCATAGTGAATACGGGCCCAGGGGGTCTAATTTTAAAAGCAATCCCTTTCAATTCGTCATTTGAAAGATATTTACATACTTCAGGCCGTCTTTATTTGACATTTGATAGGGATTATGATCTGCCCCCTAATTGTCTAATTCCAATATCTATCACAATGCCTCTGAAAGGGAAAGGGACGCGTTTTGAAAGGTATTGAAGGAACGAAATTGAACTGTGTAAGCAAAGTGACATACGAAAATATCTTTCAAATTTTCATTTTAAACATCATTAGTTCCAAAAAGGATTGTGACTTTATGTTACACAATTCCATAAATCACCATAACAATCACAATACCTTTGAATGGGATTGTGATAGATTTTTAAAATTAGACAATTAGGGGGCAGATTATTTAGTGTCTGTTTTACTACAACTATGTGCCAGTCAAGTTACTAAAAGAATGTCTGTTAACAAATCTTGGTCAGAGTGTCTTTTGTGTAATTGGTGATTAATCATGATTGATTAATTAATATCTAATATAGTAGTCAATTTTTAATTGTTTCTTAGCAAAATACTTTTGAGGTTTAGTATTATGGTGGTTTGTTTACAAACATTCAGTATTGAAAGATTAGGAGTGAGTGATGTTGCAAACTGATTTATTGTCATATGGAGAACTCACAACTATACAATACTTTATAAAAACACAATTCATATCTTAACCATATGAAGCTGGATACTGAAGTACACCATTGTTTATAAACATACTTTGACATTATGACGCATGTGCATTTGATTGCAGAACACTGGTTCTTTATGGACAGTATTCCATAAAGTTCCATAAAGAACCTCCTTTCAACATTCAGTCTGCAAATTAGCTAAAGTATTGACATAATCTTGTCATTATTAACATGTTACCTTTGTATCTAATGTACCTGTATACTGTATTAATGTTAAAAGACCCATAACAAAAACGAAAAACCACGTTTTCTTCCCATTGTTACTATAATTTTCTTGTATGGTGCCAAACCTGGGAAACCAGTAGTGTCATGAATTTTCTCTAAAGATTATCATTTAAAATAACAAAACCGCAATTTTGCAAACATTCTTGAATGCAATCCATTGCATGTAAAAAATAACACCCACTTTTTGTTACTAAAAATAAGAGTTGTTTCCCAACCATTCTTTTTACATAATCTTATTTGGTTTGATGTACACTATGCATATATCACCCTGTATGTATGAATATTTATTAATTGTAACCTAGGAATCTTAATATGTACAATTCTTTAGTATGTCACCTAACTCTTAAACAACTGGGCCGATTTAGTTGAAATTTTGTATATATATTTCTATGAGTTCCTGGATGGTTTAAAACCACATTCAGATCCGGTAGGTGGAACTGCTTTCATGGCGGTACGAAGTTCGGCGGTTCAACTAGTATTATATAATATAGGAGATTCAAAATCTTGATAATATTTATGTTATTTGCCATAACATAGATTTAGTTCAGTTTATTGAATATTTATAACCAATTTCTTCAATTTTGTAAAGGTTTTTGTTCATTTTGTTTTAGAGTTATATCAGAATCAGTTTCATGTATAGAAACCCTATTGAACCAAGCATATGAAAGAAATGCTGTTTTAGAAAGTGAAGTAGATGAGATTGAAAATTTAAGGGTCAGGTTACAGCGAGCTACAGATGAAGCTAGAGGTATGTTTGCTTCTTACAACCAATGCTATAAATCAGGGATTCCCACATTGTGAATATTGAGTGGGCCCTGTAGATTCACGAAAAGACTACTGAAAGGATTTGGCAAACAGATGGTAGATGGCCTGGATTAACACTTTCACTGACATTGAACGAATTAAAACATAAGATCACCCAGGCTATGCTGGTGTCCCCCCTCCAAATAATAGTAAAAACATAGGATACCTATCTTTTATTCCGATATACCCGCGGGAACCATGCGGCTGAAGTCGCGGGTGGCCGCTAGTATGGCATACATAAAATTAATCAACTTATATTAAAGACCGCCCGTGGTTTATTGGAGAATATTGGTATAAAAAGTAGCCCATGTTACTCGTCCTTTCAACTACTCTATGCCAAAAAGCAAGTTGATTGGTAGCTTAGTTAGGGCGTTAAGCAAGGACAAACAAACACACTTTCTCATCTAATATTAGTTAGGAGTATGTATTATCTACAAACCAGAATTTGTCCTACCAATTTTTTTCAGATCTGAAACAGGAACTGAAAGTGATGGAAATTGTTCCGCCTAATAAAAAAGAAGATGTCAACAATGAAACTACTCACAATGGTATCATGAACAATCCTTCCAGAACTCATGTTGAAATTGAAACCCAGACTTCTATTTCTTCACCACAAAAACGTAATTACATTTTAAATGAACATCATGAATTTATTATGACCTTATTTTTACGCACCATCGGGTATTAATAATTTTTTTATCTAACATTACTAAAGAATTAAATAATTAATATCCTCAAGTTTTGCTTAATTATGTGGCTCACATTAATGATAAAAGACTTGCATAGTTGTTGAAATTCTAAAGATATTTTTACAATAGATAAATAATTTCTATAATTCGGGGCCTTACCTCTACTAACTCTTTGCGATTCTCGTTATGTTATTTCTACTGAGAGTCACTACTCTCAGTTGAAATAACGTAACGAGAATTCCTTCCTTCATTCCTTCGAGCATCCCTTACCTCTACAAAGAGTTAGTAGAGGTAAGGGATGCTACCATACGGCGCTTATAGGCGTCTCACTCACTACCTGAAAATAACCCAAAATGAATCGCATTACAGCTGATGGTAGGCCCTCAATAATCTTTTTTTTAATTTGGTTCCATATAATATGTTTTAATGCTTCAGGTGAAATTAATGGCAATGCGATGACACCCTCATCCAGAGTATCGGCCATAAATATAGTTGGGGATCTGCTTCGCAAAGTAGGGGTAAGTCAATCCCGATTATTTTATATAGTTATCCAGGCTGTTGTAGTTATTATAGTAGTGTTGTTATCAAATGGTATTTTTTATTAAAAATCATATTAATTGTAATAAAAAGGTCCACCTTCTGTGAGCAGTCGGTATCATATTTATGTAGACTTTCAAGTATGTATTTTTAATTGTTTTTAATGTTTTTATATATTCTTATTTGCCATATCCATATATATTATATTTGTATTAGTTGTAATGATTTAATAGCATTATTATATTATATACCTATAATAATGTGTATTTATTATTACGTTATTTTCCCCAGTGAATTTTTGCTGTAAATGTACATTGTAGACATTTTTACCACTTTGCATGGTTGTTGTGTGTAGTATGCATGTTATTTATTGCTTACAGCTTGAAAGGTTTCTTTGCCGTGATTGTGGTAAGGTCAAATGCTCGTGTGATGCAACTGATGCTGCAACTCTTCATCATTCAACTACATCTGAAGAAACCGATGATGTTAAGAGAAACAACAAAGACATTGTCGAAAATAATTCTAATGATCCTATACAGTATAGAAAGCTATCACGTCAGAGCTCCGGCCCTGAAAGTAATACATCTGTATTGCACAAGCCCCCACCACTATTATCCCAAAGATCCTCAGAACAGCCTTTTGTAAGATCAACACAAGTTGAAAATGGAAAGTTAAGGAGATCTTTTGCTGTTCGGTCTCGCGAAGGTCTTGAGAATCTTCTTTCTTTGGCCTCTTTCAAAAAAGGTCAAGAGCAGGCAAAATCAAAACAAGCATTTTGACATTAGTATTGTGGAACTTAATGTGTTGCCTTAAAAACTTATTTGGAACTTAATGTGATGCCATTAAAACTTATTTTTACCTCACTCTTAAGAAGGGTTATTTAATAATTGAAGATGCTTCCAGTTAGTAATGGATAGTACAAATTTTACAAATCGCAATATTCACAAAACCAACCAAGCTTTCAAATGTAACAGAAAAGCCCATATAGTAGCTATTGGTTTATAATTTAGTCTAACTTAATTTTTTTATGTCATTTTTTATGGTGGTAATTTTATTAGAAAGGGTAAGAATGGAATATGTCACCAAAAATATATAGTAGTATTGAAAATATAATACTTTTAGTGTATACTTATGATAAATTTTAAATAGACAATTATTGGAAAAAATTAACTCGGCCACAAGTGAACTCTTAGATTCTCTAACCGCTGAGTAGCTCAGCGGTTAGAGCATTGGACCGGATTTCCAAAGGTCGTGGGTTCGATTCCCATCTGAGAATTCACTTGTGGCCAAGTTAATTTTTTCCAATAATTTTTTATTTAAAATTTACCATAAGTATAAAAATAGCATTGAAAAATGCAAAATTTAAAAATTATAAACTTTTAGTGTATATTGATTAGTACAAATCATTTTAGTCCTTTAATTTTAGTAAGTAGCTAGTAATAAAATAATGGTATTTTGTTATATTGTTTCCATTCCACAAATATTTAATAGTTTATGTAGTGCTATTTTAAATGTATGATTTAGTTAATTAGGAAATACCTTTCTAATCTTTAATTAGTCTAAATACGTTGCAGTAAAGCCACAATATTGTTTGTGCACTATTTGTTTTCATTTTGTTTATCTGACTGATGATTGATGATCCAATACAAAATACTACAGCATGCTTTAATAAAAATATTTACGATACAGAAACAATAGTAAACATATTTGATCTGGTCTTACTTTAATGTTAAGTGTTTTGTTTTATATAGCTATGAAATAATAAATGGTCGATGTATTTTTCTAGTTTTCCTCATGTTAAAATAAATACAATCAGCAAGTGCGCGAAACTCTGGTACTTAGATGACTCAGTTCTGGTCACTTTTATCTAATCCTTATTAACTTTATGGTTCAAAGTGGCATCAAAAGGGTTGTGTACCCTGTTTATATCAATGTAACTTCGTAACAACGCATGGCTTTGTATGGTCGGTAAATTACATGGATTAGCAGCATTGCTCGTAGAGCATCGTAGAGCAAGGTGAAAATCATGACAATATTATAATTTACTGACTTTCAGTAACAAAAACGTTTAGAACCATAGACAACTGCATTCGGTGACATCTAATAAGCAATAAACCATATACCGTATATGGGAATATGAATGTTAGATTTTTTATTTGCTCTTCGTCAAGAGTGCGTTACGCCAGCAGGAAAGTAGCTCGTAGAAGGAAACTAGTTGGATGAATAATAAGAGCGGTATTTACTATAAATGTTTTTTTAGCTTTGCTTTATACTTTTGGAGTAAAACGGAAAAAACGAATTCTGCCGGAGTACGTTACGCCAGCATGAAATATCGAATATCACTAAAAGTATAAAGCCCATAAATTTTATTTAACGGCGCTCATTTCTGCACAAATATAAGCTACCCGCACATATATCTTTTATTTCTCTCCAACCATTCGCTTAGAAATCTTCCTGCTGGAGAGCGTTACTCCGGCAGAATTCGTTTTTTTCCGTTTTACTCCAAAAGTATAAGGCGCACATTTTTTTTATTTTGCGCTTATATATAGCAGAAATCTAATTATTCATCCCAACTCGTTTCCTTCTCCGAGCTACTTCCCTGCTGGCGTAACGCACTCTCTTTGTCAGCTCTTGCTTTCCTATCAAGACATACACAATAATTGAGCTATGTCAAGGCGAACGCTCGGCTAGGTTGCTCAATCCGTGTGATCTCATTTAATGTTGTAAATAGTTTATGTATAGAATTTTATTTTAATTCTGGTGACGGTAATAACGGTAAATTTCTTATCACCTACTAATAGCAACTTCATTCATATATTGTACTTTTCTTCATTGTAGGCTTTGGAATCGAAATTAGCATCGTGTCGTGGTTCAGTTAGACCTAAAGAGCATTCACCCAACCCTGCCTCCGAGGTGAATAAAGACTACAGGTGTGTACTCAAGAACTAACCCAACGACCATGTCACATCAAGACGTCCCCACTTCACTGCGACTCGCAGCTCTCATTTGAATAATACTACCAGGCATTTTTCGTACATGCTTCATGGTATTTTGTCTCGCTAATCACTAATAACATGTACTGTGATTTTGTATCACACTATCCTAATTTACTATTGTCTGTGATGATTATAAAATAAGGAGTGTTTGGCTTGCCCACCGAAGACTAGCACTGTGAGTTGCGGTACAAAACTTGTGTCAGCTTTGCACATTGTGATTTCTGTGACTAAAACAGTATGCCTGCCACATAGTAAATAGGATTATTATATCATAATGAGCTAATTATCTTGGTGTTAAAAACTTTATTGTTACATGTCTCTTCTCGGCGCTGTTGAATGTATGTACCATAACATGATAAAAAATGTATTATGTGAAATCTAAACTACTGCAGAATCAATGGTAATTACTCAGATCTCACATTTCGCTTGTATTTATTTAATGGAACCACTTGCCAATTTTTCGCTTTAAGTTTTTAACCCCTATTGAGAAAGCGTCTTGATGCCCTACAGTAGTATTTGTAGATGTCGAACTGAAATTATGAAAATGATTACTCACAATATCAACTAAAAAGTAAAACAGCAGATGAAATATAATTATGAATTAAATTTTGTTAATATAATGTCGTTATGAATTCCACTATTAAATTCTTTATTGGTATTATCATTATAACAGTTATTGTTCTGCTATAAAAGTTCTTCAATGAACTTTTACGAAGGTAACAAAGGTAGCACAGATCATAAAGTATGCACTACTGTGTTGTCTTTTGGTGGACGAAAATATTTTGGAAACACTTTTCTATGTACATAGTAGATAAAAGGTATGATTGTTAAGATTGTTGAAGTCTACGAAGGTAAATAAATTTAATATTAATATATGCATTTTATAAAATTTACTACAGTATGTATATAAATACTTAAGTTTAAGTTATACTCATAATGATAAATTGGCAGTCACCTGATACTCCCATTTTTATTTTTTATTCTATAACTATATAAATAGCATCGTTTATGTAAATAATTTTGATTTTATTAAAAACGAAGCTTCTAGCGAATTTCGTTTTTCGGCGAATCCTATTTTTAGTCATACAATTTGTTTTTTATTACCGTAATGTCGTAAATAATTTGGTGGTATGTTATACAGGTACTAAAATTACTATGAAGTAAATATCTATGAATACTCACCATCGTTGTTAACATTGATATTGTCCTTATCTCAATCACTATAATCATTACCTATAACTAATGAATAAACATCGTCACAATTAAATTTCCTGTAATTTATTAAACTCTAAAGTCTATTAACAATGGATCAACACACCGACAGGACTGTGGAAAGCAGGGCAGGACAGGCTGCCTGGAATTAAGACACCATAATACTACCCCCAGGGCACTTTTGGTTCCAGGCAGTTTTCTGAATAGTTATCAGTGCATCTATTTTACACATAAAAAGAGAGCCGTTGCGGCGTCCCCTTCAAATAACAAAATAAAAAGTCATAGCAGGCTCCCCATAGCACCTTCGCTATTGACACTATCCAATTCTGTCAGCCGCTGCCATTCCGGTGTTTTGAGCCTCATAGCATGTGCAGTCTATGTTTAAGATCATGATTAAAACCGCGGAGGAGGAAACTTGCAAAGAATCGGAAAAAGGAAAATAAAGTTGTACTATCAATATTTCTGAACTTCATTGCAAAGATGCAGTTGGATTGGCGGCATTATTTGGCAAAGAACAAAATTATATTAGTGAATCTGAAAATATTGTTTCTTCGCTAATGCAGCTAGTTATAGCCATGTTGGCCATACCGTACGTTATCAACCGTTAGGTATAATATTTTAATTTATATTATGTGGCGTTAATACTATTTAGGGGTTTAAGATAAGTTTGAAAAAAAAAACGGGGGTTGTCTGTTAGTGCTATCTATACCTAAAGAGTTGTAATGTTAACCTGGTTTAGAAGGCGGTATCGGTCTAAAAAACCACAAAATTCTAATAATCCTTGCATTTCGAATTCATCACTTCTAAGAATAAGTATAATAATATGATCTAAAGTTCTATATTAATCTGATATTTATTACACTGCAAACAGGGGGTCAATTCTGCTAAATTTTTGTCATAATCGTCTCTCAGTGGTGTTTCAATAGTAGTGTTTATTTACACTATTGTAACAAGAACTGAGTAAAGCAGCACTACCATTGAAACACCACTGGAATACCATTGTGACTAAGCATTAGCAGAATTGGGCCCCAGGTTGTTAATATCCCAGTAGAAACAGAATGTTAATCTCGACTTTAGTAAAAAAATATAAGAATGATCACTTGCATACCTACCTACTGAGAAAGGAAAGACTCTAAAAGAGATAGTAGAAGCGAACTTCTTCTACTATCAGTAGACTTATTGCGATTTTGGCAAACTTGACGTTACATTACAGTCAACGTTAACGTAAAATGAAGCGCCGTCTCTTTCACATGACATGAGCAGTGTAATCGATAGTGTACCTACGCTAACGTGTCCTGTAAATATCATGTTTGGCAAACTCGTAATATGGGTACATTATCATAAAAGTTAACACTTAACCTACGGTGGACAAATATCTAGCTAGTGCTCATTCTTGTTTAATTTTTACGTCCATAATAAAACTTTTTTTTACATATACTTAATTTGGAAAATGATCATAATTACCTACTCTCCTTGTGAACTTTTTTTTAGTTGTGTGTGTATAAACAAGAATGTGTTTACTGATCATAAATTGACCGCCTCTGACATTGGAGGTTGTAAAAAAAAATGCACCTATATCATTAAAGATCGGGACACAACTCAACTTAAAAACAATTTTGTAAGTATAAATAGGTATCAATAAGAAAATATAATAGAAAGTACTTACCCATACGAGCAACTTGTCACATGTCGCTCTGACGTGAGACAAGTTGCTTTTTTCTAGTATATTTTCTTGTTTATTATTTATCACATTAAAATAGCATTGTAAAATGCAAAATTAAAAAGTTATAAAGTTTCAATAATGTAAGATATTTTATTTAAAGAAAATGATAATACAAAATGTTCGTCGCCCACTCTGCTGCAAATAACTTATGTGTTTAGTAGAATTACTTTAAATAAGCATTTATACATTCACTTGTGTGGTGACCAAATATATTTTTTATTTTGTGCGCAATAAAACGTAAATGAATAATAATAAATAAGTGAGAAAAAAGTTTTTTATTCAATGAATTTAATTATATTATTTGTTTTCCAATAAACACATTAGATAAAACATTGGACCATTGCAACTGATGGGGTTCAACAACTGGTGGACGAAAATGTTTTATCAAATAAAATATGGACTTGTTGAAAACTTTCAGTCTTATTGACAGAGGTGACTCTTCTTTGGAATCATTTACTTCCAGTAGAACATTTCCTGAAAAAAATATAGGGTAATTAATAAATAACCGATCGACTAAAAAAATTTCGGATCGAAGTTCCTTATGGGCGTTCCGGAGGGGTCCTTGCTTATTTACCTAATCGGTCCTAGCCGGCCAAACAACGTCCGTAACGTTAAAAAAAGCGTAAGATTTTATGTAGTGTTTTTTTATTCTGCTGTTTGCGATAGACTTTGGTGGAAAAACGATTAAACAAAACTGATATTTATTAATTACTCTAATAAAATTACTATAAAACAAACTCATTTTTTTTTTTCTTTATACCTCGAATAGAACTTTAAATAATATTCTTATAATAAATCTGGTGTCCTACGACACCACTCGGTTTTTTTTGAGCGACTATAATCCTATATAAGCGACAGTCGCCAATGTAACCCAACCTAAACCATTTTATTCCGCAACAAGCTATTCTAGATTTTAGTCGCTCAAGTTAGTAATTTTTTGTCGATCGGTTTATTACGAGTATATTTCAAAAATATATGGATTGAATTGATGAACCATTTTACATGTAAAGCCTATAACACGCCAATTCGTAAATAGATAATAAATACCTAGATAATTTATTACCTGCTACCTTTGGAGAACGAAGCAACCATAATCCCACTACATACAGAGGTAATGTATGAAGGAGGTAGATAACTTTTGCCAAAGCATACTGCACCAATAAGGATAGCATCCGAAACTGAAACCAGGTAAGGATAGAGATTATTTATGAGTAGGTATCATTTTATGTATAAGTATGAGAATTAAGTCATTAAGTTTTCATTTCGCCTGATGGTGCTGCTCTGCTACATTATGAAGATATTTGACTTCCCAATAAACTTATCAAAGTAATAAAATATAAGTATGGAACAGTCATACAGTCCTACTAATATTATAAAATTTTTGTTCGTGAGGATGTTTGTTACTCTTTCGCGCAGAAACTACTGAACGGATTTGGATTAAATTTGGTACACAGATAGTAGATAGCCTGAATTACAACATGGAACACTTTTATCCCAATATTCACAAAACGCTAGTATGATTAATGTGAAAGTATAACGGTTAGTTTGTTTCTATTTCACGCCAAAACTACTGAACAGATTTGGATGAAATTTGGTACCTATGTAAGGACTTGGACTTAGGAGTTGACTTACACATAGGCTACACACTACTTATTATCCTGATATTCCAACGGGAACCACGCGCCGCTAGTAACTGAATAAATCTTACCAATGTAAAAACAATGTAGTACATTGCAGTTGTGGGTAGCAAAAGTAGTAATATTGTAAAGGCGATAGTGCCCACAAACAACTCCTGGTTGGTGTATTCACAAGAATCTATACTACCTCTGAGAGGGTTATATTTTCTTCCAACAAAAAACCGCATAAGAGCTATCAGTCCTGATATTTGTATATTGAACATCCTGTAAAAAAAGTAATACTTTATTAAATAAATTATAAGTAACTTGGTAGCTGTATAACCTGTATTTCAATATACAGGAATATTTTTCAAGTAAAGCAGTTCAGTCATTGGCCCCCAGTTAGATTTTTTATGTATGATTTACACCGTACGGACGGAGTTTTATTTTACAGTTGCTGAAGGAAATTGAAAAATCTTTTTTATTTTATGTATGACGGGGAGACTCTTAGCCTTCATCATACCTGATGTTAAGTATTGATAAGGCTGAAGATGGAAGCGAGCCTCTTCCGGAATCCCCAGCCACTGAGGAACTGGCTATCTTATCTTGAACTGCCGGAACACAACAATGCTGAAAACATTGTTGTTATGGCGTCAGGCTTAGATAAGATGATGGTATCTAGCCAGGCAGACTTACAACAACAACACAACAAACAATTCCTACCACCAACCAAACCGAATACAATATGTACCTCCGCTGGGAATCGAACCCGGGACCCCTGGGTCTGATACCGGTGGTTGTACCACTAGACCACAGAGGCGGTTAAAAGTTAAATTCCGCGAGGAGCGACCGGCCGCAGCAGCGGCGCTGCGCGCCTTCTGATGTCATTTGTGCTTCGTGCATTAGGGTTGGAGAACGCTTTCGTCCTTTTCTGTCGCACAGAACCGCCACTTGTCAGAGAAAGACTGACGAAACGCTGTCGCACCGCCGATGCTGACGCATTCTGCAGCATTCCGTCAGTGTTTCTCGCTCTTACAAGTGATGGTTCTGTCCGAGAGAAAAGGATAGGGCGACGGAAAAAGGCGATAGCGTGCTGATAGGTGTGGTCCAATCTCTAGTGTCATCTCTGCTCTGACCTTTAAAAATATAATTTTAAGCAAATCCAACAATTACTTACCTAGCTGCATATACATAAATGCAATATGAATGGAATGTTGCTACACAAATCATGTCAGATATCACAGCAGCTTGAAATGTAAACCCTAAATATCCAATATAGTAGTATAAATGTAAAATCACATCTAACTTTTCTCCAGAGACATCTGAAAAACAAAAAAATGGCATCCACTTAAATAGAATCAAATAGAAAATTATTAAATAACAGTTACAGTTCCTAATTTTACCTAACCAAAACATATCTAAAATTAGTCTTTCTAAACAGCTTTATTATTAATCTAATCAGAAACTAAGAATCTAAGTAAGAACATGTATCATCTTTTTGTTTCACATGTATGTTTCAGAGATAGTAATTATTGTTATGTATCTATCAATAATTACCTAAAAACAACCACCACAATTGGACATGGTAAGAAAAATATTTTCCAAGCATTTTGTTGAAAGCATTATTTAATTTGAGTCCAGCTGGTGCTCCCATTAGCCATTTCAGTAACAAATAGAGCATGTTTATAAGTTTCTGAAAATAAATAAATAATAGCATTATATTTATTTCACACAATTTCACTTTCATTTCTGTACTAAAGGTGGTATTATCCAATATTATTAATGACAGATACACAATAATATCCCAATAAATATAATTGATGAAGTTGTCCAATTAGTATGATCAAATGTACATTGGACCGCGATATTGGATAAGTGGAATACACCACCCCTAGGTATGTAGAAAAATTGTGTTACCTCCAACATACCCATTAGAATTCCACTAACTTCTTTTATATCCTGGCTTAAAAAATTTAGAACAAGGTATCCCACTAAAAGATCCATTAAAATAGATGCTATAAAGTTTCCATGTTGTATGGTAATCTGAAAAAAGTTTCAAAGTAAATCAATCATCAAATTTATCTGATTCAATTACAAGTTCAAAGTTATTGACAAAGTAAAATAATTAAAGCTATGCATATTTTGGTGTTGATTTAGGCATTAAATACACAGAAATATTTCATAAGTTACAAGTTTAAGGACTAAATTAAAATGAATCACACCTTTTTATTGATAACAATTGATTTAACTGACCAAGTAACCATATTAATATAATTAATAATATGCTGGATAAACATTGAGGATGCCAGCCAGGATGGGCACGAAAGTACTGATGAGGTAGGTACTTCTATCTTTGTTTGATTTTCCTTTTGTATAAGGGATTGCAGGTTAGAAAAGATATCATCAAACTCCCACTTCACTTCCGTATTAGCAATATTTTCGTAGTCATAGTGTATCAGTATACAATCCTTAACATTAAAGGCCTTTCCACTTAAAATTACTTCCTTCACTATGATGTCAGTAGTCTGATCAAATATCACCAAGTTGCTATAGTTTCTGGCGGTCTTTTTCGCAGTCAAATCCCATTTTTTACCAAAATAACCGTATACAACATTACTTTCACAGATTGTTCGTTTTATTAGCTCGTTCTTTTCTGATGAAAACTTTGTGAAATAAATAACTATTTTATTTACTGAATAAAAAACATAACCTCGAAAATAATATTCTTCTAGAGGACGAGATAATATTGGAATTAATATTTTCACTAACGGTGTCATATTTATATTGTTACTTATTTTATTAACAACACTGATGTTCTATTTGTATCCAATGATAAAATGAATTTATAAACTTTTCCAAATACCGAGACAACCAAGATTTCTTTATTTATAAACAAACTGTCACCTGTCACTGTCACATCACGAGCAATCACGAGTCAAGTCATCCACTTTTTTCTAGTAGGGTT
Source organism: Chrysoteuchia culmella (assembly GCA_910589605.1). Classification (NCBI taxonomy): domain Eukaryota; kingdom Metazoa; phylum Arthropoda; class Insecta; order Lepidoptera; family Crambidae; genus Chrysoteuchia; species Chrysoteuchia culmella. Next base: position 12,081,433 of record OU342650.1, on the reverse strand, counting down.
TCTGGGCTTGGCTTGGACAGAAACTTGTGTCCGTCATTTCGTGAAATGATGGTGCGTGCGCTCGGCGTTATACTATACATCACAACACACAGCTATATATATTATATATATAGGTTTAAAGTCTATATTTTATCATGTGTGTTGCTTCCGGATCTATTTAAAAACTCAAATATAAATATTTGTCTGATTCCGATATTACAATATTTTATCACTCAATACCGGAAATCGGAACTCGCTTTCCGAGATTCCGATATTCTGAGATTCCGGTATTCATGCCCTAATGGGGAGCCCCCCCTTAATATATCATTTTAGAAACCTCAATGTAATTTTTAAAGACCTATCTATACATACCCTACACACACGTATAGGTTAGATAAAAAAAACCAGTTTCAGTTCCATTTCCATGTATGGGGAGCCCCCCCATTATTACGTTTTTTTTATTTTTGTGGAAAAACTGTAAAGCGATTTACAGAATACCTACTACCAGTTTCAAATGTGTATCCTCATATTTTTTGGAATAAAGTGGCTGTGACATACATCGGACAGACAGACATGACAAATCTATAAGGGTTCCTTCCGTTTTTAGGCTACGGAACCCTAAAAACTTATAGTACACAATACACGACAATCTTGCAGTCCACAGTGGATTTATGTAATCTCGCTATATAATTTGTGAATCTCGCTGCCATGCCGTAGAAATGTTGGTATCTCCTTGGGTTCTTCATATGTAATACATAGAATTATTAAGTACTACGTACAATTATTACTTTAAATTCCACATAAGTAAAGTAAAGTTAAGTAATAAAGTAAAGTTCCATAATATTATTAGGATTAATATTATTAGAAATGGAGGCAATATTATTAGTACTTTTTTTTGGGTTTTTTTTTGGTAGATACTCCGGTGTGGGCGGCAGAGGCCTTGCAGAGGCAGATGCCAGCCAGATTCGTGATTTGATTTTTGAGATGGTCATACTACTGCGGCTGCGGCCATCTTGACTTGCTAGCTTGCTGCTGTTTGATAGATTGATCGAAAAACTGTTTCGGTGGCGTTATTTGACTCCACGTTTATTACTGTAATTGTTTTTAAGTGCCAGATTCTGAGAAATTACTAAAATTACAAATTGGTCTTGAATCCACGGTTGTATCTCGTTCCTCGCATCATGTCTGCTCACGAGCAAATGAGGGCAATGTTGGATCAATTGATGGGGACTGCACGTAATGGTACAACAACCAAATACTATTACTAATTTCATTCACTTTACTGTACCTGAATTATTTTGAAATTTATTTAATATTTCTAGGCGAAACGGACAAGCATGGTGTCAAATTTTATGATGATTCGGTGTGCAAATCGTTTCTATTACAATGTTGTCCTCACGAAATTTTATCGTCCACGGTGAGTACAAATATATTTTTAATTAATCTACACATCTGAGATTTCATTGAAAATACATAGAAGTACTTTTCCTATTGCGCATTTTGAATTTCTAGACTGCTTGTACATAAATAAAAAGTTTATTTTTAAAGGATAATGGCTATTAAAAATGTGGTAATGATTTCTCAGAATGAAAGGAATAAATGTATTTTTATGTCATGTACATTAGATTGATTGAAAATGGAAAATTAAAAAAATATGTAATACAATAATATACCAATTGCATTACTATTTGGATAATTCGAATAAAACGTTTTTTTTTTGGTTTGATATTTTAACCTATTTGAACACAAATTTTCATATTTTGTGTTCAAAAACATAAATAATAATTGTTGGGGTATTCTTCTCAGATACATTGTGCACTATCTGTCTTTATACTCTGTCTCAATCAGCCGTAGGAATCACCCCTACAACAAGGTGGTTCGTAGTTTTTAAAAAAAAAAATGCTTCACAAGTCAAAACTCCATGTTGAGGTAGCCATTTTCGAACCACAGATTACCGAGCCGCGCAATTTGACAGCTCTTACTAATACTCTTAAAATTATCATAGTTTCTCATTATTCTGTGAACGTTTTAACGAGTAACGAACGACTTTCACGAGAATAAATAAATTATCCCCAACAATTGGTAGCATTTTATGTTTGTGAAGGAACTACCGCTGCTGCTACATTCAAAAACATTATAACAGTAAGTTTAAATTAGTAGCTTGATGATCTGCCAACTCTGCAAAGGATTTACGGAGTGTGAGTTTATGTTCAATAACCTATATAAAAAAACTTTTATTTTTGTTTTCAGGAAGTTGTGAAGGCTGTAAAACAAACAGGTCCCTCCTATGGCGATAATTTGTGACCAAGGATCTACATTCTGAACATGCTTGAAAAGATCTCAAGCAGACACCAAGCGTGAAAACTTGATTAATGAGATGCCTGAAGGTTAGTACTTAGAACTTCTGAAGAAATGGAAATCATTAACTTTAAAATTTATTTATATTTATATTATATTTTTTCACATAAACCTATGTCTTGTGAACATTGAGTTAATTCACCCATTTTGTAATACCAAGCTGCTATATTTTTTCAGGTCATTAAAATTTAAATCGCCATCAATGGACACAAATTCTGTATTATTTAAGATCCATCCTTATAAGGGGCATACATACTAAGCAAAGACCTGTCATTATGTGGCAAAACTGATATACGAATGCTGCATAAAACTACAGATGACCACTTTCAACCAACATCATCACAACTAATGAAGGTAAATTTATATCCTCACTGATGTCATAAATGTGAAAGTACCTAACTGTTTGTTACCTAACATTTTTAGATGACATGTTTTTCCATAAATTTAAATTATATGTTAAAAAGTCACTTAAGCGAAGGTAGATGATTATTTAAAAGAAAATGCATGGATGTGATACTTTTGTATGAAAAACAGAGTGTAAGAAAATTTTCCTCTTATTTAAATATATTTCAAGATTGTAGATTTGTGTTTGGCAACAACATTCCATTGTAAATGTTCTTGTTTCTGTTAAAGCTGATAAGTTTGTTGCGGCCGTTCGTCTTATCAGTTCAAAGATGTCCCAAATGTTTGGTAGGGAAAAAATTTTTTCTATTTGAATAAAACTCTTTGTCTTTGCCCTTGACCCAATGCCTCTTTTGTCATGATTTTAAGAATCCTGATTGAAATAATTAATAAGTCATGAACAAATATCCACACCAACCAAACATACTGATCAACATCAGAAACAAGTTTTTTAAATCAGTTCACATTGATTGGTTTGGAGGTCTTCAGCATCATGCTGATGCTTTAAATTTTTTCATTGTTATTGTTTGTAGAGTCCAAATTCATAAGTTTTGTACAATAATAAATAAAAATATAAAAGGGTCTTTTTCAGAATCTAGTATTAATATTAATTTTGTTATGCATCAATTGGCACTTGAAAAGCGCAAAAGGTATACCTACTGAAAGAAAATTACAATCAATAAAATAATTGTATTTTTTTATATGTGATGATGATTGGCAGGCAATGATTTTTTACAGGTTTTGTTTCATTTAAATATGTTACTTGTAGCTGCAATACAGCTATTATATACAATGTAACTATCTTTGTTCTCAGAATCCCGGAGAAGAGACCAGTGGCAGCATGGGTAGGACGGGCATTGTGCTCAGCGAGTCCCACATTACATTAAGTGTGCTAATGCGTAAATGAATTTTTCCCGTGCATAATAAGAAAAAAGCCAGAACTAGATTCCAATTTCATTGTTTTTTTTGCAATCTTATTTTAATTCTAACATTAAGTATGTAATAACACTAAATTTGCTATTAAATGAAATCGGTACCTGGTTCCTACATGTCATCGCTTAGTAATAGTTAGTGTATTACTTGTCATCTCATAACACTTCTAAAAAATTTAAATAAAAGTTTCTTCTTTTTCATTAAACACATGGGTTGTGTCACAAGTTGTTGAAATCACTGTTTATAATTGTTTAACTTCTTCCATCAATTATGTACTGATAAAAGAAATGTTATATTTTAGTCATTCACACTTATTATGTATTGAAAATTAGTATTTATACATTATTTTTTAGCTTATAGGTAATGATTATAAGTAATGACTTATTACTTCATTAAAAATGCAATTTTACAGTTTATTAATAATAACTTATTTTTTTTACTAGGTTAGTCATATTGTTGTATTATTGTGATTTGAATTAAATAAAAAATTTATCTTATTTTGTTGTTTTATTCATTTGAGCATTTAAAAGTATAGGATTTAAAAAGTACACTAGGGCTGTAGTGCTGCTTGTATCGATATCGATAAATTTTTGTATATCGATATGTCGTTCGATAGACTTTGCCGCACTATCAATGTGAAGCTGACATTAGACTAAGAAACGGCCAATAGCAGGCTTGATTCCTATCTGTACTACTATATGATTTGTGGTCTCAATCCAATTTAATGAAAAGGTAAACAAAGACGCCATTATTCCGACCATAGACTATTTAGTGATGTGGTAAAAATTAGACATTTATAAATCGATAAATTAATTGATTGCTTCGATTCGATTAATTGAATAGTATTATGTTGGAGCTTCGCGTTAGCGTTAGTGAAGAGTTTTTAGTTTATTACTTCTCAAGCCTCGGGAGATAGCGGTGTTTATCGCGATTATAGAGAAATAAAAGGCTTATATTGAACCGAGTAAAAATTACTCATTTTTTAATTTCATATAAACACATCATCATCACATAACAAATTGACAAGTGACTTTAACATAATATATGTAAGGTCACTTACCATCACAAATTTATCATAAATATTAAAACAAAAAAAAGAACCCCGTAATCATAGCGTATCATAATCGTAATCATAGAAACTACGTTTTAGATGTCTAGACATCTAAAACGTAGTTTCTTTAAAATACACACCAACCAACTTAAAAGTATTTAAAAGAAGCGAATAAAATACTACAATAAATAACTAAACAAAAGTAATAAAACTTTGAATACTTTAAGAACACAGAGTCAATATTAAGCAGTGCCATACAAGCCACGATAAATTAAAACTACCTAGTAAAAATAAAACATAAAATCAGCCTATTTTGAGACAAGCAGTCAAGAGCAGACCCATCCCACTGGTGGCACCCATTCACGAGCATGAGGCATGAACCAGCCATGGCTTCGCTGATCACGGACTCGATTCTCACTCGTTAGAAATTATATTTATCCTACTTATCGAAAAATATATTTTCAAATTTTAAGTAAAAAGTTGTAAAATAATTTTCTACATCATATTCATGAGATTACACATAAATATTCTTCGATTAACATTTAATTATAGTCGATAAAACGGAACGGTTTTTCCTATGTAGGCATACCTAGGTTACATAGAAATTGTGAAAACGTTGCTTTGACATCGTTTCAGCAAATTATGCACACGGAATTCCGCTATGTCCCAGCCCTAATGGACCCGAGAATATACTTTTTTTATATTTGAGATTTTTGTGATAATTTATATCAATAAATACAGTGATATTTTATCTTCAAAAACATAACTCGATTCATAATCGATATAATTGAACAATTAATTGAACTATCTGTTAGACATTTTACGTTAAGCACTATGCGACCATAGATTAGACAATACTTTTGCTTCGATAAATAACCTCACTTTTCTTCTTAAAATTTTCAACTAAATTTTAAAAATGTTAAACAAACTACGAACTTTGAAACAAATTAGTGAGATATAAGTTGAAACCTTCTAATTACTTATGAATGTGTTTTTAAATCCATTTAGTGGCTGAAAGTGTGAGAATTTTTAATAAAACAGGTTTGTTTACATTTTCATTAAATTGGATTGAGACAGACTATAGCTGTGCTGTGTATGGTGTGTGGTCGTGTCGTATTTGTAGTCTGCAATTTTCCTAGATCTTTAAAAAGACATGGTTAGTTATCATAAAAGTATTATGGTTATAGCTCTATGTTTGGAAGTCATTGTTTTAAAATTAATGAGTGGTTATTTGCTAATAACAGGTACTGGAAATTAAAAAAAATCTTTGCTCGTTATTACATTACTTTAAAAAAATTAAAATAAATACACTTAAAAAGCAAAAGCTCCTTGTGCCACCTACTTTGAGGGGCTCAGAAATAAAGATTAAGCTGAGCTCCTCGAAGCAGACTGTACGCAAACTTGTAAAGTTTATACACCATTCTCTACGATGGAAGAACTCCCAAGAGGCGTGGAGAAGGAGTGTCGTCCTGCTGTTCTTCAAAAACAGAGATAAGACCTTACTGAAGATCTCTTACCTTTTCTATTTCGCTCCTAAGACACGTCTACAAGCGGTTTTCCAGAGTCATCACAAGCCGCCTTGCACGAAGACTCCGATTTCCATCCCCGGAGCAGGGGTTTTAAAGTGAGATATCTTTTCATTGATTTTCACAAAACCTGTTATAGAATCATGCCATTTTATGATACCCCTCCAAGTTCAAGTTCAGAACCAGCAGACAAAGCATATCCCTTTGTATGGAGGTATAAGAAATCACTGGACTGGAGAGGATGTGGCATTCTAAACAACAATTACATATGGAACTGAAACCTTGACACTCACTACAGGGCTTGGTTCACAAAGTTTAAATTATTCAGCAAGCCTTGGAAAGGGCTATGCTCGATGTTTCACTGAATTAGCTGAAACAATACCAGTGCAATTGGCAGAGAACCAAAGTGATTGCCATAGCCCACCGGATAACCAAATTGAATTGGTATGGGTGGGCTTGCCATATAAGCCACAGAACCGATAACTCCTGGGGTAAAGAAGTTCTTCAGTGCAGACCGCACATCGACAAACGTAGTGAAGGAGTAGGATGCTCTCAGACTTGGTGGAGCGATTATTTTATTATTTTATTTTCTTTGGGAAGTTTACAGCAGTATTTCAAATTAGGTAAAATAAGCAAGCACTTAAAAGCTAATTACAAACTTCCACAGATATATGCACAAACTTATATGCACAAAGTGGAACTTGCTCAGACTACTTGGTGGTGTGCACTTGGACAGGCCTAACAGTCTGACAGTGGAAGATGATGATACTGATTATGACATTAATACATGAGAATATTACGAAAAATCTCAGTGCATGTTTAAGGCTATAAATTTATGATACTTCTTTTTTTTTTTTTTTTTTTTTTCATATTTGTTCCTTTTCTAACATGCGATCGGTCCTTGAACCATAAGCAGTTGTTGTGGTCTTATTAGTGGCGTGTAGGCATGCTTTTCCAATGTCAAGCTGCCTTCATGTTTTGCTAACTAGTAGTGTTTGTGTTGTCCCAAGTATGCAGTCTCTTCAGACGTCTTGTCCGCAATGGTTCAATAAGACTCCGGGCCAGTTTGTTGTGATGATTACTGATTCGCTCTTTATACGAACTTATGCTTTTAGCAATTTGCTCTTTAACTGTTAGGATTTTCAGATAATGATGAACTTCATCCATTCTTGTAAACCATGGGGCATTGACTATTGTTTTCAGCACACTGTTTTGGAATCTTTGCAGAATTTCTATATTGGATGTTTTTGCTGAACCCCACAGCTGTATACCATAGGTCCATATTGGTTTTAGTATGGCTTTATATATCATGACCTTGTTCTCAACGGACAGCCGCGAGTTTCTACCCATTAGCCATTCTAGGGATCTTGATCTAAAGTTAAGCTCATCACGCTTCTTCTGAATATGTATTTTCCAGGTTTGCCGTCTGTCGAGGTGAAAGCCGAGGTATTTGACGCTTGTGTTATGTGGTAGGACCTCATCACCTAGCATCAGGAGGGCAATCTTCTTTCCTCAAGGTGAATGTGATGTGATTTGATTTAGTTCCACTAGCTTTAATTCTCCAAGACTGCATCCAGGAATGAACATTATTCAAATGTTCTTGCAGGTTTCTTGATGCTACTTCGGGATCTGTGTCATTTGATAATATGGCAGTGTCATCTGCAAAAGTGGCTGTTACGACGTTCTCTGACTCTGGTACATCAGCTGTGTAGATGAGATATAGCGAGGGTCCCAGCACAGATCCTTGAGGAACTCCTGCTTTTATATCGTAAAAATTGGAGGTAGAGTTGTTGATTTTGACATAGAAGATGCGACTATCTAGGTAGGACTTCAATAGGAGGTACAGATTATTAGATAAGAGCTTTTTTAGTTTGTAAAGAAGGCCGTTGTGCCAGACCTTGTCAAAAGCTTGCTGCACATCTAAGAACACTGCCGAGCAGTACTTCTTATTTTCTAAGGTGTTCCTTATGTGCTCGCACACCCTATGTACTTGCTCGATGGTTGAGTGATTCCTTCGAAATCCAAACTGATGCTCAGGAATGATTGCATTATTAGTCAATGTTTCATTAAGGCGTGACAGGATGATCTTCTCAAGTACCTTTGATAGTACAGGTAGGAGGCTTATCGGTCTATATGAAGATGGCAAATGTGGTGGTTTTCCTGGCTTTGGAATCATTGTTATTTGCGAGACTTTCCATATACTTGGAAAGTACGCAACTCGTAATACAGCATTGAACAATGATGTAATAAAAACGATACCTTTCCGCGGCAGGTTACGCAACACCTCTGCTGTGATTAGTTCAAATCCTGGTGCTTTTTTGAGGTCTAGATCCATTATTATTCGACGAACTTCTGCAGGCGTACAGCACCGAATAGGGGGACTTAGCTGGAGATCGCTATTAAGGAATTCCATAACCTCACGGTCAATGCTTTCGTTGCCAATGTCAGTATTGGGTGTAAAAACGCTGCTCAGAAATATTCCAAATGCTTCAGCTCGCTCTTCGTCCGTTTTACTCCACGTTCCATTCTCATTTTTAAGTGGATGTCTAGGAGTTTGTGGCTTTTCGCGGGATTTGGCTGTTCTCCACAGTGAGTATTCGTTCTTAACTGAAGCTGTTGGGGTTAAACTTTGTAAATGTTGCTGTAATGTTTCATTTTCTATATCCAACAAAAGCTGTTTAAGGCTAGCGGCTGCTTTGTTAAAATCTCTTTTGTCTGCGGGATGACGACTGCAATGCCACACTCTTCTAAGACGCCGTTTTTCTAGGACTTTTTCTTTGACAATGTTCGGCACGGTTTGATCTTTCGCAATATTTGACGATTGCTGAAGAGGCGGAGTGCAATTCCAAGCAGCTTTTTGTATCATCTTGGTTAGATACTCAGCAGCATCATCAATATCGTCCTTCGTTTTAAGGCTGATTTTAAGGTCCAGGCTTTCACTTAAATTAAGTTGAAATGCTCTCCAATCTGTGTGTCTGTTATACAAGTACGGAGGCACAGCTCTTTTTATTACTGTTGAACTCACTGTTGCAATCACTGGAGTATGGTCTGACGAAGAGTCGAAGCAACTTTCTACGTCCAAAAAATGTGTTTGCACTCCCTTGTAAATGAAGAAGTCAAGCAGGTCTGGTATTTTCAGTGGGTCTGCAGGCCAGTAAGTAGGTTGCCCAGTTGAGAGAATGTTGAGATGCGATTTCTCTAGACTCTTGCGGAGGTTACGACCTCTAGTTGTGATAAGACGCGAGCCCCACATTGTGTGTTTGGAATTCCAATCTCCTCCCGCTATAAACCTATTGCCTAGTGATTGGAAATAGGTACTAAAATCTTCCTCAACCGTTTCAGGATTTCTATTTTGCTTTGGAGGGCAGTAAACAGATGATAACGTAATCGGACTTTGCTTGTCATATATCATTATTGATGTAGCTTGTATTTTAGCGGTCCGGTATTCTGGCAATACTTGATGGTTAATGCTTCGTCTGATGATTATTGCCGTACCAGCATGTGCTGCACCGCTCGGATGATAAGTTGCATAAGTGTTATAACCATCTATGTGGAGTGATGATTTGTTTGTTAGATGAGCTTCAGAAATCAGTAACACATCAAGATTTTGTATTTTCATTAAAATTTCTGCTTCCTGCTTCTTGCCCAGTAAGCCGTTGATGTTCCAGGAGGCAATTCTAAGGCCCGTTTAAACGACTAGTTTATTGACAAGTGTTGTCAAGAGACTCATAAGGGTACCCATTTGGTCTATTAGACGATCTAGCTTTTCAGCTTGCTTGGCTATGATTGTTTCTAGGTTTGTTCCTGCTGTGACTTGCGCGTATGTTATATCTGGTTGAGCGAATGTTGGTTTATCATTAATATTTGTTGGGTTTTCAGGCATTTCTAGGTTTTCTTTATTCAGATTAGTCACTCTGTTTGATGGGATTCTTGTGACTAATTTCCTTTTTTGTATTTCTTGAAAGACCTTACAACCTTTGTAGTTAGCAGCATGATCACCCAAGCACAGGGCACATTTTACTGGTTCTTTTCTATCTTTTTTTGGGCAGTCTGTAGTATTGTGATTTTCAGCACACTTGACACATCTATAAGGGCGTAAGCAGTAGTTCCTGGTATGTCCATACTGTTGACAACGTTTGCATTGTGGTATAGTCTTTTTACGTTTTGGATCTTCAATTAATACAGATGTATTATAAATGTATTTTAGTTTTTTTACTGCATCATTTGCTGGCCCAGGTACAAGGTTAACAAACCAGGTCGATAGAGGTGTCTTAGTAGGTCCATGTCTAGCCGTTATAATCTCGTCTCTTACAATATTTCCTGTACTTTCAATAGCTTCTTTAATTGCATCAATAGGTGTAGAGTGGTGCAAGTTCTTTATTACGATCCTGTATGGTCTATCACTTTTGGGGGTAAATGTATGTCCAATCAATTTTCTTTCACGGACCAGAGCCATAAGTTTTTTATAAGTATCAGTATCTTTAGTTGTTACACGTAGTTGGTTTTTTGTTACTACTTTGAAGGAGTATTGTGACTTTTCAAGAACTGAATCTATTAGTTCCTTAAGCTTGGTAACATCTTTGATTCCATACAGGACTATTGGTGGTATTTTGTTTGGTTTTTCGCCCTGCAGGACATTGTTTTTCTCATTCTCATCAACATTGAGTTGGGAGAAGCGATTTTGAGTTGTTACTTGCTCTGGAGAAGGTGTAGGGCTTAATCTCATCCTTTTATGTCGATTTTGCCGTTGTCTGAGTATTGGTATGGTTTGCCAATCATTCTCACCAATATCTGGTTGACTGTTAGGATCTAAGTTAATTCGATCTTCCGTAGCTAAAGATATGGCGAAGATGTTTCCCAAATTTGTTTCACCAGTAGCATTTTTCTTACCGGAAGCCTGGCCAGCCACCTCCGGTATTTTTAGTTGTTTATCAGTAATTTTTTTATTATTTTATTATTAACAACACTACTTTGTATCACTGAACATTATGTTTGTTGGATTTTGAACGTAGCCAAACAGAAAAAGAAAAATTATATTATCAAAAATTATTGGGGGTATTTTGAATTTTGAAAGTCACTATGGGTTTTTTAAAACACTGTTTTTAGTCTAATTTTAGTGTTTCACACGCGAATAACGATATCACTAGTTCCACAGTTTATAAATTGCACTTTGGTAATGTTTTAAGCACACTTCTTCACTATTTAGACACAAAACTGAATAAATCTTTGAGAGCAGGTTAGCTTCCATTGACTTTTGACAACTAAACTGGATAATTACTTACTTTGCATGCTACCATTGAAGGTACTATTTTATTACATTTGAAGCGCTCATGGCGGTGCATGACAGACTGATCGTATACAATCACGTTTGTCAAGCAACATTCGGTCCGGCCAGGTGTAGGATGGACGATCGTAAAGTGGCATTACAACCAGGCGCTTCCGTGCTTCGGTGGGCACGTTTTACCGTCGTCGGCATTGGTCCCGGTTGTTAACAGTCGTTAAGCCAAGTCTGAGGCCTTAGGCAGCTTGATAAACTCTGACACCAGACACTGCCACTATTCCTTATACAATAAGAGAGAGAGAGAGATCAGCCGCAAGATGTAGGTAAACATTTTTGCTGTTGTTTATTAGACTGATTACAGAAAATTATTAATGATTTAATGATGATTTTAAGACATATTTTAGTTTTTAAAGTACCGATCCGAATTATCCGTTTTTCCCGGCGAGTATCCGAATTACCCGAATAGTAAAACAAGTGGATCATTCCATGCCCTAACTGTAAGTAATAATTTGGCCAAAGAATTGTTCATCTAATGTACATGAATTAATAATCATTCTGTTCTATCCCATTTGTTACTATGATTTACTGTAGTATCACTGGAACAATTTCATCGGAGTGGCATTAACTGTGGTGAAATGTGCTTTTCAGAAAATGCCCAACACTAGTCTTTATTGCTCATCACAATACTTAACAGATGAGGGATAGATTGTATGAGTTAGGCTGTTCTGTAAGTACCAAGATGTACGTATAAACATTTCTAGTTAGCTGATTGTATTATTACTGCTAAGCAGACTTTAATATAATAAGGTCCTAAAATTATTCAGTTATTCATCAGTTTACTAATGCTGCTTCGGTGAGTACCGTGAAATTTTAGGAACACAAAAATTAAGTCCGGTGAGAGGGTTTCGGTGATACATTCTTACTACATTGGGTACGTACTGTGCTGTTTACATGGCTAGAATAACCGGAAATTAGTAAATGCATGTGGAAAACTACATTAATATTTACATCACATGGGAATTGTAATTAAATAAAAAGACAGAATAATGAATATGAACAAATAATTAATAACACATATAATATAAATGGCACAAAAACAAATAAAAACCTGTTTATTATGTTTTTAATTGCATAATCAGATATAATAATATAATTGAGACGATTCAGGCTAATAATAATAGATTCTGGCATGGTTTAAACTTAAAGCAATAGGATTTGTCACTCATAGGATGTGTAGCATGATGTAACTTGACATTCTGTTCTTCAGTCTTAAATATATTAGTCAGGGGCGTGCATTCCATATAGGCAATTAGGCAGTGCCTACCTCATTCAAAACCTAATAAATATAACATTTGTGTTAGTTATTTTATTTTATTTTAAACTTCTATTCAACAATCACCCACCAAGATCTTCCTTACGCTAGATACTGAATATTTACCGGTAGGCAGTCTCCAAATTGCCTAGTCTAAGCAAGCAGCGTTTCATACAAGAATACAACTTATTTAGAAAAAGTATTCCTTAAGTATAATCCGGCCACGGCAAGAAGGGCGCTATTTATACGTGTAACGTTCTAGCTTAAACGCCCAGAATATATCAGTATTACTCGTAAGTAAGCAAGCCTACCTGACGAATGAATTTGGTTGAGAATTATTTTGTTGAGGAGTTATTTTATAGATTATAAAGGGCAATTTTGTTCAAAATTAAATACTTGTAATGATTAACGTATTTATTTAGATAAGTAATAAAAATATTTTTATGAAAACAGCCTCTAAAATAATACATTAGTTTAGAACAAATTTTATTATCTTAAAAATGGTTAGAGTGAGTTAACCTTTAAACATAGATATATGCTGTCGCGGACTTTTTTTAGAACTTTTGATGGGGAACAATTTCGTCGTACATGATTTTTACGTAATTTTAACCGTTTACACCGACCGCAACGGAAGCTTCCAAAAGTAATATTTTTTCCCCGTTTTTGGAACGTTTTACATTAATGCTCTGCTCTTATTAATGGTAGCGTGATATTATAGTAGATCATGCACTAAGGGTATAAAGCAGTCTTATGGCACGGGCAGCATATTGAATCCTGAGCGAAATGAAGGATTAGATGTTGTTTTCGGGTAAGAATCCTGAATGAAGCGAAGGATTCAAGTCTGCCCAAGGCTAAGACACTTTTATCCCCGAGGAGCATACTCTACTTGCCTACTGTGCCTACTGTGACGTTAAATAAAAAGAAATCATAAAACTAATAAATGACAACAATTTAACAATTCGCGGAATAAAATATCGAAAGGATCGAAACTCACCGATTTTTTCTGTAGATATTTAGTACCGTAGGCAATGCAATGATAATTTTCATTATATCTGTGGCCAAGAGTCAAGACAACACAATTCACAATTTGATGATAATAAAATATGCCAAGTTTTACTGATATGTAAGACAAAAGAAACGAAAAAGCACGGAAATGAAAGAGATAGCTATTACATTATATTTTAATGAGTGCACAATATCTCATATTTCCAATTTCAAATGTTTTCTTGATGCTAGGGACCCGATACATACAGCCATGTTTATATTTTTCATTCGAGTAGTCTCTTTGAAGTGTCAATTTTATAGTTAAAAAACTCCTTGGACCAGGAAGTTAAGCCTTGAACAGCCTTGTCTTTTTTCGAAACTATTTTTGATAGAAGTTTTTGTTGCCATTTTGGCGTTCCAAATTTAAATGGGAAGTTTCATACAACATTAGGTCCCTTCGGGCATTAATGGCTTACTTTCAAATTGAGACTGCTTGATATTTAATACGTGCTACAGATGCAGGTAGTGTATAAATGTCTTATAACCTTCCAAGAAAAATGGTCTATCCAACACAAAAACAATTTTTCAGTTCCGGAGATAAGCGTGCTCAAATAATCAAACTCTTCAGCATTTTAATATTCCTACTAAATATTACGAATTTTATCATTTATGACTAACAGCCGCTCTCGGTTTCACCCGCCGCGTGGGTTCCGTTACCGTGGAAATATCAGGATAATTTGCAGCCTATGTGGTCTTCTGATGTATAAGTACATTGCTGTAAAGTTTCATCTCTATCATCAATAAACATTCATCCATCCAAATATCCTCACAAACTTTCGAACTTATAATATAAGTTAGCAGGATAGGATAAGTGCAAAGTTACTAGTTACAAATGCACGCCTCTGTATTAGGTATACTTATATATTGTATTATATTGAGCACAATTTTTTTACAACATTTTACTGAAGTTGATATTTCAGTGTATCTGCTAGGAATAAAATACAATACAATACAAATTATAAAAACCGGTTATTTATTATAATTACTATTGATTACATAGGCAGCAAACTGCAGAAAGGTCTCTTTATATTCAAATGATAAATAGGTAATTAAGTAACACACCATATACAAAACAATTTCACTATAAATTGTCTATGGGTATTAGATTTTTATAGTGTTATTAAAGCAGGTTATTTATTATGATTACTATTGTTTACATAGGCAAGTGCCTTGACATATTAATTACGTATTAATTTATTACTGTAGAAAGGTCTTTTTTATATTCAAATGACAAATCGGTAATTATGTTACCCACAAAGTTGTTATCCTGTAAAAATGTAGTATC
Source organism: Chrysoteuchia culmella (assembly GCA_910589605.1). Taxonomy (NCBI): domain Eukaryota; kingdom Metazoa; phylum Arthropoda; class Insecta; order Lepidoptera; family Crambidae; genus Chrysoteuchia; species Chrysoteuchia culmella. The sequence goes on along the minus strand of OU342650.1, from coordinate 12,066,262 downwards.
TCAGTTCTTGTGGTTGCATCATATTATGCTTACCAATATGTTTATTCTTACTGAACTCTTCCTTGCATTGGAATATCATAGGGTGACTAGTGTTGGTGGTAAAAATAAAAAAAATCCATAATACTTGTTTATAAGTTTGAATGAAAGTCTCTAACTGTTTGACTTATTTACTACTTTTTATATTAAGTGCTTATTTGTGCATATCCAAATAGGTACCAATATTATTTTCACACAATTATGGGTTGTGTTGCTCAAATGGGAAAATTTTGAAATTAGGGCCTACATCATCTTCTACAGTAAATATTGTCTTATTCTACTTATTAATGGTTGGTCATTAGGTTTAGCAAGAGTTCTACAGTCATGCTTTAATAAAATATACCTATGAGCTCAGTTAATTAAAATCTTTTTGAACAATGATTTCATTATCTGAATGTTTACCTATGTTTATCTAAATTTACTCAATACTTTTGATGTTTAACTTTAAGATATATTCATAAACAATCTGCAGCTAAGTTAGGGGTTGTTGAGGAGGGTGTGTACTCTGTGATTTGTAAGTATTTAAAAAAAAAACATGTAATGGTTGGTGACCCTGGGCTGCGTGTGCTGTTGGTGACATTGTATGTATTTTATTATTCAAACAATTGGTATATAAAACAGTGGGATTCTGACTACTGTATCTAATAATTTTTTCACTCTTCTGAATTTATTACATTTGTATATTCAAATATTCACTGATTGTTAAATAAGAATTATCAAACTGTAAAACAAGACTCATTGCCCCGTGCAGTTTTTTAATTTGTATTTAAAACATATTCTATTTATGTGATTTTAATCTTTATTGCAGCGGATGGATTTAGGTGAGTGTCCAAAAATACACGATCTGGCTCTGCGTGCGGATTTTGAGTTAGCGTCAAAAACCAAAGACTATTTCTATGATATTGACGTAAGTATTGAAAGATCAAGGTTACTAAAAAATAATTACTAAAACTATGATGTAATTATGATTGACTTTCTTCATTAAACATCGATAGGCAACAGAACACTTAGAGGCTTTTATTGCGGATTGTGACCGACGTACTACTGCTGCGAAACAACGCCTTGCCGAAACCCAGGAGGAGCTTTCTGCTGAAGTGACGGAGAAAGCTAATGCTGTTCATGAGTTAGCTGAACAGATTGGCCAGAAACTGGCTAGGGCTGAGGCTTTGGGTGAGGAGGGGATGGTGGAAGAGAGTGTTAAACTCATGGGAGAGGTAGGTTCCGCAACTTATCGTTCAGACTTTTGTACGTATTGCTAAAAGTTTGACCACTTCTGAGAGAATAAGCAATTTGTATTTTATTTCATAATAAAAAGTTGATGTTATGTGTTAAATAAAAATAGAATAGATCGTTTGATAGATTGATCGTGAAAGCTGCTCTGCGTGGTCTCAACATTTCGTCGTCGTAGTATTAAAGGGACAACTGTAAGAATTTAAGACTGTTTTTTATGGACGTGATACAATATTTTTTTTGTTAAAAAATGTATTATAATAGTTGCTGTAATTATTTTAGATTGATGAATTAAGAAAAAAGAAGGCTGTTGCTGAACAAGAATATCGCAACTCTATGCCAGCTTCTTCATACCAACAGCAGAAATTGCGTGTTTGTGAAGTTTGTTCAGCATACCTGGGTATCCATGACAATGACAGACGTCTTGCTGATCATTTCGGTGGAAAATTACATCTCGGATTTATTACTATTAGAGAGAAGCTAGCAGAATTAAAGGTTTGTGTGATTTTTCTTTTTTATATTAGCAATAAGCACACGGCGTGGCCGTTGTTGAGTAATGTACAATTAACAGGACACTTCACACAGGTTTCAAATATCTGTAATTTTTTTAAGATATGTTGTTGTGTTTAAACTTTTCGATTAGAAAAGGAGAGCGTTACTGTGACGTCACAAGCCAGTAGCGCCATACAAAATATACAAATAATACAAGAAATATGTTATATTTTTATCTACATTTCAACAAAAGTTAAATACCCTATTGATTTTAAACCTTATTTACTGGACTTTGGGTTTCGAATCCATTTTGTTCAATTGTGGTAGTGATTGGGATAACGTCATATCCATGAACACTAGCACCTCAGAAAAGTAACATAAATTAAGTAGGGGCGAATATGTCGTACTTATCTATCTGGCTAGCTAAAGTAAATTAAGTAGAAAAATATTGGAAAAAATTAACTCGGCCACAAGTGAATTCTCAGATGGGAATCGAACCCACGACCTTTGGAAATCCGGTCCAATCCTCCAATTTAAAATTTATCTTAAGTATAAAAATAGCATTGAAAAATGCAAATATTAAAAAAGCATAAATTAAGTAATCATATTTTACGTAGAAAACCGTGGAGAAGCGTCGCGAAGAACGCGGGGCTTCAGAACGCGAACGCGGCGGTGGGCGACGTCATTACGTTGGTGGGCGGGAGCTGGACCGGCGCGCGCGGCGGCACCGCGAGACTGCACGCGATCGCGACCGCGACCGCGCCAAGGACTCGGAGCGCGACCGCGGCAAGGATAGGGAGAGGGACCGCGACCGCGAACGCGAGAAGAAGTAAGCAATACGTTTGGGTGTTTGTTTTATTTCAACACATTGAATAACATCATTCTAAGAAAATATTTTTTTAAAGTAAATTTAGACACTGAACGATAGATTGCATTTTACGCAGAATGTGCACTTTGCAAAATAAGCAGTTTTTCGAAGAAATGTCTAAAAGTGTTGTGTAACAAGGTTAGTCTCAAATTATAAAAGATTATGGTTCTGTACAGGTATAATTATTTTGTAAAAGAGTGTTTTATTGGTTTTATATAATATCATACAAACCAATTTATTTTGTATTTTGGGACAAACCTTGTTACATATCACATTTAGCCACAAAAATCGAAAAGGATCCCTTAATCATAGAGTCGTATTTAATTCCGTATGCGAATGTAATTCGTGATTCATAAATACAGTTTCTGATGAATATCTACATTTTCCTAAAATGCTCATTTTGCGAATTGCACCTTCTGCGTCAAACCCGTAGACCACGTTTCCAGAGATATGACCATGATACTTACTTGTATTGAAAAACAAACTGATCAGGGACAATGGGGATTAACAATAGGATCATTAAATCACTTGAAAATTTGTTACAGTATAGCTTAAACGTATAAAAACTGAATCTATTTGTTTTATTCGGATTTACAAATGTTCAAACTTCAAGTTTCGCGCGCTTTTTGCGTGACGTCATTGTATATCGTTTCATACAATGAAGGTAACTCTGACCAAATCGGACCTGAGGCCCTACCGCGCAAGTGTCGACATTGACTTCATTTGACAGATGGATGTAACATATTGTTCTTATTCTTTGGTAAGTTTTCATTTGGTAAGTTTTCATTTGTTTCAAAAAGAAGCAGCAATGTGTCTCATCCATCTGTCAAATGAAGCCGACTTCGATCCCGTCGCCACTTGCGCGGTACGGCTATACAATGACGTCACAAAATAAAACGCCGACCCGAAGTTAAAAAAATAAATATCTAGAAATATACCACATAAGGAAAAAATAAAAACACAGTATTTTTTTTCATGTACTACATGATGATAAGTCTAAAAGTGCTCTAAATCCCCATTCTGTACCTCATGTCATGTGCCATGATTAAATTTTGATTCATGATTCGATTAATTAAGTTGTAACCTTGTATCATTCAAATAAATTTAAAGGGATGCATCTCTCAAATTAAAGCCAGTTTTATCTTACTTACCTAAATATTTGTGTAGGCGCAGCCGATCAAGGAGCCGTAGCAAACGGGAAGGTTCGCGCGAACGGGAGCGTTCTCGCGGCCGCGAACGTGACGCTCGCCGCAGCCGCTCGCATCGGTCGGGTTCGCGTGAGCGCCGTCGAGAATAAGACGGCATTGCTAGATCTTAATTGAATCGTATTCCTAGATCACTCGTTATTGTAATCTATGTCTATACTTAGCTCTCGATAACATTAACCTTTTTCTTTCCCATAACTGCTTTATTTATAGTGAAATTTCACTCACGACTGTTGTTTTCATTTGCTAGAAGTATGATATTTGTTTTAGGACGTCAAATTTTATGTTGTAAGAGGTGTGATTTTTATTGTTTGGTTAGTGTGTCATTATGTTTTGTGATACTGGATATTGTAGTTAGGAAATGATTTAGAGATGGCGCCAAATCTATTTCACCAATTATAATGTATTTGACTTTTTTCATGAAGCTTCTAGGGAGAATTTAGACGTACTATAACCAAAACAACACCACAAGCGAAAATAAATAATCTATTTACACAATTGACAGTGTGGACGATACTGACCGTATCGTGATGACTGCGGCTGGTCACGTTGCAACTTCTTGCGATAACGCGACCACAACGCAACTGCAAGAAGCTGCAGCAACATCATGAACATGTAACCACTTTTTATTGCTGCGATGTGGCTAGGTTTTGGTACGTGTGAATATACTCGTATGCTTGGTTGGAACTTTATTGATGAATGACATATTAATATAAATATTGAGACTTTGAACGATGAATTGTTATTTTAATTCGAATTGCGGCCGGAAACATTTCATAGTGGATAATTAAGGTAGTTTAAGGGGTTAAGAATTAGATTTTAAAGACATTCGTTAGAATATAAATGTTTTCGTTTTCGCTACCTACAAACATCAAGCGTAGTAAAGTGTTTTACTATTTGAATTAACTCTCCTGTACAAATCGTATGACGATGCGATATAAAATTTGTGATACTGAGCCTTTTGAATGCAATTTACGTCAGCAATAGCACAATGAAAGATATGAACGCTCTTACGAAACAACATTATATCACAATAAACTGCATGTATGAGATATATATGGGGTATAGTATAGTGCTATTTTTGTTATTTTAATAAATCCTAATGTTAAAATATTTGGCTGTTTCATTGATTCCCATAATAAAGTATCCTTTAGACACGCTCTTAGATTAGAAATCTGCTTTTGCTCGAGAAAGAGAATGTATGGTAATAACTATTGTTTTCTTCAATAAAACCAAGGTGAGACAAAATGGGGGTCTTTAACACACTGTGCGAGTGCTTCTGCCATGTCAGTAGAGTACTGTTTCATCAAATTCACGTAAGCCCGAGACTGGCCTTCAACGTTCGAAAATGAGCTCTATTGCTAAGAAGATAAGCAAACCACACTTTAGTTACCTACCTACCTATAGAATACTCAATCGTGCGTAATTCGCGTTGGAGAAATTGGTATTTCTAATACCTACCTATGTTTCTGGCAATTGTTCCACTCACTCAGTTTAAAGACCTTCCCCGGACTACGACAAACATTTCAAAACCAAAATCGGCTTAATCGGCCCAGCGACTAACGCAGTAATTCATTTTTGTATATTGAAATTTTTGTATACCATTTAAAGAAAAGCAAAACCACGAGATCAACTATTGTTTATGAAGGTGATCAACTATCGATTTCTATTGTAAATTTTATAATGGTGTCAAATTCAATAGTTATTTGTTATGCAAGGCTGGAAAGTTGGTTATTTAACGACGAGTTACCTTTATTGAAATCTGAGCAAGCGAAGGAATCGAGGAAGCGAGGATTTCAAAGGTACAAGACGCTAAAAACTTTTCTGCCGAGCGCAACACACAATTTTTCACCTCACAACAGCGAGGAATATTTTACGGTTGTTTCCGCGGTCAACTTCCGGTAAAAAATTCTTTAAACATAAAGTTTAATCTAAATATACCTTATTCTCGTTGTTTTAATGGTATAAAAAACTAAAATAATGAAAAAGGGAGTATTATAGTTAATTCAAAGTTATTTAAAGTGGGAATATATTGTTACTTATAAATAAGAATAAAAACGATTCCGTAAATGTTGACACTGACATGAGGTAAGGCAAAGACAATTTAAAAATAAAGATTTATGTCACAGTCCGAAATCCAATAATAGGTTGTGAAATCTCACCCAGCCTAATATAAAATTCTTATAACAAATAGTTTAATCTTATTGTTATTGTTTTTATGATTCAATGAACTAAAATAATATAATTAAACCAAAACGGAGTATTATAATTAATTTAAAGCTATTTAAAATAAGAATCAAATATAACAAAAAAGTCAATAGTGCGATTCGGAACGCATTAAGACATTTTTAGGTATGAAATTAAAAAAGTACTTTGCCGCCCTAGGCCGCAAATAGAGATTTTCTACGCCTAAACTGATTGACAAAACCTCCTTTTCAGAGCGTGTGAGGTGAAAAATATATTAATCCAATATTTTTTATTATATGATGTAACAAAAAATTTATGGTTTTCGCAATTTTTCCTTTATCTGTACTTTATGACGTTACTTTGTACCAAATTCAAGATTCTAAGTTCACGGGAACTTCTGATTCCCTTGCGAGTTTCGAAAATTTGCGGCATAAACGGCTGTATCTTTTGATTGCTTTGGCTTAGAAGTTTGATTTTTTCACAGCTCCAAGGGACAGTAGACCTGAGTATTAGACATAAATTTCAGTTTGATACCACCACGCGTTCCTGAAAAAAACGGTCTTGACAGACGGACGGACGGGCGGACGGACAACGAAGTGATCCTATAAGGGTTCCGTTTTTTCCTTTTGTGGTACGGAATCCTAAAAATGTTCGGGCAATGAAAAACTTACTCACGCTCACCCATTAATACATTTACTACGGTTTCTCGTCAGTCGCTAGCTTGAAGCCCTCAAGACCCGCGTCCTACCATCGGTACCAAAGGTGTCCCTAAAGTTTAAAAAATAAAACTAATGGTATCCGGAGCATATTTTTATTGATGAAGTATATAAGTAGATAGTTCAGTCCTTAAAAATAAAATGAAAATGAGATCAGAACTATTAGCCTAAAAATATCAATTTCAAAACAGATTATATTTTTAACGTGCTAACTTAAATGTCGTCGTTGTAAATCTAAATAGTACATATCTAAGTATTGCATGTGCATCAGATATGCTTATGATATGACGGTCAGCTCTAAAAGTGTGAAGTTCATTGGCACAACATATAAAACACATTTTATGTAAAACTAATCCATGTTTAATCGATTTTACATACAAACACATATTTTCATGGGTAATTATTAATTTGTTATATAAAGATAGTCTATTAAACCTAAGAAGTACCGTTTGCTGTTTCATATTTTTCAAGCCGAGATAATTTTGTAAAGGCGTAACTCGCACAATTTCAAATAAAAAATTCGTAAAACTATGTAGGTAGTCGTTAATTATGAAGATTTTCATTTAATCGCATGATTTACAATTTCTTAATCACTATTCAAATCCATCAAATAAAGCCAAATTAAATATGCACAAAAAAAATCTTTTTCAGCTTGCGTAGCATGAGCACCTCGACAAAGTTCTCTCGACACTTTTCTCGAAGGAGCGTACACTGCGACTGTGATATGAGCGGGACAGACATCGCGAGATAAGCGTCGACAGTGAATGGCGGCGCGCATGCTACGCGGGCTGTTCTTCGTTACAAAGTCACATCGTTAAGTCCTTTCCCACAGTGTGTTGAGAGTTGCGACACTTCGAATTCGCTTGTATGCGAATAATTGGTAAAAATATACGAATAATCGAACTTATTGATAACGAGTCGTAGTTATTCCAGCCTTATTTTACAATTTTTTACATATTTACATACAACTTTCAATGAAAACACATAATTGATATTAAAAGTATATAAGATTATTCATTTACCTCTCAGGCCCCGTATTATGACACACAATAGATATTCAATTGTTCTCTGGACACCGGTGTCCGGTTCGAGTTTGATGAATTAATATGGCCAAACCATAGTATTTTCCATTTCATAGAATAAAACATGAAGTGTTAAATTTTAAGATTTTACTACGACATAATGTTTAAACCCGAAAAAAAAAAAACGATTTATATACTCAAAGAACTTAAAAAGATATCTCGTATGAATCGGATATTATAGCTTTGACCCCGTCCTTATTTTTCAATATGTCAAAGCTGTCAAACGGTACTTCTTAGATTTGATAGACTAGGTATACAAAAATTTATTCGGGGCATACTTTTTACACTAGAAAAAAGAAACGTAACTCCGATAGATCAGACGGAAAATTTTATGCGCTTAACTCGGTTAAAAATACTCATAACATGCCATTTTTCCCCAACAAGTACATTTGAAAGTGCCCACTTATCTAGCTAGAATACATAGGCATACTTTATATGTAAATTCAGAAATTGATTTATATTACATTAAAAAAATCAGGTATGTTTAAGGTTAACAATTTTATTTTAGTCAATGTCAAAAATTCACACACGATTATTATTCTCATGATTTGCAATAATTATTTTGTTCAACGTTTATTGAGCTCGCCAACCAACTCAAAGATTCCTCCATTCCATACATTCCATATCATTGTACCTATGTATAATATAAACATTATATTTAGTTAAACTACTCGAGGCACAGTTCTACCCTACACTACATAATAGGAAAACAGATTTTGATTAAATATTTGTGACCTTTAGGAAAGTTTTATTAAATTCAACAATAACTACCTACAAATAGTGCATGTCAAAAAGGATAATTCTTCATCTGCGAATCATAAAGAGCAGCCAAGTTATTTATTTTCGCTACAAAATGAACCAAAAGTTTTATTTGTAGACTCATCCGAGGGCCTAGTGTGAGTTTGCAAATGTTCAAACGTTATTATCGCGTAAGAGTAAAAATTTTACTGATAGACCTTAAAACTATGGGAATAAGGTTGAGCATTAAAGTCTTAACGGAAACGCATTAGTAACGATTGGACATTTGCAAACTCTCACTAGGCCCTCTGGCCTGCGGCATCCTAGTTTCAATTCAATCCTATGTCTGGCACGCTGGCAATATTTATTTGATTTTAATTTTGTGCAGTTTCAATTTAAAACCTAACATTTCCGAAAGGACACCCGAGAGGGCCGACAGAATTACTACCTTGGTTATCGTATATAAATAATGATTGGCACATATTCCCGATATTTTAAATGGTGAATCCAGTTCCTGCAAGAGAGAAAAGGTAAGATGTTACATGTAATAATAAATTCAGAGTAATTTTTATGCCAGATACTATATTACATTAAATATTAACATTGGTGACTGCTGCCTGGGAATGATATCGCGGGTCTAGATTTGTGCAAGAATGACACCACACTCGATCGTACGTCGATCGATTATATAAATCAATCGTGGAACGCTTTATTCGACGCCGATAGTTTCCACCATACTAGGCCCCTATCGCGCAAGTGTCGTCGGTTTCGGCATCGACAGATGGATGTGACATATTGCTCTTAGTCTTTGGTAAGTTTTCATATGTGTCAAAAAGAAGCTGCATTGTGTCACATCCATCTGTCAAATGAAGCCGACTTCGATGCCGACGCCACTTGCGCGGTATGGTACCTGATTAACCATTTCGCTGCTGAATGTGTGAATACAAAAGTGCCTCCCCCAGGTAGCCTTGTCAAAAATATCTACAATGCTGCACTGTCGTCGAGATATCTAGTGTGGAAAAATCTCATTCTACGTACTGCTAATGCTGACGAGATATCTCGCTGGAAAAAAATCCTTCTTGTGGTACTGACGTCGAGTTATCTCTACGCCAAATTATATAGTCAACTTTTTCAATTTGTGGGTAATGTCATATTTGAATTGGTCAAGAGTAAACTAATATTATTTCATATACAAAATTGCAGGTAGGCTAGTTTTTAAAACAGCTTATTATGGTCTTTTATTCATACAACGTTGGAGAGTGATGTTTTGATTATGGAAGAGTAGCGGCCACCCGCGGTTTCATCCGCGTGGTTTCCGTTCCCGTGGGAATATCGGGATAAAAACTTTCCAGTTTCCTTTATATCGATTTTACTAACATCAGTACTTTTGTCAGCATATTGCAGAAAAGTAGCCTATGTTTTAATCCAGGTTCTTCTATCTTGGGCCAAATTTCATCCAAATCGGTTCAGTAGTTTTTGCTTGAAAGAGTAACAATCAAACAAACTGATATACATTCGCATTTATAATATTAGTTGGAAGTAGTAGAGAATATGCAAAATCTCTCAAGTTCGTCCAATACAAGTTCATTTGATTTTTTTTTATTTTTCATTACTTGCAACACAAAAAACTATATCCTTATTAATCACTAGGTATCTCAAAGATCGCTGGGACATGGTAACTTGGCACTGTTTGTAGAAGCAGTTTTGTATTTATGGTTTCCGTATACCAAGGCAGATTTTGTTACCCGAGATATCTTGTCAGCAGTAAGCGAAAGCATTTTTTCAAACGAGATAACTCGACGATAGCTTGAAAGGGTAAAGACGGTCTTAAGCAAAGGTTATTACAAGGTAGATTATTATTTCAAAGACCACAATGCATGGACGTGATACTAACATAAAAACATACTATTGTAAATGTATAAAAGGAAAATATTCTATCTGAGTATGAGAAAATTTTCCTCTTATATTTATATTTCAGGACTGTAGATTTGTGTTTGGCAACAACATGTTTCTTTATAAATGTTGTTGTTTCTGTTAAAGCTGATAAGTTTCTTGCGGCCGTGTTAGATGTCCTGAATGGCTGGTAGGGAAAAAAAATTGACGATTCGAAAGCACTTATGTCTATTTGAATAAAAATATTTTTATTCAAATAGACATAACTATGATAATCGATGCTATCGATTGACAATCAATCGATTGGTGTGGTAGCACCCTAATATACTTAATATATTGAATAAAGTTCCGATCTGCTTTTACTGAAAGCAAACCAATCTTAAATAGAAGCTGATACTGACCTTTAGAAGATCAGCTGCTAGTTTGAGCACGTTGTTGGCAACGGTCAGTTGTTCTTTGCTCTCTGGACGTTGTTCTATGGCAAGATGGAGGTTGATTTGTTCCGTCAAAATGGCCGACAAGCAGCCTCGGTACTTCCGGTTAACGTTGCTGCCCAGAGTGAGGAGTCGCAGGAGATAGATTCCGAGGCACGTACTCCACAACATAGCTTCTATTAACCAGACTCGTTCCAGTGTTATTGAATCCTAAACAATATAATTGACATTGTATGGTAGTTCCCACAAATAACTGTTATACCTTTTTTTTAGGTCTGTGAGAATAAAATACGGCCTTATTGTTTTTACAGAAAATCATTTAACGTATATGTCTATGGATTGATCTAATGAGATTGGGTTTCAAAGCAAAGAGTTAGAGAGAGAAATAGGGAGAGAAACCGCTTTGCTATTCTAACAGTGTGAAGCTGGGTATCATTACGCAACATTTGTTTATAAATAATTTTATAAACAGTGTTTCTCGATGTTTCATGATTTCTATGAGCAGTTTAAGAACAAGAGTGATGAAACATTGTTTCTGTAAACATTCCCCACCTCGAATGGAGAGCAAGACGAAACATCTAGTTTATAAACAAAAGTTGACAGGTGTGGACATATGTATCGCGATTCCTGGAAGTAGTGGCAGAGCATCACTATCTCCTCGGGCGCGGCATCCTAGCAACAACTGACAAATGTTGACTGCCAAATTTCAGAAACAGTGTTTACGGTAAACAATTTAGCAACATAGTGCTTAGTGTGAGTTTTAACACCTTACTCGCTTACGACGCAATATTTATATTATTCCAATTGTATTAAGGTTATCTGTCAAAATTTTACTCTCACGCGATGGTAACGTTTGGACATTTGCAAACTCACACTAAGCCCTCAGATGTTTCCTAATAAATACCCAGCTTTAGTATATTTATGTTTGTAATGCGGACGCTTGTGATCTTGATTGGGACGTTATCTCGCAAAAGGAGGCATCGGAGCGGATTCGCGAAGAGGACGCTCATGCGAATCGGCTCCAACGAAGACGGGTGGGGCGGAGGAGGCGGCGCTATGCGCACCTTATCCCCCTATAGCGGGGCTAGTGATGGGTAATGCTAATAATCCGGTTAATATCATTTGGATAATAATCGATTAAAATGCAGTTTATAGCCATTACTAGCCAATTTGGATGATAACCCTGCTATTAATGTTATTCTAGTGATTGAAAATTTCCCTTTATGGTTTTCAGGCTTAGGACTGTCAGATTAGGTTTTTATTTTTATCATCTTTATTTATTGTTAAATTTATGTGTTATTTAAAACTAATCTAACCCATTTAAACATTTTCAATCAGCTATTTACAATGATTTTTGTTGATTAGTATTTTTATATAAGTAGGTACTTAGTTTTTGTTTTTTTTTTCATTCATAATCAGTTATTTACAACGATTTTTGGGAATCACATTTTTATTGTTTTTTGTTGATATTTAAAGTTTTTTTGATTCTTCAATCAACCTTCAATCAAAAATATTCTCTAGCCTAATTATTGCTAGAATCACTGGATACTTCAAAATTTCTTAGGTTAGGCACATCCAATGGATCAGGCTCTAATGGATCAATTTCTGGTGTATTTCGATGTATAGGTTCATCATTGTTACTTGAGATGTCGTCGAATTCTGGCGTTGGAGAGCAAAGTTCTGAATCCATGTGAAAATCACTTTCTGTAATCACGCTTGCTGACGGTCTGTTTTCTAAATTCCAGTTGTGTGATATGTAAGTTATTTTTCCTGCTCGTTCAGTAGTCAGTTTATTCCTTTTATTTGTATGTACATCAGCTTGAGCACTAAAAGACCTTTCAGTGGCTGCTGACGAGCTGATAAAATAGCAATCGCAATTTTGTGAAGCTTAGTAGAGCTGCAAATCCCCTTCCGCCAACTAAGGGCATCGGTTTCTTCGACTTGGAGACCAAATAAAGCGATTCTTCCAAAAGCAATCTTTTGCTTTATAATCGGCTAACTCTTTCATGATGTTTATTTTTTAATATTGGCCCAATTCATAAATATATTGCATTGCTGTTATATCTTCTTCCGAATCTAATTCTATTCCATGGGAAGCAGGGTTGAGCAAATAAGCAGCCAAATGTATTGGTTCAATAGCCATTGCAGTCCGCTTAACAAAAAATTTCATAATGGTCTTTTTATTATCATTGTCAAGAACTGTAACGTCTGATAAAACAAAGTTGATTTGTGACCTTAGATTTTTGAATATAAGAAAGACTTTGTGTATTTTAGCCTTATCACCTTCTAATTGTTTAATAGCATCAGCAATCGGCTCTAAGATACATGAAATCTGCTTTAAAAGGTCCCAAACGGTGTCTTCCAGTAAATTGTTTTTAACATCTGAGGGAAGTTGTGCGGCTTTCTCGTCTATAGCCAGCGTTTTCAAAGCTATTTTTGTGTTCAGTAAACTTTTTAACAACATCAAATGACTACTCCATCTGGTTTTTACTGCTAGTTTAAGAGTTTCTCCGAAACCTATTCTTATAACTATGTTCTTAAGCAAGGAACTCAAAACTTGGTGGTTTTTATAGAGTTCAAAACTTTAGTTGCCGCGTCTATAACTTTTTCTATAATATCAATTTTTATAAAATCATGGCAAAGCAAATTTAGAATATGCGCAGAGCACCCCAGCTTGGTGATGTGTGGATGTTGCAATTTGACTAGTTGAAAAGCTTTTTGCATGTTTTTTGCATTGTCTCCGATCAGGACAATGAATTTGTTCTCATCACATTGTTTCATGATTCGAATGATTTGTTCAGAAATATATTCTGCTGTATGACGTGATTCTTCAGTAGGTAAAGTTTCCACAAAAACATCCATTGCATGGCTATTAATTAGTGCGAAAATTACAATAAAAGAAAAAAAAACATTTATTTCTTTAAAATACATTAATAGCAGGGTTATCATACATTGCATGGCTATTAATTAGTGCGTAAATTACAATAAAAGGAAAAAAAACATTTATTACTTTAAAATACATTAATAGCAGGGTTATCATCCATTGCATGGCTATTAATTAGTGCGAAAATTACAATAAAAGAAAAAAAAAACATTTATTACTTTAAAATACATTAATAGCAGGGTTATCATCCATTGCATGGCTATTAATGGTCACAAATGGATTATAATCGATAATAATCCAAACCATCCGGCTATTAACCTATCACTAAGCGGGGCGGTGCGGTGCGGGAGACGGCTCGTCAGTCGTCTCCCGGATCGCACGGTCCCCCTCACCCGTCTGAGAGATGGCTACGCTTGCCCAGCCATCTCTAGTCGCGAAGAGGCCCAGACAGCGGGCAGACTGTCGGTCTAAGGGGTAGTGTACCACCCTGATCCCCCATGGCCTACGGCAGTGTGATGGCATAACAAAAATCTTTTGACAAAAATCGACCCTATCTTGAGACATTAAGGTGCACTTTTATTTGTTCTCACACACCAAATGAAAGTGCACTTTAACCAACCCGCATTGGGACCGCGTGGTGGCAGATTCTTTTTATCCATCTATAACGAAGGCCTGTGCCCCAGCAGTGGGGAGGGGCCATTAAACTGGCTGATGATGTGAAAGATAAGTGTACTCACTCTTAGCAACTGCGCGCTTACACACGCCAGCAGAGTGAGAAACTGGCTGATGATGTGAAAGATAAGTGTACTCACTCTTAGCAACTGCGCGCTTACACACGCCAGCAGAGTGAGGGTCACCATGAACGCAGCCGACACTATCACGTCTACGGAGCGCTGTGGACCGCGCCGCTGAAAAAGTTCAATACATATAGGGCCGGTTTTACCACCTACTGATAAGTTTTGGATATCTTACGTGACAGTTAATTTGACATATTGTTCATATTACAACTATCAGGCTATCCAGAACCTATTTATAGGTGGTGAAACCACACTATGATGGCCGTTTTGACACCTCACTTGTGCAAAGTGTAAAAAAAGAATATACGTTATCAGGCATTGTTTAGGAAAGGTAGAAAGGTCCACAACCGGTGAGGCTTTACAAAACTTTCAAATTTCTCCAATCGACTTTGAATTTTAATACTTAAGCCGTAAAGTTTAATATACTGAAGTGAGGTGACTAATGGATAACCATAGCTTACCGCTATTTTAATATTACGCCTAATTAATACAATTATTTATTTAACATGCATGAAACAAGGGTACTAAATCAGTACTAAAGCAGAGAGGGAAGGAACAGAACTGTGTTTTCATATATTTGTCAGTAAAGTTGACTCTCTTTAACGCTCAACTGTCGTGTTAAATGTGAACACAGAGCTCATCGCCGCTCCACACCGTTAGATAAAATGTTTGATGAACATTATTATGCCAGACTGATTTAAGTAAATAATGAAAATGCTGATCAAAAACTTACCCTCAAATACGACCGCGTGGACAGCCAAGTCTTTATATTCCGGACAGTATTCAGTCTAAAGTGTGGCAGTTCCGACTTCCTAGCGCGTCGAGCTGACGTGAGGTGTGAGAACAGTTTGGCGTACAAAAACCGCTGCTTGTACGCTCGCTCGGCCACCGCGAGCAGGAAGAACACGAGACCGCTGAGCGCGAAGCTTAACACGCAAGAAAGCATGTTCGTTGATATCTCCCTGTATCGGGAAATTCAGTAAGTCATGATTACAATGTTCAGTAATTAACTAGTTGGAAGTTCTGTGACAATATAAGAATACTTGTAACAATTCATGCACGACTCAAACCGCCCGACCGGTGCGAGTCAGGGCACGCACGCAAAAACACATTTCACAATTAGCTTGAAGAACTTGAAATTTGCATACAACAGTTAAGTTTCTTATTAAATCATCTCGTATCAGTTTCGTAGTCCAAGCTGCGTAAATTCTAAGCAAAACAGAACTTAATAACTGTATAGAGTATAAGAATGAAGACTGAAACCACGATACAGGATTATTATTTCTTGTTTGATGGGGGACTTGATTGTCAATTCATAGGATACTAGATTTTAGAGCCACTGACTACATAAAGCATTTCCCCACAACCAATCTCACTATTTACTCAAAGTGGTTGTTTAATTTAATACAGGAATTTACCGATTACGTCAGCGCTCTATTTAAAACACAGAAATAGAACATCAAACATAGGCAACTTACCAGAAATTGTCACCAAATGCACCATTAAATAAACAGAATAGCGATCCTTGGCTGTAACTGATCACCAACAAAGGGATGTAAGTGATCGGTGACATCGCCTGCAGCTCTTCTTCTGATCTGGTTTCTTGATCTATTGCCACCTAAAAATAATGTATAAGGTTTATTTTTATTGCTTCCTTTGTTACTTACAAAACGTAGTCTAAAGTAAGATCTAGCTTACAACCGATGCTGTCGGAATGAAATGATCCGAATGAAAGTGTAAAGTAGTAAAGCTATTGGTCACTACAAACGTTAGATAATGTTTTGTAGTGACTAAAAGTTTTAAAATTATCCACAACGAAAAGAAAAAATTTATCAGTCAAAATATAATTACAACTGCTGTTTAAGTAACCTGTCTATAGTCTTAGTCCTCTGTTAGAGTAAAACAACTTGAGTGCTAAGTCATCTACCGCTCTACGAATTGGAAAATGTACCCTAAGAACGACTCCACCGAGACGGAGTGGAGCAGAGCAGAGAGAAACAAGCAAACCTGCGTTTTCATACATTTGACACCCTCAATCTTCTAGTTTTATTCAATAAAATTTTAAATGTGCTCCCTCCGTTCCCTGTTTCTTAGCCGCGCCAGGAAATAGTGTTATAGTTGGCGCCCAACGTGGGGCCAACTGTCAAATATACGAAAACCCTGATCCGTCCACATTTCCACCTCAGTGGCGACTGAAGCATTACTTTAAAATAATCATCGTGTCACTGAGCGATTTCGACGACAGGATGCAAAATCAACACCGACTAGAAACAAGACGTGCAAGTAAACAAAAACGCACATCTAACCGAGGGATATAATCCGCACGCGCTGACTGGGTTGGACATGTTTGTCAAATAAAATAGAAAAAGACAGTTTTCAAATGAAGTAGAATAGCAAACAAAGTTCATAGCGTTATGAAAATGTTTCGATGTACCTTTGTGCACACGCGCGTATTATACTAGACATAACACCTGGTTCATATATTACCTGAACGAGTCTAGAAACAGGCGCAAACAGTGCTATCGCGGCGGCCATAACAATGCCAGCCCACAGACAGCCGTCGGCCGCCATGGCCCGCTCGGCACGCGCCACCACGTACCAGCTGATGTCCACTGCCGACAGCTCGGCGCGCAGCGTGGACCCGCGTTCCCACATCGTGCACTTCACTATGGAGAATTGAAACTAACTGAGACGTTTGATCGACTTTACTAACACCAGCCCTTTCTAGCATGAACACCACTATATCACGTGATATGATAAGGCACATGATGCAGTCTAGTTTAGCCCGCTAAGATGTTAGCGAGACAGTGACACGTTAGTGAGTTACGGTTGTCAATAAAAGTGAACCAAATGCGGATTGGGATCAACGAACGGAACCAAAAACTAGTACCAACGAGTCTATAAACGGACGTGGCCATAGCGATGCCGGCCCACAGACGCCCGGACATCAGCTGGTGGTATATCAGCGGTGGACAGCCACAGTTGATGTCCACCGCCGAAAGCGCGGCGCGCAGCGTGGACCCGCGCTCTGTGCAAGCACGGGCGAATCGTGCACTTCATTAGGGATAATTGACACTAAGATTTTTTATCAACGATATCCGGCTCGAAGGACCAAAAACTGTAGCGGACGACAGAGCTTTAATATCAGGGAAAGGTAACACGTAGAAAATCACAAACTCAATAAGCGCTATTGTAACACTAATTTAATGCAATAAAATCATATGACAAATAAAGTAATCTAGGTTAAGAACGTGGCCCAATGCGGATTGGGATTAGCGACTGGTACCAACAAGTCTACGAAACAGGCGTGGCACTAGTGATGCTGGCTCACAGACAGCCGTCGGCTGCCATGGCCTATGAAATTCAAATCATTTATTCAGTCTAGGCTGTTACAAGCACTTATGAACGTCAAAGAAGCTACGCCATCGGTTCACAAACCCTACGGCGGGAGACCTTGTAACGAGAAGAGCCGGCAAGAAACTCGTCAAGGGCTATTTTTTTCTCGCTGTTTTATTTCATACAGAGTCGTCAAATTGAAAAGTGAGTTTAACATATCAGTAAGGTCAATTTCCATCACAAAAAGAAAATACTAATTATAATATTACATTTTATGGTTATATGGTTATCCTAACCGTAAACAATTTTCAACTCGCAAGAAAGAACTTACATTATAACATTTCTCGCATTAAAAGGTTACTGTACTGCAAGTTGAGACGTCAACAGGTCAATAGCAATTTATTTTAGATGAAAATATTTAAGCTCTAAGCACAACGTTAAGACAAGCAGACTGACGTAGACCCATTTCCGCTGGCGGCACCCGTTCACGAGCATGACGCATGAACCAGCCATCGCTTCGCTCAACCATATTTTAGGGAACGTAATGACCCGCCTCACACGACACCGCCGAAGAAACGTTTGAGTGAGCATGACGTACTTCAGGTACTTATGTTAAAGTGTATAAATATAAAAAATACAATGGCAACAAAAAAAAATAAAGAAAATAAAGATAAAAGTGCATTCATGTAAGACGCAACTTACAATGTTACTGGGAAACGCATCAGCTGGGTCATAATCATAAAGCGTATTTAAAGTAAATTAAAAATAATAATAATGACTTTAATATACTTAATTACAATAATTGGAGAACATTACTTATTTTTATTTATTCTGATCAAGCAGTGCCACGTTCTGAATTCAAAATAACATAAAAATTATAAAATTGAAACAAAAATATAAATATCTCAACACATTTTAACACAATCAGACATGAGTAGACCCATCCCACTGGCAGCACCCGTTCACGAGCATGACGCATGAGCCAGCCATCGCTTCGCTCAACCATATTTTAGGGAACGTAGCGACCCTCCTCACACGACACCACCGTAGAAATGTTTAAAGAGAGCATGACATACTCAAGCTACCTGCGTTAAAAGTTTAATCTAATACTATACTAAACAAATGAATGACACGGCTACAACTTCGATAAAATAAAACAAAACATTTATGAAAAAGCTGTTTTGTCATTCAAATAATCCTTTATAGTATAATATCCTTTCTTTAATAGACAATCTTTTACATGAATCTTAAACTTTTCAAAAGGCAAATCCAAAACACATTGTGGAATTTTATTGAAAAAATTTACACCAAGACCCAAGAAAGATCCGTGAACCTTTTTTAACCTGTATCGAGGCATTACAAGTTTATTTTTATTTCTCGTATTAAGATTGTGCACATCACTATGTTTGGTATATTCTGATAGATTGCGACGAACAAAAATTAAACAGTTCAAAATAAATTGAGATGCAGCTGTTAATATACCTATCTCTTTGAACTTATCCCTAAGAGATGTTTTAGACCCTAGCTGATAAATTGCTCTTGTTTATATCAGCTGCTGTCCCCCACAAAAGAATACCATAAGACATGATACTATGGAAATAACTAAAATATACAATCCTAGCAGATTCAACATCTGTTAACTGTCTAACTTTTCTAATAGCATATGCAGCTGAGCCAAGTCTACCAGCTAATGCCGCGATATGTGGGGCCCATTGGAGTTTTGTGTCTAGAGTTACACCCAAGAAAACAGTTGAATCGACTAAATCAATTTTTTCTTTATTAATTTCAATATCTATTGGCAGGACTTTTACATTAAGCAAAGAAAATTGGATACATTTGGCTTTCCTTGCGTTAAGTTGTAAGTTATTTGCATCAAACCAAGTAAGAATTTGAGAGAGTGCCATGTTTATATCGTCATAATGAGTTTGATTTTTGTCAATGTTAAAAATAATACACCGTAGTGGTTAAGCTTCAACAGCAGCGTCTGATGATCTACGCAATCGAAAGCTTTGGATAAGTCGCAAAAAATGCCTATAGCATTCTGCGAGGCCCCCTCCCAGGCCTTAAAGATGTGCTTTAATAGCGCGACCCCAGCATCAGTTGTAGATCGACCCTTTGTAAAACCAAATTGTTTATTATGCAAGAGATGATTCATATTAAAGTGCGTTAATAACTGTTCGAGTATTATTTTTCAAATATTTTACTTAAGACGGGTAATATTGAAATTGGTCTATAATTACTAGGGTCTTCTTTATCTCCAGCTAGGCGATTGCGTAAAGTCAATCGTATTCATTTGACAGTTCATATTGTATCATAATAAATGTCATTCCATACAAATCGCAGCCGATTGAATACGATATGAACTGTCAAATTAATACGATTACCTTACGCGATCGCACCCCAGATTTAAATAATGGTATTATTTTACTTAATTTCATAAGATCAGGAAAAATTCCTTGATCAATACACAGATTAAAAATGTCAGCAAGATAAAGAGCAATAGTATAAACAATTCCTTTGACTATATTAACAGATATGCCCCACAAGTCTGTAGAATTTTTCATTTTTAGTGATTTAAAAGCTTTTACAATGTCTATAGCATCGTTTTTTTTTAAAGTAAACAATGACCCGCATTCCGTTACGTTCCTTTTAAGCATAGAGAGTGACGCTGCTGGTGAAGAACCCAAATTCGAAGCAGTTACTAAAGGAATATTCACAAAAAAACATTCAAAAATGTTAGCGATTTCTTTGTCCGACTTTACTATTGTATTATTGACGTTAAGGTGGAACGATTTTCATACAAAAAACAGTCGAGATAATCTTGGTAGATTAACAGAATTAATACTTAAATATATGTGCCACTATTTATTCTCGGGTATTCATTTGCGCTTAATTAATAAACAAACATTGTTTCATTCAGAAATCACCTATAAATGAACACTAAATTATTGCAAAAATTACGACTGTGTATGTGACAAATGTCGTGTACGTATACAAAAATCGCGACGTTGCCATTCCATGCGGCTAAGACGCGCAACGCGCGAAGTTGCCGCTCTTACGTTTGTCTCGATTTAATAATTGTTTAAATTTCTCTTTACTAGATTTTTCAGCTGTGTTGCCGTTGCGTCCCAAAAGAGATGAGTTTCGTCAGTAATAATTTACTTTGGGATTATGATATAAAGTTGTGATTTGTAGGATTTATCTTGACTCCGATTTTAAAAAATGCTAAACACGACTTATATTTTGTTTTTTATGCGTAAATCTTTTTTTCTCTCATCACTGTAAAAAAATAGAAAATAAGATTTTATAAAGGAAAAAAAAAAACGAAAATTGTATCTGCTTCGTGCAAATAAAATTTACTTGTATTATGTAACGTACTTACTTAATATTTTTATTTTTTTTTATTTAGACAAATGTCATGTGGTCCCTTTTCAAATATTAAATTGTCCGCAATCACATCTACGTACTGACAACACCGTTCCGTATTTGTCATTTGTTTGTAGTGTTTTTTCATTGTGACTAGGGAATGGGTCCAGTAAAAATTTCACTGAAATGAAAATTAAATATAAACGAAATTTATGAAATCTTTCAAAACGGGTGGAAATATTTCAGTTTTGAGTGAAATTTATTTTCTGACTAGGAATGATTTATTTTACGTAAATCTTAATGATTTAACGATCTTAATGATTTATTTTATTTTTAATTTTACAATTTTAACGTATTAAATGTTCACTTAGCTATTCAAAACATCATAAGAATGATGATAGCATAGAGATAAACATAGACTAAGCCAAATACAAAACATGAATTTGACGTCACATATCACTTGACTATTGTTGTTTCGACTATGAATCAGGACATTTGCGCGAAAAGCTAATAACGCGAAAGACTCTTACACGAAAAGCCGTTTGCTCGAATAAACATTTGCGCGAATAGTGCACAAATGTAATTAAATTTGCCTCAATTATTGGTCAGTTAGCCTTCAAAAACATTTTCACCGTATAGCGCATGAATGAATGTTAGCGCTATCTCAGCACTTTTTTTTCTAGATTGTACTTAAGATTACATAATACATATTTAAGATACACAAGAGGTTAGCACTTTTTATTTTATAAACTCTCAGGCATCGGAAAACGAAACACAATAGATATTTAATTGTTTCCAACCCCGGTGTTCGCTGCGCTGCTTTACGAATTAAGTATTTGTTGAATAATACAATTTCATTTTGAGGTAAGTACTTAATAGTAATTTTTTTTGGGGAATTTTTGCTTACTTACATGTTTTATGTATTAATATTTTATAATATCAGTATCTTTATAAATTAAAACACGAAATTAGTTATATGCACATAAGTGCCTTTAAAGACTCAATGCTCAGAAACACGTGAAGTATCAAATTGATATTAATAAAGATTAAAGTCTATGGTTCCCCCGAACTGTAAAAATCAAGCTTCTAAGTTTTTACATCACCATAATAAATTATCGCAGTAAATTAAAGCTTTAAAGGTAGAATTTAACAAGATTTATGAATTTCACCACATAAGTAAACAAAAAGAGTAAGTATAAAAATGGCGTCTCGAGCTTGATTCCAAAACTATTATAATATAAAATGGAGATTGTAACTAACAAACAAGTAGACAAAATATGATCATTTGCGCAAATTTATATACGCGCCAATATACCGAAAGGAGCTAAA
Source organism: Chrysoteuchia culmella (assembly GCA_910589605.1). Classification (NCBI taxonomy): domain Eukaryota; kingdom Metazoa; phylum Arthropoda; class Insecta; order Lepidoptera; family Crambidae; genus Chrysoteuchia; species Chrysoteuchia culmella. The sequence goes on along the minus strand of OU342650.1, from coordinate 12,043,669 downwards.
TGTATTGATTTTAAATAAAACTAATATAATAGTATTGTAGTATTGTACTAGCGGATCCTCGCGGTTTTACACGCGTGGTACTTACCTGTTCCCGTGGGAATATCGGGATAAAATATAGCCTATGTTAATCAGGGATAGTGTAGCATCCTAAAAGAATTTTTGAAATCAGTCCAGTAGTTTTTGAGTTTATTCATTACATACATACATACACATCTTTCCTCTTTATCACTACATAGTATAAAGCAAAGTCGCTTCCCGCTGTCTGTCCCTATGTATGCTTAGATCTTTAAAACTACGCAACGGATTTTGATGCGGTTTTTTTTAATAGATAGAGTGATTCAAGAGGAAGGTAAAATAACCTTCAATATATAGTAGAGAAATACTGTAATTTTTAAGGTTTCTAATGTGATGTCGTAAATGATTACATTTTTTCCGCTTACATTGCAAACGCAGGCTGAACCCTACGAGATTTATCAATATAAGGTAATAAGTATTTGTACACCTTGAAAATGTCTACAGAAAACTCCGCGGTGGTTTATGTTTAACCCACAATAGCATAAGTCGTGTAGTCCACGCGGGCGAAGCCGCGGGCGGGAAGCTAGTAATATTATATAGTATAGAAGTATAGAAAACGGTAACATGATGATCCAACAACCACCACCACTTTTTTTTTGATTGAGGAAACACTGCAATTTTAATCAAAATCTGTTCAGCAGTGGTTTAAAAAAAAGATATTATAATGGACAAACACACTAAGAAATCTTAAAATTTAGAGTATCAATTACATTCTTGTCACTTGTGCAATTTAAAAAAGTTGCAATTGCATTTGTTGCAATTTATACATCAAAATTAATATTGTGATGTTATTTAAATAAACAATAATATAAAATAAATAATAAAAAAAAATCTACCATCAGAAGTCTCGAACCTTAACTCTTTGATATCTAAGCCGAGTACGTAGACCGCTGGGCTACTTTATCATTTTCAGCTGGGTCGAAATATTCTACTACAAGAAACTCAGAAATAAGGTATGCATGTGTGAGTGATTAGTAAAATTGGGAGACAGAAACACTCTCTCGAGATATTTGGATGATTTATGTACTACAAAAAGATAATTGTTGGTTTCGAAAATTCAATATTTATTTATAGAATGCGCTTATAGTATTTTGAGTTAAAAAGATACAAAGAACAATTAACAAATAAATAAAAACTACTAAATAGCGAAAGTAGCGCCATCTAACGACCGTTCAGCTTTTTGTAACTTAATCGTTCCACCTTAAGCGCCATACTACGGTCACGTGGTTTATATTTACCAGTTTCACGATTAATGACATCGTCGTTTTAATTTTATTTTGGGATTGTTTTATTTTTGTTTTTATGAATTTAGACCTTGCAACAGAACATATATTTTTGAACGTCTTAGAATATTGTTTACATATTCTAGGAAATCTGGGCTATGGTTAGTTTCTCTTAATTTATAAAGTTCATAAAGTCACAAAACTTTAACTTTTGAGTACATTTAATAGTCTTAGGTTTAAAGCAATTTTGAAACTCATTAACAATCAGTTCAAAGAGGTCTCCGTATAGAACATTGGGATTATCGTGGGTATAAGGCATTAATGGTATATTACATTCCACACCGTTTTTAAAATTGTCTAATCGTTTCTTAGTTATAGGCCTGCATTCTATAATTTTCGTATCGTCAACAACATTTAACTTGTATGCTAATTTCAATCCATAATGGTCAGATGAAATATTGCTAAAGACCACTTTGCTTACTGGATCACATTCTGAAAAAACATTATCCAAGCAAGTAGCAGAGTGGCTTGTCACCCTAGTGGGATCAAAAAACTGATTGGTTAAATTAAAAGAATTAAACAATGCCAGTAAACGAGTAGTCAATGGAGAGCTTACTAGAATATCAACATTAAAATGTCCGCATACCATCACTGGCTTAATTAGCTGCATACAAATTATCACCACTGCTGGGGAACATCCTTATCGATGGAAAATGAGAATGACCCACGGTCCAATCCCAATGCGGATTGGGAGTGAGGACAGGGTAAACATATTTGTCTTGTACAACCACGACCTCTGCGCAAAAGGCTGGTATCCTCCCTACCCTTGCGCCAAACAGATCGTTCTAATAATTACTACAAAATTATTTATAAGAGTAAAGTAATCAATGTTTCAAGTTAGCAAAAATAAGTTTTAACATACTTTAAACACATAGTTTAAAAGATCTGTGCTATACCTGTATCACTGGTAGGATCTAGCAGAGCGAACGGATCCCAAGAGCTATCTGCTGCGTAATGGAACTCTACATCGGAATGTCCGCCTTCAGACTGTGACCCATAGCTGCTCTCTTCACCTGTCAAATATAAATGTATCATAAGTTACAGACCTACATTAGACAAAAATATACCCCAATTTTAATTAAATTGATTTTTATACCATACAAAATTAGATGTGTTATGCAAACACATGCCTGTTTACAGTTTATAATTATAACCCTTTCCATCGTGGTTTTTTCACCAAATTTACTACCCAGATTACATTCAGGTTTACCATTACAACATTAAGCCGATTTACACACCCTAAAGTGCAGTTAAATTTTTTGTCAGTTTTTTCATGCGTCTAATTTGTAGGCACCCTAATTTATGGATGTGTAAAACGGCCGTCACAAACACATCATCTATTGTAGCAAAGACGCTTGGACACAGTAAAAATAGAAATTACTTCAGATTCCATTACTTCAATTTTGAGCTATAACGTCCGTCATATTAATGTTTAAACCAAAAGCATGACACTCAGTTCACAGTTCTGGTGCTTTTAAATTATGAATACTTCATGTCAGTATCAAGAGGTCCATTTAAAAGAAAAGAGGTTCAACTGGCGAGATATGAATTTTTTATTGAATAATCCCTACGTAATGAATGAACTTGTTAATAAAACAACAGACAACATAGCCCAATAGACACCGCATTGGCAAAGCCATCCTTTCGCCAAGCATAAATGGTGGTAGCACAAATATGCCCTTATCAAATTGGTTAAAATTATTCCAAATTATGACGCATAAAAATTTGAATGACTTATTTTACAAACAAGCCAATCAAAACGAGCAGACCTCTCCCTCTCCCCAACATTTTTATGCAATTTTGTTACTCTGTTGAAGTTCATTGATTAGGTCTATTAGGCTCTGTTGTCTGTGGTAAAACAAAAATGTGCTTACTGTTAGTGGTTTGGCCAACCCAGTCTGACATGGTATGGTGCGATGGGAGCGCGATAGATGGCGCCGAAGCCGAGCATTCGCCATCGGACGACGATGACTGGTAATTGTCTAATTTCTACACAAACAACACATTATTATGGACGATGCCTAATGTATGTGCAACAACGGGTTTAATTTTACTTATAAAATGAAAGGAAAGCCCCTTAGCTTAAAATTTTAGAATTTAATCCGAATTCAGAGTGCTGAACCCAAAAGAAACCAATTTGAGCAACTAATTCGATAATATTCAAAGTTTATTTTCTTAACAATTACTAACAAAAAAACGACAACACGTCTAGTGTAAAAGCTGACGTGCTGTTGATTCTAGAAATCTTTGAATATAATAGAATTACATGCCGTTTTCATTATAAAATTGAATCTCGACGTAACCAATAATGTTAAATTATATTTTTTAACACATAATTATAGCAACATTGGACTCGCAACTTGTGAACGAAACCGGTAACAAAATGACGATTTGTGAGAGTGTCGTAAAAAAATCGCGTCTAGTTGCGAGTCCATCGTTGCTTTAAATTAAAAATAAGTGTGATGTCACTTGGGAATTATCAATAATATATTTTGTTGAATATTATCCTCCTATTTAATTTCAACTCTTTTTGGCAACCAAAAGTAGTTTAAATCATAATTTAAAATTCACAGACAACAAGACCGTTATTCATGGTGCAAAGCAATGACGGTTATGTACTGGCAATAATCGAATGACAGAAATCAAACACATTAACCAATACCTTTTCTGTCGTGCTTATCCGTTCCGTCTATCACCTAATGTTATAAAAATTAATAGGTTAATAAGTGTATTCAGAATGATAAAATGGTGCTGACAATAAATAAATACCTACAAAGCATTAAATAAACATGTAATTATTATATTACTGAAAATAAAGACGTTGATTACCTTACGTTTCTTCTTCACGGTAGTGAAATCTTCGTCACTGGACTCTTTACGTATGGCGTCTTGCATCCACGACCCTCGGAACCTCACTCCGACTCGTTTCGTGGCGGTTGGACTGCTAGTGGGAGCTCCACCATCAGATTCTGGGTCAACAGACTTTTCATCATTTTCCTTCTTTGTACTTTTCACTTCTACGTTAGGACTTTTTTCTTCTTTAGGAACATTCAAACCTTCTTTGTCATTTGCTATTTCTACTTTTTCGCTAGTACGTTCACTCTCTTTGGCTGGAGCTTCACTATCTTTTGTTTTATTTTCAGCATCACTTCCATTAGAGTTGTATCCATTAAGACTTTCAAACCCGTCATCGCCATCAGCGAATATTGCTCTTGCGATGTTTGCTTGTTGGCTTTGTCTAATATTAAATGATTCTAGATGTTTCTTTGTTAAATTAGCTTTAAAACCAAATGAAGTACTAGGTGTCGCATCATCGGGCGGTGGTGTAAAAGTAACTATAGGTGCTGTGAGATCAGGTTTCTTCCAAGGCATATAGTCTTCATCGTCAGAATCTTTAGCTTTTACTTTAATTAAGGACTTATTTTTAATAGGTGTATCAAGTTTTTTAACTAGCTTTTCTTTTATCAGTTCTTTCTTGCGTTTTCTAAGGAAATGAATTAATTAATAAAAAAAAAATTAGAAATTATAATTCGTGTGATTGTATCACACCGATTATCTAGCCCACGTTAAATTTTATATAGAACTTGTGTTATGGATAATAGATAACGGATAAGTATACTTATATACTTTTTTTTTTGTAAATACATACTTAGTATACATATTAAACACCCAGACCAAGACAAATAGACATGTTCATGCACACAAATATTTGTCTTGTCCGGGGATCGAACCCGGGACCTTTGGCGCAGAAGGCGGGGTTAGTACCTGCGCCAAACAGGTCGTCAAATTGTTAGTTATCAGTTTATCATTTCATTTCACACTGGATCTGATATCGATGTCGTCACCACAAGACCAGAGACGTGGTTAAAATGACTATAATATTCAAACGTTAATTTTTTATACAATATATAATTAATTGGGTAGATATTAATGTAATGAATCAACAATTTGGATAACAGAACGTGTGAATATAACATGAATAAAATAAAAGTCAACGCAAGTATAACGCAGGCCACACTGCAGCAGGCGGGCGGGTTGGCGTGGCGCGCTACAGAAACTATGCGAGCTAAGCGAAGCTTTGGCGAGGTAAAGTATGTGGGTTCACGCAGAAAACTTTGTTAATCATTACTAGTTTCACACAGGCTCATACCGCAAACTTTCGAGCCACCTGGAGATGTATTTTTGAATCATTAGAAATTCTCATGCGAATTCAATTCGCATTCAAATTGAAAGTCGGTGAGACTTACTTTTTGTCGCATTTTTAAATCACTCGAATACGCTGTTCCCGTTTTCTTAAACTCCCTTGACATAATTTAATTTTACGCAGAATATTTAAAAACCGGAAATTAACTCTCCATAGATTTTCAAAAACCAATACTGAATCGGACTCGAATTACGTGAAACGAAACGTTTTTGAGTTGTCAAATTATCCGTCATGTCAATGTAAATTTGAAATGACATTATGTGCTTAACGTCAAACTTACTACCGCTCGAATAAAAAAAGAATGCCCGACCATTCTTTTCCACTCGTTGCAGATTCGAATGAGAATTGGAATTTCAAAAGTACGGTTTTTAGCATTCGCATGCGAATCTTGCGATTAGTATGCGAATAGTAAATCGAATGATTCAAAAATACGTCTCCTGAGCGACATGAACGAGTTAGCTAGCGAGCTAACTAGTGACTTGAACGAGGTAAACGGGTTAGCATCGCTGGAGTCACTTAGTTTAACTCGCTAGCATAGCTTAGCTCGGTAGTTTGCGCTGTGAACATATGTAAGAAAAGAAGTAAATCGAAGCTCGCCCGACTGCTGGCTGTCGGTTCTGTTTCTGTAATCTGGAGGCCTACTCTCTAAGCCCGTCAACTAAGGAACGGGCCCCCGTCCGTAAGTTTCCCGAACGGATACGGATTACGGATGGAGCCTACTCTCTATTTATTTCGGATGTACTAGTTTTGGACAAACGGCACAAACACATTGGGAGTAGGGACAATGTCAAAACGTATTCTCATTAATTCTTAGTTCGGGTCTCCGAACTATTAAGCTGTCCGTAGTTGATATGGAATAGGAAACGTCCGTAACTTAGGCCGAAACTACGGGTATCGTGCTTAGAGAGTAGAAATCCTGTTTCCTATTGTACTAAATTTTGTAATTATAACACGCTGTTGGTCTTCCATAAATAAAATAAATTAATACCTTAAGCCATCCGTAATGTCGTTACGCGACTGCCTGCGTCGGAACTTGGTCGGTTTGTTAGCGGCGGCCTTGCTCTGACTTGACGTCGCCCCACTCTCGGCGGACCCACCTCCGCTGCCGCCATCGCATTCTGACCGAGATCTCCTAAAGGTATTTCAGATTTTTATTATATTTTTCCAATTTTTGGGATTCCTATCAGTTGAATGGAGCGGAGCGAATGAACGATGATTTGATAGACGCATGGCATGGGGTCCCAATCGGAACGGAACATCATAATTGTCTTGAACTACAACAACCTATTTCTTAGTAGTGAGAGCAAAACAAAAAAATGATATTCTCTGATTATGCTAGACTAGCTGTGCCCGAAAATTAATTCGCGTGAGAACCGGAACATTGTTTGCAATCCTTCCCGACTAAAGTTTTGTTAAGGCGGTCTTTTTAACCAACTTAAAAAAGGAAGAGGCTATTGAGTCGCCTATTTTCTTTACTTTTTGAAGAAAATATTTAACACATGATACCATTTAATTACATTATTATCAACTTATCAATTCGTCAGTACCTACGCACTTACCCATATTTTATAATAGAACTAAAAGTTCTTATTAAAATGCAAAGTAGCATCTTATTGAAGTCGGGTTTTTGTTGTGATGATAATAATTAGATAGCCGATGCCTGTGATTTAGTTTCATCAGTCATGTTTCAATGTGGTTTTGTAACACGCCTTCGAAATTAACAGATTAGCTCAAGATTGTTATTGTCACCCACCCCGCGACCGACCTTAGCGAAAGTAACGTAGGTTGTATACTGGTAAAATTGTACACACGTATAGAGAAATAGGTAATACTCCATAAGAAAGTCTACTGGTCGACTGGGAAGTTCATCGACTGTATCTAAGTAATAATAACTGCGCCTGTCTTTATTGAGGAGCATCTTTGAGTCATACCATTATAACAATCATGATTGGACAACATGAACCCATTCTTACCCCCTGTACCTATTGCTCTATCCACAGAACAAAACAACTTTACGGGCCGCTTTTAGCACCTACTAATAAGTTCTAGATAGTTTAATTGACAGATCTTTTGACAGTTTGTTATATGTATAAATGACTAATTTCATGCCTCCTAATCCATAACTTATCAGTAGTTGGTGAAACCGACCCTTAATGAAACATTTCGATTCGTTATTAGCGATTTAAAGTACTGAAACCTGTCTAAAGGGCTATCCACACATTTCCAGGTCCGGGCTATCCGTATTCCGAGTTGTCCGTTTCAGTGTACCCGTCAGGGACGTGCCATCCGTTACCCGTGTTCACACATATCAGGGAAATCGGTATCAGTGTAATCTGTTTCTTTCTGATACGCACACATCACGATGTCCTTATTTAACCAAGAAGAGCTAGCAATGATTGCAATAGCGCTAGATGAAGAAGAAGCAGATGACCAAGAAGACCATCAGCAGGCAATAAAACGTATTTGGGTATGTGAGCTGTGGAAAGATAGAGAAACTGCAGGAGAAAGATATAGATAGCACTGTCAGAGCGTCCGTGCGTCCGAGCGTGCTCCAGGATACTGACGCCTGACACGGAGCTGTGTGAACAAGTTCATACAATTTGTACGTAACCTATTTTTTCCCCGTCCCTGACGGAACACGGCACAAAGACGGAACAAGGACGAGTTCCCGGAAATGTGTGGATAGCGCTTTAGTAAGAACAAAAAAGTCATGACGGCCATGTCAAAAATCTATTTACAAAAAATACGCCAGAGTTGGTGCCAGTGTACTAATGTACCTAAGTAGTTAAAGTTAAGGTTCTATTATTATTAAGTTCATATAATTTTTAAAAGCAGCGTAATCGACAACGTTTTCAAGATTTTCTGAAAACTACTATAGGTACGGTATGAGGAGACGCAGTGGTTCGCGCGCTAGGCCTATGATTTAGTTTCGCAATGTCGGTCATGGGATAGGTGACCAATTATTTACTATATGTTCTGTGCCTTGGAAGGCACGTTAAACCGTCCCGGCTGTATTTGCGGTCATGAAAACCCACCAATCTGCATTGAGCCCGCGTGGCGGATCATGTCATGGCCTATTCTCCTTATCTTATAATTTATCCTTCCATAAGGAAGGCCAGTGTCCCGGTAGAGGGGACATAAAAAATGGTTAATGACGACTGTTCAATCTGTTCATAAGTACTGAAACATTAAATAAAAAAAATTCAAAAAGACTTCAAAAAGTAAAAAATAAAACTTTTGGAGTCGGCGCCAGCCAAGGCATTCAACATTGCACTTCTATTAACTATTTTTTTTTGCTTTAGCTAGCTAGCACCGAGTCCAAAAGTTTTATTTTTTACTTTTTGAAGTCGGTTTGAATTAAAAAAAAATGTTTTTATTTCAGATTTTTTAGTTACATCATGTGCCGTTACATACACAAAAAATCAGCTAGGTAAACAACTACTTGCCAAAACGTGATTGATATTTTTCAGGATTCTGAAAAAACTACTGGCCAAATCTCTGTTAAAATTATATGGGACCACACATAAACCATTTTCTATCAAATAAAAAAGAATTATAAAAATCTGTTAATAACTGGCGAAGCATTGGTAAAACATACATAAAAAAAACCGTCGACTTGAGAACCTCCTCCTTTTTTGAAGTCGGTTAAAAAGGGGACAAACTCGTGTAATAACGTTAGAACTTGTATTACGAAAACCGCATCTAAAATGAACGACATAGGTCAAGGGCAATCTCAAGCAAAAAGTATAAAGCCTGACCGGTTGTTGACTACATAAAAATACCACTTGTATTCGCGACATATTGATAAACTCCTCCTTTTTTTTAAAGTCGCTTAAAAAATTACAAAAGAACTAACCCTTTTAGAAATAACGACAACATATACATACAACGCCATCTTTCATGCATGCCAAGTAATAAAAAGCAGCAAAAAGGATGTAGTTAGTTACGTCAAAATATATTTTTCAAGAATCTATAATTGTTGCTAGGTATTGTCTTGTTTTTCATAATATTCCTTGCAATAATTTCATTTGCCATAATGATCCTCGGTCATAATATTCGTTTGCATTATTCTCATTTATACTAATAACGCTTGATATAATCATTTACTAGCTATAACTCTCATTTGCCATAAAATGAGATGCCATGTTAACAAATGCTATAATTATTAGAAACTATAAATATCATTCGACATAATCTTTATTTGACACAATAATACACGTGTTATAACGTTTATTTTTAGCTAACTTTATGTAGATAACCAATTAGTAAAAAAACTAATAATATTCAAAACCGACTCAGTTGACCCCGACTGCCCGTAGTCTTACTTGTATGCCCTACCCCTAGAGTGTAATTTAGAGCCGCGAAGGCGCGGAGGGGTGAGGCGGCCCGCGTGTTGAGGAGCAGGTGGCAATGAGCGAGCCAGCTTCGGCTTACTGGCTGGCTTTGCCGGCCAGCCTCAGCCGCGGTGGTGAGCGAAAGCCATCTGTGACGATAAGTACGCGTGGGACTGCAAGATCCCTGCAGCGCCGGAGCCGTGACAGAAGACTTGCATGTTGCATGCCTGCTGCATGCCTGCTTGCATGGTTTTATGGTAAATGATTGTTATGGATATTAAATATATTGAAAATGAAATGTATAGCAAATAAAATTATGGAATAAAGTAGTTATGGCGTTTGATTGATTATGAAGAATGAAATTATAGCAATAAATTTTATGTAATTTGATAGTTATGGCAACAGAAATGTAATTTTTTAATGGAATTATGGCAAACGAAATTATTGCATTTGAAATTCGGCCATACATTAGTAAACCCTGTTGCTAAGTAACCAAAACCTGAACGACGCGTAAACTCCAACTCGGCCTTCTGCATACGCGCCTCACTATATAAATTTATCCGTCCGTCCTGTCTTTAAAGTAATTACTTTTGATTGAGTTGACCGATTTTGATGAAATATAGCCTATCCATACGGTAAGTTGAGTTGGTGTGATGCTTATTGTGTCATTATTTCAATAAACACACAGACATACAGACAGACGGACAGACATTAATTCAAAAAATGATAAAAATTGGTTCTGCTGCTTATTCTGAGTCCCCCTATCTATTTTTTTGTAAATGAAAAGAAATGTAAAGCCACGCTGAACTTTGATTCTTATTATAAGTATAGATTTGCTGCGGCGATAGAGAGCCATCTAACGCAATCACAGGACAAAATATTGTGATTTATGTGCTAGATAGCGCTTTACACAGTCATTAAGGTGGTACGACTTCCATACAAACAAACATTGCACATTAATTGGTTTTTATAATTTCGTGCAAAGAAATAACTGAAGCGAGTTAGTTTCACATGTATTTATGAATTATTAATGTATGATGAACCAATTAATGTGCAATGTTTGTTTGTATGGAAGTCGTACCACCTTAAGTAATAATCGCCCCACTCAGTCGCCCAAGTGTGCCCATTTTCTTTGTATGGGTAGGGGCAGCTGTCCTATATATAATGTTATCTGAGATACAGCAAACAAGCCTTGGTTAACATTTTTATATACAGTTCCTATTAATGCTCTCTATTTTCTTCAAGTCTCTTAATATGTACATTTATTCGGGTGTCAGAACATACAAGGAAACATACCGACTACGGGCATCTTTAAAAATTCTATAAACGTAAAATATGGTAGTCGAATACTAGTGCGGAACAAAGAGAAAGGCACCTCAGTCGCCGCACACTGCGGCCCATATAATTAAAGCCCGATATCAAATTTTTGTTACTCTTTATCTGCAGTAGGTATATCGCAATGCAGATAAACAAATGTATCGATCCAATGTTACGAACCTAATACAATTTCATTAAAGAACAAAGCAATTCGTACCTAAAATATCGAGGAAGTTTCCTTCGATAAGTAGAGCGTGGCCGCACCCTCGCTAACTCCATCTCTGTTGTGCTCACAATCTGTGAGTGAACCACGCTAAGCACCAGCATCAGCCCCAAGGGTATCAGCCAACAATTCGCCTAAAGGAAAGAAAATCATGTATGGAAAAGGGTCAAAAAATTATTTGATTATATCAAATATTATTTGATCCTCTACAAACTAATTGATCTATTGTACATGAGCACTTTTAAAAATAAATGATGTATTTTTTATGTTAAATCTTTATATTATATAATTGCGTCTATATTAGTTGATCGACGGATAAATTATACTATAAATGAACTGCGTTAAAGGTCTTTTAATATTTGGTATACTAAAATTATATTTGATCCTCCTTTTTAGTTATTGGTTTTTTATTTTGTTAATTTGATGATGTTTATATCAAGTTTGCCTTTTAATATTGATTTCCTAATAACTACACTTCGATCTATATTATAACTAAATTTTAAAATGTTTTTGATCAAACCAAAAATACTATTGGTAAATATTTGTAATGAAAAAATATATAGTTTCAACTCACACGCTCAGAATTCATTTGTCATTCAATTTCTGCGTGGAAAATTTTGCGGCCTAGCGTGGAAAAGTGTTTTAAAATTAGAACCAAAGAAAACCATACATATGACAAATCGTTACTAATTATATTTTATGTTATATTTTATTATTTTAAATAACTCACTTAATTATAATAAGTACTCAGTTTTGCTTATATTATATTATTTAAATTCCTTAAATCATAAAAACAATAACAATACGATTAAACTATTTGTAATAAGAATTTTCAATTTACTGTGGGTGAGATTTCACAACCTTTAATTACATTTCGGACGTCTTGTTTTGAATTGTCTTGCACCTACAAAAATCCGAATTGTTATTATTGTTATTATAAAATTACTTTTTCACCTCATACGCTCTGAAAAGGAGGTTTTGTTAATAAATTTAGGCGTAGAAAATAGCTTTTTGCAGCCTAGCGCGGCAAAGTACTTTTTTAAATTAATACCTAAAATTATGTCATAATGCGTTCCGAATCGCACTATTGACTTTTTTGTTATAATCGATTCTTATTTTAAATAGCTTTGAATTAATTATAATACTCCGTTTTGGTTTTATTAAATTATTTTAGTTCATTGAATCATAAAAACAATAACAATAAGATTAAACTATTTGTTATAAGAATTTTATATTAGGCTGGGTGAGATTTCACAACCTATAATTGGATTTCGGACTGTGACATAAATCTTTATTTTTAAATTGTCTTCGTCTTGTCCCTCATGTCAGTGTCAACATTTACGCAATCGTTTTTATTCTTATTAATAAGTAAAAATATATTCTTACATTAAATAACTTTGAATTAACTATAATACTAATATAAGGTATATTTAGATTTAAATTTATGTTTAAAGATTTTTTTACCGGAAGTTGACCGCGGAAATAACCATAAATGTTCCTCGCGTGAGGTGAAAAAAATGTGTGTTGCGCTCGGCAGAAAAGTTTTTAGCGTCTTAAACCTTTAAAATCCTCGCTTCGCTCAGGATTCAATCTAGAATCCTTCACTTGCTCAGATTTCAATAGAGGCAACTCGCCGCTAAATAACCAACTTTCCAGCCTTGCATAACAAATAACTATTATTCCTATTTTAAATAACTTTGAATTAAATAAAAACTACCTGATTTATTATTTTAGTTTATTAAATCATAAAACCATCTAGAGTAAGACTAAAAATTTGAATAGACAAATAAATAATTTACCTAAATCGAACTGTATTAAAAGTATCACAATATTGGATTTTTGATTCTCATTTCTCTTAGTTTTGGGGACCGTAATTTCTAAGTACATCTCAAAATTTATATGCGTAGTTCTAAACAGTAAAGTATCGATCAATTTAATTTATTTTATGTCACAAAGAAAGAAGATCTATCATTAAAATAGATGACCATTTAGATTTTTTCTTTGCTTTTTGTAAAATTAAAACGATAATTGAAATACATGCGACTTAAAATTAGGACGCGCGGAACAAAACATTCATTATAAAGTGGAACACTGATAAAACTGCCGCGGATTATGAATATTCATTAAATGATTGGGCTGCTGTAGCTATTGTGCTTAAAACTCGGATTTTTGCGCTATGTAATTGGGAATGTTTGATGAGCTGAATGAGTTCTATAACAAATGCTGTAATGCTACATAATATCAACAACAAGACGTCGCATTTAAATAGTAAAGCAGTAGAGAATAATATTTATCCAAGATCAATAGCAGCTAGCACAGATTATAAGAAGTTATGGATTTAGTAAAATAAAAAAATATATTAGTGAAACAAATAGGCTAAATGGGAATTAAATTGATAGGGTGATAATTATTTATAGATTACTTTACGATTCTTCTTTACAATTAGAAAAAATAGTAAAAATAAAACCAAAAAGAACAAAAATATTTGATTTTAAGATCCACAAGACTAACGGAAAATTTCATAAAAATATATTTAAATGTACAACTTACATCCACAATCAAGTCACGGGGTGCAGTGAAGTACAGGCTGATATTTAGCACTTGCATTATCCATATTGCGAGGAGGACCTTAGCGCAAGCCGGCGTAGTCTGCTGGGCCCACCATTGCTGCAGTCCGGGGAGGAATATGAGACGGACCAGTGCAAACCAGACTACGCGACGCATGCCCAGCGTCGGCTTTGCTTTGGGAAATGATGAACCTGGGAATAAAAACGATAGTATTCGAATTTGTTCATGTAGATGACGTAAAACGTAGGAGATTCACCTACTGGCATCGCGCCTCGCCCGCGGGCGAGGGAGCAGCGGATGCCGCGCGTGGCGACGACGGAGAAGCAGGATTTGTATTTTAGAAACAATCGATTACTTATCGCATACGTAATCGCAAGATTTGCATGCGAAAGCGGTGTTATACAAAACCATTTATTCGCTTGTTTCAAAAATACAACTAGCACTGACAGATTGCTCCGCGCCTCCGCGCCTAGTGGCGGAATCCGGCTAGCGGGCGGCGCGTTTTGGTACGTTGCGCCTTCCAAAATAAGTTTTGATTCAAACATGTTATCATGACCATTCTGACTTCTGGCCATTCAGTTACAAGTTGATGATGTGTTAAAGTGATTTTAGTACCAGGTTCTTGAATCTCCAAAAGACAAAGATGTTTTTTCAGCAATAAAGTCTAGTGACATTACATATCATTTACTATGATTCTTGTCAGTGTACGTACCATTTCCAGATTGTGTTTACTTATGAATAAGATAGTGACCGATTAATTTTGTTTTATAGCATCTGATAGCAAAATAAAAACAATCTTAGCAATCACCTCTAACCAAGTCAACATCTATGAGGTACGAGCGCGCGTGAGACGAAAAGTCCACGATGCGTCGCCGGTAGGTGCCGCGCATCAGCAGTTGTTCCACCATCGTCTCCCATTCTTCTTTGTCGTATGAGCTGATCTTCTTTTGATACCTGCATGTATATTGAGAACGGAAAGTAACTTTGGGAGAAATGAAGCAAATAATTAAGAAAGACGTAGTGTATGGATTCACAAGCAATGAACAGACACCAATTTATTAATTTTTGGCCCCCGAAGCAAAAAGTGAGGGCTTTTGTAAGTTTAACGTGTCTGTCTGTGTATCTGTCTGTGTTATCATAGCTCCCAAACGGATGCCCTATTATATTGGTTTATTGCAAATTGGTTCAAACGACACAGTTTTCTAAAGTAGTTGAATGCAAAATAGGCCAAACACACGTTATAAAAAATTTAAAAATCAAAACAGCTTAAGTTATGGAGTCCATAAATTAGTCTAATTTTGTGTTGTATAGGTCAATGAGCTTAGAAATGAGGCCGGTTTTGCTGTGCTAAGTGGCAAAAAGTAGTAAAAAAATTTAAAACTTCGCTCAAACAATGGAAAAATATTGCTGATTCTGGACATGTATATAGCTCAATATCGCAAAAAATTTTGCTTAGACCAATTAAGCCTTTCAACCGGTGATATCCATATATTGCACATTTTTCCAGACACTGGTATCCAGACAAGAATGAAATATCTATTTTGTCTCATTTTACTGAATTTTTAATTATAATAATAATAGTTTAAAATATAAAAAAAAACACAGTCTTTCTAAATCACTAAAAGTCCAGGCAAAGTCTAACACAAAATTTAGATAACTACACAAATATTATAGCTTAAACCATATAAAATACCATTTTAACATATTAAACAAGTATACTACATTGGGTATTTTTTTTTTTTTATTTATTGAGTTCAATAGTTATGACTTTTTTGTTACACTTAACTTATGGTTTTTATAAAATAGCAAATTAGAGAAAAGTTTAACAAAGGAATGAAATCCATTTTTTTATGCAAATGAATTTAAAACTTACCAAGCAGCCAGCTGCTTCATAGTGTACAAAGTGATTGAAGTTTGCAGTCAATATTGTTACTTGAATCGTACTTGAAAGCTGAAAATATGCACATAGCATAAATGTCAATAGCAATATTACATATTTTGTGTTGAATTTACCTATTTCTTAGTTAGTTATTTCTAAGTACAGGGATTGTAATTTTCACATTATAATACCATGAAGTGGTAAAAGCTGATTGCTGGAAAATACGACAATATGTGTCTATATTCAATATTATTTGTATTGTACACGAAGGGGTTAGAAATATTGTGCTTACCATTTGATCAAATATCATATACTGGTATTAAAAAATTCTCTCGAATGGAAAGCGTCGTTCAACTAGATTACTGAAATCGGAAGAGTACTTATAATTAAAAGTGATATGCGTACAAAACGGTCTGTATAAGTCTGAATATAATCAACAATGCCTTATAAAATTGTTAAGAAAGTTTGTTTTACGATCTCGTATGGTTGTCTATAGTTCAAGGAAATCGTGAACGGAAGACGACAAAGGTCAAGTACCTTATAATAAATGTAAAAAAATATATTTGCGAATTTACCGTTATGAACTAAACGATAACATTTTCAACGACTTAATAATATTATTTAATCATATATCGAATTTCTGGGAGATCTGATTATGCAATGGGAACGCATCTAATACTATACGCTAAAATGTAGCGGTGTACGATTTATTCAGCACTGAATTTATTGAATATAAAATTATTGAATTCGGAAAAGTGCAGAAACATTTTCTGCGAAATTTTTATCGACTTTACTTTGACAGTGACACACTTGGTGACACTGACAGCCTACATTATGACATTTCAGTACTTTAATTATACATATAGGCAAAGGAATTTTTGTATACACAGCCCTGAATAAATCTGATTTTATTTTCAATAACACCTCATTATAACTCACTCGAACCAAGATCGTTTGATAAAGGCGTTTATAATATAAATTTTATGATATAGATAGAGTATAAAAAATAAGACAAAAATGATAGTAAGTTTTGTGCTTTTAACTAGGGTAGGTACTTACAGTCACGTGCAATGGAGAAGATATTTCAAAATAGGTATCTCATGTTGTATTCAGAATTATGTATTTTTCAAAATTAAGTATACGTTTTTCTTCACTTTAGTATACAAGATATATTCAGTGAAAAGTATTCACTTACAAAGTCATATTTATGTACTATCTGACCAAGACAATTAGGCGCATGACAGTTGAGAAAAGCTTAAAAAATTAAAGTAAAAAAACAATTAGAAGCGGTAATCAATCAGTTAATTTCTGTAGCGCTAATTAATCACATAATAACAGAAGTACAATGATAGAAGTTGGCTGCAGGTGCCAAAAGAGCAAAACCGCATTCTCTTGCGCCTTATTGTCGTGGTCGGGTAGTATAAGTGATAATTTCATAACAATGTATCCAGATTATTTATAATATATGAAGTACATAAGTACATAGGAGCTCGATGGAGCAGTGGTTCACGCGCTCGGACTGCGATTGTTGAGGTTAAGCAACTTTTGGTCAGTGAAGTGATGGCTGACCAAAAATTTACTATCTCGAGCACCTCCGTGCTTTGGAAGGCACGCTAAGTCGTTGGTCATCAGTCTGCTTGTGCCTTGATACTACCCCCTCCTATCCTACCTTTTATCTCTTAAGTCGAGAGATGTAGACTGGTTTGTAATAAACTGTAATATTTTTTTAATTTAATGGTTAGTTATTCCGTTTATTATTGTAAGTTAGTTATTCCGTTCCCGTCCCGGCTATTTTGGGGAACCTTTCCCCAAAATAGCCTAGAGGTGGGTCCCGAGTTTGGAAACTTGTATTAGATGGCTCGTAGCCTTATACAACTTTGGGAACCACTACCTTTTTTTTATTTTTTAAGCTATCAATACATCTAACTATTATGTTATGAGTCCGTGTCAATTTGGCTGAAAGTTACAACAAGAGTCGTTCCAGCATACTCGAAAAGAGTCTTTTAGCCAATATCAAAAATAGTCGGCTTAAAAACAATAATTTGAAACTATACAAAATAAAACTCGAGCTGAGATTATTATTCTTAGCAAAAGACAGTTGAAATTATTTAATAAGAAAACGCATGTTAGCCTTGCAATGAGGCCGAATACTCAAAAATGTTTACATTATAATGGCAAACTGTACAGCCAGGAAACTTCTCGGTTGAACAGAGTTTTTTTCTCAAACGACATTTCGCAAAATATAAAGGATAAAGAAATAATTTATTTATAAAATGAAATACCTATTAAAGCTCTATTATTTGTAATATAAACGTTTTCTATAAGTTTATTACTTTTCGAGATAACTTTCTTCATAAAAACTCTACTGATCAACCGGGAAATTCCCGATTGTACCAATACTGGTTTATTGAAATTGGTTCAAATTTAGTCAGAATAGTTATAACAGCTGCAGTTTTGTAAGTGTATACATAATCAATGATAAAAAGAATGTATACATTGTTATGAAATTGTCACATATACCATACATAAATATGACTTTGTAAATGTACATACTTTTCACTGAAAGGGTCTTGTATACTTTACTTTGAAGAGAGAAACGTATACTTAAATTTCACGCCGTTTGAAGAAACAATACATAATTTTGAATAGAACATGATATACTTTAGTTTGAAATATCAAATGGGTACATAAATTTGCGAATCCGTCCATGTAAAATTAGTAATTTCATGCTTCGTGGTATTAAACTTTTTATTTTTGGAATCTAGCATAACATGGGATACGGGAATAAAAGAAAAATAAAAGAACATATTAATATATTTATTAACAACCAAATCACTATAATTTATTAATTAAGATAGTTGTATAATGCTTACAATAGTATAATGTCGTTAAATGTATTGTTAACTAGCTTGAATCGGTGAACTTAAAATATTTGTCTGATAAGCGGTTTAAAACCACATTATGTTATGAAGAGCGCTTTATGCTTACAGCAATATAGTAAATTGAAAATTAGCCTATTAGAGCCTGATTATAGCAAATTTATTGGACTAACCTACCAACTGGTACAAGTAAGTAAACAAGTTATGTCTTTATTAAATTTTAAGTCGGTAATACTAACATGCGAAATTAGAAATATAAGGGGAGATCCATAAACTGAAATATACTTACATTTTTATTTAACTTAAATGAGTTTAAAGTTAATAATTTATCCTATTTCGTTCATCGTTGAATTCAATGCAGATACTTAATTAGAAATTAAAATAAGGTTTTATTTTACAATTTTAATGAAATATCTTTACTCGAGTGTGCTCGAATAGACTAGTCATCTATGCCTACTTTGGTTTAGAATAACATAAATATAAATACGAATAACTATTTTACTCTTTAGACGTAACCACGAAGGTGTTGGTAAAGTATTAGGTACTTAGTTATTATTTTCGTCTTGAATAGCAAAGGTATCTAAAACAGCATGGTTAGGGTCAGACAGAACCCCGGTGAAAGGTGATCCACTGAGTAGCTTAATGGGTATTTTTTCTTTATTTGAAGTCCAACCTTGTAATGATAGTTAGCTGTACGTACAGTCGAGGAACTTCCCGGTCGATCAGTAGAGCTTTTTTGGGTTGTGTTATTTAAAAAAATAATGGATTTAGACAAAACGTTTAAATATCACTAACAATAATAAAACATTGATAGGTAGGTCTTTCATTTGAATATACCTATTAATCTTATATTATTTGTAGTAGACGTTTTCTAAATATCTATAACTTTTTTAACTAAGGCTTAAAACTTTTTAAAAATGCCTTATTGGTCAACCGGGAAATTCCCCGACTGTACCTAGTTTATTTAAGCTTGTTGTGAATAGGTAGTAAAGTGAAACCTTTCAAATGTGACTTCAAATTAGTAGATAGGTAGGTCCCAAACCCTGAATGTAACCACATTTGGTCGCGTTGTGCTCTATGTCCGTACCACACAGTTTGAAAACATTCCTTTAAAGTTGTGATAAAGAAGCAAGGCCGCTACCAATTCGACCACATTCCAACATGCTAATCGATAGTAGTGTGAATATAAGACGATCATATCACTGGTTGTTAAATTCGAGTTTAACGTAAAAGGCAACATGCTCTGAAATAATACATTTATTTTTTAAATTTATATTTAGTGTCTCTCCCATAATATTCATTCTTAATGCTTCTTGCAAACCAACTTTTAACGTTTTGAATGGTGCTATGCGAAGTTTCTTTGCATTTTCTATCTTATTAAAGCGGATCCGACAAGCGTCAGTAAATTCAGTAGGTGAGCGTTTGGTTGATTTCTACAGAGTAGGTACTTACCTACCCTACAGTTTCTAATAGTTGCACATTAATTAAAAATAACCTTATGTAGATATCAGTACTTAATTCCACATTCTCGACGATTTCGATAAAATGTACAAAGATAAGAACTTGTTAAACTTTGTGATTAATAATGTCAATGGATTAATAAGAGTTCGTTGATGTCTTTTCTCAAGAAGAAATATGTAATATAAAATGTCAGAATAGTTACATTTCTACAACAACAATAAAAATAATTAATTTATTATTTCTCCCTAACTAACTTCATTTACGTAGATATTACAGGTACGGAATGGTATTGTATTAAAAACCTAATATTTTCTAAGACTACATAAAATACAATTTGTTGTCATTCAATAAGCACCATTAGAACTGTGATACTTCACAATCAAGACAACTTTTGTACTTTTCTTTTATTTACAAAGGAATATAATATATATGTATATTATATATCTATTATTCTATCCCTATTAATCAAGGGAAACCTGTTCCGATACTCTATCCTCTATCTCGATATGATTGGAGCTAAAATAAGTAGTTCATGGAAAACCCATTGCTATTGAAAATCGTTATAAATAAAATAAAATAATTGAACACCGTACAATCAACAGCACATAGCCATAAGATCTGCCAAATTTTAATTGATGTTGGAACTTAACATTTTGCATGTCAAAGAAAAATCTAATATGGGATTTTCATTCTTTCTGTAACTTGTTGTGCTTTTTACTTTACATCGAGTGCGGTCTCCAAAGAATCGTAGTTACTAGGTATCTAAAATAAGTCTATGTAGCTTTCGATTTATAACGAAAACAATTTATGCTAAAGTATATACAGCTAAAGTTCGGTAGTAAGTTCGTCTTGAGGTCGTCTCGTCATCTCGAAAAGCTCATCTTCGAGCCACACGCTCTCCCTTCTGACAATCGGCCGTCTTTCCCAAGGGTCGGAGAGAGCAATAGTTTCTCTATCCTTCTCCCTCTCTATTTGGGTGTAACTCGGAGGTCTTCCGACGTCACTCCACTGGCTTTCTATCTCCTTGTCAATGTTACTATCATAAGAAGTAGGAGAATAAGAAGGAGGTTTGAAGGTCGAAAAGGACTGCTGGGTGGTTTCTGAATCTGATCCTTGACTTGCAGGACCCTCGACGAAATTCACTAGTTGACCTTCTTGTTGCAGTTGGCTGCCTGTTGTTTGGCTATAGCGTTTTAAGATTCTGGAATGCACAATTTTAAAATGAAAATTAATAACTAAAATATACGAGAAAATTGAGTAAGTTACTTTTGTCGAGATGGACTGCCCTGAATGTTATTTTCCAAATCGACAAAACTAAAAATAATAAGGTACAACTATTAAGATAAGTCTTCTAAAGAAAAGGTAACAGATAGAGTACGTACAGATGTACGTACTCTATCTGTTATCGACTCTACATTCGTTTAATATTGAGTTGAGCAGTTGTTTACTATAAAGTTACTAATTGAGAGATTAGGTATTGCATTTCATTCTTATTACCTTTCAGCCCAGCTAGCTAATCTCGGCCATTCTTCTGGCACTACTGGCACGTGCTGTTTGTTAAGCAAAATCAGCAATTTCGCCAAGTCACTGAGAACGCAACTGTAAAAAAACAAACATAAAAATTAGATTGGCGTTTGCTGGTCCTTCGAGCTGTATTACAAAAAAAAACAAACATACAACCGAATTGTTAAACTCCTCCTTTTTATTAATTACCAATGAAACAGTATTAAAATATCCTGCAACTCTGAATTATGGTGTCATCCCTTACTTTAACCTTTTCGATATTTATTTTCGTGACAAAAGGTAGCCATGACCTTCTCCTAGGTCTGATCTACCTCTATGAGTACCAAAATAAACGTGAAGACGTAAAAAGATTCGCATTTAAAATCAGTACGGGCTATGCCAAACAATAAAATAGATAGGATAGATTTTGTTAGAAATAAAGAAACTTTTTGTCTCAATCGTATGAGGACCAGTGGCCACCTCTGTTGTCAGAGTATGTCTAGCCAGAGTTTGACTTGGCTTAACAACTGTTATCAGATGACAACAGCCGCGACCGATGGTTTGACATGCCCTTCGAAGCACGGAAGCGCTCAGTTGTAATGCCACTTTTCGGTCACCCATCCGACAACTGACCGGACCGAACGTTGCTTAACAAATGTCGATTACGATTAGTCTGTCAAGCGCGGTCACAAGCGCTTCGTTTTGTAATAAGTACCTATTTGAGCTTCGACAACATTATTAGGTTTAAAAAAATTTTTTTTGCTACATTTCATTGAATTCTGAGAAGAATTGTAAGTAACTATTAGGAAGCATTATATTAGAGTTAGCTAAAATTTTGTATCCATAATGCACAAACAAAGCTGCACAGAGAGCCAGATGCAACATCCAATATTAGAACCCGTCTAAAATCAACAAACATACTGTGTTACTGCGTTCTTTGTGATACACGTATGTTGTTAACGTGTTTAATTAACTTCGTACGGCTCAGCCTATGTGCTTACTTTATAATGACGAGCATGATATTGGTTGCTTTAATTAGAACTTTAATTTTTATTAATAGCTGATAGAAGTTACTCTATTGCAATATTAGATTACAATACATAAATAATTTACCATTACCTTCTGATTTTAGGTAGGTAACGTAAGGGAAATGTTATCCGCATATAGTGTTTCGTTAAGTTCGGAAAATTAGACAACGATCTTGTCATTTCTCAATCCTACTGACTGATAGGATTTTTGCGAAAAAACTGGTTGCCCTAGTAAGATTGCGAAAATAATCGTTGGCTATTATGAAATAAGAACACTGATTGGCTGGTCGGACCGTCCAAAAAAATATCTTATCCGATTGGTTAACGACTTGACGTTTTAAATGTCAATCAATTCTCTCACGTGTAGTAAACTTTCTGTGGAGCAATCAGAATAAGAGTTACCAAACAAGAAAAGATTAAGCCAATCACAATAGAGAATGTCCAATATTACTAAAGCAACCCGTATTTTTGCATAAACCCTATCTTTTTTTAGTAAGATTGAGAAATGTCAACACCATTGACTAATTATGCGTGTTTTTGCAATATCCCTAGGATTTTTGCGAAAATTCTATTTATCCAATAATCCTACGACATATGCGAAGTGTATTTCAATAGATTATGAGAAAAAACGTAAACAAAGATGACACTTTATAATGTTCATGAATTTTATATTACTCCACATATGCCCTTTTGGCGATGGCCAGTATTGGTTGCTATGGTCACCAATTCACTCAGAGGTGTAATTACAACATTAAGAATATGTGGTTATTTGTTTCATTTATATATTATGATTAGTTTCAAAATTCCTGATATTATTCTTTTCAGAATTTTTGCCTGGGTACCCTGGTTCCCATGGGAAAAATTGCATCCAAATCTGTACATCCATTATTTATTTATTTATTTATTTCCACACTTACATCTAACTATTATGTTTGTATGTGTGAGTGTTTGAGTTCTAATATATGAAGTTAAGAAACTCAGTAAAAATATTTGACTTAACCAACACAGACACAACTGAAAAATCCTATTAAAGTCATTGTAAAAACAATGGCTTCTTTGTTACAAATATGACCTTCTAAATCTCCTAATTACTAAGCATACAGAATAAAAAAATAAACTCTTGTCAAGATAAGATGATTAGTTGTTTAGTGTTTGTTTACTTAACTGTGTGACGTTCTGTTAATTTCTTTTTTATAAAAGACGAGCCGCCGCCCCCGGTTCTACCCGCGTGGTTCCCGTTCCCGTGGGAATATAAAATTTAATAAAGGAATATAAGGAATATAAAAGTTAGCCTATGTCCACTACTTGAAATCCTGACTGATTTTGATCATATACAATGAGATATCCAAAATCAAATAGATATTTGATAGTTTTATAATGCTTGACTTGCTGCAGTGCTGACCATACAACTAATTATAGAGTAATGAATTTTAGAGAATAGTTATATTTTGAAAGAAAAAAAATACTTTTCACAACAAAAATAAATCTTAAAGCAATTGAATTATGAGACAGAAAACGGGATAGGAGCCCCTACATAAATAAATATCAAATGTGTGTTATTAATACATTCACATATGGCAAACAATGTGTATGTGTATATATTTGTTCTACTTTCATAATGTTAAAATCATTTAAAAGAGTTACACTTAAATATGTAACACTCAGTAATCACATGGATTTTGCACAACTATAATTATATTATAGCTATTATCGGGTCTATAAAAATCACTATTAACCTCTCGGGCCCCGATTTATGAGACACAATAGTTAATCTATTGTTGTCTGGACACTGGTGTCCTGCGATGCTAGCAAGTGGCTTTAGTTGCATTTTTTGTTCAGTAGAGTAATTTGGCAAGTGCAAATATCACTTCAAAAAACATTCTATCTATCTATCTATCTACATTGTTCTCCATTACTTATCATTTTACTGAAAGTACTATTTCCTGTACATCATTTTGCCTTGATTGTGTAACTGTTCGCAAATAAGGTCAATAATATAATTAACATTTTTTTAATTCAAACAAACAATGCTTTTGTCTACTGTATGAATTTATAAGTAAAATATAATTAATGAAAAGTAACAAGATGGACGTTATTATCGCGTTAGAGTAAAATTTTGACAGATAGCCTTAATGCAATGGGAACAAGGTTGAGAATTAAACTCTATTCCCAAACTTCGACGTAAGCGAGTTTTTTCTACTCACAGTCGATAGTGAGCGCGTTAGGTTTTTGTATGGCGTTGGTGTAGTCCGTGGCGTAATCCGCTAGATGGCGGGTCGCTGATTTCATACAAAAATCGACGCCTTCACGATCGACCGTGAGTAGAAAAACTCGCACTAAGCACTCTGTTAGTATTACTGAGTTCAGTTTAAGTCATTTCAAAATGTCTAAAAGCAATGTTGAACATTACCTGTACGCCATAGCAGCGTCGTTGTTGCCGAGTTGGTAGAGCTCCCTCACCTGGTTTCTCGTGTGGTTCAAAATCGCCAGCAGAGTGTAAGCATGTGGCTGAAACATAAAAAAAATAAAGTTTTTATGAGTCTAGAAACATGAATAGAGGGAGAGAGTAAGCTGCAGGGTAGCTCTAATAGAATTCTAAGGAAGGAAAGATGACGTTTCTGATGTCTGACCAGTTAGAGAAGAGTATTATCTCATACCTTTTATAAAAAATACTTAACCATTCAAACTAAACTTGAAGAAATTGGGATAGGCACGATAGCTACAGGAATTGATATATTTTGAATCTTATATATTTTTTTAATTTCCTTACGTTTGAGTACCTTGGTACTGTTTTAAACACTACTCTTTAACAAATTGATAATTATACAATATCCGGTCGGCATCTTTCAGGGGCGCTTTCCGCTACGCCGGGGTGGTAAGGTGTGCAATAACATCCCCCCGCCCCTGAGAGCTATAAATTCTTTCTAGTTTTAAAGGCAAATTAAAGTAATATCTCTTAACTGCTCAACTCGACATAGGAGATTATAATGTAAACAACATGTCATTCATATAGGCGGTGCGGTGTATTGTTTCTTCCTTCCTGTGCGTAAGCGCAACCGGATGTGATTATTTATGTAAGTCTAGTTTTGTATTTATTAATATTTGTGTTATATATATTTGTGTATATATATTTATGGTATTTAATTTTAATAGCCTCGTGAAAATTAGTTGTTTAATAATTTTATCTAGTATGCGGGACTTGTCATATCAGCATTGCAAAATTATCTAATGATGGTTGGCATCAGCATATGCGGTATCCTTTTGTCAAAAAGAATGTCCAGGGGTCAATAGAAAATCAGCGTCAGGCTCTTTGGGCACGGCAAAATGCTGAATTGCCTTTTTGGCTGCAGAGACATCCACTTCAGACAGTGAAATTGTGCACTTTCTTGTCTTTTATTGCTACAAAGTTATAATTGTCTCATGTATGTGTAACCAAATAAACTCTTATTCATTCATTCATCCATACAATCGAACATTTTGTGATTATTACTCAATAAAATAGTAGAAGTAATCATGTCTTTGTTCTTATTACTTTGCTAAGTCTTGGCGTAAAGTTAGACGTTTTTAAAATAGCTAAGTGTCAGTGGTTAATAGATCTATGAGAATATTTAAACCTTAATTTGTTGTAGCTAATGAACAACGTGAATCAATCGTATCCTACCACAGCAGCCATTACAAATTGACGTCGGATCTAGGGCACATAGCCACCTGCCTATCCGTATAATTCCAATAATGCGGCTCTCAATCTACTGAGGACAAACTATAATTATAGTTAATCCATTTAACATTCGCTTTGAGCTTAAATTTAATGGATTAAAAGTGGTATTTAAACAGGTTCATTAACCTAATTATGAAGTTATTAATTAATTTATCTGTCACTGCGGCTTAACAGAAGAGATGCATGTGTTTCGGGTACCTTTATATACTATATATATACTAACTTCAACTAACTTCCATAATCATGGTTAAGATTTAGAAGACATCAATGATCATCATACGGTCTTCAGGTACGATCCCAAATCCTCTTTCTAATGGCTGCTGTTGACTGTTTAACGTTACTTAACGTTTACGAAAGTGCAAAACGACGAAACCACTTGTTCCGCGTTTTTTTACACAACAGGGTATCGTTATTAGCAAATATAGAGAGTAAGCCACTGAGAAAGAAACTTATTCATTTCGAAGTCCTGTCTTATATTATTTCCAGGTCCTGAAAATACATCCTAAATATAGTCCTGGCATTCTCCGTCCGATGTGCGGACAAAACACTCCTAGGTTTTAGTGGCTACACCACATTGCCATTCCTGTCTTCCCCAGACGGGAGATAGGAGTATCTGTGTGTGTTAAGTGTTTTCCCCAGAGACGACAAAAAAAAAGTAATGGAATATCTGCAGATGGACAACTAGCAGGATGCAGCTCAAAACCGGAACCAGCAGCGCCGACTTCCATCAGAGGCCAAAGCCAGTTATGACCAGTAACGAACTAATTACATTTGTTCAGCTCTTTTCAGCTTCTGCCCATAGAAAACATCGATTTTGTGTTCCGCCGCGTTCAGCGCTGTACTCGGCTGATAGAAGCAGTACTGTAAAAGTGTGACCAAAATTGTTCAGCGAAACAATGTAATAAATAACGAATAAATGTAATTAGTCCTTTACCCTCAAACAGTCCAGTTGTTTATGGAACTCCCTGAGGTGCGTGTCGTCGTCGTGCCGCGGTCGCTGAGGCAGCGGCTGTGCTTGCGCCCTCGCACTGGAACGGCAGCGCGCATATGCCGCTGCTGCAGCTATCAGCGCTATGCAAGCTACTGCGCCGCATGCACCTCCAACTAGTACCTGAAAAAAGGTCAAGTGTAAAAAGTAAGCACGCTTTTTAGAGAGCAGACTGCTAGTTTCCCTGCTACTCAACATACAAAACACGCACTCTTGATTGAATGTGAGCATGCAATGGCAAATGCAAGAAAATGCAAGAAATGGCATTGAACACTATATACTAAGTTGTCATATTCACTATTAAGTTCTAAGCTTTCCAAGCCTTATGGAAGACCTATCACTTAATTAGCCGTTAAGTAACTAAATTATAATCAGTGATCGGATCAGAATTATGGAAGCGGCTTCATAAAACGTATTTTTAAAGTATAAATCCCGGGATTCCAGAAACTTTCTATATATCTCGGAAACTGTGCATCGTAGCACAAAATACGTTACATATAAATCAATTGACATAATAAAAAGACCAAAGATCACGGTGTAACTGTTGCACCGCGATCGTTGCGCATGCAACTGCGCCCAAATACGGGCACTCGACAAATAGTGATTGACCATGAAAGTTTAAAATATTATAACCAACGTCTAGTTTATTTCAGAGACATTTATTTTCCAGCGCTCTGAAAGCAGGCATGAGGTAATTATTTTAAAGAAACATGAGCCGACTGCAAGGAAAGGATTATGTTTTCCGCGCGTATCTTCTATGTTTAAATGTAATATTCTTTATCACATCAATTCATCATCAGTTCTTAGGTAAGTGATGTTAAAAAAAGCAACATAGCGACTCTGAGGTGCTATTAATTGAAATGAAAAATAACTAGAATACTTCAATAAGGTATCAAATTAAAGGGCTTATCATAAGGATTTCAAAAGGGTATATCATGACCGATAAAAACTAAAAAGATATATATATATAAATTGAATGGCATAGAATTTTCTTATAAATCGTTCATAATATCATGCCTGCGACTGCATAATTATTATGTTGAATAAAAATTCTATATTTGATCTTGTTTCCGTCTTTTCAGTTGACTTGCCTTTTGAGGCAGGATGGTTTCTTAGTGTTTTTTTTTCTAATAATGTAATGATCTAAAGTAAGAAAATATTGTATAGAAATATTACACCTGTGGTTACTTTATCTCTATAACTAGTTTACCCTGCAGGACAGTCATAAGCAGTAGTAACGAAGTTATTTATTACCGACTGCTCAAAACCGTTTGAAGGCTTTGATTACCGCAATAATGATACATTGATAAACCAAGCCAGTTACGTGATTTAACAGATATAATCTGAATAACGTTACAAAGTGGCTGTTATCTTTCTTTTATTACTTGCTCTTGTGTAATCGCCATACATTCCTCAGATTAACGATTTTTGATGATACCAGTTGCTCCATCAGAGCCGCGATGCATAGCGTTGCTTCATGCGTTTATAATATGTGTTTACGCTTGCTCGTCTGACATACTGAACTGATTTTAACTGTTACCTGTTTGGGGAAGTAGGTACTCATACTATATAAAAATGCTGTTTTACCAGATGTTTTAATTTTTTATAACTTTAACGGAAATAGTTTGTTGTAAATGTTATCATCATCAGACATTACCACTAGACCACAAAGGTGGTTGAAACGGCAAAGTGCAGTTCCAGTGTCGTCTGAGCAACTTGGAGACAGTCGTTTTTGCTAGTTCAAAATGATAATGCTTACTTCGTTGTAGGTATGAGCAGGGTAGCACACGCGGCCCATGAGCCGGTCATCGTGCGCCCAGGTCTCGCGCGTGCCGGCGGGGCATGCGCGAGCACAGGTGCCCTCCGGCCAGACCAACAGCCTGGTGCACTTCACGCAGCCGTCCGCAGCGCACCGCACGCATTCTGTTCCGCATCCTGGGGAGATGAGATAAACTGATTT
This sequence comes from Chrysoteuchia culmella, assembly GCA_910589605.1. NCBI lineage: Eukaryota > Metazoa > Arthropoda > Insecta > Lepidoptera > Crambidae > Chrysoteuchia > Chrysoteuchia culmella. The sequence continues at coordinate 12,014,249 of OU342650.1, read as the reverse complement.
TAGAAATAAATTATCTACTACAAAGGAAATATTCGGTGAAACGTTATGTCTCTCTCAGGGTAGATCACAGAACACAAGAAAGAGGTTATACCACAGATTAGTAAATACATTGTTACTTGCTATACGGAAAAACTACGTACTTTTTGTATAAAACTAATAGGCCGATTAGAGATGTTACAAATCTGGTAATAAGATATATATATTTCTTCATACTTTTATCTAGATTTGTAAAGGTTCAGAAACACGATTTTATGATTTTGCCTCGATACTTTTTCTTCTCAAAACAGTCCCCTTAAAATTCAAGATTATTTTCAGATGGGTTAGTTTACTATTAGAATTTGCTTTAATTATTGGACACCAATAATATTTAGCAGCGTGTAGTTTAATTTCTCTTTAATCACTATAGTTATTTACAACGAAGTGATTTCGTACTTATGGTAAATTTAAAATAGAAAAATATTGGAAAAAATTAACTCGGCCACAAGTGAATTCTCAGACGGGAATCGAACCCGCGACCTTTGGAAATCCGGTCCAATGCTCTAACCGCTGAGCTACCGAGACTTGCATCTTAATCGATCGTTAAACACCTGAAAAGATGTTTCTTTCGAATGCAAGGATATTCCTAGCATTGATGTAACAACGCTGGCCTACAGCGTATTAAAAATATAAAAGTATTGGAGAATTTCGACGGTGGTTCGCAAGTCTCGGTAGCTCAGCGGTTAGAACATTGGACCGGATTTCCAAAGGTCGCGGGTTCGATTCCCGTCTGAGAATTCACTTGTGGCCGAGTTAATTTTTTCCAATATTTTTCTATTTAAAATTTACCATAAATATAAAAATAGCATTGAAAAATGCAAAAATTACAAAATCATAAAGAAGTGATTTCGTTTTAAAGCTTGATTGAAAAAAAGGTCTCGCATTTGCTCGAATCGAAGGTGTATACGTATATTCTTTGCTTTAGTCGTATAGCGCCTTAGGAGCATGTTGCGCGTTTAATTTAAAGTACTTTTGTGTTGCCTCGAAAATAGACATGTTTTGCCATGACAACGTGACTTCAAAAATCGTAGAAAGGGAATTTTAATGTATGATTCGCGCAAAAGATGATGATGAATGATGAAAGACTGTGGAAAATATCGGTCGGTATCGGATCAAAAATCTGTAACTTCATGATTTTTGGTCGTATCGTTATGAAATTTGGAATTTATAGTGTTTTAATGTGTATATTACAAATAATAATTTTAAAAATAGAAAAAAAATTGAAAAAGTCTTCTCGGCCACAAGTGAATTCTCAGATGGGACTCGAACCGACGACCTTTAGAAATCCGGTCCAATGCTCTATATGTCCAATATTTTTCTATTTAAAATTTATCATAAGTATAAAAATAGCATTTAAAGATTAAAAAATCACAAACAAATAATGTAAAAAAAAATATTTCAAGTGAAATAAAAGTATATAACTACTAAAATCCACAAAACTAAGTTATATTACAACAAGCCAAGTAAAAAAATAAATAATCAGGGAGTATACCGAAAATACCAGAATTGAGTACAAACTATGCATACTTATCCAGTATTCTGGTATGTACGAGTAAATACGTAACTACTAGCTAATATTAATTCTATCATAAAATATATTTAACAATCAGGGTCATTAGGTACGGGGTCATTCACAGGTGCCACTTTTAAAAGACTTACCCCCATATTCTAAGTCGTTCCTCCAAAACATTTTACACTCCACTCAACCTCGTCGTGGGTAAAAATGGTAGTGTGCGCTAGGCCTAATACGGAGTGGCTACGTACTCTTTGGCTCCTCCAGTGGGCCTACCATGAGTTTTCCGTTCCGTTTACTGTAAAGTAAACGGGACACATTTTGTATGTGAATCTGATCAGCGCCTCTAGTGGGCAGTAGCAGAATTACAGATTCTCATACAAAATGTCTCCCGTTTACTGTACAGTAAACGGAAAGAAAGACTCATGGTAGACCCACAGGTCCTTACGGAGTTATGACTTAGAATACCGATTTCGAGGAGTATTTCGAAGAGGTTTTCAATGAGGTTTCGTTAAGTTGAGGACGAGTAAGTTTTGGAGGAACGACTTAGAATATGGGTGTTAGTGCCTCTTCATCAAGTTCCTTCACATTTCTTGCCTAAGGTTTTCTTAAACTTGTGATATATGGGTCTGACGTGTACGAAAGCGTTTTGAAGACATCTTCATTTGGAGCTGATCGGAAACATTTTCTAGCATGATGAAGTCGCAGGTTTCTGTAGTCTTCTGTATTCTTGCAGTTTCTATTGCATATATCCCATATTTTTCAGGATCGATCATCATCTCAGAAGAAAGAATTTGCAAGATAATGTTAAGACGTTTGATTAATGTTTCATTGACACCTATAATTTCCAGTGAGCATGAAAACATTTTAACACTTTACTCTACTGAAACTACAGGTGTGATTGAGTTTTACTTCACTTGAACTTACACTCATGTGGATTGTTGCAAAAAGGCTGGCCACCCTTTATATACCCATTTCACGATCAAATGAAATTGCTCACGAAAGACGAGTGGAAATTCGATAAGATTCCTTTGATATCATAAAATATTACAAAAATATCAAAAAAATCTTAAATTGTTTAGCGAAAAGTGGTTAACCGCAAAAGATAGTGATTTTTCTTGTTCCGACTTTTATCACATTTTTTATAATTTCTTCCAAATTCGCAAAAACTCGCAGTTGGTTTTTTGGTATCCTGTTTATGAATAGTTAGACTATTAATTAATACAAAAAGTAGAGCGTGGGGAGACGTTGTAACATCGACAATATGTGACAACTAAGTTGTGACACTGTTTAAATAATCTACGGAGACGCGTGACGAGTATGAACGTTCTTGCTGGACCACGCCAGAATATTTGTTAGGCAAATTTTCCGCCTTGCGCAACTTTTCAATATCGCGCTACTTGCCCTACGTTTGTCTAACTAAACCATTGATAATCAGTGTATAGGTAGGTAGGTAGTGATCCTACGTTGGTTACACAGACAATTACTTACTAAATAGACCATACCATGCTTCTATGAATTTCAATACCAAAACAAAATTGCTAGAACTTGGTGAGGTAAGTGGAAAAGTCGGTTGGTTTCGATTGTCTCGTTTAATTAAATTTGCACGGCTCTAAATTGAAAATATTTTTTAAACCAATTGCATATAGGCTAATAAGTGTACTTAACTGCCTAAGCTTGGCGAACGGATGTCTCTGCCACCGCATAGAATTAACCACAGCCTTGGTGTACTGTATAATGAACACCAGATCTTTAAATTATTTATCAGTCAACTTATGATACATTTTTAATAGAAAATATTGGAAACAATCGCATCGGCCACAAGTCATTCTCAGACAGGACTAGAACCTGCGACCTTTGGGTATCCGGATGGGGATGCGGCCGGAGCCGATGTAGGTATTTACAATATTTTTCTTATAAAAATATATTGAAAATGCAAAAACATAAAAATCATATCAGTCAAGTCAAAACGTTAAGAAAATCAGTTAAATAATATTACAGTGTGAAAAAATCATAAATTGCCTATGGCGCCACTATTTGGAGGAAATGCAGTTTAACAACATGTTAGTTACCTACTACAATTATATCGGCACATAATGAACCGTTTAATATTCCGGTAACGCAAGTTCAATCAAGTATTACATACGTTGATAATTTAATATCCGCATAGGAATTTCTATGCTAATGCACTGTTTAGGCGTAATGTATGCGGCCGAAACGAACTCATTCGATTAGGGACAGACATAGACTGAGAATGTCGAATTTCACTACACCTACACAATTTTGATGAGTGTAGAGATGGTGAGAATAAGGTACTCAAGTTCTATTTCCGTTTTGGAGCGAATAGCTTGCCTTAAAACTTAGCCAGTCCCAGCCTTCTTTCAGAATAATAAATATCTAGGTTAATAAAGTAAAAGGTAGCTACATTTTTGTCGTAAGTCAGATTTGCAGAATTTAGGTTAAGAAGAAAATTTTACAAACTCAGCACGGAGTATTCTTTTCACTATTGCAAAACGAAAAGCTCTTGCTGAAGCTTATTAAAATGAAGATTCTGAAGAATGCAATATTTCACTCCAACATTATTTAAAAAATTACTTAATCAAGGAATATAGTCTTCGTCTTGCGTAGGTATTTCTTATTATTTTAACACAAAAGATTACATTGTTTGTCTTCTCTTCTAAAAGACTTGGTAGTTAATCAAAGTATTAGGATGAAAATTGTGTTCCCGGAAAATCTGCCCGCTGAGCCTATGGGATTTATCTAATAAGGTCATGCGGGTTCTTTGTGTAATGCTTTATTGATTGACGTTACAAAGCTCGCACGCACGATGGATTTGGTAGCCGAGGCCAGGAAATAAATCAAGTAGGTACTGAGAATTGGTAACTAAAATGTTTCGATAATTTTTTATTTAAAAATATTGGAAATCCAACCCCTCTCACGTTTCACAGACAAAAAAATGTTTCATTATTATTATTGTAAATGCAAAAAAGCAACATGTTTACCTTGTAAGGATTTATAGTTTGGGAAATGAAAACTATAACTGTATAGAAATTTTATCATTCTACATTAGTGATGAAATACAACTAAATGCAGTTATTTTCAAACCAGTTGAAGTTACACAAAAAGTAGGTGCGACTCTTAATCTCGGTAATACTGACTTGCTATTACTGTGATGACTTTGAAATTGGAGTTGAAGCAAGTCAATGTTGACTTAAACCGATTCGATACTTTCAAATGGAAAGCGCGAGCAATATGCGATTACAACCAACTCTCAATTAACGGGATCGGCCATTCTATGGCCATTCTGTTTAGGGCTGTCGGATTTTAGTGCAAAGATCCGGTTCTTATGAGACTAGTGACTCAGACTAACCAGGAAATCTATGCAAATGAAACCCATTGCATTGGTATGCAAGTTTCCGTATATTTACATGAACTAGGTCTGTCTTGTTTAAATATCGATGTCAATTAGAAAATATGTTATTTATCACTCTTCTAGCAATACTCGTACCTATGTAAGCAAGCAATGTAGCTGTTATCAATTTTGTTACAACACAACAACACAAACACGTATTGATGTAAATTAACGAAATGGTCGAGACTTAACTGCTGTTCTCGTTTTTGCACTCAGGTTCTGATTATTTTATTTAGATTTACAATAGATAATTTAGATATCCTGCTCGTATCATCAAATTTTTATGGTGGTAGGTATACATGATTTGTGCGCTTATTTTTTCCAAATATAACGCTATTTCAACCTACAGATATTTTGATGTTATTGTAATAACCAATGTTATTTTTGTTTTTTGTTTTAGTCCTTTCAATAATAAAGATAGTTAAGATAGGTAAAGTTTGTAATACGACTATTATGTAGAAAGGTGGCATCCCTGATTATTTCTTACATAAGAGACCGTTTAGTATTCTTTGAGAGTTTTCCACGCACTGTACCTTTTATGTGTCTTTTATAAAGTGCCATTAGGCCAGTAGTTGAAAGAGCGCATTCGTGAGTAACTCTTGTGGAAAAATTCCGAAACTAGTCGCCGTGTCGTATGGAAAGGTAATTGGAAACGTGATTACTAAGTAATAACATAAAAAATAGTAAAACATATATTTATAGATGTCTTATTTCAATTAGAATTGTGTCTAATAGATCAAAATATATTCAAGTCCAATAAATGTTTTTGTAGTGATGTGTTAACCCTTAGAGTGCTTGCTTACGCACTATGTCCGTTTCGAATCCGATCCGGGTTCCTGAAAATACAGTATGACATTCCATGACGGTCGTATGAACAAACTGTTTGGAACATACTTGAAAGGATAAGTTAGCATCCTGGATTCTACTTCCACCACCACGGAGAACATATTTATCATATTGCGCAATCAGTTTTGTTGATTGCACACAAGCCCTGTTAAAAAATAGTATCAAAATCGCGAGTCAAGTAAACATGGCTGAGAGCATTGGACCGGATTTCCAAAGGTCGCGGGGTCGATTCCCGTCTGAGAATTCACTTGTGGCCGAGTTATTTTTTTCCAATATTTTTCTATTTAAAATTTACCATAAGTATAAACATGGCTGACATAAACTCAACGTCTCGACTCGCAATTAAATTTGTGTTTTTAAGAAATTTGTGTTGTGAAATCAATAAAAATTGTGCATAAAGGAAGTGCGTGGTAGTTGTGGAAGTAACTGGAGGCCAAGAACCTAACTTATCCTTAAACTGATAGTGTTAAAATAGGAAGTTACGTATCGGATTTGGATCGCAGTGCGTAAGCGACATCCGAATTCTGTCCGAGTTTTGTGGATCCGTTTTTTCACGGATCGGACGCAGTGCATATCAAAAATATCAAAAATAATAAAAGGTCATTATTAAAATTGAGGTACTATTAAATTATAGCACGTAAAAATAACTAAACAGGTTTTTTACTATTGCTTTTAACTATAAGCAATATTTAAAAACCTGTATAGTAAAAAGATATTTATAGTGGTTTAACAACAGAACTCGACAATCGAACATTGAACCGAATAAGCAAACGCATGCGAAGTTTCAAACACACGATCGCTTTTTCTTGGATCTCGAATACTTAACAATGTATTGAACCGAGAAAAGGAAACTAGCAAAGTTTTTAATAGATTGTTTTTTTAAGTATTGCAATAAAAAATCCAGTATTTGATTTAAGTATTTGTTACGTAGTAGTAATGAGAATTAATTAATTACCCGTCATTAAACAGATATTTGTACTTGTTAATATCTAGGCAACAAACTGATTAAATGGCTTACCCAATAATAAGCCATTTAGTTGGTTTGTTGCCTAAGTTAATCGATTCCAAAAATTGTCTACTAAGGCTAGAAGACAATTTTTTTTGGGCTAAAATGAACTTCCGTATGCCTGGTAAAAGTTTTCTTTTATTCTTTTCTGAACGACAGGGAGACTTTATTATTTTTGATTTTTTGCATTTTTCAATGCTATTTTTATACTTATGGTAAATTTTAAATAGAAAAATATTAGAAAAAATTTAACTCGGCCACAAAATACAAAATCATAAATTATTGGCAGTTGCATCTTAATCGATCGTTAAACACCTGAAAAGATGTTTCTTTCGAATGCAAGGATTTTCCTAGCATTGATGTTACAACGCTGGCCTACAGCGTATTAAAAATATAAAAGTATTGGAGAATTTCGACGGTGGTTCGCAAGTTTGGTAGAGTTAATTTTTTCCAATATTTTTCTATTAAAAATTTACCATAGTTATAGTTAATTGCTTCAATGATATCTTCTTCATTATTATATTATATACTATAATCAAGCTTACTCTGATCATTAAAGTTAAGTCCCTATTGCAATCGTTGAACTTCCCGGTCGAACAGAAGAGTTTTTTTAGGGAGCGTTATTTAAAAAAGTCATAGATTTTTAATAAAAAGTTTAAAACACAAATAATTTCATTTGAATAATGAATTATTTTTAGCCTCATGACTTTTCGATTCCAAAAAGTCGACCGAGAAGTTCCCTGCAAACCTATTGATCGTAAGTATGAAGGAATTAAAATATAAGTATGTTGGAAAGCATATAGTGACATGCGTCATGATGTTTAAACAGGTGGTATAATATTTATGTATGACACATTAAGGTAGGCAATTTGGGTAAGATGTTATTACTGTTTCAGTAAGTATATTGATTGAAAACAAAATTAGTCAAATCCACCGCACGTGATATTTTGATGTGCTTTACAAGGAGTAAAGTATTTAGTACTTTTTAAGAGTGAATTTCTAATACAAACGAAATTTTATTTTACTTTATAAAGTCGATTGATCTATAAGTTTGGATATCAGATAATTTAAATTACTAAATGACAGTGAAGGTTATTAAATAGCTTTATTATTTTTATACTTCTTCCTACGTTAGAATACCTAAATTTGTCATTGCACAGCATCTAAGAATTCGTGCCGTTTATTGCGTTGTCGGGCTCAAGTCAAAATATCAAACTTACTAAATTGCACCACTCTGCTTGTTGTGTGTCAAATAAGCGCGTCTGAAGCGTGATGCTTGCAGGCAGCTATCGTACTGGTGGCAGGCTGGCAGGCCAGCGTGATAACGCGCGCCCAACTCTTGCCCCTTAGCATGAACATCGCAATATCACGCAAAATGATATGGCGCATGATCCTGTTTTGCTTACGTCACTAAGATGTGAACAGTTATATGTATCGAGAACGTATCGTCAAAAAACGTATGACATTTGAGTAGCGTTCCTACCGGATGTAAACGGAACAACACTAGGACGATGTAGTTCTGCTTGCCCTACGGTACAGTAACACGCTATCGAGCTGCGAGTGACGATATAAGTCGCTCATGCTAGGGCTACTGGCCCAATATTTGTTGCGTTCTTCTTCTTTTCGAGTCGATAGCAAACCTAAACTGTATCGGCCCAAAAATCTGCTACTAAGAATGCAGCATTAGTAGCCGCCATAAGGTCCTCCTGCGTGCAGCTGTACGGACACGCAGGACACGACATCCAGTGCACCATCGTTTGGGGGACAGCACCGCAGCTTCACCCAAGTTGGAGCCGTTCAAAAATCCCCACCTGACCATGTTGTCTTTGCTTCGACCGACCATCGTCCGGAGTCGATTTAATGACTTCCAAGTTGACCATGGCAACCATGAGTTGCCATGCCAAGCGCAGGACTCTCAGACGGTGGGACGAAAGGTTTTGGGAGGTCAGCCCTCTCCTGCTATAGCCTGCATCTCTCCTTCGACCGGTATGCGTTGGAGGCTGTTTCGCGCATACACCTTCTGCTTGTTGGTCTCGCAGTTTTTCCTGAAGGTAAGTGACCTATCCAGATGGATTTGTTGCGTTACTGTGCTCAAATAAAACTCACTCACGTGTGTCGTTAACAGCGGGCGGCGCGTCCGCCGGCCGGAGTTGTGCGCGCGCCGCGCATGCTGACACCAGCAGGGTAAACGCCACCAGCGCCACGTTTGTCATCGCACCGCGCTACCCATGTTGACATTACTGTGAATAAAATAAAATAGGATTTTTGATCTAATTTTAAAATATCTAAAAAGGTATACCCAGGGTGGAGTGCACCATCTAACTTTAACAGCAACTAATAACATTGACACTGGGAAAACTAATAGGATTTGACAGCTTTGACAATCGAATCCATTACTGGTGCAACTTAGCCCTATAGATGTACCACCTATAGGGCTGAGTTGCACCAGTAATGGATAATAAATTAGCTAATGGATAATAAAGTAGATAAATAAATTAGTAATGAAAATTATATTTATAGGCAATGAAGAAGCTTATATAAAGAATTTAAAGATTTTAGAATAAAAATAACGTAGTTATTTGTTTCAGGTACATTTACGTATATAGTAAAGAAAAGATTGAGTTGCCACTTGTCAGTGAAAGCTAGTTTGATATGGTAATAACAGAAAGAATGCGCTAAAGTAAGGTCATTAACGTGGAACTACTAAAACTTAGCAATATTAGTAGAGTTAACACACAGTGTTCTCTTGAACTACATTTAAAAATCTTGACATTATAGCACCGGAACCACTTAATAAACAAGGACTCGAAGTATCACAAATAGGCACGTTATCGGATGACCGAGTGACTGACCTAACTAAACAAGCTAAAGTTTTCGCGGCATAATTATCAATTCCCAATGTGGGTCGATCGAACGAGACGACATAACCGTACGACAGCAACTGGTTTGCAAATTAGTTGACATTGGCATTCGATAAGGAGCTACTGACGCATCGCACCTACACGCACAGCCGCCGCGCCGACCGCCTCGCATGCAATCTGTTAACGTAACATCGATTTAATTACGACTATGCGTTCTTCATTACGATAACATGAAGGTTTGTTTATACATTTGATACTATTGCTTGCACTTTGTTCTTAAAATAAAACGGTCACTTTTAAATCTTTGACTAATTTTGCTAGATTCTAAAGGTTGAGTACCTCTATTTAATTTCTTCACAATTACTATATTTGAATTGAAACAAGAACAAAAGATTTAAACGAAAAAACTTACGTGTCTTATCGTCTTCAACCACAGAAATTCATTATTATAGTCATACTAATATTAATAGCGTATGTATGGAATAAAGATTAAAATGCACGGCTTGACTTTGTTACTCCAAATAAAAAACCATTTATATCTCAAAATATCTGACATGCAAGCTACCTTTTTTGTTTCATCGTGACCTCGAGTAAAATCGTTTGAAAACGTGATAATGGAATTTGTTTCGGTTTCATGTCCCGATACAGGTGCATTATTTATTGCAATTTCAAGGTTCGGTCATCAACAGATTAGTTTTACTTTATCCCTGTTAAATTAAAGTATCGAAATTATTTTGACGTGCTTCATTTTAGTCATTTGTTTCCTCTTTACAATTTCCTCTTAACCTATTGTTGTTATTTTACGAAATATAGCTTTAAAACTATCTAATGCAGTGGGCACTGAGACCGAGCTGCTAAATGGCTTTAAAAGTTGAAGCGTTAAGATTCAAGGTTTGTTGTCTACTTTCGGAATGCGTATTGGAATGTGAGAAGCGTGTTGAACTCTCACAATACGAATTGCATGTGTTCTGATTTAATCGTTCTTACATAGAACTTCTTACGTGTTACAATTATAGACTGCTACCGTATACAATTGTACTATTGAAGTATTGTACTATTTCTATCATCCAAAACATACTGGGTTAATAATCTATACTATATATTATTATATTTATTTCTATTTTATATCAATAGTAATACTAGCTGTGCCCCGGGGCTTCGCTCCCGTGGAATTTCGGGATAAAAAATAGATAGTAGCCGATTCTCAGACCTACTCAATACGCTCACAAAATTTCATGAGAATCGGTCAAGCCGTTTCGGAGGAGTATGGGAACGAAAACTGTGACACGAGAATTTTATATATTAGATTATAAGCTGAAGAGTTTGTTTGTTTGAACGCGCTAATCTCAGGAACTACTGGACCGATTTAGAAAATTCTTAGATCATTAGAAAGCTACATTTCTCCCGAGTGACATAGGCTATATTTTATCCAGATATTCCCACAGGAACGGGCAACACGCGGGTAAAACCGCGAGGATCCGCTAGTAATATTATAAAGCTGAAGAGTTTGTTTGTTTGAACGCGCTAATCTCAGGAACTACTGGACCGATTTAGTAAATTCTTAGACCAATAGAAAGCTACATTTCTCCCGAGTGACATAGGCTATATTTTATACCGAAATTCCCCCGGGAACGGGCACCACGCGGGTAAAACGGGATCCGCTAGTATAGAATTAAACGAAAGTATAACAATCTCCATTTGAGAAAAGATTTAAATGATATAGAGGAGTCAAAACTCATCTTTCGGAAAATACTAATATTAAACTAAAATAACAAGAAAAATAAATGTTGAAAACTATTATTAACTTTTTGAGTGCAAAATATTATTTTTAATGTCTGCACTTAGTTCGATTATTCTACTTCCAATGTAACAAAGTTGTAGTAGTAACAAAGTTGTAGTAGTAACAAAGTTTGTTTTCGAGGTTGACGAACTCAACACTTGCTTGCTTGTACCTTTCAATAAGAATCTATCGTGTACACAGTCAATGCGCGTGCGACTGTTGTGGATCGAGTTGCGGTGAAAGTTGCCGGTGACGCACTTTTGTATTCACGCAACTCACGGGTGCGAGTAATTTACGTAGCCATTCTAAAGAGACCCCTCTCGTCCCTCACCTTCATTTAAAAAGTATACGGCAGTGGGGGAGTAGTAATGAAAATTGGGAGGGCACATTGAATTGGTCGTTTGTGAGATAAATCGTCGGTCGTGGCCCTCAGCCGGATCTTCCCGGAGAAACATGCGGGCTCCTCAGCACACGAAACATCCGGGATGAGTATGTTTAACTTTGTGAGAAACTATTATAAATATAATAGGTTTAACTGAAGGAATCAAGCTTACGGTTTTGTAGTGTAGAGTTTGAGTTATATATAGTCAGTTATAAGCAAGCCCTTCACGTGATCGATAAAATACTTGCTCTTTGCGCTTGCTAAAAAAAGATATAGCACATAGGTGACATATTTTATAACCCTAAAAAGTTAAAATGACAAATCCTAATAACATAGAGTTTTCTATTTGAGTTAACCTAACTAAAGTACGTCATAATATTTTGCCTTTCACTTGTCCTAGGTCATAGCGTCGATGGAAATATCATGGTCTTACGATACTAGAGTGTATATCTATACTAATACTAATAATATTATAAAGCTAAAAAGTTTGTTTGTTTGAACGCGCTAATCTCAGGAACTACTGGACCGATTTAGAAAATTCTTAGACCATTAGAAAGCTACATTTCTCCCAAGTGACATAGGCAATATTTTATCCCGATATTCCCACGGGAACAAGCACCACGCGAGTAAAACCGCGAGGATCCGCTAGTTATTTATAAAATTAGATCGAAAGCGCATTTGGTGGAGATCCTGCGTAGCCCACTCCACCAAAGGTGGTCTATTTGATTAGAGACCAGGACAAATTATAATGTGATACATAATTTTACTTTTACTGTGTTACGGAGGCATTATCAATCGGTATCACAAAAAGTTCGTTGTTTTTTGATATCTATAATACGAGTGCTTCAGTAACTTACGTGGAAAATAGATACACATTGATCTGAAATAAGTTTACTTAAGTAACTATCTTATTATTTTTTGTTTTGTGAAATTAGATGAAACAATATTATTATAAAATTATTTTAATATTTAATTACATCTAACGCGGTTCAACTATCTGATGGTATAACTTCAATTTTTTCTAATTCATGTGTGACAATTTTAAAGTATTCATTTTCAGCTTCTTGAAGAACCTCATCTTCATCTGGACTCTCTTCAAACACTTCGTGTGCTGCTGCTTCTTCTTCTGCCTTTTGTTTTAAGTTAATCTCTCTATGGCGGGCATCTACAATGTGTTCACGTTTAGTTTCTCTTTCATAGATTTGAGAAACGAGCTGTTTATCACGGCAAGCTGGTGTTACCATGTTTTCAGATAGGTTTACCAAAGTAACACCACCATTAACATCACCTATAGCAACAGATCTACCTTTAACGTGAGGAATTACCTTAGTTAATGCATTGTTAGATACTCTAACTGTTGCTACTGGTTCTTGTGATTTGCGTAGTAAGTCCCAGTAATATAAATACCCACCAGCACAAACTGACATGTAGCAGGAGTATCTGAGTGGAGCCCATGCTGCATCAGTAACTTGATATTTATACGGTTTTGTCACTATGATGGGGTGCGTGCGCATTTCTTCACTCCATATGCGTACAGAATAATCTCCACAAGTTAGGAACATTCGCATTGTACATGGGCTGCGATGTACTGCTCTTACCGGACCTAAGTGCGCATTCCAATAAGATGTCAACATTTCAGAATGTTCTCTTCCCAATCGATTGACGTTAATAACCAATCCCGAATCAGTACCGCAAAGAAACTTAGTAGGTAAGCCATGATCAAACTCCAAGGAACTAACACCTTCAGCATTACTTAAATCTGGTTTTTCACCTTGTGGTATCTTAATAGACATTGGCAATTGACATATTGGCTCCGAAACATTGCGTAAATCCCACCAAAGGCATTGACCATCTGGAGATCCAGTAAAGAACTCTGACTGAGTTCTAGAGTGAATATAAAGTAAAGAAGTAACTGGTTCTCGATGAGATTTGTAAATAGAACTATAATCAACTGCTTGTTGACTAGCGCGTACGTCAAAAACGCACACGGTCCCATTTTGTAGTCCACCTACAATTATCTCAGGGTCTTGTGGGGAGCACGCTAATTGCCAACAGGCACTTTTGGCACAGAACTCATTGATAGGTGCATTTTGTACATTTATGTCCCACAAATAACATGTATTATTTTCGAGTAATATGGAACCTCCAGCACCATTATCATAGTTTCGATCACAATAAGCTACTGCTAACATTGACTTTTTCTCATTAGTCCAGGCAATGCATGAAACGGGACGGTTAGAGGGGTCTCTGAAGACGTTAGCAGTACGAACAGTGTATGTTTCTACAGGCTCTTGAGAGCTCATACCAGAAAAATATATTTGATACATGTCGATTGCATTGTTTTGATTCACATAGTGTGTCATAACAGGAGCTAAATTAAGTACCGTGTGTACGTAGTCTTCCTCGTGCATTACACGGCGGCGATGCCGATTTACGTGGTCTTCGTTTTCGGTATGAACTTCTCGCGGCCAACCACCTTCTTCGTGATTTATGCCTTGCTCGTGAGTCACCAATTGTTTCGTATTCGAATCGTTTTCTGACTGAGTCGAAGTCGCTTGAACGTGTCGATGGACTGGATTCCGCAAACCATACTGCTTTTGTTCTATTTTGTCAGGATTTATAGAATCAAGCATTTGAGCGGGTACGTCTTGAAATAGTATTTGCCTACCAAAGTTTTTACGCATTTTAGTGTATTCATAAGTTGATTTCACATACTTATACTTGGACATGATAACGTTTTCATGAATAATATAATTTCACTTTTAATTAATGACAATTGTATCAAAAGTAAAGATTAAATCAGTAAGGTCGCGATGCTGACGAAATTCTTTCATGGAGTCTAAATACAACGTCAATGGACGTTTATGACGAAACCAACGTGATGTCTGTTCAGAAACATATGTGCCCTTGTTTAGTTTGCAGGTTGCTACTTTAGCCTTGTTAATCAGCACCTTTGCTCTACAGATTATAAAGATATCATCGTTCGATAAAGAGTTATGTTCTTTAGAATCAACCAGTTTTTAGCACTTTCGTAATAATTAAATTGTATAAGCAAACTTTTGCAATCGGAAAAATTAATTACATTCATTTCCATATTGAATCGGTTAGATATGGTTGTATCCGCGCGACATTTCGTAACTGTTTTAGTTTCAGTATAGCACGGCGGGTGATGTTGTTTCTTTTACCAGGAAGTGTTGCAATCACATTGTTACATTCCGTGTCCAGTAAGGAGCTGTTATGCGGTTTGCATTAATATGCATTGAGAACGGCGATGTTTTTGAGGTGAAACGACTCCAGTGTAAGCGAAACTCTCGTTTGGTCACTGAGCATACGAAATCTAAATTTAATTAGTGAGAGAAATTGTAAAATTAATAAATTCGGCTGCTAATAAAAGTGATAAAAAATAGTGTGCTAATTATATAAAGAAAGAAGCTCTACATTTTATTTTTAATAGAGTTAATTACAGATAAAAGAGCATATCTATCAGTGCAAGCAAAAGCAATAAGTTACAACAAAACAACTTTTGAAAAGTTTATAGAAACACCTTGTCCTATGGTAGAATTGAATGATGCAAGAAATAAAATATAAAATGCTTAAGTAAATTTATTGTAAAAGGTATCCAAACCTTTTATTTTCATAATTTTTAGAGTACCTACAAACCTAGAACAGTATTCAAGTATTTCAAACTCACAAAAGCATTTAATTTAGGTTTAAATCTTTTCATAACAGTACGTCGATAAACTCATTAAATCTAAGCAGTTCTCTTACCATAAAAATGTATATTCTGGTCATCCGTGATCCACAATTTCACATGTCACCTCACATCACTTCACTCCGATTGCCGTCAAATTAATCGACACTAATCAAAACTATCACAACACTTTGTCACTAGAAAATTTCGAATCGGAAAGCGTAGCGGCGCGCGCGCAGCGTACAGTGAATGGCGCGAGACTGAGTACTCACGAGTCTCACGACTGGTTTGGCGTGGTTCACGTTGTGAATGATGATTATAGAGGTTACTATTGTCAACTTCATAACTAAATTGCGAAGTCCTACGCTATGGGTGGCTCAGTGGCTTTATTAGCGAAAGCTATTCACTACGAGTCTAGTATTGTATTGTGATTCTTGGAAATGGTTTGCAATTAGTGTATTGGTTTCTAAGCGGTTTTTTATGTTATTTTTGTAGGTGTATTATTTATGATACTTTTGATATTTACGCAATTAGGACAATAGTTTTTTACACTTATAAAATAAAATTACAAAAAAATCTAGAAATAAAAAGAGAAAACTGAGGGATTAATTAATTAATTAATTCTTTCTTTATTGAAACAGTGTAGTTTACAAAAAGGTTCATGAACCGTTAAAATAATAATCCTCTATTAGCGGCGATACTCTAAACCGTACTTGATCCCTAGACACTTTTGATGTGTGTAGTTAGGTTAAGGTAAATGTGATATTCCTATGTGGGGCAGCTTACAGCTAAGTCACGATCGAATACAAACATCAAGTACTACTTAGACAGAAAGTGTCGACTATGCCTGGGTAACCTGGGTACCTACATGTATGTAAACTTTAGAACAAAAGGAAAATATAACGTTCGGTGTTTCTGTTTGTTTCGTGTCTGGGCGTTGTTAATAAAATATTTGTTAAACTTTAGTTGATTCTGATATCTGAAATATAAGCGCTCGAGCCTTATCTCGGAATCAGATCAATTGAAGAGATGTTTCATGAATGTTTTGTAAATGTTTTGAGAAAAGTTGTCTAGACGTATCACCAAGGGCAGGGATTTCGAACCAATGGCACGCGACACAAAATTTTGGGCACGTCACAGATCGCGAACTTCATTACGCACTAAGAAAAAAAATGGAGCAAGTGCGTGTCCGACCACGCGCGGTACAGGGTTCCGTAGTCAGAATACCACTAACATTTTTCGAATGCAAAAATAACTTTGTTTTTTTTACTTATGGTAAATTTTAAATAGAAAAATATTGGAAAAAATTAACTCGGCCACAAGTGAATTCTCAGGCTGGAATCGAACCAGCGACCTTTGGAAATCCGGTCCAATGCTCTAACCGCTGAGCTACCGAGACTTGTTTTTTTTTTTATAGTATTTGTATTAATAAAGAAGTTATATTTGCGGTTACGGAAAATGTGCTATATATCTAAAACTGATAAATATATTTCGTTCAAAACAATTTTCGTTGAAAGTTTTTATTAAGATCTACGGCACTTATATTTTTTTAGATTTTTCACTTTCTTATTTTAAAAGTCAGAGGGGTGGGGGGCACATATTTTACCACTTTGGAAGTGTGTATCTTTCAAATGGTTGACTGTGAGAAAAAATCGTTGTAGGAACCTAAATCTCATTTTTAATATCCTATCTATAGACAACATACTTTTATATAGGTTTGATTAAAAAAAACAGTTTCAGTTCCATGTATGGGATCCCTTATTTTTTTATTTTTGTGTGAAAATCGTAGAGCGGTTTATAGAATACATCTAACTTCCAAGTTTCAACAGTGTAATCTTAATAGTTTCGGAATAAAGCGGCTGTAAAATACGAACGGACAGACAGAGAGACAGACTGGACGAATCTATAAAGGTTCCGTTTTTTGCCATTAGGCTACGGAACACTAAAAAGTTTCTAGGTATTTTATGACGAGCGAACGCGAGTGCGAACGCGAGCGAACGCGAGAGAAAATAAATAAAGAGTTGATAATATTTATTATTATTCTTTTCCCAATAATCACTAAGTCAAAATTTTTTGATGGCACGTCTACGACCTCATCAAACATTTCTTTAAAAAAATGGCACGTTGATGCCATTGAGCTATATTACTCCGTATAGAGAAGACGTCACTCATTACCACTGTGTTCCGTTCAAGTGCAACCGCTACGTCTTGTTTGTTTTAAAAAAAAACACGTGAAAACTCATTAAATATGCGCTCTTGTGTGTTTCGGTTTTGCACTAATTATTTGAGTAATACAGCGAAGTGCAATAGCTTTCCATTGGTGAGTAAAAAGATAATCATTTTGAAAATTAATTCAAGGAAAATATTTACTGGAGACGCCATTTTATTTGTCAATTTTGTCATAGATCATAAAAGTTAAGATGTGACATTGTGTACATACACAATGTCACATCTTAACAAGTGTAAGTAGAATTGACTTAAATAATAATTTTACACAATTTAGAAAAGAATTGACAGTATTAAAAGACGAAAAACAATTACTTATTGAGTTTTTTAGAGATTTTGTCAATTCGTCATTTGAAAGATATTTACATACTTCAGCATGCGTAGCATGAGTACCTCGATAAAGCTATCTCGACACTTTTCTCGCGCAAGCGTATTGTCTGTCCCGTTCACACTGTACTGATATGAGCGGGACAGACATCGCGAGATAAGCATAGACAGCGAGTCGTGGTGCGCATGCTACGCTGGCAGGCGATCACTATTTGACATTTGATAGGGATTGTGAACGGTACGCGTTTTGAAAGGTATTGAATGACCGAAATTGAACTGTCTAAGCAAAGCGACAAACGAAAATGACAAACGAAAATTTCAAATGTATGGAGAAGTGTCAAATTAAGTGTCATTTAAAACATCATTTGTTCCGAAAGGGATTGCGACTATAAGTTACACAATTCCATAAATCACAATCACAATATCTTCGAAAGGGATTGTGATAGATTTTGAAATTAGACAATGAGAGAGCTGGTTACCATCCGATCATCAACTAAACTTATATTGTTTCAGGATAATTAAAATAATAAACTATTGCTACAGAACTCTAATAACGGCTTTTATTTTTTGTATCAAAACTTATGGTAAAAGTATGATAGGTACTTCCTGTCTAGCCTCTTTCAATTTATTTTACTCAATTCCCGTTGGTACCTAATTAAATGGGCAGAATATAAACAAAGTGTCGTCTCTATGAGTTGACATCGCATCTATGCCTCACTAGCCGCCCCCCGCGCGCCCTACCCTATCGTGCTTGCTGCTCAGATATTTGTTCGTGCTGTCTGTACGTCAAATTCTTTATAAAAATCTTTACCTTAGGTCAGGGATAAACCACAAATTTTATATTCGTGATTGTAATACAAAGTTATTAAGTACTAGACTTACGTCAGTATAATAATACTTCAATGGTTGATCGATGCATAAAGTTTCTCCTACTTCGACCTATGGACTTGTACTATTAAGTATTCGCCTATGGTAAAACAATTTATTTTAAGATACGCATGAAAACTAAATAAACGTAAATTTAGAGCGTTTTATTTAAAATAAACATGTATTACGAATATAAAATTTGTGGTTTATCCCGTTAAGTAATTGTTCATTGTTAATTTTATCTCTATTACTGTTAATCCCACGGTTTGCTACGGTACTTTATCAAACTAATATTTGGTGTAATTATGAGAGGTGGTTAAATATTATTAAAATTTTCTATTATTATTATCAGAGCTACTTTGTCTATAATAATTATGGTAGAGGTATGTTGAGTTTGATTGTTGGAAGTAAGTAATCTCTGGAAATAAAGTACTGCTTGATTTAAAAAAAACTTTTACTAGGCTATCTAAAGCTTTGGCACGGGTCAGCTAAAGTATGAAATTATTCTAGTTCTGCAATCAAGCTAAAAACAAAAGACAGCAAACCTTTTTTTGTATACAGTAATGACAATAGGTAAAATGCTATTTAGTTTCATCGCGGCACAGGTAGACCACCTTTTTTGTCAATGCTTTCTGTAGTGAATAACATAAATAACACTTAAAAATAGGTAAAAACTTTTGTCTTTTGTTCGCAATCTTACAACTTGTTAAGTTTTTTGAGGTCTTGTTTCGATTCAAACTATGAAAAATGCGGTAAGTAGTCAGACTTGGCAAAATATACATTTATTACCAAAATTAACTTCTGTTTAAAGGCCATAATATTAAATATACCTATCTTTACTGTACTACCTACACGGTATTTTGTTTTTAATTTATTCTAAATTAAAGACACAAACGCGTCCTAAGGCTTACCATTTCTAAACCATTGAAATATTTTTGTAAAAGTAGTTTTACTAAAATTAATTTAAAACCTTTTTGCTATTTATAAACACAAACAATAATATGGTGCACCACCGTATTTATAATCGTGGTCGAGACGTGACGAAGGCGTCTGTCGCGTTCGTCCCACTAAACAAACATAGCGACGACGACAAGTAAGTCGCAGACTATTAAGTTCACTCTCATAACGGTCTCTATTAGCGGGCGTAAAGGGTTTTAAAACTTCTTGGTCAAGAGTTAAACGGTGTAATTGGTAATTACCCGCTTCAAAAGAGCGTTCCTTGGCTTGATTAGTAATTGACCTGGCTGACCTTGTGCCCGGCTTCTCGCTTATCTATGTTAACTTCATATGCAAATAAAATAGGTACTAGGTGACACTTATATACAGTTAAATCATAGACAATTAACCTCTATTACCTATGCTATGATACGTATGATACATATTCCGCCCGTATGATATTTGGGTCAGCTCGCTTCTACCTTTTGACCCAATTTTATTACGAAAATGTTGAAATTTTTAGCAAGTTAAAGTTTTTTAAGAGGTTCACAAAATGAATATACAAAAATTCTTGCTTTGGACGGCTGGCTTTGCTAATTGGAACAAGATCGGACACTACTGCATTCCCTACACCTTTTTGTGAAATAGTACTAGCAATAGTGCTACATTTACACTAAATATGAATACGGGATTCTATTATTTATAAGATTTAAGTTGTAAGTTTGTTTGGAGTAATATCTGGAACTGCAGCACCGATTTAAAATACTCAAAGCTACATTATTCTTGAATCCTGAGTGACATAGGCTATGTACCTATATATTTTAGTGTAAGTATAAATTTCAGATAATGAATGTAGCAGTGGTATACTACTTATACTTTGAAGTAGATATTACAACGAACAGCTGCAATCCCTTCTTAATTGCTCATCACTCCATGCTTCATTAAAAATTTTGCATACGCATACTGTGTTAATCCCACAATTATGAAAAACGATGATATCACAATACCTACATGTGTTGTTGATGTAATTTTCAGTTTGTGGTATCGGTGGTACAGTTTACGAAATAAAACCGTAATACTTACCTTGTATTACTTTTTATTATAGCGATTATTTTATTACTTTTGCAATATCTTACATAACATTGATGTAATATTTAAAGATATTTATATTTTTTTTATACGATAAGAACACGATACAACATGTAATGAAACGAACAAAAGTAAAAGCAAACATTTCAGGTATACCTAATTAACTTAAGGTAGAGTGCACTTAAAATGCTGTCTCTAAGTGGACTAAAATTACAATAAAATTCTTTAGTAAAATTGTAGCACATAATAAAGTTATATTATATATATTGTTATCAAAAGACTAAAAAATATTTTTCACCTCACACGTTCGGAAAAGGAGGTTTTTTTATTCAGATTCACATTTTTATAAATACCTAAAATATTTTTATGATTTTGTAATATTTCCATTTTTCAATGCTATTTTTATTCTTATGGTAAATTTTAAATAGAAAAATATTGGAAAAAAATTAACTCGGCCACAAGTGAATTCTCAGACGGGAATCGAACCCGCGACCTTTGGTCGCGTTCCAAAGGTTGCGCAAAAATTTACCATAACCTAAAAATATGTCAAATTGCGTTCCGAATCGCACATTGACTTTTTGTTACATTTTACACTTATTTTAAGTAGCTTTGAATTAATTATAATACTCCGTTTTGGTTTTATTATATTATTTTATTTCATTGAATCATAAAAACAATAATAATAAGATTAAACTATTTGTTATAAGAATTTTATATTAGGATGGGTGAGATTTCACAACCTATGATTGGATTTCGGAACGTGGCATAAACCTTTATTTTTAAATTGTCTTTGTCTTGTACTTTATGTCAATGTCAACATTTACCGAATCGTTTTAATTGTTATTTTTATGTAACAATATATTCCTAATTTAAATAACTTTGAGTTAACTATAATACTCCGTTATTTATTATTTTTGTTTTTTCTATCATTAAAACAACGAGAATAAGGTATATTTAGATTAAACTTAATGTTTAAAGATTTCTTTACCGGAAGTTGACCGCGGAAACAACCATAAAATGTTCCTCGCTGTTGTAATGTAAAAAAAATGTGTGTTGCGCTGGGTAGAAAAGTTTTTAGCGTCTTGTACCTTTGAAATCCTTGCTTATACAATCTTTGAACCACTCGCTACACTCGTGGTTCAACCCTACAATCCTTCGCTTACTCAGCTTTTAATAGAGGTAACTTTCCAGCCTTGCATAACAAATAACTATTTATAACTTTTAAATTTTGCATTTTACAATGCTAATTTTTATGTGATAAATATTAAACAAGAAAATGTCTTGTTTAATATTTATCACATAAAAATAACTATTGTTATTTTAGGGTCATGCGAGCTGTACCACGAATGAAGGTATAATGTTTAGGACAATTTGTCCACACAAATAATTTTTCCTTATTCTACCCCTCAAATTAGAGGTGTGCGCCGATGCCTAATTTACCGGCGGCGCGGCGTGAAGGCCAAAAATGACCGGTGGCGGCGGCGTCATCGGAGTGAAATCGGCGTGATGCTTTTGTGTAAACTCGTGACCAGGGATAGCACAAAATACTTATATAGTGAGTATTTTGCTAAAAACACAGCCAAATTATTAATGCAGTAACTTTATTCAAACGATTGACAAATTCTCATTATTTGTTTGAATAAAGTTAATGGACTTATGAACAAATGACGTTATTTATACTATTCGGGCTTAGTCGGCTTCTATTGACCTTTAACACGTTAGCCGCCAACGCGGTCAATGTTGGGCGAACGCTTAGTTATCTTACTAAGCCTATGAAATTAGTACGTAAATAATATGTTAAATTGTAAGTCGTATCTCATCCAGAATGATTTCCAACTTTTTAATAATAAGTTATTAAGCATCGGACAAAATTGACCCCCATGGCCTCGGCGGACTAAAAATGAACCAATTTTGATTAGTTTTTTGTTTGTTTGAAAGTTGAGTTGACTGAGAGTGTTCTTAGGTAGCTAAGAAAATATTCCAAGAGAGTGTCAAGGCATTTTCTAAATAAATCTTTATTATTCTATTATTTATAGTAAATAACTCGTCTGAAACCACAGCCGATCTATTCGTTCAGGTACCTAAGGATCCTCTTAGTGCATAATCTATTATTATTTTAATGATGAGTGCACAAAAGCAGTGTCTTACGTCACGGGCAGCATATTGAATTCTGAGCTAATGAAGGATACTGTAGTTAGATATGCTAAGAGTCCTGAAAGCGAAGGATTCAAGTCTGCCCAAGGCTAAGACACTTTTATCCCCGAGGAGCTAACTCTACTTTATACACCTGATGTGTGTTTATAATTTGTTATAAATAAAAAAATTAGGGAACCTATATCTGAACTATTTAAAATAAGAAATATATTCTACTACTATAAAAAATATATATATAAGTTCACAATATGATATATTAATTAAGTATTTCTGTTCATAATAAGTAATACATAATAATACGTGGGCTGTTCCAAAAATAGTTAGTGAAATGAAAAATAGAATATAAAAAAAGTTTATTTACAGCTTTTCAAAATATCCCCCTCCAATCCCAATACACTTATGCATTCGGGTGAACCATAGCTTTCCGCGAACAACTTTTGTGGGCAAATCGTCCTCTTCAAACACCCATTGCGTGGATTGCTGCTATGAGAGGATCGTAGCTAAATCCATGATTTGTCAGTTGTCAGAATGTAAGATACGTTATACGAAGTTCCTCCTTCGAACTTTTCTAACATAAATTTGCACCAATCAACACGACGGCATTTTCGCTCATCGGTGAGAGAATGAGGTATCCGCGAAGTAAGTTTCCTAACTTTAAGGTGTTCATGCAAGATGGTGGAAACTGCCTGTGATCCAATGTTTAGTTCAGCCTGTATCTCTCGATGTGTAATATGTATATTCTCTCGCAATAGCCACTCTACCCTGATGACGTTTTCATGAGTTACTGCCGTTGGTGGTCGGCCTGGGGTCATCGTTTAAGTTCTCTCGACCACGTTTAAATTCACGAAACCAATAAGTAATTGTTGCTAACGTAGGAGCCGACTCCCCAAAAGCAGCTTGTAAATTTTCTTGAGATTCCTTGAAGGTTAATCCTCGTTTATATTCATAGAATATCATAGCACGAAAAGTCCATTGTCAGATGAAGTGTGAATGAAGAGTGCAAACAAAAAAAAAACTGACAGATAATCTTTAAACATAAATAAAATAAAACTACATATAAGTGGCCAGTGATTTTCACAATATTCTGTTGCTATCAATTTTCGGAACAACCTAGGTATGTTGTAAGTATAAGATTATCACAACTGATAGATAATTTTGAATGTAACTTTTTATTTAAGTTTAGTTTTAAAGCTTTTTTTGCAAATAGGTCCAACTCAAAACCAGCGTTGTGGCTACAAGCTGCAACACAAGCTGTTTAATTTACTTTATTTGTTTTTTTTTTACATTGTAACTTATTACCGTTGTGCTTTTAAACTCCGAATAAATGATTACTTTACTTTACTATTACTTTACGTTAAATAAGAAAGAAATAATAAAACTAATAAATGTCAAAAATTTAACAAATTGCGTAAAAAATTATGGATAAAAAAATCACCGTTTATTTATAATTTTTTTTCAATTTAGTTCCATAAGCAATGATTACCTAACAATAGATATGTTACGTTTATGTCAGGGGTGTCCAACATAATTTTGTAGAGGGCCAGGTTTAGTATTTTTCTAACCGTCGTCGCGAGTCAAAAGAAATGCAATAGCGAAGGATTAAATAAGCACTCTCCCAGCTAATGATGTCGTCGGATGAAGGACATATGCGGGCCACATTATGGCCCCGGGCCGTATGTTAGACGAACCTGGTTTATGTTCACAATAATTTGCGTCGAAATCTCTGACCAAGACTACACAGAGTCACAATTTCACAATTTGCCATGGTTTACTGACATGATATGATTATAATAGTAGGACAAAAGACACTAAAAACGCGGAAATGGAAAAGATAGGTATATATAGCTAATTTGAATGAGTATGCAAGGGACCGGACGCCGAGACATACAACCAAGTTATTTGTTAATTATTTTTAATAGGAGAAAGGTCTTTGATGTGTCAACCTGCTAAGACCAAGGAAGCCATGCCTGGAACAGCCTTGTTTTTTTTTCTCAAAACAATTTTTAATAGAAGTTTTTGTTGACATTTTGGCGTTGTTCCAAAATTTAAATGTCATCATAATTACCCAAGAAGGGAACTTCTATACAACTTTAGCTCCCTCGGGCTTTCATAGATTACTTTAAATTAAGAATACTTGATATTTAATACGTGCTTCAAATGCAGGTAGTGTATAAAAAAGTTTTACGGATTTAAGTGCCCTATATAATGCACTATACAGGGTGGAAATTTAATCCGTAAAAGTAATTTTGTTTCAATGAATGCTTCATCAGATTCCATACAATGTGATATGGCCATAAAGAGTTAAAAGGGCTTAAACGAAAGTTTGGAATCGGGAATAGATTTTTAAAACTCTTTAAAGTGTTCATTGGATAGTCGAATGCTTAACCTAATCATTAGCATACAATATGCAAAAAAAACTTTTTATTAAAAAAATGTAGAATGCCTTGGCTGGCGTCGACTCCAGAAGTTTTTTTTTTACTTTTTGGAGTCGGTTTTGATTATTTTTATAAAAAGTTTTTTATTTCACAAGTTTTTAGTTACGAAAAATCAGCCCATACACAACAATGATGTCGTCTAGGTAAACGACTATTTGCCAAAACGTAATTGATATTTTTCAGGATTCTGAAAAAACTACTGGCCAAACTTCCGTAAAAATTATATGGGACCACAAATAAACCATTTTCTTTCAGACAAAAAAAAGAATTATAAAAATCTGTTAACAACTGGCGAAGTTATGGTAAAACATACATAAAAGAAAAAAACCGTCGACTTGAGAACTCCTCTTTTTTGAAGTCGGTAAAAAAACGGGGTGGACCATTAGATGTGCTGGTGAGTGTATAATACTAGCGAGCGTGCCCACGTGATTCCCGTTGCCGTTGAAATATCGGGATAAATTGTAGCCTATGTGTTATTCTGATTTATAACCTATATTACAATTTAGTTTCATACAAATACAAATACAATTTTTTATTGCAAACTAAGCGTGTACAGGTGTTATAATCTAGAAGGAACTTAAAAACTTAGTCGCCCTTTACGGACACAGCAATTTATGAGAGGGCTGCCTATTTTATTAAGTTACAAAGATTAAAACAGAAAATAATAAAAAATAAACAACGATAGAAGTTTACAATTTGGATTGGATGTTTACAATTTGGATTGATCGTCACTAATATTTAATTAAAAGAGGAAATAAAGAGTAGTCACTTAATTTAGATAATCGTTAATAGAATATACACATTTTTCAATTAAATAGTCTTTTAGTTGGCTTTGAAAAGCTTTTAGGATTTTATTATTTTTTATTTTTGGTGGTAATTTATTAAATATTTTGATAGCCATATAATATGGACTGCAGCTCAACATTTTTATTCTAGACTGAGGTAAGTGAAGCTTGTTTTTGTGTCTGGTGTTAATAGAGTGGATATCACATTATTTTTGAAATTTATTATTATTTTTAAAAACAAATATACAAATGTCGAAGATATATATGGAGGGTAAAGTGAGTATTCTATACTTAATAAAATAAGGTTTACAGCTGTCAGTGTTGTCTATTTGGGCAATTATTCTGATACATCTTTTTTGCAGTATAAATAATTGTTCCACGTCCACACTATTACCCCACAGCAGCACACCGTACCGCAGCCAGGCGTAGGCGTAAGTACATATAATTCTGTTTAGGAGTTTTTGCGTGAAAGAGTAAACATCCATCCAAACAGTCGCAATTACTTATGACCGCGGTTTCACCCGCGTGGTTCTCGTCCCCGTGAGAATATCGGGTATCTTCTACCTGCGTGCCATATTTCACCAAATCCATTCAGTAGTTTTTCAGTGAAAGAGTAACATACATCCATCTATCTATCTATCCAAACATCCTCACAAACTTTAGCATTTTTACTCCTAATATTAGTAGGACAGGATCGGATTAGTATATATGTGACTAAAATAATAATGTTCCGACAATATTTGTCAATTTGGTGGCGGCGGCCATCGCCACCGCAGCACGCTTAATTAAAGGATTAATCACGTTGTCTGCTGTATAATTGAAAGAGGCCGCGGCTGCGATTGGTCACGTACGGACAGTTTAAATATCATAATTTGGTTACATAATGAACCGAGGAATGAAATGACACGTTAATTTTCATTGCTCTAAAGTGAGATATTTTTTGTTTTGGTGTGTAATGTTTAAATTATGGCACAGGTATCGTATAATTTCCACAAAATATAAAAACAGATTACATTATAGTTATTTGTTATACAAGGCTGTAAAGTTGGATTTTGCGGCGAGTTACCTTTATTGAAACATGAGCAAGTGAAGGATTCTAGGATTGAATCTTGAGCGTAGCGAGGGTTTCAAAGGTACCAGACGTTAAAAACTTTTCTGCTGAGCGCAACACACAATTTTTCACCCCACAACAGCGAGGAAAATTTTAGATTTATTCCGCTGTCAACTTTAGGAAAAAAAATCATTTAACAAAAAGTTTAATCTAAATATAGGTACCTTATTCTTGTTGTTTTAATTATATAAATGATATAAATAATATATATAACTAAAATAATCAAACATTTAGTATTATTGTTAACTCAAAGTTATTTTAAATAGGAATAAATTAAAAATAAATTAAATAACAATAAAAACGATTCGGTGAATGTTGACATTGACATAAGATACAAGATATAGGCAAGTCATTGGTTGTGAAATCTCACCCAGCCTAAATAGAAAAATCTTATAACAAATAGTATAATCGTAACTAAAATAATATAATACAACCATAACGGAGTATTATAATTAATTCAAAGGTATTTATAATAAGAATAAAATTTAACATAAAAAGTCAATAGTGCGATTCGCAAAGCATTAGGACATATTTTTAGATTTCAAGTTGAAAGCGTGGTAAAGTACTTTTAAAAAAAAATCAGCAGAAGTTGCATGACAAAACCTCCTTTTCCGAGCGTGTGAGGTGAAAAATAATTAAATATAACATTTTCAATATATTTCATTATATTATAATAATAATTCATTATATTACATTTTCATATAAGCATTAATGATGTTTTCTGCTGTATAATTGAAGAGGCCGCGGCTGCGATTAGTCACGTTCGTATGATTTTTAATATCATAATTTGTTTACATAATGCACCGAGGAATGACACGTAATTTTTTTTGGTCTTAAAGTCAGATATTTTAATATATTTTTTTTATGCCCATTGATAAAAAAAAAAAATGGGTTGCACTCTGGGAGTGCCGGCAGAAGTGAAAGCCGCTTAAAAAAAAACAAAATCCACTATATCTTGACCACAACTTCATAAAAAGTTGATGAAAACGGAGACCAACTTGATTTGGCAGATAATTCCATTAAAACTGACCTGGTATCAATATGAAAGTTGGTACTAATTAGAGATCTTTATATAATGGTTGTTATTAACTAATAGCCGTAGATCTTTCAAGTGTGAGACCTTATGTAATTTGAAATAGGTCAACGGTTTGGTCTTACGAATTTTCGATCAGGGTCACGTGTCCTGACGCGATTTTAAAATTTTTTTCACTTCAAAATTATTAATATTTTTAAAAGTAAAGCACAATAACAGTTTAAAGTAAATCTAAGACATAATTTGAAGTAACAAAACAATCCAGGGACTAGACTGCTTTAACCAAAACTTTGTGGCCTGATAAATTACTGAAAAAGCTTCTTTATTAAATAAAGTTATTAGCTTCGTGATTAAATATGTAATAAATTTAAAAAAGCCATACTTATCTTTTTCGGTAAAACTCAATTCATATAAATTGGAAAGAAAGTTACTAAACACTCAATAACTAAAACAAGCTTATTTAGCGTTTGAGGATCTAATGTTAATGTTAATGTTAATTAATTAACATTAACATTAACATTAGATTAATGTTAATTCAACGTTTTCGTGAACTTTTCCTTCCCTCGTTGAATTTACAGAAAAAAACAATAGGTTTAATTTATTTTAAGTTCCTGTTAAAACATAGAACAAGGATGAGTAATAAAAATAAGAGCATATTGTTATTCAATTACTTTAGCGCGTCAAGTTCTACGAAAACGGTGTCATCACGATTAATATAATTACTAAGAAAATTATCACTACTGGCAGCTTCGCGCGATGGAGGACAAAAAAGGATTGAATGATTTTTTATTTATTTATGAACATAATATATGAACATATTGTAGTAAGATTATGCCACTACTCATGAAATTTTAATGACACCTTTGAAAGTTGCCCAAATCCTACTATGTACCTAATTATGTCAAATTATTAAAATTATTGGGTTTAAAATCACTGAGATAGGTTGTTTTTGGCATTGTGCTCCGGGCAATGTTACCCTTAATAAGGCAAATAAAACTGGGGAGATATCAATTTGATAAAAAAATCATAGACTTTTTTATTTTGATGTGATTGTATTTTGAAAAATTAATGTGTGCTGTGGTTGATAAGTTTCTTCTTCCTTATTAAGGGTAATGATCACGGCCTTACAAATAAACTCATTTGCTAAAAAAACGGGCACCTAAGCAATGAACCATTTCAAATGTTAATATTTCTTTGTTTGATAATTATAGGTAGTTTTATCCTCACAATTTGGTAAATTAATAAGAAAATAATCGTTTTCATCAGTATTTCATAAAATTTAGATACAATAATAGGGGAAATAATGCTAAACCTCGCTAGTAGTGTATGTTCGCTAGTAGTGCATATACTCATGAAGTAAAAATAAAAAATTTTTTTGTTTGTTTTTCTTTAATAAAGTAAAAGCAGATAAATGTTTAGTATCGAGTGTGACCCCCTCTAGCTAAAATCACAGCTTGAATTCGTCTGGGCATGCTAGCGAGTATATCCCGGATACTTGCTTGCGGAATACGTTCTCACTCCGCAGTAATCACATTCTTCAGCTCTCTGATGGTCTGCGGAGCCGGGTGTACTGATCTCACACGCCGTTTCAGAACGTCCCAGACATGCTTTAGGGGATTGAGGTCGGGACTTCGAGCTGGCCAATCCAAAAGACGAATGCCGACCTCTTGCACATACGCTAACATCGCGGGATCGGTGGGCGCGAGCATTGTCGTCCATAAAAATCGAGTCTTCACCTAGAGCGGCCAATGCGGGTTGTGCATGAGGAATTAGAACTTCCGTTAAGTATCGATGCCCAGTCAGTGAGCCGTTTTCAATGAAGACTAACTCTGTACGATCCATTGAATTTATTCCTGCCCAAAACATAACAGAGCCCCCACCATAAGGTGTGATTTCTTCGAAACATGCCTCTGCAAAGCGTTCTCCTTGTCTTCTTAGCACTCGCCGACGTCGATCTTCACCGAACAGAGATATCCTGGCTTCTTCAGAGAACAAAACCCTATTCCAATCTTCTTGAGTCCATGATTCACAATTTCTAGCGAACCTAAGCCTGTGAACTCTGTGCTCACGGAGTAATTTGGGGCCGCGGGCCGGGCGGTGACTGCGTATATTGGCAGCGAGAAGCCTCCTCCTGACCGTCCATAGACTAATATGCACATTTCTTACTTCTTGGAGGTTGTTCTTAAGATCCACATACGAAGATTTGCGATTTCTCAATACGCGACTCATAAGAAAACGATCATCCCGTGGTTGGGTACATGGTTTTCTTCCAGAACCAGGCCTTCTCTCGACGGAACCAGTCTCCTGATATCGCTGCCAGGTCCTTTGGACTGTCGAGCGACTAACATTTAGCCTCCTAGCCACGAAACATTGGCTTCAACCCTCTTCAAGCAGCGCGATAATTTTGGTAGCTTTTACCACTTTATCTACCATTTTTGATACAGCCAAACAGCAATAAATAAAGCTTTGACAGTCAAGGATATGAAATTAATCGATAAAAATTGAATAAAAGTTATGAAAGTCGATGTTAACTTCTGGAACTTCGCGCCAAAAATGTAGGATAAAAAGGGGTTTTCTGTAAAAATGAGCATCAAATGAAAATTTGAATTTAGAACGTACTTTTTTAAATACCACAGCATTTTTAAAACCGGCCAGTAACGTGTACAAACGATTGAAACCTTTTTGGTATTGTATCTTTTTAAAGATGAAAGAAAATCAAAACCGCCCGTTTTTTTTGCAAATGAGTGTATAAACTTCCGTAAATCTTGTACTTCTCTTTGTTTAATTAGGAATACTGTACTGCCGGCACTGACCCCATGTTATAATTTATTTGAAATAATTCAGATGAAAGCTCCCCTGTGAGTTATTATCCCTTTGATTATTGCTTCATATTTCATGTTTATGGCCGTAATAGCCAATAATCGCGTTTCGCTTGCCTGGACTAGCCAGTGTGGTTAAGTTTTGTGTTCATCAAAGCAAGCAAAATAGTATATTCCTTAACAACGAATATAGAAAAAAAAACTATATGAACTGTAAACATAACATGATGTGATTTATAATGTGTCATTCATTATTAAATAAAACAATAAAGAAAATATTAAAGCTTTCAACGAAGCTTTTCATTAAGAAACAAAACAGTATTTTCAACTAAATTATTTATTAATTTATACAATTTATAAAAATAGAAACATATAATACAAAAAGAAGTCGAGTAATTAAGTTATTCCAGCCCAAAACATGCACCCCTAATAAATACTCGCAGACAAATAAATATTATTTATATGTATTAGATTATGTATAAAGATATTTGTGGCGAAACATGCTCACTTCACGATCTAATAAATAAAAAAGTTTGTGTATTTCTGCAAAAACTTGTGTGTCGATGGCGAGGTAAAATATTCAATAAAGCAATAGATTTAAAATATTTTTCCCCAATAGTATATATACATATAGTTCTTGCCATAGTGCGATACTACTAACTATAGTAGTAACGCAATATGTTCGTATCACACATGTAGGTACAGCTATAGGTAGTCAATCGCGGCGGTCGGTGAAGCAATAATTAATTAACGAGCCTGTGTAGGTTTCATTCTAGGTAGTCGAACTATGCTATATCAACGTTTGAGCTCTAATAAAGCATAGTAAAGTTAGCAGCACAACAAACTATGTAATATGTAACACGGGTGAAATTCTCTAATTAATGCGGTAGGGATCACGCTGAAAATTACTTATATTCAATAACGATATTAGGAAATAAATTATAGTACTCGTAATGGTTAAGAACAATAAATCAAAACAAATAAAGATTTTTTTATTGTGACTGTATCCGTCTGTAGGTACAATATACGTCATCTGTGGTTAGTGTTTACCTTACCAAATTAGAAACTTTAGAACTTAAGGTTTTTGTAACTTCTTAAGCATTGGAAACCAAAAAAAACAGAATGTTTGAAACTTGCTAAACAAGAGCAGCGTTTGCAGACAAAGTACCAAACTGAAACAGTTAAAAGGCGATTTGTTAACTTTTATATATTGTACCCACTTTTTAGAGACTAACAGACAATTGGTGTGATATATCGACAAGTTGCACGGCCGTCATTTTGCGTAAAAGAATGAGAGTTCCAATCACAATGAACAATGGGCGAATGACAGAGAAAACGATTGTGCTTCAGAACAACTATTGCGGCTGTTTATTTATCAACCTGGAGATAATAAGATTGATTAAA
Organism: Chrysoteuchia culmella; assembly: GCA_910589605.1. Classification (NCBI taxonomy): domain Eukaryota; kingdom Metazoa; phylum Arthropoda; class Insecta; order Lepidoptera; family Crambidae; genus Chrysoteuchia; species Chrysoteuchia culmella. The sequence goes on along the minus strand of OU342650.1, from coordinate 11,981,536 downwards.
TACAACTATTAGAGGCGTTTTGTGTGAAATAAATTAGAAAAAAGATTGCTTTTTTTATGAACAACGGGGAGACTCTTTGATGTACCTAAATGTATTAAATAAATATATAGTGAGTAATTGAATTTACCAACTGATGGTGAAATTTTATTCGAATGCGAGCGCGTAGTAAAATAACTGGAAATCAAAGAATAACAAAAGTTCTAAAAAATGAACGACTCACCTCAAAATACCTATAGTTGTACAAAGTACGCTAAACGCTATAATATTACATTATGTGAAAGTAAATAGATGTGGAACTTTCTATAAGACATCACAATTTACAAGTTCCAATTGTGACTTACAGTCTTACCCATTTCTAAGAGTTTAAGACAAATGTCCAAATAATTTTCCAATTGGAACTTTAAGACAAGGTCTAGTACCTTCATGGATTAATCAATAACAATTAGGTAATGATTGATAAATCGCAAGAAATAACCTGTTTAGCATCAAGTTAATCATATTACTTACCAAAATGTGATAAATTTTCGTAGTTAATTTTAAAATTAAAAACACCCAAAAATTTAATTTTTAAAGAGTCACCAAAACCCGGTTTCGAGTATTACAGTGAATTGACCTTGTAGCTCGCGCCATCCCAGTAATTGACCCTTTGTGGATCAATCCGATAACAAGACAGACTAACCGTTTTATATGCTTGTTCCTATTTATCGACAAACGTCACGTCGCTGGCAATGCCAGTAATGAACAGTGACAAGTGGATATAAACGACCGTTAACTATTGAGATTTTATCGATTTATTTAAATTGAGTCATGTCTTGACTATTTACTTCAGCTAGATTTTAGAAATACTCAAATATAGGACGTAACGTCTAAAAATGTATAGGAAAATGTAGTTCAATTTGCGTCCGGTAGGAACGCTGCTCAAAAATTTTTTGATGCAACATCCTCGATACATACTCGAAAGTTTTTCGTACTAGGCCTACAGGAACATAAATAGTTTTCGAAGTTGGAATGTTTCATTTATGACAAGGAAAATGTATGCTAAATGTTTAACAGTTTGTTATTTTATTTTTTTATAAACGACAACTAGGAGAAGCTTAGCCTAATGATAAGACTGAAGGTGGAACGTTTCTCGAAGAATCTTCAACCACTGAGGGACTTCTACTCAAATAATGATTGAATAGAAAATAACTATGCAACCATTATCTAATTGTATTAATCTGAAACAAATTGAAATTGTTAAATGGAGATAAAGACTTCATTGCATCTTTTCCGTCGCTTTTCCACTTTACTTAGAAAGCAGAATCGATCGATTTCCCTATGGTTGTAAGGAATCCAATCGACTTACATTACGGCGTCGAGCATTACATAAAGCTACGCTGTTTACGAAACAGTCAGCTCAAATCATTTTTCCGATATTTACCTATCAATTTCCAGTTTCCATTACGCAGTGGTTTCTCCAGATATGATACCGCCATTTTGATTTATGCGAAGTTAGGAAGTCGTTAATCATGCGTTGTCAATTGGAAATCGAGCCATTTCGCGCCGATTGTTTGGTTTTATTCTCACAGTTTACAGAGCGGTGATTCTGCAGTTTTTCAATCGTTTTTCAATGCTGTCGGAAAATAAATAAATTGTGCGTTGTTAAGGGTAGGAAAGCGACGCAAAGAAAATTAGTAGAAGATGCTGCAAACGCATTGTTTTTATGTCACGTTCCGAAATCCAATTATAGGTTGTGAAATCTCACTTATTGTTATCGTTTTTATGATTCAAGGAACTAAAATATTATAATAAAACCAAATCGGAGTATTATAACAAATTCAAACTTATTTAAAATAAGAATAAAATGTAACATAAAAAGTCAATAGTGTGATTTGGAACGCACTACGACGTACTTTTCTTTCTAAATTAAAAAAATAGTTTACCACGCTCATATGCGATTTTCGGCGCAGAAATTGGATGATAAAACCTCCTTTTCCGAGCGTGTGACGTGAAAAAATATTTTTAGTATAAAATTTTGACAGTTTTCTAAATTCCACAATTTAAATTGAAAATTGAAAAACGTAACAAGTTTTGACGAGAATTAGATTCAATTTGAAATTACCTCACAGACGAGATCCAGCGACGGGATACAAGATCGGATCGAAGCAAGGAGGAATCTCCCCTGAAAATTTATTGGCGACCGAGAGCACCATCCGACCGTGAATTTTATTGTTTCCCACAAGATTTCGCACGAAGTTTTGTGTTCACACGTACGGGAGGGGCGAAGTTCGCAGCCGATATTAATCTTGTAGCTGAAAGTTACTTCGCGGGCTGTGCTAAACGTAGGTTAAGCATTACAAGTGATAAGTGCTACGTGTAAGCTTTTCTCAATTAAAGACGTTGTAAGAGGTGATATAAATCAATAAATTATTTAGTTTAACAGGTATTCGTTTAGTCACTATTGATGGCTTTTGTAATTAAATTCAATGCGACTTTATATTGTACTGACATTATTGCTTAAGTAGTTATAAAGATTTTATGTTCACATTTTCCTTTGGAAGAGTTTGAAACTTTTCTTTGGTTACTTGTGTCTCCAATGACTTATCGTAAAAACAAATAAAACGTTTTATTTTGCATAAAGTTAAGTATTTATATATTCCTCTTTCCTTTTATTTCATTTCGTGTATGTTACAGTACAGAGTTTTGTCTTATTGGGTTAAGGGATACAGTTCTATTCTCAGGTGGTTCAAGTTTGTCACTTTTCCTCTTGGAGGGCACATCGGGTGAAATTTGGTTAATGGACTTCGGATTTTGAGAAGGGAATAATCGCAGAGCTACGGGAACAAATGTGATTTATGACAGCCCTCTGAAAATCCCATGTGACTCGGCTGAATCCATCATTAGCGTATGTACTACGGGACTGCCACTAACAGTTTGCTTCTTCATTGTAATTTCCCATACATGTAGCTATGTCACAGCCTATAGAACCTCTATTCTGTACCTATGTATTAAGTTTGGAATATCACAATTGTTTAAATATGAAGCTATTATGATCTGAGTGTGTCATTTCATGTGTTCTGCTGATTATTTATCAGCAACCTAAGTTTGAATAAAGTTATCGAGGTTGATTGTAATTCTGTCCTAACCTATCCTGTTGTGTTGTAACCTATCTGGTTAACACATGCTTTTGAGTTATAATGATCTTCTTAGGCAAGAATGAGTTTCGGAAAGGTATCGAATAAGTATTCAAATCGTCACGTCAAAAAACGTGTAAAGAAATGTTCCGTTTATATCCGGTATGAACGCTCTGCTCAATACCTTATCCTAAATTTAATGACGCGAGATATCGATATTTTGTTGAAAGTTTGGCTAGTGCTAGTGCTATGCTCACTGTTCGGTAGTTATTATTGTTTATTTTTACGTGTTTTTTGTAAATTTTCCATTTCCATTTTTTAAGCTTTTATCGCGGGCTTTGACCGAATCAAGAAATTTCGTAACGAAAAAACCTAACACCCCCCACTCCGTGTCATAGATTTTGGTTGCTTAGTTACGATTGTGAATAACAAAATGGTCAATGATAAAAAAAACTGTATGAAAATTTCACAATTATTGATAATTTTGTTATTCACAATCGTAACTAAGCAACCAAAATCTATGATAAAAAATGCTATGCAATAGCTTTACCGCGGCAGTCCCCGAGTGCCACACGTATTTTTTTTGAAGTGAAAACTTCTTTAGCGGCGTTGAGCACTTTTTCTGTAATGGGTATAAAATCTTAAACTCGCGTCAGGACACGTGACCTGATCGAAAAAGCGTAGGACGGATGGAGAATGTTGAGGTGACAGGTTGACTATGGTCTCGGTTGCTTAGCGACAGACTGTTGATAATGTCTTTTACTTGTCTCTTGTTTTATTGTCAATATATATTTTTCGATTCTCTATAATAACTAATGTTTTCTTATATCTTATTACCTAACTTAACGTTCACTTTAATATGGTTTGTCATGTTTGTGTACGATAGCGCAATAAATGAATATTGTATTCTACCACATAAATGATAGTACTTTTATACTGATAAAGCAATTGGTGCAAAATTATTCCCTAACCATTCCAAAATATCAAACATGCTCAACGTTAATAATCAAGTTTTCACTTCTGCCGGCACTCCCGGAGTGCAACCCGTCTTTTTTTTAATATAAATGAATCTGTAGTACCTATTTAATAAAGCTTCGAAAGCACTTATATATAAGTATATTTGAATATAAATCTTTGAGTTTGAAGAGATAGTTTCTGCGTACCTCATATAAGTAGAATTACCCTATTAAGAAACCAAAATATGATTTATAAATAAAACACGGTTTTACCTTACTTAGGTTCCTGACGTAACGTAATTCAACACAAAGTAATAAGCCGTTTCAGAGTTAGTGCAAGCCCAGTGCGCTTTAAAAGTACCAGGCGGTAATAAATAGAAGGAGTGCAGTGCACGTGAGGCCAAAGACCATTAGTTTCCGTATCGCCCGTGGTGTAAATCTAGTTCCACGGTACGCCCTAAATTCGGTTTGTAATTGGCCTTTGTACAAAACGCCGCAATTATTGTGAAACGCGATTTTGCTCGAACACCTACGTGTTGGTTTCTCTTGATAGTTTAGGTTCGCTCGCAGAGGATTATGAGCTGTGTTTGATCGACTGGATAAAGGAAGTTTTGAAGTCTTACTTGTCTTAGAAATACTTAAATGCACTTTGAGAACAAAATAATATGATACAGAATACCAATGTGCACACACATTATTATTGAGGTTAAATTACGAATACAAAATAGAAAATATTTATATAGTTACACATTAACGTTACGAAATAATAAACAGCAATTGCTAACTCCTCAATTTTGTATAAAATTAATGTTTCATAATGATATGTAACGCTATTGCACTTATGCTATAATAACACGTATCTTCACTCGCATAATGTTAAGCAATTTTTGTATTAGGTATGTGTAATAAACAATAAAGAAAGATATCACAATTTGCATGACCATGATAAGATCAATATCTAGAAATAGATTGGAATGGACCCGTGGAAAAGACGGGTGAAAAGAAATGTTAAATGAATCTGTCAGGCTTGGTATGGAATGGAAATATTACGAGAAGGAAGATCCTCTTGGAAGAGGACGACCGTAGAAAATATGAAAAAAAAATGCGGACTTATAGGTACACAACTGCAAAAAATTCAAGGACTTTATGATATAAAGTGAGATGTTAAGGAAAACACCATATCTGCTATTCCGTAACTTTAATTTGATCAGGGTAGGATGGTGTCTATAAAAAAACTATTGGGTAGCAAGAGTATTTGTTTAAGAAAACATTATTTCCCATGTTCGACATAAGCTAAAGGGCTAATAAAGCCCTCTACTGATCAGCCATCAAAAGGAGCACAAGTTTGCATCCCACCAAACGGAAGAGGCACCGTTCGAAAACAATCCCACGGTCGAATACACATTGATAACCTTGCTCCCTCCACGGTCCGATTCCCAAATATGGCTGCTTCGAGTAGACACCTGCAGTTGTCAATTTTCAAATATAGAGAAATCCGTTTTCTCCTGCTGCGATTGTTTTTAAAACATTCTAGAACATTATTTAAATCACTGAACAATAATTATCAATATTTTACGGAAGATTGAAGGAAATAGTAGGTACTTAAAAGTTTTTCAACGAATCTGTTTCTAACATTCATTTGCTTAAATAGAGTATCTATAATATACATGTCCATAGACCTATAATATACAGTTCAGGATAGCACTTAGAAATATAAAGCATATTTATCAATAGTAGACCTTATGACGAAAAAGATAAAGTACAATATAATTTGAGAAATAGTACAATCGAATAAGAATATATTGAAATGGCGTCCCTCTTTAATTGCCAACTTTATGTTTGACAGTCTTTTCATATACCTACTCAGAAATATACCAACGTGCTTTACAACAACCAAAGTATAGTCAAGTCGAGCATTATTTTAGACTAGACATAAAGATATTGGTCCACTTGGCCTCCAAGAAATAGCAGTGCCGCAGAAATGTAGTATTGCGGTTGCAATAAGTCAAGAAATTTGTCCTTGTTTAGGGTTATTTCAGATGGGATTTGTTGACGACATAATAAAATATGTTATTCTGTAGTAAAGCAATCAAATAATGACAATGATTCTAGTTAAGTAAGTAGGTCTTAGGTACCTACTGAAATATTTTAATTTAAAAACATTCCATCTTATTGAAATAAATTATTGGTTTAGTTAGATAAGCAACATTTTATACAAATGTCTGCAGTAATGTCATTTAGAAACTTTGTTTATTAACCGTTTTCAAAAAAAGAAGGAAGGAGTTTACTGTTACAGTACTTTTTTTTTCTATCAAATAGGCTTACTCTTGGCCTCATTCTGGACCAAAGATTAAAAAGAGGCCGAAGGTGGAGCGAGCTTGCCTAGAAAATGCCTATTTACTGGAGCTTTAAATATACCAGGGCTGTAGGCGGCCGGGAATACAGACGCCGGCAGAAATTTCCACTCTCTGGCTGTGCGCATAATAAAGGATGAAGAAAATCGCTTTGTACGCAGAAGAGGAATATCAACCAGGTAGGGGTGATAGCCTGCAGTACGTCTGGACACCCGGTGGTAAAAAGAAGCTGGCGGGATGAGCTCATGCAGCTCAATAGCACACCTCCGAACTGAACTGTTTTATAATCGTATTGCAGGAGTCAATAATTTCAATAAAGACTAGCAGAGATTGTCTCTAAAGCTAAAAGCAATAGCACAGTAAATATAAGTACCTACCAACATACAGTACGTTATATTAGCCTTTTTCTTGATAAAAGTTATATTATTATTATTGCAGCTGCGCGGTACGCAATACACGATAAGAAAACTCGTCTTTTTAAGTCTCGGTAGCTCGGTGGTTAGAGCATTGGACCGGATTTCCAAAGGTCGTGGGTTCGAGTTTCTCTGAGAATTAATTTGTGGCCAAGTTGACTTTTCGAATATCTATTTAAAAATTATCGTTAATAAGGAAACTTAAGTCATAGTAGACTTAAGTATTGTGTTTGAACGTATCCCTGCAAATTTTAGGCCGATTTCAGTACCACCGGCACTTAGTAAAATTTTTGAAAAATTATATACTCTCAATTATTAGACTATTTAAAAATAAATCAAATCCTTCATAACAATCAGTTCGGCTTTTCTAAAGGTAAAAATACTACTGATGCTGGCATTGCACTCCTCAAACATATTTTTGAGGCTTGGGAGGGCAAGCAAGACGTAATTGGTATATTCTATGACCTGTCTAAAGCTTTCGATTGCGTTGATCACGTGACACTTTTAAAGAAGCTAGAACATTATGGTGTCTCTAAGAAATCTGTTAGCCTTTTGCCGTCATACTTGCACAATAGAAACCAAATAGTAATTGTCAATAATACTGCTTCTACTGGAGCCCCCATTATTATGGGCGTGCCACAAGGTTCAATATTGGGCCCTTTGCTGTTTTTAATTTATATTAACGATCTCCCTCATTACACGAGTAATTTATGTGAGACAGTACTATTTGCAGATGATACATCTTTAATTTTTAAAATTGATAGAGGAAACAATTGTTCTGACGAAGTAAATAGTGCTCTCTCTCAAGTCGCACACTGGTTCAACAGTAATAATATGTCTCTTAACCCTACTAAAACCAAGTTTGTTAGATTCTCATTACCTAATGTAGTGCTGGTCGATATCAATATCAATTTGAATGGGAATGTAGTAGAGTTAGTTGAGAGTACAAAATTTCTTGGCATTACATTGGATTCAAAGCTGCAATGGGATCCACATATTGAAGCCTTGTCGAGTAGACTTAGTTCTGCGGCTTTCGCAATAAAGAAAATAAGGCTCTTAACTGATATTGAAACGGCAAGACTAGTTTACTTTAGCTATTTTCATAGTGTAATGTCCTATGGTCTGTTGTTGTGGAGCTCAGCAGCTAATATAGAAAATGTTTTTATACTTCAAAAAAGAGCTGTGCGCGCCATTTACAACCTTCGACGGAGAGATTCTCTTAAGGATTTGTTTAAAGAGATTAATATACTAACTTTGGCGGGTCAATACATATATGAGAATATAGTATATGTAAGGAAACATCTTGATTTATTTATTAAGCATAGCGATGTCCATAATTTTAATACTAGAAATAAGAATAAGCTTGCCGTTCCAAAATTTCGACTTGAAAAATGTAGACGCTCGTTTTTGGGGAAAGGTATAGCTTTTTTTAATAAAGTTCCACAACAATTGATAGAGCTACCTTTGCATAAATTTAAAATATATGTTAAAAAGTCACTCTTAAGCAAAGGTTATTACAAGGTAGATGATTATTTAAAAGACCAAAATGCATGGAAGTGATACTAACATAAAACATAACTATTATAAATTGGATAAAAGGAAAATATTCTAATAATTGAATATGGGAAAATTTTCCTCTTATATTAAATATATTTCAAAATTGTAAATTTGTGCATGGCAACAACATGTTCCATTGTAGATGTTGTTGTTTCTGTTAAAGCTGATAAGTTTCTTGCGGCCGTTCTTCTTATCAGTTAAAAGATGTCCTGAATGGCTGGTAGGGAAAAAAAATTTTGGACTATTCGAAAGTACTTATCTATAAGTCTATTTGAATAAAAATCTTTGACTTTGACTTTTGACTTTGACTTTGAAGCAACTTCAGAGCGGGCTAAAAGCTTAGCGCGATCTAATATTATAATATATGTATATTTATACTGTGGTAATAGCTTCAAATATATTAAGCGCTATAAAATGGAAGGACTATTCTTGGCGATTGCTTGCTTAATGGCGCGCTTCGAATCCCAAACTTTACCTACAGATTTCGGATACCGGTGTGAACTTAGCGCAGGCACGGATTTGAAAATATATCTTCTTTTGTACCATTTTAGTACTTTTGGTAAAGGTATATCAGAATATTGTACCTAACTGAAAATCATCCTCATCTGTACCTACTGCTGAGGCACTGGTGGGTTTTAACGACAGCTAGGACCCGTGCTTTCCGAACCACGGAGCAGCTCGAGATATTAATTTTTGGTGACCAATCCTATGACCACCCATTTTGAACGCTTTTTAACCGCTACAATCACTGAGCCCAGCTTCTCTCACTTACTGAAAATATATGGATTAAATTTTATTTATTCACTTTTTTGCACAAAAGTAAAAGAGAAACCTTTATTTTGCGATGATGGCCGTATTCTTTATGTTATATTTTTTATATTTTACAGATCCCTTGAAATCTATTGGATCAAAATAAAAACTTCAAGTAACTTATTCTAAAAAAATATATTGCTTATTTTGTAACTATACTAAAATGATTTAATGAACGTAATGAATAGTACTTTTGCTATACTTACATAACTTTTTTTCTGAATACTAACATTTCATAGCATCATCAATAACAGCATTACGTAAAGAATAGCGGCTTAAGAGCGGCAATATAAACTGAAAGATATCGCCAATTCAGAATCCATTCCGTTAAAACTACGCTCGGTTGGATTACAGGGAAGCCCATTCATTTGATAGTCGCGTCGTTTATTTTGTTCTATTCACCTTAGCGTTGGATACGGCACTGGCGATAAAAGGATGCAAAAATTTGTCGAGTCGAAGTTATAAATATTCGGAAGTGACATTCGGGGTCCGCCATTTTCCTGTTGACAAAATCGCGGCCACAATACATTCAAACTTTTGGACAAGTTGCATTGTTTATGGGCTCTCCGCAAATTGTTAAGTGGCGCTTTCTGTGTACCCTTTTAATTCAATTAGCTAGTAGTTAGACTAATGGACGCTACTATGGACCATTTGGGTTCGACTATCATTTATCAGTTTGTCAGTATCTCATTAAATATTGAATTAGAAAGCTATTTATATGTGTAGATTATGTAAGTACGCTAATAAAGGGAAATCTAGTTTGTGAAACACTACCACTTCGTCTTCTTTATATTGAATTTGTGTTGTTCTATAGAATTATTATTATCAATGAAATGACAAAGGAGTTGCCATAACAAATATGCAGTTCATTCATATGCAATCGATAATGGACACGGAAATGAAAAGTGCTGCAGCAGAAGGTTGGCGAGCCACGATAGCAATGGTATTTATTATAAATATTTTCATATTTGTTAACATATTTCCTAGTTAACAAAATATGTAAGTAAAAGAAGGTGTAAGTACTAAATACATGGGAAAAGGAACTAATAAAATATGGTCATTTTAAGCCACGTTCCTTTCCTTATCCCATGCTACAATCTCTATTTATAACAAAATGTAGCGACCAAAAGTAGTAGTACTAATGTATGTAGTACCAAAATTTTAACCCCTGTTGTAGATTTAGTGATTTTTCGGAGGAGGTGATTGTCACTATAATCAATGCTTTTTTGTATGAAAGTTACTGATTTAGAAGCATAGTATCCTAATGAAGTGCATGTAGGACATAGAATTTCAATTTTATTCATATATTCTGAAATATAAAAAAAAATTACATGACATTTTTTCAAAAATACGCGTCAGACTAATGTTTCAAGAAGCAAAAAGAGATATTTGCTTCAGAGTTATTTGAAAAAACTTGTTTTGTAATTGAACATACCTAATTAGTGAATGAGTGCATATAGGACGCCGAATTTAGAAAATAATTATATTTCTTACGAAATAAAGTTGACGAAAATCAAGAAAATTTACTTGTCTTATTTTACCATATATTTCTCGATAAATAAAATCTTAACTTTTTGATTTTTTCTAACAAACTTAATCGTGAATTTAATGTAATGCAAACAACAGTTCCGCTCAACTCTTTCGGAGCTACTCAGAACGTCTATTTGACAATTTATGTGTCGACTGATAGAAAAATAATACTAATAATACATCGCACTTCATGAGCCCACGTAGGTATTGTTTTTTCTGAAATGTTTATTTTGCACTCAAAGCCATTTTCACATTACAAAGTAAATCCAATTCAAATAATAAATTAAAAATAATTAAAAATTAAACCAAAGAAATTTCCATGACAATGTTTTGACTTTACTCATCAAAATTATTCTTTTAAATTTACACTCTTTTTACACAAAAATATCATGACGTAAAAAGCGTTGAATCCATGGAATTAATAGATACCTACTACGTTTGTACGTAGTACTTGTGTACTTAATAATTACATGGTTGAATCTATTTGGTGCAAAGAGTTATACTTGGTATTGGTTGACATGTCGTGTCATGCATGAAGGATAAAATTGTAAGCATATAACTGTCATTGCGATATTCTACAAATTTTAATTATTTTGAAACAGATATTTTATGCTGTGGAAAGTAACTCAACAACTAACAGGGGCCGGATATATTCAAGGAGTTAAAGGTAAATCTTCTAATGGATAGTGATATCATGATGTTTTGCGGTAAGTAAATTTTTAATACCCTGTACCCAATGATTTCAAAAGGAAGGATGCGCCCATCTGAGCATTTGACATAAAACTGTTTCATACCAGTAAAGTCAGAGCCATCTGTGAGCAACTCACTCGTACTTCTTGCATCGCATAGGTGTTTCAGAGGTGGGCAAAAAGATTACAGAAGTGAACGATTTCGTTCAGTTGGAGCTATCCTATCTATCATTTATCTAGTTTATTTGGAGAGCTAGTACTAATTTTAAATTTTCTAATATTGTTTAACTAATACAAAATGAAACACGCTTGTTTCAACTTAAAATTATCTTTTCTCCCTATTTTGACAACACTGCATTTTTTATATAGAAATAAACGAAAAATATTTTTATTTTATAAAGAATATTATGATCTCATAGAGGGACTATTGAGTAACTTCTCAATATTTTCCATATAAGTGCATTTTAACGAATAACAACAAACTTTGATGCAATATTAGACGTAGGTAATAACACCGTAACCCGTGCAATTGTCTCGCTTCTATACGCGGCGTTCGTAACCTACCTTTATCTTCGCTTTACTGCCGTTCTTTGAGTTAATTAACTATGGAACTAAAGGAGACGGTTCAGCTTTCCATAGAAATACTTCACTAAAATGCAGCTGGTACAAAGTGAATGAAAAAAATGAATGTAAAAAAATTTAACTCGTATGAGTTGAAAAAATCCTCTAACTCTAGCCGATTTTTCACAATATGTTTATCATAGCATCACAAAACATATTTTAAGTTTTACTCTATTGGCTCTTTGGATATGAAAATATTTCCATAGAAACTAGCGCCATTTGTACAACGGTGGGAGCGACTGAAAAAAAGTTACTCTTTGACGCTATGCAAGTATTCCTATAAAAACTAGCGGCACCTGGTACCTAATCGGTGAGAGCGACTGAGTTAGTTTCGTTACATTTTGGTCTTAGTTCCCTTGGTTTTAGTTCCTTTGACAATGACAGCCTACAAGTGTTTGCGCTGTCGTTATGTAAAGAATACGTTCGTTTCATGACGACCGGTACATACACTGGGTTCAAGGTGTCACCTACCTGTGGGGTCCTGAATACGAATCCCGGTAGGGGCAAATGTTTGTATGGTGAATACGAGCATTTATTTTATATATTACATGGAGGACAAATAAATATTTATAAATATATTTATAATTATATGAATTTATATCCGTTACCTTAGTATCCCATAACACAAGCCTTACCGTACTTACTTTGGGGCTAGGTTAATTGGTGTGAGTGTAATTAATATTTATTTATTTATAGTAAAACATTAATATTTTAAAAATTAATATATAAAGTTGGCTAGCTTTAGAGTTTTAATAATTACGTGAGGACATTCGGATTTTGAATCTTCACCTTTGATTACTCTTATTATTATGCCAGCTGCTTGTCAAGGGAATTTTGAACCGTCTCATTTCATACTAGGCTAATGATTCATTCATTCAGTTTTTATGAATCGTTCATAATAATGTCCCATCTCTAGTGCTTTGATCTTCTGCCATTAACCCTGCCAGTGGTGGCATGGATTACATATTTGCTGATCCCGGTAAAATAACATCACAATATAATATTTTTTTTGCATTATTGTTCATACGGGAAAAGGAATTAAGTTCTTGAAATTGTTTCATCTACAATAACTTCAATTACTATCAATCGAAAACATTTTATAGTGCTAATCTGTGATGTTTATAATATTCTAAAGATGTTTATTCCTCGAAGTCAACCTATAATTGTGGATATAAAGCGCGCGACTCCTTAAATACTCTTTCAAGTTAATGCGTGATTTACACGATGGCAGTGACTGGACTTAGTTTTACAGAATTTCGGACCCAGTAACTGGGTACGTGTAGACAAGATTGGGCAGTAGTCTCATCTGGACAGCAAGTCACCGCTGGACTGGACTGGGATGTATGTAATGTCTACGCGAGCCCAGTAGCGAGAACATTTAGAAGAAAACATTTTGTAAAATAAAGTGCGGCTGCTAATAGGATAACCAAGCAATAGCTCTCGATAGGAGTTGTCAAATATTGCATTCTCTCAGTTGCCGCACTAAACGTTTAAATCATATTCTTGAAAGGATTCTTGAAAATGTTTCGGCAGTGGAAACTGCGGGTACTCAAACTTTTATACTTTCTGAATTCAGTACTTAGATATTTTTAACTTCGTATTTTAGTATGACATTATTATCGTCCGGTAGAATAACATATTTTTTTCTATTATCATTTATATTTGGCAGACAACTATATTCCTCGCGACCAATCAGGTAATTTTAGTACGCGACCACTCTAGGGTTAAGACTGTCTACGAATTTTTTTTTGTAAAAGTTAATATCGTTTAAATAAAATTGTTAGACATGCAATACAAATGTAAAGCTATTTACGGATGATACGATATTCCATAGAACTTGTTAACTATGGGGTCATAATATTTGCACCATTTTACTACACAAATTCGGCATTTTTATGAATTGACAGCTAACGTCTTTCAACTTCAGTCTCCCGTAGACAACTGAATCGCCGTTGGCCCTAAACTGATATTTTAGGGCCAACGATTTTTAACAAAATGAAACACGCTTGTTTCAACTTAAAATTATCTTTTCTCCCTATTTTGACAACACTGCATTTTTTATATAGAAATAAACGAAAAATATTTTTATTTTATAAAGAATATTATGATCTCATAGAGGGACTATTGAGTAACTTCTCAATATTTTCCATATAAGTGCATTTTAACGAATAACAACAAACTTTGATGCAATATTAGACGTAGGTAATAACACCGTAACCCGTGCAATTGTCTCGCTTCTATACGCGGCGTTCGTAACCTACCTTTATCTTCGCTTTACTGCCGTTCTTTGAGTTAATTAACTATGGAACTAAAGGAGACGGTTCAGCTTTCCATAGAAATACTTCACTAAAATGCAGCTGGTACAAAGTGAATGAAAAAAATGAATGTAAAAAAATTTAACTCGTATGAGTTGAAAAAATCCTCTAACTCTAGCCGATTTTTCACAATATGTTTATCATAGCATCACAAAACATATTTTAAGTTTTACTCTATTGGCTCTTTGGATATGAAAATATTTCCATAGAAACTAGCGCCATTTGTACAACGGTGGGAGCGACTGAAAAAAAGTTACTCTTTGACGCTATGCAAGTATTCCTATAAAAACTAGCGGCACCTGGTACCTAATCGGTGAGAGCGACTGAGTTAGTTTCGTTACATTTTGGTCTTAGTTCCCTTGGTTTTAGTTCCTTTGACAATGACAGCCTACAAGTGTTTGCGCTGTCGTTATGTAAAGAATACGTTCGTTTCATGACGACCGGTACATACACTGGGTTCAAGGTGTCACCTACCTGTGGGGTCCTGAATACGAATCCCGGTAGGGGCAAATGTTTGTATGGTGAATACGAGCATTTATTTTATATATTACATGGAGGACAAATAAATATTTATAAATATATTTATAATTATATGAATTTATATCCGTTACCTTAGTATCCCATAACACAAGCCTTACCGTACTTACTTTGGGGCTAGGTTAATTGGTGTGAGTGTAATTAATATTTATTTATTTATAGTAAAACATTAATATTTTAAAAATTAATATATAAAGTTGGCTAGCTTTAGAGTTTTAATAATTACGTGAGGACATTCGGATTTTGAATCTTCACCTTTGATTACTCTTATTATTATGCCAGCTGCTTGTCAAGGGAATTTTGAACCGTCTCATTTCATACTAGGCTAATGATTCATTCATTCAGTTTTTATGAATCGTTCATAATAATGTCCCATCTCTAGTGCTTTGATCTTCTGCCATTAACCCTGACTGTGGTGGCATGGATTACATATTTGCTGATCCCGGTAAAATAACATCACAATATAATATTTTTTTTGCATTATTGTTCATACGGGAAAAGGAATTAAGTTCTTGAAATTGTTTCATCTACAATAACTTCAATTACTATCAATCGAAAACATTTTATAGTGCTAATCTGTGATGTTTATAATATTCTAAAGATGTTTATTCCTCGAAGTCAACCTATAATTGTGGATATAAAGCGCGCGACTCCTTAAATACTCTTTCAAGTTAATGCGTGATTTACACGATGGCAGTGACTGGACTTAGTTTTACAGAATTTCGGACCCAGTAACTGGGTACGTGTAGACAAGATTGGGCAGTAGTCTCATCTGGACAGCAAGTCACCGCTGGACTGGACTGGGATGTATGTAATGTCTACGCGAGCCCAGTAGCGAGAACATTTAGAAGAAAACATTTTGTAAAATAAAGTGCGGCTGCTAATAGGATAACCAAGCAATAGCTCTCGATAGGAGTTGTCAAATATTGCATTCTCTCAGTTGCCGCACTAAACGTTTAAATCATATTCTTGAAAGGATTCTTGAAAATGTTTCGGCAGTGGAAACTGCGGGTACTCAAACTTTTATACTTTCTGAATTCAGTACTTAGATATTTTTAACTTCGTATTTTAGTATGACATTATTATCGTCCGGTAGAATAACATATTTTTTTCTATTATCATTTATATTTGGCAGACAACTATATTCCTCGCGACCAATCAGGTAATTTTAGTACGCGACCACTCTAGGGTTAAGACTGTCTACGAATTTTTTTTTGTAAAAGTTAATATCGTTTAAATAAAATTGTTAGACATGCAATACAAATGTAAAGCTATTTACGGATGATACGATATTCCATAGAACTTGTTAACTATGGGGTCATAATATTTGCACCATTTTACTACACAAATTCGGCATTTTTATGAATTGACAGCTAACGTCTTTCAACTTCAGTCTCCCGTAGACAACTGAATCGCCGTTGGCCCTAAACTGATATTTTAGGGCCAACGATTTGGCACGCTTTTTAGCACCGTTGGCCGGGTCCTTACGCTAGTAATATATAAGTCAATGCCTGTACCACGATAAGTTCGCAACGTTAGCAATAATTATATACTTATGAAAAATTTTAAATAGAACAATTCTATTTAAAATTTGTCATAAGTATAAAAATAGCATTGAAAAATGCAAAAGTTCAAAAAACATAAAATACAAGTATTTATTCTGAAAAGATTCCAGTTAATCAAAACACATGCATTACTCACAATAAGAATATAAAGTTACGATTCACGATAGTGTATTATTGCGAAACGAAATTATTGCTAACTTCAATGAAATTCAATTTTGAATTTAAATTTATTTGTCAATTACTGCTTATAAAGTCATTAAATTAATATTAGAATACATACTCATTAACATTCTTCTTCTCCTTTCTCCTTCATTTAACCAAATTCTGTTAAAAAATGTGATTTGATTATCTGACAAAGACTAATATTCTTAAGTTAGCTATTTCCTGTTTAGTAGATAATAAATTAATAATTATTTGTGGCCGAGTCAATTTTTTCCAATATTTTTCTATTTAAAATTTACCATAAGTATAAAAATAGCATTGCAAAATGCAAAAATTACAAAATCATAAATTATTGGCAGTTGCATCTTAATCGATCGTTAAACACCTGAAAAGATGTTTCTTTCGAATGCAAGGATATTCCTAGCATTGATGTAACAACGCTGGCCTACAGCGTATTAAAAATATAAAAGTATTGGAGAATTTCGACGGTGGTTCGCAAGTCTCGGTAGCTCAGCGGTTAGAGCATTGGACCGGATTTCCAAAGGTCGCGGGTTCGATTCCCGTCTGAGAATTCACTTGTGGCCGAGTCAATTTTTTCCAATATTTTTCTATTTAAAATTTACCATAAGTATAAAAATAGCATTGCAAAATGCAAATTACAAAATCATAAATTATTGGCAGTTGCATCTTAATCGATCGTTAAACACCTGAAAAGATGTTTCTTTCGAATGCAAGGATATTCCTAGCATTGATGTAACAACGCTGGCCTAAAGCGTATTAAAAATATAAAAGTATTGGAGAATTTCGACGGTGGTTCGCAAGTCTCGGTAGCTCAGCGGTTAGAGCATTGGACCGGATTTCCAAAGGTCGCGGGTTCGATTCCCGTCTGAGAATTCACTTGTGGCCGAGTCAATTTTTTTCCAATATTTTTCTATTTAAAATTTACCATAATAATTATAAATTTTTAATTTTGCATTTTGCAATGCTTTTTTTGTGTGATAAATATTAAACAAGAAAATATACTAGAAAAAAGCAACTAGTCTCATGTCGCCCTGACCCGTCAGGGCACACAAAATTAATAATTATTATGGAAATTTAACATTAAATTCATTATATTATCGAACTTATCGATATTGGTTTATCAAAATATTAAAATCGATAGTTAATAACAGTAAAATACTAAAAAGATGTTTTGGACAGACGATTGACAAATGGTCAGGTTTCCGTTTACTTCCTGTTATTTTCCTTAATCATTTTTGTAATACAAATATTGAACATGTATTGTATCTTGTTAAATTAAGTTATAAATAATGTTAATAATATTTATATTATAGTTAGTACAAATAGTTTATTTAAAGTATGTTATTTTCATAAAAGAATTAATTTGACATGTTGGCGCCACGGTAGCAAATTTATTATTTTCACGGATGAGTTGTTAAAATGGCGGGAGAATCCCCCTCCTCTTTTGGCTCCCTCTGAGCATGGAGGACACATTTTGTGAACAGTCTTGTGTGGTGAGTCGAGCAGAGCGGTCTAAAAGCTAAGTACTTTAATACTGTCTAATTCTACTTAAATATTGCTTTATTCTATTTTAATTTAATACTGTTTGAACTTAATTCACTTTCATTTAGAGGTCTAGCTAAGTGTTTCCATACTGTTTTATTCTACCCTAATTATTTCTGTTTTATTCTCCCGTAATAGTCACTGTTTTATTCTTTTCTAATACTGTGTTATTCTCGATTAATTTTATTTGAGGTTATACTTGATGTTCTCCTTAAGGGTAAAGATTATGTTAATTAAATGTGTTATGTGTTTAAAGTTGTGTTTTAAATAATCATTATAATTGAAAGAACATTTTTAAATTGTCGTTTTTATTTAATAAATTCCAGTAATTGTTGAAAGATTTCTAAGGTTTTATTTCTTTATTCCTCGTATAACAATACTTTAATTTAACTACAATTGAAGCTATTTAACATTTCCAGTAGAATTTTAATTACATATCCATTGATACATGTACTTATGGTCATAATTTCTAACACACTCGTATCTACATTGATAAGGTAAAATTTCTTGAAAAGGATACACAAATTATTCGAAAGTTATTATATTATATTATAAAAGTATATAATATTTTTCTAATTAACTAATAGAAGGGAGAGAGAACTATCTGTAAGTGAAAGACGAAGTTTAGGTTTGCTTTGCGTAGCGTTCAAGCGAATAGAAAATTCACCACTTGAGTAGGGGGACTGATCATGAATATTTTGTACGCCGAAGCCTTTTCATAAATAAGGGATTTAGTAGATACAAAGATCAATAAGTGCCCTGATTTCTTTACCTCCGGGCGGGGTGATGGATTATGATGTATAGTGTGCTGGCTCGCACCAACGAAATATTTTATAGAAATATTTTTATTTTTTAAAGCAAAATATTAATGTTCGCAGTACCGGACCAACAAAAATATATGTGCAGTCCTAAAAATACATATTGCACATGAAATTATGCTTTTGATGTGCAATCAGTATTTTTGTAGTGCCTAGATTGGTGTTTAGTTAAATACAAGATTTTGTTAAATTTTGTGATTTTTGAAACAGGTTAAGTATAAAAATTTTGCTAGAAAAACTTTTTTAACCGTTTTGCTCTTTGGCCTCGGCAAAGCGTTGTGTTCGTAGGATTTATGAAAATCAATCTGATTCCAATTAATTTAATTGGATTTTTAGTTTCAGTTTAGTGCTTTTTCATTTAAATTTATTAAATAGTGAAAAGTTGATAATTTTGTATTGTATACACTTAGATAGTAGTCTACAGTGTAATGTGTTATTTTTCTTTTGCATGCTGTGCTTGCATCTAGTAGGATCAATCTAGTACAAGTGTAGGTACCTGCCTACCTAGCAGTGACCCTTAGCCACTACTGCCCGTACATACCGAATCCCATCGGCTTCCCTTTTAGAAATCCTATCCCACTGACCCACCATACAGTTGAGAGAATTTTTGGGTCCGGCTTACCTTCGACGTATTTTGACCATCGCCACTACTACCTAGGTACATTATATAATAAATAGTTCAGGAATTGAGTCTCGCAGTTTTTTCCGAAAATTCCCGATATTCAGTTACCAAACCTTAAGACAAAATTTTTCATGATATAATTACAAATGTCTAATATTTAAGATTTTTCCTGTACTTATGGTAAAAGACGACATTACTTGCCAAATTTCATAGTTATAGGTCGTATCGATAATTTGTTATAATACAGTTGCTCAAAAAGTGGCGTATTGCAGGGACGTATAGCGTTCGGGATGTGGGCTATTACATACTCGAGCTTTTTCTTTACCTTTTCCGAACTCGTGCGTTCTCTTTCCCAACTGTCAAAATAATGTCTATTAAAAAGAAAAAACCAACCACGAAGTTTTTACAAAAAAAAAAATAGTTTTTATGATTCATGCAAATATTTCTAAAAAGAAGCTACTAATTTGTTTCATTATCAGACATTTGTCGGAACTCTTTGCAATGACAGGCTTTCCGCACTCGTAATGAAATATACTATTTCAATGGGAAGTACCTTGTGAATTTTGATTCCATTGCGAGTGTAGCAATCTACGTATTTTGCGACATAAACGGTCCTATCTTTTTTTTTTACGTAAATTTATAAGTTTGATTTTGTTACCCCTTCAACAGACTGTTAAACTGAATATATGGTTTCATTTCTACTCGATACGTCCACGCGTTCTCGACATAAACGAGGACGGACGGACAGACGGACAACAAAGTGATCCTATAAGGGTTCCTTTTTTTCTTTAGAGGTTCGGAACCCTAAAAATTAGTAAAGCAAAGCTATCGTAATCAATATATAGTAGATGTCTTTTACACCGGAATAAATAAATAAAAAAAAATGTAGCCTTTGTGTAGTTCTTTGGAGAATCATAGGTTTTTGCCATATGGTTTTAGAAATTCAGAAGTTTGGTAAATTCAATTTCCTGTCAGTTTGTTTGTTTGTTTGTTACTCTTTCACACAAAAGCTACAGAACGGATTTGGATGGTATGTAGAAACTTCAAGTAGTGGATTACATACAACATATAGGCTATTTTTTTTAGGCCGCTAGTTTCATTATAATGTAGTCTTTTTGGTTATTTGGAATAACAAATATTCTTTCTAATGTGTACATCATGACGTTGATTGAATTTTATGTATTACATTTAAGTACCTTCTTTTGCCACCTAAACAAGTAAAGATATTCTGAGTTCCTCAAAGAATACGGAATATAATTAGCGACGGATATTGTTCCAGCACAAATGCTCTGCAGTTATTAAGGGACGCGTTCACGTTTTCTGATACCGTCCGTCAATGTACAGTCACCAGCAATAAATTTGTTAAAATTCTTAAATCGTTTCCACACCCAACGAATAATGTGTTAAGGTCGAAAATTGATTGGAGAAATCTGACAATTCTGTCAAGTGCGATGTGCTGTTGACCGTACAATCTTGATAAAACGGCTCACAATAAACTGGAGACGGCTGTCCTACCGCTGGCGCCCAAAGAAATAAACTGGGACATTACGACGCTTGGAAACTTTATTTTCTTACTAGCTTCAATTCCTGGCTCTTTCCAACAGACAATTTTAATTTATTATTCCCATCAGATTTTTTATTCAAAATGAGTGTTGAAAATTTGGAACTTCTCGTTTTGTTTCGAAGAAACACTGCATAACACGACTTCTCCACAGACAAGATAGTTTATACTGTATGTACTAATTTTAAAGGCAAACGTTTCAAAGGTTATAGATTCCAAAAATAACTTAAAGGTACTTGTATAGGTAAGGTAATCGAATGAAGGTGTAAAGGATAAACAAACTCACTGTAGTACTATTTCTTATTAAGATTTTATATTGAACTGTGAAATGTTCTTGCTGACTTAATAAAGTCACCCACAACGACATTCTTGCTAATGAGTTTTCTTAAGCTTACTGTTGTGTCGTCAGGGGTTAATGTTTCTGTAGTGTTTGTGTTGGTAAAATAAATATATATTTTAAATATCAATTTCTTTTTTAAGTAAGTTTTTTTTTTCACAAACTCTGTATCAATTATAATAGAGAAGCAATGACTGACATGCTCCTGAATTCCTGATGCGCAATAGAAATATCTTAGTTTATTTTAACCATATCATACCATATCAAATAAACAATAAACGATCGGAAAGGTACTAAAATAGTGGTGTCTTGAATGTTTATGTCACAAATTCGTATAATGAGAGTAACCAAAACATGTTTATAGTGCTTTTTTGAACTTAAAACGATTTGGGTGTTCTTTTACATCACAATCAGTTACCATTTATTGATGTTGTGGTCTTGTTAACTCTGTCGTCGTGACCAATTATTCTTTATGACTATCGCCACGTAACATGTAATAAATAGTTATTTGTTATGCAAGGCTGGAAAGTTGGTTATTATTTGTTTGGTATCAATATCCGGAATCCATCTTGAGTCAAGCACCTGTCTTTTTACCGTTTAAGTCAGCATTTCCGGTCACTCTCCGATTGTGGCGCCCTCTATATCGTGAAACGGAAGCTTCTTGTGCGCGCACCGGGTGTTGTCCGCCATTATAGCGTCGTTTTTCGCGCCGTACATAAGTCAGTAAAATTTGTAATAACTACGCGAAAAGTTTTCATACTTTTTTTTATAAATTTGGTTTCCTCTCCCTTTATGATGGAGAACCAAGATAGGGAAAGTGAAAAAGTTTCGGAAAGTGTTAACGAAAATTCGAATTCCCGTAAACGAGTGCGTTCTTCATCAAGTTCCGACAACGAAGATAGCGGGTCGTCGGCGAGCGAGTGCTCGGACCCACCGAAAAATAAGGCAAGGAAAGATACCCAAACTGTGAGTTACGCACATTTTGAATTTTTATCACAACAAGTTTCACTTTTGACCAATCTTATAACGGCGAATTTAGAAAACAAGAACTCTGATCCAAATTCAAATGTTGAAAATTCAATTGTTAATTCAAATGAGCTAAGCTTACAACGTCCCGAGCCGGAAACATGTAATAAGCTTAAAATTTTGTCGGATGTAAGTACTACTATTAAAGATCCTATTTATGGCAAATCAAATGAAGAGTTTTTAAAGAAATTAGTTGAATTGCAACGATTTAATTGTGATGATTGGTATGCTATTCGTTATGCCGATACTCAGAAAAAATATTTAACTACCCCCGGTTTTGTAGAACTAAATGTTAATGACGAACTAAAACGTTTTGAGGGTGCAATGTTAAGGGATGATCCACGCTCATATTTATTGGAGCGTTCATTTGCTGGTTTAACTAATGCCTTGCTTACTCAGAAACAAGAATTGCAAAAGTCATTACAATCTCTAGTAGATTGGTCATACGGTTCCAAAGAGGCATTGACGCCTAGTTCATTGTTTGAAAAAATACAAACTACGTTTTCGAAAGAATCTGCATACAGTAAGGTAACTGATGATTTATTGCAAATAGTTTGTGGAAGGCGTGCTGACCTCGTTACTACTCGTAGAGACACTTTATTACGACAAATTTCTGAGGAATATCATCGTGATGTTTTTTATAAAATCCCTCCTAGTGCGAGGTCACTTTTCGACGAAGAATTACTTCAGAATTATCTTAAAAATATTGGCGGAGCCGAAAAGTTATCATTTCCTAAACCAATAGTTAAAGGCCAAACAAAAGATTCGGTTTATCAAAATCCAAAACCCTCGACCAGCAAACAGTTGAATGATGAATCGTTTTTTCGTCGTACCAACCCTTCAAAAAGAAGCAAGCAGCATGCGCCTCGCCCTCCCTGCCAAACAAGATCTAGACTCAACAATCGTGATAGGCAAAAGGTCAAAAAACAGCAAGGGCGAACATCCTTTAAGGATAAACGTCACGAATGACTCGAAGTTCTTTCGAGGCGGCTGTCTGCAACGATTTCAGTATGCTTGGGGCAATTTAGGGGCACCAAAAGAAATTTGTCAGTTACTAAATGGTGTACGGATACCATTCATACTGAAGCCGCCGCTAATATTTCCGAGTCTAACAGTTATGCGATCTTACAGAACCAAAACCTCTTACCATATGTCTGCACAGATTCAAACTATGCTGGAAGCAGGTGTCCTGGAGAAAGCAGAGGCAAGCCCCAGTTACTTGTCGATGTTCTTCCTGGTGACCAAGTCAGACGGAACGTTTCGCCCTATTTTCAACCTGAAACAGCTGAATCGGTTCGTGCTAGCGAAACCCTTCCAACTCTTCAATCATTTCCGTGTACCAGAATTTTTGCAGGATCAAGACTGGATGGCGAAATTAGATCTAAGCCAGGCTTATTTTCACGTGCCAATTGCTCAACAGCATCGCAGATTCCTGAGGTTCAATTATCACAGCGACCCGCATCAGCACCAACTATTGCAAGTGACATGTTTACCGTTCGGCCTTTCTTCGGCACCGAGGACATTCGCTTCGATAACCAACTGGATAGCGGAATACCTGAGACATCACGGGATCAGATGCGTGGTTTACTTAGACGATTTCCTTTTAGCAAACCAACGCAAACAGCAGTTGCAAGAGGACATCGCGTTCACGGTTCGAACCATAAAAATACTTGGCTGGGTAATCAACTTCAACAAGTCTGTGCTAGCTCCGACTCAATGCCTCGAGTTTCTCGGCATCACATGGGACACAAAACGCAACGCAAAGTCCCTGTCGGATCTGAAGTGCTTAACACTACGCAAAGCACTTCGTCAACAGCTAGTGAAAGGCAAGTGGTCCCTCAGACAATACCAAACTTTAATGGGGAGACTCAACTTCGCCTCGTTTGTAACGAAAAGGGGTCGGCTTCACTGTCGCACTCTGCAATATTTCAGTCGTCAACTGTCCAAGAATTACCCATATCGTCAGGTAATCATTCCACAGCAAGTCCAACAGGAGATGGAATGGTGGAACGAAGCACTAGGGAATTGTACTCTTATACACCCGAAAGCGATAACCCACTTGTTGACTACAGATGCATCCGACATAGGATGGGGCGCGCAGCTGAACGACTTAAATATCGAAGGAGATTGGACATCTCAACAGCAATCGTGGCACGCAAATCAAAAGGAAATGTTTGCTGTTCACGCTGCGATTCAGCATCAAGTACATCAGCTTCAAGATGCTCAAGTGCTTCTCCAGACCGACAACAGAACAGTGGTGTCGTACATAAACAAAGAAGGCGGGACAAAGTCAAAGAAACTTCTCAAACAAACGCAACTTTTGATTCGGACTCTAGACAAACTGAACATTCACATAGTGGCACAATATTTTCCAGGCAGGTTCAACGCAGAAGTCGACGCCTTGTCACGTCAAAAAGTCCAACCAGAGTGGCATCTGACACAATCAGCTGTAATGAGAATTTTCCAATTGTGGGGTACACCGGAAATAGACCTATTTGCTTCGAAAACAGCACATGTAGTTTCGAGGTATGTATCGATGGATGTCAACGATCAGGAAGCGCTACATCACAATGCCTTCCGTCACCAGTGGCATTACAATCTGGCATGGCTATTCCCGCCGCCAAACGTCATTCCCAGAGTCCTGGGCCATCTCAACGAAGCCAGTGGTCTATACATCTTGATAGCGCCGAAATGGAACAAGGTATTCTGGCGAGCAGATCTTCAACGTCGGGCATTACAGCATCCATTTCTGATTCCAAACCTAGCACAAGTTCTTGTAGACACGACGACGGGCACCCACCCGCCAGAAGTACAGGAACTGCAATTGGAGGCATGGCTGATTTCGGGTGGCAGGACATGCTGACGGAGTGGACTGCTGAAGAACAAGCCCTTCTGATGTCGAGCTGGCGCGCCTCTACCATCAACACCTACAGGCCAGCGTGGAACCGATGGAGAAAGTGGTGTGAGACACATTCAATTAATTACAAATACCCCAGCGCATACCAAGTAGCTCGTTATTTAGCGCACTTACATTGCAATGTTGGTCTGGCATATAGAACTATTTTAGTTCATAAATCTGTAATTTCCACCTTTACACATTTAACATCTAGTATAGGATTAGCTTCAAATTTCTTTGTAAAACATATGATCAAAGCTATATCAGTTGCCCGAGAAAAGCCTGCTAAACCGCCCATTTGGAATCCTAAATTGTTCCTAGATTATTTATGTTCTTACAATCTAGATGAAAATAATCTTTATCAAGTCTCAAGGCACACAGCCACATTGTTATTATTAGCCTCTGGGCGTAGGGTTCACGACCTTACATTGCTACGCATAGGTAGTAATAATCTTATAGCTGATGACAATAGTATTCTATTATGGCCAGCCTTTGGCTCTAAAACAGATACTTCCAACCACAGGCAGTCTGGATGGAGGCTTAGAGAACATCCAATTAGTAAGCTAAACACTGTTTTTTGGATTAAACAATTATTGAAACTTTCTCAAAGCCGTCGTCAGAATTTTGATAATTTATTTATGACTTCTAGAGGTGAAATAAAGCCTGCATCCAGAACAGTGATTGGAGGTTGGATTAAATTGCTTTTGAAAGAAAGTGGTATTGAAGCTACTCCAGGATCTGTAAGATCGGCAGTGGCGTCTCTTAATTTTGTTGAAAATTTCCCAATAGATCAAATACTTGCAACTGGAAATTGGAAAATGATTCATACTTTTAAAAAATATTATCATAAGGAACTGCTTAATCGTAATTCTCTTGATCCTAACGAATCTGTATCTTTATCTAATTATTTTGATCCTGTAAATTAATCTGCGATAATATCGTGATAAGTAGGTAATTGTATTGCTATATGTTAGAAACGTAACTAAATCAAGTTTGATTAAAGTTATATTTTGGTTCATTTATAATTGCCTATTTTATTTATTAACCTGTATCTACAACACATTATAGCGTCTATAGCTTCTCGCACCAGGTGATAACAAACAAATCACTCAAGATGGATTCCGGATATTGATACCAAACAAATAATAGAGAGTTTTACCAACAAATAAAACTTACCTATTATTTTTGTACGTACAACAACGCAACGTACGCCTACTAACCTCAGCCACCTGAGGAGCCCACGACAACGTTCTGTCGAATAAAAATCCCAGATTTCTCACTTTTTCAGCGAAAGGAACAGGAGTTCCGTCAAAAACGATTGAGGGCAATTGTTTGAAATCGGCTTTTGATATAAAATAAGGACTTCCTATAATTATACTCTGTGTCTTGTCAGGGTTAATTTTGAGACCGTACATTCTACTCCAATTTAAAATACGGATCAAATCTTCGTTCATAATTTGAATGGCATCACTCAGGTTCTCAGAGCGTTCCTGATAGTAGATTTGAAGATCGTCTGCATACAAATGGTAGGAAGAAGAAAGATCACGGGATATGGTATTAATAAAAATTGAAAATAATAATGGAGAAAGCACGCCGCCTTGGGGCACGCCGGCAGAAATAGAACACCACGACGAGTAAGAGTCGCCTATGTGTACTCGTTGCCGACGCCCATGTAGATAACTACGAAACCAGACAATTACTGTTGGAGATATGTTTAGGGAGCTCAACATACCAAGCAAGATGTTAAAGTCAACATTGTCAAATGCATTACTAAAGTATAACAATGTCAGCAGCGTGAGCTTCTGGTTTTCCATGCCAGCGCGAATGTCATCAGTGATCTTGACAAGCGCAGTAGCTGTACTATGACCAGGGGGGCTATCGCGTAAAAAATCTGGGTATGGATATGGGCTTCATTTGACAGTTGAAGCTCATAAAATTACCTTATATGGTAATTTATCTGTCAAATGAAGCCCATGTCCATATCCATATTTTTTACGCGATAGCCCTCCTGGACGGAATCCGGATTGGAATTAGTAAGTGATTCTTATTGAGAAAATCATTTAACTGACTATGGATAAGGCGCTCAAGTACTTTTGAAAGGAAGGAAGAATAGAAATAGGTCGGAAGTCAGATGTAGCGGAAGGATTAGTAAATTACGGGGGTTTAGGCATTTATTCCGAACCTATCACTATGGAACTGATAGTGCCAGAAATTAGAGAGTTCTTCAGTTTTATCATATTAGAACACTAGTCTTCTGCCCGCGACTTCGACGGCGAGGAAATAGGTTACAATACAATTCCGTTTTATTCCCTATTCCGTGGGAATATCGAAAAATCCTTTGTTAGTGCTCGCCTACAGGATCCTGTACGCAAAATTTCAGCTTAATCGGTTCAGCTGTTTGGGTTGTACTATATCAGTCAGTCAGTCACGGTATTGTGTAATTAGTAAAGATAGATAGATGTTTGAGTGTAAAATAAATATTCAAGAAATCTCATTTATAGAGATCCTGTTTATTTTGATTGCACAATATTATTGGTAGTTTTGCCGTTGTTGGACAAACCTTATTTAACATATCGACTTGTTGCAAGAGCGCTCACTAATTTCCCTCAGGTATATCGAGTCAACCTCTTTGCATGGACGTTTGATTAGAATGCGATGTATGTGTGTGTGCAGCCAACAATATGAATATTGCTAAAAGAAGACACACAAGAGTAAAAAAAGTAATCTAGGCCCAAATTGGGTAAAAATCTATATGTCAATAATTGATTCGGTTATATTCATCTGTGACTTAATATTATATTATTTACCGAAAAATCTACTTTTCGTAATTATTGTAGGAACAAGTTCATAATTTTCATTAGAAATAATTTCGCCGTATTAAAATATTATTGCATTATTACACATAACACACAATGACATAACTCTCAATCTCTTTATTTCCTATTCTTACTGACGCACTAGATACATTACAGTTGCTTATTGTCTACCCAAATGCTTTTCCAGACGTTTCTTTACTGTTGTTTACTTGATTGTTTTTGTTAGTCATACCCCACAACGCAACTTCAACTTATCATCCTAATAATATGATTTCTTTTCCATAGTCAGTTAATAATCGACTCTGTGCAACCGAGACAGCGCTATAGCATCAGCGCTTGCGTGTGAATAGTTGCGCCCATATTCGACAAGTCGACGATGTCGACGACACTAACGCGGTAGGGCCACTTATCTTTAGTCCTTTATGTTTTGTTTATCTAAATTAATTAAATTCTTTGTGTTTTTATACCTCTACCAGTATATAAAATATATTGCATTTTTTTGGTTTAATGTAAACACTAAATATTATGTTCAACTGATTCCCCGTCAGGGGGTAGAGTACTGGGGGCCTACTCCCATTTTTTAGAGACCATCATGTCGTAAGAACGTTTTGTTTAAATAGTGTTTAAATTCGTACCGCGAACTTCATAAAGTATTTTTTTTCAGTCTTGCCCAATGACACAACCATTGAGATAATATATCTATGGAGATGAAATATTACAAAAACGAACGTGCCAACCTGCACTTGACGGTACTTTGTAATGACGGACTTGACTAGGCAGCTCCTGAACATTCGCAAGAAAAATATCGACATCCAAATATTCATGATATAATGTAAGTTTCTATAAACAACTATCTCAGATCCATGTACATCTTTATTCATTGTTCCTGCCAACGAATTAAAGTTGTCATATTTTGACACACTTCACACAAAACCTCCGTCAATTTTATTTTAATATTGCGCTAAGAGATGGCGGTAGGCCAGCTTGTGTCCTTAGATACTGGCTTGACGATCTCACAAACTTTGTTAACTGATTTATATTTTTAAGTTAAGGAACCGCCATTATATTAATTGTATAAAGATTGTGGAAGGTTAAATAAATAATTTATTAATATTATTAGGGACATCATACATAAGTAGTTTTAATTTTAATGTCGTATACTCTTTCAGGATGATTGGTAGAGAATGCCTAAGGGTATTAAGTCCGCATTTTGCTGTATGTGTCCAATAAAGAATTAAGAAATAACATAACTTTCTGAGAGCTTAAGCGTAGTAAGAATGTAATACTATTTTAGGTATTCTGGATCTTACACATAATAAACTCACGTATTGAATTATCTTTCATATTAAAGACTTGTTAGACTGCTTCTACAATGCCAATTTAGAGCAACGTCGTAAAAATATAATCAAGCACATCGTTATGCAAACTTAAAACAATGAAAAAACTCAATTTTGTTGCTTCCTACGACCTGGCGGTTTGTGGCTTTATAGCTCGAGGCGTATTTTTATAGACTTGCCATTTTATCCGTGTTTCGATTTATTTTCCATTAACAAACAAATTACATGCACTTTAAGGGCGACTTTATAACTTTTTTACTCTAATCATAAATACATAAAACATATTTTTGTGCCTTTACTGCCCGTTCGTACACGGAGACAGGTCGGGTCCGATTTTTAGTCACAATTTAGTTAAAATGAATAAGTTCACACGTGCATTCGGTTTTAAGATCCGCCAAGAAATCGAATTTTGCGACTGCAATCGTAACCAAGCGTCCGACAAAATACCGGCGGGCCATTACTTATCTTTGCAACAACAACGCGACAGCAACGCCACAGCATAAGTGACGTGCCACCATAGCAACCGTCATCGCGTTGTTGTTGCAGAAATAGTTAATAGCCCTGCGGATCCAGTTCAGTGGCAATAGCACTTACATGTATTCAGACGGAGATCCCATTTGCCGAGTCCGATTTTTGCAGTATCTGACAGAGATCATAAAACCGAATGCCGTCTGAACAGAGTATCCAATTCTGTCGGATCCTGCAAATATCGGATCACCGTGTGAACGTTAGACGTCAAAAAAATTACTGAAATGCAATATAACAATATAATTATGTTTAGCGTTAATCATAATATTTTATTTATTTATTTATTTATCAATACTAATATTATAAAGAGGAAAGATTTGATTGTTTTTTACTTCATCGAAATCATCCTAATATTAGTTCGTTTTTTTTCGTTACTCCGACGACGTCTCATTTGGTCAAAATACTTTTTACTGAGGTTATGCTCGGTCGAAAAAACATTTCGTCGAAGTATTATATTCCCGAACATTCAATACACAACTGGCGCAGAGCACTGGTTTATTTGCCACATTTTTACTTCACCATGTATGCAGAATAACTTCCAACACTCAGTTTTTTAGATCTACTAATATTTTTCCGAATTTTATATGCGATAATTTCGTTTGCCATAATTTAATAAAATTAAATTACATAACTACGTACTTAGCTGAAGTTTCATTATTATTTTTATTTTTTTTAAGCTAGCAGGCATGCAACGTCCAAGCAAGCATTCAAAGTGCAAGCAGGCGTGTAACAAGCAAGCAGGCATGCAACAAGCTAGCAGGCATGCAATAAGCTAGCAAGCATGTAATAAGTAAGCAGGCATGCCACAAGCTAGCAGGCATGCAACATGCAATCAAGCATGCAACATGCAAGCAAGCATGCAACAAGCTAGCAAGCATGCAACATGCGAGCAAACATGTAACATTCAAGCAAGCATGCAACATGCAAGCAAGCATACAACATGCAAGCATGCATGCAACACGCAAGCAGGCATGATCATAAAAGTCTTCTGTCACTGCTCCGGCGCTGCGGGGTTCCGGCGGTCCACCAACGCAGCGGCTCTAAATAACACTCTAGGGGTAGAGCATACAAGACTGTGTGCAGTCGGGGTCGACTGAGTCGGATTTGAATAGCATTTGTTGTTTTACAAATTAGTTATCTACATTATTACGTTTGGTAAAAATATGTTATTAGAACAAATATCGATTATGTCAAATGGTAACTAGCCTATATAATATAAATATAACATACCTAGTTGCGGTTGCGGCCATATAATATTCGGTAAAATGTTGTCCTGGTGAAGTGAAAGTATGGCAAATAAGTTATCTAGCAAATGAAAAAAAGTCAAAAGAGACTTATACAATAGTAAAAAGTTATTTTGACAATCGGTGAAACGTTGTTCGATAAAATGAGACATATGCTAAATGATATTTCGATGGTTTAAAAATATGGCAAACAATACATATAGCAACAAAGACTTCGGTCCAGTTCTTCGGTCGTTTTCGGTCAAATTAAATTAGGTCAAGTAAATTTCGGACAAGTAATCGGTTCCCATCTTATTACATACGATATTATGTGACAGTGACAATAAGTGTCAGTTGCTGAAATTCGCCCTAAGAACAGGGGGGAGTTTCACCCGAGTTCTTTTCGTAATAACACGTGTTGTGAGGCTCCATTTTTAACTCAATTAACCGTACAAAATCTGTATAATAAAAAATATATTTATTTGACATTGGCAAAATTCGCGTATTTAACTCGAGCACGCCATTAATTAAGAAAGAAGAAGAACAGGGGGCTTACCGCAATCTCTCAGCGCAGTATTGTGTCAATCTTACCATGCTATTTCGTACTACGAATCTCTTCAAGTAAGCTTGTTTTTGACGGGAGTTTTGTGACGTCTTCGCTCAATCATCGCCTCCAAAGTGTAAAATGTGTCAAAATGTGAGAACTTCAACAAAAACAAAACGCAAACAAAACGTTCTTATGACATGATGGTATCTAATAGATGATGGTAGGCCCGCAGAATAATTCTATTTGATTTTTATTTTTATCAGACTGAACTCTACTTACATATTCTTTAAGAATACCAATTAGTTCGGTAATTGAAATGAGTCTAGGGATTTTTTCTTGTAAAGCTTAGGAAAAGGGGTTAGCTCTTTTACTAATGAAGGAGTTACTGAAACGAAACGAGTTAATTCAAAACAGAATAGACCAAAGTTGTTGAACTAATACTAAAAAACAAATAAAAAAACGCGATTACACATTACACGGCTCGAAATCAAATTAGAGGTTTTGAAATAACCACTTTTTTTGGTCCCTTTTTTTATAATTTGGGACATTAAACAGTTATATACTAAGTAATATCGACTAAAATTAAACTCCACACCAATGGCCACGACATAATACTCTAAAAACTAATAATAAATTACGCGCCTCAAAACGATAAATTCGGTTCTACATTAATTAGTGTAGGTAAAGTATGTTGTTCTAGCCCAATTTGTCGATCATAATCTGACTTGCAATTTTTTTAAAGTCACTGTCGAAGAAGCAGAGATGTCGAGATCTACGAAGTGTGTGTTATATACTTCCAGTAGGCGACGGGAAGGACTAGCTGAAATAATGTATATACGAATCATTCATTTCATCATTCTAGTTTGCACTAACGTCACTATTGCAATAGCGTGAAAGTGAGTTGAACTATTGTAGAAGTAAGTCATTCAGGTTTCAGAATTGTCATTTTTATTGTAAGCTTTTAGACAATATTTTATAACTTTCTATAGATATCTCGTATACCTAAGTGGATGACGAAGAAGACGCATAAACTGCGCTCGTTAGCACATACCTAAAGAGATAAAGTCTTTGGAAGTTTCGCGATATCCGTCTCTTGGAGTTGTTATGACTAACTTTGCGAGTACGAAGTTTTGAACAGTTGCAATATGTTTTGTTAATATTTTGTCTTATAATTTTCAATTTTGTATTTCAATTTTATCTCTTAAAATCATAAAAAAATATTCAAATTAGAAACAAAGTTTTATATCGTCAAAAAGTTTTTCAATGACCATGCAATTATAAATAGAAGTTTACGATCCTGCTTTCATATTATCCTGGTAACATTATTTTTAACCGACTTCAAAAAAATGGAGAATTATCTCATTTTGACGAAATCTTCTCCATATCAAGAGAATAACACCAAAATATTACCTCTTGTTAAGGAATACGCGCTTGGTAGCACACTGTTGATCAAGTGATTAATGTTGGCGAAAAAACCTTTAAAGATCCTTAGAATCCGATCCGTATGCGTGAAAAAATGGATCTAGAAAACTCGGAATGAATTCAGATATCGCTTACGCACTCCGATCCAAATACGATCTGTATTCGGATCGTTAAGTTATTCTACTAAATAAAATAGTAGGTATCAGTGTCGAAATATGGCGAAGGTAAGCCGGACCAAATATATCTCCAAAAATTCTTTTAACTGTATTGTGGATTGCTGGGAAGGTATTTCTAAAAGAGAAGCCGATAGGAAGCGACCTGTATGGACCCTTCGCAACTGGTAGGTATTACCACAGTAAATGGGCCAATTAAGTATACTGGAGGAAAACTTTAAAACACCTATTCCACTAAGTTGAAGAGTTTCAAGTATACTTTTAAAATTTTAATAAATATGAAATAGCAAGTACTGAGAAAAATTTCGGAAAAACAAATGAATGTCGGGAAAACAAGTGAAGGTAGGAATACATTGTCTAGTGATCTATAGATACTATACTATAGTAAAAAAACAGATAGGTACAAGTAAATTCTGTGCTTTTTCCATATTCTCGGTCACTAACTTGGCTGTTTCATTAAAAACTTGAATTTTGATAAATGTCAATAAGGTTGAAAATCCCTTGCCCCCATTTTTGACCTAGTTATTCAATCATTATTGATATAATATTTAAATTCAAAATGGCCACAAAGGGAGCAGTGACTACAACCGGAGCTTCTTCCCTACTGTTAGATTTTAGTACGTACTGAATAATGTTATAAGACATAATACATGTTTTCTTTAAAACTTCCGATATTACATGGTACTTATTAGTAATCTGTGTATGACACGCAGACGCTGACAGCAATCAATATGACAACTGTCAACGTCAGCGCCATCTTTAGAAATTACTTGCGTCTATCGGGTTGCATCAGTCGGGCATTCTGTCTCGGATCGTCAGAGAGAGCGGTCGTTCGTCTTAAGATATTCGTCTGTGTTGTAAAGGTTAAAGGTGAAATTGTGAATACAATATATCGATTGTGAAAGATATTGAGTTTTATTCTGATACACTTCTGAACTCTTTTAGTTCAGAAGTGGGATTGAACAGGAATATTTCTCAATATTCTGACACGTCCACACAAATTAGAAGACAAAAGGTATTGTACAAGTTATTATTTAAGTAGTCGAAACAAAATCAGGTGAGTTGATTTTCTAAAATATTTCCTTGATAAATTGTTAGTTAGTCAATAGATACAGTACAGATACTGAGAATAAAAAAATTTCATATGGTTGCAACAAAGGGAAGGAACAGATAATCAATCATTAAGATGGTGAATGAATGTAAAACCAGTAGTTTTTTTTCCCTCGGTTTTTCTTTAAGTAAAGACATAGGTACTTGACCTTTTCATAGTTTTATGTAAGTTTAGTATTACAAATATCTTGGATTTAAAGGTTATTTAAGTAAATGACTACCTACTTGTCGGTCTTGGCTTTTTCTTGTGTTTTTATCTTTTACCATACTTGTGAATATATAAAAGATGTTTCTAAATGTTTCTCTCTTTCTAAAATGTTAATTTGATTTGATCTGTTGATTTGATCGAATTATTTCAGTAATAATTCGTTTTCTTTAAGTAATAACAGTACCTTCCTTGCTAGAATTGTTACTTTTTGTGTAATTAATATTTAACCAATAATTGTGAAAATGTTATTCTGTCGATTTGATTGAGTTTTTGTTTTTTCTATTGTGGTTTTTATTGTTTTTTTTTATTTTCTTGATGGTGAATATCACGTACACCATTATATTGACTATTTACCAAAAATTAATAATGAGAAGAATATACATGACAGCATGTAATTTTTCCCCTTTCATATGAAGTCCTTTACATTTTTCTTCTCCTTTTTCTCATGCTTTATCCCTAACTGAGTTTGAATAACTATACTATAAGGAAAACTCGTGTATAATAATGATGGTTATGAAATAAAACTACATGAAATGGTATAATTTAATGTTACAGACTTTTCGTTGTGAAATGGATTTGCCGATTAGAACTCCAGCGAGATCACGTGACGGGTCCCGCGATACTCCACCTCTTGACGATGATACACGACGAGTTCCAGGACGTTCTAAGCCAGAACGCAGAAGACCAAGACGTTCACGATCTCCGAATTGTCGTTCTCGCTCGCGCTCGTCAAGTCGTCATCGTCAGCCAAGTTCTTCGCAGAGGCGACATCGATCCGGAGCTGCAAGGGAGCGACGCCGCAGTGACCATAGATCGCCGAGAAGACCAATACGGGACCGACGAACGCGGTCGTCATCCAGTTCGTCGGGGAGCAGCTCACTTGATTCACGACCGCGCGCGAAGTCCGGCAGGTCTCGTGGAAGTCGAAAGCGATCATCATCTCATCGGGCGAAGTATGAAAGCTCCACCAGAACTGTAAGTGATTTTGAAAATGATTCTAATCAAAGTAAGAGAACTAAACAAAGTACTTTAACTATTAATGATGTATTGGAATTGATAAAATCACTGCCTTCCTCTTCCTCTCAACCAATAAATCATTTTTCAATGAATACAAATGCCGTACCAGAGTTTGACCCATCTAACAAAGAGCAGAATGTTGAATCCTGGATTAAAAAAGTAGAAGAGTGTTCAGTGTTGTATAAATGGACAGAAACTCAAATAATTCATTATGCCTTGCCTAAGTTAATGGGTGTTGCAAAAGTATGGTACCAAGGGTTACCCTCCTTGAACTTTACTTGGTTAGAATGGAAAGGCAAATTGATTAAGACTTTTCCAACAGTTCAAAATTATGCTCAACTGTTACATGAGATGCTAGATAGAAAGGCAAGACATAATGAACCATTGGAAACATACTTCTATCATAAAATCAATTTATTAAATAGGTGTGATATAATGGGGAAAAGAGCTGTAGATTGCATCATTTACGGGTTAGAGGATAGAAGTATGCGTTTGGGAGCTCAGGCTGCAAATTATACTCAACCAGAAGAGTTATTGACATATTTTAAATCAGTTAAAGTTGAAGACCCTAAAGATAGACGTATGTTACAACCTTTTCGAAAAGGTCCTGTCCGTTCAGTTGAAGCTAGCAAACCATCTGCAATCAAATGCTTTAATTGCAATGAAATAGGACACCCTAGTTTTAAGTGCCCTAAACCCTTATTGACATGCAACATCTGCAAAAGGGTAGGTCACCAAAGTATTAATTGCTCCAGACTCACTAGGACTGATACTGTAAAACGTCCAGATACTGAAAAGTCGGTAATGGAAGTTAAGTTACCTGGAGAGTCAGATGACAAATATGTCCTTCCGATTATTATAAATGGCATACAAAAGGAATGTTATGTAGACCTTGGTAGCCAGTGCACTCTCATAAGGTTAAGTGATTTTAATGATTTAAATATAGGTTACGAAACCTCCAAAATACCGGCACTTAAAGGGTTTGGCAATTCATTAACAAGTCCTGTTGGTAAATCAACTGTTAAGATGCAAGTCCAATCTGTAACTGCAGTGGTAGATGTGTTGATTGTACCAGATGAGTTACTGAAATATCCAGTATTATTAGGGCATACATTCACTGAACGGGCAGGTATGGTTATTATAAAGACGGATACTCAGTTGATTTTAAGGCAGCAGCCGTTAATGGATAGTGACGTTGAAAATGAACATAAGTTAAAATTATTTGTCAGTGAAGACACAACGTTTACCTCAATGATTGCTGTTCCGGTAGCAGCGTGTAGAAAAGTAACATGTGAGATAATTGTCAACGAATCCGTTAGGTGCATAGGAAATGATACATATTTTATTCTTCCGGGACTATACACAATCACCGAAGGCAAGGGCTGTTTATTTCTTGTAAATGTTACCGTAAATCCTATAAAACTATATAGTGGTTCATTACTAACAAGATGTTATATTTATGAAGACAAAAATAATTGCAATGATGTTTTAAAAATTCAATGCGTAGAAACAGAAAATAATGATACTATATTAGGTGATTTGAAAACTGGTGATTGTTTAAGTGCTGAAGATCGTACTAGGTTAGAGTGGTTACTAAGTGGTTACAAAGATTGTTTTTCATTTAATCTAAAGGATTTAGGACTTACGCATTTGAACGAAATGCACATCAAACTGAGTGACAACACACCGGTAGTGTACAGACCATATAGGTTAGCGTATTCGCAAAGGCAAAAGGTTAAAGAGATGGTAAATGAAATGTTAGACTGTGGTATTGTAACGGAGTCGTCTTCTTCCTATGCTAGCCCCATACTATTAGTGCAGAAAAAAACTGGCGACCAGCGATTATGTGTGGATTATAGATCCTTGAATGCTAAGACTATCAAAGAGCATTATCCACTACCGAGAGTAGAGGATCAGATTGATCAGTTAGGTGGCTATAAATATTTTATAACTCTCGATTTAGCTTCTGGCTATTATCAAATCCCAATAGCAGAGACATCACGCGACAAAACGGCATTTGTGACACCTGACGGTCAGTATCAATTCACAAGGATGCCGTTTGGGTTAGCTAACGCGCCGTCTGTTTTCCAGAAAACCGTTAATAAAATGCTTCAGGATGCTAAGAACCGAGAAGCTTTTGCTTTTATGGATGATATTATTATTCCTGCACACAGTATAGACCAAGGAATGCAACGGTTAGAGTCAATTCTAAAGTTAATTAAGGAAGCCGGGCTAACTTTAAAGCTTTCTAAATGTAATTTCTTTTGCACGAAAATAGATTATTTAGGATTTGAAATTAGTGAAGACGGAGTTAGGCCAGGTTTAAGAAAAATAGAAGCGGTAGAAAAATTTAAATGTCCTTCGAATCAACACGAGGTCCGACAATTTATAGGATTAGCGAGTTTTTTTCGGCAGTTTGTTAAAAATTTTGCAATTATCGCTAATCCCCTCACTAGTTTGTTAAAAAAGTGTGTTAAATGGGAATGGGGGGCCGCACAAGACCACGCTTTTAATACACTAAAGCAGGAATTAATTAAACGGCCTATTTTAGCATTATACGACCCAAATGCTAAAACGGAAATACATACGGACGCCTCGAAAACTGGAATAGCCGGTATTTTAATGCAAAGGGATAAATTAGACAGGTTACAGGTGATTTCGTATTATAGTAGGCAAACTACGTTAGAAGAACAAAAATATCACTCATTTGAGTTAGAGACGTTAGCAGTCGTCGCCTCATTGAACCGTTTTCGCGTGTATGTGTTAGGAATTAAGTTTACTATCGTGACCGATTGTAGCGCGTTGCGGACCACTTTATCGAAACGAGATATTCTACCACGTATTGGTAGATGGTGGTTGCAGTTGCAAGAATATAACTGTAATATAGAATACAGGCCGGGAAATCGCATGAATCATGTAGACGCGCTTAGTCGAAATGCAATTCCTATGTCAACTGAACCTGAACCGGTATTTGAAGTATTAGGGATAGAAACGGAGGACTGGCTGTCCACGATTCAAAGTGCTGATGAAGAGATATTAAGGATTAAGAGTATTTTAGAAGATCCTGAAACTCCAAAAGTCGTCAATATAAGTGAAAACTACAAAGTGAAAAATGGGAAGGTTTATAGGATTGTGGATAGTCAACTAAAGTGGGTAGTGCCTAGAGGGGTGAGGTGGCAGTTGCTCAAGCGTAATCATGACGAACTTGGTCACTTCGGGGTAGACAAGACGTTAGATAAGTTGAAGTCTCTTTATTGGTTCCCTGGAATGAACAAGTTCGTCAAGAAGTATATAAATTCCTGTTTGGAGTGTTCCTATCATAAGGTGCCGTCAGGTAAAAAGCGAGGGTTGCTTCACCCTATTCCAAAGGTGGATCAACCATTCCACACACTTCATATGGATCACTTGGGGCCATTCATACGAAGTAAATCGAAGAATACATATTTATTAGTACTAATTGATGCTTATACTAAGTATATTGCCCTTTATGCCGTCAAAAACACATAATCAAAATCTTCTATTAAAGTACTTAACCATTATTTTAGTCTATTTGGGGTCCCGAAAAGAATCATAAGTGATAGAGGAACTTCTTTCACAAGTAAATTATTTAAAGATTTTGTTGGTAAGTTAGGTATTAAACATGTTTTAAATTCAGTAGCGACTCCTAGAGCAAACGGCCAAGTGGAGCGCTATAACCGCACCATTCTAGCGTCTCTTGCCGTAAAGAATCATAACTGCAAGGAAAACGAATGGGACACTCACCTAGAGGAAATACAATTAGGTCTTAATACCACCATAAATAAGGGAATAGGGAAAAGTCCAGCTGAAGTCCTTTTTGGTACTCGACTTCAGACTAAGGGTGACGGGATAATTGGTTCATTATTAGAAGATCAAATATATCATAGGCCAACAGTAGAAGAAATTAGGGAAGAGGTTAATTTAAGAATTGATGAAAATCAACAAAAACAAAAGGAAAGATATGACAAAAATAGGTTAGAAGCACGTACGTATAAGATAGGAGATTTAGTGAGGATTGAAAGGGACGTAGGAACTAATGATGGCAAATCAAAAAAGCTGGTTTCCAAAGTGCAGGGTCCATATAGAGTGGTCAAAGTTTTGGACAAGGATAGGTATGTAGTTGAAAACACTCCTCTTACCAGGAAACATAATAGAAGATATGAGGCTATAGTTGCCGTTGATAAAATCCATCCGTGGCTAAGTTTCGGGAGAGATTTTATCGATTCCAATGCGGAGAGCTCTGATACGGAGACCAGTGATAGAGAGAATACTATAAGTGTACAGAATGAGGATCGGCGTGTAGGTGATGTAGAGGAGTGCAGTGATTAATAGATAAAGATATTTATTGTAAACTTTTAATGAATTGTTGTAATAAAAATAAAAAAAGAGAACTGGAACGGAAAAGGAATGTATCTTTTAAGGATATTGATGATTTGATAAAGCAATGATTAATTTGTATTAATTGGTTATGTTAGAATATATTGAATATGACTGTGATTCTTACCTGACTGATACGATATTTTCTTGTAACTGATTGTTTTATGAATGCATCACACAAAGGAGTCTTTTGACAATCATGAGTGTGATGCAAATTGAATTAAGCATTAACGATGTACCACACAAGGAGTCTTTTGACAAATGGGAGTGTGTTACAAAGTTAATTTATGATTTGAAATGAGTCACACAAAGGAGTCTACGGACAAATGGGAGTGTGACTCGATGATTCTATGAATGAAATGTTTCATAATTTTGGTATAGTTTCTATGAACTTAATTGAAATGATGTCACGGATTTATTTATTATTATAATTTATAATCTTTTTGTTTTTTTTATTGAGTTAGTAAATGGATAAATGGAAAATATTTAGTAAGTATTAAGTTACATATTATAAGGATGACCGAACAAAAAAAAAATACAAGTGTTTTTTTTTAAGCGTACTGGTATTGATGTGTGTATATATATTACTTACTTCTCTTTGTGAATTCACGAGGACGTGAAGTGCAGGAAGGCCGACTGTTAGATTTTAGTACGTACTGAATAATGTTATAAGACATAATACATGTTTTCTTTAAAACTTCCGATATTACATGGTACTTATTAGTAATCTGTGTATGACACGCAGACGCTGACAGCAATCAATATGACAACTGTCAACGTCAGCGCCATCTTTAGAAATTACTTGCGTCTATCGGGTTGCATCAGTCGGGCATTCTGTCTCGGATCGTCAGAGAGAGCGGTCGTTCGTCTTAAGATATTCGTCTGTGTTGTAAAGGTTAAAGGTGAAATTGTGAATACAATATATCGATTGTGAAAGATATTGAGTTTTATTCTGATAC
This sequence comes from Chrysoteuchia culmella, assembly GCA_910589605.1. Lineage (NCBI taxonomy): Eukaryota > Metazoa > Arthropoda > Insecta > Lepidoptera > Crambidae > Chrysoteuchia > Chrysoteuchia culmella. Next base: position 11,940,356 of record OU342650.1, on the reverse strand, counting down.
ACTTCTGAACTCTTTTACTACCTACCTACATAAATTGACAAAATACAAATCTACCTCTACTTCAATAATCTTCTCCGGCCTGGAGATTCACGGATGACGGAAAACAGATGTAGTGCGTAAAGGTGCGTTTTGACGATCTAAGTTGACTCGTAAGATTGGACTACGAGTACTCACTTAGCCATGCGCGTAGAATATTGAAATCACGGCATATCTGCTCCATGGCTAGTAAATTGCGTACGTGGCTGCAACAGTGCCCAATTGGCCATCGCAGGTGGCCATACTTTTTTATCCAAGTCATAATGCTGTGCTGTGTCAAATGTATTAAAATCCTGGGACGAACTAACTTCTTTGTTTGTAAAACATATGTATCTTTTTCCAACACATATTCTACAATGCTATAAGTATTCTATTTGTCATTAAAGCTTGAACCAAAAGAAAAATAAAACGTAAAACAAAACATAAGAAAACCTATAAAATAATAACAGTCTCCCGGCACTCAAAATAATGAATCACTCAAATGATCATTCCTCTCAAACTAACAACTAAAAAGACAAGCGACCAACTCGCAACTACATAATGAACAGAGTGTCCCGGGCAAACTTGAGTAGTCCCAAAAGTTGCCAGATGAATATCACAAAACTTGGCGGAACTTCATCACTCTTGCTGTGTGCTAACGAGCTCTTCGGACACTCGCTGACAGGGGACATGTTATGTTATGACGTATGTGAATTAAGAGGAAATGCTTCTTCTTTCATACAAACCTACTTTTTTTGGTAAAAACATTTGCTAAATTATGCTAGAAGAAATAAGTAAGTATCTATTTAAGTTCGCTTAAGGAACAGACTTGAGCTAACTAGTCTTTACTGTTGTTAATTTCGCTTGTAATTTTTCTACAATTTGTATGGATACATTCAAATTTTAATCCTAATCCAAAGAAGCTTCATATTTTGAAATATAAGTTTCCAATACATTCTACGACAATTGTAAAGATTTCAACCTTTCTCCTTGCCCAAAACATGCACTCACATATTGTTTACTATCCTCTATAAAGCAGCGTCAATGTATCCATATCGAACATATTGCAGGAGGCTACCTGCGATGGCCCATTCGGCACTGTTCCAGCCACGTACGCAATTTACTTAGCCGCGCAGATATGCCGTGATTTGAATATTCTACACACAGAAGGGCTGAGTAGGGCAATGGTTTTAAGGGTTTTTTCGCCAACATGATTTAAGGGATTGACTTCGGCTCTGCTGTCTTTACTTAGGGGTTTTCATTTTGTCTTGTAATTTTGTTTAATTCGTATATGATAAGAATAAAAAAAAATGGAAATATCTTTTTCCAATACTACTACGCCAATTGAAAGATTTCATCCATTCTTCTCGCCCAGAAAATGCATTCACGTGTTGTTTACAATCGTCTATAAAGCAGCATCAATGTATCAATATCAGACATATTGCAGGAGGCTACTTGCGATGGCCCAATCGGCACTGTTCCAGCCACGTACGCAATTTACTTAGCCGCGGAGCAGATATACTGTAATTTAAATATTCTACACGGAGAAGGGATGAGGGCAATGGTTTAAGGATTTTTTCGCCAACATGATTTTAGGGAATGACTTGGGCAAAGGCTTTACTAACAGGTTTTAATTTGTCTTGTAATTTTAGTCAGTTTGTATGAATACGTTCAAGTTTTATTCTTAATCTAAAGAAGCTTCATATTTTGAAAAAAAAAAAAAGAAATGTTTCCAATACTACGACAATTGTTAAGATTTCAACCTTTCTCCTTGCACAGAACATGCACTCACATATTGTTTACTAGCCTCTATGAAGCAGCGTCAATGTATCCATTTCAGACATATTGCAGGAGGCTACCTGCGATGGCCCATTCGGCACTGTTCCAGCCACGTACGCAATTTACTTAGCCGCGGAGATATACTGTGATTTGAATATTCTACCGCAGAAGGGCTGAGTAGGGTAATGGTTTTAAGGGTTTTTTCTCCAACAGGATTTAAGGGACTGACTTGGGCTCACTAGTCTTTCCTGCTTTGTAATTTTGTTCAATTTATATGGAAACTATGTTGTTTTTAAACGGAATAAATAAATCTTAATTACTTTTGGTTTAAAATATATCCTTTTTTATCATAAAGATTTTGGAACTAAGAATACCACTACAGTTAGGTTTTGAAAATAAACAAAAAAAACATATAAAATAACAAAATAAAATAAACAAAATTAACAATATATATAACTTAAACATGCATCAACTCAAAAATTGTGTTTGTGACTGGTTGAAAACCTTGAGTTACGACAAAACCGAGTTAATTTTTAAAATAGATATATAATTCATTAATGACAAAAATATATAATTATGCTAGGTACCTTTAACGAATATAAGATTCTTTAATAAATTCAAATAATTCCATTTCATTATGACTCAACAATATACGCACCCTCTACACACACACTCACTCATATTCATTTTACTCTCCGTGAGAGGTTCACTACATATAATCTAACTTTAAGGTTTAGTTTTGATTCTGGCATTTTTTGTTAGTTTTAGTTTATACCATTTTGCCTCTCTGGTTAAACCTTGTTTTGTACATAGTGAGAGTAAGAGCACTGCACCTGAGATACAAGTTTCCTAGTTCGGGTGCAGATGTTTACCATTGGCTTGTTTCAATCAATGGTTTATTACATGTAAGAACTAAGTTATGTTTACAGTTGTCTTATTGTTACTTGCCAAACAATGTATTTTTTCTTTGGTGAAATAAATATATATATTATTATTATTTGAGGGCATTCGCCAACAAGATTTAATAATGGACTGACCTAGGCTTACGCTACGTTCACACGGAGACATTTCGGATCTGATTTTGCCGGATCCTGTTTTAGTCACAATTAATGAGATCACACGTGCATCCGATTTTAAGATCCGACATTTCAGTGTGATGGGAGTTAGCACAAAAATAATAAAATTATGTATTGATCAGATAATATCAGTGTTACTTATCTTATTAATAAGTCGTATTCCTCAGGCACTTTCCCTGATGCTTTAAAGATGTCTGTTGTCAGACCACTTATCAAAAAAGGTGAAAAATATAATGTTAGTAATTACCGCCCCATAACGCTTACGCCTATTTTCTCAAAAATATTTGAAAAGTGTATGCTTAAAAGATTGGTTGCCTATTGCAACAAATATAATATTATGAATAATAATCAATATGGGTTTCAAAATGACAAATCTACAACGTTAGCTATTTTTAATTTAATGAATACAATTTTGGATAAAATCAATAATAATTTTTGGACTACAGGGCTATTTGTTGACTTGTCGAAAGCTTTTGACTGTGTGCCACATAACCTATTATTAGAAAAGTTGGAAAATATTGGTGTGAGGGGCATTACTCTTCAATGGCTATCATCGTACCTAACCAACCGCAAACAGTTTGTTACCGTAGAAAGATTAATCAAAAATCAATTGCTAGCATACTCTTCTAGTTGTCGTGAAATTAAAACGGGTGTCCCGCAAGGAAGTATTTTGGGCCCTTTTTTATTTAACATATTTATAAATGACCTATTTGACATTACCAACCATAAATGTATTTTATACGCTGATGACATTTCCATAATTGTGACGACCGAAAGAAGAAATAATTCATTGACTGACCATGAAAATGACATTAACAAAACTATTGACATATTTACTGAATGGCTGAAATCAAATAATTTAGAAATAAATTTAGATAAATCTGTATTTATTCAATTTATTCAGTCTCAATATAATAATAACAATTTTAATTTAAATATTAACAAAATTAACGAGGTGACTAATGTAAATTTTTTTGGAATTGTTATAGATAAATTTTTAAACTGGAAACTACAAGTTGAAAACGTATGTAACAAAATAAATAAATTTAGTTATGCACTTAGGCAACTTACAAGAGTAACAAACAAAAAAACTGCTGTTTTATGTTACCGCGCGTATGTCGAATCCATCTTGCGATACGGACTAATGGTATGGGGTAATAGTACGGATTGGAATAGAGTATTCGTAGCACAAAAGAAATGCATAAGGGCCATACATGGAATTCTACCTGATGCATCCTGCAAACCTTTATTTAAAAATCTAGGTGTTTTGCCTTTTCCGGCGCTGTACCTATGCGAGATATGTAATTTTGTGCACCGTTACAAATATTTATTTGCAAAAGCATCTGATGCCCAGCACACTCGAGTGCGTAGAGCCAAACATAAACTTGTCATAAAAACTGTACCAAAACTAGTAAATATAATAAAAGCTGTATTGTAATGTGCGTTAGGATATACAACAAGATTCCGAATGATATAAAGGTACTGAATAAAGTTCAATTAAAAAAAAAACTTCAAATGGTTGAATGAAAATATTTTTTATAGCATTAAGGAATTCTTTGACAAATAATTATGTTATTTTCATATGACATTGCCTATTAATAATTTTTTTATACTAATCAGAATATAGACCACTTTGTTAATTTTTTATCTGAATTTACAAATAATTTACATGCTATTTAAATAGCGAAACATGAGCTCCACAATATTCAAACCTTGTAACTATCTTTTTTATACCATGTTTGATGTGAATTAATGATTATGATTATGATTCATAATAAACTAAAATCGGATCCGGCAAAATCGGATTCGACATTTAAACGTGTGAACGGGGGTAATACTAGGCATGGATTCATTTATGTTTTTTAATTCTAATCAAGAGATCTTTAATACTTTGAAACTTCGAGAAACAATAGATTTATGGAAAAACGTATCCCCGAACTTTGCATAAGCTTATTTCACACTTTTCAATATAGATTCTCATTCCAAAGTTTTATCGACCCCTATGCCTTAATACATAGTACATTATATACCTATATTGCTAAAAAGAATTATAGAAAAATAAAAAAGAGAAAAACCCTTATTTAACAGCAATTTATTTTCTAGACTGTATACTCTATCGGCCAGTAAAGTGCGCCAACCCTGGCATCTGCGTAACTAACTTGGTGACGGTCTCCGTCGTGACACGCTCCGGAGGTTTTGAATTGGGTCCCCTGGTTTGTGGCCGACTCCCAAGGCGTATATGGGATGAGCGAACTAATTGAATCCTAACAAAAAGACTGGATGTAGGACCCATTAACGATATAGGGAATATCTTTGTTTTGCTGACGATTTTAGTGGAATTGAGCATAACGTGGAAAGTTGCTATGATTTTATATAAAAAGGTTCCGTACCTCAAAAGGAAAAAACGGAACCCTTATAGGATCACTTCGTTGTCCGTCCGTCCGTCCGTCTGTCAAGACCGTTTTTCTCAGGAACGCTCACGCGTTCCTTCACAGGTATCAAACTGAAATTTATATCTAATACTCAGGTCTACTGTCCTTTGGAGCTGTGAAAAAATTAAACTTCTAAGCCAAAGCAATCAAAAGATACAGCCGTTTATGCCGCAAAATTTCCTCAAATTTTCGAAACTCGCAAGGAAATCAAAACCTACAGGGTACTTCCCGTTAACTTAGAATCTTGAAATTTGGCACGAAGTAAAGTCTTATAGTACAGATAAAGGAAAAATTGCGAAAACCGTAAATTTTTAGTAACATCATATAATAAAAAATATGTTTGAAACTTTTAAACGGAACCTTCAGTGCGCGAGTCCGAGTCCCACTTGGCCGGTTTATTTTCTTGAATTTCCATAAATGTGGATATCAAATTTTCCGACGTTTTCCTCATTAATACTTTTCTTCAGCGGACAAAATAATATGTCCGGTAGTTTTGTAGTCCTAAGTAGATTCAACCAATTATAATCCATCTCTACACTGAAAATCAAATATTTTTCAAATGTTTCATACATTTACTCGGCACTTCCAAAAATAAGAAAGATCTATACTTAAACTATGCAAGAAGAATAATTAAATTATAAAAGACATTGCGTTCTATGCAAGTATTCTCAATGCAGGAAGAAGTTAGAAAATAGCATCAGCCTTTGATTGGTCGGTAAGTAAGTTTCCGAAGTAATTTCTCTCGTTCCGTTAGCGGACAATCAGCAAAATATTTTTTTGTTATTTCCTGCGATTTGCCGTCAAATGACGTGGCAGCGGCGCAGATCGAGCGGAAACAGTAAAAATTGTAGGGCACTTATTTACATAAGCTAAATCCGGCGGGGGTTATGCTAACGAAGTTCTATTATGTTACGCCGTGTCACTGTGTGAAGGTTCTGCACTCGACCGAGTTATCCCGAGGGTTGTTTCGTGTGTTGCTTGGGAAACAGGAAAACCGGGAAAGTCTGGCAGTGAGGTTTCCGACGGCGGGGAGGGTGGACGCTCGCTACGCCCGCTACGCTCGCTTGCACGGACGCGCGAACTGTCAAGCCCGCTTATTTAGTTCATTGAGCAGTGACGCAGATGTGTTTATGAAAATAAAACGAATGAAACGTGACTTCCATTACGGTTACTGATTTACTTGTGTTGTGGTAAACTTGATAAACAGTTGCTGGGGTTGAATGGATAATGTCTTTTTGACATTTGGAATGACTAAAATAAGTAAGTAATTTAGCTATTTTTAAATTTTGTTTATTTTGCGCTAATTATATTTATCATCTACAGATGTTTATAAAAAAAATGCTCATATTTAAAATTTGTTATTGATTATCGACAGCAAGGATTCTTATAACACGTATTGGTTTGCATCACTCTTAATTTTTCTGTTTGTATACATGTTTTAAAATACGAATATTACTTTATCTCGTCAGTAGCCTAAGTAATATATCTATAGGAGTTATATGTTAAAAGGCTTTACAATGTTTACGTTTTAAATTTTATCTTAGTATTATTTTTAACTATAAATGATCTTCTTACAAAAAATAATTAAAACTTAAATCACTTCTCTACGATAAAAATCCAAGCTGAGTGCCAAGTTATAGGAAAAATGTAAGTAATTATAGCAGTCATTAATGAAGTATTTCGTTATTGATTTCTACTTAAATAACGACCAAGGTTGCCTTTTAAATGGCTAGGCTTACGAAGAACTCACTCAAGTATTTACGACTTTCCTATACTTAGTCCTTTCTAAAAAACTTTTACATTTTACCCACGTAACCGCAGTCAGATAATGTCAAAATTGTTCCTATGTTCTAATTAGCCTTTTAGATCTCCGGATTTATAAGAACTCCAGCAACCGTCACGATTAACACTAATCGTGTATAAAAAGATCGTTGTCTCACTTCAAACTTCATCCAAAAGGTTGAAATGCAATGTAAACATGTAAATCATGTGTTAATCGCCATTAGGGACAGTTTGGTGAAATTTTATGTGGTTTTCCATAAAAGCGTCGATGTGTAACTACTTTTTTGGTTCGCATTCGAAAATATAAAACTTAGTGATAGTTTGATGCAATTTTAAGTAGTTATTTTTTTGTTTTTACTTTTTTCTACAACTTGTCAAGGTTCAGGGGGCCTACCGCCATCTCTTAACGCAGTATTGTTTCAATCTTACCATGCTATTTCATACTACGAATCTCTTAAAGTAAGCTTGTTTTTTTGATGGAAGTTTTGTGACGTCTTCGCTCAATCATCGCCTCCAAAGTGTGAAATGTGTCAATATGTGACAACTTCAATAAAAATAAAACGCAAACAAAACGTTGTTATGACATGATGGTTTTTAAGAGATGGCGGTAGTCCTGCTGATCGCAGCAAGGGATAATCTGATTCACAGTATTTTTTACGAATCCTAATTTTTGAACGATGATGATGAAAGAAAATTTCGTTTCTTTTGTACATTTTTTTTAACTTTAACCGCATCTGTGGTGTAGTGGTACAACCACCGGTATCAGACCCAGGTGTCCCGGGATCGATTCCCAGCGGGGGTACAAATTGTATTCGGTGTGGTTGGCGGTTGGACTTGTTGTAAGTCCGCCTGGCTAGCTACCACCATCTTATCTAAGGCTAACGCCATAACAACAATGTTTTCAGCATTGTTGTGTCTTCCATCTTCAGCCTTATCAATACTTAACATCAGGTATGATGAAGGCTAAGAGTCTCCTAGTTGTCTACCGGCATGCGTTGAAATGCAATGCCACGTAAAGTATGAAGAAATATTTCGATTTATTTATATAGAAGATACATGATGATGATAGGAAATTCCGTTCTTCTTCCTTTACTTCATCTTAAATTAATTAAGTCAGATATTAATAGATTTCCTACGTAGGTATTATCTACGCTAAAATCTGTCACATAATAATTAGATCACATAATATTGGAGGCTTGTAAACCAAATATTCTGGGCATGTAGGTATTAATGAGATTACATACAGGGATGAAACCCTGGTTGTGGCAACTGAGCCGGTTGTCGGCACTTTGAATTCAACTGGAACTGTCGGAATTTTAAATAAAACTGGTAATAAAAGAACGGACTTTCAATTTATTATAACATTAGTTAGCTATTTTATTTATGTCACAAAGTGTATATTTATGTAATGCAAAATTAAAAAGTTATTTTATGATTTTGTAATTTTTGCATTTTTCAATGCTATTTTTATACTTATGGTAAATTTTAAATAGAAAAATATTGGAAAAAATTAACTCGGCCACAAGTGAATTCTCAGACTGGAACCAGCGACCTTTGGAAATCCGGTCCAATGCTCTAACCGCTGAGCTACCGAGACTTACCGAGACTGAGCTGAGCTCGGTAGCTTAGCGGTTAGAGCATTGGACCGGATTTCCAAAGGTCGCTGGTTCCAGTCTGAGAATTCACTTATGGCCGAGTTAATTTTTTCCAATATTTTTCTATTTAAAATTTACCATAAGTTTAAAAAGTTATGATTAGATGGCTGTTCCATCTTAATCGATAGTCACACATATGTAAAGATGTTTCTTTCGAATGCGAGGATATTTCTCTCATTGACTAAACGACGGTGGCCAACACCGTAGAACGGTGAATATACTTACTGGAAAAATTCGACGTGTCCTCATAGGTCTCTGTAGCATAATTGGTTAGTGCATTGGGCCGGATTCCCAAGGATGCGGGTTCGAATCCCGTCAGGGCGACATGAGACTAGTTGCTTTTTTCTAGTATATTTTCTTGTTTAATATTTATCACATGTATATTTATGTTTTTCTGAAAACCTAATGTGCTACCTGTTTTTATTACAATTTATTAGTTTATGTTACTGTACAAGGTGTTTTTTTCATCTGAATCATTTAGTACATAGTTTTGTCGCGAAACAATATGTAATAATTATTTTTCGCGTACTATTCACTCATTTTTGAATAATATGAACATTGTATTTTGATAGGTTAAACTAAAAAAATCCGATAATTTGTTTATTTGCTTAAAACACGGTATTACAAGTTGGTACAATGAATTATAGTCCACATGTTTCGCTAATAATGAACATAGTATGCAAATATTAATAATACAATTCATGTCAAAAATTAATACAGAAATAATAACAATATGAATGTCAGTACAAATAAGAAACGTCAATACAAATTTAATAATTAATTATTTTTGTTAAAGAAAGAATTTATATCATAAAAAGTTTTTTTGTAATCCATTCGTACAATTTTTGTTTGAAAATATTTATATTGAGCATTTTAAAATCTTTAGGAATTTTGTTATAGACCCTTACACACATACAAAGACAACTGTTCGCATACTTGTCCGACTTAGGAATATCATCAAAAACCATTCTATGTGGATCTCTCAATCTATCATTATTTACTTAAATTAGTAATTTTGTAAACAAAAACGGCAACTTCATAAACATAAAGCGAAGGAAGTGGCAATAATCCTAGACTTTTAAATAGTTATTTTTTTTGCAGTTTTCCCATTATATGATACCGTAGCGCAAATTCGACTCTATATATGCACGATAGGACACTATGGCAGTTTTTTTATCGGTTACGTTTCTGACACGTCTAAGGGCATAGACGAATTTGTTTATTTTGGCTCATCGTTTACATGTTTTTTCCAATCCAAGTCCTCATCAATAGTAATTCCTAAAATTTTTTAATATTGTGATTCATTCATTTTTGGCACATTAAGAGCAAAGTTATTTTGTTTATGTTTTGATTTATTAAATTGAATAAAATAAGATTTGTCAATATTTATGTTTAAATTATTCGCCTTAAGCCAGTCAATTATTATGTCAATAGTCCGATTAACCTCCAATTCATGTTAACGTATAGAGTCATTGCATTTAGAATTATTCGAAGTTACAATTATAGATATATCGTCCACATACAGGGTACATTTATGATTTGTTATATCTGTTATGTCATTAACATAGAGGTGAAATAGAATTGGTCCCATACACGTCCCGGTGGTATGCCAGTAAAAATGGAAACTGCATGAAATATCAATGATGAAAATGTTTTCAATTTAAATATGCTTTATGATGTTTACTCAAATATTGACATATAACGAAAAATAAATTGCACGGGGAGAATAAACCAAATGTACAGAATTTATGCTACTTGAAGAATTTTATGCTCACATTATTTAACATTTAATACCTCCCTACATTAACTATGTAATTAAAATTTAATCGAAAACGATGTTTTGTTTTTCAATTTACTTAAAGTCGATTTATTTACGTTTCCAAACCAGTCTTCAGTTCTTTATCTTATAATGTTGTTTTCGAACTGCAACGTTACCATTATTTGGACAGTGAAAAATGATCCTGCGTTTTAACTGAATCTCAGAAACATTTTTCACTGTTTTATGTGACCAGAATAAATTCACATTATGGTTAAAACAACTTCAAAAGGTGTGGAATAGGTCGGGGTTCATGCTATAGCTAAATATTTAGGTTCAAATGATGATTACCTTATGGTTGATTTCGGTTTGATGTGATTTATAATAACAATTATTTATTGACCAAAAAAGTTGCAAGCATCATATTGCAAGGACACCATTACTTTTTGGTCGTCTGTAATGCAGTACCTTTAAGTAGCACCACTACTCTAGTGTCATTGATGTCGTGAAATTTCGATTAATTGATCACAGCCTTATTCCTCTAAAGCTTGGCGATTGGAATCACCGAACCACCAGCAATAGTTAGGAGACAATAAACACTTTTCTTTTATTGGGTTAATAATTTTTAATAATTAAGAATTGACAAATTTATATTCAATACTTTTTATCCGGTAAAAAGATAGTTAGGAGACAATAAACACTTTTCTTTTATTGGGTTAATAATTTTTAATGATTAAGAATTGACAAAATTTATATTCAACACTTTTTATTAGGTAGAAAGAATAGACACAAAACACTTTACCCAACATAATATTATATATTGATGATGATTTTTATTGTAGCGTAGCGCTTCAAACGTCAAAGGATAGAAAGTAGGAGCGCATGTATAAAAAGTACCTACTTGTTCACGGCGCCTCATTGATTTTATTTATTTATTTATTGTCCAAGACATAGTAACATACAATTTTATTTTCATTTTTCAATTTTATCGTCACTCATTAGCAAAACCACTAAGGTTTATGCGCCCACGAGAGTTCGCAAGTTATGAGCATACTTTAAATAGTGAAAAAAAAAACAAATCATGAAAACAAAATTAGAAAACGTGCATAATTAACACGATAAATAGGCTGTTGCAGTTGGTAATTGTTACCGTGACGATTGACGATCTAAAAAAATATTAGCATATCTTTGGAGTCATCCCATGGCCACGACCCTTGGAAAGGTATCAACGTTGTGAACCCTATTTTAAAAGTAATGTGCTAACAGCCAAATAAATAAGCGCGTTTCTAATTCGTAAAACTTGCTACAGTATCAAGATAGGCGCGAAAAACATAACCCTTCCTTTGCAGTCCGTCGGGTAAAACATATTTCCTTTTTCTAGTTCAATACCATTAGTGCAAGCGACAGTGGCTTTAAAACTGGTCACAGTAAAACGATATTGCTAACTTTTGCTTCGGTAGTGGTTAATATATAGGGCAATTACTTATCCGGCTGTTTCAGTTACAAAGGGCCGTCGAGTGCCGACAGCAATTAAACAGATTTACCGCTCAGCCGGCCTGCCAGTTGACAGTGGATTTCAGATTTTAGTGAACCGAGAGACTGGCGAATTTAATTCTGTTACATTTATCGAATATCCACTATCTCGATATTTGCGGCTCTCTACTTTATGTTTAATGATTATTTGTAACGAGCAACCCGTGTGCGCATAATGCGCAAAAAACACATTTTTTATATTCAATTTAAAAATCCATTAAATCCGGTTTAAATCGCTCTAGATTTGAGTTTTTGCAAAATTTCTCGACTTATCCGACCACTTCAGACAAATACCTTTCTAACGGTGTATTGCACTTGATTGTGCGACTTTTAGTTTAGGAGGAGAAGCGGCTTCACTGCCGTATTATATATATAGATACTCGTACATAGGTACAATCGGGGAACTTCCATGTTGACCAGTAAAGTTTTTTTGGGAAACGTTATCTTGGAAAGTACAAACCTAAAGTACTGATGAGATACCTATTAATGTTCTATTAGTTGTGATTTTTAAATAAAGCACCCTAAAAAAAACTCTCCACCACCACTCCCTTACATGCCTGGGATGTGTGCCGTGTGGTGACGGCCTAAGAATACAAGTGTCACCACTCCCTTACATGCCTGGGATGTCGTAAGAGATTGAATACCTGTGCGAGAGAAGGAAAACTTGAAACAAACCCTCTACCAACCCGTCTGGCCAGCGTGGTAGCAGTAGGCTAATAGCCTCTTATGAACGCCACAATAGGCGTAAGCCAGGAGAGGCCTATGTTCAGCAGTGGACGTCCACAGGCTGATGATGTGATGTGAAAAAAACTACTGGTCAACCGGGAAGGTCCCCGACTGTCGATACCTTAGTTCCTCACGCAATTAGTGCCTTGCGGGGGGGTTGGCAGAGCATCCACGGTCCAGCTTGAATGTGAAACGTAGTTATAAACATCACTCCTAGCCACACTCCAATGATGACACGTTTGGCATTTGTTGTTTCTAAGATGTCCGAAAACAATAGCGATAGATGGCCAAAGCACGCATGCTATTTCGCCTATATAATCAAACAATTACTTTATTTTTGAATAGCTGATCAGTGCCCACTTTGCTGGGCGTCAATCATTTTTAATTGTCAGAAAATTATCATAACATGCTATTATTGAAACACTTTTCAAAAGCGGTTTTGTTGTTCCAGAGATTACACACTAATCAAACCTAAAAACTTTACCTCTATAAATAAGTCTATCAATCATTTCAGATTTCATAAGATTTTGACTTTGGATTTTGATATGTCTAATTTTTAATTTTAAATTACTTTATTGTACGCTTAAAATGGGAAAACTGTTTTATTAGTTAGTGCGTTAATAACTGTTCCTCAAAGCAGAGACATAATGCTTTTAATATCAAGTTCACAAGATGATTTATTACATCAATATTTCATTAACTAAAGTAACGCTCACTTTATAATATAAATAGTAGTCGTTAGTCTTGAAAATATTACTCATTTTCTTTATAATACGTGTCTCAGTTTTCTTTCCACTACAGATGGTAGAACTTTAATATATTCAAGTTGAATCCATATTAATATATTATTTTACAAAATAAGGTTTTTAAATGCTGAGTAAAAAGTTTTCATAACAAAATTGTAACGTGAGCTACGATGAAACTGAGACTTTCTCGGAAAATTAAAATAATATTTATGCTAACATGCAAATACATTCATACTAATAGTTTTGAGGTATTATAATCTATACTAATATTACAAAGAGGAGATATTTGATAGTTTGTTTGTTTGTTTGCAACGAATAAACTCAAAAACTCATTAACAGATTTGGATGAAATTTGGTACACAGGTAGTAGATAGCCTGGTTATGAACATAGGGTACTTTTTATCCCGATATTCCCACGAGAAATAGGTATAGTTAAAGTTATAGCCAAACAATAGTTGTTGAATAACTTGTTTGTTTCTAATTAGCAAAACACTTATACATTTAAACTTTACTCTAAACACCTACCTTATCATACATAAAACATGTTTAAACAGCTAGTTACAGTTCTGTATTGACTGTACAGATAAATTTGCGATTCAAACAGTATAATTGTCACAGCCACCTCTGACTTTAAATTAACAGATTCTCATTAAAGTGAAAGGCTTAGATTAAAGCTTACCTAGATAATCTGGCAGTGTAGTCGGTTGGAATTGATGACAGTGGAAGAGCCTTAGGGTAATGTCTAGGCGATTATTTTGTCCTTAAAGACAAGTGTTATTAAACTTACGAGTGATTTATTACTCATAAAACGACTGTTTCTTATTGAACTAAGAAGAATTTACTTCTAATGTTGATGTAAAACGATTTGATGCTGAAATTTATTTTACTACTTAGCGGCTATTACTCGCGTCTTTATCTGGGTATACTTTTCTGTAAATAATATTCAATACCCAGAATTATTTTACCTTTTTGTTTCATTTGGAAAAGATGTTGAAAAAGATCAGAACAAATTGAATATTAATGAGATAACATATTTGAAAATATATGAAGTAGGTATTTGAAAGAACTAATGAGTCAGTAGGCCTAGCACGAAAAGTATCATCAACAAATGTTTTAGCAGCGTTCCTACCGGACGTAAACGGAACTTCTCCCTATACATTTTTTGACGTGTCGATTCCAATACTCTTTCACGACACTATTTCGAAAGTTTTTTGTGCTAGTATAGCTAGCTAGTGCTAGTAAATCTGTGTAGTGTCGGCTTAGAATAGCACTACCCCCTCTCATCCCGTAGATGTCGTAAAAGGCGACTAAGGGACTCAGCCTCTAGGAGATGGGCAGCAGCATCTCCTAAAAACTTGGCCATACTGTGATTATGGCAAACCTTTTGGGGGAGGCATATACCCAGCAGTGGGTGTTATGTGGCTGAGAAGACGATAGCTAGCCCCACAGGTATGTAATTTCGTTAAATATATTTTTGTTTTTCCAATAATGAAAAATGAGTAACAAGTAATTTGTAATTTTAAGAGTTGAAAGAAATCGCCGTGCAAACCTCCAAACCTCCATCGGGCGAGCGGACAAGTTTGACAAGTGCGGACGCGGATTGCAATTAGAGAGGGCGCTGGCGTGCCGCCCGCCAACATTTACATTTTAATTTAAATTTCACCGATCCTGACGAGATTCGAGATAAATTGGAGCCCGTATTTAGCGCAATAATTCGCGACTGCCGCCTCGTGGTCTCCGAATTAAGGGGTGAGATAATTGTTTGCGTTGTAATTAATAATCAACATTAATATTGTGCGCCCCAGTGGAATTAAAATGGTATGAAAGCAAATGCGCAACTCGATGTACGATTGAACATTCCCTTTTATTAATAATAATTCGAGTCGCATTTGATATTTGATTCGAATTCATAAGTACACGAATATTAAGTTAATTTGATCTGTAAATTGCTTTTTATTTTATAATAAAAATACTGACGTTTAAACTTTACATAAGTGTATGTTATAGAACAGGCTCATATGTAATTCAATAAAAAAAATCAAAACATTTTTTTACAGTATAAAAGTTGAATTCATTTAGGACCCAATTTGTTTTTTTATTTTACAAAACAAATGTATTCCAACATTCCCTTAGTCATCAATATGTGACAATGAAATCAAACAAATTGATCAATACATTACAGGTTCCATTTGGCGTGTGAACCGATTTCAAAACGTATTGAACGTACTCGGTGCGCGTCACATCTGATTGGCAACATTTTTAAAGTCCCCGCAACACAATTTCGCCAGAAAATGTACGCCTAGATCTACTATTTACGGAACCAACTCAATTTGGCTCTGAACTTGATTTATGTTTCGATACAACACGCGAAATCTCTAGGTTGTTGGCCGGGGAAAGAGAATTATATTTCTTAAATGTACATGGAAGGGCATTCATTTCGTCAGTGTTGTTTCAGTCTTTTATGACCAATATTTTAATACCTTTATTTTTATAATGGTAATTATAATTTTTTAGTAGGTATTCGATGCCCTAAGGCCCTAACTGTCTCGTTTTCTTAATTTCATTCCAGCTAAAACTGCTTGGTAATGTAGCAATACAATGGTAAGAGTTCCTATAAAATAACGACAAATGTTTAGTATAGTACAGTCTGGGAGCTTTATTTGAAACAGTAAGAGATTTATAGGAAACGTTTATATCACAAATAATAGAACATTAACAGGTATTTAATTTGAATAATAAATTATTTCATTAACTTTAGTACTTTCCGAGAAAACGTTTCGCAAAAACACTCTACTGGTCAACCAGGAAGTTCCCCGATTGCGACATTTAATATTTCAAAATATTTTATGCATAGAATATTATAATGGGATTCGAATGTAAAACGGCTTGTGTATTTTGATTGATTTACAAAGCTTTCAATTTCCCACCGATACCAACAGGAATGCAGATGAATCATCGATTCGTTAGGCAGGAAAAAGAAAATAATGCAAAACATGGAGAATTGGAAAAGAGAATGGTTCTCATAGACGAACAACAAAAGGAAAACGATGGGAATATCGTTTGACGGCCGTAGCGCGCTACAGCTATCGTAGCTATCGTAGCTATCGTAGCTATCGTAGCGGCCGAAGCACCGCCCGGATCAAGCTACACTATTATGTTTTGATTGCTGCCGTCCGCCATTTTATTGATTAGGTCATTGAACTTTGCGAAAAGCTTTCCATTGTTGATTTAAACTGTTTTCCGATTGTTTGTTGACCGCTTTGGTTCTCTGAACGATTTATTAGAATCGGTTAATGGTATTTCACTGGCTACGCCAATTTTACTTTCAACCTTTGTTCAAGCTTAGTGGTCGATATTTATTTTTTATATCTTTTTGTTACATTTGAATAATTATATAAACTTATAAATTATACTATGTTCAAAGGGAAATGTCAATACTGTCCACTTACAAATATATCAAAAAGGTTAAATATAATTAGAGAGTATAATCATAGATACAGTCCACTATATTCTGTCATACTTATATGTCATGTGTTACGAGTAAAATAAATACAAATAGTAAATTGCACGTTTCTTTAATTTTAGTAAATTAGCCTTGTTCATAAATACACATTAACGCGTAAACATTTTGGTCCTAAATCGAGCGGATAGTGTGCAAAGAAAGTTGTGATTTTCGTACCGCGAAAGAAGTGCGCGAACAAAAGACGATCGAAGGACGCGCTCCGTTGAACAATTTTCTTGCAATTTGCTAGTGAAAAATTATCTATTACGTGTTATAACTTTGAGTGAGTGAGTGTATTAATTCGAATGTTTGCAATATAAACTGAGTTTAATTGTGTATTTTCAACTTAAAACCATTGAGCGAGTGAGTTTTTTAACGATCTATTTACGAGAACTTAGTTGAGAATCTATACTACTATCTTATATATTGCGGCTGAGAATAATACTATTTAAACATGGAAACAAGCGCTAAACAACTAAACGTACTATTTGCATTACAAGAGGAGTGTTTAAACAATTTAAAGAGAGCTGAAACGAACTATAAGAAGACTCCAAAAGATCGTATTAAACGGCCTTATTTGGAAACGCGGTTACAATCACTAGAAGAGTTATACTACCGTTTTAAAGAAGGGCATACGGCCATCGTTACGGAAACTCTGACAAACCAAAAGTACCCCTACTTCCAAGAAGAGAAATATGAATGCTTTGAAGAGATATACATTGAGTATAAGTCATCCATACTGGAAGCTTTACAACCATTATTAACCACACTACAGCCGTCATTGGCCACCACACCGTCACAGTCGGCGCCCGGCTCTATGCAAGATAATGGACATTGTGATTTGAGACTACCACGGATTACTTTACCGACATTTAGCGGAAAGTACGAAGAGTGGCAGACTTTCTACGATATGTTTTCATCGCTAATACATAATAACAAGTTAATATCGTCTGTTCAGAAACTGCATTACTTAAAAAGTAATCTATCGGGTGAGGCACAAGATCTATTACGTAACTTTTCGATCACTGAGGCTAATTACGAAGAAGCTTGGAAACAACTAGTGCGGCGCTATGACAATAAAAGGTACAATTCTAATGCTGTTTTAAGACATTTATTCTTGCTAAAGAAGTTGCATACCGAATCAGCTTACGAAATTAAGAGATTAGTAGACACAACTTCTACTTGCTTGAAGTCGTTAGAGAATATGGGTATAAGTACGAAGGAATGGGACGCTTTTATTATATTTTTTGTCGTTTCAAAGCTGGATTCAGAGTCGATAAAGCAGTGGGAACATCATATTAACTCCACAAGCAGTGATGAGCTACCGACCTGGGAACAATTACGAAATTATTTAGAGAGTAGATTCCGATCTTTAGAGATGATTGACACGAATGTAATGCGTTCCACACAAGGACCTAAGCCCGTATCGAAGCCTAGAACATTCCATACCTCAATTGAAAGCAAGCCGAGTAGTAACGACATCAAATGTGCAATGTGTCAAGAAAGCCACTTCATTTACCATTGCAAGCAGTTTGAACTGTTATCACCTATCAAGCGACAAGAGTTTGTACAAAATAATAAATTATGTTTTAACTGTTTATCGTCTACGCATTCTGTCATGAAGTGTCGGCAATCAACAAGCTGCAGAAAGTGCGGACGGCGTCACCACACTACCTTACATTTTGACCGAGACAACAGAGATACCAACCCACACCAGGAGGTCACACAAGTCAGCGGCGAAATTGCAACTACATCATCGAGTGAACCGCTACGTGAAAAACCGATGATTTCACGAGGTGACACCAATATTACTACAACATTTTCCAGAGAACTTCAACCGAATCGAGTACTGTTGGCGACGGCTAGAGTTAAGGTATTTAATTCAAATAATTGTAAACAAAGTATTAGAGCTTTACTTGACCAAGGGTCACAGGCCTCTTTTGTGACCGAGGCTACGGTACAATTATTAGGTCTAGCACGTAAGCCTATAAGTGGTTGGGTGTCAGGGTTAGGAGATGCTCGTTTGATCATTAAACACACGGTTTCACTTCGCCTGGTATCACGTCATGAGCCCGAAAAAGAGATCCAAGTACACGCTTATGTCTTACCTTCATTAACTTCCTTGCTTCCACCAACCAAATTTAATGTAACCGAGTGGTCGGATATCAATAACCTACCTTTAGCTGATCCTGCTTATACAGTACCTGGGAAGATTGACATCTTACTCGGCGCAGAGGTGTACAGCGAGATACTACTCGACGGAGTAATCAAGCAAGCGGATGGAAGTCTGATGGCACAAAACACTGCCTTTGGATGGATTATATCAGGGAGAGTGTCAAGAGAGTTGGGTGAGTCTGCACAATTCAATGTTTCTAGCATGCATGTACATGTGGAAGAAGATGATCTATTGAAGAAGTTTTGGGAAATGGAGAATGAACCTGACACTATACAAAAAGAAATGACGACGAGTGAGAAGCTATGTGAATATTTATATGATTCAACTACAGAGAGAGATGAGGATGGGAGATTTGTGGTCAGATTACCTTTTGTAACGGATGATCCTAAGAGTAAGTATGGGCATTCTAAAGAGATAGCTATCAAGAGACTAAAGTCATTAGAGAGAAAATTATCACTGGATCCGAAACTACTAGATGAGTACAACAAGGTATTCGATGAATATCTTACTTTAAATCACATGAGACCTGTTTATGAGCATGAATTAGAAAATGAAAATTCAGTCTATCTTCCTCACCATGCCGTAATACGAGAGGACAAGGAGACTACAAAGGTAAGAATTGTGTTCAATGCATCGAGTAAAGGAGATAATAACGTATCGTTAAATGACGATCTCCTTGTCGGACCTAAATTACAACAAGATTTAAGGCATATTCTAATGAGATGGAGAAATCATAGAATATGTCTTATCGCGGACATTGTCAAAATGTACAGAATGATTTGCGTAGCACCTGAGGATGCAGACTACCAAAGAATCGTGTGGAGATTCAAGTCAGATGGATCGGAGCCTATACAACATTTCAAGTTGTTACGCTTGACTTTCGGCACTGCGTGCGCGCCATATTTGGCAGTCAAATCCTTGCAAAAATTAGCCGACTTGGAAGAAGATAAGTATCCTAGAGCAGCAGAAATAACAAAACGAGATTATTATATAGATGATTTAATAACTGGAGCAGAGACAGAAGCCGAAGCATTGGAAATACATTATGAGATGAACGAGTTAATGAAATTAGGTGGATTTACACTTCAAAAATGGAATAGCAACTGCGAGAACGTCTTAGAGAAAATAACAGGCAAACATGAGCAATTTAATCAAACAGAGCTTATTAAACTAAACAAGACTATCAAGGTTCTTGGAGTGAGTTGGTGCAGAGAGACTGATGAGTTTGTTTACACGGTGGATTTGCCAGAAACCAAGGAACCCATTACTAAGAGACAAGTTCTAGCTGATGTAGCGAGACTATACGACCCAGAGGGCTGGATTGCGCCAGTCGTCATCAATGCAAAGAAATTGATTCAAAGTCTTTGGAAAACAGGTTTGTCTTGGGATCAATCCTTACCTGAGGACATATTGAAAGAGTGGCTAACATATAGGAGGAGCTTAGTAGACTTGAAGCAACTGAAAATACCGAGATGGTTTAATGTTACGCGAAACTCTAAAACGGAACTACACGTATTCTCAGATGCTTCGAAATCAGCGTTCGCAGCGGCAGTCTACATTCGAGTCATCGACGAGTCTAATCAAATTCATGTTCACTTAGTGACTGCAAAAACTAAGGTTGCTCCACTAGAAAAAGAAGTTTCGATACCAAGGCTCGAATTATGTGGTTCGGCTTTAGCTGCGAAACTTATATGGGAAGTATCACAAGTGATAGAAATACCAAAGCAACGATTGTTTGGTTGGACTGATTCCACAATTGTTCTGGCGTGGCTGAAAGGAGGCGCATCTCGGTGGACTACCTTTGTGAGTAATCGTGTCTCTACTATTTTGAACATCATGGATGAAGAACAATGGAATCACGTCCCTACAGCATCAAACCCTGCTGATTGTGCGTCGAGAGGGTTGCAACCTAAGGATATAATTAATCATCCGTTATGGTGGCGAGGACCGCACATGTTAGCAGAGTGTGAAATTGAGATGGGTGACACAATCATAGAAGACACACACGAGGAGGAAAAAGTCAAATCTTTCATTTCATCAGTTGAAAACGAAGACTTTATTTTGGCCAAATTTTCATCATTAACGAGATTACTAAAAGTCGTAGCTTACTGCAGAAGAGTTTTAAATTTTAAATTACCAAAAGATGAGAGACCAAATTTACCAAAATTTATAACAGCTGATGAAATGAAGGAATCTTTACTGGCTTGCATTAAACAGCTACAAAACCATGAATTTGAGAGAGAAATCAAGCAGTTGAACAATGGAGGTTGTGTACATAAAAAGAGTCCATTGCGCAGTCTCTGTCCTTTTTTGGATGAGAAAGGAATATTAAGAGTTTCAGGTCGCATAACACATTCTGATGCATGTTATGATACCAAACATCCAATGATTATACCTGCTAAACATAATTTTACCAAATTGTTAATTATTGATGCACATTATCAGACTTGTCATGGAGGACCGCAAGTGATGCTTAACATCTTGAGAACTAAGTTCTGGGTCATTCAGGGTAAAGAGCGTGTCAAAAAGGTTTACAGAGAATGTGTTACTTGTACGAGATATTCAACAAAAAAGACTACTCCACTAATGGGTCTTCTGCCAGAGTCGAGATTAAAACCTTGTAAACCTTTCAAATCTACAGGTGTAGATTATTTTGGCCCAATACAAATAAGATTTTCGCCAGGTAGAGGAGCGAAAACTGTTAAGAGTTATGGATGTATTTTTGTGTGTATGGTCACAAAGGCCATACACTTGGAAGCGGTCACTGATTTGACAGCGAAAGCATTTATCGCAGCGTTCAGACGTTTTACAGCACGACGTGGTCACTGCCAAGAACTGTGGAGTGACAACGGCACGAATTTTGTTGGCGCAGACAGAGAAATGAGAGAGATGTTCAATAGTGCTAAGTCATCACTTCCTAGAGAAATCGCGGAACTACTGGTGTTAGAGCGTACCACTTGGCATTTCATACCTCCCCATTCACCCAACTTTGGAGGTCTATGGGAAGCTGGCGTACGAAGTACTAAAACACATTTGCGTAAAATACTTGGGAACACAACACTCACCTATGAAGAGCTTGCAACGGTCTTGGCGCAGGTGGAAGCGTGTTTAAATTCGCGGCCTATAAGCACAATTAGCGACGATCCTAACGATCCCTTACCGCTGACACCAGGCCACTTTCTGATAGGCGAACCGTTATTAAATATAGCAGATCAGGACAGCGATTGCAATGTACATAGCTTAGATAGATGGAGATTAGTCCAGAAACTTGTAAATAATTTTTGGAATAGGTGGCATAGAGAATATTTAGGTAGCCTGAGTCAAAGATACAAGTGGAATACAAAAGGTGTGGAGCCAGAAATAGGTAATATTGTAATTATAAAAGAAGACAACATGCCTCCTGCAAAATGGCTCTTAGGAAAAATTACACAAAAACATACCGGGCCTGATAATGTCACAAGAGTTGTAACTGTCAAATGTAAATCTGGTCTACTCAAGCGTCCTGTAAGTAAACTTTGTATATTATTGTATAAACAATGAATAACCTTTCTTAATTTTAGGTTTGTGTAAGTTCTGTAGTTCAGTTTTCATACTAGTTATGAGTTTATGAGAGTGTTATTTCTACGTTTTTATTAATTAGTCTTATAAGCTTATGTGTAAGGAACTGATGTTATACCAATACATCACGGTGGGCGGTTAAATGTAATTAATTGTTTGTTATTTTTGCTTATCGTTTTCACAATGTGTATATATTTATTTCAAATTGAATCCGTTCATATGTAGAGTTGTCTGGAGTGAAAAGTATGGTCATATGTCTGTCATTATCTCACATCTTGTATAGAGTTTGAGCATTTTAATTGTGTTTAAATACTTGTCTTAGTTCTTAGGTTTAATTAACAACTAACGTTCTTGGTGGGCGGGATGTTCAAAGGGAAATGTCAATACTGTCCACTTACAAATATATCAAAAAGGTTAAATATAATTAGAGAGTATAATCATAGATACAGTCCACTATATTCTGTCATACTTATATGTCATGTGTTACGAGTAAAATAAATACAAATAGTAAATTGCACGTTTCTTTAATTTTAGTAAATTAGCCTTGTTCATAAATACACATTAACGCGTAAACAACTATATACAAATTATATTTAATTATAATTTAATTGCGTTGATAAAATAAATTAATACACATGTATTTCTAGTTTTAATAGATTTAGTTTATTTTTTTTATTAAAACAACAGATGGTTCTAGCAAAATAATTAATCCATTTTGAATCTAAAGGCGTTAAAATGAAAGTCAGTGAACAATATCAAATAGTAATCAGACTGCCAAACAAAATAACTTTTTTAAGTTTATCAAAAACGCATTTATATATAATCTTAATTTCTTTAGAGCAGCGTGAGATATTCATGATGCGTAAGAATAGAGATAGGTACATCATTCGTTTTCTAAAAACTATGAAACCAACAGCTATCCAAATTAATAGCTATCCAAATTGCTTAGAATTCATTAATTCATTTTCAGCAGTTAACCTCTTGACAAATATTTGAAATTTAAATGTTAATTGCGGAGTATCCTTTCATCTCTCTTATCCAAAGTTTGTGAGGGAATTTGTTTACAATGTTCTTAATGATGCTCAACGCCACGATAAAAGCTTTCTAATGACTTTTTAATTTGTTTTATTATTTATATATGTTTGTTTTAGAAGCGGGAGTTGTAATGACTTCGAAAAACAAGTGAGGTTTAGCTCTGATTAATTTATACGAATCGTAATTTAATTATTTGTTTTATACGTTGTCGAGCACTGAGTTAATCTAATAATGCTAAAAAGATGTGATATATTGAGGTAAATAATAAATATAATTACAATTGGAAACATAATATTTACGAATCAATAATTTTAAGTTGCGAGTTTCCATTTATTCATTATTCGAGTTACCTATGACCGCTTCCATTTATCCAGAGTTCGATTTACATGACCGTATTGATATTTTATAAGATAAAGGGACTAATAAGTAGCCGTATTGTTATATTTTTTCACGGGTCCCTTACAAAAATTGTCCTTACACTTACACAGATAGACAAAGCACGAAATGCTCTCGTGAGTTTCTTTTCTTCCCTTTGAAACACGTAACATAAAAGTGTTTCTGACAGTTCAATAATTTTATTGAGTCGTATTTACTTAGCTAATGTATTTGATGACCTCTGTGTATGACTTCGCATTTGCCGAATAAGGGTCGGCGTCCACACAACTGTTGTATGTTTTATACCTATGCCCAGTTGGACATGTGGTCGGGTTTAAGTGATTTAAAAGAGAAACAGTTTGCATTCGGATAAAACAGAGGTTGCGTGGACCCCAACCAGATCCCTTCGTGAATATTAAGTTAGGCCATTACGACTCGGTAATTCAAAAGCGTTTAGAGTGCGCCGCACCGAATTTATTACTTAATATAACTAAGCCACTGGTTGTGAATAGATAAAAGTGTCGTTTTGCAGGATCATACTTTATTGTTTGTTGATTTAGAAATGGTTGATTTTTACTAGTGAATTTTATATAATCGTTAGAATGTATCATGGGGTAGGTAAGTACTGACACTAAAATTAAGTATACAGGGTGTTAAAAGACCCATACCGAAGCCGTAATATTTGCGTGTACATCTAACTAAATAAGAATATGTGAAAATAATTGCTGGAAAACGACTTTTATTTTTCGTTTTAAAAAAATGAGGGTTATTTTTACTAGCAAAAAAACGCGTGCAACAACGTATGCGTGTCTAAAGGGCACGAGTAGGTAGCTGGGATCCAGATTATTTGATTGGTTTTGATATTCATTGCGGTTTTGTAACTATAAACGATAATATTTAAAAATAAATAGTGACTTTGATCCTCAATAACTACTTAACTATTAGGTTCCCAGATTTGTCCCCATACAAGAAAATGATTGTAACAATCGGTAGAATACGTGGTTTTCGTTTTCGTTATGGGTCTTTTAATACCCTGTATAATAACATATATTTCCGGTGAGTACAGGTGAGGAAATCAAGCCGTGATTTCACACTTTTACACCCGTGATACTTACATTAATTCATATTATATTCATATACATCATTATCACAGTCGTATATTAATTGAATAAATTATTATAGCGCCATTTTGGTCACATCTGGCTTTCCTGGTTCAATTAGCATAAATATCGCATTCACGTAACAAAGTCTATTTTAAGCTTGTGTTTTTATATTATTCGCAAAATGGTCTGGTTTTTACCCTTCTTCCATTAGGAATTTATAATTGACCGGTCGCAGGTCGCGGTCGAGTATGAAATATTAATTGTTTTTTCAAAATGTCCTCTGAAATTCACGGGACGGACCAACTTTTGTGAAAATTTATATAGGTGCCTTTGTTTTGAGAACCTTGTTAATAAATACTTGTAAAATTGTCAGAAGTTACATTTATAGTGTCTACAAACATAAACAAATTAAGCTGTTAATTACAATGTAAAGACTCAAAAGGCTTTACTAGATAGTAATTGTAATCAAGGCTTTAGATAAGTTATTCTTGGCATATTAGTTAGTTATTATTTTTCTCGCAACAAAAGGTTGTTACACTTATTAGGTACTAAATATAAAGACACCAGGAGCAAATATTATCTTCTATTACTACTTATCTGCTTGTCAATCACGTAGATTGATTAATGATTGCTCGTCACGGTGCTACTTACTCAACCATTCCGTTCCCTTAGCACGTAGGCGTTATTTGTGAATAAGATTACAAAGAAAAATAGTCTAAAAAGTAACATTATTTCCAAGAAAAACATTTCACTAAAGCAGGTCGAGACTAAGAAAGAGTACATTAAACAGTTGTTTTTCGTAGAACTTTCCGCCGTTTAATGGACGATTGTCGAAAATGGAATACGAATAGTTTTTTTGCCAAAAAACTTCCCCATAGTCGGTGTGAACAGATGTGGCGCTATCGTTTTGAGATATTTTATCTGAGAGCAGACAATCCCCGGCAAATTGTCGTAATTCCGCAATTTCGATGGACGGGAAAATATTAAGACGCCCAATTTATTGCGTTTTCCCCATGTTCGTTTGTTCTATGCTGCTCGATGTAAGTGGGCAATGTTACTGAAAGTGGACTGTTATCTATGCTTGAGTGGTACCGCTTCTAACAATGCTTGTTAGAGAAACAGCTTACGCTGATATTTGAACTCAAAATATTGTTTGTAAATGCAAAATTGGTGTCTGATGATTGGGTAGCTTAAAAAATCTTTGAAATATAAAAGTTAATATAATTTGTATGATGTATGAAGTATTATGACACCTTTATACCATACAAATTATTGGACATAATAAGTGGAAGAAACAAAGATCAGAAAGTTATACAACATGTTGTTCTAGTACGATACGCTAGTAGAGAGATTTTTTTTGTTTGTAGATGAATTTGTGGGAGTGCGATGTTGTAGAAATAGCCCCAGGTCTTTTTGCCAGCTCAAAAAGAATAGTAGATATTTTTCTACACAATTGAGCAACAAATCGCTGATTAAAAAAAAAAATATAACTGATTGTGACTGTGTAGCAGTCAATGATGTTTTACAATAGATAAGTTATCTTCATAGTAATTTGCGTTGGAATCTGTGACGAAGACTAGACACATTGACAGGTAGGCCAAAATTTACGAAAAAGACCGGAAACAAAAGCGATAGCAAACTTAATCTAACCACATATAGAGTCTTCCTAATTTTCCAAATGCAAGCTTGTATGACAACACTTCAAGTACACGCATATCATTGGTATCAGTCGTAAACTATATTAAGCTTAATATTGAGTATTTACAAAACTGATTCTCTTTACATAACTTTCTGTCACAATATTTTTTACAATCGCGCATTGGAAAATACGGGTGTACGTTGTCGGAGCTTTGAGCTCGTTCATTATTGTAAGAGTAGTGCTGAAGTGCTTTGGGTAAGTTTCCACTTCTACTTTGAGGGATTACTTACTTAGAATTGTTATTTCCACTTACATAAACTAGGTTTGGATGTTATCTATTATTTCTGTAACAGAAGTAGAAACAAAGAAATCATTTTTTTTTGGTTCCGTGAATACAATTGATATCAGCGTCAGCGGTTAAAGTTGAAATATTTGATAGAATCAGGCGTTACTTGGCGGAAATCCATATCTTAGTAGAAAACGAAAAATATGTCGCGTAATTCCGCAAGAAAAAATGCAGATGCAGCCCAGTGACACACCTTGCACCTTCACCGACTACTCTACACGTGTTTCGCCCACACACGGAGCATCCTCAGGAGTTGTTAGACCGTGCCAATCTCAGCACCGAGATTGGCACGGTCTAACAACTCCTAAAGTTGAAATGACTCACTCACTACTTACTTTAATAAAAACGCGGAACAGATGGGATCTCACAAGAATTTTAGGAAAATAAAAGAAGGTTTTGGTACATCATATATTGAAATTTTAACTGTGCACGATTCACGAGTGCTTTAATGGTACAAAAATATTGTTGAGCAGATGGATATCCTGAGTTGTTTCATCAATCAAATCTCAAAGAACACGCAAAGAACTAGGAATCGATTGTGCATTTAAAGATAAAGATAATAAGGCCTAAAATAATAATAATTTGTGATGTCATTACATGTAACATACTGCCTTGGAAGGCAGCACAATCGCTTACGAGACAGAAAATGTTGGCTAACAGGCGTACTTAATGATCAAGGGATACCGTACTCGGCAGGGATTCAAAAGACAAACGAATCAGCTGAACAAAGAAATCGTTTTCGTCTTTTTCCTCAAATATTTCGGTAGGCAGACCCATCATTGTATTACGTATTCGGTCCTTCAAGGAGTATTTATTGGCTATTAGTAGAAATGATTTATTTTGCATCAAATAAGAGGTAGCAATTTGATATTGTTGTAGCGAGATGAGTGGTACTTATTATTCAACTGATTGATCTTCTGGTATTATCGTCGGTAGATTTAATCCCACCAAAACATGTTTATGTAAAGTGCTGCAATACGAGACCATATAATTCTCATTGTCAAAAGTTATCAGCAGGGTTAGCACGAATAACTATTGAAATAGTATCGTGTAAGTATCGAGCACTTAATGTCAAAAAATGTATTGGAAAATGTAGTTACGTTTACGTCCGGTAGGAACGCTGCTCAATATCTCATATATTTTTTTTACTTAACTATTCTTACTCGAAAATTATTCGTGCTAGGCCTACTGATCTCATTTAGAGCCAAGCTTCTTACTCTACATGCCCTATCTCTACAAGTCATAAACACTACACCTTAGTCGAAATATATGGTTTGGCCGTTTCGCTACCGTCATATGGGCCATGGGCGTAAGGTGAACTCTTCACTGCTCATTGCTTTTCTGTTAGATAGCTCTTGTATTAACGAAACGGCCAAGCTTGCGCTTTGCTTGGCTCGTCTTGGCCGCAGTTATTTTTGGATTTATATTGAATTAGCGGCGGATCGTGGTTTCACCCGCGGGTTTTCCGTTCCCGTGAGAATATCGGGATAAAATGTAGCCTGTTACTTGGGGATAGTGCAGCTTCCCAAAACGGTGAAAAAAATATTCAAATTGGGTCAGTAGTTTCGGAGCCTATTCAATTCAAAGAAACAAAGAAACGATCAAATCTTACCTCTTTATAATATTAGTATAGAAGTAGAGAACTATAGACTAGCGGCTGCCCGCAGTTTCACCTGCGTGGTTCCCGTTCCTGTGGGGATATCAAAAAAAATATGTCTTAGTGCTCGCCTACATAATTTGAAGATTCTGTTTGCAAAATTTCAGCTTTAGTTCGATTCAATCGGTTCAGCCGTTTGGGCTGTGCGTTGTCTGTCAAACAGTCACGGTATTTTTTTAATAGTATAGATAACTTTATTTAAATATTTGAATTAAAAAAGCAAATCCTCCCCTTCCAATATTATATTATTATTACGAATTGCATAGGCTATTGCGACTGTATGAAATCCAAAGTAAATCGTTTCAAAGCACACGAATGTGTATTTCACAAATTCACCGGGCCAAATCTAATTCGAGTAATCCGCGCAATCACAAAAAATTTTCGCCTCACCTAAAGCAAACAGTTACGGGGAATTGACTCAAATATGAAAGCCGACGGCTTTTATCAAAACTCACAGAATTACCGATCACTAAACTTAATTAAGTATCATTGATTCAGAACAAGCTTAATTGGCGTATTCACTGACCGAAATGATGACCAAAGTCGGACTCGAAATTTCTTCTTTTTTTTCACAAAGTGTGTTCTGAAACTTTTGACAAGTTCCAGTTTTAATATTGTTTCGTTGAGATTACTTTGTCCGCTCTGCATTTGCACTCACCGAATTAGAACTGTGGAAGAAAATTATTGCTTTATTAAAGTTTCCGAAGTCTCTTTTCATCTTAATGGTAATGAGTTTTAGTGACTGCCGTAGGCAACTGTGATCCGGAAGCTATTAAAAATAAAGTGTCTTTTCCTGCGATTACTTGGATGACTTAAGTAATCCAAATATAATTAAATTTGAGGTAGGTATTTATTTACTTGTTAGTTCAATTGAACGTGCGAGGAGAATTATTGGAAACCATAAGGAGATAGAAATAGTGCATGCATAGGTATTATGTTTATTCTATGATATAGTATTGTAATTAATTCAAAGTTAATTTTCAAAGTTAATTAAAATAAGACAAAATGTAACATAAAAACTTAATAGGGCAATTCAGAACGCGGTAGGACATATGTTTAGGTTTAAAATTAAAAAAGTACTTTACCACACTAGGCCGCAAAATGCGATTTTCCACGCAGAAATTGGATTACAAAATCTCCTGTTCCGAGCGTGTATGGTGAAAATTAATTTAAGTAAATTATGTAGTTCACCTCAAATCGAAAGTAAGGAACGGGGAAGTTATACCGATACACAAAATGCAGTGAAAATTACCGAGTTCAAAGGTGTGTGATCATAAACAAAGGAAAAATTCATACATCCATCAATAAATTGTTAGGAAAATTCACAACGTTATATTTTATTTGTAGCATAATCGAGATAAAAATTACAACGCATAAATTATTGCGAAGTGTGATCGACAAAAACTTCGATTAAACAGAAACTTGATACGATTCACAAACAAGAAATGTTGAACGATCAAAGTGTGCTAAAGAGTCACGTCTCGGAGATATTGAAGTTATCAAAGTTGTAAGGAAGGCCTAGTATTAAACAAAATAAAGATAAATTGCTTTCCCGTAAGCTTCGTTCGAAAAGCGATTTTAATTAATCACAGCTTGGGGGAATTTAGGTATTATACTGATGGTAAATGTACGCTGTTAGAAATATAAATTGATTAGTTTCTGTTCACAGTTTTTATTTGAACTAATAACATAGACTATGTCTGTAAAATCAATTAACTATAAGAAAGTATTCGGACCATTTATACCAAAGAGGGCACACATCGTCAATCCAACTATACTTCAGCCATCAGGAAATAATGTTTGTAATCGAACTGCCCATACTTAACCTCAAAAGTACTTTTTTATTACATGTTTTAGAAATATGTGCACTTCATTAATAGCTTACTTATATTGTTCAAGTTTGAAATATGGCATTAGATGTCTGAAATATAAAGTATTTTTGGAATAATTACGAAAAGTATTCAAATGTTTGTTAACAAACATTCTTTCCGTAAGATAGCTGGAGTATAATTACAATTTTAGTAGTCTGTCATAAAACCTAAAATTTTAAACGACTGTTCTAACAAAGAAAGTGAATAAATATGTGTATAGATTCTTATTAAGGAGGTAGTCCTCGAAGCGCATCTATGTTGAAATTTCGAATAGTAATGAGTACTAACTGAAAAGAACGTATTAAGTAATGCACGTTACTTTTTTTTTAATTTGCAAAAAATATCAATTAGTGACGTTTGGGTCAATTTTCAAGTTAAAGAAATGTTGTAAAGAAAAATCTACTGCCCGTTTCACACTCCGATAGAGTATTATTATTAAAATATTGGACAAAAGTCTAAGGCAGCATAACCAGCCAAGTAGGTAGGTACTTACATAAAGAGCTGCTGCCTTTAATTAAATAAAAAATGCCTTATCATAAAAAAAATACAATCAGAACTTCTCAAAATCTAAAATAACTCCTGGTTTTATGCGACCCCGGTACTTTCAACTAAAAATATTTTAATTTAATTAGTATTCGTACTACCCAAACTAAATAGCAATTAGCACAAATGAGTATTAAAACTACTGACGATATTATAATATATTACGTTTCCTTCATGCTCTTCCCTATGGGTGCGCTGCGTTTCGTTCGGTGAGCTTGAAATAGATGCGAAAATTCGAAGGATACCTCTTATTATGCACAACAAAATATTGTAAAGTAACAGTAACAGTACAAGTACACTCACAAAAATATCAGTACAATAAAAGTAAGTACGTTCGTTCAATTGCGTCATACTTTATCTATTAAGTATTCTGTGCTAATAGTAAAAAAAAAGGATTTTTTATTATTTTTATTTATTTGATGCCGTTATTTCTCCCTTATATGCTCCCCCACTTAAGGACTTACGGACCAAAGTCACAAACTTCCATATTTTAGCGTCAATATCGTAATTGGATATGCTCTTTTAAACATGATCCTAATCGGAATATCGCTCGTTACGCGTTTGACAAAGCGGCGGTTTATTAATGAAACACACAGTGCGTCAATCTCTGTCCGAAACACGGATCTGGTAAATGGCCCTTGAAATTTGCAGCTTACCGTTTTTCCGATGTCTTTAACGGAAAAATTATGGTTAGTGTTAACGAGGAGATTGTCTAACGATGATTTTTTTGCGTTTTTCTAAGTTATAGTTTTAATTAATTTTATATAAAATTATTTTATATTTTTGTAATTAAAGTAGACAGCGCATAAATGAGGAATGGAGAAATATGCAAAAACTATTGTTAACCTATAAAAAGATTTAGTAAGGATGAGAAATGGAAAGGATAGGTTATTTTATAAAAAGAAATCTTTAATCTCTACATGCGAATTTACTTCAGTTATTATAAACTGATAGACATAATTCTGGACAAGTTTCTCAGATTAATCAGGGCTAAATTGCATTAGTTTCCAAGGCAATTTTATATAAGTAATGCATTACACATAAACTGTTGTAAATAGTCAACATAGGTACACTTGAAATCCGATTCCCGTACTTATAAGCAAAATAAAAACATATCCAATCACTTTTTCGATAGAGTATTTATTGCTTGCGTGATGCCTGCTATCGGTAAAGTGCGTAGTTGACACTTGTCAAAAACAACTTTTCCGGCGTCATGACGTTTTATTGACGGCCGGGTGTGGCGGCGGCGGCGGTACGTTTTCCATTACCGGGAGGTGAAAAGAATTCATACTCTCAATACCTTTGTATATTTTTGATTACTGAAAACTGCTCTGTGTGAAACTTGCCGATTGAATGTTCAGAGATTTTTTTATCAGCTTTGCGTCGACTACAATTAACATTACTTAGAAAACAGTTACAGCCGGTTGAACCAAAATAAATTTTACGAATTCGTATAAATTATATCGTAATTTTCTTGTCAAAATTGTTAAAAATTTATGGAATTTGACAGCATTGAAAAGCACTTTTGACGAATACGTAAAATTAATTTTGGTGCAACCGGCTATTGGTGTTAAAGGGGTTTTAATGCAGGCTTTTTTTGTATGCAGGCTGGCCTCGTACAAATCCGTAGTATGAGACGCAATTTTGGAAATTATTCAAAATGACGTCGCACGATAATACCTATATAAATTAACAGGGCACAAACAGACGAACAAAAAATGTTATGATATATAATGCCCTAAAGTCTAATAGATAATTAGATTTATATATATATATTTATAGAGTCAGATAATTAGAGTTAAAAATGAACAATGCCGACCCAAAGTATCACCTTTGTATCTTTATCTCCAATTATCTCACTAACCTGACACTTGAGGGCATTATGTTATGTTGGATAATATTTTTTGTTCATCTTTCCGTTCCCTATCCATTTATAAATGTATAATCGTACGGCGCGATTTAAAAAAGAAAACAAAATGGCAGACCTGTTACGAGGCCCAAAGTTTCAAACCCCTTTAATAGCGAAGAAAACGCTAAGCCTAATACAGATGGCGCTGCATCCGTCAGACCCATAACAAGCAATCTGTCACTTTGAGTCTGTAGGTTTGATGGTAATTTTTTCGATATTTGGTGAAATTGTGGTATTTTACTTTTCGCAAATAAAATAATGTACAGTAATTGGATTGTGAAACAGTTAAAAGAAGCGTTAAAAACCTGAGGGAGACTTTAAAGGGCCGTAAAGCGGTCCTAGTTAGTAGTAATGGGTAAAATAAGCTAGAAAACAAGTATAATCAAACAATTTCATATTGTATTTGGTACATTGTTGTGTATTCAAGTAAATTTTATACAAATTGTCAAGCTTTCTAAAGTGTATTCTGTAGGTATTTAAAAACCATGTAAACATAATTTACATTAATATATTTACGTTATATATTGCAGTCTTTTGACCGCAATTTTAACTTTGGTATCCGTCAGGATCATGAAACTGAAGATATTAAAATTGAATTACCATAAACGTAGTAGAAATATCGTGATGTAAATAGTAGCACTATCGTCGACTTATATGCTGTACCATACTGCCTCTTTTTACCCTTAGCTTTCTCAGTTGTTCATCCTTGGGAAAGTGGTGGTTACCATTTTTATTACATCCAATTGCCACACAACGCGGCATTTCTGCGATAAAACGATTAAAATTTAAATGTAAAAAACTGTGTATGGATTCTGACAGATGTCGTGGGTCCAACGTTAGCAGCGCCTCTGGCGGCGAGTATTGAGTTTTCTACCCCATTAATTTATGATTTAACGTTTGTATTTTTCTTTCTTTATTTGATCGTGGGTATATGTTACGTGAAAACAGATACTGATCACAAAGCAACCCAGCAGGATGTCTTTAATATTTACAGTTTAATGCGTTATTACTTTATTCAAAACAAACGCCTAGAAACGTCGATCAACGTTAAGCCACGTAAATTATTACGTGAACGTTCTGCTTATTCCTCGTGGGTCTAATTAATAATGGCGTCATAGAATGTAAAAGCTTGTTTAATTAAATTTGTCTGCGTCGCGTGTTTGAAAGGAGTCGATTAACATCTTGAAAGCGTTCTGCCGACTCTGTGACTGTGCCTAATCTATGTGTGTTGGTTTCAGTTTGGGGTGACATTCGTTTCCACTAGAAAAAGCATATATTTGATAAAAAATTGAAGTATTTAGTTAGCATTACAAGCAAATATTATAATTTGTGAGAAACTAACCTAAACCGCTTAATCGTTTTGATGAATTTTTGCTTAACGGACCTCTTGAACTTTCATGATATTGAACATAATAAATAAAAATGATTTTTTTATTCCAATATTGAGTACAAGTTAATAATTTACTTTGGTAGTGAGAATGTGGAGACAAATGAGTTGTAAGTACGCAAAGACATATGTAAGTCATTATTGTTTAAACCGTTCTGCTAAAATTTTTGGAAAAACATACATTGAACATATTGGTCCATAGCTAAAGGTATAGTAAAATAGGTATCGCTATTTTAGGTAGAAGAATTATTTAGGTACTGGAAGCGGGAATGTTTGGTGATCCTATTTACATCAATCAAGAGAAAACCATTCCATATGATAGTATCGGGACAATCCGTTACGGTCTCTGACAGTTCCATATATCATGGTTATTTGATCAAATGGATTTGCGAACGATCGCGAAACTTCACGCAAATATTTGAGTACGTCAATAATTAGTTTTAATCATTTGTACTACAATAAGATTTGATTGGACTTTGTTGAAAAAAGTAAAATGGGAACGTATAATATTTAATTCTACGATTCCCATGATGTACATAATGTATTCGGTTTGGTTGGTTGATGGTAGGACTTGTTGTTAGTCCACCAGGCTAGCTACCACCATCTTATCTAAGTCTGACGCAATAACAACAAAATGTTCTCAGCGTAGTTGTGTTGCGGCAGTTGAAGATAAAATAGCCAATTCCTCTGTGGTTGAGGTTACTGAGAGAGGAGTGCTTCCACCTTCAGCCTTATCAATACTTAACATCCGGTATGATGAAAGCTAAGCGTCTCCCTGTTGTTAATAAAGAAAAGCTAAAATGTTTGAAGTCCGAAAGTCGGGCTGTTTTTGCTTTTGGTAGTCCAGCTTATGGAAAGATATATACTATTTCACATCACGATAAGACTTGTTATTCATGCAAACGAGTGAATGCTTGTATACTATATTAAAAAACAAATTGTTACTATAACTCAAAAAACTTATTGTAAAAAAACCGACTTCAAAAAGTAACTGAACCTATATTTTAATTTATCTTGCTTTGGCTGGCAGCGACTCCAAAAGTGTTTGCTTTACTTTTTTATTTTTGAAGTCCGTTTAAATTTTTAATTAAAAGTTTTTATTTCACGTATTTTTAGTTATAATAAATCCCGTACTTACTTACACAAAAAAATCTGCCTATACACAATAATGATGCCATCTATATATCGACTATAATTTGCCAATAGGTAATTGATATTTTTCAGGATTATGAAAAAACTACTGGCCAGTTCTTCGAAAAATACGTAATTTATGGGACCACACATGAAGTGTGGTCTTTCAGACGAAAATAATTATTAAAATCGGTTCACAACTGACGAAGCTATGGTAAAACATATAAAAAAATAAAATTACAATAAATACAGTCGACTTGAGAACCTCCTCCTTTTTTGATGTTGGTTAAAAAGCACTTCTGTGATCTGTTGGTACAACCACCAGTATTAGTTCCAGATGTCCCGGGTTCTACTGCCAGTGAGGAGACGTCATAATGTGTTCAGTTTGGTCGGTGGTAGGAATTGTTTTAAGTCGACCTCTGCGCCCACCATCATTTATTTTCATGTCATAAAAACGTTTTGTTTGCATTTTCATTTTATTGAAGTTGTCAAATTATGACACACTCCACACTTTGAAGCCAATGATTGAGCGGAAACGTCACAAAACTTCCGTCAAAAAACAAGCTTACTTTAAGAGGATCATCGTAGTACGAAATAGAATGGTAAGATTGAAACAATACTGCGCTAGAGGTGGCGGTAGGTCTAGCTAGCTACCACGATCTTATGTATTCGTGTAGCGAAGCGTTTCCCCATTATATAATTAAAACGAAAACAGTTTTTTCTTTCAGTTATAATAACCTTAAGTTATTTATATTTATTCCGTTGAGAACAATGATTTCAAAAGGAAGGATGCGCCCATCTGAACTTTTGACATAAAACTGTCTCATACCAGTAAAATCAGAGCCATCTGTGAACAACTCTCTCGAACTTTTCGCATCGCATAGGTGTATTAGAGGTGGGCAATAAAGATTACAGAAGTGAACGATTTCGTTCAATAAGAGCTATCTTATCTATCACTCATCTAGTTTATTTGGGGAGCTAATACTATTATTAAATGTTTTAATATTGTTTAACTAATTCAAAATAAAACGCATGTTTCAAATTAAAATTATCTTTTTTCCTCTATCTGTCAACACTGCAATTATTGTATATAGAAATAAACGAAAAATATTTTTATTTAAAAAGAATATTATCATCTTATAGAGGGACTATTGAGTAACTTCTCAATATTTTCCAACAAACTTTGATGCAATATTAGACGTAGGTAATAACACCGTAACCTGTGCAATTGTCTCGTTTCTATACGCGGCGTTCGTAACCTACCTTTATTTTCGATTTACTATCATTCTTTGAGTTAATTAATTATGGAACTAGAGGTCCAGCTTTCCGTAGAAAGACTTCACTAAAATGCAGCTGATACAAAGTGAATGAAAAAAAACTGTATGAGTTGAAAAAATCCTCTAAGTCTAGCCGATTCTTCACAATATGTTTAAAATAGCATCACAGAACATACTTTTACTCTATTGGCTCTTTGGCTATGAAAATATTTCCATAGAAACTAGCGCCATTGGTAGAACGGTGGGAGCAACTGAAAAAAGTAACTCTTTGTCGCTATGAAGGTATTTCTATAAAAACCGGCACCTGGTAATCGGTGATAGCGACTGAGTTTTCATAGTTTCGTTACATTTTGGTCTTACTACATTGGTTTTAGTTCCTTTGACAATGACAGCTGCTAACAAGTGTTTCCACTGTCTTATGACAAGAATACGTTCGTTTCATAGTTCGTTTCATGACGACCGGTACGTATGTATACCGGTTTTAAGGTGTCGCCTACCTGTGAGGTCCTGAGTTCGAATCCCGGTAGGGGAAAATGTTTGTATGATGAATACGAGCATTTGTACCTGAGTCATGGACGTTTATATATATTTCTACTTCATAAATATATGTATGTATAATTACATGTATTTATATCCGTTACTTTAGTATCCCATAACACAAGCCTTACAGTACCTACTTTGGGGTAATAGGTAAATAGGTGAGAGTGTGTATATATATATATATATATATATATATATATATATTATCTAAAAGTATATATTTATATAAAAAAAATTTATATAAAAAATTGGCTAGCTTTAGAATTTTAATAATTACGTGAGGACATTCGGATTTTTAAGCTTCGCCGATTAATCTCATTATGCCAGCTGCTTATCAAGGGAATTTTTAACCGTCTCCTTTCATACTAGACTAATGATTCATTCATTCAGTTTTTATGAATCGTTCATAATAATGTCCCATCTCTAGTGCTTTGATCTTCTGCCATTAACCCTGCTAGTTGTCGCACGGATTACATATTTGCTCATTCCCGTAGAATAACAGCACAATATCACATTTTTTGCATAACTGCTCAATATACGGGAAAGTGATAAAGTTCTTGAAATTCTTTCATCTACAATAGCTTCAAATCCTATTAATCGAAAACATTGTATAGTGCTTATCTGTGATGTTTATAATATCCTGAAGATGTTTATTCCTCGAAGTCAACTTATACTTATGGAAATAATGTGCGCGACCCCTTAAATACTTTTTCAAATTAATGCGTTATTTACACGAGTGACTGGACTTAGTTTTTCAGAATTACGGACCCAGCAATTGGGTACGTATAGACAAGATTGGGCAGTAGTCCACAGAGTACTTTTTAATCAGCAGTCTCAGCTGGACAGCACGTCAGTGCTGTCGCGCTCCTGTCCTGTCTCGATAGGAGCTATCAAATATTGCATTCTCTCAGTCGTCGCATTATACGTTTAAATCATATTTTCTTGAAATCGTTTCGGCAGTGGAAACGGCGGGTCCCGTTATTCAAACTTTTATACTTTTTGAATTCAGAACATCGATATTTGAACTTCGTACTTTAGTATGACAGTCAATATTATGACATAATTATCCTCCGGTAGAATAACATATTTTTTCTATTATCATAATAATATATATAGTGCAGACACCTGTATTCCTCGCGAGACGAGACGTCGCGACCAATCAGGTAATTTTAGTACGCGACCACTCTAGGGTTAAGACTGTCTTCGAACAATTCTTGTAACAGTTAATATCGTTTAAATAAAATTGTTAGACATGCAATAAAAATCATGTAAAGCTATTTACGGATGATACGATATTCCATGGATCTTGTCATAATTTTTGCACCATTTTACTACACAAATTCGGCATTTTTATGAAATGACAGCTAACGTCTTTCTACTTCAGTCTCCCGTAGACAAATGAATCGCCGTTGGCCCTAAACTGATATTTTAGGGCCAACGATTTGGCACGCTTTTTAGCACCGTTGGCCGGGTCCTTACGCTAGTAATATATAAGTCAATGGTTGAGAACAAGGTCATGATATATAAAGCCATACTAAAACCAATATGGACCTATGGTATACAGCTGTGGGGTTCAGCAAAAACTTCCAATATAGAAATTCTGCAAAGATTCCAAAATAGTGTGCTGAAAACAATAGTCAATGTCCCATGGTTTACAAGAATGGATGAAGTTCATGATAATCTAAAAATCCTAACAGTTAAGGAGCAAATTGCTAAAAGCATAAGTTCGTATAAAGAGCGAATCAGTAATCATCACAACAAACTGGCCCGGAGTCTTATCGAACCATTGCAGATAAGACGTCTGAAGAGACTGCATACTTGGGACAACACATAATACTACTAGTTAGCAAAACATGAAGGCAGCTTGACATTGGAAAGGCATGCCTACACGCCACTAATAAGATCACAACAACTGCTTATGGTTCAAGGACCGATCGCATGTTAGAAAAAAAAACAAATATGAAAAAAAAAGAAAGTTATTTATCTAAAAACGTATTTTAGTTACAAATAAATCAGCCAGCAATATAAAACATTCTATTCGCCTCATTTTTTCGCACTTTTCACGCAACAATATGATATTGGCACAACAATAAAAACAAAGTAAGCACAAAATATTCCGAATTGAGAATACAAAACTAATCCTTAACTCCGACAGAACTAAAAAGTTTACATCTTATCCGAGAAACTTGGGACAACTCTTCCCCACTTACAAATGTATACGAGTTCTAAAACTTTATCGTTTTACTAACAGTAATATCTATTTACAAAACTTCTATACAAATTCTACGAATAAAGAAAGTTCTTTGCCTAAAAAACTATTAATGACATATTAACGTATACGTAGGCTAAAAATAGTGAAATGAAAAATAGTTAGAATGTAAAAAAGTTTTTTTACAGCTTTTCAAAATATCTCCCTCCAATCCTAATGCACTTATGCATTCGGGTGAACCAGCTTTCAAAATATTTGAAAAACATGTCTAAAAAGGGCGAAAAATAACCACTGAAATTCTTCGACGGCCTCGTCTGCAGTGGTAAATTTTCGCCCACGAAGCATTTTTTTACCGTAGGAAATAAAAAAAAATCGCATGTAGCTAAATCTGGGCTGTTGTCAAATAGTCCATGGTTCTAGCAGCTGTGTGAGCGGGCGCGTTATCTTGGTGAAAAAGAATATCACGGACGCTGCTCCTTGGGCGCTCGCTATCCAACTCTCCGAAAGCTTGAGGCAGACAAATTTCGCTATACCATTCACTAGTAACTGTTCTACGGTCTTCTAGCGAAACTGCCTGTGATCCAATGTTTAGTTCAGCCTGTATCTCTCGATGTGTAATATGTCTATTCTCTTGCAATAGCCACTTTATCCTGATGACGTTTTTATGAGTTACTACAGTTGGTGGTGGGCCAGGTCTGGGAGTCATCGTTTAAGTTCTCTCGACCACGTTTAAATTCACGAAACCAATAAGTAATTGTTGCTAATGCAGGAGCAGACTTCCCAAAAGCAGCTTGTAAATTTTCTTGACATTCCTTGAAGGTTAACGTTCGTTTATAATCATATAAAATCATAGCACGAAAAACTTCTCGCGAGACGTCCATTGTTGCAAACAAAAGAAGAGTGACAGATAATCTTTAAACATAAATAAAAAAAAAACTAAACATAGGTGGCCAATGATTTTCACAAAGGAGGTTTTTGTTGAAATTAGACGTCAATTCAAAATAGCTTCATGAAAGAAGAGGTTGTATTTATTCTGTGGCTATAAATTTTCGGAACAGAACAAGCAATTTACTTTGTTAGGTACAAAGTAAATTGCTTGTTTTGTTCCTCTTACTTACTTGGACGACCTGTTTGTTGTAGGGGCACTATACCCGCCTTCTGCGCCAGAGGTCCCGGGTTCGATCCCCGGACAAGACAAATATTTGTGTGCATGAACATGTCTATTGTCTTGGTCTGGGTGTTTAATATGTATATTATATATGTATTTACAAAGAAAAGTATATAAGATGTTTATCCGTTATCTAGTATCCATAACACAAGTTCTTCATGATTGGGCTAGATAATTAGTGTGATTGTATGCAATTATTGAATGTGTATCAGTTGTATGTATAAGTATGAATATCAATTTAAGGCTATTTAGCCTTTTAATAATTAATTGGTAAGTGCAGCCACAGAACCTAAGAAATAGGTTAGAATAGCACGTTGGCCGGCCGTCCAAAATCAAAAGCAGTCCATTTTCTTTTGGTAAAAAAGGAGTATATTTTTTTGTAAGATTTTGATTCTTTTCACGTTGTCAGCGTTGCCATGGCAAACTTTTAGTAGATGTTAAATGTGTAACATGCTCCTTCTAAACTTGGTGCACGTGATCACAAAAATCGCCCCACCTATATTTTACATGAAAACTCATGTTTTAATATTTTGAAGAAAACTAATTGTATTATAATCGTATAATTACAAAACGCTGTGTAGTGTCGGCTTAGAATAGCACTACCCCCTCTCATCCAGTGGGTGTCGTAAAAGGTGACTAAGAGACTCAGCCTTCAGGAGACGGGCAGCAGCGTCTCCTACAAACTTGGCCATACTGCGATCGCCAACCCGCTTGCCAAGCGTGGCGATTATGGCAAACCCCCCCCCCATTATGAAAGGACCCAATATAAATCGTCCCCCAGTTCCCGGCAGCCCTGCTATTCCTGGCTATGACAGCGGCCATGGTAACGGCAGGGCAGGGGGTGCAAAGAATCCCCGGGCTACGTTAGGCTGTCACAAACAACGGACACTGCACCTGGCAACATACAACACGCGCACACTGCGAACTGACGCGAAGTTAACAGAGCTGGAAGAAAGTATTGACAGGTTACACTGGGACATCATAGGGTTATCTGAAGTCCGAAGAGAGGGAGAGGACTCGATAATTCTCAATTCTGGTAACCTGCTATACTACCGGGAGAGCGACCAACAGTCCGTGGGGGGTGTCGGTTTCATCGTCCACAGGTCCCTTGTCAACAACGTGATTTCCATCGGAAGTGTGTCGACCAGCGGTCCAGAGCGACAGAACCAGAGCACAAGTCCTATCCAACTGCAGCGAGGTATGAGACAGGGAGACGTCATTTCTCCGAAACTGCTCACAGCTGCGTTGGAGGACATCTTTAGACTAGAAAGGACTCGGCATCAACATTAATGGCCAGTATCTGACACACCTTCGTTTTGCCGATGATATAGTCCTTATAACTGAGACCTTGGAGGACCTGAACACAATGCTTGAAGTTCTCCGTAGTGCTTCCCAAAGAGTGGGTCTTAGGATGATCATGGATAAGACGAAAATTATGTCGAATCCCCATGTTGTACCCACTCCAGTTCACGTTGGGAACACTACACTCGAAGTTGTTGACCACTACGTTTACCTTGGACAGACAATCCAGTTAGGTAAGTCCAACTTCGAGAAAGAGATCTCCCGTCGAATCCAACTCGGTTGGGCAGCATTCGGGAAGCTCCGTAAAATCTTCGCGTCCAACTTACCGCAGTGTCTCAAGACGAAAGTCTATGACCAGTGTGTGTTGCCAGTGATGACTTATGGTAGTGAAACGTGGTCGCTAACTATGGGTCTGATAAGAAAGCTCAAGGTCACCCAGCGTGCAATGGGGAGGGCTATGCTCGGTGTTTCCCTACGTGATCGAATCAGAAATGAGGAGATCCGTAGGAGAACTAAAGTAACTGACATCGCTCGAAGGATTGCTCAGCTGAAGTGGCAGTGGGCGGGACACATAGCGAGAAGAACCGATTGCCGTTGGGGCGGAAAGGTTCTGGAATGGCGACCGCGCACAGGACGACGCTCCGTGGGTAGGCCCCCGACTAGGTGGACCGACGATCTGGTGAAGGTGGCGGGAAGCCGCTGGATGCGGACTGCGCAGGACCGATCGTTGTGGAGATCCTTGGGGGAGGCCTATACCCAGCAGTAGGTGTCATGTGGCTGAGACGACGACGACGAATTACAAAACAACGCATTATTTAAAAAAAATTGTCACTAAATTTTTAATCTTAATGATCAAATTTTTGCATTTTAACAAAAAAAAACAAACTAACGGGGTGGGTCGATTTTTCTGATGACTAGTAAAGTTAAATTTAGTCACAAAATTTTTAATCTTCATGATCAAATTTTTGCATTTAACAAAAAAGAAACTAACGTGGTGGGTCGATTTTTGTGATGACCAGTAGCTTTTGATTTCTGTATTCAATTTTGCAAATTATTGCTTCTCCTTTTACAAAATGTTATTGGTATTTATGATAAATTTTAAATAGAAAAAGCCTCGGTAGCTCAGTGGTTAGAGCATTGGACCGGATTTCCAAAGGTCGTGGGTTCGAGTGCCATCTGATAATTCACTTGTAGCCGAGTGTTTTTTTTTCCAATATTTTTCTATTTAATCATGAGTATAAAAATAGCATTGAAAAATGCAAAAATTCAATATCATAAAATGTTATTGGTATGTTTTTTATTAGGTATCTGTTCACTTTCTACTCACTAGCAACAGTTACCGTTAAAAAGAACAGTCTGCACTTAACACATAAGTGTTTACACGAGGTACATATCCAACATCTGGTTTTCGATGTTCGTTCGAATAAAGAGGAAACGCCTAATCGAGCGTGGAAGGGTGTACTGAAAAAACAAAAGCTCGCTATTCGGCCGAAAGCAAAATAAACTCGCCCCCAAGACACTTCGCTCTTGCTTGCCTTCCTTACAAATGAAGTGGGCCCTAGAATTACTTTGGGAATGCTCTGGCGCGGATTAGATAGCAGGAACATTGTTGGTACGCCTTGGGTACGCCACGCCACATTTTGTTGCAAGCAATGGCGTTATCGGTTTTTGGTACTGGCTGAAAACGATTTGTACTTGGTATTGAAGACTCGATTGTTTTTTCGTTAATTTTTTTCTGTGTAGTCATTTTTTTATCCAGCTGTCTAGTTGTTGCAAGACCATTTTTATCCTGCTAATCGTTACAGAGCGGTAAGTATCAAAATGTAAGGTCATATTTT
This sequence comes from Chrysoteuchia culmella, assembly GCA_910589605.1. NCBI lineage: Eukaryota > Metazoa > Arthropoda > Insecta > Lepidoptera > Crambidae > Chrysoteuchia > Chrysoteuchia culmella. The sequence continues at coordinate 11,896,290 of OU342650.1, read as the reverse complement.
TAGGTATAGCTGTCGTTTAAAGTTGAATTAATTAAGTAATCTTATTTGTTTTATTCTCGTTGACATTCCGTTATAAATAAGACTTTTAAGCTATTGCATAGCTTTTATCGCGGGCTTTGAGCGCGGCGACCGAATCAAGAAACTCCGTAACGAAAAAACCTAACACCCCCCACTCCGTGTCATAGCCGTGGTTGCTTAGTTACGATTATGAATAACAAAATTGTCAAAATTGTACCGCATAAATTCGGTACCAGATTTTAAAAAGAAATTATATTTTCACACAAATTTTTATACAGTTTTTCATCATTGACCATATTGTTATTCACAATCGTAACTAAGCAACCAAAATCTATGATAAAAAATGCTATGCAATAGCTTTACCGCGGCAGTCCCCGAGTGCCACACGTATTTTTTTCTTATAAGTGTGGTAAGAAACATGGCACAACAGTACATATAAAGCGGAATCCGAGATTATGTTATAATTTCACGAAAACCCATTGTGAAATCCTTGTTTTTGTTCAACTTTTTAAAGACTTTTATGGTTTTAGAATTTTTGCATTTTTCAATGCTATTTTTATACTTTTAATAAATTTTAAATAGAAAAATATTGGAAATAAATAACTCGGCCACCAGTGAATTCTCAGATGGGACTCGAACCTACGACACGTCCAATGCTCTAACCACTGAGAGCCTGCTGCTGGCCTACATTGTATTAAAAATATAAAAGGGTCAATCAACTATTTCTTGTACCTAATTATGTCCCGGCAACAAAAAAATTTAATCTCCAAAACAATTAGTTTGCAATACAATTTATTACTTTTCCAGATACTTATTTATACAGATCCCTATAATACATTACTTTATATTCCGTCAATTAAATGTTACTAAAACGATAAAAATTATATCGTTTTATTGGTAACATAGGGGACTTACGTTTGGTATGGATGATTAAGTATTTAATATTTTAAGTTCGAGTCCCATCTGAGAATTCACTTGTGGCCGAGTTAATTATATTATATAGCCGAGCCAGACAAAAACCCCGGTCTCTTCATAAAGAATAAAAAAAAAAATTAAAAAAAAATATAGCCGAGCCGAGATAATATTCCAATATTTTTTAAAGGCTGTTTTTCATCAAATTCCTATAGCTATCAAAATCGTTTCTATAGCAAAAAACTAAAGCTTCAAAAGAACAGCGTCAATCGCTGCATTGTCTGTAGGGGAGCAATTTGCATCCCCTCGCTACCCCATGTGTTCCCGGGCGCGTATTTGTATTAACCGTTTTGAATTCGCCCCTCTCCTCGCGACCAGTTCAGTACGTTTTTGGACATCAAAATATGTCGCGTAACCGTATCGATTTCAGCCCCATAAATAGACAAATCAACAAGGTTTTGCTAAAAAAAAATCGTATCTGTTATTCCCCACAACCGTAATGGCTTCCTTATCTGGAGTGGTTGAAATCAATACGCTTATGCGTAGGTTCATCATACACTTTTGTTATTCCAAAAAACATTTTATAAAAAAAAAATCAAACCGACTTCAAAAAGTAAAAAATAAAACTTTTGGAGTCGGTGCTAGCTAGCTAAGGCCAAAAAATATATAGTTAATAGAAGTGCAATGTAGAATGCCCTGGCTGGCACCGACTCCAAAAGTTTTATTTTTTACTTTTTGAAGTCGGTTTGAATTTTTTTTTATAAAATGTTTTTATTTCAGATTTTTTAGTTACATCATGTGCCGTTACTTACACTAAAAATCAGCCCATACACAACAATGTCATCTAGGTAAACGACTACTTGCCAAAAGGTAATTGATATTTTTCAAGATTATGAAAAAACTACTAGCCAGATCTTCGTAAAAATTATATGGGACCACACATAAACCATTTTCTTTCAGATAAAAAAAGAATTATAAAAATATGTTAACAACTGGCGAAGTTATGGTAAAACATACATAAAAAAAATAAAAAAAAAATAATACCGTCGAATTGAGAACCTCCTCCTTTTTTGAAGCCGGTTAAAAATGTATCGATTTCGTCATTTAATTAGGTAGCCTTGTAGGAAAAGGAACATTTATATTTGTAGTTAAAAGTGTAGGTAATAGTAACTATATATCCAAGACAAAAAGCATCATGTTTTCGGGAGGGGATGAATTTAATACGCTTAACGAAATACGCTTCCCGGTTGGGCGCGGGTGGAAAACGAATTTTTCCTTTTTATTGTTCTTTAATTGCTCTGATTGGTGCGACGGAACGGAATAAAGTCGAGTTCGGGGATTTGTAGGCCTCTCGCGCTCAAACGTTAGCAGTCTCTAATTTAGTCTGATTGTAAGCGACCGACTATTTTTCCTTCTCTTTGATCTGTTTCATTTCGATTGGATAGAATTGCAAATGCGTTGAATATTGTTCAACACGAGTATTGTATTTTTTTAATTCAATGAATAATAATTAATCTTAAGCGATTGCTCTATAAAGTATATACTTAGATCAGATATTCACTTATTGTCGATCGTGCTTTTCAGTTGGAGATCAAAACTATAAATCGGTGTTTCTCACTACAAAGCGTTCTTCCATTGACTTATATATTACTAGCGTAAGGACCCGGCCAACGGTGCTAAAAAGCGTGCCAAATCGTTGGCCCTAAAATATCAGTTTAGGGCCAACGGCGAGTCAGTTGTCTACGGGAGACTGAAGTTGAAAGACGTTAGCTGTCAATTCATAAAAATGCCGAATTTGTGTAGTAAAATCATTGACTTATATATTACTAGCGTAAGGACCCGGCCAACGGTGCTAAAAAGCGTGCCAAATCGTTGGCCCTAAAATATCAGTTTAGGGCCAACGGCGAGTCAGTTGTCTACGGGAGACTGAAGTTGAAAGACGTTAGCTGTCAATTCATAAAAATGCCGAATTTGTGTAGTAAAATCATTGACTTATATATTACTAGCGTAAGGACCCGGCCAACGGTGCTAAAAAGCGTGCCAAATCGTTGGCCCTAAAATATCAGTTTAGGGCCAACGATGATTCAGTTGTCTACGGGAGACTGAAGTTGAAAGACGTTGGCTGTCATTTCATAAAAATTACGAATTTGTGTAGTAAAATGGTGCAAAAATTATGACCCAATAGTTAAAAAGGTCCGTGGAATATCGTATCATCCGTAAATAGCTTTACATTATTTTTATTGCATGTCTAACAATTTTATTTAAACGATATAATCTGGCTTATGAATTGTTCGACGACAGTCTTAACCCTAGAGTGGTCGAGTACAAAACTACCTGATTGGTCGCGTGGAATACAGGTGTAAATATGCCAAATATAATTGAAAATAGAGAAAAATATCTTATTCTTCCGAAGTTAATATTGTCATAATATTGACTGTCATACTAAAAACCTAAGTTCAAAATATCTATGTACTGAATTCAGAAAGTATTAAAGTTTGAATAACGTGACCCCCGTTTCCACTGGCGAAACATTTTCAAGAAAACATGATGTGAACATATAAAGCGGCCACTGAGAGAATGCATTATTTGACAGCTCCTATCGACAGCCATTGCTTGGTTATCCCATTAGCAGCCGCATTTTATTTTACATGTTTTCTTGTAAATGTTCTCGCTACTAGGCTCGTGTTGACACTTCATACAACCCAGTCCAGTCCAGCACTGACTTGCTGTCTATTTTCGGGCAGTCAATATAATTTGTGCGGGCAGTCTGACTTACTGCCCAATCTTGTCTACACATACCCAACCGGGTATGTGTAGACAAGATTGGGCAGTGGATTGAATTTCGGGTCCGAAATTCCGAAAAACCAAGTTCAGTCTCTGGCATCGTGTCAATCACGCACTAATTTGAAGGAGTATTGAAGGGGTCGCGCGCATTATATACGTCAGTGTAGATTGACTTCGAGGAATAAATATCTTTAGAATATTATAAACATCATAGAGTAGCACCATAAAATGTTTTCGATTGATATTATTTGAAGCTATTGTAGATAAAGCATTTTCAAGAAGTTAATCTATTTTCCCGTATAGTGAGCAAAAATGCGAAAATTGTGATATTGTGATGTTATTCTACGGGGATGAGCAAATGTGTAATCCATGCGACCACTGGCAGGGTTAATGGTAGTAGATGAAGGCACTAGAGATGGGCCATTATTATAAACGATGCAAAAGAACTGAATGAATGAATCATTTTAGTCTAGTATGAAAGGAGTCGGTTCAAAATTCCCCTGACAAGCAGCTGGCATAATGAGAGATGTAATCAGTAAAGCTTAAAAATCCAAATGTCCTCGCATAATTATAGAATTTGTAATGCTAGCCAATGTTTTATATTAATTTTTAAAATAATATTTTACTATGAAACGAACGTATTATTGACATAACGCCAGTGCAAAAACTTGTAGGCTGTCAATGGAACTAAAACTAAGAAACTAAGACCAAAATGTAACTAAAGTATGAAAACTCTGTCGCTTCCACCGATTACCGCTAGTGGCGGTAGTATTTGTTGTGCGGTAGTATTCACATTTTAACAGCTGCATTTTAGTGAAGTCTTTTTATGGAAAGCTGGCTGGATAGTCGCCTTTAGTTCCATAGTTAGTTAACTCAAAAAACGATAGTGAAGCGAAAATATAGGTAGGCTACGAACGCCGCGTATCAATAGCAAGATAATTGCACGGGTTACGGTGCTATTACCTACGTCTAATATTGCATTAAAGTTTGTTGTTATTCATTAAAATGCACTTAAATGGAAAATATTGAGAAGTTACCCAAAAGCCCGTCTATAAGATGATTATATTCTTTATAAAAATATTTTTCGTTTATTTCTATATAAAAAAAAATGCAGTGATGACAGATTAGACAAAAAATGTAATTCTAATTTGAAACAAGCCTGTTTTATTTTAAATTAATTAAACAATATTTAAAAATAGTATTAGGTCCCTAAATAAACTGGATGAGTGATAAATAAAATAGCTCCAATTGAACGAAATCGTTCACTTCTGTAATCTTTTTTGCCCACCTCTAATACACCTATGCGATGGAAGAAGTTCGAGTGAGTTGTTCACAGATGGCTCTGATTTTACTGGTATGAAACAGTTTTATGTCAGATGTTCATATGGGCGCATCCTTCCTTTTGAAATCATTGAGTAAAATGGTGCAAAAATTATGACCCCATAGTTAACAAGTTCTATGGAATATCGTATCATCCGTAAATAGCTTTACATTATTTGTATTGCATGTCTAACAATTTTATTTAAACGATATTAACTTTTACAAGAATTTTTCGTAGACAGTCTTAACCCTAGACTGGTCGCGTACTAAAATTACCTGATTGGTCGCGAGGAATATAGTTGTCTGCCAAATATAAATGATAATAGAAAAAAATATGTTTTTCTACCGGACGATAATAATGTCATAATATTGACTGTCATACTAAAATACGAAGTTAAAAATATCGAAGTACTGAATTCAGAAAGTATAAAAGTTTGAGTAACGTGACCCGCCGTTTCCACTGCCGAAACATTTTCAAGAATATGATTTAAACGTTTAGTGCGGCAACTGAGAGAATGCAATATTTGACAGCTCCTATCGAGAGCTATTGCTTGGTTATCCTATTAGCAGCCGCACTTTATTTAACAACATGTTCTAAATGTCCTCGCTACTGGGCTCGCGTAGACATTACATACATCCCAGTCCAGTCCAGCGGTGACTTGCTGTCCAGATTAGACTACTGCCCAATCTTGTCTACACGTACCCAGTTACTGAGTCCGAAATTCTGTAAAACTAAGTCCAGTCACTGCCATCGTGTAAATCACGCATTAACTTGAAAGAGTATTTAAGGAGTCGCGCGCTTTATATCCACAATTATAGGTTGATTTCGAGGAATAAACATCTTTAGAATATTATCAACATCACAGATTAGCACTATAAAATGTTTTCGATTGATAGTATTTGAATTTATTGTAGATGAAACAATTTCAAGAACTTATTCCCTTTTCCCGTATGAACAGTAATGCAAAAAATATATATATTGTGATGTTATTTTACCGGGATCAGCAAATATGTAATCCATGCCACCACTGGCAGGGTTAATGGCAGAAGATCAAAGCACTAGAGATGGGACATTATTATGAACAATTCATAAAAACTGAATGAATGAATCATTAGCCTAGTATGAAATGAGACGGTACAAAATCCCTTGACAAGCAGCTGGCATAATAATAAGAGTAATCAAAGGTAAAGATTCAAAATCATCATTCAATTAATACGTGAGGACACGTAATTATTAAAACTCTAAAGCTAGCCAACTTTTTATATTAATTTTTAAAATATTAATGTTTTACTATAAATAAATAAATATTTATTGTTTCACTATAAATAATAAATTACACTCACACCAATTAACCTAGCCCCAAAGTAAGTACGGTAAGGCTTGTGTTATGGGATACTTAGGTAACGGATATAAATTCATATAATTATAAATATATTTATAAATATTTATGTGTCCTCCATGACTCAGGTACAAATGCTCGTATTCACCATACAAACATTTGTATGTATGTAGTACCAGTGTATGTAGTACCGGTCGTCATGAAATGAACGTATTCTTGACATAACGACAGCGCAAACACTTGTAGGCTGTCATTGTCAAAGGAACTAAAACCAAGGGAACTAAGACCAAATGTAACGAAACTATGAAAACTCAGTCGCTCTCACCGATTACCAGGTGCCGCTAGTTTTTATAGGAATACTTGCATAACGACAAAGGGTAACTTTTTTTCAGTCGCTCCCACCGTTGTACAAATGGCGCTAGTTTCTATGGAAATATTTTCATATCCAAAGAGCCAATAGAGTAAAACTTAAAGTATGTTTTGTGATGCTACGATAAACATATTGTGAAAAATCGGCTAGAGTTAGAGGATTTTTTCAACTCATACGAGTTACATTTTTTTTACATTCATTTTTTTCATTCACTTTGTACCAGCTGCATTTTAGTGAAGTATTTCTATGGAAAGCTGAACCGTCTCCTTTAGTTCCATAGTTAATTAACTAAAAGAACGGCAGTAAAGCGAAGATAAAGGTAGGTTACGAACGCCGCGTATAGAAGCGAGACAATTGCAAGGGTTACGGTGTTATTACCTACATCTAATATGCATCAAAGTTTGTTGCTATTCGTTAAAATGCACTTATTTGGAAAATATTGAGAAGTTACTCAATAGTCCCTCTATGAGATCATAATATTCTTTATAAAATAAAAATATTTTTCGTTTATTTCTATATAAACAATGCAGTGTTGTCAAATTGGGGAGAAAAGATAATTTTAAGTTGAAACAAGCGTGTTTCATTTTGAATTAGTACTAGCTCTCCAAATATACTAGATAAATGATAGATTGGATAGCTCCAATTGAACGAAATCGTTCACTTCTGTAATCTTTTTGCCCACCTCTGAAACACCTATGCGATGCAAGAAGTACGAGTGAGTTGCTCACAGATGGCTCTGACTTTACTGGTATGAAACAGTTTTATGTCAAATGTTCAGATGGGCGCATCCTTCCTTTTGAAATCATTGCGTTCTTCGCATAATTTCCCTCACGATTTTTATTTTTCGTTAAATTCTTTGTACCGACGATTAAACTTGAAAACCGCGTTAAAATATATAAATGTGTACCTTTGGCACTTCAAACACCCATTAACTTTTGGATTTATGACGCGATAAATTTTTGCGCGTGATGAAAATTGGATTCGCGGTGGCGAGAATCAAACAATTGCTCAATAAATTATGAATTTCTTATTTACATACATAGAAATAATCAACATATAAGTCATTTTTAGGGTTCCGTACCTCAAAAGGAAAAAACGGAACCCTTAAAGTATCACTTCGTTGTCCGTCCATCCGTCCGTCCATCGACATAGGATGACGGAAATTAGGGACACGAGGGTATTTTTAAATAAAATAAATAGGTAAATAATAATAAATAATGCTTTAAGGATGAATTCAACGATGCATTTCTGCATAATAATTATTTAACTGACAAAAATTTCAGGCATAACAGAATAAAATTAAATAAGCGATGTAATCGAAAACCATACTAACGGAAATAGGTACTTACGTTATTTACTGTGACAGGTGTAACACGTAGATACGTGACATCGACGGCTTCGGTTGACTGCAGCGGCACTACTGACTAATGTATTCCGAAGATGGGTATAATTTACTCAGGTAGGGACGTATTCGCCATTCCTTAACCGTGTCAAAAATTAGATACAATGAAAAGACAAAGATATTCTTCGTTCTATCTAAATAATACCTTGATAATTTGATGATATTTTTTAACTAGCAAAATGTATTGATTTGCTTTCAATATATAGACAGGAATGTAAAAATCATAGCTTTTTGCAACTATTAAAGATAGAATGTGTGACTCTGGGTTCTAGACAGCGAATGGAAATTATGAGAACAAAGGAGATGTCCAAAAATGTATGAAGTCTGGACCACGTCTGTGTACAGTATACCAAAAAAAGATAAAAACACGATAAACAGTTTCTAATTATTCAATTTCTTATAATATTATTTTTCTGGAAAGAACAATAAAAATAATGTAAAAACACTTCAAAATACATCATGGCGGAAGATGTCATTTTGTCACTGTCAGTCAATAGAATTACAAACTAAAACTACAGACAAAAAGTCTAACACAGAGTAGAACTCAACGACAGTGACGCTGACAGGTTTTTTTATGATGAGTTGTCATATTTGACGCCTTAATTCGAGTGAAAAATATTGATTTATTTTTATTATTAACCACATAACCGTGCATTAAATATAAGATTAATTGTATTTTTCTCAGAATCAGTATTTTTTTCCACCTTTGGGGGTGGTTTACGAAGACGTGGCCAATATATTAGGACTTATCCTTTGGATTAATAATTTGGATGATAATTTACCCAACTAAGAATAATATATTATTCCGTTTCTTATCAAATAATTTCTAGAACTAAACAGCTAATTGCTAGAAAAAAAAGAAAAACAATCAGCCCCGAAAAATTAAAGGCTTAGTAGATACGTACATCTTATGTTTTGGCGCGCACTGTTCATTGAAATAAAACAACTTTTACGGATATCAAACGCGCTATATTTCCACGAACTAAGTTGTAATTGTCCGTATTTTTAGGTTTTTTAGGGTTTTTTTTTTTTTTTTTTTTTTTTTCCCGACGTTTCGGCACTTTTACAGCTGCCGTGGTCACGCGATGACTGGCTACTTATAAGTCTACCCTCGAAAAGTTAATTTATTTTCGTTCGGATACGGTTAGACATTTACTATGGCACAAATTATTATTGATTATATATTTTGATTTAATTGTTATTTTAATTCTTTATTATTAAGAAGAGAGAAAACTAAAGACTCTACTGGCAGTTCACAAATTGGGAGGACCTTCGAAGAAAGAAAACTGCCAAGAAAACTTCGAAAGCGGGCCGACCTCCATCTTTATAAAAAATTAGGATATGTTGTCTCACGTCAACGTCGGGAAAATAAAAAAAAACCCCTAAAAACCTAAAAATACGGACAATTACAACTTAGTTCGTGGAAATATAGCGCGTTTGATATCCGTAAAAGTGGCTTAGTAGATATTTGTACGGACGCTGAAAAATCAGTTCAGCTGAGAATAACCGTTTTTTTTTTTCATAATTTTAACAAGACTTTGGATTTAATTTGTTATGAATGACATTAAATAAAAAAGTATTTCTTCTTTAAAAGAAGAGGGTATCATTTATCTATTTTTTTTCATTACACTGAAGTGGCATTCTTACAAATGCACCTTATTCTAGATCAATTCATCAATGACTATGTGATCGTTTGAAACCTCAATTAATCTTTTATCGACACTGTTTTCTCTAGCTTAATGTATAGACACAGCACTGTCCGACTGTCTATCTACTTCTAGATCAGACCGATCAATCTTGTGTAGGCTGGTTTTCTTTTTTACTAATGTTAAGATATTGTGGTGCTTAAAATCTATGTTGTGGAATTTAATGTTGGAAAAACTTACTTAAGACTGCATTCGCAAATTCTTCATACACTTATTTTAATTGTATTTTGTGGAAATTAAAATTGGTAATCAACTAAAACTTTCGTTAGACTATCTTCTTATGTGTTGTTTTAGTCATCTATTACTTTTGCCAAAATGTATCAACATAGTCATTAAGTTGGCCGCTATGGGCGCCCAAGCAGAGAGACAGCCAGAAAACATCATTTTGTGGTTTAGACATACATAAATATCTTCAAGCCATATCAAAGGGCTGTTTAAAAAAAATATATAAACATCACTCTCATAGAAACTATGTCTTTATATACTAAAATGCGGTATCCTGCCGTTTCGCAAAAAAAAAAATCATCAAATTTCACTAATAATTCATAAAACTTATAGCAAAGTTTCATTTCCCACATATCTTTAGCAAATTTTATAAATTGTAATTATTTTTATAAATTGTTCTACATTGTGGTGTGAGTACTTGGGAACAAACGGGTTTGTGGTTTAACCTAATGTTTTTATCGTTCAAACTCGTAAATTTCATATCTACCCGAATCATGTTAAATAGCATCGAGTAAGTCCATCTGATAAGCATAACAAACTGCGGACGATATTTCCCGGATCTCCTATCTAAAGCTGTTAGTTGCCCGAAGGAGACTAATAGCGCAGGTAAGTGCTTCCCGACTATACCTAATTTCGTTTCCTGTTGCGATATGAAGTTCTTCCTCTTTGGATCTTGAGTATCATTAGGTGGAGCCACTTTTAGGTGCCGAACATTTGTGGTAGTTAAATAGAAAAAAAACTAACTTTAAAAAGTAAAAAATGAACCTTTTTGAGTCGGTGCCAGCCAAGGCATTCTACATTGCACTTACATATTTTTATTTTTCTTGTACTTATAACAATTTTTGAAGTTAAAGTCAAAGACAATATAATTTTTTCCGTTTAGGCTGTTACAAGCACTTATGAACGTCAAAGAAGCGACGCCATCGGTTCACAAACCCTAAGGCGGCGGGAGACCTTGTAACGAGAAGAACCGGCAAGAAACTCGTCAAGGGCGGTTTTTTGTTTTTTTTTTTAATTATACAGAGTCTTTATATTGAAAAGTGACCTTATGGTCAATTACAAAAAATACTGTTTATAATATTACATTTTATGGTTAAGTATATAAACCGTAAAAAATTTTCAGCTAGCAAGGAAGACTATCCAAGGAATACATTACAACATTTCTCGCAAGATTACTGTACTGCAAGTTGTGAGGTATCTAAAATAAATTAATACTTACCTGTATGTAACAGGTCAGTATAAATTTATTTTAGATAAAATATGTAAGCTTTAAGCACAACATTAAGATAAGCAGACTGAAGTAGACCCATTTTCGCTGGCGGCACCCGTTCACGAGCATGACGCATAAACCAGCTATCGCTTCGCTCAACCATATTTTAGGGAAAGTAACGCCTCACACGACACCGCCGAAGAAACGTTTGAGTGAGCATGACGTACTTCAGGTACTTATGTTAAGGTGTAAAAATATGAAAAATACAATGACAACACCAAACAAGAAAGATAAAAGTGCATTAATGTTACTTAAAGATAACTTACAATGTTACTTGAAGACACATCAGCTGGGTCATAATCACAAAGCGTAATGAATGTAGTTAACAAAAAATATACTTTTATGTAATTGGAATAATTGGAGAACATTATATATTTTTATTTATTCTGATTAAGCAGTGCTACGCATCTCAACTCAAAACATTATAAATAACATATAATCAAAACAAAAATATATATCTCTACACATTTTAACATAAGCAGACATGAGCTCAACCATATTTTAGGAAACGTAGCGACCTGCCTCACACGACACCACCGCAGAAATGTTTAAAGAAATACATTGATATACTCAAGCTACCTGCGTTAAAAGTTGAATCTAATACTTTACTAAACACTAATTGAATGACACGGCTACCATTTCGAAAAAATATAACCAAATATTTATGACCAAGTTGTTTTGTCATAAAGGTCTTTTATACTATTATAGTTTTTTTATACTATAATATCCTTTTTTGAGAAGACAATCTTTAACATTAATCTTAAACGTTTTGAAAAGCAAATCCAAAGTATTATCTGGAATTTTATCATAGATACGTATACCTAGACCCATAAAAGATCCATGGACCTTCTCTAATCGGTACCGAGGCGTAATAAGTTTATTTCTATTTCTTGTATTACGATCGTGCAAATCACCATGTTTGGTATACAGGTTGATATTTCACCGGACTAAAAGAATACAATTTAAAATTAATTGAGAAGCAGCTGTCAGTATACCAATTGCTTGTATTTGTAGTATAAATATTGTATTAATGTCAGAATGTCCCTACGTGGTTAAGTCGTCCAAGCTCTACAAAAGAAAATCATACGACATGATGCTGTGAAAATAACTGAAGTACACAGTCCTAGCAGTTTCTATATCAGTCAGTTGTCTGACTTTTCTAACAGTGTAGGCAGCAGAACTATGCTTTCCAGCTAGTATTGCAATATGCGGACTCCATTGAGGTTTACAGTCCATAGTATCCAGAAAGACTGTTGATCCTACTAAATCTAATTTTTCATTGTCCATAACAATTTCCATAGATACTTTCGGAACATTCGGTAAAGAAAAAAAGCACGCGTTTAGTTTCCTTTGCATTAAGTTGTAGATTATTATAATTAAACCAAGCTACTATGTTTTGCGAGAGTGTTTTGTTTTCATCGTCAAAATCAGTTTTGTTCCTATCCATGTTAAATATTAGAAAAGTATAATTCGCAAACGAGACAATCTAACATAATCTTTTGGCAAAGAAAGTCATTAATATTTACAAAAAAACAGGAAAGGGCCCAAAATAGAGCCTTGAGGCACGCCTAGTTTTATACTTGAGAAGGCTGATTTCACTCCATTAATATCAACGGTCTGAGTTCTGGAACTGAGATACGACAGTATTAACTCTTGGGCATCACATTTTCACCGTTTTAACAGCAGCGTCTGATGATCCACACAATCAAAAGCCTTGGATAAATCGCAGAATATGCCAAGAGCATTCTGCGATTTCTCCCAGGCTTCAAGAACATGTTTTAAACGTGCAAACCCAGCTTTAGTTGTAAACCGTTTCTTCGTAAAACGGAACTGTTTATTATGCAAGGCACAGGCAAGAGATTATTTAAGGTTAAATGTGCCAATAACTAATGATTTTCTCAAAAAATTTGCTTAAGACTGGTAATATAGATGTTGGTCTATAATGACTACTATTCCCCGTTTTGAATAAAGGTATTACCTTACTTAATTTCAATAGATCAGGAAAAATTCCCTGTGCTACATTGATTAAAAATGATAGCAAGAAAAGGGGGCAATTGTGTAAATAACACTTTTAAGAACAGTAACAGATATGCCACATAAATCAGTGGTAGTTATCATTTTAAAAGATCTGAAAGCCTTTATTATATGTCCCCAGCATTAATAGATCTTAAATTAAATAATGAACTACATTCAGATACATGCTTTTCGAGCAACGAGACTGCAGACGCTGGTGGTAAGTCCAAATCACCGGTGGTTTTTATAAACCACGTATACCATATCTACGATACACATCTAACATTTCCCGCATCAGCAATTCTCATAATGAACATTTAATTTTATTATTTATTTACCTTAGCAATCAATTTTAAAATATTCAACATTTTGACCTAATTTAAGTCAGTTCGCAATAAGTCGTTCTCCTAGCTAGGTCATTTCAATTTAATTACCTTGGATAAATAAATACACGACAATCATCAGTTTGATCAATGTTTCTATCAGCATCATAATCATCTAAAGGTGTATAACCCATACACCATATTTTATGGACGAATTTATAATATCCTTCTTCGTCGGTCAGTTAAAAAGTCGGTTTAAAAGAAATCGAATTGCAAACGTTTTATTACAAAACGTTAGAGGTTTGTACTTTCATTCGTTTAAAGGAAAACAAAGACAGCTTCAGTTTTATTGTAAATCTAATTATAGTCCGCATTTCGTAGTAACACCAACACAAAATATCTTTTTCAAACGAATTTTTAAGCAAAAAAATAGAGAAAATAATATAAGTAGCCACCTATAAAAATGTTGCTTAAATGACATAATTATGATCAAAAAATTGGTACCTTACGAATATGTATAACACACAATGGTATTTGAATGGAAAAACTATACCTGTTCAATTGAGCTGAATTCGATAAAGTTTTTCATTTTTCCACAATTTTATTTTGATGTCATAATTGCAATTCGGAATTGTTATTGTTAGCCTGTGGGTCATAGGTATAAGTAGGTATTTAATATTTATTCAGAAAATATAAACTGAATTATATAGGTATTTTTTCATATAAAATATTTTTCATATATACTCGTATAAAAAGTAATTCAAACCAAGTTTTCTGATCCGTATTTCAGAATTTAGCATGCCTAAAGTGAGACTGTCGTTTTTATATCGTTGTTAAGAGTTAGCAATATTTTCAACAAGTACATATTTTAAATCTTTTGTTTTGCAAATAGAGTAAATCTAAAAATGTAAACGATCTCCAGAATATCAAAAATCTTTGTAACAAATTTCAATTATTCATTCAGTGATATGCAGTGCAGTTCTCGAGTTTTCCGTGCATCGCGTTTGTATACAAAGCGAGATCCTGTTTCATTTTACTCAACTGTAGTGAAGATTTCCATAGAAAAACACTAGAGGCACTCTTCAACAATGCACTGCTATCGGGTGGAATAAAAGATGCGACTTTTCGCCTCCCGTCCAAACCATTGAAACGTGTCTCGCTTTCAGTGCGAGCAATAAAACCGATGGCGTACTCTGAACGCTGAACGCTCGCCCTAAGGGAGCTAAGAAATATTATCCATAGATATTCATTGCCAGTTTTTCAAAGAAAGAGAAATATGAATAATTTAATATCAGGCGCTTTCAGAGAATCAAGAAGAATGTACAATAAAATATTGTATGAACACAGACCCTGAAGAAGTTACAAAAATATTTACTAACATTTGTTTTGTTAAAATCATTATGGTAACTTTACACTATACTGGTACGCTTGTAACTTATCAAAACGATCAAGACCTACCAGTGACCTTTATGCTATAAAGATATGATTTTATAATATTTTGTACAAGAGTAAGGAAGAGTATGGAATAAGGTTCTAATTACGTCTACAAATAAATCATAAGAAGCTTATGGGCTTATCCCTACCCTCATTTGTACCTCATTTTCCGATCCATTGATAAATGCCAGGTCTCAACTGAAAGGTACATCACGGACGGCCTACGGGCTAAAAGCTATAGATTTATCGGGTAATGCAACGACCCTCCGACCATTCAACTGAAAAATCCTACGGAAGCACGATATTAAAAGTAGAAAAAAAGTTGATTTAAAGCAGAACTTCATTGAAATTATCATGGAAACGAAGACCTTGCCCACTACGGATATTTCATATTTAAATAGAAATTCTTTCAGCTTCTTTCGCGGTAATTTGGTGTCGGTGAAAGTAATAATATTCGTTGAAATAAATATATTCGTTAGCTATTGAATGTTAAGTGCATAGTTTAGTTTGTGTTTTCTATAAAAAATATACTTTCGGGAAAAGTATTTAGGTTTAAATTTAATCGATAGCTATTACGTAAAAAGCGAACAGAGGAATATACAGTAATGTTACAGCCATTTTATATGAAACATTTTAACACAATGTGATGACTTCATCACAATGTCTGATACATTTTTTCAAAACGTGCTATTTCAATTTTTAGGTTTAGAATACAATGATTCACTTATTAGAGAAACACAGAATAATCCTACAAAATAAACTTTAAAACAAGAAAATGCACTTAAAACAAAATTTAAACACCAAACAAAATTATTTTAATATAAAAAGCATACATAAAAAAGGCAATTTACGCAGAAATATATATTGTAGTTGTACCAAAGGAACTCCCTATCCAATTTACAACTGGCGGTGTCAGTTCATTAGAAACGCGACAATACAAACAGAAGTGAGTGCCGGCGTCCGTCCGTGTTGTGGAATTAATCATTGACCGTGGACTTTTCTCTCATTCCTTTATCCTTCCCCTCTGAGCACAGTATAAAGTATAAAGATACATACAGTATTTTATCTTCCTAGAAAAGGTCCGTTCGCGAGTATTCGCGACGCGCCTCGTCTCGGAGAGCGCGCCGCGGCTATGAACGCACTCTGCGAGTGTTTTGTACGCAGTAAGTGTAAGTGTCTGGTACTGGCTAATCTATGTTGGCGGGCAGCCCTATCGCGTATTGTGTACCACGCAGCTATAAAATACAATAATTATAATTAAGTTTTATCACGAAAGAGTCTAATACAAAATACTGCATTTTTCTTTATGCTGTGCTCTGACGTCGCTCCAGGATTTTTCTATCCTGATTATTTGTATGGCGCTTACGGGTTGAATGCTTGACCGTGCCCCCGCATGTAATCATCGTCCGACATCCATGAGCTTCTCTTGTTAGTACTGACCACGTGTTGTAACAAGGTGAAGGGTTACAAATTAATCTTGCGTATTGCATGGTTCTTTTAGATATATAAGGGCGTGGAAAAACTATTTTTATAATGTATCTGTTTATAAACAAACAATAGAATAATACTGGTAAGTAATTCCAAACGCGTTTCGAAGCATTATATTTTTAAATATCCTCTCAGGCAATTGACTTTCCTTACAATTATGATTTTTATGGTAATCCCTTTGCATTTTTGCTTATGATGAGCGAACATTGTGTGGTATTTTTATTTCAGTCTTTCGAGATTTCATCTACCCTGCCTACCATCTACTACATCTTATCTACCTCTACAACAAAATTGGTCGAAATGCTAAATAGAAAAATAGGGTGGTAGATTCGGTTACGTAAAATAAGAAACTCCTGCATGTTGATTACAACGACAAAATTAAATACTAATACTTTCTACGTAACTGCGATTAGAAGTTTTAAGTGACTTTACTAAAATTTTAATTAAAACGTAGCATAAAATAAGGAAAAAGTACCAAATGTTTTCTACAAAAAAGAGTAAACAAACGGGCTTGCAAAATTAGTAAGCACGGCACTCTCCCTCTTGCATTTAAAATTTGATGAAAATTTTAATATTTTTTCTCTCTTTGTCTTTAGTCTTGCCGCAGTAAATATTCTGCTGCAATAAATTGGTGTGGAAATAAATGGATCCTACGCAGCTACGGTCCGTTTACCATAAGATGTCCCCTGCCGTGATATTACTACTTATACTTTAATACATAAATTATTCAAAAATCTAGAAGTAAACATATTAATCTGAGTGGGTACATACAAGTTTACTATATATAAGATACTGAGGCTTAAAAGGTACATATTGTTGGCAACTACCGTAGCCAATGCTGCCATTCCCAAGGCAGGGCAAAGTACAGTACACCATAAGATGTCCATCTTATGGTGAACGGTCTGTACCTCGCCCAATTTACAAAGTGAGAAGTGCAGATGAGAGGTGTCAAGAAACAAGTGTGTTTATATGGGAGTAGGTACTAGCTATTGCGCGCGACTTCGTTCGCGTGATTAAGATAGTTACGTGTAATTATTTTGAAAGTCACGAATTACCAATATAAGTAAATAGGTATTTATCAGTAGACCTTCTTTTTTTGTTCCATGCTCATTATCGTCTGACATATTGAGGCAGTATCTTTGTTCGCTGGGTTTTTTACTCTAGCTATACTTGATTTCAAATCGGGCCGATGCAAAAAATCATACGAGTACGTATTATGGAATAAAAATAAAAATATTATATATATGTATTTATACAGAATTGGGTCTAGAGATATTAGTAACCCGTCCTCGTCTGTATTTAACGAGTAATTTACAGTTACTGCATAGTTTCTAATATTAATTTCCACCATCAGAGAGGCTTTCTTTGAGAATGGTAGCACTCGAGGCTATTATTTATTGATAACATATAAATATAATATTCTGATCATACCTTCGGCTGGCCGCGTTTGCAAACACTTCAGTCAGATTATCCCTTAATGATCAAAGTTTAGAACTTCAGATCCGCCTGGGCCCTTAGCCAAAGTAACAATTCAAAAACGATAACGATGTTCGAAAATAATTAAATGTATGGGGTTGGCGGATTGGCATAGGCCGCGCTTAATCACGTGGTCTTACCGCAAGTTAATTGGCGAATATAGATAATAACGAATCGAATTATCGTTTCGCTACATAACGATGCCACTTTGTCTACGGGCCCTGATATTTAAGCTCTTACTATATCGAAAAAGAATCCGGCTATGCTATGCCATCTGGTTTACGAAGTTATTACACTTTTATGCCGAAATCCACATCTACCAAAACGAAGTACGAAAAGCATTGTATTGATCTAGACGAGAACAAATCTAATGGTACTAGATGGATAGATGGTCCACGAGCCACAGTTCTTAGCCCCGCCTGGTATTAACAAAGTCATGGAGCTGGCCAATGTACCGTACAACCTGAGCTTAAAAAGGGCAGTGGTGCTGATCCTGCCAATTTACAGGCCCATCTCAGTCACGCCCAATCTTTGTTTTGCGGTAAAAAAAAAGTTCCCATTCGCCACCAGTGGTGGCCACTGGGATTTTGCTTAGAAAAAAATCCCAATTGCCTCTACTGATTTAATTGATAAAATTTCTATTTCTATTTAGGTAATTGATTTATGTGTATGTATGTGCATATATAGTGATGACTTAGAACGTTAATACATAAGTTCATAATTATCAAAACATTGTTTGTTACATACTTACAATATGTACATGCTAGGTCATTAATATCTCTTATTAATAGGTACCAGTTCAATAAATATTGTTAAAAAAGATTGTGTAAGTATAAAATAATTAGGAACATATTTGGGACTCCCTTTAACATCTATGAACCTATGTCCCAGTCGCCACCATTTTGCCGCCACTATAGTGCCGAATAGGATATTTTTTTTAATTTCCCAGTCTCCCCCAGTGGTGGCGAAATTGGTGGTGTTTTTTTTAATAAGCTCGTAAGCCTTGAGCATAGACGGAAAATAGCAACGTTGTGAGCTTATCGTTTTTTTTATTGAATGCATTTCGATGAGTGTGCAGCTGAAATGCACAGTCTTATTCTACCATACCAAAAAGTCATAGATAACTCAAATTTCTCGCGCTCAGAATTTTGCTTCAAATTTTGACAACTGTACCTTGCCTGACCCTGAGTCTGTGTTTCCGAATATCCAGACTAATGTGATTATCGTAGATCGCATCATCAGGCGAGATAATAGTCAAGCGCTTTCATATAAGCACTAATTCTAAATCGCTCAATTTGATAAAAAAATATTATTTTTCTCTAGGGACTTCTCAGTACCGGGAATACCGGTATTCCCGGTTCCATCGCTCTTTAGTACCGGTACCGAAAAAACTTGGAACCGACCCCGGTCCTGTATGCCCTAGTCCCCACTCCCATTCCCATCCCCGTCCCCGTAAAACTTACTCCTACGAAGTTTCAAGTGAAAATATCTGTTTTATATTATTTTTTAAATCCCATAAATCTTCAAAAACGACACCCAGATCGATTTTAGGGTTTATTTACCCCATTTACCCCTAAGAAGTTGGTTTCGGAAAATTACTGAGTAAAATTACTTAATTAGTGGAATAATTACGCTGACCCATAAATATTAATGTTTAATTGATAGCCTAAACAATAAAATAATTCAAAAATTTAATTTCTTGGATACTTTCACAGCTCGTAGCTCTGTTTTTCACAGCTAAGTGCGCCCAAGGATTCCATACAAGAACCTTAATTAACATACCTAACTGAAAACATCCTGATCCATGGGGTATCGGAGCCCAAGGATTCCCTAGAACTACCTAAATAAACGTACTCAATTTGCAACATCCTAAACCATTGGGTATGTTCTCCTGTTGGGTCAGACTTACCAGATGTCGCAAGTGTGCCTGGAATTCACTCGGTGGTGGGTGCGAGACAAGGTGCGAGACATGTTGCAAAAATCATTGCAACTGCATTTAAAGTAAAATTAAAGTGCACAGAATAATGTTTCTGTGCTGGAAAATGTGAACTTATTTTTTTTTAAGAATATACGGAATAGAATAGAATAGTATTTTATTTGGCATTATAAATTTTAACAAAGAAAGCCTAAGCATATACTTGTCAATACCATTTTGTAAGATAAATCGCCACCTAGCGCGAGTCCAGCTACCCGCTGCGGGCTTGTTTATTTTTTTTACCATCTTTTTGTAGAAGGTGACTTTTATAGTTTATATTTTCAGAATCTGCATGAAATGCCCTTTATTGTCGTATTTTTTTTAATGATATTTTTTTGTCACTATACAAAAGCAATACTTATAATATAAGCTCTCAAAGCAAAAATCTCTAGCCGAGATTTGCCGCTTTTTACATTTTCTTGTAAAATACTATGAAACTGTTTATAATTAATATCAGCAATAAATTCTACGTCTTCGATTTATACAATAATGATATCAAATTTGCCCTAGTTAGTATTCAAATGGACAGGTATAGATTTTTTTTTAAATTGACGACTTCCATACAAACAAACATTGCAGAATTATTGGTTCATCATACCTTAATAATTCATAAATACATGCGCAACTCACTCGTTTCAGTTATTTGTTTGCGCGAAATAATTACAAAATTGTACTTTCATACATAAATCACAAATAAACTAATATCTTATAATTTCAATAATTCTACGTATGTGTGTGTGACTCATCGCATTTATATACCTCATGTATGAAAGTCCATTTTTTATAATTTCACGCAAACAAATAACTGAAACGAGTTAGTTGCACATGTATTTATATATATGCAATGTTTGTTTGTATGGAAGTCGTACCACCTTAAGGAGAAACCCCGAAATCGCGAAATCAAATAATATTATTTTCGAATAAAATCATTAAAAAAAAACAAAATTCAAATAAAATTTGTATGAAATAACCGTTTATTTCTTGATTTCAGTGTTGCTCACATACAAAAAGTTATTCGGAGTCGTGTTCACAGGTGAACTCGATAGAAGATTTACTAGTGATGTTTGATTGCCGGAATAACCCTCTCAGTAATTTGGAGATAGTGATCGCACTGCAGATAGGCGTCGGTCCCAGTGATTTAGTACAGTCGTCTCAGCTTAACGAGGGGAACTTTTTGCGTCTCCAAGTACAAGTATAAATTAGCTTAAGTACCGGCGGATTCCTGCAAATGATCCAGACTGGTATTGTGTTTGTGTTGATTAGTTTGTAGTTTGTGTTTTTACTCAAAATTTGTGCATTTGTTTACTAGCAATGAAGTACGAAAATAGGAAAAATATTTGATGTAATTCAAAGCACTAGGGGTTCATTGGAATATTTACGACTTTGACAATCCTCACAAATCTAAACACACTTGATACATTTTTTTCTACAAAAAATACTTTGATTTTTCTGGGTTCGATTAGACGGTCAATCTTGCATGATCAAACAGTTTGTGCGAAAATTGGCGGAAAAAAATGAATGTTCGCAAATGCTCTGTTCTTGTTTAAATTAATTTATTTAATTCTACTGCTGAATGCTATATACGAGCTCAATCTAAATGAAAGAACAGAAATGTTTATAAATTAACAACCGAGATTTAATTAATACACAGTTCTACAGAATTCCTTATTTATAATGAAGTTTAGTTGTTTAAATAAACTTTAGACATTCATCTTCAATAGTTAGATCTTTTTTAACAACAAATTTAATCAACTTTGACGGAAAAAATACGGAAAAATTGTTACTTTATCACAATTTTTCAAAGAAAATATATAGGCACAAAATATTTTTCCTAAATCTTGGTAGAAAGAAACAAGAGAAAATTAAAATGGCATACAACCTTTTTCTCAATACCTAGCCAATAATTTCTTCGAATGGAAAATAAATATGATATTCTTCAGTAGCATTGCAGGCGATATTTGTGAAAGTTAATTAAAGTACTAAGTAATAAAGTTTGCAAAATTAAAGGATCTCAGTTAATCGAGTTACTTATCTCAGTCTCGTATGTCAAACTTCATAATTTACAAGCTCATCGGTTTGCAGCAATTTATTGCAACGATTCGCGTTAATGAGATAAGTTTCTCGTTTCTTAGCAGCTACGTATATTAGCTAAGGACTTTTGGACGATATGTGGAGCTAAATTAGCAAAATATGTTGTTAAGGACCGTATATAGCGAAGTGCAGTTATTTTTATGAAGTATTTAATTTTACTTTAATAGTATCAAGCAGTCAGTGTCATAAGGCTGAGAGCAAGCTCCAACCAAACATGCAGCCAAATAAAAAGCAACTACAAATTATGCAGAGCTCGAACAGAGTATGGGTACGAGACAATGGATAATAATTGGTATTTTTTTGGGAATACATGCTGTTTTATGAATACAACCAGACCTCGTATTCAACATATAGAATTAATATTTGTGACCTACGGAAACACACGAATCCAAGAAGACATGATCGGCTGTCCAACACTTGAACAGTCTAATGTCTACCTACACTAAAGTCAGTACCTACCTACCTTATTATTCAGTGTGATCATTATTTATATGTTCGCATACAAATTTTCGTTATTATAAAAAAGTTACACTGCTCATTTGTCACTGATATTTGGAATGTTTAAAGGAAATACAAAATCAATGTATTTGTAAGTCTTCAAGTATCTCAGACCGAAATTGCCGACGCTTAAATGCTTCCATCCAGGCGTGTTCAGGTCACTAACTCGTTTAAAGTCGAGATTGGGAACGCTCCGTTTGCAGAAATCGAGGGAAAATACACTTCAGACCAGAAGACGATTGGTGCTAGTTACGAAGTGGGCCCACTCGAGTGCATCGGACTTTGAACCCAATCGCACACGGCGCATATAATCAATTAGCCTGAGGGGAAATCAGTTGGCTTTGAGATGAAAGCATACGGTATCGTTGTAAACCTTAAGCTCAGCTATCGATATTGTTAGGTATCACAAAGTATTTTATACGCAACATGCGGATATTCATTGTATAAAGTTGATCAAAGTTATATTAACCACGTCGATATACGGCATCATTTGTCATTAAAATGCAATGAGTTTTTTACTTCATACTTCGTCGTAAGCATTTTCGATAGTGTTTTGTTTAGCATTCAATAATATTTTCCTGTTATAATAGTCAGACATACGAGTATAGGTAGTCAGATACTAAAAGCTCTCTACTATTTACAATCTTATTTTCTACAGCACTCCTTAAGGTTGTTGTGGAATGGACTGAAAATAAGTGTCTTTGGGGCCACCATGAGCTTCAAAAGTGATATTAAAGTGATAGCGCTATACGCAGTCTTTTGTCTTAGTTGCGAGTTGATAGCATATAAGCATGAATAGCTCTTAAAATTACGTTAACAATTAATGTGAAATTATCACGTACAAGCTTATTTTCTTTGCCCGATCACAGCCTTTGAAACTAATGTATTTACTCACATTATATGAATCCTGAAAGTGAATACTCATAAATAAAACATCCTTTCTTGGACTAGATTTTCTCTGAGACGTACCACACCGCATGCCAAAACTATTTGTACTTAAGTCCTGTCAGGTGCTAAAAACTACGAGAGAAGGACATCGACCGACTGCAGTACCTATCTAAAAGCATTCATTGCAAAACAGTCTCTATTTCACCGGATTAAAGTTTCCTTTCTTTCGTCCGAGTAAATCGATCGTAAATCTAACGAAATTCAATCTGTACAACTTTTCTGAGTTTCGCGAAGCAACTTTGTGCCTTAGTCGGATTTATACTCGACTTAATTACAATGTAGTAACGAGTATCGCGCGTTGCAGTTAAGGTGACTAATACGGTTAACTTTACGAGGTGTATGCTGGAAACTGCTGGTAATGGTGAGCTTCGGCTAGCTTTAGTTTAAACCGAGGTAAAACTTTACCGGTACACGGTGAAGGTGTCGAGTGATTCCTTACGGAAAAATGAATCACCGCTTTACCTCACAGGCCCATAAAACGCAATAGATATTGTTCTCAGGACATCGGTGATTTTTAGCAAAAGATGAATTGATATTTTACATAAAATATGTCGTAACATAACTCATAAAGTGTAAATACCTTATATCGAAACCTTTATATGAATGTTATTATTTTGGTTGTGTAGTAAGACCTTGCCTCCTTGTGGCCATTCGAGTTCAACGTAAGATACCAAATATGTTGGCATAGGTATTCACAGCTATAATAAGACTCAATTTAGAAAAAGGAAATGAAAACATTAGTACTAAAGTATAAGTATATTAAATATCTTGACTTGAAGATTTTAAAGACACGGTTAGTTGGAAATATTTTTCCTAATTATGGGTTCTCTTTAATTTTCTGGAAAGTGATTATCAAAATCAAAATGACGATGGAACAGGTTAGCTATTTGTAAAGGGTTAATATAAAGTTCGAGTTGTATGCGAAGCGATTTATAAAATTGGGTCATGGAAAATGATGCATCATACCGCAAAGGGAAAGATAAAATCAGGAGTCGGTTATCGAGGCGGCTCGCAATCTCATCCCTCAAAAGGGATTGTTGAGCTGAACCGTGTCGTCAGCTCCTTTAATTCCAATTTATGGCGTCGTTTCTCTAAGAACTTTCGGATGCGTGTCTTTTAACACTGTTCTAAATGTTTTATATCCACGATTAATACGAATGTTTATGAGGAAAGATTTAAGGAGTGCTTTATTGGAAGAGATTTGAGAGATTATAGCTCAACGTTTGGTTTGAACACTGGCATACAGTCAGCATTCTGGTGAAAATACATTGGATTCTTATTCCTTTTGGTTTATCTAGTCTAGCCTGACCTGATGGAACAGTGGTTGTTCTTAAAGCCGAGATCGTTTGATCCAGAACCAAAATGAACGTGATCTATAATGTGTTTCTTTCGTATCTAGATGTTATTATCTACGTACCTAACTTGTAGGTAATTACGTAGTTACATAATGTAATTCGTTGGTTCTGATATCTGTCTTGAGTTGGAGCTCGGAATCAGCATAAACGTGGCAATAAATCATTATTGTCATTGCAATTTAGTAAAAAATTAGTTTAATAAGTTATGTTATTTTGTCTCAGGTATAGGTAACACAGCTGTAAGCTTATTATGCCAGAAATTCTGTTTCCCACTGACGATGCGTAACGGTAATTACCAACACACACAAAACACGAATAATTGTCACGAGTTTGCAAAGTTCGAGAAAACAACTAGGTAAACAAGGAATTATTCTGGTATTGCCGTTAGAGTTTGAGACATTTTGTTTTGCATATTTGAACAAAATGAGAAGTTGTTAGGTGCTATGAAGTGAAGACGCGTTTGTCTGTAACGTCAATGCTGTTGAAGTTCTATCGCCATAATAGCCTTGCTATGTTCCGTTGTCACAGGTAAACTGCCTGTGAATAAGTGTCTCTGAGCACCTTAGACTCAACGTTATTTTTAGTTTCAGTGTTCTGTAAACTCGATATCGAATACCGCGTTTTAAGGTTAGTCTGCACTGGAAGCGAAACATTTTCATTTTGTTTCGCTGGGATTATTCAACTAAATGTCAACATCCGCAGTGCTCCCAGTGTATATAAGCGATTGGTTCGAGAGCATTACTTTTAAGTTCTTTACACTAGCTTTGTGATATCTGACTAATGTTATTTTTTGCTAATTATGTTGTGTATTTATATGTATATGTAAGTATACTTAGGTTAGGTAGTTATATATGTATCTATGTTGTATCTGTACCTGTATTAGTTTATCAGTTTTATAAATATATTTATTTAATTAATTGTATTGGTATCATTTGTAGGTACTTGTATATAAGTATGTAGGTATGTTTAATTATTATATTTTATTTTATTATTATTTTATGTTCAACACTTCTCTACTTCTATTGCCGTCGAGATTTCTACTCCATACTCTTTGCAGTGACTGGTAGAAGATGCCTAAGGGCATTAAGTCCGCTTTTTGCTGTTTGTGCAATAAAGTGTTTATTAATTTTACCATGATATTTCGTACTACGAATCTCTTAAAATAAGTTTGTTTTTTATTAACGGAAGTTTTGTAACGTCTTCGCTCAATCATCGCCTCCAAGGCGTGAAGTGTGTCAAAATATGACAACTTCAATAAAAACAAAACGCAAACAAAACGCTCTTATGACATGATGGTTTCTAATAGATTATGGTAGGCGCGGTGATCGCTTTAAATAAGATCTACCTACTGAAGTGACGTGATTGACCTTCAGCCCCGATTACTTTTCCAATGATTATAGATAAAGTAAAAAAAATCAGTAACATTATGTTTTACATTACTAATTGAGAAAAACACAAACAATTCAGAGTTCCAATCCATCATTTATTCTCGGCTTTGTCAAAAAACTAGTCGGACAGTCTCACCTGGCCAAATCTCCGGGGTTCAATAAAAGCGGTAGCACCAAGTGAAGCCAGGTCGGGGTGCATAAATAATTTAGCCGGGCAATCCGACGCTTGTTTGCATGCGGATTATCATATTAAAAGGATATCAGGGTCGGCGAACGGCACCCCGATACAAATGCAAACAATATCATGCAACATTTATAAAGACAAACAGTGCCCTCTTAGGCTAAACCACCGGCCAGATCGTTTGGGTGCTTTCAGTGTAGAAATTTTAACGGGTTATTTTATGCATTGATTTCATATTAAAGAGTGACGATGCTGGGTGATTTCATAGATATAATTT
Source organism: Chrysoteuchia culmella (assembly GCA_910589605.1). NCBI lineage: Eukaryota > Metazoa > Arthropoda > Insecta > Lepidoptera > Crambidae > Chrysoteuchia > Chrysoteuchia culmella. Next base: position 11,869,496 of record OU342650.1, on the reverse strand, counting down.
TAATACTAGCCTCCAATATTAATGACGTTCTATCAAATTAAATGGATATCAGGGTCGGCGGACGGCACCCCGCCCGATACAAATGCAAACAATATCATGCAACATATTATATAAAGACAAACAGTTCCCTCTGAGGCTAAACCACCGGACAGATCGTTTGGTGCTTTCGGTGCTTATAGGGGTTTGAACTTTTTTGTATGCAGGCTGGCCTCGTCCAAATCTGTAGTATGAGACGCCATTTTGAAATTTTTTCAAAATGACGTCGTCAATGAACCTATATAAATGAACAGGGGAAACACAGAGAAACAAAAAGTGTTAAAGTACGAGTATATAAATGCCCTAGAGTCTAGAGTGTCACGTAAGCCAGATAATTAGAGTTAAAAATGAATAATGATTACCCAAAGTATCACCTTTGTATCTTTAGCTCAAATTATCTCACTAACCTGACACTTTAGGGCGTTATGTTGCTTACAATTGTAGAAGATATCTAAATCACTATTTAAATGTCTGTATTTAAAGAATTTTTAGGCGACTTCAAAAAAAGGAAGAGATTATCAATTCGTATGTATGTTTTTTGTCATCAAGACAGGATCTTATCTTGGGATCCTGGAGAAATTAAAAGAACTCTTCAAATGTTATAGGCACACCTACATCAATTTCGGTGTTTTCTTAAGGAACTCATGCATCTGCTTCCATTATGCACCATTTGGTGGAGTGGATCGGATGATGAAGACCACACGTGGCCATCGGAACTATTAAATATAATGACCTCATTACTCGGTCATTTATGAACTGATTTGAATCATTCTTTTTGTTTGAAAGGGTGTACTTTCAAGTTGGTCCCATTATCGTCAAGACAGGATCTGATGATAGGATGCTGAAGAAATCAAGGGAATTCTTTAAATATTATAGGCACACCTATATCTATTTTAGTGTTTTCTTAAGTAACTCGTGCCTTTGCTCCCAAAAAACACCATTTAGTGGAGTGGAACGAATGATAAAGACCACACATGGTCATCGGAACTATTAGGTAAATACTAAATACGATTCCTTAATTATGGTTCCTAACCAATTTATGGTCCTCAGTAGTACAGGAAGTACTGGACTTATCTAACACAAAAAATGTAAAATAAACTAAAATTTCAAAATTTTAAACCGACTTCAAAACGTAAAAAATAATATCGAAAACAAAAAAAAACGCAAACAATAAAAAAACCCGTGGTTACAACGAAAACCGTCTTCAAAATATAGTTTTTGGAGTCGGTGACAACCAGGACAAAATAAACGTACCTATATTGTAGAAGTGCAATGTAGACTACACCATAAATGCCTTTGCTGGCACCGACTCCAAAAAGTATATTTTGAATACCAACGAATCGTAATGCATGGTTTTGAATGACTATAAATAGTGTCGGTACGAGTATTTGTCGTGATCAAATCACATTGTTGTCATAATCATTTGCATTATCATTAATGAAACCGCTGATCGGACAGGCGGTAATCATCGGCTAGTAATTGAATCTGTACAACCGTGCAGACTGGGCCGGAATCAGAAAGATTAGGTAAAAAATAGTTTAAAAAGATATATCTGCATGGTATGGTTTTGAATGACTGTAAATAGTGTCGGTACGAGTATTTGTCGTGATCAAATCACATTGTTGTCATAATCATCGAAAATCTCATCTTTTTTAAACCAAGGATACGGTAGTTAGACATTTACATGTTTCGTGGCGAAACACCGATACATTATTTAAGGATGAGCACGCATGAACAGAAAAGTCACGGTAATTATAACTTTAGGTTAGGACATGCGGGCACTTGATGATGATTGTTACGTATTGGTTCTATTAAGTGGATTTTTGTCATGAAATACATATGGCCTAATACTATTTAAAATTATGAATTAAACAAATCAAATCCGTATCTTGTAAAAATTACAGGCAAGTTTCAACAATAGTTCTGGTGAGCGGACACGTCACTGTAATTAGAGAACTGGGGCTCAAAAATTAATTTAACCATAGATGGCTTAGCTGAGGCGTCAGTTTTTGTATACACAGATAGATGAGAATGCGTTTTAAGTAAAAAAATATGCACTAATTTAACTAGACAATATTTACCGATATACAAGCCCGGACACGTAAAAGTGGCTATGCGGAAAATGGCCGAATTGTAAGTGTTACTTTCAAGTTCTTATACCACATTACATATTTTTTACAAATATTGTGAAGAGTAGGTACTGACTAAGGTCGTTTACTGGCATGTCACCGACTTGAAAATATTTCGACAAAATCGACGTCGAAGCTCTTACGAGGGCACTTTCATCTCTTTGTTTCCTTGGAAAATACCATTTATATATTTTCTTACATTTTCGTAGAATTGAGGGTATTTTTAAAGAAAGTATAAAACAAATTGCTTTGGCGCCCATAAACTTTTGAACCTAGTCCTAGGTAATCTATTGGGCTTTTAAAAGGAGATATTTCGTGGATAAAAGTAATATGGGTCTTTGATTTCTCAGTCCCATGTTATCATTGCAACGATGATAAATGCTCAGGCTTAGTTAGGCGGTAATCAATTGACTTATAATTGAATCCTATTAAACACATAATGCAGGGCGTATAAGGGGATTCGCTTGATATTGCCAATCAATACTATCGCTGAAATTCAAATTGATATCATCTAATATCGAAATACTCTGTTAGGTACTCGTAGATGACGCTTTAATACGGTTATCTTATCATGTGCCGGAGAAATATTATTATGCGGATGTATAATAAATAACGAATACTTTGAGAAAATAACTGCCTCAAGTAGGTATATAATCTTGTTTCCAAATCATGTTTGTATGTTATTATGGTATTCACATGGTGTCTTTATCCCACGGTACCGCCATTTAATTTCAGACAATAGTATAAATAATATTTATTATAGGCCTCTAGTTAAGTGGGTGAAAATATCAAAGATCCTCTATTCTAAATCCTTGTCTGTGGACTACATATGAGATTCAGGGCAACAGCAAAGCGCGGTCGTCGACTAATTAAATAATGCTCTCTGTAACTCGATTGAAGCACATCGTGGTACGTTTCGTTCGAGTCGAGTGCAAGTTGCCATGGAGAAAATGCTGAGCCTTATCTAATTATCCAGAGACAATTCAAGCTTTCAAAGACTAGGGGACCCAGCATGTTTTTTAAAATAGAGATTTGCTTATTATGTTTATAAGTAACTAGGTTATAATATAGTATCTTGGTAAAGGATTGAACTGTTACTGTAACACAATGTCATATTCTGAATTATGATCTTTTCAGCAAGAGTACAAACAACAATATTTTACTGTTTGCAATAAACAACAACTATGTTCATATGTTTTGACTAGGAAGTACAATGTGGACCATTTAATTAGTAAATAATAAAAAAATATTGACACGTAATTTATACTAATTAACGTTGATTTTTGCTAACCGTTTCTAAGTTTTGCTTATAGAGATATGTGTTTCCTAAAACAATAACACGACGACTTGAACTTTTAATACCTACCTGAAGAAGCAGGTGTTTCGTTGTCTAAAGTTTAAAGCTGATTGTATTGTCAAACTCTGAAAGTTAGGCTTATGTTTTGCAATAGGTACGAGTAGGTATGCAGAATGTAATAGAACCTTGTTGCGCGGTTGAATAAAACAGCCATGATGCGATACTTATATTCCTGTATTAAATATATTTAATTTCATATATAATTAGCAATTATTATTATTCATATTAATTATAGCTAAATACTTATAGTTAGATAAGTAGGTACAAAAAACATTCATTTCATCGACCATGTGTATTTATTTACCGACGAAACATACCGAAAAAGTTGTAATAAATATTTTACTTTGCAACTTTGCTTGCGTTTATTTAGAAGGCGTTTAACATATTTACAAAAAGTCACTGACATCAAATTATTTTATTCAATTGTATGTAAAAATATTCATTTCATGTATTTTGATAACAACGTTAATGAAGTACCTATATTAAAACGGGCTAATAGATAGTTCTGCGATAATGTTCAGATGGAACTATTATATTATAATAAAATAATTGTTTTCTAAATGGTAACATTTTATTATGTAAAAATGGTCTAACAAACTTTTATCACTGACCTGTATTTACAATATGATGACTGTTTGAAGTGTACGCGTTCTGTTCTGTACTGTGTTTGTATGAGTCAGAATTTAAGGACTCGATATAGGCAATGCATTTTGAAATCAGTGTCTTAGAAAAGAATTGTGCATAATAAGATATAGCAATTATTATTATAATCAATAAAACTCCATTTGTATATAATTTAGATTTAGATTAGTAACCGCTAAACGTTTATTCACTGGAATTCAAAATGTTCATTCACTGGATTTTGATGTTCATTTACTGGTGGTTTTGAGGGATTTTGCATAAAATGTCTTAATATTTATGTCAATAAATGACAAATGGTTCATTTTATTTTATTCTTGAATAAATGTTGAACACAATTAGTGCAAATGTTATAGAAAAGCGAATCTGATATAGATGCTGATAGTTTTTAAAGTTCAGGATTGCCTTAATGGTTCATTCATTGATGCACCTACCCTACTTTATCGCAAATAATAAGAGAGTTTTGTACTCGTACGAAGTCGATATTTTACTTATTGTCTAAAATGTACCATCGTCGTTGTCATCGCATGTAATCGTAACATCGCATCCATTATAGGCCAATAAGTATGTTTTATTCGTAGCAAAATCCGTTCCTAATAGAAAAAAATATGAAAACAAAAAAGTATATTGATTTCATTGTGATATTTTCTGAATATTGGATAAATACTTACCTAATTTAATACGTCAGATATTTGACATACCTTATTACTTTAAACTATTATGTTACAGCACAGATTTAATTGAAAAGTCTAGACCGCAAGTTAGAGAAATCATGTATATGGTTGCAAGACGGTATTTTATGACACCGAGCTGCAACGCAAACCAGAAGCGAATGCAATTCTCTATTAGTTTATAGCCATGCTCATATTTTACCGGAATTTTTGTGGAATTGCGAAGAAAACAGCTAAAATGTAAATAATTTATCACACTATCGTTTTTACATATAACTTTTAAACAGTCGTGCGACGACAATAAGTATACATATAACAAAAAATAAGTAAAAAGTTAATATGAATACGTCATTCAGTATCAACCATTGCATGCAGACTATTTTCCTTCCTTATAAAAATTCTTATAAATTAAAATTTATGTTAAAATGTAGTCAAATGTGGAAATGATGTAGCTACAAAGGCACTCATATGTTTATAATAACGTATTTAATATTTTTACTGGTGTTTAATATTTTCCTTAATTTAACTAGCAAATGAAGGAAAACACCAGCAAAGAATATTGGGTGGGTTATACCCAAAATACTCATTTCACGTCAATTCATTGTTTTAATGTGAAATTCAGTATTTTTTTTATATGCAACCCTACCTATACCTACTAGTTTAGTAGGTTGTGTTAGGTTAGATTGGTGATAAGTTAAATAAATACTCGTCATTTATAAATGAACATTTATGTTGACTTTTATTGGTCTTAAAATAAGTCTCGCTTAAAGATCCGACTACACCATAGCACCGTCAAGTTGTCAGATGATTTTAGGTAATTGCTTGAGAACTTCCGACGCGTCGTGGCCAGTGTTGCGTTAGCCATTATCTCGGCTTGATGGCCAATTTTTGTCGTGATATTGTGAGGCTATTTGCTTTTAGTACTGCCGCCTCGATGGACGAGGTTACGTAAAGCCAAAATGTTTTGTTACAAGGCCTAACAATTATCTAGTGGGAATAGTGCACTACTGTTTTTGTCAATTGTAAAAGTTTGTGATTCGGATTCAACTATATTTGTGTTTTCATATTACTTTCGAAGTTGAGTTTTATTTTTTAAGACCTATTGCATACTTAATATATTAAAAAACAGGATCATTTAAATAGAGGTAAAAAACTAATTGCCAACACTTAAAGTAGATTTTTAACAACGAAAGGTTTATTTTTTTCCAATGAGGAGAAGCTTAGAGAGTATTAATTAAACCTATTACGTATTTATTGACATGAGATTTTTTGATGATAAGTACTTATTTATATTATTTGTCTAAAACACTTTTTCAGCCACCCGTATTATTTAACTACAAACAATAAAAGTTGTTTATTGTATTATTTGCTGAATTACACAAGTAGACTAGCATTATATTATACTAAAATATTATGAACTAAATATGTCTACCTCAGATTTTCTGTATGAAAAACAAGTCAATACAATTTTTATTCCGTGTATTTTCTACGGGGCCTGATAATCATTGAAACATGGAAATATCCACATTAAAAGAAACATTATTCAAGAACACGTATCTGTGAAGTGTTAAATTTCAATTTGCAATAACTACTTGAATAAATGACTATTAACAAAATAAACTGGAAATCTAATATTAGAAGCCCTGAAAACACAACATATCACGAACGAATATTCATCATGAATATTCCACCCAAATCATGAAATTTTTCCAGTGAGAGAGCTTTGTAAATAAAATATGAGGGCAACTTTGCCTGTGCGTCAGTTATACTGGAAAACATTACTTGTATTATTTATAAACAAACCTTTAAAATAACTTTTTAATTTAGCATTTTTACAATGCTATGTTAACGTGTTCTCGTAGGTCTCTGTAGCATAATTGGTCAGTGCATTGGGCCGGATTCCCAAGGATGCGGGTTCGAGTCCCGTCAGGGCGACATGAGACAAGTTGCTTTTTTCTAGTATATTTACTTGATTAAAAATTATCAAACCTTTAAAATGTTTGGTATTGCATCCAATTTTTATTTTGACAAAATTGTGCAAAATATTTTTAGCAACTTTGCTATAATTAAGATCATTTTAAATGTAGAGGACCGGTTGAATAAAATCGATAACAAATCATCATCAACACTATAATTAGATGATACCATTCAGTAGATAATATTTCCCAAAAAAGTATTATTTTGATAAATATTAAACAAGAAAATATACTAGAAAAAAGCAACATGTCTCATGTCCCGTCAGAGCGACATGAGACAAGTTAAAAATAGCATTGTAAAATACAAATTAAAGAGTTATAAGTTTTTTTTTTGTTTATACGCTTTTTACTCTTATCTCCTTTTGGTGAAGCCTGTGGGAATTTTAGTAAAAAATAGAAGATATTTTTACGAACGCAAAGTGCAAAATATCATTCAAGTTGAAAATTGCATTTTCAAAGTTATGATGGGATTTGAAAACTCGCAAATGTGTTGAACAGGAAATTTAATTTGCGTCTTTTACGCTGCGCAAAATGTCGCGTGTCGCGTCTCGTGTAGAGGTTTATTTTTGTAAATAGCATTAAAAACTTTGCAACAAACTTTGAGTTGCAACAAAATATTAAGAGAGACATGTGGCTTAGGTTACGGTTGATTATCAAGTATGGAAAACAAATATAAATAAATGAATTATAGTTTTAGTAGGTACGTATTTTCCAAAATGGATATAAGTATTAAATACATAACTTATCCTTGATTGAGACTAGAATAATGTTGTGTGAAATATCCAAATATTTATAAATACTAGTATATACATTTTTTTCTAGACAACCGTATTAATGATTCTCATTTAGAAGCAAAAATTTAATTAAAATCTCTCTAGAACTTGAGTCAATTGAGGATACTATTTTTGAAAGTATTTGGTAAACTTGTTTATTCCAATTCAAACACACACCACAATTTCAGGAAAGGGTTGGTTTTTTATGAATAACGAAGTAATAAATCATTTTAATAATCGAAACGCTATAAAACACTCCTTTGACCAACAAAGTCAAACTTAGCACACCGAGCGATCGTATGCTAATGAGCACGGAACAGAAACGAGATTGTCGAGTTTTATAAAAATAACAGGCGAATCCACTTTCATTCTCATTCAAGTTCCGGTGGCTATTGTTGTTTGACGACAAAGGGAGCACTACTTTGGCGGGCTATTCGAAAAGCGATACAGATCTCGATTAGCGGTTGTTACGTGGCGTGATTAACGTTGAAGCCGTGTATCTGTGTGAACCTACTGTACCTGATTTGTTATGATGTCAAACTACTTAATTTTAGTTCGTAAATTCGATGCGATTCTGCATGCTGATGCAAAGAAACGAAATGTCTATCCAGCTATCTACCGTCCGTTGGTTACTGCTGAGCTAACAAAGATTATGATAATAAAAAAAAGAACTCTATTATCAATCGTCGTTCAAAAGTTTTCAGCCTTAAATTACATTATAATCATTATTTGCAATTGAAAAAGAAGAAAGATAATATGATTCTTTTTTAATTTGTCCGTTTTGTCACAAAAAAACGTGACTATTCCGGTTCGTAAGGCAATCAAAGTTGTGGTACACTGAATAAAGTGTCAATGCGTAATTTAAGGTTTATTTACAACAATTTGACACTCTACTACATAAAAGTGAAATTAAGCTGAATATAAAAAAGTGTAAATATAGTTGCATTGCAATTTCTGATTTGCCATCTGTAAAAAGCTCAAGTTATAAGTGCCGTTTCTGTATTATTATGTAAATGCGCAAGACAGGTTAAAGTGTAGCCAAAGAATGTTTGTTTAAACTCATACCATCGTAACCATTCACATTATATGCAGAATTGTACCGAATATTCATAACATTGCTATTTAAAGCTGGTGTTTTGCATACGTTTCAAATACACATTTCTGACGCTTCCAAATCAGGGTTCCCAACTTTATTTGCCCTGTGAGTAATTTCATGAGTATTAATAAGATATTCTTCACATCGATTGACCTCGACTTTATATACCTACGAGTGGTTTGTTGAGGTTTCCCAAATTCCTATACAAACTCATATCATATATGTAAAAAAAAAGTAATAAACAACATCTCACACATCACGTTGATCAGCACCTACGGCAATTTTTAATATTTATTATCGATATTTTTATTTTTTATTTAACCATTTATTTTAGGCATCAAGGCCCATACAATCAATACCTTATAGACTAACATACATACAATACAATAAAAAATCATTTTGACAGCTTCTGTGTCGAGTCGGGGACATACGGCAGCGCCCCTCTGAAGCGTCTGCATACGACGCCCTGCGGCCAGTAGTCCTCCTTCATGAAAAGTTCCAGCCTTGCTGTCGGGATGCGTACCATACCAATACAATGTTTGACCTAGGTGATGATCGTACCCACGACCTCTGGCGCAATAGGTTGGTTACTGTAGGTTAGTATCACTGCTCCCCCCATCGAGCTTGGGGAGTTGATGGGGGGTGGGATGCGGGTGTCTCCCCCCCTTCCCACTTTCTCATCACTAGGATGGGGAGGCCCCCGTTTCTATCCCCTTGTAGCCCCATACAAGGGGTTAGATACCCCTTCGGAGCCTCCATCGCGCTTCTACGCTGGATTGGGGGCACTGGAGGGGCGTGGGATGGAACGCGTGAGCTATATGTTTGTATAGGCTATGTACTCCAGGTTAGTCCAACATTTCGAATCGCCCCTGCACTCTGCGAGAGATGGGAGCATTTCTCGTAGTACTTATAAAAAAAGGTTAGTGCCACTGCACCATTGGGTGCGTAAACATTCCCTAGTTTATGACAACATGAAGATTCTTCCATAGGATTGAATCAATTGGATAAAATGTACCTACACAGCATAAGTAACAGAAACTGTACTATGAATGAATTTTCAGGATTAAGATTGTTCCTGAATACTTGCAGCTAGGTATAAAATATAAAAAAATCGGTTGTTCTTCGTATGTCGCGTTTATTCACTTTAAGTTTTCATTACGGGAAAATTTAAGCACTAGTACGCAGTGTGAGAAGATATTTCGACACTATCCTTATAATATTATAAATGCTGTGTTAGCTATTTCACACAAAAACTCCTGACTGACTGCCTGACTAGTTGTCATGATATTCCCATGCGAACGGGAACCACGCGGGTGGAACCGAGGGCGGTCGCTAATTCTTTATATTTTCCAGATAGATGAATAGTTTTGGATTCTTTATAAAGTCAAAGTCAAAGTCAGTATCATTTATTCAGTCTAGGCTGTTACAGGCACTTAGGAACGTCAAAGAAGCTACGGCATCGGTTCATAAACCCTACGGCGGGAGACCTTGTAACGAGAAGAACTGGCAAGAAACTCGCCAAGGGCTGTTTTTTTCTCTTGTTTTATTTCATACAGAGTCGTCAAATTGAAAAGTTACCTTAACATATCATATCATCGGTGAGGTTTTATCACAAAACAAAATACTAATAATATTACATTTTATGGTTATTGTAATCGTAAACCATTTTTAACTGGCAAATAAAGAATTATCTATCATACATTACAACATTTCTCGCATTACAAGATTAATGTACTGCAAGTTGCGACAGGTACATACAGGTCAGTATCAATTCATTTTAGATAAAAATATTTAAGCTTTAAGTACAACAATGACTGATGTAGACCCATTTCATGGCTGAACATTACTTTACTTAGTAACATCTATATGAATATGATTTATTTGTACATTGAAACGTAAAAGCTCGCTGCCATAAACTTAATTGAAATGCAAATAACATTCGGAATTTTTAACAAAAATAAATGTTCAGTGCCTCCTGTATAAATTTCCCGAACCTACTCGTATTGTTTCATGTAAATTAGATTTCCATTGAACACTTAAATGAGGAATATTTAAAAATGGGCATGATTATTTATTATTATAACTTTAAACTGTAGTGCCAAACTTTATTATTCGATCTGAAGTACTACAAAGTTTTTAAATGATTAACATATAGTAAAATGAACTTTTCTGATAAAAAGCAACTAGTTTCTACTATCACATAAAAATAGCATTGTAAAATGCAAAATTAAAAAGTCATAAATGAAATTTTCTGTTTTTTGTATGATGTTATTTTTATTAAGTATATCAAATTAAAATTATTTCAATTCATAATGCCTACAAAACTCATATAGCTTAAACTTTTCAAGCTTTTAAATGACAACTATTTATTATTTACTAGTACCTACAAATCTTTATTATAGTCGATAAAACATAATCCATATCCATAATAATATTTTTGCTTACACCTACATAGTTTTTTTTTCAGTCATTATGTAACTTGAACGGCATTACAAACTATAATTTACTACAAAAGTTTTATATAAACGGTTTAGTTATATATTATCTTACAATTTTCGCTGTTACGTCCCATTATTTCAGTGTTCATAACTTGAGTGACGTCACAAAAGATGATTGTGTTTCAAAGACCCCTTCGAAAAGAATGGATGAAAAAAGAAAAATTGTCAAGGATTAGGTTGTCGAAGTGCGGCCGCCATTTATGAGGATGGATTACATCGGAGACTGCTTGATAAATGACGTGATAATGCGTCGGTGTGACGTCACATCGCATCCACGATTGATTATAGCGTTCACCAAGGAACAAGAAAGAGGTTAGCAGCATGTTACGCATGAAGTACTGCAAGAAGTGTCGTTTCAAAACACACGTTTCCATGCTAATGTTTTCAAATCGTTTAATAATAATTTGTTATGCATAAGTATTACTGACTTAAGTACCTCTATTGAAACCTGAGCAAGTGAAGGACTCTAGGATTGCTCTGGTTCAAAGATTGAATACTGAGCGTAGCAAGGGTTTCAAAGGTACGAGACGCTAAATACTTTTCTGCCGAGCACAACACAATTTTTCACCTCACAACAGCAAGGAACATTTTAAGGTTGTTTCAGCGGTCAACTTCGGGTAAAAAAATATTTTAACAAAAAGTTTAATCTAAATGTGATATGTGTAATGACATAAAAAAACTAAAATAACAAGAAATATTATAGTTAATTCAAAGTTATTTAAAATAGGAATAAATTGCTACCTATAATAACAATAAAAACGATTGGGTAAACGTTGACATTCACATGAAGTAAAAGACAAAGACAATTTAAAAATAAAGGTTTATATCACGTTCCGAAATCATTGGTTGTGAAATCTCACCAAACCTAAATAGAAAATTCTTATAACAAATAGTCAAATCTTATTGACAATGTTTATATGATTCAAGGGACTAAAATAATATAATAAAACCCAAACGGAGTACTTTAATTAGTTTAAAGTTATTTAAAATAAGAGTAATTGTAACACAAAAAGTCAATAGTGCGGCTCGGAACGCATTATGACGTTTCTTTAGGTTTTAAATTAAAAAAAAGTACTTCACCACGCTAGGCCGCATAATGCGATTTACCACTCAGAAATTGAATGACAAAACCTCCTTTTCCAAGCGTATAAGGTGAAAAGACAATTTGTTGGACAACTTCTGTGATTCGCGATAATGCGTCAAACTGGCCGGATATACAATAGAAAAAAGAAAAAACGAAAAATCTGTGTGTACCAAATCAAAAACTAAAATTGTATTCCAAGAATATACATTGCATGGCAATTCGAGTGTTTAATAAACTACCTGTTGATTTTAAAACATTGACATTTTATAAATTTAAGCAAATTTTTTTTTATTTTTTATTGACCAAATTATATTATAATGTATCTGACTATTTGAATGATAAAGACATGTAATTTGTTTTTATATATTATTATTTAAAAATGACATTAATATAAAATTAGTTTTTTTTACAATTTAATAATATGGTTAATACATACCTAATGATTACTAAACTAACTCAATATCTATATCGAATGTTTCAGTCACAAAAAAAAAAACAATACAAATACAAATAAATTTATTAAAATGCAAAAATGTTCCATCACAACATAAATTATCAAAACATTAACGACTACCTTTATAAAAACATTATGGAACCTTATATTAGTTTCACAGCGCTCTCTGCACTAGACTCTAGGCCTGTATCGCAGGGGTCAGTTAACGATTGTAATGCACAATTATAACGGCGGTTTAGATCAAGTTACAAAAGAAGAACATTTTTGGGAAAACAAAAAATATTTTGGAAAAATGTATGTTTCTGCACGCATGCCGTGTGTGTTTGTGTGTATGTGTGTGACTGTTTGTGAGTATGTGTACGTGTGAGTGTGTGTGTGTTAGTAACAGGCTTTAAGAATGTCCTCGGTTTCCAGATAGTTAGGACCTTTCAACCATGTTTGTATGCATTTCTTTAATTTGTGAGCTGTTAAGTGCTTCGCGTCTTTTATATGTTTCACTATTTTATTATACGTATGTATGTGGGAGTATGGAGGAAGGTGCCTAGCAAAACTAGTAAGTACTGTAGGCAGGTTAGCTTTGAAAACACGTCGAGAAGATAGGATGGAGTATTCTGGGGAATTAAGGTTTTATGAGTTGCAAAGGCTATTTTAGCGATGTAAAGTTGACGCAATCTGAGGACTTCACTTTCCCTGTATAACTCGTCATTGTACTCGTACAACCTAAAGGGCTTGCGTAACATGACTTTTAGGACTGCGCGCTGTGCTCTCTCCAATTCTATCATGGTCGTCTTTGCTACACCACCCCATGCTGATATGCAGTATAAAAGACAAGATTGACAGATGGCCAAGTAAAGTTCAACAAAACAAGTTAAGTAATGCAATTGTAAATGATTTGCACATCGATTGACGATAGAATATGTTGGAAATAACTAATTTTAGTTCAATATTGTTACCATATTCTTGTTAATAAAATTTATTAAAATATTTAATATTTTACTATTATTATTATTATAGAAACCACTTGCACATGAAATAATATCTTATATCATAAGTAACGTTACTTGTACTATTAAGTATTCTGTGGTAACGTTGAAAATGACATGTAAAAACACCTACATGTATTTTACATGTAATTTTCAACGCTAATCATAAGCTTCAACTTTGATTATGGGCAAAACACTGCGAACTACCGGAGAAAGAAAAACACCCCAGACATCATAAGACTGGACTTAAGCCACTCTGGTATGTATGCTTTTCTCAAAAATCAACTTCACTGACCTCATAAATCTTATGTTATTATTCACCCTTCATTATATTTGGAAAATATCATTATTGACGATTAATAAAACATGGTTTTCATTGTTTAATAACATCAAATATTTTTTCAGTATACGTTGTTATGGAACTTAATTAGATCACTTAGACTCGGTAAAGGTCAAAACCGCTTGTATATACAAGCGGTCTAATGTATTCTGGTGTTGCGATATCGCAACACCAGAATACATTATACCCCAGTAAACTGTATAATAACTCTTTCTTATTGTACCTACTCGTCATCGTCGTCATCAGCCATTTTTAATGTACCCACTGCTGGGGCACTGGCCTTCCTTATGGATGGATATGGAGAACGGGCCATGACCCACCACGCGGGCTGAATGCGGATTGGTGGTTTTAACGACTGTAAATGCAGCCTACACCAACGGCTTAACGTGCCTTCCAAAGCACCAAAGAGCTCAAGATAGTAAATTTTTGGTCACCCATCCCGTGACCGACCATTGCGAAAGTTGCTTAACCTCAACAATCGCAGGCCGAGCGCACAAACCACTGCGCCACGGGCTCCTCAACCTACTCAAACAAAGCTATATTAGGAAATACGGTTTTTGATTTCACTAGAAAAAGCAAGTTATTAAGTGTATTTGGACTAAAGTGTTTGATATTAACGACTAAAGCCTTTGCACAGTGCGTAATTCTCATAATGAATTAGGTTCAAACGTGGCTACAAAATCTATTTTAGTTAATTGAATTCCGAATATCATCATATTATAATGTTATTTAATTTTATAGTGAACCGCTAAAGAGTGGAACTCCTTGCCTCAGTCTGTGTTTCCTGACACTTACAATATGAGGGTCTTCAAGTCATGAGTGAATAGGTATCTTCTAGGTAAGCGCGTTACATCCTAGATCGCATCTTCGCTTTCCATCAGGTAAGATAGCGGTCAAGCGCTTTACCTATCTAAAAATAATAATAATAAAAAAAGTAAAAACGAACATAATATCATATATAAAGGCTAGATAGATCGATTTTATTGTTTGGGAACATATCTCTTACCTATTAAGCTCACTGATTTGATTAACCAATAGCGCTATGGCGAGGTATGGACAGCAATTACTGCCAGATGTCCATTAGTTTCCTTTTGCGGGACAAACAAAAATGTGATATACATTAGTGTTTGCAGTATGTCTGGGAGTATTTACATTTGTATTTGAAAACCAACTTCTATCCTTATCGATATAATTATCTCGGAACATTCCAGTTATATTTGGTTGGTAGTAGGCCTTTTTATAAGTCCGCTTGGCTAACTACCACCATCTTATCTAAGTCTGACGCCATAACAACAATGTTTTTAACATTGTTGTGTTCCGGCAGTTAGAGATAAGATAGCCAGTTCCTCAGTGGTTGAGGGTTCTGGGAGAGGCTCGCTTCCATCTTCAGCCTTATCAATACTTAACATCAGGTATGATGAAGGCTAATAGTCTCACCGTGTCGTTCATAACAAAAATCTTTTGGAAAAATATCGATGCAGCACCTACTTAAACTTGCCTGCGATTGTCGTATAATAAGGTACGTAGCACCTGCCAGTTTTATTCAAACCCCAATGGTGGTCGGTAAGGGCAAATCACCACAAAAAGCTCTGCTGTATTGGGAGAAAGTGAACCCAGCGGCGATCTCTCTTTATGAAGCGTGTTGCAGTGATGGAGTTGGCTAACGAACCACTCAACGTTAAATAGTACATATGTTTATGTAGGCAATAAACATGTGTCCGAGTGAAGTCTGAAATCGCCTAGAAAAATTATATGTTCATAAAAGTACAGCTTGATGTAAAATATCCAATCGTGGACCACGTTCCAATGCTGTACATTTGAAACCAATTCCATAAACAATAGCTAAACTTAAGTGATTTAATGCAACTGATAACACTTATTTGAACAAGCCACACCTCCTCTGACATACTACCAACACTTGCAAGAAGTTGGTCATGTTATGTATATAAAATGAATCATTTTAAAAATTTCCGGCCAGGTTCGATAAAAAAATAGTATTTTCGTCTTAAAATCGGATGCACCTGGGTCGTAAAAAAATTTTTTGTTACTAAAGCCCTATGAAATTAATAATAATAACAATAATAATAAATTTCATACAATCACATCAATTATCTAGCCCACGTTAAGTTTCATTAAGAAATTGTGTTAGGATACTAGATAACGGATATACATACTTATATACTTTTTTTTGTAAATACATACATAATATACATATTAAACACCCAGATCAAGACAAATAGACATGTTCATGCACACAAATATTTGTTTGTCCGGGGATCGAACCCGGGACCTCTGGCGTAGAAGGTGGGTTTAGTACCCCTGTGCCAAACAGGTCGAATTAATGTTTTTCAACTTATTATATATTTTTCATACAATAGTTAAGAATGCTAATTATACCCTTACCTTTCTACTAATGTTGTAACGTAAGCTGACACAGACGGTGTTCATGATTGGTTTAGTGTGCGCTGGCTAACCTAATTGTGGACAGTTTATATAAATAGTGCTGAAGCAACATTATGCTTATTATTTTATTTTAATGTAGGGTGGCAGGTGATTAATGTGAGACATGTTATACTTTTATAAATTTGGACTGCAAATTGTTATCCGATTATTAATAATAAATAAATATAAAAAAAATACAAAATAAATCCAATTACGCAATAAATAGCTTAATCTCTTGTGCTACGAATACCGAAACGTAAGTAGGCACAAATATCTTAATATCTAATTATAATAATGTTCTGAATTATCAAGATTTGAAAAGATAAATCTTTTGAGTATTATTGTCCACGACTGGGGGTCCACGTATGGATCTAGCCGGTCCATGATTAGGACATGAAAAGGCTTTTAGTTTTTTTAGAATATATATTTTTTAAAAGCTATTATTGAAACTTTTCAAAAATAAAGCAATCACCTATACATTTTGTTATCATTTGCTAGTACTCTTGCACCTGTTGTAATTATAAGTTATCTCATATTTGGATAAGAGTAGGAAAACCGGCACGATACCTTCCACGATTGGGGGTTTTACCTTAGCTACCTACTCGCGAAACATTAATATTGCGTAAACATGCATTGCGTAAACTTATCAAAGTCTGACGCCATAACAACAATGTTTTCAACATTGTTGTGTTCCGGCAGTTAATATAAGATAGCCAGTTCCTCAGTGATTGAGGATTCCGGGAGAGGCTCGCTTCCATCTTCAGCCTTATCAATACTTAACATCAGGTATGATGAAGGTTAAGAGTCTACCCGTCGTTCATTAAAAAAAAAAAAAAAATTTTTTTTATTCACAGTAACTGTATTTTTGCTAAACATTATGAATATTCTACCGAACAAAATGTATTTTCCTTCCAAATGACTAGAAAATAAAGTTATTTCTGTTACTTCAACAGTACTTATATATCAGTTTAATTTAAAAGGGATTTTTTATAATTTTAAGACTCTTGTGAAATATCTGATAATATAAAAAATCTTTTTACTGGAAAAACGTGAAATATAAAATATTATTTACGTGTTTTTCATGTAGGTACTACATTTGATTTTCTGCAAATGTTTTTGTTTTGAATTTCCGAAATTTTCGGCAAACTTTTCAGAGGCCATCTTCATGGCTAAAATCGATAAAAGAAAATAAAACGCAAATAAAACCTAATCTGTAAGAAAGCGTGTTTTTTTCATCTGTTGTAATGTCGTTTCTTGTATAAGGCAGTATGTCTGCAGATTTCGGTCATTTTAAAATTTCCTTTCATTAATATATATAGATATAAATATATAGTAGGTGAGGTGGATGGGTAGGTACGATGGGTGGGAGCTAGTAGAAAAAAAAATGTAAAGGAAAAGAGATGCTTAATTCGGCGAATGACTGTATTTAAATGTTTTGTTGTAGTGGCCGAAACGGCTCTTCGAACCTTGTTAACTTTACAGGTTTTCATTGTTCAGAGGTAGCATCAGCCTTGGCTTTTAATTTTGGCCATAGTACACCAGGAATATTATCTTCACTGATTTACGTTTTTAATTCAGTGCGAACGCACGTAACGCCCCATCTGTCAGATCGACAGTGACAGGTATGACACTGACAGGAGATTGTCAGATGGTCTGCGATTGATATGACAGAAAGGTCCTTGCTTTTTAAGGTTACTTTAATTAAACTCGGAGATTTTGATTTATAGAATTTTATTGTGTAAACAATATGTACGTTTGATGAACGAATAGCTGAAGCCGCAGGTTAGTGTCAGTGCACTTCACATCAGAATTTCATAATCAGTGTCCCTACTTGATCTTACCATTATACTTGCCTAATCCACCTAAATTATCAAGTTAAGCCTTGTAATTGATACAAAGGGACCCCCTAAGGGTGTTACTTTCTCTTTTTATTAGTAAACTTTCATAAATAAGTCACTTCGAGAATGCTTTCATGAGTGCACACCATGTGGCATGGAAGCCCTCATGTAAACATAATTTGGGCTAATCTCTGTAGCCAGAGCTTCCCTGTAATATAAACAGAAAGGCATCATACTGTGAAACATAATTTATTCACAAAATAAACATTTACTTACAAATAAGAAATATTAAAAATAAGTCACAGCATCATAATCGGTATGCAAGTGGCCACTTTAGAGGTTAAGTCTGGGGTATCAACCTTCCCCTTGCTCTGATGCTTTTTAGGTGGAATAGGGCCCTTCAGGCTTCGTTGTAAAGACATTACAGTAAGGCCCCCTTTGTGAGAATTCACCGGTTACAATAATATCTGAAATCACCTCCGTAATCCACTCTCGCAGGTGACGAGACGCGTACGGCGCCCCTCCGAAACACCACTCCGCCCGCGAAGCAGAAAATTCAGTACGCTCGGCGTTAGAGGACAGATCAGGGAGGCCCGGGAGTCGCCTCCGGCTGTTTTACTATCCTGCTAGTATCAAGCAGTGAAAATATAATCAGAGGATCACACATAGAGCGGTGACTCCATTCCTCTATTAAATTAACCCAAAAAACTAACATTTAGTTTTATGATTAAACATCCACATCGTCAACCACCACCTTTCATTCACATCAGCAAGCTTAGGAGTTCACCCATAGTGTAGCATCATCATCAATTTCTCATCACATTCAATTAAGTTCCATTTCCTTGGGCAGGCATTCATGAACCTTCAAATTTATTTAAGATCACTAAAACAGTAACTTTTAATTAATTGTTTTAACAGTGTACCTATTTTTTATGTTTCTATGTGTTGATTACAAGACACCTTTTTTAGTTTTGGTTTGTATAGAGTCGGTATAATAATAAAGATCAATTCACTTGTCACTGGATAGTGTTTTGTCTCATTTACCCGTTGTTGTCCTAGCCGAAAAAGGTAAGTCTATTAAGTAAGTTCATATTATTATTGAAAGAGAGAAAATAACATTACACTGTAAACGTTGTATTATTTCAATCATCGTGCTTAGATGAAATATATATGCTTTAATTATTATCAGAAATAGACGAAAGAAAACATGCTAAAGTATACTCAATGAATTAGTAGTTTATTTAGTAAACTCTTGCGCCTGAGGCTGGTGAAATTATGGCTCAAACAGCTACAAGTTAAACACTGTGTCTATAGTTAAGAAGAAGAGAGCTAAGACCATTATAATAATAAATCATATTATAAGATCAACATAATGAAGATATATTTTATGACTGAAGATTAGAACAAATCTTGTTATGATTTGTTTGTAAGAACAAATCATCAAAAAACTTTTTAAAAAAGCTGTTCAGTTGATCGTAAAAAACTTAACAAAATCCCACCAGAATACAAAAGTTACACCGAAGCTAAATGATGACTGTGATTTACGTTTGGAATACGTGTACTCACGATTTTTAAATATTAGTAGATCTTTATAGTTTGTAAGTAAAACTTATTGACTACAAAATTCCATTTCATTTTATATTTTCACTGTTGCGGACAGAGCAAATAAAATGCCTGTGGAAGAAAGACATGATTAATTTGTTGGCAAAGCTCAGGCAGAGGGTAAACAATATGACACAAAGTTACGGCTAAAATTGTGTGGATCAAAATAGCGGTTTGCTAATTAAGTTAAATCAACTCGTGTTCACTTTTAATCGATACTTAGTTGTTGGCTTGGGGTACAAATGACCTTTTAAATTCTAAGATTCATATCCAAAACGTTATTCGAATGGTAAACCACTCTCTTATTGGGTCGTATATGATATAACAGCATCCGTGTTTGTTTATGTCCGTTGATAGTGTTGTGCAGCGTCGGCGCCGGCGCCGGCGCGGCCTTGGAGAAAGTATCGTTGCGTTTCACCGCAGATCAACGGGCTGATCTCCCAGCACTGACGTAACCGCGATATCTCCTTTTATGAGCTTCTCGAACTTTTCATTTCCTAAACTATTTTGGGCAAAAAATCGCTTTTAAAATAAACTGATAATATAGACCCCATATCCAATTTACTTTAGCCTGACAGGTCCCAAATAAACAAGATTTTTCCTATTAATACAAATAGGAAAAAATCTAGAGGTAGAATTATAATACACATAAAAATACAAGCGAAAATTTTAATTATTCTTCAACTTGGTACACGTAACACAACTACTATAATTATTTTTAAACTTTCGCGCTGCATTATAAATATTGAAAATTGAAACGGGTATTAAACGCGTAGAAACGTGATAGATATTTCACCTACCTAATTTTCCCGACGTTTCGGCCAAGTTACATCGGCCGTGGTCACGGGCTGACTGACTAGGTAGGTGAAATATCTATCACGTTTCTACGCGTTTAATACCCGTTTCAATTTTCAATATTTACTATAATTATGTTGGAAGTTTAAAAAAGGAGAACTTGTGATAATTAATAGGGGATAATTTTTGACCTTGTTGATCCCCAAAATCAGTTTTTATTTATGTCGAAAGTTTGGGAATCCCTGTTCTAGAAGGTGGTCACTCGACTGATATGATATGAGGACAAGCAATATGTCCTAACGCGTTTGAGAAAGCTTACTTGATTCTGTCGTGATTATAATTATTATGGGGTGATTAATTCCCATGCTGTAAGCAACTGAGGTTTAATTCTTAGAAAGTTTTATTGTAAAGTTACAGCCTATTAATCTGTATAATAAAACAGAAAAATAATAATTAATAAACCTCGCTTATCGGATTAATTTAAAGATAAAAATGGTTTTAACATAAAACAATTAAACTTAATAGACTTCCGAAATTTTCTTATACTTATTCGTTATCAATAAATATCTTGAATACAATAGCCGAGGCATAAAAAGTAGGTAAAAATTCACAAGAAAATAAAGAAAATACCTGCACATCACCAATCCTCAACCGAACGTCGAGGCTGCCAGAGATAAACCCCAACTTTTGCTGCATCGATATTAAAATTTCACAAAGTTACCTCGCAGCTTATTCTTACATAAAGCTTTCCTACATAATATTAAGTTTGGTCTGGTAAATCTCCGCTTAGGAGCGCGTTCAATAGAAAGGATTAATGAAATGTAGCGAAGGTATTTATGCAAATGTTCAATCTCAGGATAAGAAAGGAAGTTTCGCCGTGAAAAATAAATCTTGGCGCTAAATTAAAACATTCCTGCAGGTAAAGTGTTCATTTAATACAAAAAATAAGGTAATTTAGATAGCGCAATGTGAGCTATTTCAAGAATGCGGCGGGAACAAAACGATTTTACATAGATGTAACGTAAAAGTTACATGTAAGTAAATTAAAGCAATGAAGATATTTTAATAACAACTACTTAGACGTGCAATTATTTCTGCAAAGAAAAGTTTCTTTTTTTACCAAAATTATCGTTAGTACTAAATTATGTAATGTGAACTTGAGATTACGAAATGGAAATCTGTACAGTACAATGAAGAAACATCACAAGATAATTGCTCCTATTATACTGTCTACGTTGATACGTTGCCGACGACGTGCCTTACTAAATAATTCGTCGTTTTCGTCAATTTACTTCATATCGTCCAAGCAACTTTTAAGTTTCACTTTCGACAAATATTGTTTGTGGCATAAATCGAATGGAAACCTAAATTCCAAAACTGGTTCTATAATGTATAATTATCTAGTTTGTTCCGGTTTCGATGTGAGGAATATTGGCATTCAAATGAATATATGTTTATTAACATTTAAGGCATAAACTTCCGGTCATTCCGGTCATTTGTATATCACACTGCTGTTTATATAGGTCATAAATATAAAATCTGCGAATAAAACTAAGTAACTCTAACAGTTATGTAATAAGACAGCCTGTATATTTATGCTGGCTTGGTATTTGATCATCATGATGTAACCTAAATTAAAAGGAAGAAAACACAAAACAATCGCCTTTGATCATGCGCTTTTACATCATCGTCATTCATTACATATGAACGCACTTTGTGCGTAATCAAAATAAAACTAAAAAGTTTGAAATATTACTCGGCTTTTTAGATTGATTTGGGTATTTATGAATTTGTGGGAAAAGCTGAACACATTTTTCCAAATTTGTTTTTCTAAGTCTGTGTGAAAAAGTTTTCCATTCACATTCCAAGTTTGTTACCCAATTGTACCTATTTTAGCCTGGTATGCGATGGTTCAGATTATTGACGCTAATTTGTGCAATTTTTTATTTTTATTGTTACAGGTGGTAGCGATGGCGGGTGGCGGGTGACAGCGCTGGCGCGGCAGCGGCGCGCGGTGGCGAGATGAGCGCAGCATCGCATGCGCCGCCGCCGCCGCTGTCCGCCGCCGAGGCGCTTTCCTCGCTGCTGTGGCAGCCGTACGAGTGCCGCTCGCCGCCCCTCGCGCGCTCCCGCACCGATGGCGCCCTGGCGGCGGCCGCCACCGGCGGGGGGGCCGCGGCCTCGTGCGCTCTCCAGTCGCCAAACGGCGGTCGTCATGCGCGCGCGTCGTTTCGCGCGATCCTTCCCCGCCACGAGATGCGGCTGCCCGTACCGGCGCCAGCCCCGCTGCGCAAGTCGGACTCGGTCTCGGTGCGCGTTCCGGGCGAGCCGAGCCGACAGAACGTGTCTAATGTGAACATAGTGCAGGTGCAGGATGCGCCGCCCAGTTGTAATGTGAACAGTGCCGTGCAGACCGACAGGGAGAGGAGTGTAGCGAGCGCGGAGTGCCAGACCGAGGAGCCGGCGCGGCGGCGGCGCACCAGACGTGCGCGGGCGCCTCGCGTGCACGAGTTGCTGGAGAGCGTGCCGCCGCCGCCCTACAGCACGCTGCCCCATCCAGCATTGCCGGGCCCGCCCGCTCTCACAGCTCTCTCTGGCCCGCCTGCTCATTCAGCGCTCCCGGGTCCCCCGGGCCACCCAGCACTCCAGGGGCATACATCACTACCGGGTCATCCGGCTCTCCCGGGTCATCCGGCGCTCCCGGGTCATCCGGCCCACCCAGTTCACCCGGCGCTCCCGGTGCCGGTGCATCCTCCCGCGCCCATCATAGCGCCGCACCCGCCAGCGCCGCGGTACCCCTTCCAGCCGATCCCACTAAGGTGCGACACATTTTAGTATTCAAACAATAGCATATAAGCCTACAATCTACATCAACAGTTTATGCACCGATTGACACTAAGTAGAAACGTCTGCATCGGTCTGTTAGTCGGTCATGCCGCAGATTTGGAGAAAGGCGTCGCGCGCTATTGTGAGAAGTTTATTGCTGTCATCAAGTTTGTACACATAAAGAGACTCCAACAAACTCAGTCAGAGCTTAACAAAAGCTTTTGGAAACTGAGCCCACAGAGAGACACGATGCTAAGCGTTTTCACATGTGACTTTGCTAAGACGACGTTCGTTGAAGTCTTTTGTGCGCCCGTTTGCAATTATTCAACGTCTTCAATTAAAATGACGTGTGTGAGGTAATGTTCATTTTGTATGCCTCTATTATAATTTACATTACTTAGTCTACAGTGTTTGTTGTCGGAAGTAATGAATACAGGTTGCGTAACCACATCCAGCTCACGCATTACTGGACATGACAGCGCGATATTTACCTTCTTAAAACAAAAAAAAAAACACATTCACTAATATGCAAACTTACTTTATAAATTAAATTGAAGAAAGAACAATCAATAAAAAGTTTTTACAGTACAACGAACTTTTACACAATTTAATGATTAAACTTCCTTAAAACTATTGTAGTTCTTATAAAAATCACCTCAAAGAAAACAATCTTCATATAGACTTAAAAAAAATAGTTCGTTGCAAGATTTATGTAGTATAAAGGCTTGTTACCTTAATTTATGTTGCATATAAAATATAATGCAACATCGCCTCGATTTTATTGTTTCTATCACGCCACCGCTAATGGCTATTGAAGACGACCTCGTTATGTAAAACGATAGTCTAACAATATTTATATGACAAGGTCGTTCTACTAGCGTAGCGCTGATATTTTCGAAATGTTACTCTACATATTCAAATATTACAAACACACATATTTTGAAATTTGTATTGCTTTTTATGCTCGCTAACTGCGATATCTACAAAAAAGATTATAGTAAAGTAAAATCCGTAAAATGTAATTAGTTTAATCATAGTTTAATAGATTATTTGTTTATGTTCGTTGATCTCAAAACATGCGTAGATACTAATTTACTAGTTCTTGCTAAACATAATTAAACAGGTCTCACGCATGAACTAATGGACTAAAACTGGTTTCTCTGTCGGGCACATGGTGGAAAGTGGCATCGTAGACATCTTGGCTTAGATACTTTAGAGCAAAAACTCTCCAGAGTTTTAACTGAGAGTAGGCCTTCGTATAAATGCTAGTATGCCAAAGCTCGGCCTACCATCTATAAGATAACAATAATGTTATAAAAATGTTTTGTTTTAAAACTGTGCAAATTTGTACCATGACCTTCACAAAGTAGAGTTATTCTCGCCAAAGAACAAATTGAAGTTTGTCAAATTTTGGCACACTTCACAATACGATGATCGAGCGAAGATGTTACATAACTTCTAGCGGAAAAATAAAGGTTACTAAGTATATGAGGGTCGTAGCAAAGAATACTAACTATAAGTGGTTGTAGTACTAAATAGCATTGTAAGATTGAAACAAAATTGCGCTAAAAGATGCCAGAAAAAACCAAATTTTACTCTATGAAGGTCATGGTACGAATTTGAACTGTGTAAAAACAAAACGCTTGTTATTATAACATGATGTCTTTTTAAAAGATTATGGTAGGCTCCCTGCACTTACGATAATACGTGGAGAACAAGAAATGAATCATGACTTGCAAAATAGACACATTTGACTTTTTTTGGAATTTCTTTTTTTATCTTAATGCAACATTTTGAATATGATAAACATGCTGGGAAAAATTGCTCATATTCCTTAAAAGGATTATGAGATCTGCACCTAGCTATTTTAGCGTGCTGTGCCTAAACGTCTCAACATTATTATATGAGCCCTTTGTTCAGTAGTATGGGTTTGAAATACATACAAAACAAGAGAGTTCATTCAAGGTTTAATAAAATATTACTTTCGTCTACGAAGAGATAATGTAAGGGATTTTAATTTACTATCAAAAAAATGCCTTTTCCGATAAGGAAAATAAAAAATAAACTTAAAGCTTAGGTGTATTTTAATGCAACTAATTATATAAAGTTACTTGATTTAAAGTACCTATATTTAGTTCTTCTTAATTTATACAGTTTTTTTATTTCCAGTGTAAAATCATAGAAGCTGCATATGTGTCCTTTCTGCAATTTGTGATTTAAATATTGTAATCACTTAATCAGTCGTGGTCGAGGCAACCTTGATTTTGCATTATAGTGTTGCGGGCATGAGAACGCCAGTGCTTTGTTTCATAATTTATGAATTAACTACGTAGTAATTTGCAATTCATTAGCACTGTCTCTGTTTCACATATTTAGGCAATAGAAATATGTAGAGAAAATGGCAAAAAGAAGGCCAGTGCCCAAGCTGTAAATGATGACGGTGATGATAAAGTTGCAAATTTTTTGAAATATTCTGATGGTCTAAAAAGGGCGTTAACGCAATATTGCTAAGTGGATTCCCTAGATATAAATTTAGTTATTAAACCCTTTGTTCATTGAAATTATTGCTAAAAAAATTGGCAAAAACTGACTTTTACAACAATTATTTGAAATCTAGTAGGTTAGCTATAAATTAGCCAAGACTACTTTAAGCTCCTATTCTTTTATTTTTCTTGCCTTGGCTGGCACCGACTCTAAAAGGCTTATTTTTTGCTTTTTAGTTTTTGAAGTCGGTTTTTTTTAACGCAGTTTTTTTTTTACTTTTTAGTGTCTGTAATAGGCTGTTTTGTAAACTACAGCAGGATTTTTCTAGATTAGATAAGGTTTCATGTACATTATAAACAAAATTATCGTAAATACAACATCGTCCAAGTCAACAATAAAATGAAATATATAAAAATGCTCATAACATAAAAAGTACTGGGTCAAGCGAAACCAAATTTTTATTTGGCAACTGTTCTGCATCGAACAAAAATGAATCATGGAAATCGGTTCAGAAATCTCGGCATAATAATAACATACATAAAAAAAAAATAAAAAAAATTATACCAACCGAATTGAGAACCTCCTCCTTTTTTGAAGTCGGTTAAAAATATTAGCCCAGTTCTATGCAACAAATTGGAAAGAAATTGATTCTAGTCGAAAAATAGACGTAACTTTGAGATATTTGTCTATCGAGAAAATTTAATGATTATAGGTTTCTTCCACTACCATCCAGTTCCAAATATGCTCTAATATGTATGATTTTTTTTTTGGCACTTTAATCTTTATTTTCTAGTGTAAATACTGAATCTGCAAATGGCAATTTACCTTTGTACCCCCCTCTTCAACAACAGTTGTCAAGATCGCACTCGGTATTATAAACAGCAACAAGCTATAAACTAAGCTAACCTTGAATGCGTTAGCAAGATGGAAACAGTAATAATATCGATAAATGATGCAAAATATTTAATTATCAAGATTATTAAAGGAAATGTTACGTTTAAAAGCAATTTTATTTTTATTTACAACGATGATTAAGATTATGTTTGCGGATTTACATAGTTAAGGTATATTCTAGAAGAATATCTTTTAGAATAACAATTCATTTGAGGGTAAAGGACATGCCATTCCACGTCAAGTCGTCCTAAGTGTGCTTTATATCGAGAATCGTCGGAAGAATCGAATATCTCAAGCGATATTCTCATAATTTTTCGCCGCGTCCAGCATAGTAAGGAATTACCCTAGAATATATCCAGAATAATAGTTATTTAAAGGTACAGGTCTTTCCGTTCCACATCCAATCGTTCAGAGTGTGATTTTTATCGAGAATTGAAGGCAGAATCGAATATCTCAAGCGATAGTCTCATTATGTTTCGCCGCGTCCCACATATTAAACAAGATCCGTGTAGGTCGCACACGCTCGCCGTGATGTGGGCCGATGCACGCATCTCACGTGAGCTCTTATCACCGTGGATTACGGTTCACTTTTACGTGATTTACGTTCGTACGACAAATATGTTGAAAACAAAGCGAGTGGAAATCAATGAAGCATTTCTAATTACCGACTTCCGTACCGGTTTGGGCTATTTGTTCTAAGTTATCAAATCGAACCCTCGCAGCTCTTTCAAATATGGTTTTTGACTGACCTTTGGTATACAGATGAGAGTTTTTCTGTTTCATTTTAATAACTTTTTAGAAAATATGAAGAAAATTTATTTTAAAAGTCATGTTTTATGTAGTTGGTAGCAATTGTGTCAATAAACAAAAGAAATCGAATTATAGCATGCATTATTAGCAAAACTAGCGCTACGACTCTGTAGAACGTCAATTTCACATGACATGGCGCAATGTGCAAGTGAATTTCGCGTTGGCTTGTAAACAGCGGTGTCCTCCAAACGTAGTTTGTCGGTCAATATCGCCCGAGTTTACGAAACAACTTGCGTGTGCCTCAGTTGTGGTCACTAGAATTGTATTAATGATTTCACACGAGAATCCGGACCGTTACGTCTGTAATCATAATAGCTGACAATCGGACTACCTATTAGGTACTTCTTAATGTGTTTAACAATTAATGTCTCGATGAGTTACCCGACATGACGATACACAGATGATACAGAATAACAATCACAATTGGATCATAATAAAGTTCTTAAGGAAAGCGTGCTCAATAAATCGTAGTAACTTATCCCCATTGTTAGCATCGAATACATACACTCGTAAATATTGAGATTCTCAACAAAAAAGACCATCGTTATTAATCACATAGAACGCGTCCGTTCCTTATGGATGTTCTATTCCAAGATTCCTCACTTCCTTGAATGTTGCTTACAAATATACTGGCACCTCGAGTTTTGGCGGCGTGCCAACATCCTAATGGCTCGGGACTAGCGCCAAAGCCGCCAGAAAATCTTCTATATTGGAAACCAAACTTGTAACTGAAAGTGGATTGACTTAGCCTTCACTTTAAATGGCTTCAACAATAAGTTCGATGTTCCGTTTGATCTTCGTTAGAAGTACCGTTGACAGTGAGACTCACTTAAGAAAATTAAAGGCAACAACACCCAAACTATGAGTGAGATACACACGAGTACGGATATCGTCGCAAATGCAAATGTTTTTAGCAAATTTAGAAAACATCACGTTTGACCGTAGGCGAAACCTGTTAATAAACGTGTTATAGAGAAAGTGGATAAATACTAACATTCATTTATTTTGTTACATAGCTTCGCAAAATATTGATATGTTTTTGAAATCACAGGTGGAGATTAAGGGGCTACTCGACTGAAACGAGATAGTAATGAGAAAAGGACGCGCGCGTGAGCGAGACCGATTTTGCAGATTAGGCGCAAATCTACGAAATCACTTCGTAGTAAATAACTAAAGCGATTAAAGAGAAAATAAAACTATAAGATCCTAAATATTTTTGGTATCCACTAATTAAACAAATTTCCAATAGTTCTCCCCCATTTGAGAATAAGCTTAAAAAACGTATTTCTAAGGGGTCATTTCGAAAAGAAAAAGTATGGACACAAAATCATAAAATCGTGTTTCAGAAACTATAGAAATCTACATAAAGTATCAAAAATATATATCTTATTACTTACCAGATTTGAAACATCTCTAACCGTCCTATAGGCCTACCATCATCTATTAGACACCATCATGTCAAATGAACGTTTTGTTTGATTTTTATTTTTATTGAGGTGATGATTGAGCGAAGACGTCACAAAACTTCCGTCAAAAAACAAGCTTCTTCTCGTCTTATCTATTGTGGATTAGTGGCCACTTCTGGTGTCAAAGTTCATCAAGCCGCCTATAAGGCCTCTGACTTGGCTTAACGACTGTAATCAAATGACAACAACCCGGACCAAAGGTTTAACGTGCCCTCCGAAAGCACGGAAGCGCTCAGTTATAATGCCCCTTTTCGGTCACCCATCCGACACCTGACCGGGCCGAATTTTGCTTAACGAACGTGATCGAATACGAACAGTCTGTCAAGCGAGGCCATGAGCGCAAACAAGCTTATTTTAATAGATTCGTAGTACGAAGTAACATGGTAAGATTGAAGCAATACTGCGCTAAGAGATGGCAATATGCCCCCAGTAGCCAATTATGGCGGACTTGGCTGCACGGGCTGCACCACTAGCAATCCAATTTGCGGGTGCATTGTCCGACTGTCCGACACAACTTCAGGTCTTTATGCAACCCTAGTCAAATAAGTAAGAGCTATTGTCCTGGGACTGGCGGTAATACCGCAAAAACTTGAGAAATGCTTACAAAATGTTTTTGCTTGGTAAGCATTTCTTTTGGTTCTAGTATTAATTTTACTTTGTAGTACTTTTTATAAAAAACTGGTGATTGAAAATATGTTTTACTTCAAAATGTTATTTCACGGCTTAGTGATGGATGTTGCATTTTTAGAGATCCCCTTGGAGAGGCTAAGCTCATCCTTCTTGTAAATAACCTGTGCCATGCCAAAAACATTAAATAGAATCAAGTAATCGCTGACGATGAGAAAAGAATTCTACATTTCTATAAGCATTTAAATAATCCGTGGTTAAAAATTAGAAATTGCATCCAACTATATTAAATCAAATCCTTGGTTTTCGTTCCGGTTATAAATCTCACTCTTATAATTATTGGCACAGCGCCCAAAACGCTGTTTTAAATCGCTCACCCGTTAAAAATATGAGTTATAAACACACGCATTATGTTGGTAATTCAATTTAGTAAAAAGGAATTCTAACTAATGAGTAAATGCGAACGTGTGTTTGTTTCTTTGTCCTTCCTTTATGACATAACTAAACAACCAAACCGACATGATTTTTGCCAAAGAGTTAGTTGAAAGGACTGAGGCCCGTATTCTAGAACGTAACTCAAGCTGTGTTCTGTACTTGAGATCAGTTAGAAAGGGACGTCGTTACATGCGATGAATAAGCGCGTCCCTTTCTAACTGTACTCAAGTATAGATCACTGCTTGAGTCACGTCCTGGAATAAGGACCTGATATATATATATTTTTTATATGAAGTCCGGGGAGATTCTTAGCCTTCATCATACCTAATGTACTAAGTATTGATAAGGCTGAAGATGGAAGCGAGCCTCTCCCGGATTCCTCAATCACTGAGGAACTGGCTATCTTATCTTTAATTTAACACAACAATGCTGAAAACATTGTTGTTATGGCGGCGGCTTAGATAAGATGGTGGTAGCTAGCCAGGCGGACTTAGAACGAGTCCTACCACCAACCAAACCGAATACAATATGTACCCCCGCTGGGAATCGAACACGGGACCCCTGGGTCTGATACCGGTGGTTGTACCACTAGACCACGGAGGCGGTTAGAACATAGATGAACATAGGCTACTTCTATCCTATCCTACTTATACTCGTATAAAACTAGCGGGCACCCACTAGTGCGTTTAGTTTTACCCGCGTGGTTCCTGTTCTCTGGGGAATATCGGGATAAATATTATTAATGTGTTTTAATCTAAGGTATCTACTGTCCGAGTGCCAAATATTATCAAAATCCGTTCAATAGTTTTTGAGTGAAAGATTAACAAACACACATCCTCCCAAACATCCAAACATCCTCACTTTACGTGTTAGTAGAATTATAAATACGAAAGTTTGTGAGGATGTTTGGATGAATGGATGTTTTTATTTTTTCACGCAAAAACTACTGAACCGATTTGGATGAAATTTGACACACAGATAGAAGATAGCCTGGATTAAAATATAGGTTACTTTTTATCCCGACATTCCCACGGGAATGGGAACAACGCGGGTGAAGCCGCGGGCGGCTGCTAGTAGATATAACATAAGTCTAGTATTCGAAACCTGATGGTGAACACAGCGACGGCGGTTGCGATCTCTTGCGAAATACTGACACACATTTCGTATTGTTGTTAGAAAATTCTACTTTTACATTTTATACCTACTTGTTAGTAACCTATGTAGTAGTCGACCGTGAATGATAAATAATGGCGCAATGAAACGTTAAAGTGTAGTCAACTATGTATCTATTTGCATAATAATATTTATTTGTTAAAACAATCATAACAATCGCTCCTTGATAGTCTTTGCAAGTCGTTTTTGATATGATAAGTTTTTCGACATACTTGCTTTCAAAGAAATACGACAGGTTTATACAGTATACTAAATTACTATGATATCAATTAACTCAAACGGCATTGTAATACTAAGAAATAATATTATTCTTTATTCAATAATGAACTTACACTTTTTAATTATTTACTTTTACAGTTTAATTATCCTTAACATATTCTCACGACATGTTAACAATTTAGGATAGCCTTGCTTATGCAAACAGCTAGCATAGACTAACCTAGGCATTTGTGACACTGACTAAAGGTTACTTAGATATATTTCTAACTGTGTTCTACAACAACAAAAAAATTAAATAACCCTCAGAAATATTTTTCAGTGAGAACATTTTCTTTTAGTCAGTAATTTAACTCATAATTTTAATTAAGTTTTATCTATACTAATATCGTAAAGAGAAAAGATTTGATTGTTTGTTTGCATTGAATAGGCTCCGAAACTACTGAACGGATTTGGATGAAATTTGGTACACAGATAGTAGATAGCCTGGTTATGAACATAGGATACTTTTTATTACGATATTCCCACGGGAACGGGAACCACGCGGGTGAACCCGCGAGTGGCCGCTAATATCGTATAAAAGTCAATTTTATCGATAGAAAATGACAAATCGCTCTCGATTTAAGTTAAATTGTGAAGAAAATTGGTTGAGATCTAAGCAACCGCGATGCGCGGTCGTGACCGGCTCGGGCGCACGGTGAAAGTCAGGTGTCGACACAGGCACACCTCCGGGCCCAAGGTGAGTGAGCTCGGTACGCTTTGTCAACTGTAATTGAAATGATACAATTCAAAGTTCTAAAAACTAGCTATTCTTGCACAGAAAACCTGCTCATTTTGACGTTTTGACAAGGCTGCTAGCCTTCGCGTAGTCTGAAAAGTAGCCAAAAAAGATAGGATAATTATGAATCATATGGGAAGTAACGTCACTACTTGTGTAGAGTAATGATAACATTCAATATACTTAACGGGAACATTCTTTCAGTGATAAATCAGTAATATTTAGCTACTGAATTCAAAAAGTAATTTAATCCTAATACTAACTACTATTAATATTTTGAACCGCCTCTGTGGTCTGGTGGTACAACCACCGGTATCAGACTCAGGGGTCCCGGGTTCGATTTCCAGCGGGGGTACATATTGTATTCGGTTTGGTTGGTGGTAGGAATGGTTGTAAGTCCGCCTGACTAGCTTCCACCATCTTATCTAAGTCTGACACCATAACAACAATATTTTCAGCATTGTTGTGTTCCGGCAGATAAAGATAAGATAGCCAGTTCCTCAGTGATTGGCGATTCCGGAAGAGGTTCGCTTCCATCTTCAGCCTTATCAATACTTAACATTAGGTATGATGAAGGCTAAGAGTCTCCCCGTACTTCATAAAAAGAAAATATACATATATATAAATGCAAAAGTGTGTTTGTTTATCTTTCCTTCACGCCCTAAGTAAGCAACCAATCGATTTGATTTTTGGCATAGAGTTAGTTGAAAGGACGGTAAGTAACATAGGCTATTTTTTTTGCTTTATGCTGATGACACAAACAATTTCAGACAAGTTAATAGTATTAATGTCAGTCTATTGTTACAAAAAGACCTATATAATAATAAACAAGAAAATATACTAGAAAAAGCAACTAGTCTCATGTCGCCCTGACGGTATGAGAGATGAGACTAGTTGCTTTTTTCTAGTATATTTTCTTGTTTAATATTTATCACATAAAAATAGCATTGTAAAATGTAAAATGCAATTTTTTTTAAGTTATAGACCTATATAAATTCGAAGAATATTGCACAAAAAACAAACGTTACCTTAATATTTCTAAATGCTACCTAATGTGTTTCACACGTAAAGTTAATGTTGTAAAGTATTGTTATAAGCTTCGCGACCGAGTTTTAGTATCAACTAATAAAGTGAGAGATCTTGGTGTCATTGTAGACTCGAAATTGGTATTTGCTGAACACATTGATAACATTGTTAGTAGAGCCTCTAAATCTCTTGGTTTCTTATTAGGTCATGCTCGGATTTCGTCAACATTAAGCCCATCAAAGTACTCTATTGCTGTTTCGTACGTAGTATTCTTGAATACGCATCCGAAATATAGTACCCTTTATATTATGAATATTTTGAAAGAATTGAATCCATTCAGAGAAAGTTTCTCCGATTTCTCCAATTTAAATGTAAGCAATTCTTACCAAACTATGAATCTAGATGCAAAAAGTATCATTTCCTACAGCTAGTGCTCAGAAGAAATATTATTGATCTTATTTTGCTAACTAAAATTCTAAATAACGCCATCGACTCTCCTGAATTATTGAGTGAAATTTATATTAACACACCTCCTCGGCAGTTACGCAAACATCACCCCCTACGCACACCAACATGTAACACAAATTATAGAAAGAACTCATTTTTCTGTAGAGCTGTTGAACAATTAAATAAATTGTCTTTGAAAAACCCGCGATTGACATCTTTAACATGAAGCCTGCTGAACGCGTCGCTTGATTACTACCTCATTTTTCGGTTTTTAATTTATGTTTGTAGTTTGTATTGTAGTTGTTAGCTGATCGCACTTTGCTCCTAATCAATTATTAGACATCTGTTGTTTACTACTCAATATACTCCACAATGTCTAGTTACTTATAAGTGAAAACCTGTAAATGGCTCATTAGTCACCTTTAATATTTAACTACATTGTATTTATTTTAGAGCTGTAAGTTTTCCTAACGAAATAAATAAATTTTTATCCCGATATTCCCACGGGGACAGGCACCACGCGGAAAAAACCGCGGGCGGCCGCTACTGTATCATAAATTGAAGCTATCGAAATTATGATCGCGTTGGATATAAAGACAGTTCTTGTGAAAGAAAGTTCTTGTTAGTATATTGAATTTTACCATTTTCCCTACGCAAATAGAGACATCATTATCCATACATTATTCGTATATTGTTCTTTAGTTAGACCTCACGCGATGTGATCATTTGCATGAAAAATATAAATGATACGGAACACTCGTAATAAGTTGACATAAATGGTTAATTTAGTTACTTTTACGGCTGACTTAATAGTTAAGTAACAGCGACAACAGCAAAACTAATTTAACTTTTTGCATGATTATGTGAAAAACGCAAAACATTGACTGTTCAATGGCTAGAACGTCCTTTTCCTCTATTCATTACCATGATTATAGAAGGACTTCCTTATCTGAAAAAGTTTAAGATAAAATGCAATTTAATATAAATACATGTCCAAGGCGACTTTTTATCCCAATATCTGAAATGTTTTTATTGAACTTTTTTAACAAATGCCTCGACTAGTTTGAAAGTCGATTAAATTAGAAAATGCCTTTCAAATTTTTGTAAGTTTTGGTTTGCTTTAAATGCTACAACATGACGAACAAAGCATTACGGTTGCGCAATTAAGTTTAGCCTGGTAGACACAGATATGTAGTAGTCCACACACGAGACGCAACGGTAGGCTTTTGGTGTTATTCAGCCTTGCTCAATGCATATCGATATTACACAATAGCGTCGAACACATTCGTTCAGTTATCTAAGTTCTTCGTTAACAACACATTAACAGTGACACAAATTGTATTGTGACTAATGTGCCACTTAATGACCCAAAAATTACGAAATGTAAACCTCTTTGTTGACTACATAATTTCCTTGGGTTATGGTGCCTCTAAGTAGTCGAGTGCCATAAGCTGCTACTATTGGAATGACTAACGAGTGGAAAGCGTAACACAGTGTTAACTACAAAGAATATTACATAAGAAAATGTAGTAATGATGTACAAATTGACATCAAAACTGAAATAACATTTCCATTTTGCTTTTAATGCCAAACTGTCTAAAATTTCCTAAAGTGATATCTTACATTACCATTCGCTGAGGTCATTATGTAAATAGCCGTTATTGTTCCTAATGACGGGTCAGCTTAAAATCACGCATCAAATTGTCAGTCCTAATGATTCTGTACTTTGAACTCTTTGATTACGGTCCATTGAAGTTATCGGATCATTTGTGACACATTTAGAATTTGGCTTGGAAAGTTGGATGAACGTGGATAATTTCAAAAATAAGAACGGAGCAATTTTTTTTCGCTCTGTAAGGGACCGGCTGGGAATTCTTTCAGAAGTCAAATGGTATATGTATGTGTGTATATATATATATATATGTATATGTGCCATTTAAGTATTAAGTATATATATATATATATGTTTTTTTTATTATTTATTTATTATATAAATGTATTATATTAAATTATATATTATATTATTTATTACTACGTTTTAGAATATTATTAAGAACAGAAACATACCTCAGTTATTTCAATTAAGTACCTTTTTTTTTTTTTTGTTCTCAATTAAGTAACTTTTTTTCTTTTCCAATTAACTGATAATACGTCTTGCTAACTTATGTAATGTTAAGGGAAACCTGTAATTAGCCTTACTATAGATCTAAGAACTATTAAGATAATTTATTGTTATAACGCTGTTGGTTTTCTTAATAAATATATATAAAAAAAAGTTAACATTAACATTACATTTTTGAGGTAGCATTTATTAGTCAGGCTGTTTAGATTTTACTCCATTGCAATTTTACTTTACTTTAAAACTCTTGGAATAGAAATATCATTACACTCAGATCATACATCAGATTTAGTTAAATTTTGTTGCTTTTTAGTTTGTTACTATGGTAAGTGAGGTACGATTACGTGATGGCTTGCGCTTAAGGCCTTCTTAATTCGTTATTGTTATTCTTTTAAAGACATATCATAATAATATAAAAAAAAAGATTTATATAAACCCATATGCTCAACAAGTACTGGTTACAAACAAAACAAATTGTAAAGTGGACGTAGTAGGTACATCGAATGGTAATTAGCGTACTCTCTAAACGAATACCTATATATTTTCTTGCCAGTCTACATTTGCTCATATATAAAATCGATAGCGGTGAAACTGAGTGCTGCAGGGAAAGCAGGGGTAAAGTGATTAGAGAGCGGACTGTTCGCCCGAGGCAGTGATTTTGGTCCGATACGTAATGCCACATATAAATTGCAAGGAAGTAATACCTATATGTGCAAGTAAATGATTGTAAGGTTTCCAGAAATCTATAGCTTCTGGCAGTTACCACTAAGTGGAATAGTCTTATTCGTCATTTGCTAGCAGGACACCGGTGTACAGAGAATAATGTTTTTTTGTGTGTCACAGGTTGCAATAAGTGGATACATACATATTGACAATCTATGTATGCCCAAATTT
Source organism: Chrysoteuchia culmella (assembly GCA_910589605.1). Classification (NCBI taxonomy): domain Eukaryota; kingdom Metazoa; phylum Arthropoda; class Insecta; order Lepidoptera; family Crambidae; genus Chrysoteuchia; species Chrysoteuchia culmella. Next base: position 11,832,588 of record OU342650.1, on the reverse strand, counting down.
TGATAGATGATGTCTACTAGATAAGTGTACCAAAACACTGTTTGATGCTAGAGCTACATTTAAAATATTATGGTGTTATTAAATCACCATAATATTTTTTATGAGAATAAATTCTATAAATCTAAATCGATCAGCAAGAAGTTTTAACCAATAATTGATTGATTAGTAAAAAAAACCTTTTTTGTCGGCAAATACTAGGACAGCTAAAAAGAGTTGCTGAAAATATGTATAGGTACGAACCTATACAATTCGAAATTGATTTTGTAAGAAATGCATGTCACTTACATAATACGTAATACTTAGAAAATAAAAACATTTTATAAAAAAAAATCAAACCGACTTCAAAAAGTAAAAAATATAACTTTAGGAGAATTGGAATGTTTTTATTTTAGATTTTTTAGTTACATCATGTGCCGTTACTTACACTAAAAATCAGCCCATACACAACCATGATATCATCTAGGTAAACGACTACTTGCCAAAACGTGTATGATATTTTTCAGGATTCTGAAAAAAACTACTGGCCAAATCTCTGTAAAAATTATATGAGACCACACATAAACCATTTTCTTTCAGATAAAAAAAGAATTATAAAAAGTTTCATCAAAATCCGCTCAGTAGTTATTGCGTGAAACTTCAGATCGAACAAGAATCTAACAATTACCTGGATGATATAATTGTTTCATGACTTCCATGACATTAGGCCCCATATCTCCGAAGATTATCATCGGATCTCAATGAGACTTATATGGGACCAAATTGACAGTGTACCCGATCGAACAAAAAAACAACTATTAAAATCGGATCACCAACACCGGAGTAATCGGTATACATACATCAGACAAAAAAAAAAAAAAAAAATACGCGTTGAATTGAGTACCTCCCTCCTTTTTTGTTGAAGTCGGTAAAAATATGGCAGCATTCACTCTAAAATTAATTTGAAAAATCATTGTGTCCTAAGATAGTTGTAATATTGTTGCTAATAGCCTTGATAATCTAAAAATTGTAACAATAACTTGTGATCCGGCTGCTTGACATTTCGACCATTGCGGTGGCCTCGCTGCGTCTGACCCCAGTGCAGTCACATTCATACAAACTACACGTGACTAGAACTTATTTGTATGACAATAAAGTCTCTTTTCCCATGCTTAATTGTTTCAATTTTCTAACCAAGCTCGTGAGCAATTTGTTCCTATGGCGAAACTTGTTCTAATCATCAAAATTAACTTGAGTTTATATTAGTATTGCAAAATTCATAGAAGAACGTATGTTGAGTGCCAATATAAAGTTAGTGGTTTAATCAATATCTCATAAAAAGCTGGACGATATAAATTCTTCTAAACTTTTGTTCGATGCTGTTACATATTTTTGAGAATTGAAGCAAGTTTTAATTGTAAAATTTTCTGAAGCAGTTATTAAGTAAGCACTGACTGGGGATATAGATATATTGGGTATGTTTTGTAAAAGGGGCATGGACATAGATTTTTCAATGATTTCCTTTTTTCGGTTACAAAAATAGCAAACGGTCGAGTTTATAAGCATAACTTTCGGTCCAGTTGCTTGATAACTGTGTAAATGGATGGTACATACACAAAAAACCCGTATCTCAGTCATAAGGGTGGGAATGGACGATAATAATCATATAGCTGTAGGCCATTCGCATCCCTTGGGCCACGATAGCTATAATACATTCAACGACCCTATTGACAACGAACAATAGTTTTTGTAACACCAAATATAAAGTTCAAAGTCGTTAAATTTGTTTATGGATCGTGCCGCTACAAACTTGTTTAGAGTTAGAACCCTCCGGAAATATAAGACGGGATCGTTGGTTGACAGTTATCTAGCATTGATTTAACTTTTTCATATAAGAGATTATTCAATGAATACTGCAAAAAAATATAGGTAGGTGCCAGTGGCGAGGGGTCAAAATATAGCGAAGGTAAGCTGGACCAAAAATTTCTCCAAAATTTATCTTAACTGTATGGTGGATCGGTGGGGTAGGAATTCTAAAGGGGAAGCCGATGGAAATCGGTATGTATGGACCGTTCGCCACTGCAGGTGCGATTTTGCTAAATATTTACATATCATGCGAAATAATGACTTAATAATCTTTAAGTAGTCTCTGAATGTGAACAATATGGCTATGAAGAACAAAATAAATGCAACATTTTCCTCAAATACAGTTATTTATATCTCTTATTATAATTACTTATGCAGTCATAAAACATGTCAGATAATTTATGAGAATTTTAATCGTCGGTCGCCAACATTAGTATGCAAGGGATGTTCGACATCTAATTCAGAATAAATTCCCATTATTATTTAAACGATGAGGGAGGCTCTATGAGTTTGCACATGACACGTGGCCCTTTTATTGCACTTTTTAATTAAACTATAGAAAATATTTTTAGAATTATAATTGAACAATTAAGGGTCTTTTGTAGTGGTGATTCTCACGTTTTTTTCTGTTTATCCACCTCAAACTATTTGCTAGAGATTTTAAATTATAATATAAGAAACTGATTCGTCAAGAGTTGGGTTGTTAGCATTTGGAATAGAATAAAAAATAGACCTAAAAATTTGTACTAACGACAAGGGAAAATGTTGATCAACGCTCTATACCTATTTGTCCCATAAAGAAAATATTATTTCAATCACATTAGATCAATCAGCAGGAATATATTGAAACTTTTCTCCATTTTTATACTTGAGTCATTTATCCTAAAAAGGCCAAATTCATGCAAATAATTAAACAACTTACAAAGTAACAAATAATCACTTAACACATGGAACATTTGAGTGAAGTAGGCACCTTTGTACAAGTTTGCTGGAGGGTCAGACTCAACAGCAGAATGAAACTTACCGGTATTAATAATTCCGTCCCTAATTATTTACCTAGCGCTAGCTTTAGCTTTATTATCCTCAGTTTCAAACTCAGCGTTAATTAATGAGGAAAATACGGAATTTACTGTTTTGTTTAAAATTTCCTTATTACAGCGTTGTTTATTTTAATTATCATGCGAGAAAGGTTAGTATTACAATTAAAGCTAAACCCTTGGAATAAACATTAAAGGAAAAATATGAAATTATCCTTAATAGGTATCAGTGTCAACATTTTATTTTCTAGAGTTTGAATAGAATTGAATTGCGGTATTTTATTATTTTGCTTCAACTTTTATGCATTACTTTATTTGGATTACAGTGTCTATCCAGCCAAAAATGAAATGCCGTCGGCTGGCTGTGGGCATTTTCATAAAAAACAATAAGAAGGAAACAATTAAGTTACGTTTATGATTTTTTATTTTTTGCATTTCAATGCTATTTTTATACTTATGATAAATTTAAATAGAAAAATATTGGTAAAGATCAACTCGGCCATGGAAATCCATTGAGCTACCGAGACTTCAACAACAAGTCTCGGTAGCTCAGTGGCTAGAGCATTGGACCGGATTTCTAAAGGTCGTGGGTTCGAGTCCTATCTGAGAATTCACTGGCCGAGTTGATCTTTTCCAATATTTTTCTATTTAAAATTTATCATAAATTAAGTTAGGTATGTCTTGACCGAATGAAGAGTAAGCGGCAAAATATTTCTGTAATTAAGTAAAATAAAGGATTCACTGTATTTGATAGCGACTTAAATCAAGTAATATAGGCAAAATAAACAGAAGTCGATGATTCCTAGACACTACGAAGTAGCACAACATAGTTCACACTAGTGTCTATCTGTATTCACATACTATACTGGCTATCGAGTCAGAGCATTAATTAACTTTTGTGGCTCAAATGAGGTTGAGTATTCAAGTTTAGAATTCAATTAACAGACTGTTTTAGTCTGCGGCCACGAGATCTGCGACAGGCTGAGCGATGGCGGGAGCGGGTCAGCAAGTGACAGTTTGTCTCTCTGCAGGCTGATTATCTAGCAAGAAATCATATATTTTTCTTTCTTAATTAATTACTGGCGTGCTCGCGATAAAATTCGCGAATTTTGCCAATGTCAAGTAAATATATTTTGTAATATATAGAAATTGTACGGTAGATTTAGTTAAAAGTGGAGCCTTACAACACGTGCTATTACGAAAAGAACTCGGGTGAAACTCTCAAGAAATCACCTAGCAACCAGTTTCGCGCTGTCATTAATGTCACATTTTCATATTATATGACAGCCAAAATAGCGACGAAACTGAAACTGAACCGAGTGTTCTTTAGATAATCAGACATCATATCGCCCCGCTCCACTCTCGCCCGTTTCGTGCACGTTGCTTAGTTAAGTTTATTTTAATCGTGGATAGACAACGGAATAGTTTTTGGATCGAAAGCGGAATTAAATAAACGTGGGTTAAATACGAAAAACATCATACTGGTTGTTTACATCGCCGCCGGCCGCCCCGCTCTCGCCATCGCTCCGCCTGTCGCAGATCTCGTGCCCGCAGACAGTCGGTACCATTCCAGCAATGTCGGTATTGTCAGTGCATCCATTAAACGGATACTGGTCTAATAAATTCCGAGAATACTCTGGATTAATATCATAACATATTTGTTGAGCATTTATTTAATTGTATCGCATCGTATTAAGATAGATAATTCTGAGAATCTTAAACTTGGTGAGAAAAGAACGGATTCGCTTTCGGAAAAAATGCGATTTAATTGATGTTATAAAGTGTTAACAGTGTCAAGCTTTATTACAATCAATACAAACTTCATTCTTATTTCAAACCTCTTTTTTTCCTTTTCTTTCTGTTTCACGTACCTACACACGATTTCTCATTGAATGTTTGAACATTCAAGACTTTCATTTTATATATGAACAGTTTTTTTATTAACCTTCTTATTGTTTTATAATGGATTATATTTTGGCAAAATACTTTCCTAATGGCATGTTATTAACTTATGTTTAATTTAACTCTTTAAACACAATCAACATTAACAGCTATAATACTACATAATTGCTGTTTGATTAGAATTCCGTTCATAATTAGTATAAAGCGTAAATGAAGTACACATAAGAAGAAATTCAATTTAGTGTTGCAACTATCGATAGTATAGAAAGGCAGTATGGGATTATCGATAGTACAAGACATGACTATACTTTTAGTCATTGCTACCTAAGTTTTTAAACGTTGGTTCGTAACTGCTATGCTATTTCTACTTTCGAAACAGTAACAAGTAGGGGTCTATACTATTGATATTCTATTTGGTTTCGAAGGTTAGCTATCGATAGACGAAGTATTGAAAGTATAGCAACACTACACTGAGCGAACAATATTATTTCTGCAGTATTGTTTGGCTATCCTTAACAAAACATATTAACCGACTAGCAGTTTATTTCCTCGTGGCACACGAATACTTCGTTGTCTTATTAATTTTTTATGCCTCATGTATTGTTTCACTTTCTTTTATTGCTTAATAAAACTTTTTGAAAGAACCATAAACGTAATAAATGATCAGACTGTCGTAGGAGTTGTTTGAAAGAAAATTTACTCACTGAACAACTCAAATTCTTTTTCCTGTATTACCTCTTACCAAGTATTTTTTATTAATTTTAGTAGCTTTTTATATGTTTTCTATTCTGGTACCAAATTTTCTGTGGTTTTAAGATATGCGAACTTGAATGCATAGCAATATTATTTGCATTGATTAAGTTAACAACGGTGCTTTGAGAAATGCATTATTTCCCAACTAGTGAGTTACGTTAAATGCCAAAATTTTGCGAAATTTTAATTTCTCAAGTATTACTATTTAGTAAACTTATTATGATGTACAAACTAAGGCGGACTTTTACCAACTGATATTAAATACGTTTAGAGCTCAACAGAATATCGCTTTGTCACTTATGACTTCAATCGAATGACTGAAAAGCAATATCATTTTAAATATGTTGAGTTTTAAATGTGTTATTGACAGTTGGTGATAGTGGCCCTAAGACTGTCTTTGAAATAACAAATCATGTCAGTCAAGTTTATAAACTGTCACGTACAGCTCTTATTTACTTTATCAATATAGGTTTGATTTACAAATATACCTATATCTATATTTACAAATTCATCTCCGTAGCATTGACTTACGTTCGCCAAATAATCGAATACAACTGGGTCCAAGTAACCCCTCATATATTTCATCTCTCGGGATTCTGTATCAATGGATCCTAATGGCGTGGACTGGATCCTTTGTGCGTCCCCACCCTTATCCAATTTGACCGAGTCAATGTCCGAATTAACTAACGCATATTGAGGATAACACCTTCGCAAAAAATGGTCTTTCGCCTCCATACTGAAGTGACTTGAATGGTAGCGTTGAAATAGTTTTCATAATAGTTTCATTGTTTCCCAGGGGGCCTACTGCCATCTCTTGGCGCAATATTGTTTCAATCTTAGCATGCTATTTCGTACTACAAACTTCTTGCTTATTTTTCCTTTAGAAGTTTTGTAACGTCTTCGCTCAATCATCGCCTTCACAGTATTCGAACGATCATTTGACAACTTTAATTATTTGTTCCTTGGCAGGAATAACAAACTTTTACTTTATGTGAAATGTTAATTCCATCAGTAGGTATTGTAACAAAGCGCTCTTATGACATGAACCATTATGTTTATAAGATTGGGTTAGCCACCTGGTCTACTTCGGAAGCTAGAGTTCAAATGTTAGATTTCATTTATTGCCATTATATTATTTTATTTTAACTGATAGAATATTCAGATCATTGGCAAATATCAAGGCAAACATTTGAAAGTTGTTGCGACGTGAAACTCGTTCTTACAGTTCAAATGAAAAGTTTGTGATAATGTTCTCGAACTTTATTTATTACCACACATACTAGAGAACATAAAGTTTCATAATTAATTGTAACTTGACTGAACGTGTAACAACTTGTATGAACAAGCAAACAACGATGTTTTGATGTGCCATTTATAAAATACTAAGTAGATGTTATATTTTAATTAAAAAATCGTCTACTAGAAAAAAAAACAACCAGTCTCTTTATTTATCTGAATGCAAAACATTTAATCTCACTCAATACTGTATTTTTTTATTCAATTTGTGATCTATTCTATATTATCGTATAATCGTAATGTTGAAAAGTCCAGGGAGAAATGGGCTAACCCGCCGAGCGGGTCCAATGCGGATTATATAAAAGGTTTTCAAAGTTCTATTAATTGTTGTTAACTAATGAAAAGTAATGGAAAAAAAAGTATTTTAAAAACGTCAATAATGCGGAATATTTCTAGTCTAAGAGGGCGAGAGAAAAGTGAATTTGTCAACATTGACTTAATAAAAGTAAAGATGTCGATTCTTTATTTACGAATATTTCATCACAAAAATAAGTTTTTCATCTGTTGTTTAATGTCTATATCAGATTTTTGTGCGATCAAATCTTGTTAGAAGCCGGAGTTACAAATTTCCGGCACAGGAAATTCGTATAGTTTACTTAGCTACTCAATATAGACCCGAAGCGCCCGTCAAATATGATTTGTATGTATTGAACCCTTGGAAATGAGCGAACAGACATTGTAAGGACTTGATAATTTCAATATAAATTCTGTAGACGACCTTAAAATTTGGTGTTTATACTACCATTAGTAGGCGTTATGTTATGTATATTGACACAATTGATTGACTATAATAAAATTGCCAGGATATTTAAAATCCCTGTCAACACAATCATATTGACTCTAGCGTTGAGTCAAAAGAAAGGTCGAAACAACTACGGTATCAATGACAAAGATAGGACACTTTTTCAGCACACTTCTTATTTGCAAATCGTGTGTGTACTGCAAAACATAGTAAAATCACGTGGCGAGCGTACATACCGGTAGAAAGTAGCTTACCTCCTTGGATCACTCTCATTCAGCCATATCGAACAGGTTACAACTCGTTATACATACACACACAAGGAACCCAGTCCCAGAGTCTCGTACACACAAATGTACCAACACACACAAACAAAAAAGCTGGACTTACGCTCCGGTGCAGGTCAACTCGGCGCATCATTTTTTCGTGTTGGAAGTTGGAACTGGTTTTGTTAACTATAACAAAGGGATACCAATGAGTCAGAGTGGGGTGTTCGATATTGTTTTGGCGTAATCAAACCTTGTTTATCAAGAAAGTTTTTCTAACCTCAAAAGCGGTTAGTAGTAGTATAGCAACTTTACAATGTACCACTGCCAAATTAGGTATCGTACCTACGCACATACGCGTTTCGCTTTTGTGTACTGAACTTTCTAAACTATTGTAGTCAGAATATACGATGCATAATGCTCTCTAAGATAGTCTGTGACAATGTGTGTCTCTTCCTTTGATTTATTGCTTTTGCGAACACGTGTGTGGTTTGAGAACGTTCATCGTTTGACGAGGGACGTATACCTGCTTTTGAAATGCGCCCCTTACTACGCTGGCGGAAAGATGACAATAAGTTTGTTCAATAGGGAATTTGGTATTTGCTGTTCGTAAGATTTAACGCTACACGCTTCATCAGTTTGAACAGAACAGTGTATTTTATTTAAGCTAAGTTAAAATACGGTTTTTCTGTACAAAAAACGTTTAAATCGTTACGAGAACAATAAATTTTCGTAGAACCTCGCCAAGTTTCACCTAATTAATTTTCTGATCTTCATCTCGAAAAGTTTGGATAGAGTTAATAGGTTTTGTCTTTTAAAGATTTAATATTTGGTTTGACGGACATATAGATTTCATTAAATGCAACATAATCGATTCAATATATGCGTAAGAAGCCTATTCACTAGCGTTATTTCCATTAAACCTCGATAGTTATTTCATCAGTACGGCCGGCCGTACAATGTCGCTCCGTTAATAGTTAACTGTCCTACACAATAGTCTTCTACCTGCTCGGGCATTTCATCATAAACATTGTTTAAGTGATTTTACACTGCCGTAATAGCATCTATAGAAGCAGCATTCTCATAGTTATTGGAGCCGCTTGCCTTTATACTTCCCTCAAGGTTGCCCGAGACCTCGAGGACAAGGCGAAATCATATTTCATTTTCAAGAGCTTATTACCTCTAACGTATTGTTTTCTCTAGTGCCGGCAGATTATCAGTGTTTTTAATGTCTCTTGATAACAAATAACAATGGCTTTTAATTTTTTGCGTTGGTAAAAACATAATTATTTTGAAATTACTTATTCTGTGATAAAGAAGGTATTAAAAATTACAGCTATTTTCGAGTGAACGATTGCCGATTTGGGTTGAATTTAAAATACAGATAAGTGTTGGCATTAAGACTTTTTCGTTTTTAGGATACCTGTTAAGAGGAAGAATTTGAAAATTAGTGCTGTCTTTATTTATTGTTTAAATTAAGTCAGGGGAGAAAGAGATACGAACAGGTCCACGCACGCCACTCGAGCCGTGGGAATCGGTTGAAACAAGGCTTCTGCCATACCTTACGCTGATGATTGGCGATTGTTCTTAAATGACCCTTTACGTTTTACTCTTGTTTTGTTCGAGAACAAGTTATTTATAGTTGTGTTTTGTTTTTCATCGTTTTTCGCTTGATCTTTCGAATTTTGTCATGTCATATTGTTGTCATAAAACTAATGATCAATTCAAAAGGAACTAAACAAGAAGTAAAAATATAAAAGATTTTGATAAGCAATACCAAAGGAAGGACGAAAAGTTAAATATTGTTTTGTATATATTACACTAAAAGTGAAAGAAAGATAAATATGAATTTAAAACGAACAAACCTCAAACTTTGAAGCGGCGGGATCGGCATCGGCTTCGTAAATTCAAACCATGTTTCATTTAAAAATCTATCACCAAAAAATGAATGCGGCGCGGGGCGTCCTGTAATCGATTCGTAATGACTTTTTAATATACCTCAGTGGCTCAATTTTAGCGCGAATGGTATGACATAACAAGAAATGTATCTGTATATAACATTATGTAAATAGTCTTTCTCAGCTGATTTCGTAACTGTGAAGAATGGCTGGGGGCAAGCAATGGAACGAGCACGCGTGGCTTGTCATATCCCGCATTCTGGCTCTACTGATAGCGGCACATCTATGAGTGTTAGCTACCGACCGCGATATCACCCGTGACGAATTTTTTTATGAAAAACGGGGAGACGCTTAGCCTTCATCGTGTGCCTGATGTTAAGTAATGATAAGACTGAAGGTGGAAGTGCGCCTGTCCCGGAACCCTCATCCACTGAGGAACTTGCTATCTTATCTCTTACTGCCGGAACACAACAATGCTGAAAAAATTGTCGTCATGGCGTACGGCGGACTTACAACAAGTCCTACCATGAACCTGAGAGTTGTCTGTGTTCTCTTCAACGTTTTGGTTGATCCACTTACCCCAGAATACTTGAAGTCTAGATTTCAGTTCTTGGGTTCTTCTCATCCACGTGACCTTCGCTCTAGCAGTAATCTCATTTTAAAAATTCCCTCCCACACTTCTGGCTTTGTCTCCGACTCTTTCTCCCTTACTGCAATTCGACTCTGGAACGCCCTCCCCTTGGACATTCGAAAAGCCCCCAGCAAGTTTGTGTTTAAGAAACTGGTCCGTGAACACTATCTTAAATCCCTACGCTGATCCCCTTCATCTCTGACATAATGAGTCCTTATATATTTTATATGTATGTATTTATGTATGTATGTTAAATATTTATATTATGTAGTATGTTTATGTATTATTTGTTAATTAAATACCCTTAATTAGCTATTCCCACTTTTGTTACAATATTCTGAATTTATGTTTTATAGTACTACTTTATTGCCGATACGGTAGGTCTAACACCTTTTACTGGTTGACTGGTAGAGAATGCCTGATGGCATTAAGTCCGCCATTTGCTGTATTTTTTATATTGCAATAAAGAATAAATAAATAAATAAACTATGTTACTAGTGGTTCTGTGAGAACAGTACTGTAGACCTCGCGTGCAAAGTTAGTGCGGATATGCTATACTTTAATGCAAATGTTATACCTACAACAAAAGTAACCAAGAAAGTACAATTTTAAATTTCACGTGCTTGAATTTTTTGAACAAAATAGGGATAAAGTTTTAGTGATTAAGTACTCCCGTTCTCTTGGATATAGTTCTAGGAGGTCGAGTGTCTAGTCTAGGGTTCGTCTCGCGAACGCGGAAAGGATTGCGTAAAGATATTTCCGAATAGGTCCAAAAATAAAAATCCGGCCATACCTATACATCGCTAGCAAACTAAAACTTACCCCTCAAAAATCGAGCAAATCTAAACAATTAATAAAACGATAAACTAAAGTAAACATCCACAGAGCAGTAGAGAAAGCATTAAGTCTTTAGTCAGAAATTCACATGGCTTATTTTATTTGTTGAATTTCTGAATTACTATTTACAAGGTTTAAGTATATTTTATTTACATTGAGTTGTTTATTTGCGAAAGAGGGAAACTCATAATAAATGACGTGCAGATTGTGAGCATTATTTAAGAAACTTTGCACATGAAAACGGTGTCTGACAGAGCTTTGAAAGTAAGTACAGTTATAATTAGTAGACTAGAAATTTGGCATTAATTTAAGCAGGTATTATGAAGAAGGCATCTACGAAACAATTTTTCATAATTCACACCCTAAAAATTGTAGGAGAGGAAATATTACGTATGAAAAATCTGTCTAAGCAAGCGAAGTCGCAGGCGGGTGCTAGTCTTCAATAAAACATGTTAAAACACTTTCATTTTACAGTTATAGTACAGCCAGCTGAGTTGAACTCTTGTAAACAATAGAATCAGAGCGTGTATAGCGATATTGCAAACACATTTTTTTTACTAGAAATCATACCACGGAATCCATGGAATGAAAATAAAAGCTAGTAAATATACTATCGTTTCCATACTCATGCAGCAATTGATTTATATCTTATCTTCATTTATATTTTAACTAACATCCGTGTAATTTTTACACTAAAACATTCTACTGTTTTCCACGTATTGAATTTGTTGTGTCAACGCCTAAATTTTCATAATGGTGCTTCCGAGGTTTAAATTTAAGAATTATTTTACATCAGCTAAGTATTTTTTTTTATAAAAACAAAAACTAGTGGCCACCTCCGGTTTACCCACGTGGTTTTATGTAGATTCTTTAAAATAACTGATAGAGAATTTTTCTTAACCTTCCTCGTCTCTACGTTACGTTACATTAAATAATTATAAGTAGGAGGTATACTTTATTACTTACAAACAAAGCAACTACAATAATTTCAAAAAACGTGACTATTCTAGATATAAATCACACTGATTTTATTTTTGGTGCCACTGAGAACAACTCGTGAGTGAGGCGATTTTTTTCTAGTATTCATTTAATAATGATGTTTTAATTTTTTTAATAATGTAATATAATAAACCGATTGACAAAAAAATTTGCGACTAAATTTCTAAGTTGGGTTACGGAAAAACTAGTTAATATCATTTTAGATTGGCGACTAACCCCCATATTCTAAGTCGTTCCTCCGAAACTTTTTACACTCCACTCAACCTCGTCGTGGGTAAAAATGGTAGTGTGCGCTTGACCTAACACGGAGTGGCTACGTACTCTTTGGATCCTCCAGGTCCTTACGGAGTTATGACTTAGAATACCGATTTCAAGGAGTATTTCGAAGAGGTTTTCAATGAGGTTTCGTTAAGTCGAGGACGAGTAAGTTTTGGAGGAACGACTTAGAATATGGGTGTAAGTCGCTCACCTAGTATTTTTATCGCTCAAAAAGTTTTTTAGTCGATCGGTTAATTATTACCTTTTAATAATTATGTTTTACTAAAAGTTGAACAATGTTGCTCAGCTGCATCGAGCTCATTTATTTTTCGGAGCGTTACTGTACCGTTTGCTATGGAGCGCTAGTTGCGCTGCGTGCGCGCAGAGACAGGTAAACCGGTACCGAGGTCGTTGCTCGCCGCCAGATGTCGCACTTGCTCTGATGGACCACGGGAATTAGGACGTTGTACAGTCACGAGCAATTATAATATGTCAACAATATACAACCTTGTCACATTACAATATTTTATTGTCATTTGTGGACCCTGAGACGTGGACGCTTTGTTTTCGTGTTTCGATGTGATAAGGTGGTATAGTGTTTAGATTATTCCTCGTGCCTGTACAATCAACGGCTACTAGGGCTTTAACAAAATGTAAAATTTCTTTAGACAATTCCGAACGCAGCGACTAACGTCTTAAAGATGAAAACTGATTGGAGTTTGACAGTTTTGTAAAGCCTGACCTGCTGTTTGACCGTACAAAACTGATTAAAGGTGAAACTAGAATTTGCGTCCTTCCAGGATGTAGGAAGAGTCCCCGTGGAAAAAGATGTATTTAGGATATAGGTAATAACAGGAGTGTGTGTCAAGGATAGGTAGGATCATTTTACGGCTGATTGAATCAGCACGCACAGCACTGGAGTTGATAGACAAAATAACTGTCCGTACATAACTATCTGCAAATTGATTAAGAGAAAAAGAGGATGCAAGGGTTGGCAGGTTTGAAAGATATTGCAAAGTGTTACGTGGCGTAAGTAAAAACTTACGCCATCAATAGGCAGTGACGTTGTAAAGTGACTGTTTAGTTGGTCAAAATTTACGTTGTTTTCAGTGACATTAATTTGAGATTTGCCAACACCAAGAGTTTTGAGAAATTTCCATACTTTCGCTGGATCTTCATTTTCTTAGGCTGATGGATGTGGCGTCTTTGAGCGTCCCTTTCCACATGTTACGCCGGTTTCTAGCACGAATCATATTTCTCTCATTCCGTTCCGAAGGATAGAGTTTAAACCTGGCCTTTGTCCAGTTCTTTTTGTTTATCAGCGACCGAATCTCATTGCATAGCCAAGGTGCTGGGTGATGTTTAATTTTGACACGTCTGACAGGAGCATATTTATCGTAGAGTTCAGTAATCCGGCTATTGAAGAGATCAATATGTTCATCTACAGAATTGGAGGAGAAAAGTGCCGACCAGTCTATGTTACCAGCGTCTTCAAGTAGACGATCTCTGTCAATGTTGTTAAAACTACGCTGAATCTGAACAGTGGGTTTAATTTTAGGAGGACGAACACGGTATGACAAATACACCAGATCGTGATAAGAGAAGGCAACTGCAGAAGGTTGCTCATGTTTGACACTACCACTACCACTGTTACCTACCTATATCTGCGAATAAATGAATAGAATTGAATTGAATTGTGGGAGAAGAGACAATCATAAGGTCGAGAAGAGAAGGAGTACAGTTGGGAAAATGATGAGTAGCATTTAAGGGTTAAAATATGTCAATTGGAAGAATTTACAACAGACGTAAGTTATTTGGCACGGAAATATTTTTTTAAAAGAACAATGTTGAAGTCTATCTAATGGGTGATTTATTATAATTAATGGTATGAGAATTAGGGGCTGAAATTTTCTAGGAGTTGTTCGAACGACTCGAAATAGTCAACTCGTAAAGAAGGGCTATAATAAATGCCAAGAAGAAGTTTAGAGTGGGACTACAGACCTATATCGAGATAGACAAAAAGTATTTGTATTAGTAATTAGATAATAAGGGTCGATTGCACTATCTAACTTTAACGATAACTTTAACTTTAATGGTGGAAAAATGTATAGATTTGTCAGTTTTGACAACCATAAATCGGTTAAAGTTAACTGGTGAAACTCTGCTAAGTATCTTATCTTTTGAAACTGAATTCAACTCAATACAATTGTTAAATACATTAAGTTAAATGTTAAACGGTAGTACATTACATCACTGATTAAATAAACATTACGAATCTTTTTCGTTTTAGTTTGTTTGCGTAAAAATAATGAGGCAACAAAAAAGTATCCACAGAAAGAGCCATAAACTGAATTATGTAAATTAGATTTGCAGCCCAAAGTCTTCAGTGCTTACGTAGACGGATGACACGTAATTATCAGATCAGCATATTTAAGGTTTCAGAAATCAGCTAAACCTTTAATTATATTATCTGGAGATACCGTACAACAATCTGTACGAATAAGCATATTACGCAATTGATGGATTAACTAATAGTATTTCAGAAACGTAAAACTATATTGTGGTTCTGTAAAAGACGTATGTTTCTATACAATAGTTTTCTCTATACACGTTGTAATTAACTTTCTTTGGATGCTTGGTTAAAAAATACCTGTTTTCATGTCTCCGCAATCACAAAAAACCATTATTACGATAGTGAAACTTCATCGTTTAAGTACTAATATTTTTTTAATAGATCACCGTTGTAAATTGTAGCTGCTTTAAGTTATTTCTTTCGTGAGACCACAGAAACATAGTTTTTGGTCGAACGTACCGTGAGAAAGCGTTGACACGAACAGTAGCCAAAAAGTGAGAGCATCTGATCACGTTCGTGACTCAATTTTGGAGCCAATAAATATTATCGAGAGCACACCTTCTCTTTCTTGAACGGCCGTGGAGAAATAAGTAAGAAAGGGACGGCTGAGATTCCTTTAGAGAGCGATACTACCTCTCTCATTATTTCGTATAATTAGTCAAAATGTGTTGCCAAATTAAAAACTGTTGTTATAATTTTTTTAAACATTTTCGAAGAATATTTTAGCTAGATAACGACGACGATTTTTTTTTTTACACTTTTTTGTTTCTTGATTACGATCAAAGCAGCTTTGTTTATGTTTTCATAAATTTTATAACACATTGTCCACAGTCCACACACAATCTGGTACTAGCAAAGAATTTATTTTGGCGTAAAATAAATGAAATGCTCGCAATTTATTAGAACATTCAAATAAATTTATTAACGCATATTTTTATATACGAAATTCTGTTTCATTTGTTTCAGGTTTGTACACGGGAGCTATACTGCGTTTCATTAATTAATTCTGTAAGTGGAACCAAATATAAAGTAATATAATTTGTTATATATCACATTATTTTAGTTTATAGCTTACAATCTATGGTAATTTTGATATTTTCATGACTTCTTTCTAGTACGTTTATATTATTTCATACACTTCATATATTTTTATTCAAAGTAATATATTATAGGACTGAAAATTTAATAAAAAAACTAATTTAATTACTCTCCTGTCCTGTTATCTATGCCATATTTTTTGTCGTCAATAAAGACTTTCTCTGCCTTGTAACATGAAGGCCGGTAAGGTCGTGGCCTGCGGCTTGAACCTAGATTCAAATACAAAAGACAACACAGTTTGCTTTTATTCTTAGAAAAAACGAGTTTCTTTTTTTATATAATTTACAATGTTTCATGTTTACTCTTACAAATTATATTTTGTTGGATAAAAAAGCAAATTGGAACAAATACAAAACTCTTTGCCAAATATTGTAAGTATATCCCTCTAGTTAAAAGTCTTCTGTTTTTTCTCCTTACCCTCGACAATAAAATATATTTATGCAAAACAAATTAATGAAATAAGTAATTATTTGTAACACCTTTTAAATAACGAAAATAATTTTAATTAATAAAATGAAGACACGTGACTGGCAAATATGTATCTCATATTTCACCTGCTAAAACATAAGTTACAAAAAAACTGTTGTGTTGACGTTTATAACGCTGCAGCAGTTAAAAAACTATAATACAGCTAATTAAGAAAAAAATACTCCAGCTTAGGACTTATAGAACTTGTTTGGAAATGATGCATTGTAAATTGGCAACTCGACTATATATCGATCAAATTCATAATACCTCATATTCGCCAGATATAAAAGGACTTGTACTAATTTACATTAATTTAAATTATGTATAAATTAACAATTAGCAACTATATTACAATCATAACATACGTAAGGCTATTTAACATAACAATTCATATTCAAAGTTTACTTCCAATGTAAGTAATATTATTACGGAGTTTAACGGTAACATTGTATAGGGAAACGGATGTTTTCATAAAATCCAACATTGCTATCCCTCCTTATATGTGCGCATAAATCTGCTATATTCAGAACTTGCTATGTAACAGCACAATATCCATTTAAATAAGTGAAAACATCGGCCAGAGCCAAGTTTTTGTTGATCTATTGTTGTATTCACTCACACAAAGATGAACTACGTAACAGTATTTTGCGCAAATTTAATACTGAGAGATTAATGGCTTACGAAGATTTGTAAGTACTAAGTAATTTTTTTATATGAATATGATTTTTTATCATATATTTTCTTATTCTCTACTTTACGGCCTTTAGAATACCTTCACGTGTGTCATTTTTAATATAGGTAGGTTTTCCGTTGTTCAAATAAAGACAGCGATGTAAAGAGTAAAGTCTGCAACTTCCTTTAAGTCAATGATACATCTACCTTTAGTAATACACAAATAAAGATATGATATTCGAAACGCGATCTTTATTGTATCAATCATAAAATAAACAAAACATGATTTACGTATTGAAGTGAGTTACGTAAATCGGAACGCGCGTGCCATAGCAATAATAACAATAAGAAGAAAGCACTGCCATTTCCAAGATGGGGCAGGCCGCGGAGTCACGTACGGGTTACGGGTACGACGGTTTATTCCGCTTTCCAGTTTTCATCAAGTGAATAATAAATAAAATACATTTGGTTTCTTCGTCTGAGTACGTTCTGTCTGAATGCGTTCCGTTTTGCTGAATTGACGCTCTGCGTTTCGCTGGTGGCGGAGAAACAGAAATGCGGCCACATCTGAAAAGAACACTATGAAATCGTTTCTATCCTGTTAAAACTTTGTATCTTTCATAAACATCACTAATTTTATTACCAATGTCAAGATAGATGATGAATTTCATTACAATATGAAACTACCCATTTGGATTTCGTTAATGTCAAGTTTTACATTAATGAAATCCAAATGGGCACCGCCACTAAAAAGAAGAAGAAGAATATGTTTATGACACAGTGTCAACAATACTTATGAAATTTGAACATCTATCAAACAACAAGTCAAAGATGAAAATGATGCATGGTTAGAAATGAAATGTCACTAATCAAATTACATAGGTACTTACACCTAAAACTCCTAATAACTATACAGTACCTACATTGCATTTGTCTGTAAAAGCGTAAGAAGTCTGAATTCGATTTATCCGCGTATGGTCCAATCAAAGCTAAGGGTAGGTAGTATAAAAAGGCTTCATAGGTGTCATTAAAGCAGTCTCAGTTAGAAATTCGGCGAGCGTGCCCGCGGGCGGCCGCCCAATTGCTCGTCTGTATACCTGCCACGCACCCGATCACTCAATAAATCTAACAAGGGTTTTATTTTATTATATCGAGCCAGGCATTTAAGCGATTGCTATGAGGAAAATTCTCGGGCGTCTCAAATTCATCCATATTTTTTGAGTTGGTGTGCTTTGATTTCGAGCGCCTTTTGTTTCATGCCAACTAACCTTGCTTAAGGTTAGGTAAGCTAGTAGTTTAACAATATAAAAGCACTCTTATTTAGGTTAGTATTCCCTAATCATCTCCTTGTGTATCTCCATTCTGTTTGAAGTCGGTGCTAATATTTTTAACCGACTTCCGAAAAGGAATTCTCAATTCTTTTGATATGTTTTTTGAGTAAGTATTCATTGAAGGGGAATAGGACATAGTTTTTTTCGCAAAAATATATTTTTACGTTAAAAATTATTTAAATAATTCTCCTCATCCAATCTATCTCTGTGACAAAATTTTGTTGTTCAGGCGTGAAAAGTTAACAGACAGCAGTTGCGAGGGGTCGAAATATGGAGATGGTATGCTGGACCAAGAAAAATCTCAAATCAGACATTAGAGAAAATAAAACATTTTGCTCTCTTTGCAAGCGCCTAGCATCCACTTATATTTAACTAATTGGTGACCATATTTTATGACATAATTATTATGAACTGCATGATGGATTGATGGGGTGGGTTTTCTAAAAGGCCCTTCGTCACTGACAGACAGATAATCAAGTTTTGAATTTCTTATATAACATATATTGTAGATACGTTAACCATCGACATCTGTTGCGGGTGAGAACCCCCCTTGTAAGTGTTAATTACAAATCCTTTACACGGGAAAACGGTAAAGCCCAAGGGAGGCCTTCGAAGCATACCCTTGGCAATTTGCGTCTAGGTAACTTAAAGACGTTTCTGTCCATTATTCGGAGAGAGAAAGGTAAAGAGATTTTGTACAGACACACCACATATTTTAGTTATTTAATCATCCGCATATTTTTTTCTAAAAATACTAAGTACTTGTGTTCTCTGTGTCTCACTGTTGCGGTATAGTTGCATGGCAGCTCTATAAGACGGTGGTCTGTCTTTGATGTTGTGGTCTAATATCATGACAGCTTCGACACGAATTTCACTTCCTTGCCTTTTTGTATGTGCCACAACGCACCATGGCCGTTTTTAAAGTGTCATGATACAAATTTTTGTTGTTGTCATGGAAAGTGATCATAGCAATTTTTTTTTTCTATTCGGAAGATAAAGGAGGTTAACTTTAGAATTTCATACCTCTTTATGCGAAACTCAGTGTTTGAGGAATCCACCACAGTATTATAACATTTTAATTCCTCAGACGTGCTTCATATTTCGGCTCCCTGTCTTAGGAGGGTAATGACGACATTTTCCCGACACAAATATCCAGGCGTCTTATAAACACATTTGCCGACGGCTGAATATTTTACGCGCCATCATGCGCAGAGGCGACGCGAATCCCTGCGGATCCAATTTATCCTATCGACTTATAAATGTCGTGGAACAATCGTTGAACAGAGCTGATCGAGATCTGTCTGGCTGGGCACAACACGATGTGCCGGCATTTCGTGATGTGCCCGATAAAAAGTTGGGCAGATCGATGAGAAAAACCTATTTGGCGATTTTCCCTACAAGTCACTTGGCCACTTTGAGATATAGCTGGGCCTTGGCTGGGTACATCGAGATATGGCTGGCTGGCTGGGCGCATCATAATGTAGTTCCAATCCAAGATGGTGGCGTCACAACAACCGTTATATTTCAAGGGATTTGTATTTTTTACGTATATTTAAAGTATTAGATTTAAAAATCTTATATTTTAGATTTAAAGGAACTTTTATTTATGAGTTTACCAATTACATTTTATTTGCTTAATTTGGATGGAAACATTACGGAAATCGATTTGCCCAAACATGACCGGGTGAATCGTCAAATGTTATGCTTCGTCAAATGATATGGCGGGGATAAGACAGACAAATCAAGAAATGACTGGCTATCGTGATGTTCTCAGGCAGATCTCGATTGGCCCAGTTTAACGGTTGGCCTACGACATACGTTGAACCAACCAACATTGCACTCGCACGCTTGCGAATTTGTTCAAAAGCGATAAACGAAATCGCTAAAAGGCGATAAGGTCTGCACGTCAAGAAACTGCGGTTACATACGTCTTGGAATTGACGTTGGAAAGTTCTATAAATTGCGTGCACAATCTCTGCGAAGGTTTCTCTTATGTTCGATTGCCTGGATTTATTTGATTTCATAATCTTCTCTGTTTGTGGAATTAATAAAAAAAATGGTAAATACTGTCGTTTCTTGTGTATGTCTGTCTACGTTTAGGTAGGTTATAACTTACTGCCTTTTTAACGAATAATTTGGTAACTACGCTATGTTTTATATCCATTGTTATAATTATATTTAATTTATCATCATAAAAAATATGTTTTTCTTAAAGGTTTTTCAAAATTAAATTTTGATCATATAACTACTACCTAGTTAACACACATTACGTAATCCTAGTGAGTTACATTCCAATTGTATTTTTTAATAATTTTTTGCAAATCAACTCAACTATAAAAATCTGAATCGAAAGATAAAAATAACATTATAGTAATTGTATAAAAGAAGATTATCATTACGTACGTTAAACGTATGTATACAATGTATATTAGGAACCACTTTTCATTATTCGATAGATATTTACTTGTGATAAGGAGATGACTAAAGATCTTCACTGGTATTTAAGATAAAAACAAATTGACCATCCGGACCACAACGATAATTC
Source organism: Chrysoteuchia culmella (assembly GCA_910589605.1). Lineage (NCBI taxonomy): Eukaryota > Metazoa > Arthropoda > Insecta > Lepidoptera > Crambidae > Chrysoteuchia > Chrysoteuchia culmella. The sequence continues at coordinate 11,811,663 of OU342650.1, read as the reverse complement.
AATTCTTTTATGTTATTCAATAATAGTTTTAACTATTTAATGAATTAATGAATTATTATTTATTTCAGTTTAAATATCGTACATTACAAGTAGGGTCCCACAAAACCACATATGTAATAACAGACTATATGACTTTGGTTTTCTTATACCAAAATAAGTATATTCTGAACTACAAAGACAATTATCATTAATATGCCGCGTACAAAACAGTGTGATAGCGACGTTCAGAGTTTTTTTCCTGATGATTTGTACTTTGATATGTAAGTTTTAACTACGCGATTGGGAGCAAAGATGTAGTTTCTTGGTGCCTCTATATTGCTTATCTTTGCCCTTGATCAACCAAGCAATCATGCTGCATGCTCTTTATGTTTCTCAGTTGCTTGCTCTTTGTTTCCTGTAGATACAATATTGACAAAAGATTCTACCCAATCATCTGCTGCGTCGTTTCCTGATTCCATTACATGAGCAAACATTAGTGGCGTTATTATAGCTATTATTGAGCTATCAGATTCATCTTCAGTAGATTTTATGGCGTGTGTTTTGTATAATGTTTCGGGCAGCTGTTTTATCAGCGGAAGCCATGCGTTCATTGTTGGCAGCCGGCACTGGGTCATATTCAATATCGTTCAGCACAGCTTTAATTAATAGTTGGGTTTTAATACAAAGCTCCATTATGAGAGTGAAATGTTGGCTGGTTTGTTTTCCAATGCGATGCATTTAATTTAAAGTCTTTGGCTTTGTAGGCGTAATTGTTTTAAACTTACCTGGTGGAAAATGATTTTAAAATATTATACATATCTATATACATACACACATAAAGAATAACAGTCTTTTGTGTATGTATTGTTACATCTAACATCGTTACCTCCAACATTTAATCAACCTCTCACTCAGGCATTGGAAAATGAGATACAGTAGATATTTAATTGTTGTGAGACTGCCAGCCTTGCTGCTGCCCGCAGTTTCACCCGCATGGTTCCCGTTCCCATGGGAATATCAAGACAAAAATATCCTATGTTACTCTCCGTCCTTCCAACTAACTCTATGCTAAACATCAAGTCGATTGGTTGCTTAGTTACGGCGGAATGGAAGACAAACAAACACACTTTCGCATTTATAATATTAGTTAGGATTAGTTAAAAACTTATTGATGGCAACATCACAAAAATCTTTTATTTATAAATCTTGAATAAGTTAAATATTAGTATAATATTCTTTCTATAAAATATAAACGGTGGTTATTCATTTTCTGCTAAGGTTTGTCAATAAATGAGCTAAAGACTCATCAATATCAAGGTGAGCAAGAGCTTTACTCCTACAAAAGTTCAAGTATTAGTGACTGTGATGGTTCGTAAAACCGATCTATAGTTTATGTAAACCGACGAGTGAAAGGCACTGCAACCTACGGTGACTGAGTTAACCTTACTCAATTTCATGCAATTTGAACTCTATTCTCTTTTGAATAGAGTTTAAAAACGATAGGGATTAGAGGAAATAATTGCGGATGCTATACTGTTTTACTTTGTCCGGTTGGTCTCTGGTCAGTGCGTTCTATTACGGCAATAAGCACAATAAGATATAGATAAAGCAGCGTGTAATATTACTTAAACATAAGTTAAGTTGAGCGGCAAGTTTTGGATATGGATATCGAATGTAGAAATAATTTTATAACATGAGATATATTTCCATCTTTCATACATTACATGATAATTTAAGATGAAACTTAATATTACGTCTTTATCGTGTGCGATAGTCTGCCACATTACGAATATATTCATCTCTAGGTAACATCATAGCATTTCTGTGGTTTGAGAACTGATAAGTACCTACGAGTACATACACCGTATGTTTATGCTATACGAAACGCAAGTTAGTACTTCAAAACTATTAAACAAAAAGAATGTATTTAATAAAACATTATTTTTAACTTACGGTACCTAAACCATAATGGCTTTGAACTCTTCTCAGAGCGGATGGTAACAGCCGTCAAGCAATCACGCGAAACAATTTGTAAGCAAAAACCGTGAAATTGTAATTTTTCGAATTTTGTAATACAAAATATTGAAAGAATAGAAGAAATTCGTGGACCTTTTCGAATAACTGTTAGTGACAAGATTTAACCGTTACAAGTTAGAAAAATACTTTAAATAGCTTAGGAAATGTGTTATATTTACTATCTTAAAATAAAAGCTTCCCTATGAAAAATAGTTCTTTAGAATCTAATACGATTTTATCTTATCTCTTATTATCTCGTACAATTTTGCAGGCAAACGGGAACAATATTAACAAACAAACTCAATAAAAGCCAAACTAAAATAGTTTAATCCATCTTATACTATCGTAAATATATCATTACATTGATTAAACTTGAATTCGGTTCGCTGGTCTTATAAGAGTATAAAAGTGACCGAACCAATAGTTCGCGGGTCAGTAATGATTTGTTGGTAGCCGTTCGGTCTACACTACACCATTCTTTTGTGACCGGCCTCGTAACTCTCAAAAGTATTTCTCTACGAGCAATAGAGGAACTTTTAGCGGAAAATACGAGCCAAGTTTCCTTTACCTTGGCTAGCAAAAAATCTGTGTCCCGCCGGGCGGCCTTACGCCCAGACACGATAAAATTTACATGTTTCGCTTTCAGGCTTTATTTTATTTTAAAGGGTGAAATAAGATGGCCTTACGCAAAGAGAATATTCAATTAGAGACAGCTCTTAGATTTATGAAACAGGAGTGGGCGTAAGAACTTGTTTTTATGGGGTAGCTTTTTGGAATTTCACTCTTTATGACTCGATTCTTTTTTGTTTATTAGACGTTTCATGCGGGGTCGCGAGTCGTTCGCCCCAAATAAAATTTCCTTAGTGGCAGTAGTTGCACAAGAAAATCTACTGGACAAATTGGTTTCTGTTTTATTTCTCGTTGACTGCTCGAGGAAAGTCGGAGAGAACTTTAATTTTTTTCTTTGGATTAAACATGTTTTCTGTTGAGAATTTTCTTTAGGGATATTGAATCGCAAGAAGTTATTCTGTTCGAGCTGTTGTCGTTGTTGAATTATTTTTTGTCTTGAACTTAAATTTTATGGAATTATGGATTGAGTCTTTTGGTAATGATCTGAATTAATGTTTATACACACGATTTCTGAATACTCATTGATTTTAATTGATATTGAAGAACATTCAACAATCAACAAAAATAATTAACTTAACTCAGTTATAATTATTATTCTAGATTTTATTAAGTACCTTGAAGCAGCCTCTGCGTTCTTTAATGGTTGTAGCATGACCTCATTTTTGGGCGTTAGGCAGTATATTTAAATTTTATTTGTAGTGGTTTTTACATTGTAACTGTAAACCCATGACGTGCTGTTGACTGTACATCAGCAATTTAAGTATTCAAATTGGCATAATGCCGAAACGTGTCGAAGGGACTGCTGACGTAATCTGGAAAACGTTTAACGTCTTTACCGTCTTTAATCGAAGTTAAAAGCTTTCGAAGCTGATATGTACCAATAGCAGGCATGTAGTTCTCATTCACTGTTAACAGATTATTTAGGCACTAATAAACAGTACTTGTAAAGGAGGTCATAACTTTTTAAAGAAGAATAATTTTGAACCATGTTCCGTCTACCTTATGCAAGTTAAATCTTTTACAGGTGCTAGACTGGTGTTCCGAGCCTCGTTAATATTAATCCTCCACAATCGTGCAAATTTAGCTTCTCATCACGTCGACCTACTCTATAAATTGTGCTGTACCACCTTTCCAGAGTTTAGTTTTGAAAGCCTTTGAGGGATCGTATATCTTGAAAGCATAACTAAAACGATACAACTTATACTCTACTGGCGGCCGCCCGCGGTTTCACCCGCATAGAATAAAAAATAGTCTTTGTTATTCTCTGTCCTTTCATCTAAACCTATGCCAAAAATATTTCGTTGCTTAGTTAGGACGTGAAGGAAGGACAAACAAACAAACATACTTCCGCATTTATTATATAAGTTAGAATAAGTTTGCGACTAATAGAACTAGAAAACTAGGCTTTGTTAACTGCAAATGAAGTACTGAGTTTTATTCACTGCTGTTTATTCGTTGTAGTTAGTTTTTCACCCAATTAGCTGTAACTGAAGCGCCACAACCTTATTAAGTCTTGCCACAGTTAACATTGCCAAGTATTTTAAAAGTTGAGTGCGGCCAATTAAGAAGTTTTTCTTCAAGCTATTTTACAATTTCAGTACTTATGTCCCAAGTTATGAAAAGATACATTGTCAAGTAACTTTTTTTTTTAGTTTTGAATCATATTTTTCGAGTAAAATACTACATAATATTACAATTCATTGTTTATTATTAAGCTCATTTTAAGTTGATGTGACTAAAACATAGTGTTGAATCTTTCCAGTCTTAAAATTATAAAAAATGCAAATTTAAGTTTTTACAAAGTGTGTAATAAAAAAACAATAGAATAACAAGTTAGACAAAATACTTAGTCGTTACGCTGTAAAAAAAAGAAAAAGAAATACGTTCCATACTCGATTTATCGCGCGTGAACACATAGTACTCTGTATTCTAATTTTTAATACTAGCTGACAATTCATCCTATTAGGTATAATAATAGTACAAATACTCAACTATTTACAAAGATAGATAACGTTGCAGTTTAATATCTTTTGATAGAATTTTTAGAATATATAAACGAACTCTTTAGAAACATAGCAACACCAATATAGTAATCAGGTGTGCTCCATATATGTGAAGCGAACTCTTAAGAATCACAAGGCGGGCACATTTCCGTAAAAGTTTCAAAGTAAACAGTGAAACTCAATCAAGCGCGAACATTTATTAGAAAAGTTTTCAATTTTATAAATTCGTCCATAAAATTTTCATGAACGTATGTTTTTAGAAGCAGAAAAAAGAGCGTGTAGTCTATCATGAAATAAGTTGTATTTTCAAAACAAAAAAGAACTGAAAATCGTTTTGTTTGATTTTGGCTCCAGCTGAAAACCAGCGTTATGGCTATAAGTTATTGGAAATTCTGTCTTCTAAGTAACTTACACATATAATAAGTGTTTTTTTTTGTTTATATAACTTTTTTTTTGTTTATATAACTTTTTGATTTTCATGAACTGTTTCATATACTGCTTTTTGTGAACCGAACATGCCCTGGCAGTTTCTAACTAAGGCCACACTACGTGTCTTTTGTACTCGATCATGTTTTTCACTTATGTATAAGTGTGCGTCTTGTAAACTGCCCTTTTCTTAAAAAAAATAATAAAATAAATAAGCTAGAATACAAGCTGAGCTAGTCAGCCCTTTCGGATGTTTTCATGTACTTAATAAAATTAATCTTTAATAAACATTTTAACTTTGTATCTCATTATGTTAGATTGTGTTATGTTTTTATGTTGTTTTATAATGTTGGAAACACCGAATAACTGATTACTTTACAATACTTTAGTAGTATAATTTTAAAGCCAAAAATTCAGAAGTAATTCATTATGAACAAAATAAGTCGTAGGGCAGAGTCAGATCTCAGTGTGTTCCCTAGAAAGATCAAAAATCCGTGGGGCCTGAATCAAAGACCCTGAAAGAAGGCCTTGCGTGTACCCAGTAAATGAGTAGTATTCGGATCATAGACCTATATCGAAATAGACGGCAGAAGTTTACCTACCTTGCGTGTAAAAAGTTAGAGCCACGGCCAAACTTTAGCGGCCTAAGTCAGTCCGCTTGAGACCATTGCCATAAAAACACGCGTCACTCAGAAATGAGAATGGTTAATTGTGCAGTGCTTTCTTGCAAGAGTTCGTCAATTAATTTCCTAACACATAAATCTCGCTCGTGACGTCGTCGTAGGTACGAAAAGTCACGCGACACGCTAGGTTCTCATACAGTTTGAAGCGCTCTTTAAGTCTATCTCGATATACGAGTAGGTATGTGATTCGGATGGCTACTTAAGTACCTATAACTAAGTCGTTAGAAGCGATTGCTGCTAGTACTGTACTAATAACTATTTTTCAGGACCAAATTGCGATTTTACTTGGAATCATTTTATGGATTGGAAAAGGGTATAAAGTTTATACGTCATAATAAATCAGAGATTTCGAAGCGCCTTTTCGAAAGTTAGTTTGAGCGATTTTCTTGCAATATTCCTTGCTACTGACATTAGTATAGTTTGAGTTTTGTATGAATATGGTTTCGTTTTTGTTTTAAGCTTTAAGGGAGCGGCTAGTACATATTCATATTCATTTATTCATTTCAAATTAGGTACAATCATTAACATATAATTAATCAAATATAGGTTAGAGATGGTTTTTGTCAACAATTCACCTGTTCTAGGTATACAAAATATTATATATAAAATAACGAAAAGTGGGATTTTCACAATGTCTGCGTTTGTCGTAACGACTCCGTTCCGTACTTCAAAAGGAAAAAAACGAAACCCTTATAGGATCACTTCGTTGTCCGTCTGTCCGTCCGTCTGTCTGTCAAGACCGTTTTTCTCAGGAACGCGTGGAGGTATCAAACTGAAATTCATATCTAATACTCAGGTCTACTGTCCCTTGGAGCTGTCAAAAAATCAAACTTCTAAGCCTAAGCAATCAAAAGGTACAGCCGTTTATGCCGCAAATTTTCGAAACTCGCACTGGAATCAAAACCTACAGGGTACTTTCCGTGAACTTAGAATCTTGAAATTTGGTACGAAGTAACGTCTTATAGTACAGATAAAGGAAAATTTGCGAAAACCGTAAATTTTTAGTTACATCATATAATAAAAAATATTTTACGGAACCCTCGGTGCGCGAGTCCGACTCGCAATTGGCCGGTTTTTTCGTTATTTAATATATTTTAAAAAATACACCTGTATTTAAAATAATACAGCACGTTTTCACATCTGCATGGCGAATAGGTGTACAATTCTAATTCCACTATTGCCAAGCAGTTAGAGAGCAGATTATTACTGGTCGTAAACTCACAGTTAACGTCAGAACTTCGGTTAACATAAACTATTTTATGTCCACTTAGTTACTGACGATTTAAGTGGTAGTGACGAGAAAATCTCATGGCATGAAGTGATAGATGACAAATCAAATTTATCTCAGTCCATTTTATGACGAGCAGATGTGTCTCTGAGCAACTGTTCAAATAAACGAGTTTATTGGGACCCTTTGATGTCTTCTAAAAGCAATTTTCCTGTGTTTATGTTCCATATATAGGGCTTGTGCTTCCCAAGCATTTGAAGAGACCATCATTTAATTTAGTTAAAAACTCTGATATTTATTATGGCGTTGTAACTTATTTATTTGTTACTTTTACCAGTGTTTAAATTAGTTATTTATAAAGTTCTTCATGTAATTTAATTGAAAACATACTTATTTACAACAAGGTCAATAAACAAGGTCGGAAAAACAACATTGCCATATTTTGGGGTAAAAGGTTTGATTTGGCGAAACTTATGTAAATATTTAATCATTAGAACATGTTTATCGAATAAATATCATGTAAGTATATGTATTTTTAACGCTGTAGTTTTTAGAAACATTATCCACACGCGAATTAAATTCATAAAACTGATTGAAGTTCTATAGATGAAATTAATAGAACCATGTTATGAACCGGTCGGCCACATCATGAAGTGATCAATTCTAAGATCTGGCCACGACATTATTAAAATACATAATAATTATGCAATATAATGATTGTACTTTTATTAAATTCATTTCGTATATTCGTATTTAAAACACTTTTTTTTATATTAAACAAGAAAACATACTAGAGAAAAGCAACTTGTCTAATGTCGCTCTGACGGGATATGAGACAATTGCTTTTTTCTTGTATATTTTCTTGTTTAATATTTGTCACATCAAAATACCGTTGTAAAATGCAAAAATAGAAAGTTATAACACTTTTTGTTTTATATATACAATCTCGTATAATGCAATAATTATAGCGACGCATCGTTACTCTGGCATGCCAAAATTAAGATATGAGTTGATGTGCAATCAACATTCATGTAAATACATATTTACCAAATCCCGAGAGAAGATTTATTCTAATGACATCATGAATAGCATGGCTGCCGTGTAAATCAGCGGGCTGATCCCGCACTGTAAATATTATGGAACATCGTATAAACAGGGAACGTGGAGCTAGCAAACAAATTACCTAAGCCAGCGGTTCTCAAACTGGCTGGAGTTTAATTTTAATTATATATTATACTGCCGCCATAAGGAAAAGAGACGTATCTACCCTTAACTTCTAATTGAGAAAAAAAATAATTATGTATTTAAAAAAAAACGCTGGGCCAAAGTAAAGGTTAAAGTTTTAAATTTTAGTATGCAAGATTGTAGGAATTAGTTTAAGCTATGTTTTGACATACTAAAATTTTTATAATATTATAAATATTATAAAAATTTTATATACTAAATAAATGTAATTTTCCTTTTATTCTTACTTAAAAAAAATTAAAGTAAATTCATGATAATACGATCGAAAGACGTAGTACGTAGAAACGGCCTTTCTTTCTATGATCAGCCTAATTTTTTTATCGTAATTTAAATACTCTTTTAACATTTTTGTTATAATAGGCATGCTAAAACACAAAAGATGAGAATCAGACTTCATATTGTTCCATCATAACAAAAATTACTAACAAATACTTATTTATAACTTTTTTATTTTGGATTTTACAATGCTATTTTGATGTGATAAATCTTAAACAAGAAAATATATAAGAAAAAAGCAACTTGTCTCATGTCGCATGTGGGATCCCGTCAGAGCGACATGAGACAAGTTGCTTTTTTTTTTGTATATTTTCTTGTTTAACTCTTTGGATATGTACATTTATTTGTACTTAATATTATAATTATTAGCAGCCTAAGTAATTGAATATCACTTTGTTTTTTTATAAGATGCTATTGTCGCAGATTCAAGCCCAAGAAAATAATCAATAAAAACTAAAATAACCGTATATCACTGGTATACTTCTTAACATAAACTTGATCTTTACTTCTTAAAAAAAATAACAGCATTACAATAAAATTGTATATTAATTAATATTAATCACTTTTTAATTATAATAATTATTAGAAAACTCCCTCTCTTGATCTGGGGTTCCATGTCCAAAAACCAAATGTATTACACAAGAGCAATCATACAAATGTTTCTTTTATTTTAAAGAATTATTCAACTTTTTTCATAATATGTACAAATTAGTAGAAAAATCTATAAACTGTTATATATAATTAATTATATTATAACAAAAAAACGCCGTCCAACTCACAGCCGCGTGGCATAGTTCCGAGAACACTGGCGCTGTTGCCCCGCTGAATACAAAGACTCGGCCACTGGGCAAGATAGGCACCAGCTCTCAGGTCTCCTGGGGCGTGGACCAGTCTTCTGGAAATTTCTTTAACAAAGTTTTTGGTGTCAGACGACCAAGGGCCCATGTCTCTACGGCAAGCGCTTACTGAGAGCAACGAATATTTGCAGCGTTTGAGGAACTGAGCTTAAGCTTAAACTTTCCTACTTATTATTTTAATTAAAATAGTGATTAATATTAATTACTACACAAATTAATTGTAATGTTGTTATTTTTTTTATCAAAAAGTCACGATCAATTTTATGTTTGATAAAAACATTTCTAAGAAACCAGTTATTTTAGTTTAAATTGATATTTTTTTTTGTGATTGAATCTTTGATTTTTGGGTTGCGGTCACAATTATGAAATGAAATAAATACTAGTAAATGCGTCCTTTTTTAACCGACTTCAAAAAAAGGAGAAGGTTCTCAAGTCTACTGTATTTTTACTGATTACGAATATGTATTTAACTAAATTTTGAATAAATGTTAGAAACCTACGTCTTTTATTCTCATGACGGCAGTACCTATAGCGTCGCATGTTAATTTGAAAGCTTTTTGTGAGGAGACTTTTAAAATACGACGGAGTTAAGCCCTAACTAGCTTCCATCTGCGACTTCGTCCACATAGACATTAGGTAAATCCACATAGACTTTTATTTGTTTTACTAGATTAAATCCCTACCTTGACCGGAAAGAATATGAACTATGTGTCCTGGCTATGAACTATGTGTGCTTCATCTAAATCTGCTCAGCAGTTTTGCGTAATTCAGTAACAAACGCCTAAACATCGAAAGTTTCACATTTTTATATTAGTAGGATATAATATAATTGTTTGTACATGCACTCGACGGGAAAATAACGCACCCATAAAAAACCTAACTCTTTACAAATGAGTGTACGGCGTGTACCCCCCGACTAATATTGACCTCGGTTTAAAGCCCAATAAATAAACTTATTAAACAACATTTTATTGCACTAAAAATAAGCATAATCAATAATATAATAATGTAACACAAATGTGACATTAAAAAAAATGCATCAATAGGAGATGATTCGTTACCTAACCGTTAAAGAAAAGTAGTATTTAGTAAGGTGTTTTAATACAAAAAGCATAATTAAGGAGTGTTATTGTTTTGTATGCGTTATCTCTCTTTTTGTCCAATAAAATGAATTAATTGTTTTGGGTACTCTTTTTCATTACCTTTCAAATATTATTTTCATAAATTGATTCTAAATAAATTTCAAATTAGTTTAAAAGTGGGTTTTATAAAAGGTGTGATTTTTCTGATGGTGAGTGTACGAGTAAGTACGTCGTCGTCGTCTCAGCCACATAACACCCACTACTGGGTATAGACCTCCCCCAAAAGGGGGGGAGTAAGTACACTCACCATTAAAGATATAATTTGACTAAGTTCTACTTCTTTGTATCTTTTCGTTAATGCGAGATGTAAAACAATGCACAAATATGGGAATGAAAAAATTATTTATTTTAATCGTTTCTGACAGTCTATTGAAAGTCATTTATGTAAGAGCCAATTAAATAAATCAAACATAGCTAAACTCAACTTTTGCAAAGCAACTAAATCTAAAAAGTGCCGCATTATATCGAAATCAGTCATGTAATAGTTTAGTGACATAAAAAAGAATAATTTGCGTCATCAATCATCCACTGACAGCTTTTGAATACCTACATTTTGATCTTTACGTCATGTTACACATGTAGTCGCTGTAATAAGCAAAAGTGGAAGTTCCGCTATCTTTTGAACACAATTTTACATATAATTAATGTTGTAAATTTATTTATTGTGACATAATTGGGTCGCAGGCGGAATTCATTAAGAAAGAGTGAAATATCGCATCCCTTCCCGTCCAACAAAATAACCCGACGGCCGACAAGATTTTTAATCAGAGTGACTAGGGTTATATAAAATCACTATTTAATTAAACAACAATATTGTATCGTTGATATTTTCTCATTATGTATGTAACAACCAATAACAGTAGCTTTATTGATGTAATTTTCATCTTGATAAAACCATTGCCCAAACATCACTATGTTTCTACACTTGATGATGGCTTAGGTACACGTGGACGATTCAAAAGTACTTAAGTACTTACTTATTTTATTTTTTAATAAATAATTTACAAAAAACTTAGACAGTCTATCGGTCTGCGACTTTTCGACGCCGTAACCATTGAAAAAAAAAACTTATTAAGACTTTAAGGAGTTAGATCCGAAATTTAGTGCGGTCACTCAATCTGAACATAAAAGGTCGGAAAAAGAGGAGAAAATTGATTGTATTTTGGGCAACTATTAAAACAAGATAACATAGTGTTTCGGCCACCAGTATTTATAATAAAATCTAAATATTAACCATCTGTTATTTCTTTAAAATAACTAATTAACCTGTACCATACTTTGAGAACCACTGTCTTCGCTCTGTGATATGACGGCTGGCACATGTGGTTTTAATGGCTTGCACTCGAATGCAGGGATGTTCCTTGCTTCGCCATCGGGCTAAGTATCCTGGGAAACTCCTAGGGAAGGGCTAAATACCCTTGTGAGGTAGCAAAGGCTAAATAAGGTGGATATTGCTGTAATTTATTCTAATAACTCCTTGGTTATAATATGACTTATAATAGGTATTCATTTTGTTAGAACAATTTAAGAGAGGAATTTGTGGCAAAGGACTGAATACTTACCTACGTTGTTTTAACTTCATCATTATTTTTTTAATTGGTACAACAGCCGTTAATATTTTGAAGTAAAATAAAGTACTTAGGCATTTGGTAAAACATTATATTAAAACCACTATTACGGGGTTTTTCTTTATACTAGGTGCGAAAACCTTTGGTGTGCTTGAACCATTACAACTTGTCGACCATAACTATCGCATCGAGGTTATTTTTTCACGGTACATTAAAATTCGTGCATTTTTACAGTAGTAATAAAATCCTCCAACTTTTTCAGACTGAAAACAGTGAAGTTACGTCCTTCAATTAAAAGGCTCATGTTACATAATTCGGCTTACTTGACTCGAAAACTGACGCCAAATTCGATTAGTACCCGAAAATAAAGCGGAAAAGTAAAGTGTATCCGAAACTAATCCGAGCTCACGACCTCGCTTAGTGCTCCTAGTACCTCCGCCGTATTTCATTCGGACATTCCTATACATTTTTTTAGTATGTGGCTACGGTTTCGGAATAGTTCTTTTTGAGCTTTTGTTTTTTTTGAATCCATGGAGGAGGCATCGTTAAGTTTCTTTTTTCTGCGCACTAGTTCTTAAGACTACACTTTATACTTCAACTTAATCGAGTTAATAATGAAGAAATTTAAAAACACGTGTTACTTCTAAAACTCTACAGATAGTAAATAAGCTGTTAATAGATAAGTTCTGTTTGCTCTTGAAAATGAGCATAATGATAATTGAATTTATAGACACAGTAAACTTATATAGTCCGTCCGTTTCTGTAGTTCTATTTTTATGCAGGTTACCTATGTCATATCAAATTTATATCATAATAAGTAATTGAACCAACTTATTTTCAACTTATCAACTAGCCAGACATTGACATAAATTGTTCTTTTGTTTAATGGTACTTAGATAAGAGCTGTAGTCATTATTACAGTAATGCTTACTTTAAAAAGCATAATTTTAATGCGTTATTTGCTGGCCATCATTTCTGTAGTCATCAACTTAACAATGTAAAAACTAGTTCAAAATCTATTGCCAGACAGTCCAAACTTCTTTTTTATTTATTTGTACTTGCTGAAGTCAAAGTAATGGTTATTTTAAAGCAACGTTTTTACGCACGTAATTTTAATGAGTAAATTGCTGGCCGTCATTTCTGTAATCATCGCCATAGCTCTTATCTTGGTCAACGCTTCATTGCCTCCATTGCAACGTCAAACGTTTATAATAGGTGCGTAATGACAGACAACGCTGTTCCTTTATTGTCTGTTGTTGTAGCCGCTCTTTATAATTTTTGATTATTCGAAATGCTTTGAACATAACGATATTTTTAGTTAAATTCCAAAAAAAAAATTGTCGTTGCAATAGTTAATATTGGGTACATATTGTTTTCGGTTTGGTTGGTGGTATGACTTGTTGATCGTATCGCTAGCTACCACCATCTTATCTAAGTCTGACGCCATAACAACAATGTTTCAGCATTGTTGTGTTCCGGCAGTTCGAGATAAGATAGCCAGTTCCTCAGTGATTGAGGATTCTGGGAGAGGCTCGCTTCCATATTCAGCCCTATCAATACTTAACATCAGGTATGATGAAGGCTAAGAGTCTCCCCATCGTGAAAAAAATAAATAAAAAAACATCATTAGATAAAACCGAAGAGATTATTTGTTTAAATGTGCTTGCTTTCCTCTGGTTTTCCCTCAAGTTGCATCTGAAAATTGTTTTTGTTTTTCATAGCCTGTCTTTCAGGAACCCAATTCCAGGTAGATGAAGTGGCGGACGGCGGCAAATAGTATTTTTTAAATCAGCGCAATTTAATGTCAGGATAGCATTGCTTATTTTAATTTCCACACATTAAGATATTAATAATTTAGGTAGAGATGTCAAAGTATCTCTTATCTCTCACACAAAAATCTGTTATATCTCAATATCAAGCTCTCTGTAAGGGAACTCGAAGGAAGTGGTTACTCTTAACCTCCCAGTAACTTCACAGTTAACTGTTAAATAATTTTAATTCAGGAACGACTGGCTAACGACCGGATATTTTTGGCTGACGCCATTAGAGGGCGCCACTATAGACGAGACGATAGGGTTGGTTAACTTCCCATTACTTACTTTTAACGACGTTAAGGTACAAAGTACGTAAATCGGGATTTTTACCATATTATCACTTAAGTCCCGTTCCCCGTAATAATTATAGTGATAAAACTTTGAATTATTTTAATGTGCAACATTTATTTTATTCAAACAACGAAAATGTTTTGAACAGTTCTTAACCAGTCAGACCCCGAACCGTACTAACGACATGCCAATAAAAACATCCTCCTAAATATCCGCCTTTCTTTAAAATTTGATAAGTTATCTTATATGCAATATTTTTTAACTGTATTTGATTTATGAATATTTTAACCACGTTCAGATACTTAAATAAAAAAAACTATGACCTCAACAGTATATTAGTTTTATATGGTTAAAAATGGCTAAAACACATAAATAAAATAAACAACCCCAAAAATCACGATTTTAGAAATATGTCACTTCAACCCAAAGAGTAGATTGTTTTTTTTATCACAGATTGGAGAATATTTATCAGGCTTCGTTCTGAAATCAGGATGTTCATACAAGACTAAACTTTAATGAGATATTATTCTTGCTTATTTAAGGACAAAAAAGGTGGTCTGTAATTCTAGCACATTAAAATGGAGCCATAGGAAGTGTTGTAGGGTCTTAGATATTCGTATTACATTAAACAAATCCGTATTTCTAGCACCCACCTAAAAGAGCCACACCTAAAAGAGCTTATTTTTTCATAAATAACAAATGAGTACAATATTTAGATATGAACAATCGTAAGGCTATATCACATACTTATGCACATCACATGACATAACAATTTGAATCTGTGATCTCTGGGACTGTAGGCACTGAATCTGTTGTGTTCGTCATCGTCAAAGTGTTTCATTATTCTATGAGTTTACTTTCATAAGATTCAATTTAACTCAACATTTTATTGTATACCAAAAAGTTTGCATATCTTAACTTTGTAGTAAGAAGTACCGACAAGAATGTAACTTAAAAGAAAAACATTTTTCGACGGTGACAACCCTAAGAGCGTCTTCCGTCTTGATTTATTGGAGCCTCACTTTATCGACGCACAAATTATGTTGTTCCTTCGCTCTATTCTCGTAAAGATTAGTCTTTTAATTTGTACCACTGTGCACTGGAGTGCCTTAAATAGGTTTTCTTTTTTAATAATGTTACTAGTGTAATAATAATAAAATTCCCTGTTGTTTGTTACTTGCTTTTAATAAAATATTCTGTTCTTATCAAACATGTTCATTTCAGTTATATTAATTAATAGCATCGAGTTTGGTTTCCTTATAGAAATCCCCAATTAGTGGTTATTATAGTGGTTTTGTAGAGGAAATCAAGTATCGGGTTTTCAGTAACGATGCCTTTGTTATTGGTAGGCAGGTAGTTTAAATTTGTGTTTCCTGAAAACTTTTAATTGAATCAGGTATAATAATATTCTGAAATATATTTTATGGTAGTTATTGCTTATAAGTAACTTTAATTACCTACAGGTTTGTAAAATTGTACATTTGAACACTTTGTTTAATTATAATCAACAAAACTACAAATATGAATTAATATTTGATGTAAATGTGGAAATTTTCTATTCTACCCCTACTTCCTTCTATATTTTGCATAAACTAAATAATGAGTATGATAGGATACAAGTTTTGAACCCAAAATTTCCAACTCTCCTAATTGAACAGCAGAGTGACAGCCCTAGCAGTGCAATATTAAGGGGTGAGTACTAAAGCTAATTCGTTTTCGGTATGTGCTAGAGGGTGCAGTTTTGGATAATCTAGGAAGTTAAACCTTATGATAGCGTACCTCGGAGTAGTGTTTCGTGTTTGATGTATATATAAGTACCTAAAGTAATAAAGCTTATTCTTCAGTCCTGGTGATTTAAATTTTTGCATTTTTGGAATCGAAATTTTAAACCAAAAAAAACAACAAGGTATGTCACGTCTGGGCAACTTATTCTTATAATTTCAAAACAAGAGGTTTACGGCCGGTTTTTGAATGGAGAATTTCAAGTTGAGCACATCTCAACCTCAACTTAAAGAAAAGTGAGCTTTGACTTATTCTTAACTACAAAATAAATAATAAATAAATATTTCTATACAATCACACCAATTATCTAGCCCACGTTAAGTATCATGAAGAACTTGTGTTATGGATACTAGATAACGGATAAACATACTTATATACTTTTTTTTTGTAAATACATACATAATATACATATTAAACATCCAGACCAAGACAAATAGACATGTTCATGCACACAAATATTTGTCTTGTCCGGGGATCGAACCCGGGACCTCTAACGCAGAAGGTGGGGTTAGTGCCCCTGCGCCAAACAGGTCGTCGACATCTCAAAAATCTCAATCAAAAACCATTTTTCAGCCTCCTGCCTCACCACAGCTCACCGTTTGCCAACTTAACTACCTACATGCAATTGCATTACTCATTTCGATTGCTAGTGGAAAACATCTTTAAAACAGCTACTCTTAACTAGATAAAAACAAATTACAAGAATTAAACCTTAATTCATTAAGTAGGTAAATGAAACGTGTTTTTATGCAATTCAGCACTTAACTGGACACAAAGTAATTAGGAACAGAGTCTCTTAACCAAATTAAGCTGAAAACTTGTCGCATAAATTCATGACACTTCATTCTTTCGAGGGAATAGAGAAAATATAATTCATTATGCAGCAACAACTTGCTTGGTATGCAAAGCGAACTGCTACTTTTTAAAAGTTCAGTTTTACTTTTTTGTGTCGTCGCGAAGATTAAATTATATTTTCTACCAGATATTCTTTCATAACTCCGCCAAAAATAATTTAGTTAATTACATAATTCGGCATTTCTTTAATTACGTGTTGTGATAACGTATTCTTCTAATTATCTTCCAAAATTACGAGATCAAAGAGAATATTATTCAATAGAAACGCGTATCCTTATAATAATCTTGTAGAAAATTTTATCCGTAGTTTACTAATATCACGGGCAAACTAATTAAGAGCAATCATGGTGTTGATGAAACATTATTGTTTAGCTACTGTTAGTTGAACAAGGAATTACTTGGACCAACCAGGGGGCCAACCGCAATCTCTTAGCGCAGTATTGTTTCAACCTTATCATGCTATTTTGTACTACGTATCTCATAAAGTAAGCTTGTTTTTAGACGGAAGTTTTGTGACGTCTTCGCTCAATCATCGCCTCCATAGTGTGAAGTGCGGCACGTTCAATAAAAACAAAACTTAGACAAAACGTTCCTATAACATGATGGTTTCTTATAGATGGTGGTAGGCCCCCACTGATATAGGTAGTTTCTTTAAATGGTGAAGTAATCGTGATGGCTGCTACTATATGTATTTTGCCTGTTCTGGGAATATGTGTCACGGCAACGAAGCAAGGTTGTGTACATACATTTGACATTAGTTACTGCTTACATACTACATAAGAAATATTTTCCTAATATGTGAATATTTACTAACCTACTTTGCTACTTTCTTGTTTTGGAGTCCATTTTTTTTTAATCTACTACATCATCCAGTCCAAAAATAAGTATAGAGCTTCCATATGGGTACTAGAAAATGGAATTAGGCAATACTAAGTTATAAACAACGTAAACAGATAAAAAAAAATGTATGATATTATACCTCAAAATGACTATCAAATTAAAGATAACACCTTAGTTAGTTCTAGTGCTTACTAACTATTACCTATAGTTTATATTATTACTTATAAAGCTTTGTTCATGACAGTACTTTCAAGCGGTAAACTTTCCGACTTGCCCTCGGCTCTTTAAACAAACTTCGCAAACCCATAAACTACAGATTATTAAACTATTTTACTTAATACAGAACAATCAGCGAAACATTCAACTAAGTTATCTTTATAACTTTTTGATTTTGCATTTTACAATGCTATTTTTATGTCATAAATATTAAACAAGAAAATATACTAGAAAAAAGCAACTAGTCTCATGTCTATCCCGTCAGGGCGACATGAGACTAGTTGTTTTTTTCTAGTATATTTTCTTGTTTAATATTTATAAGTTATCTTTAGCCCTAATACTAAGGTTACGTTTTCATATAGAAAAGTAACCAATGGAAGCAATATTAACTTCCATTTTATTTCTTTACCAAACGAAAGTTACTGTTATTATAATTAAATATTAAATCATGATGCTGTAGAATTTTATTTGAAACGAAGATTTATGCTACAAAAGATACAATATTACCTTATTAAAATTCTTTAATAAAAGTAACAAACACTTTAGAAGCTACTAACTATTATACTTAGGTATGTATTTTGTGACACAGTTTTTTATTATAAGCACAATTTTACCTATTCATAAAAAGCTGAATCCGTAAGTCGACTCAGTACAAAAACCCTAATCTGACTGAAGAACTAAGACGCCTACGGAGCTAACTTTATTAAAGGCAAGCATTAACTTCAGGGGGTCAATTCTGCACTTTTATTCATAATTGTATCTCAATCGTGTGGTTTTAACTGTAGTGTTTTTTTACACTGTAGTAACAAGAACGGTGTAAAGGAGCCTCTGTGGTCTAGTGGTAACAACCACCGGTATCGGTCCCAGAGGTTCCGGTCCGATTCCCAGTGGGGGTACATATTGTATTCGGTTTGGTTGGTGGTAGGACTTGTGGGTCCGCCTGGCGAGCTACCACCATCTTATGTAAGTCTGACGCCATAACAACAATACGTTCAGCATTTTTGTGTTCCGACAGTTAGAGACCTAAAAAGTGGCAAGTGATAAAATGAATGGTAATTGTACTAAATTACATAATTGTAACTATTATTTTTAGTGTATGAAAAAAATCTTTTATAACTAAAAAATAATAATTAGCAACGTTCTCTGTTTTTGTTTCTTATATGAGGTATAATACTTAAAGAAAACATTTACTTATATTTCTCTTTTTTTCCAACAATTTACTAACATTTTAAATTTGTTGTAAGTATATGCTTTGTAACTGAACTCCTCCGCAACAGTTAAAGCCGAAACGGCTTTTGTAGCGGTGTGTGATTAAATATCATATGTCTTTTTGTAATACTTTTGGTCAATAAATTAAAAAAAAGATACGATAGCCAGTTCCTCAGTGGTTGAGGTTTCCGGGAGAGGTGTGCTTTCATCTGAAGCCTCTTCTATATCTTCAGGTATGATTAAGTCTAAGCGTCTTCCCGTTGTTTATATAAAAAGGAGCACAACAAATTGAAACACGATTGAAATACGATTGTGACTTTAACTACCAGAATTGTGTCCCAGACTGCAAGGCGGGTTAGCTAAGCCAATAAGACAATGAGTAACAAACACAGACAGCTGTCTGCGTTAATAAAGCCGGGTACAACGGGACAGGCAAATCCAGGCCAACTTGCTATGCACCTGCATCGGTTCGAGGTACTTTCTTGATTATTCAGCTTCTCTGAATAAGATGTAGCGAAAAAATGCTCGTATTGGGTTTTAGTTAATAGACAATTTTTATGCTTACATCTTTTAGTCAATATCAGTACTTAGTAAGCAGTTTAATTTGTTATGATAAATTTTTTATAGAAAAATATTGGAAGAAATCAACGCGGCCACAAGTAAATTTTTAGATGAGACTCGAACCCACAACCTTTGGGAATCTGCTCTAAAGCAGTGGGCCGGATTCCCAAAGGTTCGATTCCCATCTGAGAGTTCACTTGTGGCCGAGTTGTTTTATTCCAATATTTTCTATTTAAAATTTATCTTAAGTATAAAAACAGCATTGAAAAATGCAAAAAAATAAAGTATCATATAGTACTTTAATGTTGTTGTTTTGTTAATACTAAAAAGTTTTTCACTCTTTATTATTTATTTATTTAATGTTATACTACCTGCTATGACGACCTGTTTGATGCAGGGGTACTAAGCCCGCCTTCTGCGCCAGAGATCCCAGGTTCGATCCCCGGACAAGACAAATATTTGTGTGCATGAACATGACTATTTGTCTTGGTCTGGGTGTTTAATATGTATATTATGTATGTATTTACAAAATAAACGTATGTAAGTATGTTTATCCGATATACTAGTATCCATAACACAAGTTCTTCATGAAACTTAACGTGGGCTTGATAATTGGTGTGTTGTATGCAATTATTTTATTATTTTATACAAAGTGATACATATTATACAAAAACAACCAGGTGACTAAAACCCAATCTCATAACAACACTTTAAGCATCAGGATAAAACATTGTCATTTGAGATGAGCTGACAATAATAAATTAATGTTTTGGAATAAACAACTATTGCGGACTATTTATTGCGATTTATTTACCCGAAATATATATTTGGTAGCTAGGCAGCATATGTTTGATAGCTACTTATAAATCTACCTTCACAAAGTCAATCTATTTATTGTGAAGGTAGACTTATAAGTAGCTAGTCAACCCGTGACCACGGCAACTGAAAAGCCGAAACGTCGGGCAATCAAAATACCTCAAATAAACCGAAAAATTAAAGTACCAAATATATATTTCGGGTAAATAAATTGCACTAAATAGTTGTTTTATTTTAATTATAAGTGCGCGAAGAAACATAAGATGTGCTTAATTAATGTTTTAATCGGTTAATTTTTTTTACTTTTAAAATGCTGACGATTACTACACCTATGTATTGTAATTTGTAATGAAATAAAACCAATAACTGATATAAGTTCGTATCTCGCTACAGGAACTTCAACGTACTTAACTTCAACGTTCAAATTTTAATATAAATGAACGCTAAAATTAATTGTACGCATTTTGATTTTATATAATTAGTTCCGGTGAGGTATTGTAAGATATTAGTTCTTATTTTCTTTTTACTCAAAGTACAATTAAATGTATGTATCAATTGAAACATTCCCTGCGAAGAGATTAAAAAAACTGGCAGACACAACTTGAAAATGAACATAAAATTCTAAGATACACAATCTCATTGTTCTGAAGGTGCAGCAACCTAGTTGTTTAACAACATGCATCGATATTCAGCGAAACCTTCAACAGAATACAAGCAACAGCTAATAAAATGGTACGAAGTTCATGCACGGAGGATATTGTATCGTACCGTTTATCTTCCCTTCCTTATACAGGGGCCTACCGCCATTTCTTAGCGCAGTATTATTTCAATCTTACAATTCTATTTCGTACTACGAATCTCATAAAGTAAGCTTATTTTTTGACGGAAATTTTGTGATGTCTTAGCTCAATCATTGCCCTCAAAGTGTGACGTGTGTCAAAATGTGACAACCTTAAAAAAAAGAAACGCAAACAAAATGTTCTTAGGACATGATGGTTTTTAATAGATGTTGGTAGGCCCGCAGGTTTTCTTATTGGCTAGAAGCAGTCGCAACAATCTAGTCTCTATTACCTATTGAATAAGATCATCGCCGTTCCCACAAGTACCGGTCGAGCAAGGTACACAAAAGCAGACAATTGTTTCCAATAATTACTAGCCTGAGCTCCCACGAATGCTTTCTTTTCTATAAGATTACACGTTACAAGTGTGTTCGCAAACGATTTATTAGATGTTTTCCTTTTACCTTGAAGTACAACGACATAACAACTAACCTTTACATTACTACGATGGTGGAAATATCATTCTTTTGTTTTATTCACTTCGTAGTTATAAGAACGCTCAACTTCTTTTTACAGAGGATCAATGCCAGTGGCATCAGCTCTGCTTTAAACTCTCAGGTCCTGCGTTATGAGACACATTAGATATTCCATTGTTCTCTGGACACTGGTGTCCTGATAGCAAATGAAAAATTCAAAAAATTAATTCTGTCTGAACCATTATTTATCTCAAATCTTTATAATACAAAGAATTATTCGTGTTACATTAGTTACGCACGTCACCCTATATCATGATACATCAACATAACTAACAAGTAATATATCTGGAAGACCGTTCGCCGTATGCCTAAACCGTATTTCAAGTAGAATCATGAGCGAACCCAACTAATAGCAATATCAGTGATGTTAGTCGCATGTGAAGTTATAGTTTCTTATTAGAGGATTACGTGCAGAAACTGTGTTCATGCGAGAACTTTAACACATTTCGCTGGGTCGCCTTTGGTATATTACATGTACTCAAGTACTTAAGTTAGACCCTTTCCGCTCCGCTTATACGTCTTGACCTAAGGCGAGTTTGCCTTAAGTCCTAAGTAAACGTTGAACAGTGTGGTTTAAAACAGATAATAGTGGATCACAAAGTGTTTATTCAACTGACAGTTATCTCTATTTATTTATCAGTTCAAACAGTGTAAAATAGGTGTGAAAGTGGTCAGCCAAAAGAAATCTTTGTAGGATCATTTTATTCTTTAAGTTTTCAAGGTGCTTCGTCTCTCGAGATTGCTCGCTATAGAATTAACTTGTTAATCAAAGCATATTTTGGTTAATTAAAATGAACCTACGAATTTATCGTCCTGTGGAAATACAAAATTTAAATTACTTGGTGGTAGTGATTTTGATAGGTGAATATTTTTTTTTCGGTATAATTTCAAAAATAAATTACCTAACAGCCTCATTAGAGAGTATTGATACTCGTATGATAGTTATGGTAGCAGGTAATTTCAAATGCTGCATAAGGGTGCAAGAGACAGGGTGCTAAAATTTTTTTTTTTTTCTGAATAAGATTTCACTATCGTCTGTAAATACTCAGTGTACAATTTTGTGATTACAAAGTAGGTACTCATACATAATGAAAACACAACATTTCCGGATGTAATCACGCTAGTTTTGAAAAGTGTTATTTTTGTTTTTTTTTTTATTTTATTTCCCGACGTTCCACCAGCTTGGGATGATCCAAGTCACTTCAAGTGTTAAAAAAGCGATTATCTACAAGAAAAGTTGTTTTATTCAATGTAGGTACAGTACGCACGAGCCAAAATTTAAGATGTACTAACTCTTTGCTTATTATTATTTTCTTGAAACCAGACAATAAGCTACTTGCGTGTAATTTAAACGGAAGGACGGCGGTCACGATTCTTGAAGACAATGCGGTCCATTTTCAGTGAAACGGATTCGCAATGACGTGTCCTACTTATTCCATCCTTTCTCTATTGAAATTCCTGTAGCGTTATCTTGCGTGCTTACAACTTACAACGCGAATACTATCTACGTACCTACTATCTAGTACCTACTATCTTTATTTAGGTATATGTTTATACTTACACCCATATTCTAAGTCGTTCCTCCAAAACTTACTCGTCCTCGACTTAACGAAACCTCATTGAAAACCTCTTCGAAATACTCTTCGAAATCGGTATTCTAAGTCATAACTCCGTAAGGACCTGGTGGAGCCAAAGAGTATAGCCACTCCGTGTTAGGCCTAGCGCACACTACCATTTTTACCCACGACGAGGTTGAGTGGAGTGTAAAATGTTTTGGAGGAACGACTTAGAATGTGGGGGTTATTCTCGTAATAAGTAAAAGTGATCGCTTGAACATAAAATAACAGATGGGTGACCAAAAATTTAGTATCTCGAGCTCCTCCGTGCTTCGGAAGGCACGTTAAGCCGTTGGTCCTGGCTGCTTTTGCGGTCGTTAAAACCCACCAATCCGCATTGGGCCCGCGTGGTGGATCATGGCCCGTTCTCCTTACCCATCCATACGGGAGGTCAGTGCCTCAGCAGTGGGGACATTAAAAATGGCTGATGACGATCGCGTGAACATATCAGTACTTAAATCAGCTAATGAATTTATTATATAAGTATTAGCTCATATGTTATAATTTTCGTAGTGTGTTTGTTGCAATAACTACTTAAAATAGAAGTGAACATTGATTATTATTTAGTAACACTTATTTTTCAAGATGTTTTTCCTCAACAGAACTTAATAATGTAGGCATGGAGCCTTTGTTTTCATTAAGTACTTATTACTTTCCTGTTCCAATTTCGCGAGTATATTAACTATTCCAGGCATATTTCATACGCCATTTATTACTATTTTTTTTTTATCTACAAATAGTATAAAACTAGAATGATTGATTATTCAATTAAAAAAAAACAACAAATCCTTTACTTAAACTTTCCTCGACCATAGATCAATGGAGAGAGCGATCAAATTAAAAAAAAGGTTCACGCCGAAATGCACCAGTCACGGTGTCAAATTTCTCTAAGTTTCAGTCGGCAAGGTTACGCGGTTAGAACTTGTTTACGTAATTACCACAGTACATATTATAACCACAGCAGTAACGCAACTTCAGACAAAATCCCGTTACGACGCGCTGGCGCAGACGCACGACACACAATCTCTCACCGAGGTTTTCAGTGAAGGCAGTCATGTTTTTAGTATAGAAAAGTATATGGGTATACTCTTTAAAAAATTGCTAACAAATCAGTTACTATTACTTATCTACCATTCAGTTTATTAACTAGTTGTGTGTAAGTAGATTGTTTACAAAAGAGCTCAAATGAAAAAGGGCATTACAGTGTTACTCCAATGAATGCGTTCCGGTTTGCTCTTGTATGAGTGCCAAAGCTTACCCTATCCCTATCGCTCTAATGTAGCGTAGATAATTACACCGAAGAAAAGCCTTGCTTGAGATACTGATATAGTTTATTCTAATATGTAATTACTGAGTACCGTTGACCCGTGCCGTGCCACATTTGGCCCGGTTGAACAAAACGCTTTAAAGTTTTTGTTTACGACCTGTGATTATTATTTTTTGCCTTTTAATCTGATGGTTACTTTTATAAAGTATAGGCACACCTAAGAATAAACTATTTATTCTATTCCAATTTCTATTCCAAAGCCTTGTGATTGTAAAAATATTAAGTATATGGATTTCCTCTGCAAGGTTTAACTATTCAATTTAAAATTTGCATTCCTAAATAATATCTATTTTTAAATAAACGAATATTAAATATAGGTTTATTATTGTCACATTCGAAAGCCAGACAGAAATATTTCAGTGGTTTTAACCGTTTCATCTACGTAGCCATACTTAAATAAATGTAAAGGGTCAGTGAAATAAGTGTTTTGTTCTAATATTGTCCTGACCTTTTAATCTATTCTTGCGATGTCCAGGTTTTCGCTTCAAATGAAAGGGCATGCCTTCGGAACCTATTCAGCCGATGTTGTTTTTAGGGTTCCTCAAAAGGACACCCTTTTATGTCAGTCAATATACCTTTCTGACTGTCTTTCTGTAAATAGCTTTCTTTTCTCTCTAAAAGAGATAAGTATAGGTAATTGTTGTTATGTTACTTACAAAAAACTGAGCTTTGATGACACATTTTAACATTACCATTAATTTAAATGTCATTTATATTTAATTTCAACTCTGGGTGAATCAGAACCTGATAATAATTATTTCCCTTTAAACTAAAATTTTATAGAAAACAAAGAGTCAGTGCACAAAAGGAAGGAAAATTCCAATAGTTGTCTTACATATCATACTAATGATTCTAAATGTGAAAGTTCTTGACGATGGATGGACGTTTGTTAGTCTTTCATGCAATGCAATTACTGAACGGATTTCTGACGGATTTATATGAAATTTGGCATACATATTCCTGTATTGTCACATAGGATACATTTTATCACGATATTCCCACGAGGATGGAGACAACGGGATAATGGGTGAAACGGGGCGGCCACTAGTCACTTAAGTTACTTAAATAAAAATATTCCCATACGGAACCCGAGTGCAAGATTCAACTTCGCGCTTATCCAATCATTTCTATTTTGAAACTAAAGCTGAGCTAATTGAAATGTCGTTTGGCGTCCTTTCAGTACTGGTTAATGTCCTCTTTCAATTAAATTAACAAAAAGTTCAACAGTCTAAGCAAGCTTTTTGTTTTATGTTAAAACTGTTTTGTAGAACTGCTTTCATTATGTAATTCCAGAAAATATGTAAAGGTTTTTTTCTATTATTATTTAACCTACTTATAAACTTAGAAAGTGACTCCCAAACATTTTCATTAAAAAAACCGACTTACTAAAAAGCAAAAAATAGGCCTTTTGGAGTCGGTGCAAGGCAAGAAAAGTCAAAGTAGAATAGTTTAAAGTAGAATGCCTTGGCTGGCATCGACTCCAAAAGGCTTATTTTAGTTATGAAGTCGGTTTTCTTAACACTGTTTTTTTACTTTTAAGTGTCTGTAATAGGTTGTTTTGACTCGATAACTCGATAATGTGTCGCTGTCCCGCTCACATCGCAGCGGAGTAAGCAAGACAGCATGATGCGCTATATCATATCGCGTGATATAGCGGTGTTCATGCTAGAGGGGCAGGTCAACAAATATGCTCAGATCTGAATCTGATTCATAAAATAAAAACTATTGGACCAAACTGAATCAGTTTTTATGGGACCAAATGGCAACTATTCCGCGTCGAACAACAAGCACGCATAACGGACCAAATGGGAGTCTAAATGCGGAGAAAAGAGCCCATCACCAATACCATCACCATACCGCGTCGAACAAAAAAAAAGAATCACGTAAATCGGTCCCGAAATCTCGGCGTAATCGGTGTGCATACATAAAAAAAACAAACCGGCCGAATTGAGAACTTCCTCCTTTTTGGAAGTCAGTTAATTAAAATAATAAGTTGTAAAAAAATATCACAAAAAAAAACAATGTAGCTATCACTACGAATCACAACGATAACACATTTAGTTAACCCTTTAGCACCAATATATTCAAATGAACGTTTGACTTCGATTTGAATACCAATGTTTTTAACTGACAAATACGCGTTACATTTCATTCAAAACAAATGCACAAAGGGGCCAATCAACCTCGCTGGCATCAATTAAACATAACAATTATTCAAACGATTGCGTTGTTGTGCACAACTCGTATGTAGTACGTGCATAGCATGTGATAACCGAGATGTAGGTACTACACCTGTAGAAGTCACGCGATCACTGTATTGGAGTTTAGTAGTCAATGGATATGTAACAACTTTAGATCTATGTCTGTGGTAACAACCTTGTTATAACTGTTCGGATACTATTATTAATTATGAAACAAAATGTGGATTAATGTGAAACCAAAAGGCTCGTAAGGGTCAACTTTCAGTCAGGGTCAGGGATTTTGTATATGTGTATATATGTGTATGCGTTTTTGTTTGACAAAAACAAACGGGAAAACGTCTTAAACGAGAGAACAAACCTTTCAACAAATATTAATAATAACCTTAAGTATGGTCTAACTAATCCACATATCATAGTAACAAAATCTAGAGCTCAAAAAGTAAGAAAATATCTAACCTACTTAACTTTTGCTGCTTCTTTAGAAATAAAAATAAGAAACCGGAATTCTATAATAATGTTATTCATTTTTGTTCCAGGTACTACAAATCGCCTTATAACAGTGTTAATGAAATTAATTTGTTCGTAAGTAAAATACTCGTATGAATGCTCGTAAAGTATTTTTTTTTTATAAAATCCATTTTGAGAAATAAGAAATTTCTCAAAATGGATTTTATTAAAAAAAAATACTTTACGAGCATTCAAAAAAAAATTTTGTAAAAAAATACTTTTCTAAGAAATTGGCTACGAAGTAAATTAATTGAGACTTACTTGAACTTCTGAATTGACAAAATACCCTCTTTTATATTTTACATACATGTAAAGTAGTTAATGAAGGACACATGGAACAAAAATCCTTAAAGTTACTTAAATTGCTGTTTTTTGCTGTTTTTTGCTGTTTTGTACCTATCCGTTTTATTAGTCAAAAAAGGTTAAATGAAAATGCTATTAGAATATATTTTTAAGATTCTGTGTTTGGATCATGCTGAAAACATTCAAATGTTCTGAATGGTAAAATGGATGGGTCTATCGTGTTCACGCCTTCTCGGCAAAACATGGGTTGGCATACTTACCAGTATAGGAGCAACTAACTATTCTTTAAAACGCACTGTAAGTCTGTGAGTCGCATAGAAATCACTAAGACTCTAAAAAAGGAATCTAGGTCGATTGTTAAGAAGGTTCTAAGCGAATCAGAACCTCTTCCGAAGTTATAGGTTGGTCTACCATTAACGATAAATAATAATTATCTTATTCATAATATTGCAATGATTGTTACAACGGCCCTCATTAGAAGTAATGAAGGAACCTTGCCCTGTATCGATCGATTGCAGGCCGTGATTCAAATACCGATCGCGTTGCCATCAAATAAGGAAGCTAAGGACGCAGCAGAGATTGAACAATATCACATTAATAGGTGAAGGTCAGTAGACCAAGTTGGCTCTGTTTAAGGTTGCCAAAGTTTTTTTTACAAGAAATGAAGTTATGAAGATTGTAGCAGAAAAAAAACAGTATTTTAGAGGAATTAACAATATTTTTTTAATACTTCTCGCACAATTATTTAGTTCTTACCTGTGGATACTAGTGATGCTGAAAACAGTTTGTTTTTTGCTCAATAGTAAAAAGTATAATGTAGTCCAAAACAGTAGTTTTTTGCGGCCTAGCGCGGGTAAAGTACTTTTTTAATTTAATACCTAAAAACATGTCATAATGCGTTCCGAATCGCACTATTATATATGTTAAACAATAACAATAAGATTAAACTATTTGTTATAAGAATTTTATATTAGGCTGGGTGAGATTTCACAACCTATAATTGGATTTCGGACTGTGACATAAATCTTTATTTTTAAATTGTCTTTGTCTTGTACCTCATGTCAGTGTCAACATTTACAGAATAAGGTAGATTAAACTTTATGTATAAAGATTTTTTTACCGGAAGTTGACCGCGGAAACAATCATAATGTTCCTCGCTGATGTGAGGTGATAAATTGTATGTTGCGCTCGGCAGAAAAGTTTTTAGCGTCTTGTACCTTTAAATTCCTCGCTTCGCTCAGGATTCAATCTTTGAACCACTCGCTACGCTCGTGTTCAATCCTAGAATCCTTCACTTGCTCAAATTTCAATAGAGGCAACTCGCCGCTAAATAACCAACTTTCCAGCCTTGCATAACAAATAACTATTTTAACAGTATAGTTGGCAACCCTATCTGTTTATTATTCAGATGAACCAACCAACCGCTGGAATTATCTTTTGTTATACTGGCCTTAGAGTCAACTATTTTGGGCAGTAATTCAGAAAAGAAACTTATTTAAAACATTGACGATTCGACAGTTAAACTTTTAGGTATGATTTACACTGAATGGACGGAGTCAGCGCGCAGAGCAGCGGATGCCGACGGATGCGCTAGTGCTTCCACGTCGCTGTTGGTCTGTTTCAGAGCTTTCGATCGTATCGACATTTCGTAATTTAACGAAGTATATGTAAATTATGACGAGCAAAACAAGAATGATAGATTGGGACGTGGTATTACTGGCAGTTGCATTGGAGAAGATAATTATATTAAAAAACTAATAAATATTTTTTTTAACAAAGTTATTCTAAGTCCCGTCGAGCTAACGCTGTATTTATTAATTATAAATGCTGCCGTGCCGGGGTGAAGTAAAAAAGTAGTTGATTGATAAACTACAGTCATGTTTTGACGCGCACTGTTCATTGAAATAAAACAACTTTTACAGATATCAAACGCGCTATAAATCACGAACTAAGTTGTAATTGTCCGTATTTTTTTGTTTTATAGTGGTTTTTTGATTTTCCCGACGTTTCGGCACCTTTTTAGCTGCCGCATAAGTCATCCCGTGGTACCACGTTTGATATCCGTAAAAGTTGTTTTATTTCAAACTACAGTTAGTTTACGTAGGTACTAGTCATTTGTACGCAATTAAGTGACACAGAGAGCGCTATACTATCTCGTTTCAGTGGACAGACTATAAGCAATAAGTATGTTCCGGTATTATTCTTGTATAACGTCAATGTGTCGATGGTTTTGAGGACATAACATCAAACGTTTTTCCGCTGAATCGATGTTTATCTATCGATGAATATCAAACATCCCCAGCAAATTCAAAATGCGCTGCGCTGCGCGCCGACTCCGTCTGTTCGGTATGTATCATACATTAGGCATACAAGCACATTTTGTGTAATGCAATTATTATTTAAACGAATTGGACCATAGCATACGTATAAAATCGAGATTATGTTATAATAAATAAATCTCACTACTTAGAAGTTAGACCCAAAGTAATAAAAATAAATGTAATAATTATTAACTTGTCCTGTAGGCCTAGCATGAGCGGCTTTTATCGACTCGATAACGTGTCACTGTCCCGCTCACATCGTAGCGGAGTAAGCAAGACGGCATGATGCGCTATATCTCTATATTATATCGCGGGATATAGCGATCTTATCTCTTAGCACAGCAACTCAGTTAGTCGTCGAGGTGTTTAATTCAAATTTAAAGTAAATTCTGTTGCAATATTTGTAAAACACTTATTCTGCTTAACGGATATAAAGCAAGTGTTTAATTCTAGAGTAAAGAAGAAATGTAGCTGAAGAAATATTTGGTTGCGTTTCCAACAGAGAGTGATTGCCGTATTGTAGAAGTACAGTGAACAATACGTCAGACTTTATAGTTTGCTCTTGAAAATGCCCTTATGTCGCTCGTAATAGAGCCGTTCTGGAAGTGTAAAGGCTGTTGACTGTACAAACATATACGTATATATAGCGTAAAGCCTCAGTATAAACATACTGACGCTATACGGAAAAAGTACGCACATTTTGTTATAAAACTATAGGGCGGTTATAGATGTTACAAATCTGATAATAAGATATAAAGTTCAGAAACACGATTTTATCATTTTCATTTTTCAAGACCCCCAAAAATACGAAAATTTAAGATAATTATCAAATGAGGTTACATATTACTATTAGAAGTTGGTGTAATTAGTGGACACTAATAATATTTAGGATTGTTTGGAATTGTTAGCGTAAGCTCTTTATATCGAACGGTTAGAGCTACTGAGAACTTATACTGAAAGTAATCTGCACCCTTTTAGGGATGCTAAAAGGTTTTACTAATCAAATTTTTCAGGCCACTTTTACAAAGTTGTACTTGTTCCAGTTTTTTTCATTCGGTTACTCAACAAAATGTTCACTCGACGTTACTAACATTCATTTGTTTTGCAAAAGTTGTTGGTATTAAATTTTTATTTTATTCGTATGTTGATAAGCTAAGCTAAGCACCCTGAAAAACTTTCTGACTAAATCGCTTAGGTTCCAGCACACGCACTTTACAACTAATTTGTTGGGTGAACTAATATTGATTAGGGATGGTTATATGAAATCAAATGTCATTTATTCTGCAGTCATGTCATTGCGCTTTTTTAATCACTCGTCAACCATTGTTTGATTACATTTTAGACAACTATAATTTCAAACGAAGTTTAAAACAACCCTTGCTGCTGTCATTAATTTTATATAGTGCTAATGTATTTAACTGCACACTAAACGCAAAATACGGCGCCATCACTTGACTAATCAAGTAATCAGTGAGCTGACGTAGACCAAATGGGTAGTTTGGCGTCAGAACTAAAGTACTATTACGTCGATCCTCTTTAACCGATATACAGGGTGGAAAAAAAATGGTCGCCGGAGGGTACCTACTATGTTACTTAAACTTGACTGATCCTTATGATTAACACTATCGATCCATAAAAGTACAGGTAATATTTTTTTTATTTAGGCCGATTCCATTCCCGATTCAGGCATGTCAAAAATAAAATAATCTTTGTATGCAGTATTTTATTTGTTTTTGAAAATAAAGGTACTTTTCCTCCGACGACCGTCTTTTTTTTCTACGTGTATAACTATTTACTGAATAGTTTATTTAACGATAAATGTCAACAATTTTGTTTAATTATCATTGGACAACTTAAAAGACATACCTATAGCTAAACAAATTATAAATGTAGGTACCTATTAAATCTATGTCGCAATTACCATATTGTCACTGAATGGTAAACGTGAAAATGATGAAAATTATGTGGATAAAAAGACATTTATTCGTAAGCATTCAATTGTTTTTATTATTATAATACTTACGTACTAAAAAACCAGTCTCGTAATTTCGGGAAAAAGTAACATAATACACTTAAGCAGTACATGCAGTTTAACAATTAAATAAACTTTAACTTGTTGAGCACTCAAGCCAAGTCAAGTTTTAACACAATTAAATTATCAATTTATTAATTATGTGACTTAAATTACTTACATAATTAATTCGCAATCTTTTCTTTGTCAGTTAATTCCAGATGTCTGAAAAGTCACGTTCGTAAGCAATTAATAAGCGAATAGTAGGTAGGTATACATACCATCATGTAGAATTTTCTTTTCTTCAATAATTTATTAACGCTCGTCGCAAAAAGTATTTTACTACTTTTGAAAAACGCACGGAATTTCTCGATTGAACGTTTGAAGTTTGGTAAAATAATATAACTGCATTGTCTGAATAGGTATCTGTGGAACTCATGCGTTCGTTGCACAAGACAGGCGGAACAAATTCTAATGAATGAAACGCGGACGTACATAATTTCCTGGATGTTAAAGATGATTCGTATTTATCTGATTTACTCGTAAGCAGTTCGGACGAGTCCCTTGCGATGTTTTCGCACTTACGATGTAATAGATAAAGTTCCTTATTCAATACGTATTTAGATACGTTATATAATTTCGTGTTTCCCTCTGTGCTTTATTGCCTAGATAAGATATCCTTTGATGTCTTAATCATACTGACAAATTGAAAATTAATAATTGTCGTTAATTTTTTTCCTATTTTAATGAGTGACACAGTGAAATTTTTTTTAGTAGGTGATTAAATTGGCCGATAACGAATATCCAAGTATTGACTTTAAATATTGAATGAAATATTAAATTAACCGTTTATAAAGAAAAATAGAGAAGTAAAACGTTTTAAATTTCTTCTTATCCATTATTTAAAAAAAAAGGCTTAGGGCCTAAATATGTCGAATCTCGAAAACCGAAAATCTGTATAAAAAAATCCCTTAAAGCAATCTTTGACATTATAGTATTGTCGAAGATCGTTGAAACTAAAGGATTTTGGGAGTAGTTTGGGAGATTTTACTTACCTACTTTTTAAATATAGAAATTATTACAAGAATAGGCTCCCTATGCTGTCACCCAGCAAGACGACGTTAAAATGCTGATGATGTTGATGACTCAACTGAGAGTCTAAGTAGTTAATTTAAATGTATGTAAATTGATGATTGTCCTTACGTGCAAAAAGTTATCCTTAGGGTTACAAATGTGGACCATTAAATAAACAAAGAACTACACAATAGTCCGACCCATATAGACAATAATTGCATATTAAGAAACCAAGTTTGATACTAGAGCCTAGGTCTGTATAAGTGTAGCAAGCGGCTCTGGTCACGATCGTGTCGCAACCCAAGCGAGTTGTATCGCAATCGAGTAAAACCTCGAACCTCTTTGTTGTTGTACTTTAAGTATGTACTGACGTGTATTAAACTGAATGACGGCCATCTATGGATCCGCACGATTAAAGATGTAATTTCAAAAGAGGAACTCCTTTCGATGTTCTTTCTTATGATATTATTATCAACACCAACTTTAAACGTTCCGAGTACATAGGGGCCTTATTTCCAAATTGTTAAAAAAATATCATTTTTGTGGAAGGAAAATTCAAATTTGTCTCTGTCCACAAATTGTAATGTGATAAAGTTGCATAGTGTTTGTAGGTCATTGGACGTGACTGTACATACATAGTTTTTTATAACCATCATTGAGAAGTTACATACCCGTAAAAAATATATTTTTATAGGACAAGAAAGTATTTAAGAAATAAGCACAATATTGTTAAAGTACTACTTTTAATCAATAAACCTACGCTGCGAACAAGAAACTTTACAGCAACGTGTAAAAGAAATTTCCTTTCAGCCGAATTTTATAGAGTTGGTTTACTCCCGACGTGCGGCGTGCATTGACGGCTTTATGTGTCGTAAAGTTTTATGACGTACTATAGTGACCTTTGATGGATTCGAAAACTGGGATTCGGTGTTTTTTCAACTAGATCAACAGCTGTAGCACATAAATTAGTATTCATAGTACTGCGAATTACTTTTAATTAATTAATTACTTTTGCTCGGCAACAAATCTTTTGTTTTGGTTTTAGTTTTTTGCTTGTCGTTTAAACTGCAATTTTTTAATTTTTATAACGTGAAAACGTTGTGGTTAATTTTGTTCTCCTTTTTAAAGTAGGTAGTGTGTAATACTATACCACACATTGATTACTTTGCTGAATGCTAATGATAAAATGATAAAGATGCTGCTAATTTGCGGAAGTGAAATGCTATTAAAATGATAAACCGCCCGCAGTGATTATTGCACTGCTTTAATATTACAATAGGTACACGTAAGTAATAATTTAGTTAGGTCAACAGAAATGCTTGCTTGCAATTTAAATAATTATTGATCGCTGCTTATAAATCTACTTAATGATATACACACATGTACGATTACTCGTACAGGTAGGTATGTCATACGGAAAACTGATAAACTACATATTAAGAAGTACACTAGTATTAATTTAATTATCTTTTTATCTAGGTAACGCTGTTTACACACCAAGCTTAACCCGATAAACCTTTTAACTCAAAACAAACAAATAATTACTGTATATTCGCATCACAGACGAGGCTAATTAAAAATCAAGAACTAAGCACAAGGCAAATTAACAGCATTTATTCGCGATCCGCGATGCAACAACCCATCCAAGGTTCGTTTCGAGTGCGTGTGTGCAGCCGTGAATTCAGCAACGGTTCCAACAGTAAAGGTGTTGTACAGTACCCCTAGCCGCTTTCTTCGGATTTTTAATTCAGTACAGTAATTCGACAGTTGCCAATGTCACTTTGTAAAAATAATCCAACTGTTTTTAGTAATGATTTGCGCAGATCCAGCTCCAGTTCAGAAAGTATTGATTCCATTCACGTACACAAATTCAATATTATCGTTATTGGATTAAAAATCCGACTTTAGTACGAGTTGACAATTGACATTAGCTGTCAACTTTATCGAAAACTATCAGATGCACTACTCATGGAAGGGCACTCAGGTAAAGCAGTCTAGGATATGAAAAGAGACAAAGCAATGTGCAAAGCATACAAAAAATTGCAGTCGATCAATTTTAAATAGAAAAAAATTAAAAAATATTTTTCTATTTAAAATTTATCATAAGTATAAAAATAGCATTGAAAATGCAAAAAAAAACAAAATCATAGACAATGGTCTTCGATTACGCATAAGTTGGTTAATTAATAATTAACAGCATGTATTCGCGATGCTAACAACCCATCCAAGGTTTTCGATTCGAGTGCGTGCGCGAAGCCGTGAATTCGGCAACGGGTCTGGGTCAAGATTCTATTATGAGTTGCTCTTGTGATTAACAACTATGATTGATGCGCGATTTAATGGTTCCTCAACATTAACAATAAGAAATAAAGTACTGACTAGTTAATGAGTGGCATTGAAGCTTGTACGCTGCCCTGCCTTTTGAGCTGTAAAAGATGTTTAATGTTTATGTCCAATTATGGTATAAGTAGGTATGTTGGCAAGGTATATAACAAAATGGCTTTTTCAACGTAAATACACGTGTTACACGGAACAAAAACAACCTAATTGGCGTATAAGTAACATTACATAATTATACTTAACTCTTTGTTCACGACTGCCGAAACTAATATCCGCTTATTATTAGATACGCATATTAAATGTCATCGCGTATAATAACATAGCTACAGGGAAAAACTTAAGTCGTCCACTCTAATTTAAAAGCAAGGTCGCGTTGTTCTCATGACCCGTGCTTAAAACAAGTATCAACATTCAGCTACGCGGTTGTACTGCATGGGAAAACTACTCTGTCTGGTGACTCATGCAGTTATGGCACATAGTCTACTATTAAAACAGATTGGATGAACCTGGAAGCGCGAAATTAATGGTTTAATAGCTGCTCTACTCTGAGATGTAATATCAGTTCTAAGCGGTGTGTGCGTTGTTTTTTGTTTTAAACGTGGTTCGTTTGTTTTTATTG
This sequence comes from Chrysoteuchia culmella, assembly GCA_910589605.1. NCBI lineage: Eukaryota > Metazoa > Arthropoda > Insecta > Lepidoptera > Crambidae > Chrysoteuchia > Chrysoteuchia culmella. Next base: position 11,775,592 of record OU342650.1, on the reverse strand, counting down.
ATGGCTGGGAAAATAATGATCGTAATTATGATTGAATAATAAAACTTGATTCTATCTTGTGAGTATTCTGATCGTCTTAGCACTTTAACATGAGCATGACCAGCTTGGAGAAGCGGAGGTGGTCGAACGTTTTGCGTACCCTTATTAAAATACTAGATTTTGCCCGCGACTTCATCCGCGTTAATTTCTGTTATTATGATCGCAAAACTCTTTGGCAAATAATTGGCAAAAATGCATTAATTTCGACCAAATTTGATTACCAATATTTTTTTTATAATGTGTCAATCTTAAAAGATAGACATATACTGTCGCGGTTTTTTTTAGATCATTTAATGAGTAATAATTCTTTCATATATATTTTTTGGGTTACTTGAACCGTTTACGCACGCAACGGAAGCCCTCAAATATGGATAATTTTCCCCGTTTTTGCAACATTTTTCACTGATGCTTCGCTCCTATTGGTCGCTATGTTATATAGCCTAAAGCCTTCCTCGATAAATGGACTATCCAATACAAAAATAATTATTCAATTCGAACCAGTAGTTGCTGAGATAAGCGCGTTCAAACAAACAAACTCTTCAGCTTTATAATATTAGTATAGATATTGGGCAGTGACTTATTAGATGTTTTTCAAGGCCTATTCGGTCAGTACGTATACACGATTATTTTGTGTAAGTACCTCCTATAGTCGTATCTAGAAACAACGTATCACAGAATAACCTATAAATAGAATGTGTGGTTATTTTAATGCAATTTGTCATGATTACGATCATTGTAACCTGTGATATTGGCTATACTTTAAATTAGTTTGTTTTTTTTTTGTATTGTGTCATTGTATAAGTTTTTAATTTTTGTATTTTTTTATATATAACTAATTATGTAACCACTCACTGAGTGTTTGTAAGTTAACGGTCAATGCTGTGCACTTTTGTTATTGGGCATAAATAAAAGTTGTATCAACCTTACATAATTTTCTATTTGTAAGTGTGCTATAAATAAATACATCCATAAAACAATCTCTTGACGTTATCAAATCAAACGCTATTGGCCGCGCTTGACAGATAGATGTATTCGATCACGTTCGTTATGCAAAGTTCGGCCCGGTCAGGTGTCGGATGGGTGACCGTAAAGTGGCATTATAACTGAGCGCTTCCGTGCTTCGGAGGGCACGTTAAACCATCGGTCTCGACTGTTGTCATTTGATTATAGTCGTTAAGCCAAGTCCGAGGCCTTATAGGCGGCTTGATAAACTCTGACACCAGAGGTGGCCACTAACTCCTCACTCGATAAGAAGAAGAAGATCAAATCAAACTGTACAAAAAAGTTTGCGTTGAAATACAGCAGTAAAACGCAATACAATATACCTAAGTCGAGTTGTTGTTTTTGTAAGCCAGCGCCTTTTTTTTATCAAAAAATAATTTTAGAATCATCAACCTGCTACAACTGTACGAGCGTGACCATTGGTCAGTACTAAAAAATAATTTTAACAAAAACTTTCGTAACATTTTTTGCCGGAGGATCATTACTACAGTGCGAGGTGGTATGTCTCTAACAAAGGTTTGACAAAACCGCTCAGCAAAAAGGATCGGAAAAAATATCAAGATCACTGCCATTGAAGCAGTAAAAAGGTTACCAGTAAAATACCTTTACATTACAGTTGCGAATTTTTTAACATAGATAAAGAGAAGATTTCGTATGTTTTGTATAATTTAAATATTATACATACACTCACGTCATAAATCCCAAGCGGGGTCTGGCAGAGTATCAATGATGCAGCTAGAGAGTAAAAAGTAAAGAAATCACATTCATAGCCACACCTATTGGCCTCACTTCGCCCCACATTAAAAAAATCTCGATTCGCCCTAAAACAGAATTTTTAAAAATATTAATATTTTATTCTTGGTTCGCCACATTTCATATTATCGATTCGCCCCACATGTTATTTACTGCCAACTTACTTTTTCGTAGGTACAATCAGCAAACAAGGCTTCGTATTATTTTAAATACTGTGTATTTAACATCAATAAATTTAATTACTTACATAATTTTATGCTCAATTAACTTATATTATGAATAAAAATATATATTATATATAAATTAAAAATATTTTTAGTTGAAAGTACCAGGATCGCATAGCTAACCAAGAGGTTATTTTAGACGTATTGAGAAGTTCTGGGGGGTTAAAAAGCAAGGATTTCGCAATTCTCGTTAGATTCATATTACAATTCAGATTCAGAATCGTAAAATGGCACTTTTTCATATTTTGCAATTCAATCATGTGACAGTTTTGTATGGAAAAGCGTAAAATGCTCCACAAAATAGGAATTGCTCAAGCGTCAACTAACAGAATTACAAAAAGATACTAAGGAGCAACTTCTTACAATTCATTTTGTACATGTTGTGTGTTTTTTCCATAAAATTTATTTGATATAACAAAGTTACCACTTTACGAACACTTTTTGAAGAATGCCTGTGTTAAGGAGCGTTTAATATATCGTAGACAAATTGTGGCAATGTGAAAAATCGAATTATTCTTCGAAGTACCAGACACCGAGTTCGTCGGCTTCTTTCGTCTCATTGACGCCAATAAAGACCTACTGCCTCCAAGCTTGGACGAATTCCTCCAAGGTAAGTAACTAAATAGGTACATAATACTACATTTTACTACTACTAGTGACTTACCTTATAGTGGTTACATTCTCCGAGTTATTATATGCCTCTAAGTGCTTTTCTAAGTAGATTCTTTTATAGATATCTATCACTCCTTGAATGCTTAAAATAGTACAAGAATAGGTAGGTATAGAGGTAGGCTCTCTACATCGAACCCACATTTTGAATACTTAAAATTTAAATACTTAAAGCATCAACTTTACAAGTTTTATCATTAAACATAAGTAGATATCTTCTAATGTTACACACAAAAGTTATAATTATTTATGTTGTAAATAATTGTAGGCTTAGATACCTTCTATTTATTAAACCTTTAAAAGCTAAAGATTGGTTTTAGTTTTTCAGATATTATTGCACAGACCCACATTTGTAATGATGAGGATGCTTTCGTAGCCACTAACACCCCAAAAGGAGCAGCCTGCCATAAATATGCACATAAGGAATACAATTATTATTTACCACTACAGCGAGGAGGGATGACCATCTAGCTGCTCGTTAGAAGATTAAGATTGTTTAGTAAATAAAAAATGGGTTTCTACTACTGTTTTATTTTCAATCAAATATAACATATTATTTATTACAAATAAGAACCCAACAATTATGTCTATCATGCATAAGAAGAGATTTTACAGCTATGTATTTTGTTTATAAACTCTATGTACCTAACAATTACACAGAAATTACTATTTGATCAATTCTAAGGAATAACAAAATCAATGCCAGAGTTTTATTTATTTATTTGTTTATTGGGCAGTCAACAAAAACATGTACTAACAATATGTAATAAATTAAATGTAGAATCTTAGTCTAAGTACAGTTTCTAATTATAGACAGCCACGGCATGCAATTACGAACTTCAAAAAATAAAAATAAAAAAGACAATGTAAAAATCCAATACATGCTGCGGAAGGTTAAAATCAGGTTGTTACAAAATCATCTAATTTAATTTAATTTAATTTAATTGGGGTTTACGTTACTAATAATAGATTTAACAATTTCTCTATATTTTCTCAGGCTGAGGTGGAATATGTCCAAGTCTTCAGAATTATTTGACCGGGATAAGCTGTTGTATTGCTTCTGGATCCTATTCAAAGTTGAGTGACTGCCCAGATTGCTCTTAACACTTTTCTGTACAAAAATGTTGAACCTGCTAACCCGAGGCAGTTTTTTGGGAGCGTTGATTTGAATCTGATCCAGAAGGTTAGAACAATCCAGCCCTCTATTCATTAGTTTGTACAAAAACATGCTATCGAAAAGGAGCCTTCTATGCTTGAGGCTTTGGATCTTAAAATATTCAAGTCGACTCTCATAAGAGTTTTAAATATTATATAAATTATTACAAGTACTTATTTACTTTAACTTATAAAATTAATTACTACCTCATTTTTATTTGTACCTATCATTTTTATGATGGTATGTCTACAAATGATAGGTAAAAATTAAGTAATTCATTTAATTATTAATCATATTTAACTTTTAAAGTAAAATTCTTTTTTAAATAACAATAATGAGCCACTAATAACTACGAGTTCTACAATAAAAGCTAATCTAATTAAAAATAATCAAGAAACCATTGTTGAAAAAACTTAGTTTAATAATTTTTATGCTTATAGCAAATACTAAAGACACTGTTAGTTAATATTGATATGTATTAAAGGATAACTTATAAATTATAATATAACATAACAAAACAATACTACTTATTTGAAATATTAAAGTTTTTGAGAATATATCATTGCTTTCTTGCCCTAGAAAATAATATAATAAAAAACATCTTTCATAAAATAGCAATCAAACAGATGTCCCATGGTTCAGCCAACTATTCGCCTAAGATTTGATAACACTAATAGGCCCGAGCACAGTCCCCTCCGGGTCAACTTGAGACAGTATCGCCTTTGCGCCTCATCTATCAGAGTCGGCAGCAAGCGAGCTGAAACAAAATACATTTATTTAAACTTAGCTTAAATTTCAATGACTGCTTCGGAAGGATCTCAGATAGCATGTAAATACATTTTGATATAGTAATATAGTCATGTGAAATACCAATATTAATAGACTTCCTGTTGTTTACAGCATGTAAGCAACTACAATTGAAAACTCAAAATTCAGATGCTAGTTCTACTAGCGGCTCTTAAGATTTATAACTAATGGAGTATAGTTTTCAACGGATCATGAAATTAATAAGTTTACAATAATTAATCTGTTGTTTGTACATAATTATATTAAATTAGACAAAATGATACCAAATGTATGTTGTACTTGTACTATTAAGTATTCTGTGGTTAAACCAAGCATACAATGATTATATGTATTAATGACAAAATTACATACCTATATCAGTAAAATTGTATTTAGCATTCAAACATAATTATGTTACCTACCTATATTGCATTTAAAAGATACAAATGAAAAGAATATCAAGTTTTATCATATTATGAATAATAGGAGTAATGAACTGTGAAATTACTTTCGAGATTGGAGTAAATATTTGCAAAAAATCAATACCTAACAGAATACCTAGGTATATTTATCATGCCATTATTATAGAATGAGTACTTACAATGGAACATTCCTTTGCTGTATGTGCCAAAACCCTCAGTGTTTAAATAGATAGGTTAGCCAATTCTTTCCGGCACTTTACCTCGAGGTTTATTTCTGTAGTTTCTTATACTATCCTTGTAACTCCAATAGAATATCTCCTTAAACTCCAAAAATGGACTAGGGCCATGTTATTTCTGCAAAACATAAGAATTGTATTATAGCGGTAGGTAGGTACCTACGAACTTGTAGCACAAGCACAACAAATATTTATTCATACACAACTTGCGGCGTACAATGTTAGCCCTTTCTTTGACCGAAGTAGTTCGTTTTAATGTACAATCTAAGGTACATAACAAGGTTTAACTTACTTGTTTAGAAACTTCTTCGATACATCAAAGTAGACAGTCGTTTCCATGAAAGAATGTTCCAAAAAACAATATTTGAAATGTGCTGAAGTAGGTATACAAGAAACCGAGATTCATCTAATAAGTGATTCCAAACTGAGCTTTAAACTTGAAGTTTTTATAAAAGTTTACATAAAAACAAAATAATCTAATATTTTGACTTGATTGCTCGACGTCAATTTGACGTTTGGCGTGTCACGTGATATTTAGCTTGTTGCCAATATAAGATAAAATTGTGACTATTTCACATTCATTGTTTGTACTTTTAATTAAACTTTTCTGTGTTTGTTGGTTAGATTCCTTAATAAATATTACTTAGTAAGTTGAAGTAACAGTTTTCATCTTTTTTAATAATAAAAATTGATTAAAAATGAACACCGGTTATTTGCTATCAAGTACGGTTTTCTATTATTTTTAGGTGGCAACATAACCACCAAAATAGATTCTGCTAACGAATTGAATTGAAGCAATATTGCAAAAAAAAAGTACTATTTTACGAAAATTAGAGGAATTGTTTAGGATCTGCAAGAAATTCTGCTAAGGAATTACTTTTAGCAATATCACGCGTTACATCCTTTTTAGCCCCCCTGATTTTATACGTTTTATATTATGATTTTTTTAAAATGTGTTAGTGGCAGCAGCTTTTTAAGTATAATAACTCCTGGTTCGTTATGCTGCCCAGTAGGCTTATTACGAGTTTGGCAAACTTGACGTTACAGTAAACGTTAACGTAAAATGTAGCTCTGTCTCTTTCATATTTAGCGACTGTTTTACCGACATGAGCAGTGTATCCGATAGTCTACGCTCACGAGTCCTGTAAATGTCATGTTAAGCAAACTCGTAATAGGGGTACTGGTACCTACTTTTGGTTCATTATTTGACTAATTGCGTTTGTGGGTTGAAAACGGTATTTTAAAAACGAATAATTTTCTTTAACCCAAGTATAGAACGTTGGCAGTACTTTTTTGACTTTACATTGCTCTACACGCCCCACATGGGCGAATCGGGACAACTTCGGAATGTGGGGCGAACCGGGAAAACTTTGGAATGTGAGGCGAATCTTTGAAGCGAACGGGGAATAAATCCACATTTGGCATTGGTTTGGTCTAAGATGTTGTCCGGAAACGATAGTGACAGGTTGCCAGCCTACAGGCTATATTAGTTTACGGATATACCCTCTCCATTGATAGGTTTTTACTATCAGCACTAGAAAGCTGAGAACCGGCAAATTCTTTTTCACTCCCAGTCCCGCATGGGAATTATTAAACAATTCTACAAGGGTAGTCCAAGAAATAAAAAAATCATTTAGTAAAATAGAACCTTATTAGCAAAATTTCTGATGTTTTTTGATTTAACAAATTCCTACAAAAAAACTGAGAGGAAAGCAATGATTGGTGTGCAGAGAAGAACACCAATACCTATTCGATTCGATCGTAAGTACATTGCGCGGTGGAAATACATAATGCATTCTCCGGAGTTCAGAAAATGGTATAAGTAGCAAGAATACTTTCTTGATACTTTTTCGAAAGGTTTTCATGCTTTGACCAATGACTTGCTACACTGTAGGTCTCTGAGGTGCGCCAATAGCGTGGATTCTGTGGCCACGAAAGGTCGGCAGATAGTGTCCGTGTTACATTTTTTATTGAAACAAAGCCCACTGGTACGTGACAAATAAAACGCGCCAACAATGGGAGATGGATTGTTGTTCAGTTCTGCTTCCTTGCATTTGAATTGCATGCTTTTTTCTGTTTTCCATTTGTTTTTCCTGCCAGTATTCTTTGATTTTAATTATATTTACAATAGTTTTATGCATTCATTTGTTTTCGCTTTGATTTGTGGAAATAAACAAAGTTGGGGTTAGATGAGTTAGTTAGCATAATCAACAATCCAAAGTACGCCTAATAATGGCCAAGCGTTGTGATACTTTTTTTTGTAACACCATCTGTATTTTATTTACTGCCTATGTTTACAAATAAAAAATAAATTAATTTCTATTTCTATTTGAATTGCATGTCTTATCTGTTTTTCATTTGTTTTTCCTGCCAGTATTCTATCATTTAAAGTATATTTACAATTGTTTTATGTATTCAGTTGTTTTCGCTTTGATAAGTGAAAAAACAAGTTACTAACACACCTAATACTTACTAGTAAAAACAATGCTAGCATTATACTCGCTTGCTTTTTGTTATCTTGTACTTGTACTTACATAACAAAAGAAATGCTTCTCTCGTATTATGCTGGGAATTTCCCAAAAGTCTCATAAGAAAATGATAGCTCAATTTGTCAGTAACCTGGGATTTGCTTACAGGTTGAACCTTTTGTGTTCTTGGTTTTGGTGAACGTAATTCATAAATTAGTATTGGACAATAGCACCCTATGGACAATAGTGGATCGGTGTCAAGATCATCAGCACCGTCGTGCCTTTGTCTATATGAGGGCCAGATGTAGAACATGGCATCGAAGTAAAGACATGGTTTGTGGATTACAATTCTACATAAACCTATTCAAAGAGGTACGGTAACGAATTACAAAATATACGTATTTATTTACTTCGTAAGCAAATTTGTGGGACGGGTTGATTTTTCTTGTATTCTTCTAATAAACCATCATTATTGCACTACTTATGCCTAAAACCTGCATAATTCGCATAAAACAAAATATAATGTAAGGAATCCATTTGTTTATAATTAAAAAAATACGTAATGAGAAATACTATGTGGAACTACTATTAGTAACTAAGCGGAAGTCAGCAAGCACAGCAATATAAAAGTACAAAATAACATCCAACCCGCTGTTTCATGTTGCATATGTTAACAGAGTATGAAAAACGTCCATTTACAGTGTATTTTAACACTCGCCGCACTCATAAAATATTTATTAAGCCCAGTGAATCGATATTCGGTGTAAACGCGCATTTTATTTTCATAAAAATGCACCGAACTTTTCGCTCGTTAAATTGGAAACTGATGCTGAGGCTATCCGAGCTTAACGAAAAACCATTTCAGTTGTTGGTGACCTACTTGCATGTTCTCGAATGGCCGTACCTACCTTGTTTTCATGTTAGGATGTGGAGATAATTCTTCACTAAAGTGTTAAATATCATTATAAAGAAAATTCTTTTTGTATGTACTCAGTTAATCCATACTTATATTATGAATGCGAAAGTAACTTTGCCTGTCCGACTACCTATGTATTCCGTTTTGCATCATCTTCAATAATTAATTTAGATTTTGATAATGATGAAAAGCTCAACAGAAGTACAGAGTAACTTTCGTTATATTGTTGTTTGCTTGGGAATTTCTCCGCAGCAACTAAGAGATATAGCACTTTACCGGGATGTAAATTCTGACAATTAAACGTAAATTGTAAAGTTAATTAAAATTCATCATTTTATTTATTCCCTCATAAACTTTCACCACATGTCAAACTTGGGCGTCTTATCTTAAGTAAAACTTAATTAGTAAATTACTTCATTATCTTAAGTAAAACAAAACTTATTTATACCTAATCAGATATCAATGAATCATCATCTCAGCCACATGAAACCCACTGCTGGGTATAGGTATATGTGAAGTACATAATATGTACTTTATTTTTCTATTAATTATACGTTTTATCAATATTTTCTATTAATTATACGTTTTATCAATATATTATATTGATAAAACGTATAATTAATAGAAAAATACGTTTGTTTACAAACATTCTTTCCGTCCGTTGGCTGGGTATGGTATGGTTGTAACCTCTGCATTAAAATTAGCCTTACCGTGAAGGTGAGCGGTCGTCCGTGGGGGCCGGAAAGCGGTGCCCCCGTTCGCCGCGTAGGATGTCCGACCCCGCGACCTGGTCATTTGAAGAGTAACGTATGATCGCCGGCAACTCGGCAGCCATCTTTACGATGACAAATTACCAAGTTCCCGGCGAGTGGGTTGCTAATGGCGAAGCGATCATATGGCTGTGTTTAAAATAGGTTTGAGAGACACTTACTTCGTTTTCTAGATTATTAACTAGAAAAATACTTGGAAAAATTAAAGAGAGAAATTTGGAGACAAGTTGAGCAGTACCCCTGTTCGCCGCATAGGATGTCCGACCCCGCGACCTTGGTCATTTGAAGAGTAACGTATGATCGTCGGCAGCTATCTTCACGATGACAAATTACTAAGCTCCCGGTGACGGTGGGAGTTGCTAATGGCGAAGCTATCATATGGCTATGTTAAATATAGGTTTGAGAGACATTTACGTTCTCTAAGATTTTTCACAGGAGATACTAGCAAAAATCAATTAAAAAAAAAACAATTATATTTTTCATATTATGTTAATCTAAAAGTAAGAAACGTGTTTTTTTCTAATTATGTATAATAATGCATGCTGTGGTTACCTATAATTGTAAGTGAAGTTAGCCACAAACAATCCATTGTTAATTTTCCTTTTATATTTTTCATTTACCTTATGTCAGAGACTCTAAATAAATAAATCAACTGTTCTCCAAATTCCTCAGAGAGAAATTTTGAGACAAGTTGAGCAGTGCCCCGTTCGCCGCATAGGATGTCCGACCCCGCGACCTTGGTAATTTGAAGAGTAACGTATGATCGTCGGCAGCTATCTTCACGATGACAAATTACTAAGCTCCCGGTGACGGTGGGAGTTGCAAATGGCGAAACAGTCAGAGGGTTATGTTTAAATAGTTTTAAATAAAAATCTTACAAATTATGAAGGAAATCCAAGATATAAAGGATTAGAAACAAGCTTATTATTAAACTCAAAATTATGAAATTTATTGCATTAATCTGCTCAACTATTTTGTTTGGTTTTGGGGAAACTTGATTGGGGTTGTATTGTGTATTACTGATAGGTACCTTTTTTTTTTTTATACTAGGAGAAATGCTTTTACGCATCCCTCGCCCCCGGGTGCAGGGGCGATTCGAAATGTTGGACTCACCTGGGCGGGTACTACCAACTAAAACTCCTAGTACTTGCCCTCCAGGCCGCCATTAGTCACGGTGGGTAGGGTTCGCAATCACCACTGATAGGTACCTACTAATGTTGTTACCTACTGTTTGTTTCTTTTGGCAAATAAATCAATTAAAAAAATAAAGAAACAAAGAATTTGCACAAAACAAAACCTAGCTTTCTTCAATAAATTCATATATTTTTTATTTTTTTTATTCATATATTTTCATACATTTGACGACACAACAATCCAATTCCTCTTGTTTGGCTGTTCAGAATAAAATACTTATTTCAAATAATAGTTAAGTAAAGTAAGTGATTTCATTTGAAACAAGTTACGAATTTATAAACCGTAAATGTATTATCATCTAATCTTCGAATGGAAGCGGAGGGAGTTGTGAAACTTACAAAGTGACAGCCTTGTGCCTTTTCGATAAGATTGTCTTTCCAGTTTGCTATCATTATATTTGTTTACCTGTCATTCTCGTGTTTAACTTTCCATTACTCTATTTGTGACAAATGATAACTATTAAAGTCGTTACCGTTCTCATTTCAGGTAAGAACAACTTTTCAGTAAAAAACATCATGACTTTCTTTACTAATACAACGCGTTTCGTTTATCTTAGGTTTACAGATTTTGTGTTTTTTTAAATTTCTTTATTTTGCTTTCGTACTAAAAATACTACACAATGATATTATTATAACACTTTAAACTTCTATGGCCACTATTACTATCATTATTATATTAGGCCTGCGCCGAAATATCGGGGACTCGAAAAAAAATACAAACATGCTAAAAACCCCGTTTTTTATAATTATGATACACAATGATAGTTTTATAAGTTTGACTGCTGTATCGGTCAATGAAATCGGTTAGTAATAAAATAGAACTCCACAAACATAATGAAACATAATATCAAGTCCACACATTGCTAAGCATGAATAAACCGTAATCTATGTGCTGTAACTTATTAAAGTCGCCTTGCCTTATAGGTTATCACAGGTGCGTAGAATACTAATACGAACTATCTTTTGTGTCGTATTGATTAGACTATTTCAAAAGTTTGATATTACTATGTAATATTGTAAGAATTAAAATGGATTAATTATTAGACAAACCACAAGGATCGTTTTAAAAATAAGTAAATACAGCAAATTATTTATTAAAGCATAGTTGTATATTACTTAAAACCATTCCATAATGGCTAAAGATTAAAGTTAAGAAAAAAACAACTAAAATTAATTTGGATTTAAAATTGGATCAGTGGGTCAGTCATGAGTCGTTTTGTTACAATTGAAAACATACAAAGCATGGCGTACTTATATGTTAAAATCAAACATCGTTCTCTAATATGTTTAATTATAAAATCAAAGCATACTTGAAAAATGTAACACTAAAAACCATGCTATTGACAAACTTATGGTGTAAAATCGAAAACGCCACACGATTCGTTCTAGAAGTGAAATCCGACCGCAATGTTGAGCGTAACATTTTCTCTTGCTTTGTACACTTGATAGAGATTTATGTAATTATATTAGTACTTATAATTCGGTAATTTTAATAAGATTAATAGAATAAAATAAAGCTACGATTTTTTTATTTGCTTTTGCAATGCTACCAGTATTGAGTTATTTTTTACTAGAAAAAAATCGATCTGACTCGGATGAAAAGACTCACACGGGATGATTTCTTATAAAGTATTTTTCTAATAAAAATATAGCATAAGATAATCTTTTTATTATGAGTTAAAGGTCAGGTTACTAAAATCGATTCCCAGCGGGGGTACATATTGTATTCGGTTTGGTTGGTGGTAAGACTTGTTGTAAGTCTGCGTGGCCAGCTACCACCATCTTATCTAAGCCTGACGCCATAGCAACAATGTTTTCAGCGTTTTTGTGTTCCGGTAGTTCGAGATAAGATAGCCAGTTCCCCAGTGGCTGAGGATTCCGGGAGAGGCTCGCTTCCATCTTTCAGCCTTATCAATACTTAACATCAGGTATGATGAAGGCTAAGAGACCCGTTGTTCAGAAAAAAATAATGCTATATTTTTTGTGAATTAACGTCATAGTAACACATCTTATTTTAATGAGTGTAATGTTAGGTTTCGTTAGTAACTTTCGCAGGGGTCGGTCACGGGATGGGTGACCTAAAATTTACTAGCTCGAGCTCCTCCTTGCTTCGGAAGGCACGTTAAGCAGTTAGTCCCGGCTGCAGTTGGAGTCTATAAAACACACCAATCCGCATTGGGCCCGCGTGGTGGGTCATGGCCCATTCTTCATATCCATCCAAAAGGAAGGCCAGAGCCCAGAGCAATGGGGATATTAAAAATGGCTGATGACGAATGTTTCATAGTTTGTTTGATATTTAAGTTTTATTTAACTGATAATAGTTAAGGGATAACCTACAAACAGCCTATATGAATATAAAAATTTCGACCAAAGAACGTTAAAATTGAGCAAAGCTGTAACTCCTAATGGAGCTGTAGCTCTACGAATGTCTAATGGCTGTACAGTTTTTATGACTTTTGTTTTGTTCGCACACGTAACACCTCGTAATTCTGTATAATGACCACCTGTTTATGTACATTGGTAATTAGTTCGCCGAGTGTAATTTTTTTTCTGACGAGCGTGTTACCATTATGTTATGATGGAAGTATGAGATTAGCATAGTCAAAAACGACTGTTCAGTTTTTTTTTGTAATACTGAACTCATTTTGTTTGACGTGTTTGCTACCATTTTTGTAAATGGCCCTGAAGTTTATGTTCTTGACATTGGTCAAGTTAGGATTTTATTTTAATATGTTTATGCTATTCTTTTTTTAAGTAAGTTATAAAGATTTGTACTAACTACCACCGACACAAACATAAGCACTTAATAATCAAATCAATAGCAGGTGTTTGTTGACAGTAGGTACATTAATATTTTTCAAATTTAATTTAATATTAAATATACCTAAGTAAAGTTTTTCGACCCTGATGGAGACTGATATTCGGTAAAGAATATTTTTACACAATGATAGAGTTTGTAACATAAAGCTTACTTAGTAAACTGTGCAAACTTTCAGTGCGACTTTAAGAATTTTCTTTTTTTTATAAATAATCATGAAGTTCTCGCAACTTAAAACTGGATAATTTTTAGGACACTATTCTTTTAATGCTCAAATAGAACTGTCTATTATAATTTTACATATAATCTTTATTAATTTAAACACAGTAGTAAAAAATATTAAAATACGAAAACATTATTCTAACTACATGTAATGACGGAAAATAAATATCGTTATAGTTTTATAGTTTACATTGCATTATGATCTTCCGGTTTGCGGAATTAATAAATAAACTCTTTTTTTTTTTACTTATATTAAACGTTATTTATAAAAATGAAGTAGATATCTATCGATGGTTAGAGTAGACCTTTACAGCTGCCGTGGTCACGGGATGACTGACTAAAAAACCAAAAAATACGGACAATTACAAGTTAGTTCGTGGAAATATAGCGCGTTTGATATCAGTAAAAGGTGTTTTATTTCAATGAACAGTGCGCGCCAAAACATAAGATGTACGTAAGAAACTGGAGGACTTTGTTAAGAATATCACAAGAGTACTTAGGCGCCGACCGCCTTGCATACTAACGCTTACATAATATGACATCCTGGCAAAAGCTACTGCGAAGCACTGCCTGCTACGTGATTCAATAACATTTTACTTTATACTCTCCATCTGCAGTGAGATTTTGACATTCGATTTTGATAACTTATTCTATGGATAAACTTTTTTTAATAAGAAGAACACAATTTTCAATATTATTTACACGTTCAGTTCGACTGCTACTGCATGACTTTCGTATCGAAAGGAATGTCTTTGGAAGTTATGTTTTGTACATAGTTCGAATAGGTAGGTACATACTTAAACTTTTTCCACGTCTCAAGCACAGAGACAAATACAACAGTGTGTCACAATAACAATGAATGTTTGTTGTTCCTAGCTTGAAAACTTGGCAAAAGGGCGTTGAAATAGAATGTATATAAATACCTAGAGTATAGAAATACCTTATGTATTTACAGTGTTACTTAATATCAACTGGTACGCGGTATCGGGAGCACACAAAATAATAAGTCTGATATTTAAAAAAATATTTTCTCGGGAAAGCTTGACTGCGAATAGATTTTTATTTCACTCACAGACTTCGTGCTAAACAAAACGAAAGCGGTGACCCTTGGGATTACGCCTGGCATTGATCATCGTCGCAGTATCGAGGTCCCACTATACCTCTACGTGAGGTACACTACCCATATAGCTTCTCCGCTAGCCCAATAACGTGTCACTGTCTCGCTCACATCGACATAATATCATATTACGTGGTATAATGGTATTCGTGCAAGGGGTCCTTATTCGATACTCTGCTGCAAGAGGTAAGAACGGTGCTGACATTAGTGACGTGATATCTTGCTTTGTTTATAAGCAAAGCTTGCCTAAATATTAATAGCATTCACTGTACTCACTGCATAGTCTTCTTTCTACCCCGATCCCACTTGAGCAGATTATTTTGTTGCTCACCTTGCTAAGCTATTAACCATCTAGCTCTAGATTTGGATTATTAGCACCTAGTTAAGGTACGAATAATCCAAATCGAGCTATAACATGCCTGCGTAAGCCGGCATATTATAGCTCGATTCGATAATATAATATTACCTGCGTAAGCCGGTATCATACTGCCCTTCTCAGATATTTCACGGGCCCAAACTTTACCTATAGTAAAATTCCCGAATGCTTTTTGAGACGGAAATTTCGTCTGATTAACTGTTTGCAAACTTTAATGGGAGTTCAGTATCCTTGAGGGAAAATGATAAATTGTTAAATATCGAAATAAATGCGGAAGTATCCAGATAAGTATGGAAGTTTTGTCTGCTTGACAGTTGAATCAATTATTTGCTCAAAATCATAAGATTGATGGGTACGCCGCGCCGTTATTATGAAAATGATAGCGAATGTAGCGCTCTGAGTATTTATTAAACTGCCAACAAAATAGCAAAATTATAAACCAAACCATGTTTGTTATATCAATCAACTACATAAGTGTGGGCGGTGATGTATGTTTAATATGATTCATCGAAATAAGAAAGTAATACGACTTTGTATTTTTAGAAAGTATTAACATATTTAATATGTCGAACGATACTCCCATAAAAAAATATCCATACAATACACTTTTAAAGTATCTATCAATGTAAAAAAAAATCTATACTAAATAAAAATTCTTCTTTTTCCCGATGAAAGTCACGAAATAAATATTAATAATTTCAAATTTATGGAAGTAATAAAAAGATGTTATAACATGGTTGCGCATAAATCTCTTTACAAAGGGAAAGTACAAGAAAATGAAACGAACGTGATCTTTTCATTCAAAATGGTTTCTGCCTGGTTGTCTCCGAGTGTTTATTTGTATTCATAATGTGAAGATATTAAAAAGTGTTTGATCGCTCGAAGTAAAAGCAAATAAAAATTGCGGACACGTTTCGAGGCATAAGTAAGATGAATTCATTACTTAGATATCTTTTTTTATTATAGATGTTACAAGCTATTATTGGCTACTTACACAAATACTTATCTTACCAGCAAAAGCGCGAAGAAGAAACAGAGGCAATGGAAGAGGAAATAAGATCATTACATACTTTTCTTTTTGCTTTTTTAAGAACAGTCAATTCAGCTCAATTAGATGAAATACTGTTCATTCCTTTCTACTTTATTTTGCCAAAATAACAAACTTTTAACTTTATTTTATAGAAATAGAAATAGAAATAGAAAATATTTATTTTGACATCACACAAAGGTACACATTAACACAAACATATTACATAGAAGTATGAAAAAAAGTACAAATTAAACAAAAAAGAAAGAATTCGAACAAAATAACAATAAAAAAGAAACGCGTACAGTCGTGTGATGACAAAACTGTGCTCAGCTCAGTATTAGCAGCAAGCATCAGATAGCTTGCTGCACTGGTATTCGGCTGAGCGCAGAAGTGACATCAGAGACGAACAGAACAAAGAAAATAAGAAATAAAAATAAAAACGTAAAACATTAAAACACGTAAAATTTAATTTGTGAAGGGCCCCAATACATGCTATTTTACAGAGAACTGAGGTTAACAAAGTTTCAGCTTTTGATAGTACAAAGGAGCAAAATAAACGTGGACTCGTGTTTCAGTCAACTAATTTCAATTGATTGGTCCATAGCGGCGATTTTTTTTTGTTGAGATCAAATTTCCGCGATTCATTTAGACTTTTTGGATGTTTCAACGTATATTTGGTATACTTATGTGTATTCACTATGTAAAGTATTATGGCTGTATCAGCACTCTTACTTAAGAGCCTTCCCTTTACCTGTATTAATAACTGTTAAAACTGAGTTAGTTAGTTATTTCTCTAAAACATTTTTCCTAGAACTTAAATATATAAATAAAAAAAATAAAAAAACAAAAAAAAACCCGCCTGCTTCAAAAGACCATGTCAACTGCGAAAATGGAAACAAGATGTAAAATAAAAGATACATGACAATCATTATTGTATTTTATTCGACTTATTATTAAATTTTGAACCTCCGACTGCATGTTATTATGTTGAACAATAGTTATTTGTTATGCAAGGCTGGAAAGTTGGTTATTTAGCGGCGAGTTACCTCTATTGAAAACTGAGCAAGTGAAGGATTCTAGGATTGAATCCTGAGCGCAGCGACGATGAATATGTTGACTCTCACTTATGGTACAAGACAAAGACAATTTAAAAATAAAGATTTATGTCACGTTCCGTGTGAAATCTCACCCAGCCTAATATTTTTCTTTATAACAAATAGTTTAATCCTATTGTTATTGTTTTTATGATTCAATGAACTAAAATAATATAATAAAACCAAAACGGAGTATTATAATTAATTTAAAGCTATTTAAAATAAGAATAAAATGTAACAAAAAAGTCAATAGTGCGATTCGGAACGCATTATGACATATTTTTAGGTATTAAATTAAAAAAGTACTTTGCCGCGCTAGGCCGCAAAAAGCAATTTTCTACGCCTAAACTGATTGACAAAACCTCCTTTTCAGAGCGTGTGAGTGAAAATTATTTTTATATTTGTAATACCCGCTATGTTTGGTTTGCTGTAACACCACTTACCTAAGAACACTTGGGCTGTCAAGACAAATCTAACGATATTCTTATTATAGAAAACCGTTCAGCCGTTTGAAAGATAAGAGGTAATAAAGAATATTACATATAAACAAACGTACATACATACAAGATACGCGCGAAAAACATAACCCTTCAAGCAGGCGGGTAAAAATTAAAACTCCAGCATGAAGAATCTGCGATCGTTAGCAGCCCGTTGATCCCTGTAATTTTCAAACTAAATCTAGCTATTTATTCCCATCTTCGTTGTATAGTCTCCATCAGTATACATTGCAAGCAAAACGAATTAATAAAGCCCAATGAAGGTGAAAAGCCCGGTGCCGCAGTGGTTCGCGCGCTCGGCCTGCGTTTGTAGCCGTTAAGCAACATTCGCAACGGTCGGTTACTGGATGGGTGAACAAAAATTAAGTATCTTCAGCTCCTCCGTACTTCGGAAGGAAGATTAAGCCGCTGGTACCGGCTCTATTGGCAATGGTTAAAACCCACCAATCCGTATTGGGCACGCGTTCCTTAGGTATCCAACCATAATGAAGGCCAGTGCCCTAATAGTGGGGACATTAAAATAGCTGATGACGAAATGGAGGTGAGAAATTCGTTAATTTAATAGATGGAGCGCGTGACGACGGTATCAAATTCATAATTTGAAAGGGAAATTTTTCATAGCCCCCGAAGCAACGGAAATTGAATCGAAAACCGCGCCCTGTCAGACTGTGAGTTCCGGCTGACGGCTTTTGTTATTTTGAATGACAGTAAATTTATTTTACGAACTCATTTGCAACTTCATTCACACAGTTTTTGCGAATATGATAAACATTTTGAATGATTGGTATAAGTATGTATCAAAAAGTTATGTATTTTATCAATTTTAATCTTCATTCATTCGGTACTATAAAAGTGACACACCTCAGCTTTACCATATCTTGTTGTCGAATTTTTTAATACGATATGAGATTTTGTAACTACTATAAACTTAAGCCACACTTTCGGTAATAATAAAAAAGTGTTTAATTTTTTACATAACAATTGTGGTTTATTTAATAAATTTTGATCACACATCATTAGCAACTTTTTTTTAAAGATTTTGCATTTTTATGCTATTTTTAAAACGTATGACAAATTTTGGATAGAAATATATTGAAAAAAAATCATGTTAGCCGAGTAGTTTTGTCTAAGAATAATTTGTGGCAAATATTTTTCTATTAAAAATCTCTATATCTAGGCCCGTGTTATCCATTCTAATGTTCCCTCCAGCGCCATGAGTATAACACAACAAAAATGTAGACGGCCGGAAAAATATAATATTTTTTTTAAATTGACCTTATCAAGAAAAACTTTTTCTCAAGTGCATTTTTTTACTGACAGCTAGAATTTAACATGGTCCGATTTTACTGGCATCATAGGTCAAACATAAGCACTTATCGACGGATTGCACACGTGCGTAGCACGCGCTTAAGTCTAGTTTATCGTAAACATTAACTTTATTATCCACAGGTTTAAAATGGCTACATTAAATTTTTGTTAAGAATATAATAAAAGCTGAATATTCTATTCAAATATTTGCTATATTTAACAAGCTTCGTGTTTTTTTTGTTAATTCTGAGTTTTTAAGGTTATAAAATAGCTTTTATTAAACCTTTTGAGGTCGGTGCCCGCCAAGGCATTGATTGTGCACTCTACATTACACTTCTATACTTTTATTTTTTTACCTTGACAACCTTTTTCTTAATTTGAAGTCGGTTAAACATTCTGTATTAATAGGTATACATTTCTTAAAAAACGATATAATTGTGTGAAGTTTTTCTTTCCCTCAATCCAAATTAGCACATAAATCTCGTATCGGGTAATGCCACAGACAGTTGTAGCAACAATAAATAAATTCAAACATTGGCAAATATGAAAAGGGATAAATAAAATCCGGCACATTAGAAGTGATTAAATACATAGATGACAAAGTAAATACCGAATACTGACAGATTCGAGTTGTTTGACTGTTTTTATACAATAAATATGATGCCGGCTATACTACGTGGGAGGAGCGATTTTTGGGATTTGTCAGTAAATTTACATCGCTCCCTCGATCAAATGCGGTTGCCTGTTAGGGTCACGTCAACGTTTTAATAAGTAAGGAAACAGGAAAAAGGTCTTGCCTTTGATTGGAATTTCAAGTCTCGGCCTTAGAACAAAAATTTTGAAATTGGTATGAGTTCCAATAACTTTAGTTAGAGCATTGAAATTAGTTTGTATGTCAGATCGTCGAACAAAATTGCAATAACAGCATAGCTACGTTTTTAAGGTGATCGCAGGATTATTTGATAGATCGAAAATTCTAGGGATGTTGCGAAAACATGGATAATTAGACAATAGTGACGACATTTCTTACTAGGGTTTTTGAAATTGTTGAATATTCTTAACTCCAATTGACTTGATTTTTGCTTGCTGGCAAACTCTTATTCTGATTAGTTATACAGTTTTACCCTGAAGCATTGAGGTATTGACATATAAACCAATCAATATAAGAGTTGACCAGCAAGCAAAACTCAAGCTAATCAGAGTGACGGATATTCAATGTTACAAGAAAAATCGCGTTTTCGCAAAGTTCTTAGGATATTCGCGAAAATTCGACTTCTATAAAGACTCCAATGATACTCTAAACATGATAAGCGTAGGAACTTATCAATTCATTATTTCTGCTAGGTATGACATACCTCACAATAACCGACGAATTTCTTTTCATTATGACGCATAAACAGATATTTTTACACAAAATTACGCGTTTTAGGCATCCCTCAAACTATAATGGTATCCATCTACTCGGTTCACATTACGCGGAGACGAGGGTTACTCAATTTGCCGACATTTATACGGGCGGCGGTCCTGTCAATACCTAATTTTCTTACATTTAAGTACGTGGGATAAGGAAGGGTGGTTATTTTTTGCCCCACTTCTTATTTAAGATTGGGTCGGTTTAGTTTTTCTCCTACTCCGGAGTTGTGGTGGCTTATTTCATTAGCATAAAGGTTGATTGGATTTGGTTGTACCTACCTATTTTTTGTCTCAAGATTTCGATAGTAAAACGATTTTGTAGTGCGACCACTATTATCCTGTCTTCATCTATTTGCATTATATCTCTGTTATTTGTTATTGACATTAAGTCATTAAAGTAATCTATAAATGACATAATAATCTTACGTAACCTATCACGTAATTACTACTAAATAGTCTTGTTAAATGTGTTAATTGGCTACAATTGAGTCTAAAGTAAATATTACTAACTAATTTGTTATTATCAATGATAAGTGTCAGCATGATAATAATGATTGTGCATTAGTCCGTGACAGCATAAAGGGTCTAAAAAGACCGCTTAAGCAATGTTGTTAAGGTAATAAAACAGTATCAGTGTAGCATTTGCTATTATTATAATAAAGCCAAGAAAACTTACAAAAAGCAAATTCCATACGAAATAAAGAAATAAATAAATTGTCAAGGTATTCACTTAGAAATATTGCTACAGCGCTTTTTTTAGACCCTGTTCACTGAAATTATTGCTAAAAAGTTGCAAAAGTTGCAAAAGTTTCGAAAAACTGGCTACTACAACAATGATTTAAAATCTAGTTGTCCTATAGTTATAAATTCAGATGTCCTTGGTTTAATAACTAAACAAAAAGTGGATTGAGCGCTCTTTTTAGACTCTGTGATCTAAAATGCCTAGATAACGAGTTGGAAGCATCGTGAGTATTGAAAACAGATAAGCAATAATTTATCGAGTTACACCAACATCTGGTTGTAATTCCACAGCTGTGAGGGACCACAAAAACTCGTCCCTCGCAGTGAATGCGTTACTTTATTGTAGGGATTGAATAAGTTTGTAGTCAATAGCAACAAAAAAGATGGCTGGTTGGAAGATTTTTACCTGAACTGATGCGTCCATCCCATTTGTGACAGCAAATGTAATACTACAGATAATTTAACTGGGTATTTTAAATGTGAAGGTTTTGTTATATTCGCATGGAGGAGACTAGCGCGTTATAACAAAATTCCATGTGGAAAGCTATTTTAGTGCATAAACATTTAGATATGTAAGTAGTTACGTAATGTAAATGGTGTACAAATAAGGAAAGAAAAATAATTTATTCATATTTACTCCAAAAGTCAATTTAAAAGAATAACTATTCATTATTTTTCGCTACATATGTTTATAATATATCAGTACCTACCTAATAACAATACATACGAGATACAAGAAATAAGATATATAGTATTCCATGAAAATAATAAATTGGATTGATACTTCAGAATGAACATTCCGTGCCAACTTGGCCTCTGAAAAGGAGGCGACAAAGTACAGTGTGTCATTTCAAATCTGACAACTTATTCAAAGTACTGTGATGTGAAAGAGAGCTGTTTAAATTTAAAGCATTTAGCATTAGTTTTACTGTATTTGGCCGGATGTGAAAATAACTCTTGGATAGCCCCGCGCTAACCCAGCTTGGCGCAAATGGCCCTAAGCCTATCGTACGCCAATAATATAACAATAAATGAGCATATTATTCATTTCACATCCCGATCCATCATAAAATACGAGGCTAGCTTTTATTCCAAAGCCATGAGATCATAGAAAATACAATACCCTATAATTTTATTTCATGGTGCATCGATTTATAACAAATTTAAGGACCAATAACATGAATACAAAGAAGCGTTACTTACAAAACAAAGTAGAAAATTCGCAGAGTATCCACCGAGTCGAGCTTGTGAATGTATCCCCAGTGATTTGGGCAGCGAATTGAGCAGAAAACAAATATTCGCATCAATATAGAATATTTCCAGCAAGAAATTCAAATGCGATTCACCCTGTTTCCTATGGTAATCGTTATGAATGAATAAAAAATCAGACTTTGGAAGTTCTTGGGACGTGGACCGACATAAGTTGGAGTTGTTTACAAGAAATTTAAACACGCACTTCATTTATAAGTACTTATCTGAAAAAATATAATGGATTTTATTTTACCAAAACACCCGAATATTTTCAAATATCTTCGTCTAAGGAAAATATACTTTATAAGATTGCTTATAGCTGAATTTATTACATTTTTTAAGATCGGTTTACTGAATTAAGGAGAAATTTAAGTTCGTTAGTACAGAGAACATCCAAAACCTCAATGAAAATTCTGCTTGAGTTGAGTTTGAGGTTCTTAACAGAAACCGTGTTTTACCAATCAGTGTGCTTTACGAAAGCGACTTTGCGTAATTGATTATTAGTCGCGCGCTTGAGTAGAACAATCCACACTCGCTCTTTCGCTGAAGCATTCCCTGAGCCGAATTAACAGTCAACAGCACGTCTTTTAGCAGTTTGCTTTTGAGAGCGGTCCTTATCTCATTCGTAATAGTGGAAGTTTTCGAAGTACAAGTATAAAACCTGACGTGCTGATGATTGTACGTAAATAATCGCACATAAACATCCTGCGACTAATTGTGCCTGAACCCTAACGCGTGAGCCAGACCAGATGCGCCACCTATTGTTTACAAACTGTACATTTACAAGAGGGTTTCCACATTAAACTATTTATTCGCTTTGACTGTGATCTATCACTATTCGTTATGCGCAATTTATTTATTTTTATGAAATGGCTAAAGTTGAGTGAGGCCCACAAGGTCCACAACCCGTAAAGTAATAATGACAATTACTGATTGAAAAAACCTCTTATATAAGATTCTTAAAATGGTATTTTCATTTCTTTTTTCAAATTATATAAAATTTAATTATTTATTATACGTAATTTCAAATGACTTTGACTACGAGATCAACTATTTTTCAATCAAGGTTGATCGTAATTCGCTAGAAGTTCAGTTCAAAAGTAAAGCCTGGTTTATACGGGGTCAGTAACAAGGCAGTACAGTAGTAAGCCAGTCCAGCGCTGACTTGTTACTGACCTCGTGTAGACACCTAGTTTCAAGCCAGTCCAGCGCTGACTTCGCGCTCACAAGTCAGTCCAGTGACTAGCCACCCGTTCTATTTTCGGGGCCAGTAAGTCAGTCTAGTGCGACTGGCGTTGTATGGACGCGTTCGGGCACTGCCAGTTTGTTGTAGAGTGTCCACGTACCTTTTTGTAGCAAACATGTCACGCAGATTATGCGAAAACGAAACTCTTAAGTTTGCAAATATACAGAGAACACGAATGTTTATGGAACATTCGTAGTTCTTCTTATAAAAATAAGGAAATGCGCGCTACATCACTAAAAGCAATAATGCCGATGGCATGGAGTTAAATAATTTCGGCATAGATGAAGTTAAGGTAAAAATAAAAACCATAAGCGGGCCTTTTATTTGGAACTTGACAAAATTGAAAAATCCAGAAGGTCTGGTGCTGGAGGAGATATTTATAGACCCAAAATATCATGTTTCGACCAATTTAAATGGATTCATAAAACAAGTCGTTATTAAAAGAAAAACTAAGGTGATTATATATTTATTTAAAGAAATCGTTGTAAATTGTAGGTATAGTTTGTCTTTCATCTCTATTACTTATCCATTTTCTCACCCAAACACATATTGTTTAACAGATCTTTTTCAACCAAGTCGAGAACTTCTCTAAACAAAATATTAAAAGATTTTTTTAATAATATTTTCATTTTACGTTTTTGTACTGAACTCATTGTCACCACAGTCTTACAGTAACAACCACCACTGTCAATAATCCACAGTCAACTGACTTACTGTCCGATCCTGTCTACATGTAACCAGTTACTGAGTCCAAAATACCGAGTCACTGGGTCCAGTCACTGACCCCGTGTAAACCATGCTTAATGCAAAAACCGTTTTGTGAATATGTATTTAATTGATAAGCTAAACCATCCCTACATTTTGTTACATAGAGAAGTTATTGTAGCAGCCTTATTCACAAACAGTCGGAAACGTTCCCGACAGCGGAATGTATGCATGTCACTTTCAAACACTTCAGATTAGACGAAGACAAAGCATAGAATTCGAATCCGATGTCGGTGTCCGATGGTTTGTGAATCAGCCCGCAGATCTGTAGCAAAAAGGATAAATCCAAATCGGAAAAACAATATTCCACATTAGTGTTAAGTCGACATTTTACGAATCTTGGCACATGTCACCACAAACCTCCGTATCGTAGGTTTTGCGTAAAACCCAAATCATGGATGCTGTCCGGGCTTCGCTTTGTATTTTATTTAGACCCGGCTCCGAAGCAAAAAACTGATGCTTGTATTAGCCAACGTTCATTGTTGTTCTATCGGTCACTGTCAGAGATCTGCGATACGTTACAGATGATTTTTTCTTCTAATGATACTTTACGATTGTTATCTTAATACCTTACGTATTCTTGTTTGATGTATTAAGCCATATTGTACAATCTGTCTTAATTAACATGTTAAATCACTGAATACGTGTTTTTTTATCAAATCAGAATCTTTAGTCTGAATCTAAAATTTATCTTCCGTCAAGCACTATGGCATTCCAGATTTGAAATAGGTATACGGACCGCTTCAAAATGGTTTTGCGCTGGTGTTGTAAAACACAGATTACACCTTCTTTATCTCATTTGATGTACTTACCTCATTTGTTAAGGAGTAAAAACAGACATCGTGGGGTAAAAATTCAACGGTCGCCTTATGCTCGTATTACAGCATTACAAAACGTTTGTCCCCGGGTACAGAATGGGAGCTATCATTTTTCACGGTCTAATCCGAAGACAGGTCTCGTCAAAGGGGCGCTTATCGTGTGGGTCCAATTTATATCCCGAGAATACCCGTGTGACGTCACGAAGGTAACGTTAGCTACGAATGAAGCTTTTAAGCAAGGCTTCGATAAACAAAGAGCATTCAGGAATTTACGTTATTATTTTCAATAAGTATTTGAATTTCGTACTCTTCTTCTAATCAGTGACATTGTGTAGGAAAAGTTGTAATGATACTAATCTGCTTTTGTTTTTGTTACAGGTACACATCGTTTATAAGTGAAATGCATGGAAACTGTTACTAAAGTATTTTAGTATTAACAGTAGTCGTATCCATTCGCATTGGGGCGTCTTCTCCCGAATCTCGGCGGACCGAGGGCAAGTTGCCGCAAACTATATGCGGGAGTCCTGCGCAGCATGGCCCTTTATGGGGTGTGGGCAGATCGCCTAAACGCGACGAATAGGCGAAATATCAGACGGCCCCAGAGGGCCATTGCGGTGCGGTTCTACGGGGGTATCGTTCGGTATCGCACACGGCGGCATGCGTGCTGGCTGGAATGCCTCCCTGGGACTTGGACTCCCAGGTGCTCAGGGAGGCCTATATGGAGCATGGCACTGCAGTGCAAAGGGGAGATAGACTGGCCCCACCGGAGCTAGCAGGGATAAGAAGGAGCGTGGATGAATCCCTTATGAGTGAGTGGGAGAGGGAGCTCGGGACGATTACGGCAGGGAGGAGGACGGTGCAGGCGATTCGTCCTAGTCGTCGTTATCAGGGAATGGTGTAGGCGTGGGTTTGGGTCGCTGACCTTCAGGCTGACGCAGGTGCTTACCGGGCATGGGTGCTTCGGTAAGTATCTGTTTTGGATCGGAAGGGAAGCGGGAGGCGGCAGTCTCATTTTGTGTGGATGTCATCTCACACTCCGCCGGAGGCGGGTGGGGAGAAGGAGGCGGCGCTATACGCACCTCATTCCCCATTAGCGGGGCCGTGCGATCCGGGTGACGGCAAAGCTGTCGCCTGGATCGCACATTCCCCTCACCAGCCTGAAGGGATGGCCAAACTTGCTCGGCCATCTCTCGTCCGCGAAGAGGCCGGAAATCGGGCGAACCGCCGGTCACAGGGGAGAATACCACAAATGGCCCTCCATGACCTACGGCGGTGAGAGGGCAAGTAGTGAGGGGTTTAGCTGGTAGTGCCCCCCGTCCTGGCCATTTTCTTTCAGCCTTTCGAGGTTAAGTGGGGGACCGGGGGGTGGTGGTCCCTCCCTTCTCTCTCGAACCCCCGCCGAGCCTACTAGACTCGACGGGGTGTCGGGGGGCGGCGGGGGATAGGGTGCCGGACTCGCGAGTCCGGTATTCTAGGCGAGCCCAGCACAACCGTTTGGTATGCGTAAATGCATTCACCTCACTCTCAACAAAAAAAAAATGGTGACTATCCAACCATTTGCATAATAATAGTTATTTGTTATGCAATGCTTGAAAGTTGGATTTTAGCGGCGAGTAACCTCTATTGAATCCAAAGGTACGAGACGCTAAAAATTTTTCTGCCCAGCGCAACACACAATTTTTCACCTCATAGCAGCGAGGAAAATTTTTAAGTTGTTTCCGCGGTCAACTTCCGCGGTAAAAAAATCTTTTAACAAAAAGTTTAATCTATATTTACCTTTGTTGACATTGACAAGAGATACGGGACAAAGACAATTTAAAAATAAAAGTTTATATCACGTTCCGAAATCCAATCATAGGTTGCGAAATCTCACCCAGCCTAATATAAAATTCTTATAACAAATAGTTTCATCTTATTGTTACGGTTTTTGTGATTCAATTCAATGAACTAAAATAATATTTATATCGAAACGGAGTATTATAATTAATTCAAAGTTATTTAAAATAAGAATAAAATGTAGCATAAAAAATCAATAGAGCGGTTCGGAATGCATTATGACGTATTTTTCTTTAAAAAAAAAAATACTTACCTCGCTTGGCCGGGAAATGCGGTTTTCGGGGCAGAAATTGTAAGACGAAAACTCCTTTTGAGCAAAATATTTTGAGCGTTTTCGTGATCACTCCCGTTTCCTTGGTCGTCTAGCAAAGACGGATAGGATTGCGTACCTAATGAAATTTCCGAAAAGGTCTAAATATTTAAATCCGGCCATATATAACGCTACAGCAAACTTTCCTATCATTTCACCCCTAAAATCAACTCCCCCTCCCCCCGCTTTGGATTTTTTTTTCACAGCATATTGTGTAGAATAAAGTCCTCAGTGTGCCTCCAAAATTTGGTTGCAATCTGTTGATAAATAACGCTACAGCAAACTTCCTATTTTACCCCAATCAAAAATAGCGTTTGATACCTATTTTATTTAAATAAATCAAGGAACATGTGTGCCAATTTCATCAAAATCCGTTGATAAATGCGGTCTGTAGGTGAGAACAGACAGACAGCTAAAAGCATATTTTGGCCTATCTCGAAACTGAGACGCTTCGCTCGCTCGATCAATTACGACCACATTGAATATATTGACCTCCTATTGATAACACAGATGTTATCGACAATTACTAAAGAATTCATAACAGGAGATTTTTTTTAACGCCAAAACACCACCACCAATCATTGGTCATTGCATACGTTAAAAACTAGTAATTGTGCTTACTTAATAGATTCATTGAATGGAAATTTTAAAGAAATCGTAATACAAGTGTTACCTATACAATTTGTGTAAACTTACTGAACTCTTTCAACAGAACTTTCCCTTATAAGGAAGGATAGTCTCACAATGTGCTTTTTATTTATATAAATAAACGCTAAAATTCATTAATATTCCGAATACATCGTAAGAGGTCGACCAAAGCTAGAAATGTGACGTCATTACATCAAATGAATCCAGCGAAAGTATCGAAATGGCCAGTTTTTTGGAAGAATTATAACAGTGAACCGCAATAAACAAGAAATAACGTTTTTCATCCCGTGTTCCCGGGCCCTATCACGTTTCAATAACATCGCAGTTTCCCGTTTGTTATTTTATTTACAAAACCACCAACGGATCTTTCGACGCGGAGAATATAAATACGGTTATTAAATTTCATATATATCCGAGCAAATAATGTAGTATGTGTTGCTGTATGTTTATTAAACAGGCATAATATATTTATAAAGCAACGTTGAAATATAGGTTTAATTTTTGCATTAAAATACAATAATCACGGTTCCTATTTAATACCTAAAAATCAGCTCTATTAATTAACTGTATTGCCAAATTCAAACGAGGTAAAAACAACGATAATTTTAAGTTAGTATAAAATTAAAACTTTCAGTTTGTCAGGAAAAGTGATTTCCAGCGTTTTGAATCAACACCATTAACATGACTTTAAAATCCTTTACTTATAATTTATTATAAAGAAACCTTGTATCTTTATCTATCTAGGGTAGGATAGATATTAATAATCCGGCATAGCGATATGTTATTATAACGCCTGAAGCGCTGTCCTTTATTCATATTGAATGAGCCTTTAATACTCGGCCCGAATTTCAATATCGTCTATACCACAGGGTTAATGTTCTGTGGTCTATACCAAATCGCAAACGAACTGACTGTTCCTATAGGTCTAAATTAAAGCTACTCCTACACTTTAATCTCATTTTGTTACTTCATACTTGGTAACAAAATAAATAAAAGGTTCTTCATACTATGGGTCACTTTAACTCACTTTGGGTCATTACTCGTACGACACCATCATAGTAAGTATTGTTCATACTGTCCTCAGTAATGTGTGTACAAGTAGATGTGATACTATTTTTGTCACTTTTGTCACAATGATAATAATTTTCCTCAACTGTTAAAATCATATCAATATTCTGTATATTGAAATAGGTAATATGCGATGTTACGTCATATAACGTTTCTTCACAAACAATTTCATAAACATTTTAGGTAGTTTTAGAGCGCATAAATAATCGTAACATTTCATCTTAAACTCTTCTAATACTTACAACTACATTTGTCTGACCCTACGGCGCAATGGGGAGCGATCCTGCCTACAAAACAAGCACTAAGCAACTTCTGTCTCGGAATAGGTTCAAAGTCATATTATGTTATAGTATTATTTAATTTAATAATATACTTAATACTGTGTTGAAGCACCTTAATATCAAATCTACTGGGCTAATGGTTCGTGTATGTATTCTAATCAGAAGAGCAAATTGCGGGGAGAACGTAATGGCTTGATTGAACATGCTTCTAACCACTCGGATAGACTACGATATGACAGTTAGTACTTGATAATTTAATAATGTTATGTAGTATTAATACGCTTCCAGACGATGTTAACAATTGGTATATTAGTGATTAACAATGTAATGTTGTTTTTAATACCTTTTTTTCACGAAAAACCGTTCCTAATTGTTATTTTTTTCGTGTATTTACGTATTACTTATTAGGCTATCCAGCAAACGAAGCCTTAGTTCATTTATATCGTATAGCGCTTTCTCCTAATTAATAATTATATTAGTAACCATCATGTCATAAGAACGTTTTCTTTGCGTTTTACTTTTATTGAAGTTGTCACATTTTGACACACGTCACACTTTGGAGGCGATAATTGAGCGAAGACGTCACAAAACTTGGTCAAAAAAAGGCTACTTTAAGAGATCCGTAGTACGAAATAGCATGGTAAGATTGAAACAATACTGCGATAAGAGGTCGTGGTAAACTGAACCGATTGAACGATGAACTTAGTAAACTTTCAGTTTTTGTTTATCCTTTTCCAATTACTACTTAGTAGGTATTTTCCCTATCTTTTAAAGTAATGCTATCTTGATTACCGACCGCTTCGATTTCATTTATGACATCTTAGATTGCTTTCCCGGAGCAAACGTTTTTAATTAAAAGTATTCAGTCGTAGCGCATTTGCCACAGCTGAAGTTCATTTACTTGAGACAGCGTTCCTTCACGGTTAAGATTTATCTCCCACTAGGTAGTCTTGCGGCTTTTCTCGGCTTTGTTGATTGTGTAATTAGCGGAGGGAACGATTGACATTAAGTTAAGCCTTTAAATGTAAACTAGCGGCCACCCGCGGTTCTACCCGCATTGTTCCCGTTCCCGTAGGAATATCGTGATAAAAAGTATCCTATGTTTTATTTATTATCCAGGCTATCTACTGTGTGCCAAAGGAGAATGCCAAATCCTGCCTGACCATGCGCAAAGTCAACGTTAGAAGCAAACATGTAGGGAAATAAACATTCGTAATTACGGTTTCGTATAGTGTAATAAATAAAAATATTCAATTTAGGGTTTAAAAGTTAAATACAAAAAAAAGCTACACTGATTTCCTTCATCACCATTATTTTTATTTAGTTTTACGCTTCCCATTACAGGCAAAGGTTGACACAAAAGATACATTTATTGACACATTTTACACATTCTAATGTTTGGATATGGTTTCTTTAATAATAGAAAATCCAAAACATTACAAAACTGCAGATAATTAATAAATAAGCTTAATCTTTTGACAGATTAAACAGGTCTACCAACATGGCGGCAAAAGAAATATACGATGCAACGCTCTCTACTCTGTTATTTTGATGCTAACAGCTAGCTGTCAGTGCTGTTTAAACGTATTTTCCGTGTTATTTTCTTCGATTTCTTGAATCTCTTTTGCGGGAAGTGTTATAATAATAACATTGAGTTGAGTAATCGTCCGTTGGACTTACATTTCTGATCAAATTGAGATTTGTGCTGTGCGTAAAACGTTGAGTAAACTACAACAGTGTTGCAGGAAGTCAGTGTCGCTTTTTATATTATTTAACTTTTAAACCCCAAACTGATTTTTTTATTAATTAAGAAATTTGAAACCATAATTAAAAAGATATATTTTAATGCATATTTGCTTAAAGCGCCGGCTTTACGCATCTTAGGTGATATCCTTAAGTAAATCTGGCATTCTCCTTTCAACTAAATCTCTTCAGTATTTTTTGCGTAAAAGAGTAACAAACTTCTAAACATAAGAACCTCCTCACAAACTTTCGCTTATATAATATTAGTAGGATCTTAGCATTAGAGAACGAAAGTAAGATTCATTTATATATTTGAGAAACACATTAACAAAGTTGTGAATTTTGATTCAACCCACGACCTCGTCCGCGTGGGCATTCGGATAATCCCTAAATTGACGTGTCGGGAAACAAAACCCGAAAAGCCAATCAAAGGCATCCTAGGCTAGTTAACGAACTACCTCCCATCTTACGAGATACCATTAACGCAACAAATATAAAAACGAAACTAAAGGCATATTATATAAGTAACTTAAGTTCTCAATAATAGTGTTGTTTTTCTGTTGGCATTGTTTTTTTGTGTAATCTCTGAAAGTAGCACTCATTATAAACCTTTGTGGTTTTTAAGTGTTACTTAGATTAATAATATTGTAAAATAAATTGTTAAATGGTAAAAGAATAAATAAAGAAAACAAAAGATACAAAACAATTTTGTCTCAATATGTGTTATATGATAATAAACGAATCGCGTTTTATGACAAGAGCTATGAAATATAATAATATTAGGTATAACATATTTCGTTTTGCTTAATTAATGTGTGAATTATAAAAGCCTTTAGTTTAAAGTTCGTGTTGTGTTTAGAGTTCTTTTGAAACAATATTAAATATCGCTCTTACATGACGTATCATAACAAAAGCATGCAAAAAATTGCAAAATGTGCGAACAGAATGACAGATTGAATATACCCACTCGAATTGGATAATAAATAAAAGCTCGGCATTAAACCGCATGCAACAAGTAGTTTGATTAAAGACAGCGCCGTTTTGTATGTAAACATCAAAGAAAATGATACAAAAATAAAATGTGCTTTTATACGAGACAAACTCAAAGTAGTTATAGATACGGGAAATCAAAAAGATAAAATGAGAACTGTTTTGTATTTACTGAGATAAGCTTTCGATAATAGGCAGTGGCTTAAGCAAAAGTATCAACTAGCAAATATATCGTATAAACAATTACATAATTAATATCGTATAAGCTTAAGACTGTAGATTGAAAAAGAGTCGTATGAAAGATCCTATTATTTCAAATATATGTATGAAAGCAGCTCTCGTGATTTATTAGCATTCGACGCTTTTTAGCTCTATAAATATGTTTATTAAACGTGGACTCGATGAATTCATATCGCATTTACTCGACGATTGTATAATGATATCTCTCGATCGCCTTCATTCAACCTTAAGTCTTATGATAACTCTTTGAAAGCAACTGAATTGCTAAAGTGTCACCAAACTGTCTTTTATAGAACTATCTTTCGACTTTTAATTATTACAACATTATTGTAGAATAAAAGGTGTTCATTCGACAATATAGCGTCTCAGTTACTATAACAGCATTTAATGGCTGTTCATTTCTGTTCGGCTATCATTCGACATAACTATTGAAAATCGTTGAGAAAATGATTTATAACGTTCAAAGGTTCTCTAAACATTATTTGAAAACCATCATTCAGAGTAATAGTGATATGAAAGATCAATTGATTCTTTTACAGCACTGTAAACGACATTTTCTTGGATCACCGTACTTAACAACGGTATTTATTTTTATTTTGCAAAATTGGACTATAATCGATGGATTTGAATGAAAGTTAAAAGAAGTGGAGGTTTTAGACGAAAAGTCAATGAGATGTATACACGATTGAAACAATCAACATTGGGTTGTAACCATGGGTGATGAACTTGGACGAATTAACCACTAATTTGTCCAAGGTGAAGAACAATCAAATAAGATTTGTCCGAGCTCTGTAAAAATATTTTTCACCATTGCTACATACTCTGTGATTCATTTATTAACCCAAAAATAAAACACTTTATATATTATAATAATGAGTACTTATTTATTAAAATCAAGATCTTCTTAACAACCAGCAGCACATTGTATAGTTAACAGCAGCTACGGCTTTACATATCTGTCAAATTTCTGCAGACAAATCGGAACTCAACAGCAGACGTCTTAAAGACAAAAGTCGATTGGAGAATTTTGACAGATATGTATTTGACAGCTGTAGCTGCTGTTGACTGTACAAAAATTGAGAAGTTTCAAACAACAGTACAGGCTACTTTAAATCTCTTTGGTACCTACATAATTGAGATCAATGTGTTTCTTTCCAAGGCCATTTTCATTCTTTGAGCTGCTTTAAGTCATATTTTGTTATGAATTTGTCTACATCTAAGTACCTAGACCACCATTTTATTAATACCTAAAAAAATTCATTGTAAGTATTAGGCTGTATTTATGAACCAATCACTAAAGTAGTAATTTACGACATATATTTTTGTATGGTAGGCATCATTTCATTCATCGACTCATAGTCTAAGTATTCGTTTTAATATTTACACCGTTTGCTTAATAAGGTCAATAAATATTTTAGTTAAAGCACTTAACACTACTCTGGAGTACTAAGTACAGTATTTTGTTCTAATAATGATGATTAACATTTTGCGCTAAGGAACCCTAATCTATCTATCTGCAAATGGCGCTCCTAGAAGTCGTAAAGTGGAAACTTCAATTCTATTTCTCATTTAAAAGCAGAGTGAAAGCTTTGTAATGATAATTAGTTGCTAGTAATGGAGAATCAATTTTTACAATTAAATTAATATTATTTGTGATTAATTATTTACTAAGAAATCTTGCGGCCCATGAAAATAGTAACTAAAATGTAAGAATATAATCAAACAATTTAATTCCCCATATTATGAAAGTATGATCTATGAGCTTGCTGTAATAGGTCACAAATTACCTATTGTAATACAGGTGTAAAAAGTAATATGGTTTACCATATACTTACTTGAAAATAAAGTTTCATTTCTTTCCTTGCAGAAACACAAAGACAATGAAAATGGTCTATGTGTGCTGCTTGGTTGCATTCACACGATCAATGAGTCGAGTGATTGCAAGTCGATACATAAGATAAGTAATAATAAAAGAGGTTCTACCGACTTGGGAGAAGCTAACATATGTAATAATGGCATACTGATGTCTATTATAGCACTAGTAACATTAAAATTGCAATAACTCTATATTCCTTTGACTATTTGGCTATTCAGCCGGTAATCTTACGATATTTACAACATTAAAAGTAGAGAGAAATGCGCCCATATCCCGTTGAAAGAACGTGCACAGATCATTTACGTGACATTTTAAAGAACCCTCTCACCACTAACAGCTGTAATAGAAACGTGTTGCTGACTTTTTTAATATAAAGCTTGCAATGTCTCGTCACAGTGTGAGGTTGGGTTATTCCTATTATAAGGGCGGATTTGAGATATGTAAAGCTCATGTAAAGCCATAAGGGTTCAATTAAAATCGTTCTATTATCACGGAGTTGTAACCTAGTTCGATGACAGCCAGTGGTGTTACAATAACTCGTCTCGCTGATAATACAATTATAAATATAAAAAAATAATAAATATTTCTTACACTCAAACCAATTAACCAAGCCTCAAAATATGCTTAGGTACTTTAGGTTTACGTTATGGGATACTAGGGTAACGGATATAAATACATATTAAGTGTATAGAAATATATATAAACGTCCATGACTCGGGTACAAATGCTCGTATTCATCATACAAAAATTTGCCCCTACCGGGATTCGAACCCGGGACCTCTATTTTTGAATCACTCGTCGCGCGAGTGGCGAGGCGAACGAGGAGGCGATCAGACGATTAGTGACCTTGCATGTGTGGACATAGCACGCTTTTCGCTTTGCCCCTCGCACGCTCGCGTTGAGTGACGATACTACAGGCGAAAATCGAAGCTATCGAAGGTTACTGTTACAGAATAACTCAACTCAAACGTCGCAAGAAAATCAGTAGAATCCTCGAGACGAGTGAATCAAAAATAGAGCTCCAGGACCTCAGAGTAGGCGACGACACCTTGAAACCGGTGTACGTACCAATCGACCATGGAGGTCGTCAAATACTTACAAGTGTTTTTTTCTTATTTTCCGTGGAGACCTAATTAAAATAGTTATGTCTCCAAAATTCAACTGAGTTCGATGACGGCCAGCGGTGTTTACAAACTCGTCAGTAATGGCCAGCAAGCTTGCGAGTCGAGAGCGTTGATCTGCAATATGTAAGCTGCAGGACTTCCTCTTCCTAAATTGAATTTGATTCTAGACGACCATCATTGGGAAATTGAACCAGGTCAGTAATAACTAAGAGTTCATCGTGTGAGGTTGGACTATTCCTATAACTCGTATTTTAGATATGTAAAGCCGGTGTAAAACCACACGGATTCAATTATAATAGTCATGTCTCCACGGAGATTTAGCTGAGTTCGATGACAACCACCGGTGTTACAATGACTCGTCACTAATGGCCAGCAAGCTTGTGAATCGAGAGCGATGATCTGCATTGGTGAACTGCAAGACTTCCTCTTCCGAAGTTGAATTTGACCCCAGAGAACCATCTTTGAGAAACTGAACCAGGAACAGTAATAACTAAGACTTCATCGTGTGAAGGTGAACTATTCCTATTACTCGTACTTTAGATATGTTAAGCCCGTGTAAAGCCAAAAGGGTTCAATTAAAATAGTTCTGTCTCCACGGAGATTTAGCCGAGTTCGATGACAGACAGCGGTGTTACGATGACTCGTCACTAATGGCCAGCACGCGTGCGAATCAAGAGCGTTGATCTGCAAGTCGTGATCTGCAGGACTTCCTCTTCCTAAATTGAACGTTTTAGATTCGCATCGCTGTTTTTACTCGGTTTAA
The DNA here is from genome assembly GCA_910589605.1 of Chrysoteuchia culmella. NCBI lineage: Eukaryota > Metazoa > Arthropoda > Insecta > Lepidoptera > Crambidae > Chrysoteuchia > Chrysoteuchia culmella. The sequence continues at coordinate 11,739,383 of OU342650.1, read as the reverse complement.
CTGCGCTGGCGGGCGGTCAAATAAAACACGTGAATGTGGAAGCATGCAGAATGGCCTTTATATTATCTAAACGATCAATGTGCCGTTAAAAGTACCTATATTTCTACATCTCTGTTTGGTTGATCGTAGAAACTTTATTTAAATTAGGAAAAACGTTTAAATTGTAAAATCTGCAACAAAATGCCAATTAATACTGTTTTTTAAAAAGGTGTGGTTTTTTACAAGCTAACTACTAACTTAATAATCAGTCCCTGAAAAAAGTGAATACTAAAATACCGAATTAAATAATACAAATAATTATGCAATAGTAGACGAAATGCGTTTTATCCTGAATATGGCATTTTAACGTCATACGTCGTAATGTGATATTTTAACGACGTAATATAATCAATCAAATGAAGCACAATTATTATCGAATTGAAATTTTATCAAAAACAGGCAGAGTTTTTCTCACAGCCGAAGTCATATTCTAAAATATATCAGATTCCGGGTCTTAATTTATATAATCATAAGCATGTACCCGTTCATGGAAGCAGATACGCTTCGCCCACTCTGAAAGGCGTATTTAAGCATCAAAGAGAATGCGTCGCTGTGTACAAAAGGCCTATTCTGAAGGCCTATTCTGTCAGTAACGTATAATCGACACCACTGGCGGCATCGGGGACGTAAATCAGTGATTCGATGGTTGCTTTGTGATCGACGGATCATATTCGATTTCTGAGTAGATTAACGAACAAAAGACTATCGCATATGCTGTTGGATTAAAAGTGATTAATTGGCATTACAATGAAGAGCGTGATATGTTTTTAACAACGAATAAAGCGTGATATTTATTTATTAGTAGTCTACTTATCTGAAGCTGAAAGCAAATGTACTGGCGTGAATGTTAAATTAAAAGTGTGCTGTATGAAATATTAATAATGAATATTAATTTCCCCAGGGTTGTAGTAAGCACATGCGACATTTTATACATCGAGCGACCTGTAATATCCATTGGAGTACCTATTTTCTTTTTTAAACGCATGACTATGATTTATGTTTAACCAAGCATATGTGAATTAACAAAGATTTCCCGAGCATTTCACGAAGGTTTTTATTATGATACAAATTCTTGGTGTTGAAAACGACCAAGTTTTAGTCTAACCAATGTACCTTCAAATGTTTTTAAAAGAAGAACAACATGTTCTTGTTTCTATTGTGAAAAAACCTTTTGACTTTTGCATCATAGCCTAAAGTTCTTTCCATTCTTTAAAGACAAAGGTTTAACTCCTTACGGCTTTTCAGGATGTTGATCTAGGCCAAAACTTTTCCTCTGTATGTCTCAAAGGTTTTATATTTGCGCGGGGACATTAAATGTTTAGCTGCCTTAAGCTTTAGGGCGCTATTAAACTGTCAATGGGGGATCATAACGCGTGCGCCAGAGTGCCGCAATATGGCCGACGTAAATCAACTAATTAACCCTCCTAGCCCTTATTAATGACATAAATTTCACGCTAGGAAGCACACCACTCCGGTATTATATGGGCCTTTATGTGCATAATATTCAGCTCAGTGGTATCGGCTAAAAGCGTGCCACGGCTGTTTAGTTTTAAAGTCTCGCTTGAGTAAAGTTAAGTGAATAAAAGTACTTTTAACTCGGTGAAGACACTTACTTAACGCTGAAGTTAATTTCGTAAAGTAGGGCTGAAAAACAAATTTTCGTTAGACTAATTAATTATATGATTTTGCTTGTTTATGTAGTTTTGATGTGACTTAAGAGCTATTCTAAAGCGCCCCGTAAACGATAAAAAAGAATTGTCGTGTTTGTCAGTTATTTGACTGTCTGCAGCTATGTTTGATGCGTTTTACTTCAAGAAATTTATTTGACAAAAGTGATAAAGGTCCGAGACTGAAAAATGCACTTCGTTGATACCTCTTGTCCTAATAAAAACGTCATTCTATTTGATTATTATAAACAACTTGGTAAAGCAAATAAATAAAGTATAAAATTCAATGACTCACTGATTAAAGTCGTTTCATTTACGAGTGCACCGCATGTTAGGGTCATAAAATATGTCATTGGCGATAGTGCATCGTGTGACGTCATCTGCACAGGCGATCTTGCTGATAAGGGTCGGATGAGTCAGCCCTGGGTGAGATAAGGGTTATTGTTTATTGCACTTTAATGCGATTATTGCAGTTAGAGGCAGGAATCTATTCAGGGTACTGGAAAATAAAAATAAATCAAGATGAGTTTAGAATGTAATACATTGTTTATAGTAAGGTACTTTTATTATGCTAATAGAATTATGCATACAAATAGTTACTACAAAAGAAGGTCTTTTAGTTGTCAGCGAATACTTTTCCTGAAATTGATGTCAATTAAATACATTCATAGTAAAGAATTTGTCCTTACCGTATTCTTTAGTATTTCTAACTTAAAATTATCACATACATCGTATACAATAAGATGAGTATTGAATAAAAAAAAATAAACCGCTTAAAAATTCAATTGAATGCGCACTGACATTATTCAATCGGAATTTTCCTTCTGAATTTCACTTGAATGCCTGCTACGTGAATTTTCCACAGACGTGGTAGACCGGAAGGAAATCTCAACGTTATTAAATCTATTTTTCCTAAGAGATAATTCCTTAAAACGGGAATTATGGTACGCCTTTTAAAGCGACTATTCAACGAAACGCTTTGAATGGTCTTTAAAGGGCTTGAAACGAAAAACGTGTTTTTCTTCAAACTTGGCGCGAACGATGACTCGTCATAATACTATTAAAAACAGAGTCGGCTTGAGAAATGTTATTGTAGGTACTTACTTACTATAATTTATCAAACGTCAGAGAGGAACGGTAACGCCCCAAAAAAAAGGTTACAATGAGTCTTGGACTTATTACTTCTACAAACGAGATACGAATATCTTACGGATCTACCTGGTTGAACACGGAAAATATGTTATGTAAGCGGACATATGTAATACGAACTAAGCGTGTTCACTGTTCAAACGCCTGTATATTCAAAGAGGATAAGTTATTGGCGGGAGGCACCTTATATTACTAATTTGTCTATGTTTGTCAATATTCACTTATGTACAACCGCACATTATAAGAAAATAGGATAGTTACCTTAATAAATAAGTACTTAATTTTAGCTCTGTCAAAAATTTACATTGCTACATCAAAACTTTTATGCGTTCATTATTTGATTTGATATTGAAATAAAGAGACTATTTCACGATGACGTGTGACAAATAACATTTCTATCAGATATGTATAAATATTATATTCTTTTATTGTGCCTTGACAGGAAATTCTATATAACTCATGTGAGAGTTTCCAGAGAAAAAGTATTACTTTAATGAAAAATAAACACCTGTTCCTACGACATCAACGATGGCATAGGTAGAATAAAAATGTGATTTCAGTACCTATTGCAAAATCATCTCATAAAAAATACAGAGTAGATTTTTTTATTTTACTTAACTAAATCTTGTTTTGTTGTTAATATATCTGTTTTAGAATATCACAATCTATGTAGCATATGACATATATACAACATATAAATGATACAATATATAAATGATTGAATTGAATTGAAATAAATCTCTTAACCTTTTAGACGTTGGGGCGTTACAAGATTAAATGTTAGGTACTTCAACTTACAAGTCACGTTTCATACTAATATAATAAAAATTAAAAGCATTTGTATTACACTAACATAGACGTTACCGCGTAACTATAATATCTAATCGTAAAATACTGCTCTAACACATAGTCAGGAAGTTAAATATTAGTTCCGTCCAAAACTTTTGACACATTCAATCATCAAACCGTGACACTTATAAAGGAGCTAACTCAGTATTACTAAAGCAATGCTTTGATATTTCGGCTTAAAAGTAGCATAAAGACCGGTGATGTACCGGTGAAATAGCTAAGTACTTACCAAGATATTTCAATGGCGACAGATACAGGGATTGTACAGTATTGTGTTCAATGGAGTTTGGAATCTTCGTATGTGAACCGTGACGAAGATAAAAGCGAGTGTGTTTTGTTTCGTATGTTCCGATAAAGACCATTAGCTATTAACATCATAAGGGCTCTCTTCCTTTGGGGTCAGATGATAGGGTCGACGACCCCTGGTGCATTGAGCCGTGGTCCCGGCGCAATGAAGATGGATTAGGCTGTCTCGGCCTGCGAATAGAGCGAATTTGAAACGAGGTTTTTCATTGAAATGATTGAATACTCGTGGGTACTCGATTTTGAAACGTTTTAAAGTTTGTTAAAATTGTATTCAATAACCTAGGGAAATAGAAAAAAAAACTATTTTTAATGTTACAGACTTGAAAAACTAGTGATACGCTACACTCCTTAATAAAAAAATCAATGACCAAATATATCCATATAAAGTCATATCCATACACCGTTCACAATAATTCATAGTCCAAGTTTAAAACTGTCCGCTTGCTAAAAGAACGTAACGTTTAAAGTTCAAAGGAAATGTGAAAAAAGTATAACACATGAAACGAAAAAAATGCTGGACAACACAGAAACGCCATTACCATTAGTACAGAAAAGGCATGTTACCTAGTCATACAACGACCCGCATAACATAACATAATGCACTGTGCACCTTAAAACTTGGTATAGAACCTTTATAAGGAGTTATTGCCTAGCATGCTGATGTGTTTGCGCTGATACTCCTGCAAATATGGCCATTCATGGCTGATTTTTATTACTCAATATCATGGTTAGTTTTTTACCTTATTGTTTATTTGACTTTTTGAAAAATAAATTCGTTAATTCGATACTAATAATGATAGAAAAATGGAAAGCTACACTCACAGAATACATAATAGTACTACGTCTACACTGTAAATTTTCACAACTGAACTACAAATTTTGCATGACCAATCAAATATTTCCGAATAGTTAAAATTCTAATAAGTTTCTTACACTCATACTAGGTATTAATATCTGAACAGATTGTCAATAATATCTATAACACACAAATAACGAAAATAATATGTGAACACAATATTACCATATTTTTTGTAATGACCTCCCCATTCATAAATGTGTAACGATTATAATGTGCATCCTTTTGTGACGTAGCAAGATGTCTATCTTTGTTTGTACAAATAGTCCTTGATTTACTTTTAATACTTATAAAGATTAAATCTAGAACACGCGTATGCAGATTCAAGCACGGATCCGTTACCACTGTGCAATTATGAAGTGTTTAGCAATGCAATATAGTTAAATAGCGCATCTTCGAATAATATCATAATTTATTTGAATATTATGAATTCACAATAAACTTATATTTGTAACTTTTTATTATATTTATTGATCAGAGACAACAACAGCCAAATACTTAGCTTACAACAAAACTTCACCAACTCTAATTAGGCCTAATACCTACAGTTAAATAAAACGTTGCTTATAACTTGACGTTAAAGTGATATAATTTTGAATTTACTAAAGCTCAGTGTTTGAATCAGCCTTATATGTATTAGGTATTAGTCTCCAACTTTTGTAACTTACTTACCACTAAACTATTCTTAATTTTCTTGTAGTTTGAAATTTTAGTACACCTAGTTTGGCTTTCACAATAAAACCATCGTAACCTACCAAAACTGTATCAATAGGAGCATTTGCAAATGATTTACAGTCTTAATCAGTTATACCTACAAAATGATTAGACGCTTAGCGCCATTTCGGGGTTCAGGCTTCATATCTACTACCACAGAATCATAATACTAGTAAACATAATTATAATACCTCTGAAACCAAACTGTGTAGGTAAGTACTGAAATTTCGAAACACAAGAAAATTATGAGTAATAATTTTCTTGTGTTTCGAAATTTCAGTACTTACCTACACAGTTTGGCTTTCATAATTAAACTATCGTAACGTACCAAAACTCTATTTATCTTTAGGAGCACAATTCCCAAATGATTAATCAGTTACCTACAAAATGATTACACGCTTAGCGCCATTTCAGGGTTCAAGATTCATATCTACCACAGAAAACTTAATAGTACGAAACGTGTAATACCACAAACTCTTAATTTTCTTGTCTTTCGAAATTTTAGTACTTACTCGTACCTACACAGTTTGGCTTTCATAATAAAACTCAACCTACCAAAACAGTATCAATAGGAGCAAAATTTGCAAATGATTTACAGTCTTAACCAGTTACCTACAAAATGATTACACGCTTAGCGCCATTTTGGGGTTTAAGCTTCATATCTCGCGGGCTCACGAACGCCCGTTAGTTGCATGCATTATGCATTGTGGCCTCGCATTCGCTTATGCACCGCGTAAACTAGAACGACATTTAAAACTCTATCTTCATTCGGATGAAACTGTTAGAATGGAAGGATCGGATAATAGGATTCAGGAAATATGGACACTTTCTCAGTCTTCAAAGTCTTTTGGCGTAATTATTTACATGTGACCACTTTTTTAGGGACCAATAGAAATTTAATTACAGTCAAGTTATAAAAACTTTTTGATTACAATTAAGACTAATTAACGCACTTTCTTTTCAGGAAATTCAGTAGTAGTTGAATGATTGTCAAAAATTAAAATGGTATCTTTAGGATTACACTTCAGAAAAATATAGATTAACGCACCATTGTACCAATCTTTTGAGATGTAAATAAAGTTGTTTTGATAATCTATTTAAAATTTCCATTAAACTGTTAAACACTTTACAACATGCATTAAATCAATTGATGGGTGAAGAACGTTAAGAATAATATTATTGTTCACAATATTAAGATTTTACAACATCAAACTGCTTATTTAAAAGCAATAGCTCAACACTTATTTCGTCGTTGCATAAGTAGGGCAGTATTGGCTATCAAAGACTGGTTTATTTTCAAACTTCTTAGAAGAAAGTGACCTCGTAAAGTTGTTTGATAGATAGGCGATTCGGAACGTTTAAACGTGCAATATGATGGCGCATAGTTTGTATATAAAAATATCATCGATGTTACGTAACGTTTGATGTAAATGAAAGTAAATACATTTCTGTTTACAGTGAATTCTATGCTCATCGTTGTTTTAACTTCATGATAGTTTTGATCTGATAGTAAATGAAATTTGAAATAGTCAAATTTTGAGTAATGTTCTTTGCATACGAACGAAAACAACGAATATCGGCTACACCGCTACATGGCTAATAAACTGTTTGTATCGTACTAAATATTTCAACGATGCATGTAAATAAAAAAATAAAAATTACTTATTTCAACGGAATATTCGTTAAAATGAAGTCGATCTTGGAGTAATAATATAATCCAATGGACTGTGATTACTACTAATTTGTATTCTATTATAGTCTTATAACTTTTGATAAAACTGTACTGTATTATTTGACTAAAATTATGTTTTTGTAGGACCTATACAAAATATATGTAATTAAGTTCAATTAACTATATAAAGTGACATCATTTTTAACTTTAATATCTAAAATATAAAGAAGTTCAAAAATAATAATGTCCAAAGCAAAAATACTAAATAAAGAATAATGCCTGTTTAAATTTCAAGACAAAGAAACAATATTCAAGAGTAATAAACTGCCTTACAATTTTCTTAAGCTCATCAATACACCAAATAAATTCTATGTGAAGGTATTTATATTCGAGCGTTTTTATAATGTACCTACCTAAGTATCCATTTATTAGCATTTCAAAAGTAAAAACGAAATCAAATCTACATAAACATTAACAAAATAAGCGTTTGAAAAGTCTAGTAATATCGAAGTTACACACCTTTTTATGATCGTAATAATAATGAAATTTATACGCGTGTTAAAAATTTCGACGTCGGAGAGCTCTAAAAGTGAAGTGAAACCAAAACATCATTTGAAAATTTGAAATAAGGATTCTGTAGTTTAATGGACTGAGCATTTTTATTATAGAAGCAGTTTAGCGTATTTTGGATCAGAAATAAACATTAGACGGAAAGCATGTTTTAAGGAGGTTGAACTTAGATTTTCTTAATTGATTATATTTAGATTTGAGTTGAGGTTGAGACTTTCGCAACTTAAAATTCTTAATTTAATAAAGGATCTAATTTTGACAATGTAGGTATAAAGTTCTTGCTCACCTTATTTCAAAAACAGATAGATGCTTGTTTGAAAATACTTTTATTCAATTTAGCATTGTTGAACAGAACCATTTTGGTAAAGGTACGATATTATTTGCATTCGCAATTTAGGCTATATTGAATACAAAAATTTCCTCCCGTCTCGTCCGATTTATTTGGAAACTTTTTTTTTCCGGTATACAAAGGACATCATTCATCCAGTAATGAACAGCGTTTTTGGAGAAAATTTAACTTATTAAATGTTTTTATTACATAAAAGTTAAATGTTAGTGCCAGTTTGGGAGTGGCAAAGATTTAAATGAAATACAAACTTATAACAGTATTTGACTCAAACATTTTAGAATTGTTATTGTTAACTAAGTACTTTGGACCTTGCACTTTAAAGCCAGTGGGTCGTACATTAATTTTTCTATTTTGATTTCTAATTACTAATTAAAATACTTAGTTAAAAATAATAACTAAAGAAAAGTTTTGCAAAACTGTTTTTGTTTGGTGATATGTCAATATATTTTTTATTACTATAACCTGGTGATATTATCTATTCCTTATCACCAGGAACAAAAAATGTTGACCACATCCACACAGTTCTCCGTATAATTTTAATGTAAAAAAATATCCCTAATCAATATAAATATTAACTTTTAAGCTAAAACTATTAAATTTCGTGATTCATTTATTTATTTATTTGAAAACCAACAGCGTTACAAATCGTTTAATTAAATAGGTATATATCGTAATCTAGTAAAGCCAATTACAAGTTTTCCTTAATAATACATTTTTACTTAAAAAAGTTAAACAAGTTTTAAACAAAATAGTACAAGAAATCAGTTTCAAAGTTACATAACAATCTACACCCATTATATATTCACAGTTACTGTTAAAATTTAGAGGTTACTATTTAATTATTATAATTATAAATTTTTTCTTCCATGCACCACTGAATCATCTACTAACATTCGCTATTTCATAGCCTTAAATAAGCAAGAGATCATATCCTTAATTTCTCTTTTGGTGAATTTCGTCACTCAAAAACTCGATCGTTCCTATATCCTTTAATCTACAATAACAAGTAAAATACAAGTGCGAATTTGACGGTTCACGTTAGGCCCAAAGGTCCGTACAAGGTGAATGATGTCCTTTGACTCCGTAATTATGAAAAACTTTTCTAACCTATAGTTTTCTTTCTAGATCGGGCAGAGGCGCGGCGTACGCGTGTTCCGAGGGCGAAGGCAACGCGCCCAAGTCATGTTGTGGGCGCCCACCGTTGAGGCTGTGCGTCCTCTTCCTGGGGGTGGTTGGCGCGTGCCTGGTGGCGGCGGGGGCGGTCCTGGGAGCGCTCCGGCCGCACCCGCGGGCGCCACTCACGCTACTTCTTCTTATGATAGGTAAGTTCTTTACAAGATAAGTTGCGGATTAAGGCTGTGGCCTGTGCGTTCACTTCCATCCAACTATAAGTTCTGGTAACCAAAACCTTAGCCACTGTTCGCTGGGTCGTTTACCCTACATTCTTGTTTTCCATAAAGAAACATATTTTACCAGCGAAAACAGAAATCAGTTTTGTATGAAAGGTCAAAAAACGAAAAGGAATGTTTTAGGATTTCTGAATTTTCGAAAGTAGAAAACTCACAACTGTGGGAAAAATTAGATAACGTCTCAAAATAAAACAATGGCTCAATGAGGTGCAAAACTGTTCATTTGAATAATTCCTACTCTTCAAAGTCTTTGATCACAGTTTGTAACTCATTTCATGCTCAGCCGTGTTTTTATTTCATAGCTGATTAAAGTTATCCGGTCTGATGAACAATTATACAAAACGGAACTAGAAGAACGGCGATGATGCCCATAATAGATTTTCGAGAAATTATATTTTATTTTTATTGCTAAAATCATCTGCCGCTACATTTTAAAACGAGGTGTGTCGCTATAAAAAATTCTAAAAGACAGTATACTTACTTAGAATTCATTCGGAAGTTCACTGTCTTGTGATGGATGGGACAGATTTTGCTCTTTCTTGATTTGAATTACTTCAAGGTATGAAGCCAAAAATATCTTCATAATAATATTTCTTAGGAAATTAGGTTAGATAGTTTTGATTTCATAGTTATATAGGTATGGATTTCCGCCAGGAAACGCCTTATCTTTTAAATCTTAACTATCGACGTACCTTCTTAATTTAGTCCTGACAACATAGGTAATATTCTAAGCCAGAATAAATGAAAAGACATACCTATGTTATCATTCATAGTTTCCATAAATAATGGGCAGTATCAATTCGCGAAAATTTATAGGGTCGGTCTAATATTCATAAACGGGCGTAGCGTACGAGGAACATAACGGATCGCCGTAATTACCCGAGTTACCATCTTGGGGGCTCATTGGGTATTCGCGCTGCATATGACAATAACAAGTCTGTCCAAAATTTCATTACATCATTCACAAAGTCGCGTCCGCCCCCAAGTTTTCAATTAAACTTCGAATGAATTTCGAAGCAGAATTAATTGGATTTTCATTAGCGTTAGGGACAAATGATGTTGTTGTTACAGACAACCGATCTATTGTTGGGGGCAATTTGTTAAGCGTCAGTCAGCTGCTGTGTAACTTCACGCACGCTGGCGTCAACTTTTGTTGGCTCCGCTCAAATATTTTTCGATTAAATGGGACCGTGAGCGAACCAAACAGCCTATTGGTGGCTCGCAAAAAGGGGAACGGATTTTCTGCTAGCTATTTTCCTGATCATAAAGAACATTGCTATAGATAATGTGACCATGTTTATCTCTGTAACGAGATTTTTAAATAAGGATCAATACCATGCGAGTTAATAATAAGGTTTGAACGATATAATGCAAATATTTGTTACCTACTCGAAAATCATTACTTACGAAATACCATATTTTTTTATTTATCACAATCTATATCCTAGACTTTAATTATGATCTTTCAACGCTTTTTTATCTCAACAATTTAATATTGATATTGAAAGTCCACCTAATAATAAATTTATTACGTCATACGTCAAGCACAACATATTGTTGAACACAAAACAATTAACAACAGTTGGCAAATGCAGCTGATGTTATATCTGTAGCGAATTGGTTACCGCTACAGTATCGCTACAGTATGGCGATCCATTGTTCCACTCCATTTGACCGTACATGATAAAACTTTAACGTTAATAATAATAATAATAAATGGCATTGGAATTTCGTAAAAATATCCTGTTAAAATAGCAGGTTGTTAGTATATTTACGCTTGACAAGTTTACAAGATCATTTTAAACCTTTTAAATATAAAAATTATCTTGTAAACTTACCCCCATATTCTAAGTCATTCCTCCAAAATTTTTTAAACTCCACTCAAACTCATTCGACAAATTTGGTATTCGTAGTTGCAAAAAATCTCCTTCACACAAATTGTTCCTCACTTGAGTGTAATAATTACAGAGTTACGACTTAGAATACCGATTTCGTGGAGTCTTTCGAAGAGGTTTTCAGTGAGGTTTCGTTAAGTCGAGGACGAGTAAGTTTTAGAGGAACGACTTAGAATATGGGTGTTAATTTTCCAATGTATATTTTTTCTGCACTCATTCCCCTATTGTTATTTTTATTTTTCTTTCACCCAATTTTCACATTACGTAAATCTTAATAAGTAAGTCATAGAAAAATACGAGCATACAGCGTTTGATTTTTTTGTTGAGTTTATAATGAATGTTTGGAACGAAATAAAACGTCCTACATTGTAACAAAGTTCCTTACTTACGCTCGCTTAGTTACGAGAATATCGTAAGACTCGTAAGCTAGAAGTGTGAAGCGTGAGTTATCCACAAAGAGTGAGATTATCTATTTTATGCTGACACTGACGAGTAAACATTATTTCCTTTTACTTCCAGGTATAGGCGTAGTCTTGGTAACGGCAGCGGTGGTGGCATGGCGGTTAGGGGCTCGCGACGCGCCCTGCGCCCTGCTAGGGCTCCGTAGAGCTTCCTGCCGCCGCCTGGTGCCGCGTTTGCCGCCCAGCTACGCGCGCCCGCACCACCCCTACGCGGCAATGCTGTACCCGGAGTTTCTTTATAGACCACCGCCGCCAACATATCAGGCTTCAATGCAAGAGTATAGACTCAGGTACATAATATAAACTTTTTGGTAACCTCGCTAGGCGACGAGCCTTAAGCCCTGCTAGGGCTCGGTAGAGCGGCTTGTCGTCGCCTGGTGCCGCGTTTACCGCCCAGCTACGCTCGCCCGCACCACCCCTACGCGGCAATGCTGTACCCGGAGTTTCATTTTAGACCAACGCCGCCAACATATCAGGTTTCGATGCAAGAGCATAGAATCAGGTACATTATAAACTTTTTGGTAACCTCGCTAGGCGACGCGCCGTAAGCCCTGCTAGGGCTCCGCAGAGCTTCTTGCCGCCGCCAGATGCCGCGTTTGCCACCCAGCAACGCGCGCCCGCATCACCCCTACGCTGCAATGATGTACGCAGAGATCCATCCAGCTGACATATCAGTCTTCGGTGCAAGAGTATACTAGACTCGGTTACAAACCCATTTAAACTTTTTGATAACCTTCGTTTAGAAGGAATTTCGCTAAGAGGTCGCTCGCGCTGGTTTGATACTTGCACAAGAAGAATTTTGTGTGTCATGCCCGCGGCAATGCTATCCTTCCCAGAGTCTAATTAACCGCTTCATATCAGGCTTCAATGCAACACTATAGACTCAGGTAGATAATATTGACTTTTAGACGCCCTGTGTACGGTTAGGCCTGGATTTTTCAGTTGCCTATGTAGGTATCATAGGTTATTAGAAAAAACTTTAATATAATTTGTTTATTAATTGAAATTAGAGATAAGTAGGTAAGCTACCTACTGAAGTACTTTTTCTTACAGATATCAAAATCGTATCGTTTAGCGTGTAGTTTTTAAACGTTCCTATACATTTTACAATTTAATCCCTGTTTAAAAGTATCAAACTCTTCAATTAGAATTTGTTTTAAATTCAAAACGCAAAGCTTAACCACTGAACAACAAAACAACAATATCAAAATTGCCGATTCGAAAAAACTAAGCTGAAACTTCTAGATTATTTTAGGGGAACTTTCCGCCGATGCTCGAGAGTTTGAAGGGTTGTTGAACAAATGTTTTTATTGCAGGTTACTTCTACTCGACAGAAGTGCGCCCGCGGTGTCCCCGCCGCCCACCTACAGGTCAAACTCAGCTAGTCTAGTCAGGTAACTATATTGTAATGTATTCAGCATTATTACAAATAGGCTTTTCATTGATTAAAGTTGTACGAAGTCTAAAACTAGACAGTAGGTATGTACCTACATCACAGTCGAAATTGGAAAATATCGCTATGTCTCTTTCACTTTCAAATACTGCTACTAATAGATTACCGACGTGAGTTATTATCATCTTCAAATAATTTGTTGTGCTAGTAAATAATTAAGGACAAATCGTTGAAGTCCTTTCTACTTCCTATGAAATGTACAGTCAACAGCAACTACTGCTTTACATTTGCACTACGAAAACCGCCGCTATTACGAGCGACGTATGACGTATGAGCGCTCTCAAGGGCAAAGTGTAAAGCCGAAGCTGCTGCTGACTGTACCTTTTATAATAGGTAACTCATTGTACGAATAATGCAACAAAACATGATCATCTTTCACAGAGGTTCAACTGGCGCAGCGTGGTGCGGTTCTGAATACAGCGGTCCACCATCTTACCGCGCGCCCCGGACCGACCCGCCCATCACAGTCACGGACTCGCTTCCCACACTCACTCCGCTCGACCTCAAATACGCTGACGACGCCCTCGAATCGCTCCCCAAACCCACTGAACAAGAGAAAGACCCAGACGAACATCTCGTTACGATAGTACATACGGACGCGCAACCAGTAATCGTCACAGTGTCAGGGTCCACAGCGCTCAACGAAACACATATGGCGCACGCGCCGCCATCAGAAATCGACATTCTAGCGCACTTATAACGAACTAAGTCTTCTAGCTTTAGTAGGAAGGCTTGTGACCGAATAAACGACTGACACGGTCTGTCGAAGTGATTTGTAGTACTAAAATATTATTCAGATTTGGATAAAGGGAACATTAGATATAATGGGCTCGTCGGATACAATACCGCATCAAAACGATTTCGTTGAAACGGTTCTATTTTGCGAAGATAATTATTATGCAAAATGTAACAATTAATTACCTATAAAATGAGAAAGTAATTATAGACGTTGTAATTACTCCAATTTTCCGTTTGATGCTTATAATATTCCCTTTATCTAAAAGTGTAATCGTTTCAAGTACCTTATTTTATTGTTTATAAGTTGTGTAAATATTATAAAAGCACTGAGGTATTTTGTTTGATTAGACATTATACTTAGTAACAAAGCATGTGCCGTGTATATATAAATACTAAACAAAATATTAGCAATAAATAGATACATGTGTACGAATAATTTCAAGCCAAATTTTTCACTGAAATGTACAATGTAGTACGAGTGAACTTTGTTTCAAATAGTGCCAATGGTTATTTTAGACCTTGCTTAGACGACGAACTTTTTGTGTACGACGAGACCAAGTATGATCTTTATTGCTTAGAAAATAAGGGTCATTTTGACTACTTTATACGCTCTTTGTAATAAATAACATATTCTCGATCTGACAAAGAGTCGTCTCCTACGCAAGCTATTAATGTTATATCCTGTACATACCCTAATCAGATTGTATATTTGAAACAATGAAAGCCAAATGAGTCAAATCTACTCTCAGATTTATTAGGAAACCTCGCCTGTATTTTAATTTTGTTTTTATTAATCGCTTTTCTAATTTATTATCTGCAGTTTTCAGAAATTACTTACTTGTATTAAACTTCACAATTCCTAACAGGTATGAATAAATCGTTCTTTACGTTTCGCAGTAAAAATGTTAATAATTTAAGAAAAATATTAAGTTATGTTTAGTGAACTTTTGTAAATATTAATGGGGCACATTTTTACCTCTCGATTTTTTTAATAAAATAACTTTCATACGAAAGCTCATTGGCATGATTGGTCTTCGCTTCGGCAGCAAAGCGGAGATTAATCATAAATCTATGCGTAATCTTACAAAATTATTATAAAATCTTTTTCCCATTACTTAGGAACAAACTTAGTGTACCTAAGCTTGAAGTTATACGTGTTTTGACTTATTTGATAGAGTTCAAAATGTTATTTGGAACTCCTTTGTAAATAAGGAGGTTAGTCTTCGCATAAAATCATGAAGTTAATTATATCTTTTGAACTCTTTTGATAGAATTTTGCAGAAAATAAGTAAAGTGTAAAAGCTGAGGTTGGAAATTATTTTATTTAGAAAAATTGATACAATACGGAACCATACCCAAATTCGGTTAGCCGAGAATCCGAGATCATCCGTATTGATTCTTGTACATTGTAACATAGTACTGTTACTGTTAATAATATAAAACATTATTGTAATTATTATGTTGTACATAACGTTATTTGTATTATAAGATAATAAAGATCTTTAGTGAAACCATCGGTGGATTTTATTTTAAATTTTGAATTCTTTCAATTTCTTAACATAGTTTTTTCATCGGAAAAATTACGTAACATGTTGAATATTGATTTAAAGTAGATTATGCACTAAGGGGATAAAGTAGTGTCTTATGTCACGCGAGCAGCATATTAAATTCTGAGCTAAATGAAGGATTCTGTAGTTAATTAGGATGTTAACTCCCGAGCCAAGCGAGGGAATTCTAGAAAGAATCCTGAATGGAGCGAAGGAAGTCTGCCCAAGGCTAAAACACTTTTATCCCCGAGGAGCATACTCTACTTTACCTACCACCTACTGTGTATTTATAATTTGCTTTTATTTAACACGAGCTGACCCGACAAACTTCGTTCCGCCTAACAGTCTATGAATGAGGAGATTTAGGATTTTAAAATAATACAAAATCATTAAGGCCTGCGCAGACGAGGAACTTTTGTCCGCCGACATAACCTAAAATTCCCTGCGAATTCAACGAAAACTAAGGTTATTCTGCCCAAGAAGCTATCTAGTGATTCCTGATTCCTCGCGAGACCTTCACGAATCGAATGACCGTCGATATACGTTGTATTCGCGGCGAAATTTACCACATTTAGGTTATGTCGGCGGACAAAAGTCTGCGCAGGCCTTTAAGTTAGTTTTTTTTTATGGTGATACTATTCACGTTCCTGTTCCAATTCTCGATTAAATGCGCCATTCATTCAACGATTTGGCGCTGGCATTCCTTACCTGAAAAAATACCGCACGTAATTTAACACATATCTCTGATCAAGAGCAAAGCCCGATTATTTATCTCCTCATTCATCTCAAGATCGGGATTTCTTGCACTGACACGAATTTGATTTAAAATATCTTGTCTTGTGACTATTATCCTTGTATTTGTGCCAAAGGTTAGATGGGTTTGATTGGAAGCATGGCGAAATGAAGATAGGAAATAATGTGTGTATCTGACTTGGAGATGCAGAAAATTGCTTCAATGATTGCCGTGTCCCAATGGGTATAGTTTTCTTGCAAATTGATTTTTTGACATGCAGCACGAAATGTTGGGCATTAACAGTTCGTAGTGACTCAAATGGCGTTGGCCCAACCACATTTACCAGCAACAACTGCAAATAGAAGCATTCATCATTATTTGGATGAACTGTATAAATACGACCAGAGCATCAGTAGAACGCAAATCCGAATAATCAGAAGCCGCATCGCCTTGCTTCCGTCGTTAAAAATTCTTCGAGTAAGCATTTCAAGTGTAATAACATAGCATCGCCGAGTAAAGCAACGTTCGTGTAAACGGACCGCTTTGGCAGATCGCATAGTTATTTCAGCATGTTGAACAATATTAGAAGCGGTGAAATATACTTGTTGAGCATTCTCCAGCTGCACCTCCAAATGCACAACAGTTGACGAATGACGTTCGTGAATAGATAATGAGAATATACGCCAAATCGCTTCATTGCTGTTCACATATCGGCCAACTTGATAGCATGTAATTTCATCGTTGGTATTGGAGGTTTGGATGCCAAAAACCTCATCTTAATCCTCATAGACGATCCATATGCATACCGCATTATTATGTTTTATTTAGAACCAATATTGTGGGAGTTTTTGGGATTTATTAAGTCATATTTCATAATCAGTTGGTTCTCTCCTTATACAAATTGGCAAGAAAGGCTTGCAAAAAGGATTTTGCAAGCCTTTCTTATTCTTACTCACATCTTGTTCTTACTTACAACCTGGTTACTGCAACTGAACTATAATGAAACAGAAGACTTATTGCTGATACTGTTCTGTTCATTGATCCATTCATCAATTTATTTCTACATACGCACGCACGCACTCACACACACACACACAAACACACCCACACACTTTTAAATTATATATTTATTATGGTTATGAAGTACTCAATTATCAATCACATATATAAAAAAAATGCTAATGACATTATTGGCTGTTACTCATCATGTCTATCTTGTTTCGAGGTAGTGGGAGCCTGATGACCTGTAACACAGATATTTTATATCTAGCTCAGGCATGTTTTGGAAATTTACTTAAGTTTGTGATGAGTTTTTTTTTAATTATTATTATTAGTTATATGGTACTTTCCGGAAGCATAGCATATGCATGAGTTACTATGAAACACCAAAATCGCTATAGGAGTGCCTATCATATTTGAAGAGTTCCCTAGATTTATCCAGGCTCCCAATATCAGATCCTGACATAATGACAATGGGACCACATGGGAAGTATATTGTCAAACACAAAAAGAATTACTCAAATCGGTCCAGCCATCTTCGAGTAATCGAGTTACATACATAAAAGTAAGTAAATCGAAACGCAAACCAGGACAATGGTCCCCTGTAATTATATTGTAAAGTAATTTCGTAGCTCGAAGCCAGGCGGAAATGGGAAATCGTACTGGATTAATACGACGGACTACGGACCACAGTAAAGACAATACACAGTATTTGGTTTGCCTACTAAATGTCCGTTCGCGGCAAGACCTCGGCATCAGTAAGACTCTCCCACTCATTTGCACTACATTTTTGTTAAACTAAAGCTATTCTTATCTATCTTATAACATTCATAGCCTTATGTATGATTCACACCGAACGGACGGAGTCAGCGGATGCTCGAGCACGCGCGAGCAACCGACCGGCTGCCGACGGATGCGCGAGCGTGCGAGCGCGTGCTCGCGCATAAAATAATAATAATAATAAAGTTTTTATACCAAAATTGTTCTTAGTCCTGTCGAGCCAACGCAGCGGGTACCTATTTATTGATAATAACTGCTGCCGTGCCGGGGTGTAGTAAAAGCCTGCTGGCAGACTAAAGACTGGCTCCCCATCTATTCTTTAGAAAAATTTTCAAATTACAAATTGAATTGATGATGGTCTTATTTTATTTTCAATGGATTATTTGGATATTTTAAGTTTTAAGCGTTAAAACTATAACTCGGTTTTTATTTACTCCCTCGCACGCACGAACTAATTACTTCCTCCCTTTGCAGCACGTAGGTACCTACTAAAATACCGCTAAAACTAATGCTGAAAACGATGTTTTCAGCATTGTTGTGTTCCGGCAGTTAAAAGATAAAATAGCCAGTTCCTCAGTGATTGGGGATTCCGGGACAGGCTCGCTTCCATCTTCAGCCTTATCAATACTTAACATCAGGTATGATGAAGGCTAAGAAGAGTCTCCCCGTAATTCATAAAAAAATAAAAAATGTCAAGTATTCTTAATATAAAGTAAGCTATTAAAGCCCGAGGGAGCTAATGCTATATGGAAGATCCCTTAGGTAATTATTAAATAATACAAGGCTGTTCATGGCATAGCTTTCTTGGTCCAAGGAGGTTTTAACTATAAAATTAACAATTAAAGAGACTTTTACTCCCTAAGTACGATAGCGAGAAAATAAAATAACCCAATATAAACAGTTATTTTATTAAAAATTAAAAGTACAATTTGTACATTTCTGGATATACATATGTCAGTATAGTTGTTCGTATCATATGTGCTCTAAAGGGATGAACATTGATATTAATAAATATGGATAAAACGAAAACCATTGCGAATGCCCGTGTTGTAACTGCTATATTATTCAATTATAAAATCTCAATGATTAAAAAATAGTTATCACAAAATGGAACTCAATGAATTTCAATTCGCATAAAAATTAAAATTTCGAATGATTCAAAAATATATATTTTGTTCATGCGGGGTTTCGTGGGTAATTCCAACTTGGATCTTGGTGATGCTGCCCCCAACCGATAAAATAATGGTACTTAAATAGCGCTAGACACTATTAGGTTCAACACGAAGCAGAGAAGTCGAAGACGCTGAACGCTGAATTCAGCAAGGAGGTCCTAATCGGCATCACCAATGATCATAATAATAAAAAAGCACGATTATTGGCTCACGAATGCCTACTGTGACGTTAAATTTAAACAAATTATAAACATACAGTAGTTGTATAAAGTAGAGTATGCTCGTCGGGGATAAAAGTGTTTTAGCCTTGGGCAGACTTAAATCCTTCGCTCCATTTTCAATATGCTGCCCGTGACATAGGACACTGCTTTATCCCCTTAATGCATAATCTACTATTTGTCAAGAAAGAGTCTAAGGGCCGGTTTCAATAATCTATCCATAACAAGAGGTAGGCCAACCTTGGTTACGTTACTTAGCAACCGCTGTTATTTTGGGTTATTTTAGGCTGATTAACAAAAATATCTAGGCAACAAAGCTCTAGTAAGCCTATCTCTTACTGAGGATAGGTTATTGAAACCGACCGTAAAACAACTTACTTGATCTTTCTATCCTTGCCCGGACGTAACGCCCGGGACGCAGCGTAATAAAGCAAAATTATGAATGAATTAAATTCTTTTAATAAATTCTCTGTGAGCGGCGTCATGTCGCCAAACATACTTGGTCGCATTTTTGAGATTTTATTAATCTCGCAGCGCTGGCGCCTCTTTCCGGCAGAGTGGATGTGTAATTCCATTATTAACGTTACAGGCCTAATGCGAATCGCGGCTGTAGATTCATTTTGGCCACATCAAAGCTATTATATTTTGAAAGCTATGAAAGCTAGTGTTCTGTCGGAATCTGGCTCAGCACGAAATCAATTGAAATTGCCCTTCGATTTGCCTATTGATCCGTCAATGTAAGACAAAGTTTTTGTTAGGTCCTTATGAAATTTCATCACTCAGTCATATGATACCTAAACGAAGCGTGTAATTTGTTTAATTTAAATTCACCAAACCCGCACCGGACATCGGCGTCCAGAAAACAATGGAATATCTATTCCGCACCGAACAGGGATGACTCAGCATAGATGCTGAGTAAAAAGTATTCTTAAGAATTGTTTTATGTAAGTATTGTATCATAGATTTTTTCAAATCATTATTTTTGTAATGTACACATTTTTCTGGATAACAATCTAATAATCTAAGAAATGACTTCTTTAATAATAAGCATATATAATTTTTAAGAAGGTAGGTTTTGAAATAATTTTATTTTTCGTTTTCCAAGCAGACAATATCCGATATGGTTGGTGTACTTATTAATAGAAAAGCAACACTATATTCACGGTTACAAGCAGTTTTCTCGAGCGCATTAGCTATCTATTGCCGACTCATATTTGAAGAGCGATTGAGGGTGGAAGCCGCTTTACACGAGACGACTATGACTATTCTAGTTGGTCACGTAATCAAATTTTTCTAAGCACATCTTAAATTAAAACAACTTTTCCGGATATCAACAGTACCCGTGACCACAACCCCGATAGAAAGGTGTCGATAATTCGCGAAACTCAAAAACCTTACACTTTAGAGTTAAAATTCCGTGTATCTATAGTTTTTTGGGTTTCCCGATATTATCGACACCTTTTTATTTGGACTTTTCCGGAAATTTAACGCGCAATATTTTTCTAAACAAAAACGCTCTGTAGCTAGTTATCGGATATTAGTAAAGATTAACGTTTTGGAGTTGTTATACAGCAATAATCACTATGATTCCAGTATGGTTGTGTTCATTCGTTAGAAAAGGCAATGGAGGTATTAAAATAATGATGATTGTAAATTGTCTTATGGCAAAAGCAAATCATAATTTGGTTATACCACTGAGTACAAGTACAGAATGTTCACTTCGCAACTTCAATCAAACATTTAGCTAGTCTAGCTCACGACGCAATAAAGTCCAATTCACGTCGCACTGCGCTAAATGCCTAGCATTTTATTCGCCTACAATTTGCGTTTCGTCGTGATTTGTTTATTTATAGGTAGACTTAAAAGGTATATTAAAGGTAATAAGTATCAAAAGTAAAAAATAATATAAATTTTACCTAAAGTACCTACCTACTTCTTTAACCGAAAATGATAGTGATACGGCATACATTAGTGTGTACTTACTTTGTTTATGAAATTGAATATTATTTCAATATGTATGTGTTTCTGTAGGTGGGTTGCGTATTAAATCGGAATGACATATAACGAGACCTCCTTGAGGCGCACCCAATGAAGCGCACCCAAACTGCCCCCTATTTGTCTAATTTTAAAATCCATCACATTCCCTTTAAAAGGTATTGTGATAGTGATTTATGGAATTGTGTAACTTATAGTCGCAATCACTTTCGGAACGAATGACGTTTTAAATTACACTTCATTTGACACTTCTCCATACATTTGAAAGATATTTTGGAGTGTCAGTTTGCTTAGACAGTTCAATTCCGTTCATTCAATACCTTTCAAAACGCGTCCCGATCACAATCCCTATCAAATGTCAAATAGTGACGGTCTGAAGTATATAAATATCTTTCAAATGTCGAATGGTAAGGGATTGGGATAGACTTTAAAATTAGTCAATTAGCCCCTAGCCCCCTAATTGTCTAATTTCAAAATCTATCACAATACCTTTCAAAGGTATTGTGATTGTGATAGTGATTTATGGAATTGTGAACTTATAGTCGCAATCTCTTTCGGAACGAATGATGTTTTAAATGACACTTCGTTTGACACTTCTCCATACATTTGAAATATATTTTCGTGTGTCTTTTTTTAGGCTTTGCTTAGACCATTCTATTTCGTTAATTCAATTTTAACCTTTCAAAACGCATCCCGATCACAATCCCTATCAAATGTCAAATAGCGACGGCCTGAAGTTTGTTAATATCTTTCAAATTACGAATTGAAAGGGATTGCTATTGATTTAAAAATTAGACAATTAACCCCCAGATCGTCAATCTCAAAATTCGTTTATTTCTATCAAACTCGTAAAAGATTATTACACCAACCTAGTATACCTACGTTCCTACTTTTTTTCGTAATCGAAGTAGGTAGGTACCTATTTAAATATTAAACCTTAATCATTGACTTATATATTTCATTGTACATAAACCTAACATGAATGAGATGATATAGTCGCAATACCTTTCGGAACGAATGATGTTTTAAATGACACTTCATTTGACACTTCTTCATATATTTGAAAGATATTTTCGAGTGTCTCTTTGCTTAGTCAGTTCAATTTCGTTCATTCAATACCTTTCAAAACGCTTCCGGAACACAATCCCTATGCAATGTCAAATAATGACGGTTTGAAGTATGTAAATATCTTTCAAATGACGAATTGAAAGGGATTGCGATAGATTTTAAAATAAGACAATTAGCCCCTTGGTTATACTAAGCATTACTTGTCTATTTGTTGGAAAAATAATAACTGGATGACGCAATATTTGGTCAAATATTTCTAATAAGCAATAAACCAAGGTAAGTAACTTCTTATCTCCTTATTCCTTAAAAACAAGCTTAAAAACAATCTCCATAAACTTTATACAAGTACCTTTAGGTATTTTCCAATATTATCTTTGAGCCTCTACCAATAAGGAGGAAAATAGGAAATGAAATGATGAAGAAAAATAAAGTGGATACGTTGTGATTATGATAGATGTAGGTAACGTGATTGTGGGAAATAACAAAACTACGATTGTAGGTACCCCCTAAGTATAGCTACTGGTTCTTTCTTCGAAAGTACCTAATAGTAGACGGACTCAAAAGAGAGCATAGATCACAATAACTAAGTCGTGTGGTGTAAAAGCCACAAGAATCCCTATTGAATGGTGGAGAGATGCTGAGAAATGATTTATTGACTCGGCGTGCCTCGGCAGCACTAATGGCCCCTGAATAAGCAGGCTGCAGCCTGTTTGTTATTTTTAATTCAGCTACTAAAGGAAATTATGCAATTCAAAGGTGGAAATGCTAGGCAAAACTTTTTTCAATTATCTTGCCTTTTTGTAAAGTTGTAGGAAAAGGACATTTAAGAAAGTTCTTAGCTAGGCGATTTCTCTTGTCGTAACTTTTACTAAAATTATATTCAATGTTTAGTTTGAAAAAAAAAACATTATGCACTTAAGACAACATTAAAATAACTAAAAAGTTCACAAATTTCATTTTTATAAATAGGTAAATGAATAAGTTTATAGGGTAGGTAATCAAGCTTGGAGGTAGTTTGGGAAATAGAAGATTTTTTGGCGAAAATACGCCCTAGTCAGGAGAAGATTTCCCCCGAAAAATATGTAATATCATAGTATTTGACAGACAGATTTGATAGAATTGTCAGATTCCGACGTGTCAGAAGAAATAAACTCTCTCTGCCGGACTTCTAATGGCAATAAGTACAACTATAGTTGGCTCACGAATCTCACGATACCCACAGGAAGAGAGGGTCTATTCTTTGCCTCGGAAATAATAGACGCACTAAGTAATTTTTAACCGACTTCAAAATAAGGAGGAGGTTATCAAGTCGACTGTATTTTTTATTTAATTTTTTTTTATGTATGTTCCACCATAACTTCGCCAGTTGTTAACAGATTTTTTAAATTATTTTTTTATCTGGAAGAAAATGGTTTATGTATGGTCCCATATAATTTTTACGAAGATCTGGCTAGTAGTTTTTTCATAATCCTGAAAAATATCAATCACCTTTTGGCAAGTAGTCGTATACCTAGATGACATCATTGTTGTGTATGGGCTGATTTCTAGTGTAAGTAACGGCACATAATGTAACAAAAAAATCTGAAATAAAAACATTTTATAAAAAAAATCAAACCGACTTCAAAAAGTATAAATTTAAACTTTTGGAGTCGGTGCTAGTTAGCTAAGGCCAAAAAAAATATAGTTAATAGAAGTGCAATGTAGAATGCTTTGGCTGTCACCGACTCCAAAAGTTTTATTTTTTACTTTTTGAAGTCGGTTTGATTTTTTTTATAAAATGTTTTGATCTTAAAAATTGTCTTGAAAATTTTAGTTTTTCACAAAGTTGTTAAATACGTAAATTCTACTGGCATTATAAATGGGTACTTATGTAACTCCTTGAGCTACAAGTCTCGCTCGGTAGATCAGTTGTTAGAGCATTGGACCGGGTTTCCAAAGGTCGTGGATTAGAGTCCCATCTGAGAATTCACTTGTGGCACAGTATAATATTTTTCTATCTAAAATTTATCATAAGTATAAAAATAGCTTTGAAAAATGCAAAAAAAAACATAATATGGGTAAGTCTGTATTTTGGTTACCCTGATTGGGTAAATCCCGCCAAAGCGGCGGAACGGATTTGGATGAAATTTGCATAACGACAGATGTAGCCCGTTATAAAAAGTCAAAACTAAGTATCATTTAGATAGGAATTCTAGGGCTGTCTAGGGTTGTTACAAGCATTTGTGAATGTTAAAGAAGCTAGACGCCATTGGTTCACAAACACAAACCTTGTAACGAGAAATCCGGTAAGAAACTTGTCAAGGCCTGTTTGTTTATTCTTTGCTTTAATGTTTTTCTTTTTATTTTACATAATATATGATTTTTTTTATCCCGATATTTGCACGCATGTAAGCCCACCGGGCATAGCAGCTCCTACTTTACTTACTTGAAATCTTACAATAGTAACAGGTTGGAAAACAAACAAATTACGGAGAAGAGATATTAGTATTCTCTGAGCGACTTACTAACGGTAACTCAAACTAAAGTCCAATTATGTAGTCTTGCAGTTTGTTGACAAACACTCCCCGTTTACTCTAGAGAGTTGACTTGTAAACCGTTAAGCGCTATCAAATGAGAGGGAATCACACTGAAATCCAATTATTTACCTATATAGTACCTTAAAATTGGAATGAAAAGAACATTCTGGAAGGTGACAACGAAACTTTTTTTATTTACCTCCTCTGTAGTGCTAGCATAAGCTACTTTTATCTACCTACACTCTTAACTAGATAACGTTTCGCTGGGGCGCTCGTATCTTAGCAGGGTAAGCACGACAGCATCATGCGCCATAGGTATATGGCGTGTAATAACGGTGTTCACGTTAGCGGCTGGGTTATAGTGATTATACCACCGGTATTAGACCTGAGGACCCAGGTTCGATTCCCAGTGGAGGAGCATATTGTATTCGATTTGATTGATGGTAGGATTTGTTGAGTTCACCTGGCTAAGACCACCATCTTATTCAAGTCTGACGCCATATTGTGTTCCGGCAAATACACATAGATAGTCAGTTCCTCAGTGCTTGAGCTTTCCGGGAAAGCCTTAAACCTTACCATTACTTAATGTCAGCACAAAATACAGGGTGTTAAAAGACCCATAACGAAAACTAAAACCACGTATTCTCCCCATCGTGACTATCATTTTCTTGTATGGAGCCAAACCTGGGAAACTGATAGTTAAGGAGTTATTAAGCATTAAAATCATATTTTTTTTCTAAAGAGTATCGTTTAAAGTACCAAAACCGCAATGAATATCAAAACCACTCAATGATACGGGGCCCTAGTCAACTACTTGTACTTTATAGACACACGCAAACGTTGTTGAACCCGTTCCATTGCATGTAAAAAATAAAACCCATTATTTTTATACAAAAATAAAAGTCGTTTCCCATCAAATATTTTTACATAATCTAATTTAGTTTGATGTACACTACGCACATATCACGGCTTCGGTACGGGTCTTTTATCACCCTGTATATGACGTCAGGTATGATGAAGGGTATGGCAATTTTATTTAAATATAGGTATTTTCTAACCATTTACAGTCATTTACTCATTTAAGTAAATAAACTTATTCCATTTCACTTAAATCTCATGTAGGTAACTAAAGTATATTAAGGAATATGTCAAGTACTTAGGTGTCGCTTATTATGCTTTGAATATTTGGGATCACAATTTACGTTTTCGTGACGGTAAACAGGGCGATAAAATGTTGCAGAAACTTCCCGAGACCCTTGGAAATGTTTGGCATCTAAATCTACTAAATGGTCGAAGTTGAAGCAGAATAATATAATTATGTAATATGAATTCATTCACATCAAATGTCTTTACCGGTTCAACAATAATTTTGCCATTAAATTAACGATTTTAAAAGGTTTTATTTGGTTTACATTATTTTAGATCTTAGAATAATAACTTTTAGATAGGACTCTATTTTGAAACTTTAAAAAATAATGAGTTTTGAGTGAAATCTTTTCGGCATAAGTATACTAAATTTAAAAACATCAAAAAATATCGACTGGATATTTTTCTATTTCAAAATCATGAGTAGGTATAAAAATAGCATTGAAATAATGCAATAACTTAAATATCACAATAAAAAGAATAATATCGGGTTTTGTATAAACTTCGGCAAAACATCGTTACTTTAACTTAGTAATTTTCCTTTTATAAAGTTTATTTTTGTAAATTATTTGTGTTTCTATTTAGAAGAGTATAAAGCTAGAAAATTGAAAATAAAAACAAGTGACTGAAGTACTTAACTTATTAGTTTTATTTGCACGAACATTTAAAAGTTTTGTTTTCTTAATTTTTGTTTTTGTTAAAGACCACCTGCATACCATACCACCAGACCAGGAAGCATTATTAAGTAAAATATGCATATATATATACTTGTATGAAATAAAAATTACAATATGAAAAATGTTGTAGGTACCTATGTATGACAAAAACCAACAAAAACGCTTGCCGGAAGCAAAGGTAAAATTCTCCACAGCCGACAGGGTGCGTGAAATATAAATCAGGTAGCTCTGATTTACGCGAAACCTTCCGGAAAGTTTTAATTCTGTTTGGCCCGAGCTCTCGGCCATTTAATTTATCTATTATTTATTGTACGGCGGGAAACTTAAGACACTTTCGCTTATTAGCTATTCAATTATATGGGTTTAGCCATGGTAAGTTTCCTTGGAACGAAAATTTGTCGGCGATTTGTTAGAGTGATGTAATTATTAAGTTAAATTCTAAATATAATAAGTCTGAAATGGTAAGCTCAAAGCCTCAAACTTGCCTGATAAATTCAATTAACTAAGACTTTCTAAGTTCACTTAACCGCATAATTGATGTATTAGAACGGATTAAGATCTGGATAATAATTTATTGGTTCAAAACGGCAAAGTGTATAGTATTACAGAAGCGGTCGAAGTGTTTTAAAACTTTTGACAAAAATGGTTTCAAAACTAAATAATGTCAGTCAATGCATCGATTCGATCGACTACATTGCAATTATAATAATAATATAATAAACTAGTGGACCCGGCGAACTTCGTACCGCCTCAGAACTTAAACCTTAGAAGGGCTGTTAGGGATCCACATCAGTGAGCCTACCATGAGTTTTTCTTTCCGTTTACTGTACAGTAAACGGGAGACATCTTGTATGAGAACCTGTAGTTCTGCTACTGCCCACTAGAGGCGCTGTACAGATTCGCATACAAAATGACTCCCGTTTACTGAACAGTAAACGTAAAGAAATACTCATCTTTAATGTTTGTTATCATCATCATATCAGCGAAAGCACGAAGCCCATTGCCTGCTGGGTATAGCCCCCCAATTCGGCGTTGCTTGCATCCAGCGCCTACCCACAGAGCATGTCACCCGGTGGGCGTTCGCCCTTCCGCCCCAACCGCAATCGATTCTTATACCTAAACAGAAATGCTCATTTGCTGACGAACTATACCCATGGCGCTATATTCGTATTTAATCTGGGCAGCTATGGGTTCCACATCAGGTGTACCAGAACTTTGATATTTGTATATCAATAGAAAATGCTCATTACGCTCAAAAAATTTTCCTAAGTTGCTATTTTCGTATCTTTCATAGTTTGGCTGGACCGCTATGGTTCCACATCAGGTATTTCGATCTTATTTTTTTTCATTCATAAAAACCTTTTCCGGACATAAATAAACACAACAAATAATGAATTAGCGAAATTGTTCAGCCGTTCACGCGTGATGCGATGACAAAGGGAAATAGTGGTTAATTTTTATACATACTCGTTTATAAAGATTTATTTATTTCATCACAACAATATACATAGTGAATACATTAAATAGTGAATTCCCTGTAGCCTGTGAAAGTTAAAACTGTGTTAAATAAGTTGTCGGAGTCGGTGCTACTGCTATGGCTAGCAGACTTTTGTAATCTATACTAATATTATAAAGAGGAAAGATTGATTGATTTTTGTTTGCATTGAAAAGTACTGAACGGATTAGGATGAAATTTGATACACAGATAGTAGATAGCCTGGTTATGAACATAGGATACTTTTTATTCTGACATTCCCACGGGATTAGGAACCACGCAGGTGTAACCGCTGGCGGCCGCTAGTATGTCATTAATTCATGACATTTATATTTTTATGATAAGGTATACCTACTAAGTTATTATTTTGAACTAACATGGTTTCTATATCATGTATTAAATGTTCAGTTACAGAAAGTACTAACGTAGGTAATGTACCGTAGGCTACAAGGCAACAGCGCCGAGAGCAAATGTAATGAAAATTTAGAACCTCCGCCAACACATTTGGATATTCAGGCACGTTCGCTAAGTATGATGGAAACTGCATTGGGTATTATTTAACTAGGTTATTTATTTCTCTTTTGAATTTGTATGTTTCATACATTTGCCTGATTTTTTATGTTCCACCAGGCGAAATTACCTACCTACCTCTATTATAGCGTTATCTTTTCTGTGGCGATACTGATAGGGATAGTGAAAAAGTTCTACGACATACTTAATGGTTTTACAAACAGTCGTAAGTAGATATTTTTTATAGCTTTTGCAACTCCCCTTTGTCGCACCAATTATGCCTCTAACCGCTTCATTATTAGATCATGTAGTAATTATGATAAGTCCTACCAACATGTTGACATATTTGGCCTTAACTTTAGAAAATTTAAGAAAGCAATTTATAAATAATTTATTAAATTTAGCCAAAATTATTGTTATTTTTTAACCCACCTCATTAGTACTTTATATGCCTTTGTTATCGATTATTTTCATAGTTAAACATAAAAAAAATCAAAGTTTATTTTTAGTTTATTTTATGATTTTAATTTTACTACATAAGAAACATAAATTTTTATTGTGTTCACTCAATTAAACTGTTTTATTTATTGTGGAAACTGTCCTTGGCTTTTGTATTACTCATTAAGTATAGCATTAAGGTAATATTGTATGCTGTTTGTTTCCCAAAAAAAAAAAAAAAAAAATAGCTATGTGTAGCATAGTAAATTTACAATAATACCTAATCCTAATAGAACGGTATAAAGCGTCCTATCCATTTTATTTAGTTAACAATGTAAAATCCGTTATTTGCTGTATGTGTAGTAATTAAGTTTTGTTAAGTTTTAATTTAGAGCTGTGGATTTTGAAATAAATAAATCCAGACCGTCCTGTAAAAAGATAAAATTTTCTGATAAACTATTCTGTGGTTAAACTGCCAGTTTTTGTTTTTGAAACTGCCAGTTTTTGCTCAAAATGTTTGGTGCGTTTTACTTCCGGAAAATTTCACATACCTACGTGTTTGTCAAACGAATTGGCAAATAAATATCGTTTACCGGGCTCATTATACTTACCTACCCACAACGAATTTCCTGAACCTTTTGCTGGAAAAGTTAAATACCTAAGTACCTACTTCTTACTTTCTGTTGCATAATAAACCGTTTGCCCGCCTCACCTAATTCAGCCATTGGCCGGTTAAGCAAATTGCACAACTGTGTTGACCGTCCACCAGGGAATCTTCTTTGAATACGAAATTCAGAAAGTTCTCAAACATATTCACGACTCTCCGCGGCTCGAATTCTGAAAATGAGCCTGGCAAGTTCTACAGCTTGAACGGGGACCTCTAAAGAGAATCTTATCTGATCTTAGTACTTACTGTATGTACCTATATATATATAAATATGACTCGCTACTTCCCTTGGTGAAAAATTTCACTAATTCTTTATCTGTTGTGTTTATATTGTCAGGAGAAGGTTCTTATGAAATAAAAAAATCGAAGTTCTGGCACACCTGATGTGAAACCTTAGCAGCCCAGCCACAGATTAATAAATAGTTACTTGGTACAGCTAAACTATAAAAAATACAAACATAGCATAGGTGTGAACACTACTGGTGCATTTTTAGCAAAAAGGTTTAACGAAATTACTTTAAAAGAATATCGTATTTATTACGTGTTGTAGCTTGTATTGTACCTTAAGATATAATGCGACTTTTTCTAAAACCACAGGTCATACTATAAACGGCTTTATAGAAATCCATACTAGTCGTTCCGAATGTGTTTGTCTTTTTTTTGTATGATTTTGTGTTTTTTGCATTTTTCAATGCTATTTTTATACTTATGGTAAATTTTAAATAGAAAAATATTGGAAAAAATTAACTCGGCCACAAGTGAATTCTCAGACGGGAATCGAACCCGCGACCTTTGGAAATCCGGTCCAATGCTCTTGTGGCCGAGTTAATTTTTTCCAATATTTTTCTATTTAAAATTTACCATGTGTATTTGTCTGTGTGTTACCTTTTCACGCTTAAACCGCTGAACCGATTAATAATATGTGTTTGCAGATAGTTGGAGGGCTGAGGTAGGTCATAGGCTACTTTGTTTACCGAATTTGCGAAAAAAGAGGTTAAAGTCGGATGAAATCCAAATTCGAACCAAAATCTGAGTTCAAAATAATGTCTGGAAACGTTTATTCAATTTTATGTTTGTCGATGTAATGAGTGCTTCCAGACAGTCAGTCAACATATGACTAAAAATGAGTATTATGACTAAAGGAGAACATGACCAAATCGTAACATGGCTGAAGCATAAATGGCTAAAACAAACTGTAATTATGACCAAACAAAAACATGACTAAACCAGAACATGACCAAATCAGAGTATGACCAAAGGCACAGAATACTAGGTAAATAGCTTAAAGGTAGAATATGACTTGAGCCGAACATGATCAAGTATGGAATATGACTAAAGCCGAACATGACCTCCATCTAATAGGTAACCCTAAATATCTATACTTTTCTTATTTTATTGAAAAAACTCACCTACACAATTACGAGTGAGAAATTATTACAACATAGCGTGATGTCAATAAAAAAAAGTTTATATATCTCATCTAATAACTAAACACAACATTTAGATTGTGACATTATTATCAGGCGGTACGAAGTTCGCCGGCTAGTTCATTTATAAAAAACTGGACAAGTGCGATTCGGATCCGCCCACCGAGGGTTCCTCACAAATTTGTAGGTACCTACTTAGGTATATAATATTATAAATAGTTCAGGAATTAAGTCTAGCAGTTTTTTCCGAAGTTTTCTCGAAATTCAGTTTCCAAAACATAAGACTAAATTTTTCATGATTTAATTATAAATGTCCAGTTTCCTGATATTTTCCTGTACTTGTAGTAAAAGGCGATATTACTTGCCAAATTTCATAGTTCTAGGTCAACGGAAAGTACCCCTATGAATTTTGATTCCCTTGAGAGTGATCAAGTATACATTATTGCGGTATAAATGGCCTTACCTTCTTAAACGTTAGTTTTGATGTTTGATTTTTTCACAGCTTCAAGAGATTGTTAACGTGAATATATCGTTTTAATTTCAACTCGATACCTCCACGCGTTCCCGATTTTTTCCCGAAATACTGTTTCCGAAACTAAAGACTATATTTTTATAGCTTAATTATAAATGTTTATTGTTTAGATTTTTCCTACATTCGTATTAAAAGACGATATTAGGTACTTGCTAAATTTCATAGTTATAACTCAACGGGAAGTAGGTACCCTATGAATTTTGATTCCCTTGAGAGTGTCGAACGAAGCATACGTTTTTGCGGCTTAAATGGCCTTACCTTTTTTAATGAGAATTTTGATGTTTGTTTTTTTCCCAGCTCCAAGGGATTGTGAATAATGTTTTTTTTTATTTTATTTCCGTTTATTTAATAAGGGGTTTGTTCAACACTGAACATGTCACCCCCGTAGAAGAAACAAGTATCGATACACTTATTTAACCCTTCATTCGACGGATTTTTATTTAAATAAAATTCGTAAAATTGTTATAGATTTCGATTCTTAGCTTGTAGAGAGCCCGCGAAAAAATAGCTGAAAAAATCTACCCATTTCAGTTTCCTGAAAAACATACGTCCACTATACTGGACATTATCAAGTTCATAAGAAACTAATGCACTCCAACCGCGTGCAGTATACTTCCCATTGTCAAAGAGAAAGAATAAAAGAAACAAGTGATTCCGTAGAAAAATAGTAATTATATTAAAGCAAATCAGTCTCATAGTCACATTTCTTATGCTTAAAACACTAGTACAAACTCCAAAAACTTATAAGTACGAAAAACTCACTTATGTTTTGAACATACTAATTAAGTACTTATAAAATCTTCATAATAATCACCATTTTTCTTTATTCAAAAATAATTAGCCTTCCGGTTTTTAAAAAATATCAATATAGCTTAATCTATATAAGCACATAATACTTAAGAGTACAATCAATATAAGTACCAACTGTCACTTATTTTTTTATTGCCCTACCCTACTTACTTATTGTGGAAATAAGAAAAACAATTGCTTTTGGCCACTAAGCACTACCTCTGCTTGCATTTGGAACAATGTACGTACGTTCGTTTTATTGTTCTTGCGGAATTTGCAAAATCCATAATGTCGTATAATCGTATATGATACGTAATAATGTCACATGTCGGCAACTTGGCTAGTTGAATCTCTGCCTCATTTCTTTAGATTTTTGTCACATAGTTCCTTGCAATCTTTCAGTCTGTTTTGCCTTATTATTCCGAAGCCAAACTTGGTAAAGCCTTCACCAGTCGGTGTGGTAACAATAATAGAAGTCAACGGTTTATGGATCAAGTTGTCTTCGGCTTCTTAAGCAGGGTTGCTGTCTTTTTTAACGGGAATACTCTAAGCCTTCATTATATCTGATGTAAAGTATTGATAAGGCTGAAGAACCGAAGATCTGAGACCTCTCCCGGAATCCTTAACCTCTGAGGAACTGGCTGTCTTGTCTCTAACTGCTGGAACACAACAATGCTGAAAACATTGTTGTTACTTATAGCGGTAGACTTAGATAAGATGGTGTTAGCTAGATAGCTAGCCAGACGGACTTACAGACATAAGTTCGATCACCAACTAAACCGAATACAAAAATATGTACCCCACTTTGAATCGAACCCGGGACCTCTGGGTCTGGCACCAGTGCTTGTTAACACTAAGCCACAGAGGTTTCTCGCTCCCACTGATGCTGGAACAGTCCTCTGTTTGAAGATTTTCGTTTACTGTCTCGATGAAAGTATCAGTACCAACGTTATCTTGATCAGTGTCAATAGAAATATTGTCTTGTGTTTAGTTTCAGACCTGTCTAAAATGTTAATGTTCTGTATGTATGAATCGATGAAACGGCAGGGTGAGGACGACAACTCCTCAGTTTTATCAGCAATTTCCTCTTAATTTTCAGGTTCAGAACCACTATCTATATATGAAAGAGCGTTTTCAGGCGGCACCAACTCTACCAAGTGGTGCCCTCTCGATTTCTAGCTCTAAAAAAGAAAAATAAAAAGATATAAACGTTTTATCTACGGATCCCTGAAAATATTAATACGCGAAACAACGAAAGTTAATATACTAGTAATACGGCAACGGGAAGAATACTGGACATAGTATTTAGCAGTTACTTTACTAGTGATTCGACGACGTGTAGTATACTGGACATACAAGTTGTGGGCGTCGTTAAAACTAAATAAAACTCAGTAATACAATCAAAACAATACGAAAAGCTTTCCGGGAATGTTATCTTTAGTTTTTAATAACATTGCTAAGAAATAAGCCATAACACAATTAATAAAATGCAATTTACCGAAAGCCCACGCAGCGTGTTATTCCTTTCCGCCATCTCGCTGGTGACTGCTCGCGTCCCGTCGATGCACACGCTTTGCTAATTTTTGACAACGTAGTTAAATAGGTTCAGATGCAATTATAGCATCTAAAACTAAGAAATAATGGTCTATTATTTATGTATATTTTTTTTCATTCAATGGGAAGTATACTGTACGGCGTCGAATTAAGGGTTAAATAGAAGCTCTACGACGTAGGCCTGCATGCACAACGTCGTATAGCATTTTAGCCTCTTTCGAAAGGGGAGAGGATAAAATGCTATTACACCACCCAATCTCATGAGGATTTATATTAAACCTTATTTTTAAATCCAATCTCACCGCATCGTTCCGGACACACTCCACAAGAATATGGTAGACATCTTCGACTATAGGTATCGCATTCAGTACAATTGGCAGAGTTCACTTTCTTCATTAAGAAGCCGAATTTATTCAGTGGTATGTGTCCAGAACGCAACCTGAGACCCTGTGTGAAACACTGTGTCTTCCCACACGATCCTGCTCGAACCAAGGCTGCTCAGGTAGATGGGGTTGGATAGTCCTATACCAGATGCCATTTGTCAAAGATCTTTCATTTAAATATTCAGACCACAATTTACGGCAATGTTCTTTAATAATGGTTTTCATTTCAACTCGATACCTCCACGCGTTCTCGAGATAAACGAGGACAGACGGACGCACAACAGTGATCCTATAAAGGGTTAGGTACTATTTTTCTTTAGAGGTTCGGAACCTTAAAAATGAACATTGTTTTCACTGGTGTTTATATTGGTATACCTACTAATAAGGGGCCAGTTTATAATACTTAGAACTTATGTATAGGTGGTACCTCTAAAGGTGTAATAAACTCTTTAGTTTATTTGTACGGACTAGGTAATCTTTGAAACTAAATACTTACGTTGATTTTTGTCGCGAAAATAAATCTTAGGTATAATGAAGGTTTGTAGTATGTTTTGTAAGGATTTTGAATGAATAACTACCTACTTATTACTGCTACTGAAAACTAAATTAAGGCTAAGTCTGGGTGAGTAACTAGTTGGTAGTGGTATTATCCCCGCCCCGGTTCCCATGACCTCCGAATTCGTTTTGCTACGAATTTGACATTTAATATAAGGAAACTATATCCAAATACCTATAACCGTCCGTAGCCAAAACGAAACGTTGCTGATTAAAAGAACCAGGGGTCAATAGGTAGTTTTGTATTTGCTTTTGCTAGATTGGTAACGTAACGTAGGTAGTTGAAGTTATATTTTTAATCTCTTCAATACAAAGCCCGATTTTTATACGAAATAGCGCTTTATTACAGCGAAAAAGAGGGGACACAAGTCGGCTAATAGGCCATGTCATGTTAATATGCGCATATTTTTCGCGCCTTATACTCATGATGGAACATTACCCCGGAATTGATAACGATGCGTGAACTGCGCCATCCAAACATTTCGTCAGGATGTGCGATGTCATAAAATTTTGCTTATGGGCATTCTGTTCAGCCAATTTCCATTTCATTGTGCTTTTACGTTGATCGCGGCTTGCGTGCATCTTTGAGATATACCTTACTTAGGTACTTAGATCGATACTACCTACCTACATTCAAAACACGCATTGCTCGCCTAGGTACCCTCACCGACAAGAAAATAAACTGAATTAGAACATTTTAACCAACTTTCAAAAAGGAGGAGGTTCTCAATTTGGTTGGTATGATTTTTTTATGTTTGTACAGCGATTACGCCGAGATTGCTGGTCCGATTTACGTGTTTTTTTTTATTCGGAATAGCCACTTGGTCCCATAAAAATTTGGTTTAGTTTGGCCCAGTAGTTTTTATTTTTTTAAGAGCATTTTTGTGAACTTGGACGATGTAATTTTCACGATAATTTGTTTATAATGTACATAAAACCTAAACTAATCAAGAAAAAGCCTACTGTAGATTACAAAACAACATTACAGACACTAAAAAGTAATAAATAAAAAACTACGTTATAAACTGACTTCAAAAAATATAAAGATTTTTAGTTTTTTAGTCAGATTTTTGATGTTTTTTTTTTTTTTTTTTTATTTTTTTTATGATTTTGTATTTTTTGCATTTTTTCAATGCTATTTTTATACTTATGGTAAATTTTAAATAGAAAAATATTGGAAAAAATTGACTCGGCCACAAGTGAATTCTCAGACGGGAATCGAACCCGCGACCTTTGGAAATCCGGTCCAATGCTCTAACCGCTGAGCTACCGAGACTTGCGAACCACCGTCGAAATTCTCCAATACTTTTATATTTTTAATACGCTGTAGGCCAGCGTTGTTACATCAATGCTAGGAATACCCTTGCATTCGAAAGAAACATCTTTTCAGGTGTTTAACGATCGATTAAGATGCAACTGCCAATAATTTATGATTTTGTATTTTTTGCATTTTTTCAATGCTATTTTTATACTTATGGTAAATTTTAAATAGAAAAATATTGGAAAAAATTGACTTGTGGCCGAGTCAATTTTTTCCAATATTTTTCTATTTCTATTCAAGTCTCGGTAGCTCAGCGGTTAGAGCATTGGACCGGATTTCCAAAGGTCGCGGGTTCGATTCCCGTCTGAGAATTCACTTGTGGCCGAGTCAATTTTTTCCAATATTTTTCTATTTAAAATTTACCATAAGTATAAAAATAGCATTGAAAAAATCCAAAAAAAAAAAAAAAAAAAAATACAAAATCATAAATTATTGGCAGTTGCATCTTAATCGATCGTTAAACACCTGAAAAGATGTTTCTTTCGAATGCAAGGGTATTCCTAGCATTGATGTAACAACGCTGGCCTACAGCGTATTAAAAATATAAAAGTATTGGAGAATTTCGACGGTGGTTCGCAAGTCTCGGTAGCTCAGCGGTTAGAGCATTGGACCGGATTTCCAAAGGTCGCGGGTTCGATTTCCGTCTGAGAATTCACTTGTGGCCGAGTCAATTTTTTCCAATATTTTTCTATTTAAAATTTACCATAGTTTTTTTTCATTTATTCATGGACAAAACTACCTTACCTTAGCTTATTTCTCGTAGAATTCCTGAATACTTTATTATTTGATTCAGAGAAGCGCATCTTTAGAACTTGGTCCTACCTACCTATATTGCTAGTCTGATAAAATGTCAAAATAATATTTCCTAAGTATCGTGTGCGTGGAGTGGACTAGTGGAGACGTCTCAACCCTGCTGTGTTGGGCTTTAGGCTTGGACGAATATTCGTCCAAGGCTTTAGGACTTTAGTACGAGTACCTATGCAAAAACATGCGCATTTGAAAAGTAGTATTTTACGTTTGAACAATACTTATTGATTTAAATATTTGGCAGATCTCTTATGATCAAACAATAGGTAGAAATAGCCAAGGTCGTAGTAACTTGTAGGTATACCATTTGACGATGAATATGTGAGGACAGGAAAGTAGTGGAAAGCATGCGTACTTACCTCGACGTCTGCATGTCTTAGTCTCAGGTTCAAATCCTGTCGCACTGCTATTTAATTAGGATCATTAATTTTCACTTACACCAAAAAAAACACTTACGAATTACAATGGACAACATTTCAAAAATATATAATGCAAATTTTCCTATGCATAATAAAACTAGATGTTAAAATACGAGACACGTATTTTTTTTTTATTATTAGCATTATATTTGTGTATTAAATCCGTTTTTCAAAATTTGCTCATTCTAAAAGAGCGTAAGTGCGTTCTCAGGAAGTTAAATTGGTAAGGCTGTTGCTTATTTCGGATTTAAAAAAAAAACTGACGTAATGGTTTCTAGTAGTGATGTGACAGTAGCAGAACTCAAATATCGATTACTACATAAAAGTTGTAACTTTCGTTATTTAACCAAAACATGTTTTAAAGATTAACACTTTGGTTAAGATAAAAAAAACTTAATAAAAAAAAAGAAAATTTATACGCACAAATTCGCGTTCATGAACAATATATACATTTTGGGTATTTAGAATTGAAATGTATATCAAACCATATTGAAATTTAAGGTCAGGGGCCTTACCATCAACTGTAATGAGATACATTTTAGGTTACTTTTAGGATGAGAGCGCGGGATGCTGTCATACGGCGCGTATAGCGGCGTCTCACTCTTACTACCTAAAATGAATCGCGGTACAGTTGATGGTATGGCCCCTGGTATTTCATTAGTGGAACAAAAAATAACCACTTCGTTAAACACACACAAATTTCTGACCCGTGGTCCACCTGCCTGGTGTCGCGTGGTGGTTTACCTAGCAAACATAAAAAGTAAATCTATTCAGCAATAATCATAAAAACAATGTATTCCAAAAAACTCAAAACAATCACAAACTGTTTTTTCATGAGGTTTTACTGGCATTATGTAAATTAGAAAATATCGAATATCGATATCTTACATTTTGATCGCTCTTTCACTACTTGAATTGACTGTCATTGTCAACTCAGCCAGAGACAACCATTTTTTTTTTATATTAGACATAAATGAAAAGGAATGACGGGATCAAATGCCTGACTTTCTCGATTGGGACTACATTTTAGTTTTTATTAAATATCTCACAAATTACCGATCAGAAAATTCTAAAATAAAAACTGTGAGCTTATGACACTAAAACCTCGAAATGGTTTTTTTTATTTTAGTGCTTTATAGAAAATGAAATGTTGTCCATTGCAGTAACACATTTAGGTACTTTTAAACTTGTTATTTTATATTTTTTGGGTTTCCTGATGTTTCAACACCTTTCAATGGAGCTTTATTGAGCACAGTCTACCTTCGAAAACTATATTTATAATATAATAATTAGATAAGCGATGCCTGCGCTTGTTCCCAGTCATCACCACTGGCTTCGTTCCCACTGGGGACAAACGAGAAAAAAAATACCATTTGTTGCCAGTGGTGACGGAAGGGAAAATGAATCAAGGTTGTGGTCAGTAATTCAGTCTTTTGTTTTGCTTATCACAGAGTTAAACTTTTCAGTTAGATCGCTTTTGTTTGGAAATTAAATGAGTAGGTATGGAGATATCGTCGGCAAATAGTACGCAATGTTGTAAGTAGATAAGATATAATAAACACCCTATAACACTGCCTTGCGGGATAGATGCCTTTACATTTTTTTCATCGGAGCGAGTTCTTTGGTGGTGTGGTTATAATGTTGAATTTCTACAAATTGTGGTCTGTTTCGCAAATATGATTTATGAGCATTTATGAGCCACCCCACGAATACTTATTCCATATAGTTTTCATAATAAATGTCAAATTGAACTTTAACATTATATGCTTTTGAGATATCCAATATCTAGTAGGTATGCCAACCGGATATTGTTTTTTGTTTTGTTGAATATATTTATAAATTGCTAAAATCGTTTACTATAGCCATTTTGACTATCATCGAAAATTTTATAATTTTCGCAAAATTATAGACTCTATCACACATAGCTTTTTCAAGTATTTTGGATGCTGTGGGTAATATGGCTACTGGGCGATAATTACTGGGATCTTTTTCTTGTTAATGGGTTTAATTATAGCCGTTTTCAAAAGATCGGGGAAAGGTCCTTCAGAAAAGGATTGATATAGAAGCAAACAAAATAGTAAAGTCAACTCAGTTGCACAATATTTAATTAATTTTGGAGGGATTTCGTCTATATCATAACTGTAAGCTGTTTAATTATTTTGTATGTTTCAGAAATGTCTACGGGCCTCAAGTAATAGTTATTTGTTATGCAAAGCTGGAAAGTTGGTTATTAGCGGCGAGTTACCTCTATTGAAACCTGAGCAAGTGAAGGATTGGTTCAAAGATTGAATCCTGAGCGAAGCGAGGATTTCAAAGGTAAAAACGCTTAAAACTTTTCTGCCGAGCGCAACACACAATTTTTCACCTCACAACAGCGAGGAACATTTTATGGTTGTTTCCGCGGTCAACTTCCGGTTAAAAAATCTTTAAACATTAAGTTTAATCTTATACCTTATTCTCGTTGTTTTAATGATATAATAAACCTAAAATAATAAAAAAGGAAGTAGTATTATAGTTAATTCAAAGTTATTTAAAGTAAGAATATATTGTTACCTACTTATAAATAACAATAAAAACGAATCCGTAAATGTTGACACTGACATGAGGTACAAGACAAAGACAATTTAGAAATAAAGATTTATGTTTCCGAAATCCAATCATAGGTTGTGAAATCTCACCCAGCCTAATATTTTTTTTAAAACAAGTAGTTTAATCTTATTGTTATTGTTTTTATGATTCAATGAACTAAAATAATATAATAAAACCAAAACGGAGTATTATAATTAATTTAAAGCTATTTAAAATAAGAATAAAATAAAACAAAAAAAGTCAATGTGCGATTCGAATCGCATTATGACATATTTTTAGGTATTAAATTAAAAAAGTACTTTGCCGCGCTAGGCCGCAAAAAGCAATTTTCTACGCCTAAACTGATTGACAAAACCTCCTTTTCAGAGCATGTGAGGTGAAATAGTTATTTGTTATGCAAGGCTGGAAAGTTGGTTATTAAGCGGCGAGTTACCTCTATTGAACTCTGGGGGGCGTAATATCGCGTAAAAAATCTGGGTATGGATATGGGCTTCATTTGACAGTTGAAGCTCATAAAATTACCATATATGGTCATTTAACTGTCAAATGAAGCCCATGTCCATATCCATATTTTTTACGCAATAGCCCCACTGAGCAAGTGAAGTATTCTAGGATTGATATAGCTTTTTCAAAAGATCGGGGAAAGGTCCTTCAGAAAAGGATTGATTTATAAGCAAACAAAATGGTAAAGCCAACTCAGTTGCACAATATTTAATTAATTTTGGAGGGATTTCGTCTTTATCATAACTGTAAGCTGTTTAATTATTTTGTATGTTTCAGAAATGTCTACGGGCCTCAAGTAATAGTTATTTGTTATGCAAAGCTGGAAAGTTGGTTATTAGCGGCGAGTTACCTCTATTGAAACCTGAGCAAGTGAAGGATTGGTTCAAAGATTGAATCCTGAGCGAAGCGAGGATTTCAAAGGTACAAGACGCTAAAAACTTTTCTGCCGAGCGCAACACACAATTCTTCACCTCACAACAGCGAGGAACATTTGATAGTTTAATCTTATTGTTATTGTTTTTATGATTCAATGAACTAAAATAATATAATAAAACCAAAACGGAGTATTATAATTAATTTAAAGCTATTTAAAATAAGAATCAAATATAACAAAAAAGTCAATAGTCCGATTCGGAACGTATCATTATGACATATTTTAAAGCTGGGAATCCACTATGTTCGCGAACCTCTTTCGCTCCGCGCTCTTGCAACCGCTCTGATGGAGACGGTAAGCGCATAACCACATGCCACACGCATGTTTCGTCGACGAGCAGACTGAGCTGCCCTTTGTGTTCGCATAAAAACCGCCACCTATTGGAGCGCTGAGCGCGGAGCCCGCACCGTTGCACGCTCCGGGAGCGTGAGCGTATTCACTATGTGGAGCAGTTGCAGAAGCGCGGAGTGCAAAAGGTTCGCGAACATAGTGGATACCCAGCTTTAGGTATTAAATTAAAAAAGTATTTTGCCGCTGAGCTACCGATGGGTAGCTCAGCGGTTAGAGCATTGGACCGGATTTCCAAAGGTCGCGGGTTAGATTCCCGTCTGAGAATTCACTTGTGGCCGAGTTAATTTTTTCCAATATTTTTCTATTTAAAATTTACCATAAGTATAAAAAAGGGAGTATTATAGTTAATTCATAGTTATTTAAAGTAGGAATATATTGTTACTTATTAATAAGAATAAAAACGATTCCGTAAATGTTGACATTGACATGAGGTACATACAAGACAAAGACAATTTAAAATTAAGATTTATGTCACAGTCCGAAATCCAATTATAGGTTGTGAAATCTCACCCAGCCTAATATAAAATTCTTATAACAAATAGTTTAATCTTATTGTTATTATATAGTTTTTATGATTCAATGAACTAAAATAATATAATTAAACCAAAACGGAGTATTATAATTAATGTAAAGCTATTTAAAATAAGAATCAAATATAACAAAAAAGTCAATAGTGCGATTCGGAACGCATTAAGACATATTTTTAGGTATTAATATTTATCACATAGAAATAGCATTGTAAGTAAAATGCAAAATTTAAAAGTTATTAATAGAATATTAATAGTCTGAGAATCCGGGGCCTGAAAGGTTAAATTAAAAAAGTACTTTGCCGCGCTAGGCCGCAAAAAGCGATTTTCTACGCCTAAACTGATTGACAAAACCTCCTTTTCAGAGCGTGTGAGGTGAAAAGAGTATTTACCTATAGTTATGATAGTGGCGTTCGTGATCAAAAAATCCCGACTCTTTTATAGATGATTTAATTTGACTGACATGAGTATTAGTAAATATCGAATCTGAGCAGGTTTTCGACTTACGAATAGGCTTGGTTGTGTTGTGTAAAGTTATAATAATCTGTCATGAAATCTAATAATGTGTTTGTTTTTGTATTTTTAACGAGTACATCACTACACTCGTGGTTCTCATGCTCATTATATTCCTAATGTGACCTATATATCTACACTTCTGATATCAACTTTGCCCCTAAAATGGGAAGATTTTGTTATGAAAATTGGTAGGTAACAATCTTACATTGAGTTAACAAATTATAAAAAAATACTTTAATGTTAACAATAACTCCGCACAATAAAATATTGCAACTCCCCAGCTAGAGCTGTTATTGTCCTCGTGAACTAAAAATCTGAAAAAAGATTGCAGGTCTTGTTTGGCCTAATGTCAGGTTGTTTTCGATAATACTTTCAAACAGTAATTGATCGGTTACTGCAGTTTTTGGATGTTTATTCTTCTTTGGTTCAACTTTAAGAAACTTAGGTTAAGTGTAGTTTATTAAGTTGCCCATGTCTAACTACACCATCATCGTCTTGAATTAATTGAGATTAAAATATAAAATCAAATGCAAAATAGTTTTTCATTTTTATTTATACAGATACACATTTGCATATAAAATTGTCTAGTGAGTCTATCTAATAGTTAGAACTAGATTCATAAGAAATTATAAGAACTGGTCGAAAATTATATACTTAGGTGCGATCACATCGGTCGTTGTCGCTGGAATCTGGAATCCCACGCCCACTAGTAGACTCGGTTTGTTCAACCGTTGAAGTAGTGCAACTTTTTTGCCCGTTTTTTTTTTAATTTCGCTACATTCTAATACTGGTTAGACTGCAGCGAAATAAAAAAATTTAGAGTAGGCATATTTACCGAGTTCAGCATCTCTTAGAAAATAAGGCCGTTCTCCCACTATAGAGGTAATAAGCTCAGCGATTATATAATGAAGTATTTACAGCTGCAAATCAAAACAATCATTTTCTATAAAATATAATACTCAAAGCACTGAGATAACTTCGTGTTTATTTTTTATGTATCCCATAAAAAAAACTCGCTGCAACAAGCTGCCTAAATCTCTCAAGGCCCGGCCACAACACGGTCGCATCGCAATACGATGCCATGCCGCAAAGCAAAAAATTTTAGCGCGATGACGACGGTATGGCAATTACTAATTACGACAGCGACTAATTCTGCGATGCTTTGTACGACGTCGTAGCATTTCTACGGTGCGCCGCAACGCAGTGTTGTAGCCTGGCTCTAACTCTTCGCATAATTCCGATGACAATGACCGAATCGGTTCAAATCCCAATGTAAATGCACCCTAAGTTCAGCTTCACTGTTAAATTGTCTGATATAATATGCAACATGAAAAATATTTAAGTTACTACAACTTTTAACGTTGGTTTGTGCAACGGATGACTCACAGTACACCGTACCGCTCACAAAGCCGAGCCCGAACCGATATAGTTTGTGCAAAAATGCATTGAATGTATGAATTGTATGAAACTCGGGCTCAGCCCGGGCCCGGCACAGTGTAGCGTGAGTCATCCTAAATACAGCATCAGACGAATCACCTACAACCACTTTGATAATATCAATCGATTATAATCGACCAAAAATCGACCTTAATTGCGAACAATAAAACAATGTTGTGACTCAGTATCAACAATAGGTAAATAGAACAGTAGCTACCAAAATAAATTTACGAAGTAGCCA
This sequence comes from Chrysoteuchia culmella, assembly GCA_910589605.1. Taxonomy (NCBI): domain Eukaryota; kingdom Metazoa; phylum Arthropoda; class Insecta; order Lepidoptera; family Crambidae; genus Chrysoteuchia; species Chrysoteuchia culmella. The sequence continues at coordinate 11,694,910 of OU342650.1, read as the reverse complement.
TTGTTTTATTTATGTACTAAATACAAGTTATTGCGGTGGTACTGTAATTAAAATAATAAAATTAACAATTTAAGAATAAGATTTATTCGTTAAATCATCCGTTATTTACACAAAATTTATTGCATGCCTTAAATAGAAGTGAAGATAGCGTTGTGTTTAATTTTGTTTCAAGAAAATTCTGTCAGCTGAAAAATGTTTGTTCCTAGGAAGAAACATTTTTTGCGTTTAAGTAAAAAATAACGTTAGTCATTTACTAGAAAATACGTAATATACTGCTGCTCCATTTAATACACTGGCGATCAACAAATTATAACAATTCTATTACAAATAAAAACACGAGAGATCGCCTATACACAGTTTCGATATAATTTACCTACACAATTATATGAGTATAAAAGATAATTGAATTTTCACTAACTCTTAATTGATAACCCGGTGTAAAACTCGTAGGAATAAGAATTATTTAAAAAGTCAAATTTAGCAAATTCGTAATAGGTTATGGGACAAATTTGGTCAATATATTATGTGAAGAGCTACCACGTGGGTAATTTAAACTTCCATTTATTTTATTTCCTATATCAATACAATCTAAACTCACAATTTCATGCGTGGTAGGTATACAAAATATTTCATTAGTAGAAATAAAACTAAAAAATAAAATCATTCACATCTTAATCGAATATTGAAGCTAGGAAAGCTTTACAAAATCAAAACACATAATTATAGTCAGTTTTAACAAATACATATATTATATTATGCACATTTATTAGTATAACAAACCTTGTGTATTGACGTATTGAAGACAATTTTTTCTTTTTTATTTATTTATTTATTTAATATTGCGATTTTGAAAGTCTAGCCTAGCTGAGAGGAGGGTATGTTAAACGGCAAATGGTGGTATTCTTTGCGGTTACAGTTGCTTGTCTACCTGTAATTGAAGAAAACACCATAATCAGTACCATATTTGATAGCCTCACGCACTAACGGCTTGACCACGAACACGGACTAAAGTCGGAAGTATAATTCAGTGGAGTAATTTGACAGGTGCCAAATGACATTTTGTAGAAATAAATCTACTTTACAAAATATTAATAATAAATTTGTGTACCTATGTGAAAAGAATCAATACCTAGGTACTCAATGAACTTGAACTGGATCTAATCATTACAAAAAACAGGTTGTGGTTTCCGCCTTCTTCTCTGCCTCTCTACACTTATCTCATATCTTCAATCATGCTTGTTGACAAAACCAGTCATCATACCTCTTTTTGGTGGTGAGAAGGCAAAAGAGGAGACTTCTTAGCCTTCTTCTCGACCTCCCGGCGCTTGACGGGCTCTACCCGCTGCTGGCGGATGATAGCCAGCCACGCCAACTCCGTCCTTTATTCTATCTTCAATCATGCTTGTTGACGAAACCAGTCATCCATCATGCCTGTTGAGCAATATCATACCTCTTTTTAGTGGTGTTCTCCTCCTTGGCCTTCTTCTCGGCCTCTACGCTTGGCGGCCTCCTCCCGCTACTGGTGGATGATGGCCAGCCACGTCAACTCCGTCCTTTATTCTATCTTCAATCATGCTTGTTGTCAAAATCAGTCATCATGCCTATTGAGCAATATCATACCTCTTTTTAGTAGTGGTTTCCTCCTTGGCCTTTTTCTCTGCCTCTCTACGCTTGGCGGCCTCTTCCCGCTGCTGGCGGATGATGGCCAGCCGCGCCAGGTCGGCGCGCGCCTGATCCGTCTTGCCTTCCGCATGCGCCTTCTGGTACGCCGCTGCTGCGCGCTGACGCTCAATTTCTTCACGTTCGCGTCTGTGGATTGAGATTTATTTATTACTAGATGACCCCAAAGAACTTTGTATCACCTTGACAACTACCAAATTGGCAATCCTGTGACACTATGTTAGATAGGAACACTTGGTAAATCTTAAACAAAAATAATTGAAGGAACATTGTCAAGGAATACCATTATTGTATTACAATAATGCCATGGCGAAAATATATATTCTGAAGTATTATAATAGGAAAAATAAATATATCAAATAAAAAGACATAAAATGAATTTAAGTTACCTACTTGTTGTTACATGACAAACTATTGTGCCATAAAAACTAAACTATTGTGGTACTAAAAACTTCAAAACTATTGTAGAACTCGTTATAACTCTTTGTATATCGGCAACCATATAATAGGAAAAATAAACCACTGTTTCACACATCATTTTACTTAAATGGCCTAAATGAAACAGCTGAAATTCTGTTTTTCTTATTTCATATTACTTTACTTGATGATTTATTCTATAAACAGCCAAAGCATTTATTTTCATTAAAAATTGTATTGAATGCATGAGCTGAATTCCAAAATTTTACTTTTTTTATTTTATTTTATTTTTTTATTGAAAACCAACAGTGTTATAAATATAATTAACAAAAATTGTGTACACTATAAAAGTAAGACCAATTACAGGTTTCCTTAAAAATTTAAGCCAATAACTCAAATAGAACAAAAATCAATGACACAAAAATATCAGCCTAGCTAGTAAACATTGTGTGTGTGTATGTGTGTGTACGTGTATGTATGTGAGTGTGTGTATGTCTGGATGTATTTCGTAATAGAGTTAAATATTTAATGTAACATAATATGTTAATAGCATAATATTCTTAATAGAGTAAACATGATATCAAGCAAAATTATATCAAAACTTATATGAAAATCCAACAAATATTTATTTATATATTTTGTACACACACAACATTACAGAAAAAACAATTATAAAGAATTATTGTACAGGGGCACGGCTTATTTCACATTGAAATTTCTTCCAGCCGGCCCGTGAAAGGAAAGGACATTGAGAAGGGCAGACAGTGTGTAATATTTATAGGTATAAATAATATAACAAAATTATCAATAAATACACAATACCGAGATATAATATATACAAAATAAACCTATAAATACATATAATACTATAAAATAATTCTTATAATGCGAAGAGAAAGACAGAAAGGGATCAGTGCTAAGGACAAGAGGACAGATAAAACTCTTTCAGACGTTTTTTGAAAAGAGATATCGTGCGACAATCTCGTATCTCAGCCGGCAACGAATTCCAGAGACGGACAGCATGTACGGAGGAGGAATAGGAAGCGAAATCAGAGTGATAGGAAGGGAACTTCAGGAGGGATTTGGTATGGGACCGACACGGAGAATCAGGTGAATGAGAAAAGGAGAAACGGTCACGGAGGTAAAAAGGATAAGAAGGATTATAAAGGATGTTGAAGAGGAGACAAAGTATTCTGAGATTCCTGCGCAGGCGTATTGGGAGCCACTTGAGATCCTTCCGAAAGTTAGAAACGTGGTCATACTTTCGAAGACCGAAAATGAAGCGAATGGCAAAGTTTTGGAGGCGCTCAAGTTTGTTTAGAAGTTGCTCGGTGGCGTCTAAGTAGCAAACATCGGTGTAGTCAAGAAGAGGTACAATGAGTGACTGTGCAATTGATATTTTAGTGGGCAAAGGGAGATAACTTTGAAGACATTTGAGGGAGTGAAGGGAGAAGTAGACTTTGCGGCTAACGTCCACGATATGGGATGTCCAGGAAAGATTGGAGTCAAGCATTAGACCCAAATTCTTGACTGAGTCACTGTATGGAATAGTGACACCATCAAGCACCACCGAAGGCAGCTGCCGACGACGAGCTGAGTTGAGCATGCGTCTGCTAGCAATGATGATGGCCTGAGATTTGATTGGGTTGACCAAAAGTCCATAGTCCCTAGCCCAAGTTGAGATTCGATTGAGGTCATCATTGATTGAAGCAGTAGCTAGGTCAATTTCCTCAAGTTTAAAGTGACGGTAGAGTTGCAAATCGTCTGCATAGAGATGGAAATTGGAGGAAATTACTCTAGTTACTGAGTTGATGAAGAGGGAAAAAAGGAGAGGGGAGAGAACACCACCTTGCGGCACCCCGGCAGTGAGCTGGCACCAATCAGATTTAGAATCTTCATGACGGACTGACTGCATGCGGCCGCGTAGGTAGGAATCGAACCAAGAGAGCGAAGAGGTAGAAACGTTAATGGAGGAAAGAAGAGCAAGAACAATATCGAAATCGACTGAGTTAAAGGCATTGCTGAAGTCCAGCAGAACTAGTGTTGAGAGTTCTTTCCGTTCCATGGCCCAACGAACGTCATCAGTGACATTTAGTAAGGCAGTGGCGGTGCTGTGTCCGGGGCGAAACCCAGATTGGTACTGGCTCAGAAGATTGTTCGATAGGAGAAAAGAGGAAAGCTGTTTATGAACAACGTGCTCGAGAGCTTTAGATAGAAAAGGTAAGATGGATATAGGACGAAAATGGGTAGGTAAAGAAGGATTAGGAATTTTAGGTAAAGGAATAATGTGAGCCATTTTCCAGATCTTGGGAAAGCACTTTGATGCAAGAGAAACATTGAAAATAGCGGTGATGGTTGGGAGAAGTATAGAAAGAATCGGAATGAACATTCTCGAGCACATATTATCCTCGCCAACAGCCTCAGAAGAGATAGCCAGCATGGCTTTTATGACATCACTCTCAGAAACTAGAGAAAGGTCAAAAGATGAGCAGTGAGGTCGGGGAAGCGAGGACAGTTGCTCTAATGTAGCAGCTTTGTCACTGCAATCAAGAGAGATTGGAGAAAGAGAGAGGTGCCTATTTAAAGCATTTACGTCAGTACCGATGGGAACAGACGCAGAGGATTTGCCTACCCCGACAGAGCGAAGGAATCTCCAAGCAGCCGCCGGGTCAAGGAATCGTGAAAAAAACGTCTCTTGGCATCCCTACACAAACGACTGCAGCGGTTACGAAAGCGTTTGTAACGCATCAAATTGGCCTGATTAGGGATTTTTTTGTATTTTCGCTTAGCTTTGTCCCTAAGCGACATGCACTCCCTAATTTCGGCATTGATCCAAGGGGCTGGGTTACGTTTGATTCTGACGCGTCGAGACGGGGCGTGCTTATCAAATAAATTAATAAGCAGCGAGTTGAACCGAGAAATTGTATCGTCGAGACTAGGTGTATCAAGCACGGGGTGCGCGCCAGATAACCTCCACGTGGTGCACCCTGGGCGCCACTGTAAACGAGCTTTTATCGTTTGCAGTGGCGGCGAATAATCTGGCAGACGGTGACGTTGTCGGTTTCGTCCCGATACTGTCTGGATGTGAACATCACGGTTCCAACCGCTTGGCGGTTTTTTGCCAACCGATCTTGCGGTTTTGATGGCTCCGCGTCGGCGTCCTAGACCTATTCTGGGCAGCGGCGGCGCGGTTCGGGCTCGGTCGGCGTCCCGGACAGTCCGGGGAGCGGCGGTGCGAGCGGGTTGTGTTGTGTAGTGCAGACCGGACCCCTGTACGTGGTGCAGGGGCTGGGGGCCGCCAGTTCAGGTGGGGGCTGCGTGGAAGGATACCACTCTAAAAAACCATACTGTGGGATTTTCTGGTCCTTTCCCTTAAAAAAGGACCAACTCATGAAAAATGGCTAGTTGTCAAAAGGAACTACCCCAGGAGGGTACCGACTGCTCCGCAGTCGGAGAATCCCTCCCCGTGGCTTCGGTCACGGGCTGCCCCTCGTATTCTGGGGGGGGCACCAACAGCCTTGTGGACAGAGCACAGTGTCCGGTCTTAAACAGTGCTGAGGGCGTGGTGTCGAGCGGGAATGCCATGTCCGACGATGAAGTTGCGGATGTTGAGGTGGAAGACACGTTAGGTGGTCGTGAGAGTCACGGTATTCAGAAGGGCTCTGCTGCGAGCTCTGTAACCGCGACAGGAGCGAGGTTATCGTATCGGTCGAGGTTGCCTCCGCCACAGCGGAATAAGGGTATTAATGCTGGTGGTCCTAAGGACGGTGGCCAGCGTTCAATTGATTTGGATCTGGAGTCTGAGGAGGAAGGAATCTCGCTGAGGTCAGGGCGTAAGGCAAAGGGGGCTAAAAGCAAGGCACCTGCAGCTGGTACCTATGCGGGATTGGGCAAAGCCAAAAAGAGGATGAGAGAACGTGGTAGCTCGGACTCGTATATCCCGACAGACGAGGAAAGCGAGGGGCCGTCGGCCTTCTTAAATTCGTCGGCAGAGTTAATGCCGCCACCGGATATTAACCCGGAGGCCTTACGTAAAAAGGCAAGAGCAGAGGTGGAAAAGATGTGGGCGGCAGTTGGTTCATCCAAGCATCTGACGAAGGAGAAGAAGTCGTTGGTGAGAAAGACTACTGAGAGCCTTCTCAGTGTGGTCACAAGTCTCAGCAGCACGAACCTGTCAGAGGAGGTTAGGCGCCTTCGGGCAGATAACAGTCGGCTGGAAGGGGAACTGGCGGTCATAAAAGCAGAATTAGCAGCCATTCGCAGTTCCTTCCAAGAAAAAAATTTGGAAGCAGCTGAATTAAGACGAGAAGGGGGTAAGCCCCAAGTAATGGTGGTAGGTGACAGTGGCGGGGCGATTCGCTTTGACCCTGAAGAATTTTTGGAAACGGTCCGTAGGTCGATCCATGAATCGGTGGGATTTATGGTCCAGTCTAGGATTGATGGTATGGAGAACAGGCTCCTGCCGGCTCCTAATCTCCGCCCACCACTCGAGGCTGACAGGAGAAACGCGGCGAAAGCAACCGCTACGATGTCAGGGGCACAGGCTTCGAATAATGCGATGGTAGCCGGACCCTCCCGCTCAAATACGCAGTCGTACGCGCAGACGGCTGCATCCTCCGCTACTCAGCAGGAGGGACCATGGCAGGTGGTCGGTAAGGGGGGAAAGCCCGTGAATGCAAGGCGGCATGCTCAGGCACAGTCTCAGCCCAAACCACCCAAGCAGGCGCCAAAAGCTCTTAAAGGGCCCAAACTGTCTCCGCCGCGTACGGCGGCGGTCGTGTTGACGATTTCGGCGGAAGCAGCGGAGAAGGGCGTCACATATGCTGACGCCATGGAGAAGGCCAAAAAGGCCGTTTCTTTGAGGGAGCTGGGGCTCGATATTGTGGATGTCAATGTAACACAGTCGGGCGCTCGGATTATCGAGATCCCTGGTCCCGATGGCGCGGAGAAGGCCGACACTTTGGCGGGAAAGCTGCGAGAGGCCCTGGTGGGGATTGCTAATATTTCCAGACCCGTTAAATGCATTGATTTGCGTATTTCCGGGTTGGATGACTCAGTGCTGGCAGAGGATATCCAGGTTGCGATGGCCGAGAAGGGGAAATGCTCGAAGGAGCACATAAAAGTGGGTCCTATCAGACCTGCAGCGGGTGGACTGTTTGTGGCCATAGTTAAGTGTCCGACGCTGGCGGCGAAAGTGTTGGTCGAGGCTGGTAGGCTGATGGTGGGCTGGAGCTATGCTCGCGTCAGGGCACTGGAGGCTCTCCCCATCCGGTGCTTTAAATGCATGGCGCCGGGACACATGCGTCAGATGTGCCCACTGAGTGTGGACCGATCCGACGCATGTTATAGATGCGGGATAGATGGGCACAAGGCGGCAACATGCACTGCAGAGCCCAAATGTGCGGTGTGTTCAGAAGCGAAGCTGCCTGCGGGTCACGTGATGGGGGCCAAGAACTGCCGCCCTCCAACGGTTAAGCCGAAGCCTCTTCCCAAAGTTAGGGGAACCGGTGGCGGGGCGCCGAGCGCCATGGAGGGTACTGAGACAGCTCCTTAATGCCAGTACAAGGTCTAAGTATTCTCCAGACGAACATCAACCACAAAATTGCTGCACAGGATGTGCTGATGCAGCACGCTGTGGAATTTCAGGCGGACTTAGTTATTATCGCGGAGCCCTATTGTGTGCCTGAGCGCCCCAACTGGGCTGCTGATGTGGACGGCGTTGCCGCTATTCTGGCCCCGATAAGGGTCGCCCACTCCCCTCCTCTCTCAGTTAGAGAGAGAGGACCGGGTTACGTGGCTGTGACCTGGGGCGATATTGCCGTGGTCAGCACGTATTTCTCCCCAAATCGACCAGTTAACGAGCTGGAGGACTGGATTGATATCCTTAGTGGAGTGGTTCGGCGTCTTGCACCATTACAGGTGTTAGTGGCGGGGGACTTTAATGCCAAACATCCGGCTTGGGGTTCCCCCGTCACTAACAACAAGGGCACAGTCGTGTCTGAGTGGGCAACGTCGGTCGGCCTCGAGATCATGAATCGGGGCTCGGTCTTCACTTGCGTTCGGTGGAATGGGGGGTCAATCGTGGACCTCACCTTCGCCACACCTGCCCTAGCTCGCAGAGTGAATGGCTGGAGAGTTCTGACGGAATCAGAGAACCTGTCTGATCACAGGTACATCCGGTTCCAGGTCGTACCGCGGGCGGGAGCGCCTATTTCAGGTTCTCGGCAGGCTAGTTCTCTTTTTCCGAGATGGGCGGTCACTCGGCTCAACGAGCAGCGGGCGGAGGAGGAGGCGATCGTACAGGTCTGGTGCAGTGAGGCACAGGACTGGGGGCGCGACTTAGAGGTGAGGGTAGCCCGCTTCACCAGCTCCCTTAGTGCCGTTTGTGACGCCGCCATGCCCAGGGCATATGGCCCCCCTGAGAAGTCACAAGTATATTGGTGGTCGGAGGAGATGGAATCCCTCCGAGCCGCCACTCTTCGGGCGCGCCGGGCTCTGCAGAGGTGCAGAAGGCGCCGTAGACGCCACCCTGGGGAAGAGGAAGGGCTTAGGGAGGCATATCTAGAGGCCAAAAACAGCTTCGAGGTGGGGATAGCCCGGGCTAAGTCGTTGGCTTGGGAGGAATTCCTGGCGAGCCTGGACAGGGATCCGTGGGGACGGCCTTTTAAGATGGTGAGGAATAAGCTTCGCCATCAGGCGCCCGCTCTGGAATCTATGGAGCCGGAACTTCGCGAAAGGGTAGTGGCGAATCTCTTCCCCAGCGAGGCCCCACTGGTGGCCCCTTTGGTTGCCCCAAGTAACCTATCGGACGAGTCGGGCTTTACGCCGGTCACCGAAGCGGAAATGGAAGCGGCGGTAGATCGGCTGAGGGGCAAGAAGAAGGCTCCTGGCCTGGATGGAATACCCGGACGTATCTTGCCGCTGGCGCTTAAGCACCTAGGAGATCTACTTAGGGAAATTTTTAGTGATTGTCTGGAGTCGGGCGTGTTCCCTAAGCAGTGGAAGAGGGGGCGCTTGTGTTTGCTCCTGAAGGAGGGCCGTCCGCTGGATTCTCCGTCCGCCTACCGCCCGGTAGTTTTGCTGCCTGAGCCCGGGAAATTGCTGGAGCGAGTCATCGCAGATCGCATCGTCCAGCACCTGGAGACGGTTGGTCCAGACCTAGCGGACAACCAGTATGGGTTTCGCAAGCGGCGATCCACAGTAGGCGCCGTTCTCGCACTCCGTGAGATTGTAGAGAAGGCGGAGAGTAGAAGGGAGGTGGTTGTCGCGGTCTCCCTAGACATCAGGAACGCGTTTAACTCGCTTCCCTTCGCAGTCATTCGGGACGGCCTCCGTTTCCATGGCCTGCCTCCTTACCTAATAAGGATTGTGGAGGACTACCTGGAGGGCAGGGAGGTTCTGTATCCGGTGGAGGATGGACGGATTGCCACTAAGGCTATGGCATGCGGTGTTCCACAGGGATCGGTGCTGGGTCCGCTCCTGTGGAACATCGGGTACGATTGGGTGCTGCGGGGGGTTCTCTTGTCCCGGATGGCAATCGTTTGCTACGCTGATGACACTTTGGTCGTCGCCCGGGGCAAGACGTATGAGGACGTAAGGAGATTGGCAGGGGTCGGGACCTCCCTCGTGATTGAGCGCATTGGAATGCTGGGTCTGACCGTGGCCGTCGAGAAAACGGAGGCCGTATACTTTCATGGGCCACGAAGAGTTCCTCCGGCAGGGGCGAACATAAGGGTGGACGGTACAGTGATTCCTCTCCGCCCTTGGATTAAGTACCTGGGACTGGTGCTCGACGGAAGGTGGAATTTCCGCGAACACTTCCGTCAGTTGGCCCCGAAAGTGACGAAGGCGGCCGGTGCGTTGGGGCGACTATTGCCTAACCTGAGTGGGCCAGGGGACACATGCCGCAAACTTTTTGCTGGGGTATTGAGGAGCATGGCCCTGTACGGGGCGCCGGTCTGGGCCGACAAGCTCGACGATGAAAATCGCAGATGCCTTCGTCGGCCGCAGAGAGCAATCGCTATCAGAATCGCGAGAGGGTACAGGACCATGTCCTTCAATGCAGCCTGCGCGTTGGCAAGTACCCCACCTTGGCAGCTGGATGCCCAGGTCTTGAAGGAGGCGTACCGGGAAAGGAGAGTGGTGTTGGAGGAGGGGGGTGATTTGGCCCCCGACGAGACCGCGGCTGCACGACGCCGCGCCGAGGAAGCGCTGATGAGTGATTGGGGATTGTTGCTGGAGTCGGATTCGGCTGGAAGACGAACGGCCAATGCAATCCGTCCAGTACTCCGAGAGTGGTGTGATAGGGAGTTCGGGTCGCTGACTTTCAGACTGGCGCAGGTGTTTTCCGGGCATGGTTGCTTCGGAAAGTACCTGTTCCGGATCAGAAGGGAAGCGACCCCGCAGTGCCATGAGTGCGGCGCTGCGGAGGACAGTACGGAGCACACTATTACGGTGTGCCCTGCCTGGGCTCCGCAGCGCAGTGCTCTGGTCGCTGCGACAGGGTGGGATCTCTCGCTGCCCGGTATGGCACGCGCCATGCTGGCCACCGAGAGATGCTGGGAGGCGGCTGTCTCCTTTTGTGAATATGTCATGTCACAAAAGGAGGCATCAGAGCGGATCCGCGAGCAGGATGCTCACGCGGATCGGATCCGACGCAGGCGGGTAGGCGGAAGGAGGCAGCGCTATGCGCACCTCATTCCGCTGTAGTGGGATCAGATGGAAGGAGGTAGGTGATCCCCACCGTCTGGAGAGATGGCCACACTTGCTCGGCCATCTCTCCGCCGCGACGAGGCCTGGGTAGCCGGGCGGGCCACCAGTCATAGGGGTGAGTACCACAAGGGTCCCCCAGGACGTATGGCGGCGAGAGGGCAATTAAAAAAAAAAAAAAAAAAAAAAAAAAAAAAGGTGTATCAAGCACAGACGACCAATCCACATCACTAGCGTCTTGTCGCAGAGCCTCCAAGTTAATGTCTCTGAAATTACGGCGTAGAATGTAACGAGGCTTACGTTTAGGGGGGCGAACTTGATAGGAGGCAAAGACTACATCATGATAAGAGAAGCTAGCAGGAATTTGGCCGTAACAAGAAACTTTTTCGGGAACAGAAACAATCATAAGATCGAGGAGGGATGGCGTGCAGTTTGGAAAAGAATTGTTTGTAGTCTCGAATATCGTGCATTCGACTTTAGTAAACACGTGTTAAAGTCACCCATAATAATGAATTGGTCATAGATTGGCCTAAACTCTTCAAGGAGGTTATCAAATGATTTAAAGTAGTCAATCGAAGAGTTAGGTGAGTAAAAAACACCAAGTAGTAATTTGGTGTGGCGAAAAGAGATTTCTAAGAAAAGGTGCTCGGCTGATGCGCTATATGCAGAAGGAGAGGAAATGATAGTGCGAAACTGTAGGTCGGCGCGGAGGTAGATAGCTACGCCACCACCACCCTTGCCGGTCCGGTCATTTCGGATAAGGTTGTATCCGGGAATATCAAAAGGTGAGGAGGGTAGGGAGGCCTTAAGAAAAGATTCCGAAACTAAGAAAGCGTCGACTGATGAGTTGCTAATAGACGCCAAAAGATCGGAGTGATGAGCAGGAATACTTTGCACGTTGGCATGAACAAGGTTGAAATTGTGTGGGTGGTTGGAAAAGTTGGAAACCAACTTGTCATGTAAGGTCCCAGAAGAATCGCTGTCGGCGCTGATAAAGCTACACAAAGAAGAGGAGCAAGAAAAGAAGCTGTTGTCTAAGTTAAAAGAGTTCATGATATAAATATGGGCTATAAGTTATAAATAAATAAGTAGAACTAAAACAAAAATAATATTAACAAAATAATAAATAACATAACATATTAACAAAATAATAATATAAACGCAGATGTTGGTTTAAAGTTAAACAATGGCAATGTAAATAATACAATATTTATTTCCTATTTCCAATTAATTAATTATAGTCGACTTATCATTGAAAAACTATTTAATTGTTACCGTACTGATCATTTAATTTTTATGTAAGTGTCAACTTTAATTTTAATTTGTATTATATCTATCTATATATCCAATGTGTTCATGCATTACAACAATAATACCTACAAGGACAAACCGGACAGTGAGGCAGCATAGTAACCAAAAATACCAAAACTACAATACAAATAAATAATTATTATTTATTGGTCAATTCAGGCAGGCAGTTGAATCTATTAAATTTCCTGAATCCAGTTGTCTTTATTCAAAATATTATATATTTAATGTGAGCATTTAGTCTAGACTTGAACTGTTTTGTGTTTAATAAACCAAAATAATATGATTGCAACTTACCTAGACAACTGAGGCTTTTCTCCTTCCCCTAAATTATCAAGATTAGATAATTTTTTATTTTTCTTTACTACTCGATTGGGATTTTCTACTTCAATGAGACCGGAAACACCCTTCGCTTTAGTGGGATGCTGAAACATTATAAAATTGATTTAATTAATGGTGATAAACACAAGGGCCTCTAACAACTTTACATAATATGTGGGCCTATTTTTATTACAACTTTCAGCACCTGTACTTGTTCTTGTGTTGTGAAAATGAATCGATAGGAAGACCAGGGGTGCGATTGTGTAAGGTATAATCATATTCATTCGACAATTTTTTTTTAATTTTTTTTTAGTAATAACTGGGCAGGCATTTGACCACCATCATGCTTAACAATATCGTATTTGATCAGCTGCAATTTGTATGAAATATGAACTATCAAATGAATGCGATTGACTTTACGCAATCGCCTAGCAGGTACTTGTGAAAGGTCTAATCTATCTTTACAGGTTCGGTACACAAAAAAAATACTGACAAACATAGTGTGCGCCAACTTTATGTCCCAGCTACATGCACCATCTTACCTGAGAGCATGCCCGCGCAAACCGGTTTCCGCAGTTAAGACATCGCGGATTGTCCCAGTTACATGCTCCATCTTGCCTGTGCAAACCAGTTTGTGCAGGCATGTATTCAGGTAAGACGGAGAGTCTAGCCAGGCATGAAAGGATAAGAAATATCAATAATTACATCTTCATCTGAATCACTTTCTTCACTACTGCCAGAGCCTGACTTGTTGTCAGCAGATTCCTCCTCGCTAGAACTCTCTTCATGTTCCTTCCTCCATCTGAAAACACCGAAAACAAGTCTTTACTGCTCATTTAATATTAATTTTATTATGTAGATATTCCTCAAAATCCTTTGAATTTAATTTCTAAATTATTTGTGTACTCCTGTTAGAGAGAGAGAGAGAGAGAGGACGATTTTTTTATGATAAATTTTAAATAGAAAAATATTGGAAAATATATTTTCCGATTTCAGTTTATCTAGCCTTAAAATTAGTCTAAAATCTAACTGACTACATTCCCTAGTAACAATAAAGCGTGAAAAGTCTTTTAGTTGAATATCCGGCTATTCGCATTGATGTAGCAGCACTGGCCTACAGTGTATTAAAAATATAACAAGTAGGTAGAACACTTGGCCGGATTCCAAAAGATCGTAGGTTCGATTCCCGTCTGAGAATTCCCTTGTGGCCAAGTTGATTTTTCCAATATTTTTCTATTTAAAATTTATCATAAGTATAAAAATAACATTGAAAAGTGCAAAAATTCAAATGTCATTAAAAAATTATTTTTTGTTCGCACAAAAAGACCATACAATTGCACATACAACAGAGATAAAAACAAAAAGTAATACTAAGCAACAGGTAACAATAAAAAAACACATATAACAAAGTAATACTGTATGGCCTTTACAGTCGAATAGGGACCTGCGTCAGCAGGTGCTGGGACACATCTTGTGTCACGGCACCTATGCTGGTACACAAAATGTGTCCCAATGTGTGATGAGTGATCTATCAACGCTGGTATCTGTAATTAAACTTTGGACTACAATAAAATAGACTTTTAGACTTTTAATACAGTACTGAATTCTACTGCTGCTTCGTTGACTACTGCAAGGCATTCGATTCTCTCGACCATGAAATAATCTGGAAAGCTTTAAAGAACCAGGGAGTGGAAGACAAATACATTAGAGTAATAAGTAACATCTATAAAAACAGCTCAGCTAAAATCAAACTAGAAAAAGAAGGCGATGAAATAAAAATACAAAGAGGGGTACGACAGGGTGATCCGCTCTCACCAAAGCTTTTTACGGCGGTCCTAGAAGAGGTTTTTCGAGAATTAAATTGGGAAGAATGTGGAATTCCTATCAACGGAGAGTACCTATCACATCTGAGGTTTGCGGACGACTTAGTCATATTCTCGACATCCAAGAACAACCTCCAGACTATGCTCAACCAACTAGACACAGAAAGCCAAAAAGTAGGGTTAACTATGAACATGCAGAAAACAAAAGCAATGACAAATGGAAAACAAGAACCCATACATATAAACAACAATGAAATCGAGTATGTGAAGGAATATAGTTATTTAGGGCAGCTAATGTCTACAACAGACCTCACAACAAAAGAATTAGAGACCCGAATTGGTAATGCTTGGAAGAGATTTTGGAGTCTAAAGGAAATACTGAAAAACCCGGCTGTGAACATAAATTATAAACAAAAACTGTTTAACACTTGTGTCCTCCCCGTTCTCACTTATGGATGCCAAACCTGGGCCCTGACTAAGGCACATACCAGAAGATTGGAAACTTGTCAGAACTCTATGGAAAGGAGTATGTTGGGCATAAAACTATCAGACAAAATAAAATTAGAAAATATTAAGAACATAATAAAAACTAAAAATATAACCCACACTGTTAAGACTCAAAAATGGAGATGGACAGGACATACGGTGAGGAGTAAAGACAAGTGGAACAAAGCGTTAATATACTGGTACCCAAGAAACGCTAAGAGAAAGCGCGGGAGGCCACATAAAAGGTGGGTTGACGAGATAAAGACGGTAGCCGGTTCAACCTGGACCAGAGAGGCTATGGACAGGGTATCGTGGCGTCAAATGGAGGAGGCCTTTGTCGGCAGACATACGGACTATCAATAACATAATACTCAAATTTAAGCAATTAATGTAAAACTTCAAAAAGTCTGAATAAAGGTTTATTATATTATTATTATTATTATTATTGCACATGACAGGAATGCAGTTTCGTATTTTCAAAGCCCGCACCTGCCTCTTTTATTGTATTTACCCTATTAAGTGTTTGATTAGCACTACAGTTTATTTATTTATTGATATGCAGTTATTAACTGATAGACATTAGCTTATTGAAGTTTTAGTTTACAGTAACTTATTTTATGTTTGTCATAGCAGTACTGCGCCTAATTGTGTTGGACAGGTAGTAAAGTGCTAATGTTGTACGTACACCAAAAACATACCAAGTAAGTCAATCATACAATGCTGAAAAAATACAAAGTGCAAAACATATTTACTCCACAGAAGACAAGAAAACTCCTTTATAGTTTTATTAGAAAATATCTAGTAATTTCTGTTAAATCAAAACTTATTTCTTGGCATTTAGGTATTTTGCTAAATAATTTTATCTTATAAATATTGACAGTTTTATGTACCTTTCTACTTACTTATTGTTTACTTACACAGCCTTTACAAGATTACATACCTATTTCATTATCACAAACAAACAGTATAAAACCTTATATTTTACTTATACTCACTTTTGTTTCAGTTCCTCTTGTTTTCGCTGTTCTTCTAACTCTTCAGGGCTGGTAAACTTACGATTACGACCTTTGTGATTGGTATATTTACCTGTAACAAAACAATTTAAATAGTTTGGCTTATAGGTTATTATAAACAATCTTTTCATTGGACGTTTCGTTAAACAATACAGTAAAATAGATTTGTTTAGGTCAGTCGTTGTTTAAAGATGATAATAATGTTCACATTATACTTGTAGAGACCAAAACACTTTTCCAATTTCTGAAAAAATTACAAGCACATTCGCGTATCATTGGACGACATTGAATTTTTTTTTCTTAGATAGGAAAAGTACTTACCGCGCGGCATGATTGAATGTAATACAATTAAGCCGTTGGGTGGTCTTGGAGTTGAACTAATAAAACTTTTACTATTTTGATGATTGAAATAGGAAAATTTAACAAAAGTCGGACAAATTTGGCGTTGACTTAAAACTGATTGACGTTATGACCTATCACCGGAAACCATATTGCATTGGTCACAGATTAGATCTTTTCTTTTTTTTTTATATTGGTTTTTACGGCACTGGGTACTAGGCCCTTTTGTGCCAAACTTAAAATGTCTGTAAATAATTATCCTCATAAGTCCAATTCAATGTTTACAATAAACTTAAATATTGAATCGAAAAAAATCACATACTAAGTTATTCTTTTAGGTCACAAGGAATCACACTAACACAGATTAGATCTGTTCTAGAATGCTGCCTGATCATAATTCAAAAGTACCCGTTCATGTAAGTTCAAACCATGGACGTACCTAATATACTAACAGGACTGACTGAGTACTCGCATCTGAAAAGCGAGCGAGTTATGTAATACAGAGGCCCTGTGTCCTTTTCTAAGGCCCGTATTTACAGAACGTGACTCAAGCAGTGATCTAAACCTGAGAACTGTTAGAAAGGGACGTGCATATTCACCGCATGGTAGTGACGTTACTTTTTAACTTGATCAAGTACAGTACAGATCACTGCTTGAGTCACATTCTTAATTACCGGCCTAAGAGAGTGACCACATTTTTTTTTGTTACGTGGGAAAAATATTTTAGTACGGGACCTAATGAATTTATATTTAGTTTTAATTTACAATTTTGAAATATATTTAGTATAAGAGGAAGATAGCATCAGTCTATGTGCAACTCCGAAGAGTGACTGTGACTTTCTGAAGTACTGAACTTAATTATTAAGTTATAGAGAGTGCAATAATGGCCAGAAGAATAATTTCGACTTTGAACCTAACGGCTGGTATTAAATTTGGTTATAACTGTGACAAAAAGACGCGCGAATCGAGCCAGAAAAGCGAGTGAGCCACGGCAGTGGCCGGCGAAATTCCAGAGACGACATTTTTTTTTATAAAAGTACTAAAATATGAATATATAACCCCTTTTGCAACACCTGGATTGCGAGTCCCGGATTATTTTATAATAAGTACCATAATGCTAAAGTCCTTGTTTCCACACTATGTTATCGACTACTTTTGCATTCCCGAATTTTCTAGAATCCTGGGATTAATATAAAAAAAAACAAAATGTTTTAAGAGCAGCTTCTTAAAACATTTTGTTTTTTTTTTTATATTTATTCCACAATTTTTCAGCCAAAAATTAACTTTATCCGATCACTGGTTATGGTGAATATTAATGAAATTTTAGGAAATTGAAATCACGTGAACCATGAAAACATTGTAATTATTTTTGAGCAGTTGTGTCAAAACGAAAAGCATTTATAATTTAAATATTAATAATAAGATGTTCAAATTCGCCTAATTAAATTCCCAGTTTTACCGGTAAAAAAATAGTATTAAGGAAGTCTCCGATTTTTGTCTTTGTTCCATGAACTATAGGTAAATATTCTCAGCCTATTATGTATACTATGTAAAGAGGTACAGAATTTATAATAGTGTATTTCGCTCTGGTTATTTTCAAGCAAACCTAGGGGCTTATGATAGTTAATAAACAAGCAAATATTTTCTAGTACTAAGTACTAAATAGTATTTACATTTCTGTTGGTTTAACGCCCAGGTTTCATAGAAAATTGCCCATCATCCATAGCCTATATCAACAAATGTTTTGAATTTTCTAACACTAACATTTAAAAACTACTTCATAAGAGAATTAGATAGTTCAATTATAAGTAACTACCATAGATAGTTTGTAATCAGCGTAGATATATCGGACGGCTCCTGGTCTAAAACTCTCAAACCAGAAATTAAAACGATCGAAAGCGCAAATTAAAGTGACTCTAATTAATACCAGCCGTTAAGTTCAAAGTCGATTGCAACAGTGTAGCGCACGGAACGGCAACGGCGCTTTAGCTGCGTCCGAGCCATTTATTTTGAATTTTTTGGCGGGAAATCAGTTTTTTGCCTATAACTTTGAAACTAAGAAGCCCAGTGATTTGAAATTTTGCATGCTGTGTGCTCCTATTATAAGGTATCATTTGATTCTTAATACGAGACTCTAACTTATACAGTAACAGTGATTCAAAACGTGTAACGTGTCTCCAGCTTACACAATCATGCTTATCGGTTCGTAGCTCAAAAACTATTCGAGCTAGAGATTAGGAAAATTTGGAGCTTGCTGCTCCAATTCGACTCAAAAATTTGAGGTATAAAACATAATCCTTCCTCAAATAATTGCGAAGATTAATGATAATTATGTGCTCGCACACACTTTAATAATCGTAGTTTCAACAGTATTTGAGTGTGACGGTTAGTTTTTATGGTTCTCATTGCACCTATTGTGCTCTAAATTTCTGACTATAGTCTAAAGCCCTAACCTCACTGGTTTGCCTTAAAACGGCATGTGTCAGCTGGGGACACGTTTCTCCAGCTAACACACAAAAAAAAACTCCTAGTAGGTGACGAAGTTATGGTTGCACCTAAAATATCACTGACATCTTTGATTGCTCCTAATATGCTCTAAAATATGACATGCTTAAAATTTCTCTGTCTTATGAGGAAGCTGTAGACACACATTTTTAAATAGTCTTTGTCTGGTACCTCATGTCAGTGTCAACATTTACGGATAGTTTTCATGCTTATTATTAAGTAACATTCAATAATATTCCTACTTTAAATTAACTATAATTCTCCCTTTATTATTATTTTATCCGAGAATCCTTCACTTGCTCAGATTTCAATAGAGATAACTCGCCGCTAAATAACCAACTTTCCAGCCTTGCATAACAAATAACTACTATCAAACCTATACGTGTGGGGTATCTATTTAAAGGTATTTAAAAAATACATTGAGGTCAATGATTTCAAAAGGAAGGATGCAGTGGGTCGACACTCCCATAGTAAAGAATTTCAAGAATAGTGTTTTAAACGACAAACAACTCTATGGTTTAGTTCTTAAGGTTCAGATTTCAATGAAGAGATATTTCGAGATTCGTATACGTAGCGCTGCCAACCCACAGATTCTGAAATTTACGCTACGATAATGGTACTACTGGGTAAAAATGGCTGACTGACTTTGATCTGTCACTCTGTCTTACGTTTGAATTCGAATCACGATTCTTCGTTTTTTGTTCAAACATTCATATTTACTCGAAATTTCATCTGCAATCAAGTGAAAAAGTGATATTTTCGCTTATTACATAGTGATTTTGCGATTCCGTGTTATTTTGTAGTACTTTGCATGTGAGAAGAAACCACATTTTCTACCGTACTACTTGTGTAAGTTTACAAGTAAGTTTCACTGTAAAAACTTGCTAATAATCGCTAGTAACATGGAGAATAGTCGCTACATGAAGTGTACTATTTGTGGCATACGAAAGTTGCCCAAGTCAGGAATACTTCTTGCAAGTTTTCCTTTAAACCCAGATTGGTAAGTACCTACTTCTTAATTTTGTGCCTACTGCCTATCTACCTACTTATCCCTTAGATTTGGTCAGCCGTGTTTCGTCAATGATAAAATCTGTATCATCAGACGCCAATATAGTAACTAATTTTATCCTTTCAAAGATAGGAAAAATGAAATAGTTTACATTATAAAAAAAACTAGCGGCCGCCCGCGGTTTATAAAAAGTAGCCTGTGTTACTACGCACAAGGATTTCTGTTGGCCTAAATTATTACTTACGTGTATTGTAATATTTAAGCAGTGCATCAACGCGGTCGGTTTATCATTTTCACAGCATTTCCCTTCCACAAATTAGCAGCATCTTTATCAATTTATCATTAGCATTTAGCATAGTAATTAATGAGTGTAGCATAACACCACACATAATCAAACAAACAAACTGACATATTTTCGCATTTATAATATTAGTATGATATATTTTCTAGGTGCCGATTATGGGTGAAAGCATCGGGTATCGAAGATCTGGTACATGAACCAATTGAGAAGTTGCATCAGTTGAAATATGTTTGCTATTCTCATTTTGCCCCAGAATGCTTTAATGCGAAAGGAAACCGATTGCTGAGTACTGCTGTGCCAACTTTGAGACTCAATAGGCCATTACTGTCTGATGACTATTTCACCGAGTTTCCTTTGCATGCTAAATCATACTATGAAAAGATTGAAAAAAAGTCAGGTGAGTTTAGTGATTTTATTCAGTGAAGTTTTTATTAATATTAAATATATTGCTAGTCTTCAAAAGGCAATTGTCTTGTAAAATTGTAAAGATTAGTGACATGACAATAGTTCCCAACAATAGATATTGATACTTAGGATTTTTACTTTATTTATACTTTGGATAATGAAGCATTTTAATAGTGAAATAACATTAGAAATCGGTACAGTATTTTTTTGTTTATTGGTTACAAACAAATCAAATGGCATAATTATATTGACTAACATTTTTCAGGTAAATCTTTTAATCCTGGTTAGACAGATTTAGCTGTGTCAGTTGAAACAATCACGAAGAGAAATGAAGAACAGGCACTGAATTTAAGAGGTATTAACAAATTGTTTTAATTCAGTAAATTAGAAGTATCATTCAGTAAATTAGTTCAGTTCTATTCAGTTCAGTAAATTAGAAAATTAGATAAGTTTGTATGTGCATAAGTTTGTTTTTCTGTATTTTTTACTACTTAATTATGACTTCATAATTGCATTTGCCACTGACCTGTATGTATTTTCTCATAATATTAGTGTTGAAGTAAATTAACATAAATAGTGAGTTTTAAGTAAGTACCTTTAAAATTTTATGATTAAAATGTTTTCTACATATTCAATATTAAATAAAGTATTTAAACACTTTAAATAATAGAAAGAAATATATGAGGTCAGAGCCAACAAATAACAGAGATAAAACCTAGTATTTAACTAAGTTACTTAGGCTGCATTGATTTGAGGTCTACTTTATTTAAAGGGTTGTTAATGTTCCCTTTGATGCCCACACCATTCATACTTAAAGAGGTGTCTCTAAAAGGGGTGTAAAAGTGTACCTACATAATATTGTAACATAGTGTTATTTAATTTAATTCATGATATTTATATGAACTTTCAGATAAACAAGTGATTGCACCCATTAATGAGTCATCAAGTATTGAAGATTTTGTACCAATACCATCAACATCGAAAGCTCCTTTGCATCTAACTTTCGAAAAAAAGGAGGTATTTTGCAGCTTAAGCTTTAAGCTGCGATATGCAATGGTTTAAATGTAATGCTCATTTTAAACCTCTTGCTGAATATTTATTTAACTTTCTTAGTAAATTGTTTATTAGGAAGTCATGTAAAATTATAAATAGTGACTTTGCTAAGACTGAAATTGATATTGTAGATAAAATCAAAAAAGCCCAACAGCAAAATAAAGATGTGTAAATTATTTATGTTTTTATTATTATAAATGTTATGTGGAATTATTATCATTCATGGCTTATGTATATATAATTACTTTATATTACGTTATTAAATTAAATGTAACTAAAGCCATGCATGATTTATAATTCTTTGTAACATAATTCCTGGAACTGGTTAATAATTAAAATTGCAAGGTCCCATTGCGCTTATCGATAGTGAAGCACATCACTATTTCATCGATATTTGCATTACAAAGTCGATGTACATGACAGCACTAGTCCTGTCAAAATTAGGTTGGCAGCACTGCCAGACAGAGTTCATATTTCTTAGGTTGGTAATCGAGCTCCGGCATTTCATGTACAGTGTTTGTATGTTAGAGAGTGCCGTCTCTTAAAACGTAGTGATTACTTACTCTATGGAAGGATGCGCCCATCTGAACATTTGACATAAAACTGTCTCATACCAGTAAAATCAGAGCCATCTGTGAACAACTCTCTCGAACTTTTCGCATCGCATAGGTGTATTAGAGGTGGGCAAAAAAGATTATAGAAGTGAACGATTTCGTTCAATTAGAGCTATCTTATCTATCACTCATCTAGTTTATTTGGGGAGCTAATACTATTTTTAAATGTTTTAATATTGTTTAACTAATTCAAAATAAAAACGCATGTTTCAAATTAAAATTATCTTTTCTCCTCAATCTGACAACACTGCAATTATTGTAAGTATATAGAAATAAACGAAAAATATTTTTATTTAAAAAGAATATTATCATCTTATAGAGGGACTATTGAGTAACTTCTCAATATTTTCCAACAAACTTTGATGCAATATTAGACGTAGGTAATAACACCGTAACCTGTGCAATTGTCTCGTTTCTATACGCGGCGTTCGTAACCTACCTTTATTTTCGATTTTCTATCATTCTTTAAGTTAATGCGTCATGCGTCATGCTCGTGAACGGGTGCTGCCAGCGGGATGGGTCTGCTCATGTCTGCTTGTGTTAAAATGTGTTGAGATATATATTTTTGTTTTGATTTTATGTTATTTATGTTTTTTAAGTTAAGACGCGTGGCACTGCTTGATCAGAATAAATAAAATAAATAATGTTTTCCAATTATTCCAATTATATAAAAGTATTCTTTTTTTTCTTTTATTTAAATATGCTTTGTGATTATGACCCAGCTGATGCGTCTTCTACTAACATTGTAGGTTGTGTCTTACATTAATGCACTTTTATCTTTCTTTTTATTGCTGTTGTTATTTTTTTTTTATATATATATTTATACAGCTTAACATAAGTACCTGAAGTACGTCATGCTCACTCAAACGTTTCTTCGGCGGTGTCGTGTGAGGCGGGTCGTTACGTTCCCTAAAATATGGTTGAGCGAAGCGATGGCTGGTTCATGCGTCATGCTCGTGAACGGGTGCCGCCAGCGGAAATGGGTCTACTTCAGTCTGCTTATCTTAATCTTGTGCTTAAGGTTAAATATTTTTTTTCTAAAATAAATTGATACTGACCTGTATGTTTCTCACAACTTGCAGTACAGTAATCTTGTAATGCGAGAAATGTGTAATGTATGATAGATAAGTCTTTCTTTGCCAGTTGAAAATTGTTTACGGTTACAATAACCATAAAATTTAATATTATAATTAGTATTTATTTTTGTGATGGAAATTGACCTTACTGATATGTTAAGGTCATTTTTCAATTCGACGACTCTGTATGAAATAAAACAGGGAGAAAAAAACAGCCCTTGACGAGTTTCTTGCCGGTTCTTCTCGTTACAAGGTCTCTCGCCGTAGGGTTTGTGAACCGATGGCATAGCTTCTTTGACGTTCATAAGTGCTTGTAACAGCCTAGACTGAATAAATGATATTGACTTTGACTTTGACTTTGAATTAACTATGAAACTAATAGTCCAGCTTTCCATAGAAAGACTTCACTAAAATGCAGCTGATACAAAGTGAATGAAAAAAACTGTATGAGTTGAAAAAATCCTCTAAGTCTAGCCGATAGATAGCCGTAGAACGGTGGGAGCAACTGAAAAAAGTAACTCTTTGTCGCTATGAAGGTATTTCTATAAAAACCGGCACCTGGTAATCGGTGATAGCGACTGAGTTTTCATAGTTTCGTTACATTTTGGACTTACTTCATTGATTTTAGTTCCTTTGACAATGACAGCCTACAAGTGTTTCCACTGTCTTATGTCAAGAATACGTTCGTTTCATAGTTCGTTTCATGACGACCGGTACGTATGTATACCGGTTTTAAGGTGTCGTCTACTTGTGAGGTCCTGAGTTCGAATCCCGGTAGGGGCAAATGTTTGTATGATGAATACGAGCATTTGTACCTGAGTCATGGACGTTTATATATATTTCTACTTCATAAATACTTATATAGGTATGTATAATATTAATAATAATAATAATAAAACACTTTATTGCACATAATAAGAACACAAAGAAAAATAAAAAACAGACGAGAAGCTTCTGGAAGACTTTGAGTATGGCTTACCGCCCGCTCTCAGAAGTTTCGTTGTAATTCCGTTATCAGTCGCCATGTTGTTGTTTTTCAGTTGCTCGACGAAAGACATACTAATCTCGTACAGGCTGATATATTTCGGTCTAATGTCGGGTTAGCTTTGTTCTGGGGTCTTTAGCCTAGATTTCAACAGGTGTCTGCGTGGAATATAGCTCTCGCTCCCCCTCAGGATTTCAGCATTCGTAGAAATGATGCGGCCGTTCGTCAATTTTCAGCATCGTCATCTGGCTTTGCCCGATAGCCAGATTTCGATACGAACACTTTAGAGACTGTGTTTCGCTCGAAAGCCTCTTTAATACGGTTTGTATTGAATTGGCGAAGATGCATACTCGTAATTAAACTTATCTCTGTACTTTATCCAGTAAAACTAAACAACAATCCAAAAAATAAAAACTATGTGTGTTTAGGATATATAGGACTTACATATTTACCTGATCTCAAGCTGGTGGTGACCAAAATATGTTTAAATTGGAACACAAAATAGATATCAGTATCTCGGCGAGCATAAGAAATAGGTGTGTGTTTACAAAATAAGAAAAGGGTAGTAATTAAACTGCCTTCTTTTTAATAGCATTATGCGCCTTAAAAAATCTGCATTGCATTCTAAATTACTAAGTCAGCCGCTATTAATGCGCGTCTGAATACTGTCTTGACCACTAGTTATCTTCTATGTGAGCCACTATAAATGTAACTCATCATGGTGGTTATTATTTAGCATCTAAATTTGTAACACACATTCAAGTAGTAAACTTCTAAAATATTAATTATTGAATTATTAATGCTGCTCGCGCTTTGGTTGGCCTTCCACGGTTGCGCTTTTGCCGCTAATGGTGGGGTCGCGTATTTCAGTCTGATTGCAAGACCTATCAAATGCTTGCAGATGTACTTGCGATAAAAGTCTGGGCAATCGCAGCAACCAGTAATCCAGTTGCTCTGAGTGTTTGGTAGTGTAACGTTCCAAGATGAAAAAAAATCTTTTTTGTATTCGTCAAATTGCTTCAATTTTTTCTCATCTTGATTATTTTTCGAGTCTTTGCATGGATTCAAATAGGTGTTGCTGCCTGGTGTCGATTGTACAACTTTAATTTTGGTATCAGTTTTAGCCCATTGATATCCAGTTGTCCAATCAGACAACTCCAATTAAGGTTGTATCGCGAAGGGCTGTTCTGTTGCTTGTTGTGACCAGCTTTTGATCATCTCCTCTGCCACCACTAAGAAACGAGACAACGGTATACGCTCGCGGAGGGTATTGTGGTCTTTTATAACTCTGTTAAAGGACTCGAGTGCGTTATTGGTCGATGGCGATAATGGTGGTGCTCCCAAATACCAATTTGGGTTTTTTATTAGCCATTCCTTTTTAAAATATGTGACGAATGCTTTTTGGTGTTTCCATTTCTCCAGAAACAACTCCGAAACAGCAGAAAAAGCTTCACGAGATGTAGCTGATTGCAGGGCATCAATGTCTTCCAATACGTATTTTCGAAATTTTTTCTCTGTTGTTTGGTCTAATTTAGTGCAAATCTTCTTTTTAGCGTGAGCCCAGCACATTTTCATTATTGTTTCTTCCCCAAACACTTTACGAAATGCATTTTGAATACTTTTCGCAGCACCGCAAATTAGATAATGAATGAGAATGACGTCAGATTGCTCTTTAATCCTTGAAACATTGTTTTAAAATCAGCCTTACATTCATTTGTAGATACCGTCAAGCAGATGGGGTGAAATTTACTGTTTTTATCAGTGGTTCCCACTATCAATACAGGAAACCCCTACCAAACCAACTTATACGTTGCATCTGCATGCAACATTTCAGCGTCAATACATTGTTTCATCAAATTCTTTGTAGATAATACGATGCGAAAACTGGGTGGATCACTTTCCAAAATATAATAGGCTATCACAAAAGCTTCGTCCTCGTTGTCTGGCACGTCAGTGTGGCTTGTTATCCATTTTTCCAACTCTTCTAAAGAAATAGTGGACGGTCCATATTTGAAACGCCGGCGATCTGCTAAATAGTTATACAGCTGCCGTTTTGTAGGTATTTTCAGTTCGGAGTTCTTCTTCAAACACTCGATTCGATTGATTTCGGATTTAGGTGGAGGTCGAACAGTTTGTTAATTTCAGACTTTGTTTCGTTGCAAATACCATAGTCGTAGTTGCTCTTAATAGAATTTTGATTATGCTCGCAATTTGTGCGATAAAGTAACACTGCCTCAGCATCCACCTCAAACAGCAAATATATTTCTGCAGCACACTGTACTCCTTTACGTGGTACTTTGTTGTACCTATAAAATCGTTTTTTTCCATCCATGGTAACGTGGGTAGTGCGTACTGACCACGTAATTTCGGCTTTCACGGCATCTTCGGCAAAACTAGCACACGAAAATTTGTTCACAAATATCCAGTTCTTTGATTTACCCCGTTATTTTTTCGACGGCTGTCCTTCTTCCGATTCCTCGTCAGAACAGTACAAAGGTACCTCGTTTTCACTTCGAGACATCATAACTAATCGAAAACTTTAATAAATTACAGACGAAACTTATGAAAAAACAAAATACAAACGCACGAACGAACACACAGTAAACAAATACGCTGGTCAGGTTGGTAACTCGTCGGTTCATGAACCGAATGACGATATCTGATTGGTGCAAATGGCCGGTCGCTGTCATATCGCGCACTCGCGCCAAATTTAAAAGAGGCTATTTTCACGATATTAGAATTATATTATGATGTATCATTTTACATGCTAAGTTATAATATATGATGTTGCTTATTGAAGCTTTAAATTACAGTTTTTGAGGAACTTGTGTCGATGCTGTAAAACTTAAAATAATGTTAAGTTACAAAATCCGTGGCTGAGTTAGTAAATCAAGTTATTAATCAGAAGGACAAGTTAAAATAATTGTTGATCTTTACTTGCCGCTTTGTTTAAAATATTTAGTGGGCGTTGTAAAAAAGATGAATTAGTTTATTAGGGGCTAATATATTTTCCCGTGGCTTGGTTTTAAAAAAAGATTTTAATCACGTGGCCAATAAAAAATTCTGTGGCTGTACTTATAATTTCCCATAAGAAAATATAGTTCAAACTAGCCTTCCGCCCGCGACTTCGTCTGCGATTAATTAGGTCATTGTACGGAGGTTCCATTTATCAGAATAAAAAGTATTCTATGTTCATCTTCACGGTTCAAATTATGTCCATACCGATGAATAACTTCAGCGGTTTACGCGTGAAAAGAAAAAGCAAAGCCAGACAGACATAGTTTCTAGTATATTTTCTTGTTTAATATTCACTAAGTAGTACACACAGTAAACAAAAAAAGAAGAACCGAATCAACCGAAATTCAGCTTCATGCGGTCAGTGATATCTACGTAACTTTTGTGGTATTTTTATACAGGAAATCCACTAAACATTTTATCGAGGTTATTAGGTTTAAGCGTCAGCATGTTCATCCACAATGTAAACAAAATTTCACTTCGATACGGTAAGGTCAAGGTAAATCAAGCGAATTTTATGTAACACGCGTCGCGACATCGAAATCGGAGTTATTTTGTTCAATTGTCTTCAAAGCGTCATAAAAGCCATTGACATTGATCACAATGTTCAAAATCTAGCGAAACTCATTTTGGTAAACAATGGACGACGTGTAGAGGAGTTTGTTTGGCCTACCTACCTACTAACGGATTTTGTATTTTAGCTTCTGCCTGAAAATTCGTAAGGTTTTTCTAAAACTACCTTGAGTTTCAGGTAGACAGATTTTAGGGACATTAACAGTTCTTTGTCTACAGTATGGGAAAAACCTTATCTTACATTATTATAAAGGATAATATGCATCGCAAAAAAGTATTACTTACTTATATTTTTTGTCACGCGAACTTTGATTATTTGGCATGGCATGAAGGAGAGGCCCCAGGTATCTTCGAGTATGTCTGTACCTGATCCTGTAAGAGCAGGGGCCCAACATTCAAGTCATGAGATAGTGTTCTCGCTTCCGGCGTCGCTCAGCACAACCTAGCCCAACATAACCTACCTAGGTAAGTATGACTTTTCCCTCACTTAAAATAAGGGGCCCAGGATCCAAGGACAAAGGTAGCCTCTGTCTTCAGAGATCCGGTAATTGTCACCCCTATCCCGGAAGTGTCAACCGCGCGTTGAGGGAATACCCAGGAAGCTTTAGTGGAATCGTTTACCACATAACCTCCCCCTGTCACCCCAGAACAGGGCGATTTATAATGCAATTAAAAATACCTAGTTATATTCTCATCTTATGCATGGATATTTTGTAAGGTAAGTACAGTCGGCGAACTTCCCGGTAGACCAGAAAGTAGAGGTTTTTTAAGGAGTGTTATTTCAAAAAGTAATATATTTATAGACAACGTTTATTTCATTATGTTTTTCATTTGAATAATAAATTACATAATTCTTTATCCTTACTTTTCGAATAGGTAAACGTTGTCCGAAAAACTGCAATTGAGGACTTCCCGGTCGAAGTCCTCAATTGTACCTACTAAGAATTTCACATATCAGTTGTGTGTCCTAAACTCCACGATACAATTGCTTTTAAATCTTAATCATTTCTTAGTTAAGTACCACATCTTTGTGTTTGTTTGACCTAGTTTTTTGATTAAACCAAGATCTTCTCATTCACTAATTATGATCATAGGTAAGCGCCTATTCAAAATAGTTTGGAACTATTTATGAATGTTAATAGCCTATACTTAGGGTCAATGCCTCCTCTAATAATTACACCCGAAATGCACAACCGGTAAAATTATGTAACAACATTTTCGGCAGATCGCTCATTATAATTGCCAGGCCTCATCCGATTTTATAGCATGTAATATCGGACTTTTTGTTAAGAAGTACATAATTAGCGCTTTTTGTATTATGTCGTAAAAATACTTCCAGTGTTAGGTACTTCCAGGGATTGATATGAAAACGTTTTGGTTGCATGCGTGGGCAATTTTACTTAAATACAGTAAGTATTAAAGATTTGCAATACCTACTTATCCAATGTTTAAAACTAACCCGCATGGAATTAGGTTAGATTACGCTCTTTATAGTCTACTAGCGGCTGCCCGCAGTTTCACTCGCGTGGTTCCCGTTCCCATGGGAATTTTGGAATTATTTATAGCCTATGTTACTACTTGGGGTCTAAGGATTCTCTATACCAAATTTCGTCAAAATTGGTCCAGTAGTTTTTGAGTTTATTCGTTACATACAAAAATACAAATCTTTCCTCTTTATAATATTAGTATAGACTAGCGGCTGCCCGCAGTTTCACTCGTGTGGTTCTATCGGGATAAAAAGTATCCGCAGGCTATCTTCTATCTGTGTGCCAAATTTCATTCAAATCGGTTCAGTAGTTTTTGCGTGAAAGAGAGACTAACAAACAGACATACCTACTTTTATATACCGCAATTATAATGTTAGAGTAGGATTTGTCTCTTTCCCTATCAGTTAGAATATTTTGTACTTTTTATTGCTGCTGAAACTTTGGAAAATACAGTAATTAGAGTAACTAATGTATGATTTTAATTAAGTATAGTCTAAGTATAAGCAGTACTTATCGAGTGCTCCTAAATGCATCAATTTCGTAGAGGTAAATGTCATAAACGTCCTTGGCTTTCAAAGAATCTTGACAAATTAGTGTTTAAAAGCTGTTAAAACATGGTTTAGGAGTTTCGGTAGGTCCTTAATAATTAATCCCAACATATAAATTTTCCTAAAACTATTTGCATCATCGTATTATAATAAGACTTACGGCTTTGTTATAAGATCCTTATTAACATGTCAATGTGCTGTTTACGAGCTGACATACTTACACGGTGTAAAACAAAAGTTCAATATTACACTCATTTATCAGGGATTAATATTTTTTATCGGTTAAATGTATTGGAAGTGGTTTGATAGGGCTTGGAATATAAAACGCAGCGTATAGCCTAGGAGCCTGGATTGTTTTTTTTTTTAAGAGATCTTTCACGATGATAGAGGCCATATATTTGATTGGCTATGTATTAGATAGTAATTGAGTAAAAAACCTCGGTGTAACTTTCTGCGTTGTGATTTTTTATTGTTTGATGTTTCTATAATTAAGTCTGGAAAGTAAACAATCCGATAACATTTTAATTACCTACTGTAAGTACATAAAGTTCAATAAGTAAGTTTATAAAAAAAACCTATAAAATTAAAATAAAAAAAACTTTTACGGATATCCAACGCGCTATATTTTCACGAACTAAGTTGTAATTGTCCGTATTTTTAGGGTTTTTGATTTTCCCGTCGTTTCGGCACCTTTACAGCTGCCGTGGTCACGAGATGACGGGATATTTCAATGAACAGTGCGCGCCAAAACATAAGATGTACGTCTATAAAATTAACTTAAATAAAGTGTACCAGAACAAAAACTAATTGATTGAAAACGTTTTGGTGAAAGCATGACTCTTAGCTCTTAAACTATAATGAAAGATGGTGTTTGAGATTACAAGAATGTGAAAAATTGCAACCAATTAAAGGCGCATAATATTGGATTTTTGCAAGTGGGTATGCTGGATCGGTGCATTATAATGGCTCCCAAAACACCGAAACATAACGGTCTTTTCAATAAACGTTTATCTTTTGGTTACATGTCGCGAGGAAGTAATGCCACAGTCAAAGAGTTAGTCAGAAAACAAACTTATTCATATCAATATTATGATATTTTTAACATACTTACCACAGTAATCATTTCAACCACATGACACCTACACCTGTAGAGTTAAGTAAGTGGAATGCAGTTCTAATAACACCTACTGCTGGATATAAGGGCTCTCCCAAAGTTTTCTTTTGGGTTAGTTTACTGTAGCAAGTTAGGCATGGGGGAGGCCTATCTTACCTACAGTAAACTAATTAAACATAATTTATTATTATGATAAGCGGCGGAGAGAATAGGAGGCGAAAATAAAAGTATCAAAAGTAAATTAATATTTACTATTAAAATAAAGGAATATGCAGAATTGCAGACTAGAAACAGCAATAAACTGAAGCAGAACAGATGACATAAACAGGTATAAAGTAAAAAATCATCGGCGGAATGCCTAGATCTTGCGTTTCTGGACTTATTTTTTATCCCGATATTCCCACGGGAAACACGCGGGTGAAACCGCGGGCTGCCGCTAGTAATCAATAATTGCTGTAACCTTATTACTTTTCAAAACCCATTTCCCGAACAAAACTCTACTGATCCACCAGGAACATCCTCGATTCTACATCCTCAACATACGATGATATGATGGATGGAAATTGTTGCAGTTACTAAGTTTAATATTTTTTCAGTTTCTTAATATTTAATACGAGTATTATTCCCGGTTCAAAATCCAGTACCATTCCGTCCCACGATCGAATCCATTGCTGTAGAGAAGAATTAGAACCGGGCATTAATCTGAAACAATTTTCCCTACTGTACCCAACTTAATTATAATTAAATGTTGTGTTTTGGGGATATAAGAGATTCTTAATCTTGAGGGACGACAGTATCGTGACTGATAATTGTTAGAGTACAGGCGCCGACATAAATGTTGACCTTTATTCAAAGGGTAAGAGGATTTTTTATGATAAGTTTTGTCTGACCGTCAGGACCTTTTATACATAGAAATTCGATCCCTAAACAATAAGAGAAGTCAGCCATGTAACCGTAACGAAAACGACGGTATAGTAGAAATTTCCTGAAAACTATTGAAACGTTTTCAAAATTTCAATAAATGGGACCAATTTGGGAGCCATCGGTTCAGTCGTCTTCGAATAATCTGTGAATAGACCTACATAAAAATATACGCGTAGAATTGATAACCTCCTTCTATTTAAAAGTCTGTTAAAATATACATTTTGCATAACCGACTACTGCACCACCGCATAATAAATGCAAATTATATTTAATTGATCCAAGACAGTGAGACACTTTTCTCGGGCATTTTCAATTGGATGGCTTAAATGAAAATTAAACGTAAACAAAAAAATACAATTTTGTCCTCGACAGTACATATGTTTGTATCCGCACACTCGATTTTAACGGTATCTGTATGCAATGGACTCTAAAAGAACAATGAAGTAAGTAGGTAATTTTAGTGGATACAAAATGCCTATAGTTTTAAAAACACTTACATGTGGCCCTAACTAAGTCTATCAACGAATCGTGATTATCTTTTACAACAGATTTCCATTTACGATCTTTTTGAATTCAAATTAACATTTTAAGTTTACAATAACATCTTTTCTAAGTATTTCCGATTAAATCAGAAGTTGTTGTAATAAATAGCGAAGTGTTTGTAACTATAGCATGAATTTTTATTTTATCACAACTCATTCCGTTTAATTAATTATTAATACACTTAAGATTTTTTAATATTTAGAAGTTAGAAAATCTAAAAAAACAACAATAGGTCAATCATGTTCAACGTCCTAAAACTTATTTGCAATATTTTAATTTAATTGATACAACCTTTTATTTACATGATCAAATTTATTTTTAGATTGGTAGTACCTATTACCCCCTACTATTTAAAAAAAACCTATGTAATCGCACAGTAAATAATAAAAAAAAATATGCTAAACTGATTATGTAGGTAGTAAGGTTTTGACAACCTCCATGGTAGAGTGGTGTATACCGGCTCCTGCAGGTGTCGCCTACTCTGAGGTTCTGGATTCGGATCCCGGTAGGGGCAAATATTTGTATTGTGAATACGGAATATAACCTTAGTCATGGCTGTTTATATATTTGTGCACAAAATATATTCATCCATCTACTCGTATTTCTCTATTATCCCCGTAACACAATGTAGCTTACAGTGCAGCTCACTATGGGACTAGGTATTTTTTTTTAAATAAGTAAATGGATTTAATTTTGCAGCATTAGGTATCGATAAGCTAATTATAACTAAATAAAAGAGCCACGATCTACAGGATAATTTTGTGCTATATTTTAATAAACAGTGCGCATTGTCCGCGTGAAAATTTAAGAAATGCTGATTATGTCACATGCAACAAGGCAGGACTTTCCAGACTGGGTCCTTAGGGTGCAAACCGCGCCAGGTCATTGCCAACGAATCATCTGTTAAAATAGACGTCGATGATCGTATAAGAGGCAAAGGAATCGCGACGCGCGTCCACACATTGCCTAGCCGAGACCTTGCCCGCAACGCAAGGACGCACAGATCGCAGCCCCTTGCGAAAATTGCCCGCCATTTTCGAACGAGCGCGTACGCTTGGAAGTTCTCTACAAAAACTATTTCAATTTTTTTTAATTTAACTTTTAAAAACTTTTTAATTACATATTTGAAATTTTCGACCAGTTATTGTGTTCGATTATTTTGTTTTATGAAGACAAGTTTAGTGCAAGTGTAGAAAAAGTAAAGGTAAGTGGATTTTTATGTTTTTCCAAAACATTATAATATGGACTGTTTTTTTTCATCATTTTATGTGTTATTTACGATTTTTATTAGGTATTTACGTTCTTGTTAGAAAATTTACCTTTTATTTTTATAATCTTATCAAAATTAGCAATCAATGATATGGTAAATATTTAAAAGAAAAAAAGAGATTAATTGTTTTGTATTTCTCTCCCAAAGTATATTAGTTAATAATTCAAATATTTTCCGCACATTCATGTCAATAATACGCGCGTCTACTTTTCTTCAAAAGCGGACTTAAAACCCGCTCTGTTACTTGGCAATAATTTAAATTGTCATTGTGATCGATCAAAATGTCAATATAGAAAACAATTGACGACGTTCCATATTTTGAAATTTTTGTGTTCATCATGAATCAGTTTGGTTTTACCGTCAAAATTAGCGTGATCAGGGACCCCGGGTTACTCTTGTCGGGATCGCGTTGTGATCGAGATTGAATAACTAATTTTCGACGTTGATTCGATTTTGATTGGCGCTCGTTTTCTAGAGTAAAAAATTACTTGTTGTACGAATTGCAAGTATTAATTTTTAGTTTAATTACTTAGTTAAGTCTTAATTACTGACTTTTGACATTAATTCCATCTCGATCTCAATGCGACTGCGGTAAGAGTAAAGGGGTTGGCTTTTTAACACAATTGTTTAAAGCTCGCAATATCTAAGTCATCGTTACATGAGTAACAATAAGACGTCAATGCGACTGCGGTAAGAGTAAAGGGGTTGGCTTTTTAACACAATTGTTTAAAGCTCGCAATATCTAAGTCATCGTTACATGAGTAACAATAAGACGTCAATGCGACTGCGGTAAGAGTAAAGGGGTTGGCTTTTTAACACAATTGTTTAAAGCTCGCAATATCTAAGTCATCGTTACATGAGTAACAATAAGACGTCAATGCGACTGCGGTAAGAGTAAAGGGGTTGGCTTTTTAACACAATTGTTTAAAGCTCGCAATATCTAAGTCATCGTTACATGAGTAACAATAAGGCGTCCAGACTGACGTTGCAATACCAAAATCGTGACCAAGGAATTTAAATAATCGCTGTATGACCGCTGCTGTGGTGCACCGATACCCATGACCTGCTCAGCAGGATGCGATGGTTTAAAACAATTGGCAAAAGAATTCTTGAGGCTTATGTTAAATTTAAAACCACTGCTTAGGCATTTAAGTACTGCAAACAAAACACTATTTATATTATTTAATTTTTTATTTTTACAATTTGGGACATTAAACAGTTATATGCTAAGAAATATTAACTAAAATTAAAATACAACATTGTTATACCAGCACACGAATGTCCACGAAATTAAATTAAAGTAAAGTAAAACTATAGTCAAAAATAATCGCTTTAAAATGTTGTCATAATATTTTCGGTTTTTGGATCATAAAAAAATCCGGGTAGTATTTTTTTATAATATTACAGTCATTTCATTGTTCAATCAAACGGAAAACTTGTAAGCTTTTAATTAGTGCAATATTACTATGAAAAACAATAATTTGTCGGTAACGATTATTTGTATGGTTAAAATGTTTTAAATTCTATTTACTCGTATCTAGTGGTTGCACTGGTGAACTTTGTAATGAAAAGTCTGAAAGATAATGTAAACTTATTTAAAAAATTCATTGAAATAGGCAGTCATTTAATCAGAAAACTTATGGTACTTAACTAATATTTTTTTTCAGGACTATGTTCAATTGAACGGAGTTCTCGCTGTGATTAACAATTTGTTATAATTTTGTTTCGATTGTCAAAATATTTTCGGGTATTCACTCATTGATGAAACAACGCTGGCCTACAAAATAAAAAACAACAAGTGTAATTTGATGTCGATGTACTATCTCCATAAGTTTACGACCTCCGTGGTAGAGTGGTACCTACACCGGTTACTCTGAGTTCCTAGGTTCGAATCCCGGTAAGGGCAAATGTTTGTATGATGAATACTAGCATTTGTACCTAAGTCATGGAGGTTTATATCATTATATTTCTACACATTAATATTTATACTTATATGTATAATTATATGTATTTATATCCGTTACCCTAGTATCCCATAACACAAGTCTTACAGTGCTTACTTAGGGTCTAGGTTAATTGGTGTGAGTGTAAGAAATATTTATTTATTATTATAATTACCAATAGGGTAATTCAATTGGAAGAGTATGGACCAGAAATGCAAAGGTTTGTGTCCCGTATGAGCAACTTGAAGACTATTCGTTTTTAACATCGAAAGCGTGAGGTTCATCATATCTTTTCATCTTGGGTTTGCAAACGAAACTTTTCGGGCGAGGACTGCGCTTAAATTTCAGCAAAAACATTGAACCGTTACCAAAACTCGAATTAAAGTCTTACAGAATTCTTTGCAGTGTCATGAATACTGTCAATTAGTGCAGTTAAAAAGAAATACCTTTCCAAAGTACCTTGGTGTGGCTTTGTTCCCAGATGGGACGATAGTCTGCGCACGCGGCTCATGTTAATTCGATCGATAGCACTCATGTGTTGGGGATTGGTTGGTTTAAACTCCTTTTTTACTGTAATGGCCGTTGTGTTGAACTTGTTGTATGAAGGCACGTTACTTTTAATTGTGTAGATTTTCTGGATGGTTTGAAATCTGTTTTACGAAATAGCTTAGCGAGCTGGTGAAATTTATGTTTGATGCCCAAGTTTCTTTTATGTTAGTTGGTAGGTAGGTAAATATTACTTCTGGAAGATGGATTTTTATTTTAATTAATTTATTCATAGTTCTGGGATCCAATCGCATGCGATCGAAAAAGTTCCCATTCGTTAAACAGTTCTAAATTTTGAAATTGGAAAATTTCCTTTGAGCTTTTTTTTTATTTGGAACTTTTTAATGAATATAACTTTTTTCGATTGCATGAGAATTGGGCTCCAGGCAAAGAATATATACCTACTTGGTACAAA
The DNA here is from genome assembly GCA_910589605.1 of Chrysoteuchia culmella. Lineage (NCBI taxonomy): Eukaryota > Metazoa > Arthropoda > Insecta > Lepidoptera > Crambidae > Chrysoteuchia > Chrysoteuchia culmella. Next base: position 11,658,488 of record OU342650.1, on the reverse strand, counting down.
CACTTTATCTGTCAGTTTACAGTAAGTTTCATATTGTAATTATAACAAAAACTTAAGTGAGACAAAGTATTTGAATAGCCTTTTTCTTAAACTGAATATTTTAGGACTTGGGTCAAATAAAGTCATGTGTAATTATTATAACGGTATAATGAATGAAATACGCGTTCATAACCCTGAAACTACGCGAAGCATTCATTAAAATTCGGTGATACAACATAATTCTCATGAATTAAACAACAAAAAATTCTCATATAACTTTAATCGTAGACGATCTAGGCAAATTAACCGAATAATACAAACAATACTGTACCAACTAACAATAAAACATTGTTAAAATGTCTGATCATAAAAATTAAATGAATTAAATTGTAGGTGTTAAACAGTTTAATGTTGAAAAAGTACAGTTACATTATGCGATGTTTGTCTTACGATATTATAATGAGATATTTTTCACTTTATTTTCACTACAACTACAGAACACCTATGAGATTGTTACTCGAAAAAAAACCTTGCGACAATCTACCATTTTTTACTGTCATTTATAGAAAATCAATTATCAAACAGTACATTTGATTTTGTATGGTTTGTTTTTTTGAAGTGAAAACTTCTTTAGCGGCGTTGTGCACATCAGAGTTTTAAATTTTTGGGATGGGTAAAAAATGTTAAAGTCGCGTCAGGACACGTGACCCTGATCGAAAATTCGTAAGACGGAGGGAGAGTTGACCGCCGGCGCGGCGTAGGAGAGGAAGTAATATCCCCCTCTCTTTCTACTCGCGCCGAAAATGTATGTCTGCTCCTGCTGTTTCGTTTAAGCAATTTCACTTCTGCCGGCACTCCCGGAGTTTTTTTTTGTTTTTTTATCTGTACTTATTTCCCCGTTGTTTTTTTATCTGTACTTATTTCGACCAATAGCTTAAACCTAAACCGATATTCTATTGCGTGTTATGGAAATACATTAATACCAAAATAAAGTAAGGATTTTTTGTCCCATTTTACCGGTTAAGTAAAATTAGTCTTAGTATGGATCATCACTCTATCATTGAACTTATTATTATCTCGCAAAAGTACGTAATTACAGATCATGTAGACCATGAAACATGCAATTAGCTGACAAAATAAGTAGACATAAAGATCGTATGAAGTAGCGTATTTTTTTTAGCATAAATTTATAAAAAAATATTAGAACCTGCTTTTAGGCAATTCGGTTTCTCAATTGGTTTTAATAGCTTTTTGGTCATCATTTGTATAATTTTGTTGTTCTCTTGTTTCTAACTCATCGATTCATTACTTGAGAATTCGATCGATAGAAAGACACACACTGAGCTTATCAATTCGATTTATCTTTTTGTTACGGGAGGACACGTGTGGTTAGAATCATGATTTTGCTTAGAAATTACAATCATTCTGTCTAAAAAAAGCAAAAGTTTTTTTACTATGCTGATCATTTTAGAGCAATTCCCTAAAGAAATCTTATTTAAAAAACGCGAAAATTTAAGATGAGCTTAAAGATGTTTTTTTTTTAATTAGTTGAAGTTGATCTTTTATTTATTTTAAAGTCTAGTTGATTACATAAGAGCTATAAACATTAAACAAACTAATTCATAAACACAAACATCTTTGAATCAAGTGACTCTTTCAATTGATCTCAATACAATTGTTGATAGTTAGATCAATCAATATTATTTTTAAAACTAGCTATAGTTAGGTACATAATTATGTCAGAAAGACATTAGCTATACTGAGGTTCAATCGCGTTTTATGAAACCTTTGATAAACGTATTTTCTATTAGGATATTGTTAAAACAGCTCTATCCTAAGAAACAAGCTACAGTTCTCTCTTTATTATAAAAAGGGGATAATAATAAGGTCTGGGGCCCAATTCTGCTAATGCTTAGTCACAATCGTATTCCAATGGTGTTTCAATGGTAGTCCTGTTTTACACAGTTCTTGTTACAACACAGTGTAAATAAACACTACTATTGAAACACCACTGAGAGACGATTTTGACAAAAATTTAGCAGAAATTACCTCCTGATGACCTGTACAGGAATTTTTCTAACCTAATATATATAGAATTTAAAAAATCTATAATATTCTAAAACATTAAATTAAATATAAAATAAAATAAGTATTTGCTAATACTGTAAGTACATTATTTTTTGTTACGAGAAAAAAAAGGTATTTTTTCTTCGAAAGCAGAAAAAAGGAAAAGTAATTTCAAAGATACCAGGGTCCTTGTCATGCATAATCTTTCTATTGGCATAGATAATTTAAACATGCAATACTTACAATATTTTTCCAGTACGACAGGTGCGCTGAGTGGAGATATTCTCAACGGCATATTTTGCAAACTCTACTTTTTATTTTTAAGTTATTGCGTGAAAAACTTAACAAGCTATTTTGATACCTGTAACCCAAGAATATGGTGCAAAATAAAATGTCCAAGAAAATAGTAATAGGGTTGAACGCACTTCTGTTTTTCTCGTGCTGTAAATAAAAGAAATAAAACCAAAATTACGATGCATCATCATCGGTTGTAGACAAACCAGTTCGATTCAGTTGCAAAACTGCATCGGTCCTTGGCTGGTTGTCGATTAAATAATTCACAATGTATCACTTGCAATGACCGGAGAATTAGCTTGCCTGGTTTCACTTGATTACATAGTATGTTATTAGAACTATAACTTACTCAATTATCCACGAAAATAAACTAAAAAAACCGATTGATAAAACTACGAAATTGATGTAATTAAATTAATAGACCATATTAGTATTATCTTCAATAAACCAATCTAGTAAGTAGTTTTATCAGTAAAACCGTTACAGCGGTAAAAAGACATTAGAATACCTAAATGTCAATGGCCTGTAAGTGTCTCATGTATCAATTTTCATCTACACACTAATAAATTACCAAATGTCCAGTTTACGTGAATAACCTTTGACTCGGTTCATTAATTTTAGGCTAGATTCGTGTTTTCAAGCTAAGAAAGCTATTATGCTGGGCATACATACATAGGCACTTCCTTGAAATAATTAATCGGTGCTATTAAATTAATGATCGAGAAAAAATTACTAGACTTTAAAGCCGACGTTTTGTTTAAACCTAGCAGATTAATACACACAACAACTTCGGAGAGCATTGACATTTTTTATTTATAGCTGCTAAGTTTTTTCTTTTTTTTACAGAGTCTTTATAAGGATTTTATAAAGATAGTACTTTTACAGACATGGGAGGTTACTCTTGACGGAATCGAGTTGACAAAGAGTTCACATCATAATCGAAGAAATGCCAAAACGGTACTATGGAAACCATAGCAACCATTTTCAAAGTACCAAAATAACGGATTTTTGACGTTGATTCGAGATTAATGTGAACTCGATTCCATCCAGAGTAAGGGGGCAGTTTATGCAAATAAATTTTATATTATTTCAAATAATAAAAAATGCAGTGTTGCTTTATAAAATTGGTAATATTTTTTTTATAAGTTATATGTATATTTGTACACGACTTAAAAAGTGTAAGTGATTAAGTTTCTGTTTACTTAAGTATATTTAGAGGCAAAATTTTTAGGAATGAACTTGAACTTATTCTAACTTAAAGAATTCGCCTAACAAAGTTATTAATCCTAAACTGTCAAAATTCTGTTAGCAATTTAAACCTTTCCGTGATGGATATTAAGTTTTTATTCGATTGGGAGTCTATCAGTCTGAGTGTACCTAGTGAGTTAGTTAGTGGCTTGCGCTATAGGTAGGTAGAGGGACATACCCAGTTACTCTATTTTTTTATTTGACGTTGCGAGGGCAAACGTATGCAAATTAAATCCATTCTTCGACTATGGCAATCTAAATTATTATCCTCTTATCAGGCATCAGCAGTCATCATAAGTGTATTATTGTGTAAGCGAATATTACGATGACTCATTGTCATAGTATGTTTTTACTGAGATATTTCGATACAAAACTACTTGTTCCGACGTTTTTAAAAATATTAGTCATTTATTTTATGTACAAATTTATTGATTAGATTTGAAAATTTCATGGAATTTTGTTGAGAAAATTGATAACGATTTTGATCAGTTTTTCCGCGACTTTTTTTTGGGGTAGTCCAAAAAATCACAAAAAAAAAAAAATACACTGACCCGCTAAGAAAAAGGGTCGTTAGAAAATCGTAAATATCTTCAAACTATACATTTTTATTTATTTTACATTTATTGAAAATAAAAAGCTTGTAAGTATTTATTTCTTTATTTTCATTTAAGCACATTAAAATATTCTTTAATTTAGTTTTTATTTCATGAAACTAGGTCTGGTGCTACTTTTTTAACCACTCTTTTTTTGCGGGCCAGTGTAATTGTTCATTACTTAAATTTCAATGATCTCATATTATATTTATTTTATAGATATTTAATAAACTTATACCAACTCAGCGTTATAAATTGAAAACATTACCGTAAGCAAGTCCTTTAATCCAATTCATTTTTGGCTTTATTATTGATTATTTTTCGTAGGAAGGAACGTAACAGAAGATAATGGATTTCAGCTCTATTCAACCTAGTTACTTTGGAAGATAGAGCCCCATTGAACACCATAAAGTCCAGTGTTTAGCCCTGATATCCAAAACAGTACTTATCTACCAGTAAAATCAAATACAAATTCAAAATTCGTAAAGGAAAGTAGTGTAAGATACAGTAGCTGTCCCATTTGGCTCAAAAGCCAAGTGTGCTTAATTTCAAGTTCATTGCCAAGAATGCGACGCTCTGTTACTCTCGAATAATAAAACAATTCCGGACACATTTTGTAATTCAGTTCGGATTACACACAACCGCTTCATTATGTAAGCAAACCTGAGAATAACAGAAACATAAACAATGATCACTTTTATTGTGTTTTGTTTATATTACGTTTGAGTCTGAAAACCTTTTGGAGGTAAACAAAATACAGTAAATTTAAGTATACACATCAAAAGTATCTTGGAATCAAGAACTATTTTACTATAAAAAAAAACCAATGAATATTTATCAAATATAGTCTTTCAGACTGGCTTCTTACATAAATTATTTCCTTATTAATATTTGCAAAAGAATCATTATCGATAAAAAAAATTTAAAATAATAATCCTCAATAGCCGCGATACCTACTCTAAAACTAACTTGATCCCAAAACACTTTTGATGTGTTTATATGGAAGGGTATATAATAAGGCTTTAATAATAATAATAATAAGGCTTTTAATTTCTCATCACAAACTTACAAAATCTAATTATATAGGAAAATGAACATGGTTAAATAACAGTTTGTGTGAGACTGATGCCCGAGCTAGGTATATACCTGTGTTACAGGTCATCAGGCTCCCACATCCTCGAGCCATTTTATACAAGTAATTTAAGTGAACAAAACATTTGGATTACAATAAACAGGAGAAAGAGAAAATATTCTAAAGTGATGTTTATTAATGTTTTGCTAGTTGCTGGTGTGAGTAAGTGTGTATGTGTGGTGTGTGTGTGTATGTATGTATGTATGTATGTGTGTGTGTGTCGTGTGTGGGTATATGCAACGCACTTCTTCTCTAAAAAATTTAATTAAATAAAATTAATATCAGACATCAGATAACTCCAAAATAAATCACTTGATATGTAACTCAGAAATAAGCCGCAAATCCGACATCACATACTTACACACTTTTAATACACACAGTGGATTCGGAGTAGTAATACTGTCAATTACACTTTAGTAGTAATTGACAGTATTACTACTCCGAATCCACTGTCCGCTTGTATCTCATGAACCGTGATAGCTAGACAGTTGAAATTCTCACAGATGATGTATTTCTATTGCCGCTATAACAACAAATAAAATTTAGATTTAAGTGGGGTTCCCATACAGCAAACCTAATTTCTTTGCCGTTTTTTGCTTGTTATTAATAATGATGGTACGGAACCCTTCGTGCGCGAGTATGACTCGCACTTGGTCGACTTTTTTACAAATGCACAGTGAAATGATCTCATCATGTTCTTTTTTAATTAGGAGAACGGAAACATAGAATTCACACAATGCTAGTGTCCGTTTACCTATACATATATTTTTCAAAATGACATTCTTAATTATTTATAAAAGCCTCTATAAATACACATTTATTTTATTTAACTTCTACATGACACATGTTGATGGCAGCAACATACGACACCACACACTCCACACCTTATCCATTGTTTCCTCCCAGTCAGGAATACCGTTACTCATGCCGCTGTAGCTCACAAACAGAAAATACTATAAAATATTTGGTCCTTCGAGGCCATTAATCAAAATCTGCATGTAATTGTGCACTTAAATGTTCGTCGCATAAGATTTTATCAACATATTGATCGTTTGATTTGAATTTTAAAGTTTCATTGTACTGCCGTGAAGACGTAAAAGGAATTTATATTTTTCTTTTAAAATATTTCATGTTACCAAGTTTTTTGATACTGCCATTGAAAAGACATCAACGAACAATAATCTCAGATATAGATATGCATGATACACAAGATGAAGTGGGTGTATGACTTTTAATATTTCTTGTCTTATTACTAGCGGCCTTGCGCGGTTTCACCCGCGTGGTTCCCGTTCCCGTGGGAATTTTGGGATCATTTATAGCCTATGTTTCCTATCCTTAGACCACTACTTGGGGTCTAAGGATTCTCTATACAAAATTTCGTCAAAATCGGTCCAGTAGTTTTTGAGTTTATTCGTTACATACAAAAATACAAATCTTTCCTCTTTATAATATTAGTATAGATTATTTTTAGTTTTAATTTTACTTGTGTTCTAACTAAACTAGTTTCACTATTTATTTTCCTCTCAAAGTATAAATGCAACCAACATGGCAGCCAGAATCAAAACAATATTTCTTGTGGTCTATGCATGCGGAAAAAGACTACAAATGATTGCTTTTTCTTTGTGGTTTTCGAACATGCAATTTTAGTTTTTTTTTCTGTAGCAAATCTTTTATTTTGGTCTTGTTTCCATTCAGAAACATTAATGTGAATTTATCGTAACACTGTCCTAGCACGCAGGTTTCACTTACTGTATAATTCTCTACTCTCCTCTACAAGTTTTCTTTTATTGAAATAGGTAATAAAATTCAAATCGTAAGTAATTGATTGTTGTAAATAATTTTGATTTTGGAAGCTTTACAGTCATACGAACAGGCTTGCTTTTAAACAAAATGCTTTAATTGTGTAAATAAAAACTAAATAAGACGTAAAACTCTTCGTAGTATTTTTTATTATGATTATCAAAATGTATTTGTCTTGAACATTGCAATGAACAACTGCAAGGTGTGTTTTTAATGAATTAACACAATAAAACGTAGTTTATTAAATATCGATTGATATTTATGTTAAGTACAAACATACATATTTTAAATAAAGGCTCGAAAACCGACTTTGTTACTTGTTTAGATAAGTTTATTAGAAAAACAGATAATGGTAAAATAATAAATTAACATAATTTTGTCTGAATTATTTATGTGCGATCATAACCTCATACCCGTTATTCGTAATCGTTTTACATGATTCAAAAACACTCTTTGTTCATTTGTTTCATTCCAAATTAAGTTGTTATGTTATATTGCCTTATTATGGAGTCGTCGTCACATAAGAATAGCCTTTGTCAGCCGCCATGACACGGTCAATGACCCCGTATAATCCCAAAAATATAATTACATTGATCATATCAGGGCTCCAGACAAAACGAGGATGTTTTGTTTATAACGATGTACTGAGTTTTTATGTCCTAAATTGTGTTTTAATCAAGAACTTTGGTAGGTACTTGCTTTGAATTGTAATGAGCACTTTTTGTCTTCAATTTTTACCGACGACGGTACGGAGATGCGTTTGGGGTGAGACGATGTTTGTTTTCACCTCACACGCTCTGAAAAGGAGGTTTTGTCAATCAGTTTAGGCGTAGAAAATCGCTTTTTGCGGTCTAGCGCGGCAAAGTATTTTTTTAATTTAATACCTAAAAATATGTCTTAATGCTTTCCGAATCGCACTATTGACTTTTTTGTTATATTTGATTCTTATTTTAAATAGCTTTAAATTAATTAAAATACTCCGTTTTGGTTTACTTATATTATTTTAGTTCATTGAATCATAAAAACAATAACAATAAGATTAAACTATTTGTTATAAGAATTTTATATTAGGCTGGGTGAGATTTCACAACCTATAATTGGATTTCGGACTATGACAATCTTTATTTTTAAATTGTCTTTGTCTTGTACCTCATGTCAGTGTCAACATTTTTGGAATCGTTTTTATTCTTATTAATAAGTAACAATATATTCCTACTTTAAATAACTTTGAATTAACTATAATACTCCCTTTTTTATTATTTTAGTTTTTTACGACGAGAATAAAACGAGAATAAGGTATATTTAGAAACAACCATAAAATGTTCCTCGCTGTTGTGAGGTGAAAAATTGTGTGTTGCGCTCGGCAGAAAAGTTTTTAGCGTCTTTTACCTTTGAACTCGCCGCTAAACAACCAACTTTCCAGCCTTGCATAACAAATAACTATTGTTTGTGCAAACCAATGTTGCCGTTTATCTCCAAAACTACTAGTCCGATTTTGATGCGGTTTTCAGTGATGGGTTCGGGTTTGATGGGTCATGCTTTTAGTTAAAAGGTGTTACGGTGACAGCTCACCAGGGGACGTTGCAGTAAACATTTGTTTGTGCAAACCAATGTGGCCATTTATCTCCAAATCTACTACTCCGAATTTGATGCGGTTTTTAGTAATGGATTTTTCAGTTGAAATTAATGTTACAGTTAACACGAATGTTACAGGAACTAAATTTATGTGCAATTAGGTTACGTTGGGTTTTATTTTACACTAGCGGCCGCCCGCGTTTTCACCCACGTGGTTCCTGATCCCGTGGGAATATCTGGAAAAAGTAGCATGTGTAATCTAGGCTATCTACTATCTCTGTGCCAAATTTTATTCAAGTCCGTTCAGTAGTTTTAGCGTGAAGAGTAACAAATAAACAAACAAACTAACATACTTTCGCATTTATAATATTATAGTAAATTCTATACGCAAGAAGGCTAATTATGCTAAATTCAACAAACAATTTGAACCCGGTATTTTTTTCTTGAATTTTGAAGTTCAGTGACCTACTAAAATTAGTTAACAGTTACCTTTATTATGGGATATAAACACATAACAACATGTACAGATTGATATTTGCCATCAATCAGCATGCATTTGTGAAATTACTAGGTACCAATTTGATTGTTAGAAAAAAGTAGAATATGAATATTTTATTCCTTATGAGGTATTTTAGAAAAAACCGGCTTACTATTAATCTCAGGATCATTTTAATTTGGATAAATGTCATTAATAGTAACTGAATAAAAAAAACTTTCTTTGTGAACGTTTCCATAGAGTTTATTCGGTGATAGTAGAGTTTTGCATTTAATTGCCAACATAACGCACAGCTTTTCCGACAATTTCCACTACTTTATTGAACAATGTCTTTGATCATGAGCTTGATCCGGAATCTTTTGACTACTTCGTCCATCACAAATATTTAAGAAAAATAATTTCTAATGTAAACGTAATCTTACTAATCCTATCAAAATCCTAATCCAAACAGTAACTACCAAAACTATATTAACACTTACTATATGATATATTATTTATTACTTATTTTTATTATTATATTAATATTTTTATATTTATATTTTATATATAATATTATATATGCGAAAGTGTGTTTGTTTGTTCTTTTATGACGCCCTTACTAAGCAACCAATCGAGTTGATTTTGGCATAGAGTTAGTTGAAAGGACGGAGAGTAACATAGGGTAGGTACTTTTTATCTTGATATTTCCACGGGTGATAGGAACGACGCGAGTGAAACCGCGGTTGGAAGATAGTACCTATTATAAATTTGAAACTTTTTTTTTATGATTTTGTAATTTTTGCATTTTTCAATGCTATTTTTATACTTATGGTAAATTTTAAATAGAAAAATATTGGAAAAAATTGACTCGGCCACAAGTGAATTCTCAGACGGGAATCGACCCCGCGACCTTTGGAAATCCGGTCCAATGCTCTAACCGCTGAGCTACCGAGACTTGCGAACCACCGTCGAAATGCTCCAATACTTTTATATTTTTAATACGCTGTAGGCCAGCGTTGTTACATCAATGCTAGGAATATCCTTGCATTCGAAAGAAACACCTTTTCAGGTGTTTAATTCCCCGTCTGAGAATTCACTTGTGGCCGAGTCAATATTTTCCAATATTTTTCTATTTAAAATTTACCATAACTTGTTGGATGTTTAGGTGTTTTGATGATTGTTACTCAATCATGTGATAACAGTATGATAAACGCAATATTTTATAGCCTGCATACATCTCATCCCGATATTTTCACTAAAACGGGAATCACACGGGTAAAACCGCGGGACCAGTAGAATAATAAAATCATCTCCAAAGACCTCACATCCACTTGCCATTGATCCAGTTACCCAACTAAATGATGTCCATTCTATAATATGAAACCAAACAATAAGAAAGTCCGCTTATAGAAATCTACGTTTGCGCAATCCATAGCTCAGAATCGGCGGGTGGTTTGATACTTGGCAAACAGTTAGTTTATAGTTACATTTGCCCCAATATTCCCACCAAACGGTAATCACACAGGCGAATCCCCCGGCCGGGGGCCACTAGTGGTATAGGTAATATAGTCATCTCCGAAGACCTCGCCTCCATACGCCATTGAACCAGTTACCTAAATGAGGTCCATTCTATATAATTAAACGAAACAATAAGAAAGTCCGCTCATAGATATCTGCGTTTGCGCAATCCATAGCTCAGAATCGCCGGATGGTTTGATACCATCAGATCTCCGGCCCGTAACGTGTTGCCAAACTAAAAGGCTTGTGTTAGCTTGATTTACTGCGCTTTGACTATTATACACCGACTGGAACTAACAGCTTCATTCATCATTATAGTACAGATTTTTATTGAGCTACATATTGATTGGCTAATTAAAAAGTTGTAGAAATCATGACGTATTATTAGCAACACGCGAACTTCCTAAATCTACACAATTCTCACGGTGTGTTACATTTAGTGTGCATGTATGCATCATGCATTTAAAGGGTACTAAATAAGTTAAATGTGATATCTGATAGTACATCTTGACTTCACTATTAAAAATAAACATGAATAAAAGTGAAGTGAAAATAAAATTATGTGTTTATTTTATTTTATTACCAGTTACAGTTTCTTAATGACTGATAAGTCCAAAGTAGATAGTTGTGATGTGTCGATAGGTCGTTTAGATTTGAAATTTCAAATTAAGCTTTTGTCGTCGGGATAGGATAACAAATGTTATTGTTAAAAACGCATTTCAGCTGAAAAAAGTCACTTATTGTTGCACTTGTGCATTGCCGTGATTCGACTCACATTAGTTTTTACTGTAATCAGCATTATTTATGAATGAAAAACAGATCCTGTTAACATTTTTGTTATTGTAGTAAGAAGTGTGTAATGTAATTACATGCCTAATTCTCCCTTAACGACCTCAATGAAGTCATCCTATAATGACGCACGTTCGCTCATGAAATCGTGATGCTGGGGTAAATTGAATGATGCCTCTATTAATTGTATGCGGTAGTATTCCTGTGTCAAGGTTTGGGGTTTTATTTAACAAAGGCCTTATGGTTTCTATTATCTTTGGTAACGTCAATTATTACACATACCTAATTATAATCTACACCATCTGTAGAGCTACTGGCCCTAGTGAAGCCCTATTGTGCCCTAGACACATGGGCCTACTACTAGCCCTACACATACATAGCTGGGCTAGCACGAAAACTTTCGAAATAGTATCGAGGACGTATCGTTAAAAATGTATAGGAAATTGTAGTTCGAAACGTCGGGAAATCAAAAACTAAAAATATACCACATAAATATATATGTTTCGGGTAAATATAGTACACTTAAAATCCGTAAAAGTTGTTTTATTTCAAATGTATTTCAGTTTACTTCCGGTAGGAACGCTCATGTCATAGTACGCGCGGAATATGTCACAGCACTTTTTTGACGATACGTCCTCGGTACTTACTCGACGCTCGTGCTAGACATAGGGCCGGTTTCAATAATCTATCCCTAACAAGAGGAGGCCTATCTTGGTTACGTTACTTAGCATCCGCTGTTATTTTGGGTTATTTTAGGCTGATTAACAAAAATATCTAGGCAACAACGCTCTAGTAAGCCTATCTCTTCCTGAGGATAGGTTATTGAAACCGACTGATACTGAATCTGGAGAATGATAGTATGATTTTTTTTTTATTTTTTTTTTTCGTCTTTATTTAATTTGGGGCTTTTATCCTCATGGATACGTCAGCCCCATCGTATCTTATCCAGTATCTCACCCAACTACTTAAGATTAGGTAACAACAAGGTAAATTACAAGTAGGCAAGGAGGAGAAAAATGAAAGCTTAACCTAGTGTCTAATTATAATGAAAAAGAATCACTGCTCGGTTAATTTTACTAGAGTACACAACTTTTGAGCTAGTTTTGATGTTGGTTCTGCTAGAATGTTTTGTATTAATCCTACATTTTGATTATTGAGGTTGTATTCCTCAAACAGTGATTCCCTTTCAGCCCTGTTCTTGACACAATCCATCAGCATGTGTTGTACATCTTCTATTTTGTCACACGCACTGCAGTTAGGTGAACTAGTTTTTTTCATTAAGAAAGCAAACTTTGCCGATGGATAGTGTCCCGAACGAAGGCGTAGTGCAGTTTTGATATAGCTTCTATTCAGCTTACAATCGTCAAACCAAGGTACGTAAGTAGGTTCTCCTTGTATAGACTTATACCAGATCCCCTTGTCAATCGAAGCTGTATCAAAATACTGTTTCCATTGTTTAAAACATACTTTCTTATATTTAGGTATATATTCCGAATAACCCGGCAAATAATCGTACAGTTCCCCAACGCTCGCTGCTTCCTTTGCCACAAGGTCCGCCTTCTCGTTGCCTGAAAGGCATAGTATGATTTATGAAACCAAAACTGAATCGCGGGCGCTGCAGTTTTATTTAAGTCATTTTTTATTTATTTTCCTATTTTTTTTTGGTTTCATTGAAAAGGGCCACATAACACAAGAAAGAGGTACGAACAGATGTACTTAGTGACTTAGGTAGGTACTGACGTTCGGTAAAATTAGTTTGACCAAATACTATAGACACTATTAGTGGTGGTGTTCTCACGCTCACGCGTCCACTCCCTTATGTGCGAAACTTTGGAGAGTGTGCTCAGGAGCTGCATAAGCTCATACCGCCACCCACCTTCTTCCATCGGACATCCAGACGCACTGCGGGCTATACCACCCATTCTTGATTGATATTCCTAAATGTCACACAAAGCGCTACTCAACGTCCTTTATATTGCGGACAGCAAAAGAGTGGAACTCCCTCCCAGCGTCTGAATTTCCGAGTACTAATAATCCGTCCATCTTCAAAGAGCTCCACCGAGGTTCCTGTCTTAGCCCTTGGGCTTGATAGACCATTGAAAGTAAAAAAAAACTCAGAAGGAGTTCTGAATCGCAAATGATCGTTTTACGATGTATTGATCCTATCGAATTGATACGATTCTTGTTTTTTTTTTAAGAAATAAAAGATAGATCAATAAATCAATAGTAATCAAAATAAAACTTAATAGTCAAATAAGTTACTTCACTTCTTTAAAGTTCGCAAATTTAAAATTTTAGAGTACTCAAAAACAGTATTTTTTTATAAATTTGAATTAATATTTTGTATACCTCTTACTCTAATTCAGAGATCCTAAGATTTTTCGATCCGATCCTCCGTGCATTTGCATCGATCCGCCAACGAATAGAATGCTATTGTATCGATAAAAAAATCGAGTGAATCGTATTGCAGTGTATCGATCTATCTGAGTATCGGATGGGATCGAATAATAAATAAATAAATTATATTACAATTAAAATTGAAATAAAACTTGTGCATTACATTAATTATATTTGGCAGCACAACGACACTAATAATATAACAGATTTAGATTTCATTTGATTTCATAGTGAAAACCTACACATTTAAATTCCGAATAGCTAATTTAATAAAATTTTTTTTTGTAATATTTGTTATTAAAATAAATTAAATTTTTAATTGAATGTAATTGAACAAAAAATATTTGGTAACGTCACTATTTTTACTTTTTCAGAAAATGGGCACACTGGAGCTGTCATTTTACTGTATCTAATTACGAGTCCGAGTAGCTCGTTAGCTACGTACAAATTGTATCTAAATTGTACCCATCAGGAAATATAACTTGAATAAATATATCGTTAGTTAGTATTTAGCGTTTCCTTCGCACAAAACTAATTGTCCTAAAACATAAAACGAGTTATTAAGATGTATCACAAAAAAACAATAGCACTTTTTAGAGCAATATGGATATTCAATTTCAAAAAACCTTTTTTGTTCGGTGATCTATTTTTTATCGATCACTATTTGAAATTCAAATAAGTGTTACACACTTGCGCATATACAAGTAATATAAATTCTATATACAAGTATCTCAAAGCAGTTATTTCATAATAGAGATGATAATAATACTATACAAGTATGTGTACTCCACAAGTATCATTTAATTGTTATTAATTGATTTAATTATGTAATTGAGGTGAATATTAATATAAAGTTCAATTTTATTATTGAATTCCATTGGCTATAAGATATAATGCTATTACTAATAACATTATAGAAACATTTTAAAGAAATATATTTTCTTTCCACTGAACTTCGCAGCTAGGGCTATCAACCCCGCAAGTCTAGCGGGATCTCGGTATGGGCGGGATTGGAAGTTTTCAGTGATGCGGGATCTCGGTATAACGGGAAAAATAAAAAAGTAGTAAAATAAAAAGTGGACGAAAACAAGAAGAAAAACAAAGCTTTATTTAATGTAGATAGCTAATTATCAAATAAAGAAGAAAATATCATATCGTCACAAATTTTATAACATTTTGAAAGTGTTTTCGCAGGAAACACAACATTTCTAATGTACCTATATATGAATACTCCTTATCTTATTGGCTCCCAAAATGGTGGGGGATTTTGATATTTCGAGATCTCGGTATACCAGGGATTGGAAGCGCTTTTCGTAAAGTGGATTATTAAAACAATTATTTTATTAAATTATTAAAACCGTGTCTTTATTTTTTTAAGTTTCCTTTTGCTTTCCATCACTCTTTCAGTGTTTCCAAATTATCCAGTTTATAAGTTACTACCTCTAAATTTATAGATTAGATTAACTTAAGTACCTATGTTTGTAATATTGAAATATCTTATTATCAAGGTGAATGATTTATGATTTTTTAATTTTTGCATTTTTCAATGCTATTTTTATACTTATGATAAATTTTAAATAGAAAAATATTGGAATAAATTAACCGCTGAGCTACCGATACCGGTAGACAAGCGTTTTTCACTTGTGGCCGAGTTAATTTTTTCCAATATTTTTCTATTTAAAATTTATCATAAGGTGAATGATGTCTGTATAGTCACGGCAAAAGGTAAACGAAAACTAATGACATTTTAGGCTTTTCTGAGCTTTTCTACAAATACAGCTTAGATACATACCTACTTAAATGTTAAACGTCTTGTATGTGTTACCAGCCATAAGTAGAATAGCTACAATAAAATCTAGACACAAGATAACCAACATCCGGAGTAATTAAAGAGGTTTCTGCATATTTCAATGTAATTTAATTAAGCATGATGTCATGTTTAATGGAGTTGTACCTACCTACCATTTTCCTTAAAAAAAATAGCAAAAATCGAGTATTGTTTACTTATTTGCTCCTGAATTTGAGATATTGCTGCTTCAGTGGGTCTGTAGTAACTACAACTTTAAAAACAATTGGCACATCATACATTTTCGCGCCTCTGTTTATTCATAGAAACATAAACACCCACGATTAGATTTTGGTCCAGATGGATAGTGTGATTAAAATTATATAGAACGAAAGCTTAAATAAGCATATTATTATGTTTGGATGTTTTCTGCTCCTATTTACAGTAACAGCAAACAGGTAGTGATACTCAAATTCATATGAAATTGATGCCTGTTTGCTTGCAGTATCCAATAAAAGCTTATATTTCCTTACCTAAAGATTAATTAATGATAATTATTATTCACTCCTTTTTCATCTGGTTAGGTATATCATTAATTACTTAGTCTTTTATCTCAGTCGAATAAGTAATACTGTTGTTGTTGTAAATCGGTTAAAGCTTTTGAAAGTCAATTAAAGAAAAAGTAAAGTAAAGGATAATAATATGCTAATAAGCATTGCTAATTTGAACACATGGATACAGAAGTTTAATTAAAACCATTTTGGTATTCACGCAATACTTATTGTTTTTTTTAGTTAGCCTGGCTATTTTGAGACAGACACAGCTCGCAAATTTAAAAAAGGAATTATAATAATATTATAAAGTAATCTACAGCAGTAAAAAAGTCAAATATTTTTATTTAATTATACTTATAAATATGTACCTACAATCAAGGAACTTCCTGGTCGACCAGTATAGTGTTTTCGGGAAAATTTTATTTGAAAAGTAATAACGTTATTCAAATGAAACACTAATTTATGTTCTATTATTTGTGATATTAAACGTTTTCTATAAATCTAAAAACTACCGGGTCTACCGCGAATCGTCATTTGTTTTCTAACATGTTACATTCAGCTGTTACAAGTGATAATAAAGGTTCGAATAATATAACCTAACCTAACCTAACTCTACCTAAACGGAAGAACCCATGGTTCCTACCTATTAATTGCTTGCGGTCTTGCCGCTTTGTAACCTAATATCAAAGTTGCAATGGCAGAAGTTACTGCATCGGCAAAGAAGTCAATTACATTTCAAGTTCGAACCGTAATTTAATGCTTATGCAAGCCTTGCGTGCGAGCGAGTAGCCTTGGCCGTGAACGTGGACCTCACAGAAGGAAATTGACGAACAGAATCAAAGGTTTTGCATACCGACTAAATTGGATAACTTTTTATTGCGACATTTTATTTTTAAATAAAAATATAATCACTTCTTTAATGATTGAAGTTATTTTTAACCGACTTACCATGATTATCTTACAGTTGAGAACGTCTAAAATTTAAAAATGGGACGCCCTTGTGGGTACAAATCTGATGTAATGACGCTGATTGAGATATATAACATCCATTGATATTGAGCCGTCTTCAATAACATAACATAATAACATAGATTTATATTATTGGTCTCCGCGTTGCTTTATAGATACCGCCCTCGTTCATTTAGCTTTTGACCGATTGACTGCCTCTGACTCTGCCACAAACGGCTCAGTCTACTGTGACAATGGCATACGGAATCAACATCATCCCTAACAACCGAGTTAATTGGTTGAAGAAAAACGTTACCATTTGTGGTCACATTCTTTGATCCGTTGTTTGTATGAAGCGCATCTAGAGCATTGAAGAGTATCTAGTTGAAGCAAAGCGAAGACTAATGATAAATCTATGCATAACACAATAAAAAATATAAGCGCTGAATTAATACCTCGTCGCTTAATTAAAGTCAGTTAAAAATAAAGAGTATCTTTTCTAGTTACTTAGTATAGGTTAAGGTATTGTATTATTGATATTGATTGAACTTTGTCTCTGTCCTTTCCATTAAGTACCTACTGGAAACGGTTTTAATATATTTGAAAAAATATTACATTGATTACTTTTAGTAGTATATTCTAGTACACGCAATCACATAATGTATTATAACGTTTATAAAAAAAACTGAAATGACTTTTAAAAAGATAGAATAGATTTAATCCCGATATTCCTACGGGTACCACGCGGGTAAAAGTGAAAAGGCGGTAGCTCTCTAGTTTATTATACATTCAGACAGAAATAAGAAAAGCATATAAAGAACGACACATGTTTTTACTCTTTCACGGCAGGAAATATAGAACTTAATCAAACATTTGGCGACCTGTTTGGCGCAGGGGTACTAACCCCACCTTCTGTGCCAAAGGTCCCGGGTTCGATCCCCGGAAAAGACAAATATTTGTGGGCGTCTATTTGTCTTGATACTTAACGTGGGCTAGATAATTGGCGAGATTGTATGGAAATATATATATATATTTGAGACCCTAACATTTGAATAACGCTATTTATCTAATAGACGTCTATAGACGTTATTACAATAAAACATCTATTGTGTCTCGTTCACTGCCAGCGAAAGTGTATCTGTGCTCTTTAGTACTTTGTCGTAGTAATTATTGTGGCAATAAGTACAGAAAGTCAAAGACCATGTCACCTTAATGTAATAAAGTCCAAAAATATTATTGAACTCGACTGTACCGACATCATTCTCCTAAAACGTGTTTTCGAAAAGTAATAGGGTTAATTAATTATTATTCAAACTAGCTCACAACCGCGGTTTCGCCTGCGTGGTTCCCATTCCCGTGGAAACATCGGGATAAAGTAGCCTATGTTTATCTCCGTCCTTTTAACTAACTCTATGCCAAAAATCAAGTCGACTGGTTGCTCAGTAATTAGGGCGTGAAAAAAGGACAAACAAACACCCTTTCGCATTTATAATATTAAATATAAAAAACAAAATATCTATAAAAATAAAATATAAATATAAAGTTAGGATTAATTTGTGACAATCTATTTTTATTAAGTATTTTTTGAAACAACATTCCCTAAAAAACTCTACTGGTCTAAAGGCAGTTCCTCGATTGTACCCATTGTAAAAATTCCTTCGATTTACTCACGCAATTAAATAGCAAATTGATGTAGTTAAATGAAAAGAAATAAAATACTACAAAATGATAATAAGAAAATAGCTTTCAATGTAAGTAATTTATATTAATTGTGGAAGCTCCCATCAGAATTTATATGGCGACTCTCTCAACGCGACGGGTCTTATCGCCTTTTTATAGAACGCATGTGATAACATAAGACAAGTTTATTCATGGTTTATTCATTTTTTTTTTCATTTCATTCAGATGGGTTATTCTCTAAGCAAACATCCTTGATATTGATGGCTGAAACAGCGGAGATCGCCTCATTTTCAATACTATTTGACAGCTAATGTGACATTCAGTTATGACAACAGCGTCGATGTTTGCATAGAGAATTTTAATGAACTCGACTGTACCTACTCATACTCAGGTTACATCCAGACAGCCAAACATTTACAATATTAGTAAGATAGATAATAGAAAATTTCCGTTCTAAATATCATGGTTCTGACAGGAGTAGCGTCTATTCTTAGGCGTCACAATATTATCGGAGCATCAGCTCGCACCGCAAGAATGTAGTCCAGACTGCAACTGCTGGAAAGGGAATCTTCTCGAACCTGTTTCTCTTCATTGCCTTCTAGAGTACTGACAATCATATTTATAGAAAACTATTACTTTCAAGTATTACAAGTTTAGCACTGATACCTACTTGAATGATTTAGGAATTTGGAACTGTCAGCAAAAAAGTTCTTAAAGTTTATTAATTCCCTGTCAGTTTTGCAGTCTTCAGTACCTTAGTATTATTCAAAAAATGTAATGAAATATAGTTAAATAATAGTATTCGTTGCAAAACAATTGTATGATAACTTTCATGTACAAATTATTTTCTTTCAGAAAAGTAAAACCAAAACTTTAAACCTTATACTCGATAACGAAGATACTCATCAAGCTCTACCTACTCTTTTTTTTGTGCCATAAATATTACTTGAACAATCCTGAACCAACGACCTTCTCCTATAGATTTTATAGGTTTTTTTAGGTTATTACTTCTTTTTCATGTAAAAGATGCCTCAGACACGAGTAAAAATTAATTAAAATTCAACATGACTTCATACTTTTATTGCATTTTTATGCAGGTTATTATTTTGTGCCACGACGCTGCGAATGGTAGTTGGAAATAATAGTTTTTAGGGTTCTTCGACAGAAAACAAGGTTTCATTCTACTATATATCCTATCCTACCAATATGATTAATGCGAAAGTTTGTGAGGATGTTTGGATGTTTGTTACTTTTTCACGCAAAAACTACTGAAGCGATTTGGATGAAAAATGACACACAGATATATTAAGATAGCCTTGATTATAACATAGGCTTTTTTATCCTGATATTCCCAGGGGTACGGGAACCACTCGGGTGAAACCGCGGGTGGCCGCTAGTAATATTATAAATGCGAATGTATGTCAGTTTGTTTGTTACTCTTTCAAGTAGAAACTACTAAACCGATTTGGATCAAATTTCGCAGGCAGATAATTTGGATTGAATATAGGCTATTTTTATTCTGATATTTCCACGGGAACGGAAACCACGTGTGCTACATACTGCTACATAATAATAGTGCTACATAATATTTAGATTAAAATGTCATTATGCATGTAAATAGCTCTAAGTAGGCTGTTTTTATCATCATGTCTTCGCGTAAGGTATTCAATCACAAAATAAACCAAAAGTCGAGCCTTTTTTCTGCAACGATGTGCGTCATCTTATCTTCATAAGCTAAATTACCTGTCTAGATGACTTATTTAATCCAATCGGTTGACGGGTTCTGAAGAAGCCATCGCAAATCAAACATTTTAGGTTTTCGTTCATCAGGGAAGCCCAAAATGTTTGTGTTTTTTTGGAATACCTTCATTGTTCATGTTTTGGTTCAAGTTACTCTATTGTATGTACATCTTGATAGCCACGTGACAGCAATAAATACCTACATTTATTGATGTTCATAATATACTGAACGAATGCTTAAATTTTTATAAGTTTCGTCTAAGGATCATCTTTTACCGATAAGTCTTACCATTTAATGTAGGTATTGGATCATATACCTATATCAAAAGTACATTTTACTGACTTAGAAAACAAGCAGCTGTTATATTTTATGTACCTATATCTATAAATAGTCCATAGTACATTATGCAATCGTATTCCTTTTACAGAAACACCAATTCAGTGTTTTACAAAAGAACATAGTAGTGCAACTCGACACGCTCTCGTGGTTATTCACATATGACCTTTAGCGAACTGCCTGAGGATACGCCAGGAATCCTTGGAAAAATGGCCACTGGCACCTCGATGCCAATTTAAAACTATTCGCAAAGCTCACAGCTACATTTTTTTTAAACGACACTTATATTTATCTACTGGTTTTTTACGTTACGCTGCGTAATGGACAGCCCACCAACATAGGCTTTTAAGACATAATCATAGGATCAACTTGTTCACTACGACTTGTAATTGTATAACGAAGTATTATATTAACTAACCATTACGTTTGTATCGCGTTATGAAGCTAACAAAAAATATATCTCGTTCTCGCTATCGAGAATTGTGTTATTTTTTATGTTTAAACAGGGAAACTCTTACCGCCGGTTGCACCAAGTTTTTTTTTACGTTTAATATTCTTTTACAGGGTTTGTGGTTTGAAAATTTATGGGATTTGACAATTATGGCAAGCTTTCAGTTATAAGAATTCTTATAAAGATACGAATTCGTAAAATTTATTTTTGGTGCAACCGGCGGTTATCAATACTTAACATCCTTCATCAGGTATGATGAAAGATACCTGATGTTAAGTATTGATAAGGCTGAAGATGGAAGCGAGCCTCTTCGGGAATTTTCAAATACTGAGGAAGTGGCTTGGGTATCTAATATCTAACTGCCGGAACACAACGATGCTGAAAACATCATTGTTGTTAAAGCATCAGACTTAGATAAGATAATGGTAGCTAGCAAGGCGGACTTACAACAACTCCTTCCACCAACTAAACCGAATACAATATATACCCCCGCTAGGAATCGAACCCGGGACTCCGGATTTGATACCGGTGGTTGTTAACAATAGACCACAGAGGTGGTTGAAATTTTATATGCAGATTTAATTATCATTGGTTGTGTAAGTAGTTTATGAGTAATACAAACGTGATACTTTTTGTAGCTTACCTACTTACACGCTATTTTATGATTATGATTAAAGTTAAATGAATACAAACGATGATCAGACTGATCAGTTTTTTTCATTATCCAATTATCTACTTGCATTACTGTCATGCAACAAACAAAGGCTCTACAACTTTGTAAATTCATATAATTTTACACTACAATAGTTCTGAAAGAAGGCTAAAGATACTTAGACTGCCTGATAATAATAGTGATTGATGAACTTTTGATTGCTTCATTGTAAGAGATATTTTAAGATCTTTATCTACAAATGTAATAAAATAGTAACGAGGCCAAATTTGTAAATGAAATATTATTTAAAACATCCATTGCTTCAAATTTTGGGTAAGTTAGACAAATCGACACCGAGACGTATAGTTCTCTACGTGATGTTTCGTTACTCAGAGATTATGCAAAACTGAGAAATCGTCGAAACAACTCCCATTATCGCTGATTCACTGCTCTTCAATGCAAAACGTAGTGTTGTAAACATTATTTTAATTAACTGTCTTGTGGGATGGTACTATAAAGTTAAGTGGATGTCCTTGAGAGGGTTATAACCTCAAACTAGCCAGGGAGGATAAATTACTCTGCACTTAAGAAAGAAAAAATAAGTGAAAACCGCATTTATGGTAACGCGATAGAATAATAGTGGGAACACGTCAACTTATTTTTTGTACGTTTATAAAAAATGTTCATTTACCCTTCTTTTTCTGGCTTTATCTGTCTTGTCCATGATTCCAATTTGCCATAAGAGAATAAGTCCAGTCATATTAGGGGTTTCACTTCGGAATGAGAGAGGACAAGCTGTAAACTAGTATACGCTTGCATTTTGGTTTCAGCTTTTTAAAAGTTGTCTCAAACGTCTCATAAAATCTGGTCTTTGCGCCGTCAGCTATTTGATGCCAAAGGTCATAAAAATCAGTTTCTCGTGATTATCTCGGTTCCTAGAGCTTCAATGATGTTAACATTTATATAATAATTGTAAAGCACAGAATTTGTGACCAAATTTTTTTTTTTTTCTTTCGCCCCACCCTCTTTGAGATAGAAGGCAAAGAGCCCGCAGCAACCAACCCCAAACCTAGGATTCTAAATCATGCCCTAACCATTTTTGAATCTGGTAACAAATACAATTCATAATTATGCTAATGAGCTGCCGCACCCTCAGGGCAGATTTCTTGTAGAAATCCGGTAGAAAAAAAAAAACGGTCAAGTGCAGTCCGTCGTTATGTGGGGTCACTTTTGTCACCCGATTTAAAAAGAGGAATAAGCTTACTCGTCGTCGTCGTCGTCTCAGCCACATAACACCCACTGCTGGGTATAGGTCTCCCCCAAAGGGAGGGTTTGCCATAATCGCCACGCTTGGCAGGCGGGTTGGCGATCGCAGTATGGCCAAGTTTGTAGGAGACGCTGCTGCCCGTCTCCTGAAGGCTGAATCCCTTAGTCGCCTTTTACGGTCTAGCAGGATAATAAAACAGCCGGAGGCGACTCCCGGGCTTCCCTGAACTGTCCTCTAACGCCGAGCGTACTGAATTTTCTTCTTTGCGGGCGGAGTGGTCTCTCAGCTTCAGCTATTCACACCTATTGTAAATAAATCCCTTATTATGTGGAAGAGCCCAGAAATAATACTTGTAATGTAATTAATTAGTTATAACAAAATCCCAATCAAAGAGAATGGTATTCAAACGTTCAATATAAGTAAATCCATTAGCCAGTGCCACCTGTCAGCCATTTTTTATCTATCACCCCAGCCGATGCGTTCCTTTATTTTAAAATGCAAATCTGTGTAGATATATAATACTTGTATGGTGTAAGATGGCAAAAATCAGATCGCAAGCTGATGCTACCTCCGAATTCTGAAAACCTGTAAGGTTGACAAGATACAAAGGCTTCCGAAACATGTTTATATATCGTAATGAAAGCAATTAAAAAATGGCTGATGTCGCCAGACATACAGCCATAAAAAAACACGACATTACAGTAAGTATTTTTTTTAAACATATGGTCACAAATGCTGTGCTTTTACTATTATTTATTTAACTATTATATAAATGTTAACATCATTGGAGCTATAGGAACCGCGATAAATGCGATTTTAATGACCTTTGACATCGAATAGCTATCGCAAAGACCAGGGGTGCGATTGCGTAAGGTAATCGTATTCCTTTGACAGTTCTTATTCAATTCTGCAATTTGTATGGCATGACATTTAATATGATACAATTTGAACTGTCAAATGAATACGATTGACTTTACGCAATCGCCTAGCAGATTTTATGAGTATTTTAAGACAATTTTTAGAATACCAAAATAAAGGTGTATACGAGTTTACAGCTTGTGCTATCTCATTCCGAGATTGACCTAATTTATTAGCTTAAATGACTGGACTTAATATAAACTTTCAAATCGGAAAGTGAAAAAATAAGTAATAACTCACAGAACAAAAGAAAAAGTCTCTTTGTTCTGTGGTAATACCTAAGACAAAGATGTCCATTTTGTAATTACAAAAACCTACCAACCGCATTGAGAATCTCATCCTTTTGGAAGTCGGTTAAAAACAAATAGCTATAACAAATAATTAATATATTGTAAAAGATATATTGTCACCAAAAAATATTACGTTTTACTTTTAAGGCGCTAAACGACTAAAGCGAGATAGCAATAAGAAAACGATGCACGCGGCGAGACCGTTTTGGCAGATTAAGCGAAAAAATCACAAAATCTATTCATAGTCATAGTAGTAAATACCTAACTATAGCGATTAAATAGAAATGCTTTTATACGTTGGTAAATATTATCTGTGTCAATAAATGAATTCGTCATTTGCTTGCAAGAAACCGGTGTCCAGAGAACAATGGAGTATCTAATGTGTCTCATAACTCGGGGCCTGAGAGGTAAAACCAATTTCCAATAGTATAACGTGTTATGAGAATAAAATTCAATTTTCGTATTTTTAAGTGGTCTTTCGAAAAGAAAAAGTGTCGAGGTAAAATCATTTTTCTGGTTTTTTGCAAATATATATAAAGGTATGACGAAATTTATGTCTTATTACCAGATTTGTAACAACTCAAGCCGTCCTACAAATTAATATCAAAAGTTCATATTTTTCCGAGTGTCGTCTGCTAATGTAAATGTAATAATAATACTAATGTATTTTATGATTTTGTAATTTTTGCATTTTTCAATGCTATTTTTATACTTATGGTAAATTTTAAATAGAAAAATATTGGAAAAAATTTACTCGGCCACAAGTGAATTCTCAGACGGGAAAGAGCATTGGACCGGATTTCCAAAGGTCGCGGGTTCGATTCCCGTCTGAGAATTCACTTGTGGCCGAGTTAATTTTTTCCAATATTTTTCTATTTAAAATTTACCATAAATACTAATGTACTTAATAATAATACTCATCCTAATCCTGACCCTAACTTATATTATAAATGCGAAAGTGTGTATGTGTGTCCTTCCTTCACGCCGTAACTAAGCAACCGATCGACTTGATTTTTGGCATACCTAGTTGAAAGGACGAAGAGTAACATAGGCTGCTTTTTATCCATATTTCTACGGAATCGAAGAACCACGCGGGTGAAACCGCGGCCGGAAGCTAGCGGATAATGCAAATAAAAATTGTATCTTAACAAAAATATATGATAAATTTTAAATAGAAAAATATTGGAAAAATTAACTCGGCCACAAGTGAATCTCGATTCCCGTCTGAGAATTCACTTGTGGCCAAGTTAATTTTTTCCAATATTTTTCTATTTAAAATTTACCATAAGTATAAAAATAGCATTGAAAAATGCAAAAATTACAAAATCATAAAAATATATGAACTAGCATATTGTTAGTCAACGTGACTTCGATATTCCTGCTCAGAGTACCTTAAAGGTAATTGAAATTTCAACAACCCTTGCAATCCTGTCCACTTAAATGAAGATTGTTATGATTATAGACATAGTATGGAATGTGAGTATGGTTGCAGTTTAAAATGCTTAAATTATGCAAGTAAGCAATATACTCCATCGCTTCCCTATTTGGAGTGATTTCACATATTATTAGGTTTAGATCCGTTTTCACAGTGCTCTGAAAATTGTAGTACCTTTGCCATATCATTGAAGGCTTATTTTAAACATTTCTGTTTCTGTATTTTTTGATGATCAATGATCAATTTAAAACGAGAGAGGAGAGAGAAAAATATATCTGACCAAAAAATCTAGAATGATAAAAGATCAGCATTTTAATCGTCGATCTCACCACATATCCTTCTTAGTAATAAACGTGGTATAAATCGACACCTAGGAATAAAACTGACACTTTATTCGCTTAAAAGAAGTGAGAGACAACATTAGACTTAAACCTAGGTGTGACTTTATTCCAAGTTTATTAATAAGTCCGATGGGCTTAGATCAACTTTTGATAGATTGCCAAATATGTCAATCTGCCTGGAGTTGTTTTAAATACTTGTAACTTCTTAGTAGGTAAACACTCTTATTGCGTTAATTAAAATATTTTTTTTTTATCTTGCAGATTTGGGAGTTAGTTGAGTAGGAAGATGGTTTTATTATAAGGGAGACTCATCGTTTTATTTCAAAATGGTGCCATCGCCATTAAAATGTCTATTGATGCTTTCAATGCTGATGACAATAAGAGGAGCAGATCTTGGCATCAATAATACTGGTAAGTACTATAAGGGCCGTTTTTGTTAATGCTCCGATAAAAGTGATTCCTCTGATATCGTATAGGCCATGGCACATTATACCTTTATTATTAAACTGAGTTAAACGGATAAAATCTAAATTAATTAGCATTTTTAGGGTTAGGGTAGATGTATACTGTATGCCGCTTTAGGGTTTTTACACAAAAATAAAAAAATATGAATTAATCCCCCATACATGGAACTGACACTAAAAATTTTTTTTTTCATCAAACCTATACGTGTGTGCTATCTATAGATAGGTCTTTAAAAATTACATTGAGGTTTCTAAAACGATTTTTTCTCAAAGTCAACCGTTTGAAAGATGTTCACTTCCAAAGTGGTAAAATGTAAGAAAGAGAAAAATTTAAAAAAAATATATGCTGTAGATCTTAATAAAAACTTTCAACGAAAATTGGTTTGAACGAAATACGGTTGTCAGTTTTAGAAATATAGCATTTTTCCCGAAGAGATTTGAAACAATTTTTTTTTTTTATCAAACCTATACTTGAGGCGTATCTATAGATAGGTCTATAAAAATTACATTGAAGTTCCTTTTACAGTTTTTTCTCAAAATCAACCGTTTGAAAGATATACACTTCCAAAGTGGTAAATGTCACAGGCACTTTATTCCAAAACCATGAGGATTATACAGTTGAAACTTGGTCGGTAGATGTATTCTGTAAACCGCTTTACGGTTTTTACACAAAAATAAAAAAATATAGGAATTAAGGGAAAGAAATTTTTTTTCATCAAACCTATAAGTGTGGGGTATCTATAGATAGGTCTTTAAAAATTGCATTGAGGTACCTAAAACAGTTTTTTCTCAAAGCCAACCGCTTGAATGATATACACTTTCAAAGTGAAAAAATGTGTCCCCCCTCTAACTTTTAAAATAAGAAAGTGAAAAATCTAAAAAAAATATGCTGTAGACCTTTATAAATACTTTCCACGAAAATTAGTTTGAACGAAATATAATATGCAGTTTCAGAGCTATAGCACATATACCAAAATATAACTTTGTCATTCATACAGACACTATGAAAAACAAAGTTATTTTTGCAGGCGAAAAAATATAGTGGCATTTTGGGTAGGTAGGTGTATTTAATATAACAATAGAAACTTTATTGCACACGATATAAAAACAAACACATACAGAGAAAACACACAATAGGCGGTCTTATTGCTACATAGCAAGCTCTTCCAGGCAACCTTGGGTGAGAGACGAAACCCTTCATGTGCGAGTTCGACTTGCATTTGGCCGATTTTCTCTTTTTCTCTTTTTCGTCATCGAATGCAGTTGGCATTAAAGGAAAATTCATTTTTAGTTTACATTCAGTCATTAAAATTCAGTCAGTTGTTTGAAGTTAAAATAGATATAACGATTTTTAAATACGTCTAGCGCTAAATGTGTTTATTTTTTATATATTCAATGTTCCTTTTTTTACATGACTATTTAAAATTTAATCAGGACACAGGGTGTATTCTATTACCTATTTCATGAAAAAAAAAAATGTCTTTATCTCATAAAGTAAAACTCTCACAATAAGTTGTTGTTCTTAGTTAGGCTCAGGAGCTCTATTTTTTTTCTCACTCGTCTCGAGTCGAGCCCTTAGTTACTGCTGATTTTAGTTCGATATTTGAATTTTCATATTTTTGAATCGCTCAATCGCAACGAGTCGCCACTCGTAGCATTCGAGCGAAACAAAGTGAGTCGCATGCGTCATAACAATGTCTTACGAGCGATTAAAATATAGAGCCCTGGAAAATGCATACTGAAAATGAAAACTACTATGTTGTATTTTAGGTGTATCTACAAAAGAAGACCAGGGTCGCAGAGCAAACAAACGTCAAGTCAAATTGTACTCTGGCGTTAGACCAACCCCAATCATTTGTAAGGATGAAGGTTTCCAAGAAGATCCTGTGGAATGTAGCGTTTTCCATCGATGTTTGAAATCGGGAAAGGGAAGATTCGTCTCTTTTCGAGTTAGTATGACAGACTTCTTAAAGCGCTTTTATAAATTAAGCGTTGATGCTTGCTTCTAATTGTATTTGACTCTATTAAGTAATGATAACTAACCTATTGACTTATTCAGTTTCAGTGCAGCCCTGGAACAATTTATGATCCAGATTCAGGAATTTGTAACCATCCTGAAAGAACAACAAGAGTCAGCTGTGGTGGAAAAAATACTAGATCTATTAAGCAAGATATTGAAACTGAAATCAATCGGGAAATACCAAAACCAATAAGCACCAAAAATCCCATTTACACCGAAAAAAAAAATAATGAAATCTCTCCTACACTAAAACCATCTTATTCTCAAAAAGAAACACCAAATAATGACACCAAATATTCATGGCAGTCTGTCGATAAACAAAGTTTAGAAACCAGCATCTTTCCACATTTATCAACGCAATCCACTTCAGCTTCAGCTAATATGAGATCAACAACTTCTACAAGCATATCTTTTAATAACCATCGAGCTGCTCCTAAAACTGGAGAAGTTTGTGTGACGGATGGATTTATGGGTGATAGCGAAAATTGTCGTAAATTTTATAGATGTGTTGGAAATCAACGAGGTGGATTTATAAGGTATGAATTTTTGTGTAGTGACCCAACAATATGGGATGAAGATAAAGGAGCCTGTAATCATGCCTGGAATGTTAAAATAAGACGTTGTGGCAGAGGCAACGTTTTTGAAAATGATGTAAAATCTGACGATGAAGTTTATATTTTAAAATTAAACAAAACAGATGGAGCTGTAATTGACACGCCTATGAATACACAAACGCAGATTCAAATAAATTATGGTTCAAATATAACTCAAACACAATCTCAAATAAGTAACGGGACAGTTAAACAAAACCAAACGCAAATAAACTACAGCAATAGCTCAGAAACTAAGCAAAATCAAACACAAATAAGTTACGGAAGTGCTATTAGTCAAAGTCAGAGTCAAATTAATTACGGTACTAAGGGAACTCAAACACAATTACAAATTGACCATCTAAATGATTCTAGTCAAATTCAGAATCAAGTTGCTGAATCAACAAGTTCTACTACTACAACCATGCCAAATCATGTTAGTACCACAGCTAATATAGCTCCTTCTCGTAATGAATGCACTGAAAGCGGATTTGTTGGTGACAGTAAAGATTGTAAAAAGTTCTATCGATGTGTTGATAATGGAAAGGGTAGTTATACGCGATATGATTTTTCTTGTGGTGAAGGTACTGTTTGGGATCCTAATTTGGAATCTTGTAATCATGCATGGGCTGTTAAGGAATGTGGTGGCAAAGTATCCCCAGAGACATCTTCCACACACACAGCACAAAGTTCTATTGCAACAAGTTCAAGTACAACAGTATCACCAACAACTTCATCTACTCAAAATTATTATACTCCTGATGAGCCAATCACAGAGGAAGAGAATGAAATATCTTATGGAAACCAACAGCTATCTTCTTCTAGTAGTAAGCCGATTTCCCCTATGACTACGGTATCAACACAACCAACTAATGACAATCAGTGTAAATCGAGCGGTTTCATAGGTGATAATAATAATTGTAAGAAATTTTATAGATGTGTTGACAGCGGAAATGGGCAATATACTCGATATGAATTTAGTTGCGGTGAAGGCACCGTATGGGATTCCAAAATAGAAGCATGTAATCATGCGTGGGCAGTTGAGAGATGTGGTGGTAATCAAATAAACGAGATAGAAAAAGAAGAAACCACAACTACCAAAGCGACCCAAGCCACCATTATACCTTCATCCTCAACTACTCAAGTTTTGCAGCAAAACGATGACTATGACACAGGCTATGGTGCACCCCAAGATGCATCAACATCAGGAACAGTTATCAGTCTGACAACTGTAACGACAACAGAGATTACAACAACTACAACCACAACTGAAATATCACATAATAATCAAGAGTTAGATGCAGACGATGTATGCAAAACTAGCGGCTTCATAGGTGACAGTAAAGATTGCAAAAAATTCTATAGATGTGTTGATAATGAAAATGGGTCATACACAAGATACGAATTTTCTTGTGGAGATGGTACTGTCTGGGATCCCAAAAATCAAATTTGTAATCATGCTTGGGCAGTCGAAAAATGTGGTGGAATTGATACAAATGAAATAGAAACAACGTCTCAAAAAGATTTTTTAAATACAACACTGTTCACCACAACTACAATGCAAAATTTAATAACTGAAGATGTGAACGATGTGGGATACGGACAGGAAAGTAACGCACCTCTACCATCTAGTACTTCACCGGAATCTCAACATACCCACAGCGATTTATGCACATCGAGTGGTTTTATGGGTGACAAAAATGATTGTAAAAAGTTTTACAGGTGCGTAGATAACGGCAACGGAGGTTTTACGAAGTACGAATTCACGTGTGGAGAGGGCACTGTTTGGGATTCTAAAATTGAAGCTTGCAATCACGCATGGGCGGTAGAAAAATGTGGAAGCAGTGGACAGTCAGAAACTACGTCACAGGCACATCCTACTTTGAATGATCAGGATACTCAAGGTGGATATCCTATACAGAACGAAGAATATAGTGAAAAACCGCAGGAATCTACAATGCCAAGTGTTACCACTTCTTCTACGAGTAGTACTACGAGTAATAAATGTCAGTTGAGCGGTTTTATGGCCGATTCTGGAGATTGTAAAAAGTTTTATCGATGCGTTGATGACGGTCAAGGTGGTTTTATCCAGTACGAATTTACTTGCGGGGAAGGAACCTTGTGGGATCAAAGTATAGAATCTTGCAATCATGCATGGGCTGTAAATAGTTGCAACCAGTCAGACAGTTATAATAGTACAAATAATATCGAACCTGTATCTACGGAAGGGAGTGTGGAATCAGAAAATCAAGGAAATAACAATCAACAGCCTGTAATGGATAGCTCCACCCAGACTAGTTCTACTGGCAAGCCATCTGGGAACATTTGTAAACAAGAAGGCTTTTATGGAGATGAAACTAATTGTAAAAAATTCTTTCGATGTGTAGATAATGGTCAAGGTGGCTATACGAAATACGATTTCACATGTGGTGAAGGTACGGTCTGGGACCAAGAAATTAAAGCATGTGATCACGAATCTTCTGACAAATCCTGTAAATCAGCTGGTTCTACCTCTCCAACAAAAAAACCAGAGAGTCAAAATGATGAATACCCAGAAAGCACTACTGAGCACTTGCCGGCTACTTCGAGCGAGCAAAATAATAAACCTGGAGTATCACCTTCATCAGGTGACAAATGTGAGGAAGATGGTTTCTTTGGAGATTCAAAAAACTGTAAGAAGTTTTATCGCTGTGTAGATAACGGCAAAGGTACTTACACAAAATTCGAATTTACTTGTGGTGAAGGCACAGTCTGGGTACAGGAGATACAAGCTTGTGATCATGATAACGGTAACAGAAGCTGCGTTAGTGGAGACAACTCAATACCATCACAACAAATAGATCAATCAGAGTCTTCTACTCAAAGTAGTTCACAATCCCAAGGAACTGATAAAGAAAATACTGAAATCAACACACAAAGCTCTGCTCAACCTTCTGGTGAATGTAATTCAGAAGGTTTTTATGGAAACAAAAACGACTGTACAAAATTTTATCGTTGTGTTGACAATGGACAAGGTAGTTTTACAAAATATGATTTCACATGTGGAGAGGGTACTGCTTGGGATTCCGATTTACAAACATGTAACCACATTAGTGAAGTTAGCAAATGCAAAACTTCAAATCAACAGGAAAATCAAATAATGCACGATGAAGACGCATCGCACACTACAGAATCTACCAGTACTACGAAAGGAAGTTCCTCTAGTGAGAGTTCCAACTCGAGTGATGATGTTTGCAAGCAAGAAGGTTACTACGGTAATACTAAAGATTGCACTAAATTTTATAGATGTGTTGATAATGGAAAAGGTGGATATACAAAATACTATTTTGATTGTGGTGAGGGAACCATTTGGGATCAGGATATAACAACTTGTAACCATCCTTACGACGTAGCTAACCCATCTTGTAAGAGTAATAGTGGAGAATCTTCTTCTACAGAAACTTCTTCAACTACAAGTGCAACGTCAGAAACCACCAGTAATAATGGAAATCAAAATTGTTCCCAAGATAATTCCAGTAATAAGCCTCAGAATCAAAACATTAAATGTGAAAAGGCAGGATTTTATGCAGACCCTAATGATTGTAAGAAATTTTACAGGTGTGTGGACTGGGATGGCAATGGTGAAAAATTTTCCGTATATCATTTTGATTGTGGAGAAGGTACCATCTGGGATCCTCAACTTGATACTTGTAACCATGAAGACTCTGTTTACCCACCACGTAACTGTAGTGGTACTCAAAGTCAAGGTGAAAGTAATGTCCAAGAAAACACGACAACAGAAAAAACTACCACACAACAAAGTACATCGTCTACAACGGAACTCACAAGTACGATAAAAACCACCCAACAATCGAGTTCTAGTGAGCAGACAACACAAGAATCTTCAACGACTGAACAATCTACAACTCAATCAACTTCAACTTCAAGCGAACCTACAACAGAGCAGTCAAACAATGAGTTAACTACTTCAACGCAACAAACTACACTAGAAGTGGTTACTACTACTGAGCAGACCACTCAATCTAGTGAAAATACAACAACTCAACAGTCTACTACAAGTGAGATAACCACCACTCAGGGATCAAACACTAGTGAAATGACTACTACTCAACAACCAACTACAAGTCAAATTACTACGACCCAACAAACGACTACAAACCAACAAACTACGACAGAAGAATCGACCACAGAACAATCCACTACCGAACCATCCACTACCAATCAATCCAATACCGAACAATACACTACCAATCAATCCAATCCCGAACTACCCACTACAGAGCAATTTACAGATTCTGAAAACTCTACGGCGCAAATAACTACTACCGAACAGCAGATGACAACTACTGAACAACCTGCTTCTACGACGCAGCAAATTGAACAGCTAACGACAGAACAGCAGACAACGGACAACTTAGGTACTACCACTGAAAGTAC
The DNA here is from genome assembly GCA_910589605.1 of Chrysoteuchia culmella. Classification (NCBI taxonomy): domain Eukaryota; kingdom Metazoa; phylum Arthropoda; class Insecta; order Lepidoptera; family Crambidae; genus Chrysoteuchia; species Chrysoteuchia culmella. Next base: position 11,624,711 of record OU342650.1, on the reverse strand, counting down.
CACTGAAGGTGCCACTCAAGGTACAACAACAATGACTGATAGTGATGGTTCATCCACTACAGAAAGTGGTCAAGGAACGACCTCAGGAGAAACATCAAACAAAGACTGCCCTGACACTGAAGAAGATCAATATCTTTACGTCTGTCCAACTTCATTTAGGAGGCATCCGAAGTACTGTAATATGTTTTATCAGTGTACAGAAGATGATGATAGCCATGAAACAAAAATAGCAACATTCACTTGTCCAAACAATACAATTTATGATGAAAGTAAGATACAATGCGTCGAAGAGGATAAAGCTGATAAAAAATGTGACGGGCAGAAAGCCCGGAGCTACAGAGTTAAGCGACTAAACTCTTATTCGAAGGATCCGGTAAGTTATTGTAACTTTTTTTTTATTGATAAGTATTACAATAGAAACATAAATAGATTGAATCTCTTTTCCTTGCTAATCGAATCGCTTTTCAAGTTAAGAGTAAGGTTTTATAACCCGACCCTTAACTTGAAAATCCTCATATGTATATATACACACTGAAATAAAATAACTTGTTCTTGCACATTTAGATTACTTATATATTACATGGTTATAAGTTGAGTTTAGTAGTTTTTTGGATTTTTCGTCGTTTCGGTAGACAGGTCACGGGATGACCCCGGAGTGAATGCTGTTTGTTTTATTACAATAAACAAACATAATATTTAGTAATAATGATAGGTATTCAGTAGTAAGTTTTATAACGAAACTTGTGCTTTGTTAAAGATAATTGACAAACTAATAATTTGTTTTTGTAAATAAATACTTATAGTTGTTTACTTTGTTAGACAAATATTTTTCAAGTAGGTGAATTGAACCCACGGGACCTCTGCGCAGATGGCATGTATACATCCATATACTTGCGCCAAGTAGGTCCTCAATTAATAATAAAACATTAAACAAGTTGGTTACAGTGTAATAAATAATAATCATATTTTCTTACACTTTAGTAACAAAATGTAACATGTTTTGTCATAGTTTAATAATCTACTTTTGAATTAATTTTCCATTTAAATTTCTTTCTAGATTCATGGAGACCAGGACACGCACAAGTGTTCCAACGCTGGGAATTACCAATATGAGAAGCATAATGAATGCTCTATAGTTTTCCTTAAATGCTCGCAAGCCAAATCAGGGAAATTACGAGGATATGTCTACCAATGTCCCGAAGGCTATGTTTTCTGGTCAGTTAGTAAGAAATGCGAGAAAAGAGTGAACATGAAATTCTGCCAGGAATCTTCAAACAAGAATTGGTCTAACAGATGGGAGATACCAGTTGAGAGGAAAAATATAGCAAAGTGAACAAAAGTAATGTAAAAATGTGACTGAAGTGAAGTGAAAAACTAATAAAATAGTTTTCGACATCATTCTCCAATTGAAATCAAATCCGGATATGCTGATCCGTACTTGCATTACCAAGTGATACATCTCAATTCTTTCACGAACATTCTTAACATACAGCGATTTTTGCAGCTTTATAAACATCGTGTTTTTTTTTTATTCTGCGCACGTTTGGATCTACCCTTATAAAATTAAATTGGGTTAAATATCGCATTATGATGATTATAATAGAACTGCAGCTACACTGACTGTTCAGAATTGATACCTTACGACCACGTGTTTTCTGATTGACCAACTACTTATGTAGGTATACACAACTAGTTGTGTCACCCCCGTTTCCACTGGCAAAACATGTACAAGAAAACAAGTTCAATTTAATACATAGAAAATATGTCATAATGCGTTCCAAATCGCACTATTGACATTTTTGTTACATTTTATTCTTATTTTAAATAGCTTTGATTTAATTATAATACTCCGTTTTGGTTTTATTATATTATTTTAGTTCATTTAATCATAAATACAATAACAATAAGATTAAACTATTTGTTATAAGAATTTTATATTAGGCTGGGTGAGATTTCACAACCTATAACAATTAAAACGATTGGGTATAATGTTGTCATTGACATGAGATACAAGACAAAGACAATTTAAAAATAAAGGTTTATACCACGTTCCGAAGTTCACTCATAGGTTGTGAAATTATAGTTAGTTGTTCAATCATAGGTTATTGTTTTTATGATTCAACAAAGTAAAATAATATAATAAAACCAAAACGGAGTATTATAATTAATTCAAAGCTATTTAAAATAAGTATAAAATGTAACAAAAAAGACAATAGTGCGTTTCGGCACGCATTATGACATATTTTTAGTTATTAAATTAAAAAAGTATTCATTTCAATTTTTTCTACGTGTTACTACGTAAATTACGTTTAGTTAAAGAAGTGAAAATTTTAATTACCCATAATTACGCTGTTTAAAGATTTTTATCAAAAATTTGTGAGATGATCTCGAAAGTTGTAATTCTAGTTAGGAAGGAGGATGAGAAAGGATGAGGAAGGTTATTTTAGTTATTATAGGAATAAGTAACTTAAAATTGGAATTTTAATTCAGTACAGTAATTCGACAGGTGCCAAAGTCACTTTGTAAAAATAATCCTACTTCAAACTGTTTTTCGTAATGATTTGCGCCTTTCCAGTTCCAGTTCAGTAAGTATTGATTCCATTCACGGACACAAATTCAATATTATAATTATATCTTCATTTTAATTCAGCATTATTTTCTCAAAGTGACAACCTGTCAAATCACTCTACTAAATTAAAAATACTATAACTTTATTTGTACATTTTATTTTCGAATACAAATATGACGAGTTACTTTTGTAATAGTTAGCGTGATATGAGTCAATAATCTTAAACGATGAACAATATTACGTGATAAATGCATACTAACGTTTCTACATCTGTTTGTGTAGGTTTTGCTCAATATTCATGAGTGTATAAACATGATAAATTCATAACCATAACCAGCCAGCCTTTAATTAGTTAAAATTGAGCAATCATTTCTAACTTATTTACAATTGTTATTCTCGTCATCTAGTCTAAATATTTTATCTGTGACAATGCTTACTGCTGCCATAATTTTTAAGTTGTGACCATCGATCTTTTTTATAAGAAAAAAGTATCTTTTGTCTTGTGACCAAAATATTGTCAACAAACCAATATTTTGAGCACGACATAAATTTAGTCTAAGTACTTAGTAAATGTAATAAAATTATACAATTTCACATTGTTTCTCTTATCAACCCTCTAGTTAAAAATAATAACCAAAAATTATAAAACAAAAATTTATTGGAAGAAAATCACATGAATTGTCAGTTAAAACTAAAGTATATTTAATTACAGTTACCTATAGCAAAATAACGTCAATCCCATGGCAAGAAGATAAAACTCCTTTACAAAATATTGAAAGTTCAGATATAATGAAATCTGTTAGTGATTCTTGACTGTTGTGTGCTAAGTTACTAAAAATAGTCCCTAAAAATGCATGACATGGAGTAACAGATGCTATTATATTTCCTTTTAAATCTATCGCTAGTTGACTAAAGTTCTCAGTATCATTCACAGAAACATCTTGTTTTATCAAAAAAAATCTAGAATTTGTTTCTGGTTCCTGCTTTTCCGTCATAATATCGGTGATTGGCAAATTTTTATTTCTTTTAGTGATTGACGGTAAAACATGTTTCCGTTTCCTTGCTATTACTTTCGGCTCCTCTTTGAATGAATAACTGGACTTCTCTGAAGCAAAAGGCTTATTTAGAAACAAAAAGTCCAAAAACTTGGGTAATAGGGAAATTTCATTCGTGTCATTAGTAGTCGAAGAATGAATATTTTTTTTGGTGCTTTCTGCATCAGATTTTTGTATCATTTTTTCTTTTTTGTTAAGAGTTCTGATAACTGGTGGATAACGTGTTGTATTATTAGAATTTATTTCCTGTGCAATTTCACTCCCGTGTTTGTTTTCAAGCTCAATATCAATGTTAGTATTGTTTAATTTATTACTTTGTAGGTGATTGATGTCTTTAGGTTGACTATCTGCTACTACTACATCGTTTCTACTCTCTGCTTCTTCTAAACTTTGTTCAGTTGATGCAAGATCTCCACTTTCACGTTCTAATGCATCTATTATATCACGAATATTATTCACTTTTTTCTTAAGACCATGATGAAGCTTCTTTTGGTCTATTGGAGCCTTTTTAGATATATGAGGATAATTACGAAGAATATCTTGCAACTTTTCAATATAAATAGCATTTGGAGACCTAGGTGTAAGAATGATTGGATTAAAGGTTATTCCACCTTTTTCCCAAATAGATACTGCTCTCGCCAGAAACTCTATGAATTGATTTGGCAGAGTTTTCCAATTATTTCCTAATGGAGAGTTTTCCATATATTTTGTTAATGCTATATGTTCAATGATAATGTTGCTTTCTGCGACATCATGTACGTTTTTGTTGGTCCAGAGCGAATTAAAAGCTATTTCATTGTTTTCTTCAGCGCTAATAACATTATTATCCACATTTGTGTCGTTTGTGATAATGATAAGTTTGTACTTGTAATCAGGATATTTTTCAGCTATTATCTCAATGTAAGGTATATAACCATTAAATTCAACATCCTTATTATTTTCAAAGAATAAATGCATGTAAACACTATTTAGTTCAGGATTTTGATTTGATCTTTCGTTAGTATCTGTCACATTATTTCTAGATCTAGTTCTTATCCCTCTGAAATTATCTGTAGGTAATGCAAGAGCTGCTATGCTATTATAAATAATGAGAGTCACGATGGCGATCATGCCTAGTGCAATCCACCAATAGGTTAGAGAAGTCGTCCAATGCTCTGAAACAAAAGAAATTAGGGGAAAATATATTATTAGGATACTGGAAAGTTCAATGTATGGCGAACGGACCTAAATTGTACTACTTTTTTAACATTTATGATATGAACACTTGATTAATTTGTCAATCACTCCAATTATATAGCCTAAGCTAAGTTACAGACATGATGACAAACCGAACCTGCGATCACTAAGAATAATCTAGCCTATTACATGCACCATACACCATAAAGGTCGTAAAATACTTAAATAAAAAATGTTAATAGATCAAAGATTCAGTTCCTTAGGCCTTGTTGGACCAAAATTTATTGTTTAAAGTTCATTTTGTATTAACTTGTATCTAAATTACGTAAGTACATAGGCAAGTTATGTAAAAAGAGCTTAATTTTGAAACCGCTGAGCTACCGAGACTAACCGCTGAGCGGTTAGAGCATTGGACCGGATTTCCAAAGGTCGCGGGTTCGATTCCCGTCTGAGAATTCACTTGTGGCCGAGTTAATTTTTTTCAATATTTTTCTATTTAAAATTTACCATAAGTATAAAAATAGCATTGAAAAATGCAAAAATTACAAAATCATAAAAAGAGCTAGTTGGCGCAGTGGTTCGCGCGCTGCACCAAAGATTGTAGCGGTTAAGGCGCCAACGACTAAAGCGAGATAGCAATGAAAAAAACATTTTATAAAAAAAAATTCAAACCGACTTCAAAAAGTAAAAAATAAAACTTTTGGAGTCGGTGCCAGCCAGGGCATTCTACATTGCACTTCTATTAACTATATTTTTTTTTGGCCTGAGCTAGCTAGCACCGACTCCAAAAGTTTTATTTTTTACTTTTAGAAGTCGGTTTGAATTTGTAACATCACTAACCGTCCTATTATAACAAAAAGTACGTACTTTTCGTATAGCGTCTTAAGCAACTTTCGCAACCGTCTACCACGAGATAGGTGACCAAAAGTGTAATATCGTGAGCTCCTCCATACTTCTTAATGTATTTGCAGTTATTAAAATCCACCAATCCGCATCGGGCACGCGTGGTGAGTCATAGTATATTCTCCGTATCTCGTTCTCCGTAAGAAAGGCCCGACCTATATATCGACCTCTAAATACCAGTCAAGTTCCACCTTCCAATTCCCTCACTTGAAAATGGCTGGTAAAAAGGGGGTTTCATAATGGTAATAAGAGCGAGAATGTTCTCTCAATTCTATATAATATGAGCCATAGGAGGTCGTAATACGGGGGCAGTGCCTCAGCAGTGGGGGCAATAAAATGGCCTATAATGATGTACAAAATAAACAGACGTACCTGGCCAGCGTTTAATTACAGCTACAGCACCTTTCACTTTGTTTTTAGCGCGACCACGAAACACCATTGGCCTGGATCGCTTCTCATACGAAGGGCTAAGCTGCTCCTCTTCAGACAGATCCTCGTACAAAAGCGGGTGCTGTTCACAACGCGTATCACTCATTCCTATCCATCAGCTCTCTTGAAACAAAGAATAAACAATTTTTATCGTTTTTATCAATGATATTATGTTACTTAGAATATCATAGGTTTTTATCGCACTTTTTCTTCACTACGCAATACAATTTTAGTAGGTATCGGGTTTGTCTATTTCTATAAAATTGACAGTTGATGAAATTTCACCCTGTCATTTTAATAACAACCAAAAAGTTTGTATATGTTGTAAATAGACAGTCAGGAAAATTATATACACTGTGGTGATATTATTTTAACCCCACAATATCTGTCCAACTCGTGTTCGCATGCAAATTCTACATTATTTATTATATGAAAATGGTTTTCACTATTTTTTACAAAACAACACATTTTTTGCCCCGTCTACTAATAGTACTGTGCTAATAGGAGATAACAAAGTAATAAGTATGTAATTTATGTGATATTTGCATAAAGTGCACACCATAATAAATTTATAATGACACCTGCATGAATGTTAAACCATTCATATGAAAACTAAGTAGATTTACCGAGTTTGTGGTAATTCAATTTTGAAATAAAAAATATAGTTAAACAGCAGTATACATTACTGCAAAAAAAACCTACTGTAATATTATTTGCTAAAATTATTAATTAAATATTAAAATGACATATAGACATACAGTAATGATATACAGTAAATATAAAATATAATTATATAAATAAGTTCCTATAATCATATCAGAAACAAACATTGCAGCCTAATTTGAACCTTTGTGAAAAGTAAACAAAAATTACTGAACATGACATGCCCTTACCTATTTATTTCAGTACAAGCGGCCGCCCTCGTTTCACCCACTACTACACGAGTTGGACAGATATTGCGTGGTTCTCGTGGAAATATCGGGATAACTAGTAGCCTGTGTTAGTCCACTACTTGAAGTTCCCCCATACCAAATTTCATCCAAATCCATTCAGTAGTTTTGCTTGAAAGAGTAACAAATAAGAAAAACAAAGTGACAATACTTTCGCATTTATAATATTATAGTAGGATGTATGATGATACTTTTAAGGGTTCATTCATTCATTTTTTGAGATTTCATTCAGTTTTTGAAATCATTTGACGAAGTTTAATTTTAACTAAACGTACAATTAGAATAAAACCTTACCTTTATTGTTTCTTCATTTGTGCAATAGGAAAGCGTTATTAATTTTTTTATACCATACGATTTGATTTCTTACATATTTTTGACTTCACAAATATTCGTAAATTTTGTATTACTTGTATTGTTGTAATTCATAAATTGTCAGGAATAAAATAATAATGTAACGGACTGCGTTAATACCACATACGAAATGACTGAAACTTATCACGTTTTCTTTACGCATAAGTTTGTTATTTCAACAAGAGATTTGTCTCACGTTCTGACGTGATAATTTTGCGTTATTGTTAAATAATGCTGATTTTGCTGTCGATTTAATATGTCAAGGTGGGGCGAGCGTTATAAACTGCATGTAAGTAAAAAGGATTGATCGAATACATTGTTTTTTTTTGGGAAAATAATAATTAGGTTGCTCGCTGCCTTCCAACTTTACTCGGGCGCATCGAGACCGGTAATTTTGATTATAAATCCAAAAAGGTAGACGGATAGATCGTCAAATAAGAAAATATACTAGAAAAAAACCACTGGTCCTAAGTCGCTCAGACCAAGTGCATTGGGCCGGATTCCTGATAGTGCGGGTTTGTGTTGTGTCCTGTCTGAGCGACATGAGACCAGTGGCTTTATTCACTCTAGTATATTTTCATTTTTATATTTATTACATAAAAATAACATTGTAAAATGCAAAATTAAAAAGATCTAATAAGTTAAACTAGTTATTATGAAGCTTAACGCTTGTTATTACAGTGACTCACATGTTTTTAACTTCATATACAATTTGTAAAGCCGTATGAATCACTAATTCAAAAGGTACTCAAGACAAATCGAATTGAAAAATAACTGAGAGTATTGTATTAATCCTTAATAATTTTTTCCATAGCTTTAGTAATAGTTAGTATTCTTTGGCTTTACTTTACATGCAGACTTTAGAAACACATTTTTGTGTGCTAAATTAGTTCTTGGTATTAGCCCTTTTGTTATGTTTTCTTTTAGGGGTGACATGAACGCTATGGAACAAACTTCTATAATAAGTAGAATAATAACTTTAGGTAGTAAGTACTAGAAAAATACTCGAAAAAGTCTCATAAATTGCTCATACCTACGGGACTCTAATCCACAGAAAACTAGCTAGCTAGACTTCAAAAAAAAGAGAGAGTCGACGTTAATTTTAACCTACTTAAAAAAAGAGAAGGTTCTCTAGTCGACTGTAGGTATGTTTTATCATAACCACAGAATAATATAATAGTCATAACTTCGTCAGTTGTCAATCGACGCAGGCAAACAATACTAACTTTTACTAACATAGAGCAACGCGGCTTCCTAGTTGAAGCCGCGTTCTATGATTGATTATTAACGTAGTTCAGCGGGCTGATTCACAAACCATCGGACACGGAATTTCGAAAAGGTGTGATCCCATATTTTTTTTACAGAGATCTGGCTAGTAGATTTTTCATAATCCTGAAAAAATTCAATTACTCATTGCCATTGGGTCGTTGTCGTTGCATAGATGACTTGATTGTGTATGTGGACCGATTTTTTGTGTTTATACGAGACATAATATAAAATAATGTAATGAATTATTGTTAATAGAAGTGCAATGTAGAATCCCTGGCTGGCACCTGCTGGCACCCCCTCCAAAAGCAAATTATACTACTTAACTATCTAAAAGCACTGACTTCCATATTAGGAAATAAATTCAGGTCAGTAATCTTTTAAACTTTCGCGCTGCATTATAAATATTGAAAATTGAAACGGGTATTAAACGCGTAGAAACGTGATAGATATTTCACCTACCTAATTTTCCCGACGTTTCGGCCAAGTTACATCGGCCGTGGTCACGGGCTGACTGGAGATGCGATGCTACGTCTCGCCGTCGTCCGAGGCGGAGTCTTCATCCACCGTCCAGTTTTTTCTCCACGTACCGTCACACACAACACTAATAGTGTCCCTATTCTGTACCGCAGCCGTATTCTGATTCGTAGATAACCGCGTATCAAAAGCGTTTTTATCACTGGATTCCAGGTTGTAGACAATTTAAAACCGTCCTCACGATTGAAATTGTTTGGATGTTTTTTAATTTCAATTGCTTCACGAACCACCCGTGAATAAAAATGACGATCCGTGGAAAGAACCTGAGTGCGGTGAAATTCTATCCAGTGATTTGTGCCACTCTCTAGCAAATGTTCTGCAATCGCTGATTTAGTTGTTTGGCGGTTTTTAACAGCTGTGATGTGTTCACGGACCCTCTCAGTGATAGCACGTTTAGTCTGACCAATATAACAGCTACCACAACTGCAGTCTATCTTGTACACACCAGGTGTTTGTAATGGTAAGACATCCTTCGGCGTGCCCACTATGCTATTGACCTTTAAGCCAGGAGAATATATCGTCGGTATAGAGTATTGACGTAATATATGTCCGATCTTGTCCGTTACTCCTTTAATATAAGGCATATAGGCAGGTTGTCTCTTCACTTCAGGATGCTTATGCTTCTTTTTTGGCTGTTTGTGTCGTCCGTGCACTTGATATCCGTTTCTCTTCAGTACCTCCTGAACATGGGCCAACTCCTTTTCTACGTGTTCAGGGTCACAGAGTTCGTAGGCTCGGTTTTTTAAAGAAGTGATCACGGATTGCAAATGACGAGGATGGTGATGCGACGTTGCGTGTAGGTATCTATCTGTGTGCGTTGGTTTGCGGTAAACACAATGTGATACGGACCCATCAGACTTCACTCTGATCTCGACATCCAGAAATGGCAACATTCTCTCAACCTCCAACTCATATGTGAATTTCATCTTTGGGTGAATGGAATTCAGATGCTGTAGGAGACAATCTACTTCTCGCTCACTACCTTTTAGGATGCAAAAAATGTCGTCCACATATCTCTTCCAAAGCCGTATGATAGAGGGTTTAACATTTAGCACCTTTCTCTCGAAATGTTCCATCCATATATTGGCAAGTACCGGGGCTACTGGACTCCCCATAGCGACGCCATCTATTTGGAGGTAGTACTGGCCTTGGAAAAGGAAATAGTTCCCTTCCAAGCAATTTTTCAGCAGATCGACATAAATGAGCGCCATCTCTTTGTCTATCAGAATTTCCTCCACCACCTCCAGGCACTCCTTAATTGGAACATTGGTAAACAATGATTCGACATCAAAACTTACCATTATTTCTCCTAGTTCCAACGTGAGGCCCTTTATGATCTCCACAAAATGACGTGAGTTTTTTACAAAGTTCCCACTAGTGGTTGCAGTACTGACGCGACATGCTTGGCTAAGTCGTAAGTAGGAGACGCAATTTGACTTACGATTGGTCTCAACGGCACATCGGACTTGTGTACTTTCGGTAGGCCATATAGTTTCGGTGGTTGGTGTGCCTTTGGTCTGTGTAGATTTTCGTACTCGTCTTCTGTGAAAAGGTCCTGGTTCTCTTGAATTAGCAGCCCGTGACAGCCCGTGACCACGGCCGATGTAACTTGGCCGAAACGTCGGGAAAATTAGGTAGGTGAAATATCTATCACGTTTCTACGCGTTTAATACCCGTTTCAATTTTCAATAGTAATCTTTTAAGTCTTAATTTTTTTATATAAAAATATTTATTCTTCAGGCTGACAATCGACGATTAATAGTTATTTGTTATGCAAGGCTGGAAAGTTGGTTATTAGCGTGTTAGGTTAGTTGTTAGGTGTTGGAGTGTTACCTCTATTGAAATCTGAGCGAGTAAAGGATTCTAGGATTGAACCACGAGCCGAGCGTAGCGAGAGCAAAGATTGAATCCTGAGCGAAGCGAGGATTTCAAAGGTACAAGACGCTAAAAACTTTTCTGTCGAGCACAACATATAATTATTCACCTCACAACAGCGAGGAACATTATCTGGTTGTTTCCGCGGTCAACTTTCGGTAAAAAAATCTTAAAACATTATGTTTAATCTAAATATACCTTATTCTTGTTGTTTTAATGATATAAAAAAACTAAAATAATAAAAAAGGGAGTATTATAGTTAATTCATAGTTATTTGAAGTAAGAATATATTGTTACCTATATAAAGCAATAAAAACGATTCGGTAAATTGACATGAGGTACAAGACAAAGACAATTTAAAAATAAAGGTTGATGCCACGTTCCGAAATCCAATCATAGGGTGTGAAATCTCACCCAACCTAATATAAAATTCTTATAACAAATAGTTTAATCTAATTGTTATTGTTTTTATGATTCAATGAACTAAAATAATATAATAAAACAAAACGGAGTATTATAATTAATTCAAAGCTATTTAAATATAATATAAATATAAAATGTAAAAAAAAGTGAATAGTGCGATTCGCAACGCGGAACGCATTATGACATATTTTTAGGTATTAAATAAAAAAAAGTACTTTACCGCGCTAGGCAGCAAAATTCGATTTTCTACGCGGAAACTGACTGACAAATCCTCCTTTTCCCAGCGTGTGAGGTGAAAAATTAAATAACCACTATCTTTTTTTCATTCACGATGCTATTTTATATGAAACATTTTCACAATTCATCTCACAGTTTGCCCAGTCGGCATTCAAAGCCGCAACTTTCTTTTAGTATTACAGTTTTTTTTTTATATTTTTGTAGTAAAAAATAATACAAAAAATAACTCATCTAGCATTGCTGAGCCAGTTTTACGCTTGCCAGATCAAGCAGGTAAGTGTAGAGCAGGTTTGATTTTACATTATGGCTATCAGCAAAATATATGTGACAAATTAAATAGGTATTTAAAGATCAGTCTTTAACAATTAACTACTATAATAGTATTTTTTTTTTAATTTAGATCATTTCCTTAATAAAAAAAACAAATCATGTGACGATAACAGCAATAGGCAGATTAGGTTTTTTTTATATATTTAGATAGGTAAACAAAAGAATCACTTTACTCAGCTCTTAAGCAACCTAGGTATTTAGCAAGATTTTTCACAACAAAACGCTGCGATAAACTCTAGCATTAATCTACCGTAGTTTTATTAAAATTTTGAGTTGATTTTGTTATAACTTAACATCATTTGTATGGGCTTATCCATCAAATCCATGGAAGTATTAAGTACCTACTACATAGTATTTATTACTTCCATGATCTAATCGAATGTGATTGACAGGATTGACATCATTTATCGGGATCCGGGCATGATGAGAAAAGAAACGGTACTATACCGAGTTCAATACTTAATCGAAAGTGTTTAGCAAAATAAAATCTCAATAAAAAAAAGGATTTTATGCAAAAATAAATAATTTAAATGTTATTTGTCATTCAGTTTAAACAAAGAATCAAAGCAAAACGAAACTTCATAATTTCACATTACTTGTCATTTTGGTCGCGTAATTTTTCAAGTGGTTGTCTAGTGTTAAATGGAAAAAAGTGTAAAAGGTTAGAATATTTTTATCATGATTATAATGAACTTTACTAATAACTTAGTAGCAAGACCGCCAATATATGCGTAATACTGTGTAAGGTACTGCTTCTGTAAGACGAGATTACCTATGATATTGATACCATAAGATACAGTCGCTTGCGTCAACAAATATGAAAAATTACGAAACTATAGGTTCAGAGCATTGATTTATCATAGGTGGTTTATGATAAATCTATGGTTTAGTTCTTTATGGGTCTAAGCCCATTACATTTTCATGATTTTTCTCAAAAGTAATAAGTTCTGATATTTCGTAGCATCTAAATAACATGGTGGAGAGTTCTCCCCCTCAAAAAGACGAGCAGCATCCATTACTAAAAACGGAGACCGGTGGCGGTGACAGCGGACGGCCACCGTCCGCAGTGGCCCCTGGGTGGAATGTCGCATGTTCCCCAAAGAGATCTTGGACGGACCGATGGCCAGGTTAGCTAGAATCAATGATATTTTATACATAGAAATGTTACGTTTAAATCTGTGACGAAGACTGCACACATTGACAATTGACAAGAAGGACATCTTTTGTCCTTCACGGAAACGCACGGAAATGATAGAGCAAATTTGAATCGGACCCCATAACTAATAGTCTTCCCAATTTTCACAAAGCGAGCTCGTATGACATAGGTATCTGCTTCTAGTACACATATATTAATAAATATCATTGATTTGGACAATCACACGAAACGATCATATAAGCTGTTCTCTGAACATTCCCAAAATAAACCTGAACGATTTTGATACAAAGCTCACGAGCAAACACACAGCCATTCTACTGCAGGCTTAGTAACTATTATGATCATTAGTCTAAGATGAGCACCGCGACAAAAGTCTCTCGACGCTTATGTCGCGTAAGCGCACTGTCTGTCTCGCTCACACCGTACTGATATGAGCGCGCCAGACATCGCGAGATAAATTTCGTCTATTAGTCGCGGTGCGCTCATCTTAGCCCTGCAGGAAAAACTACTTATCATTGGTTGTTTTACACGCACCGTCTTACCTGAAAGCATGCCTACACAAATCGTGTAGCCGGGACAATCTGCTACGTCTTTCCTGCGCAAACCGGTTTGTGCAGGCATGCTCTCAGGTAAGACGGTACGTGTTGCCGGGGCATAAGTTTTCCAATAAAAAAGGTGTAAGACTGAGCGTTAATTTAGAGTTTTTGGTTTCAGAACTTGTATCAGCATTTTGGTTGTCTGGAATGTTCTTAGGGATTTTCTGCCTGATAATATGGGGCTTACTAGGATGCGGTGCCATAAGGCGACAACATGTTCTAATGTTTAACTGGGATTCATCGAAGCAAGGAAGCGAAGTATATTGTCATCATATTGTGCAGCGAGGTGGCCCACTACCGTTCACGCAATTTTCTGAATATTTGTCGACTATGGCAACACTGTACTCCTCCTTGCGCTTCAATGTTGTTTTCTTGATCGATGATACAATGCAATCTGGGTACCGTGGCACAAGACATCCAAGATTATTTAAGAGTATGTTACCCTTTCAGCCTAATACTGCAGACTACACATTCGATGAGAGCAACCAGCAAGAACGAAAAGATTTTCAGTTAAAATATCAAAATGTTAACGTTACCATTATGCCACTGAGTAAGTTTATGGCTATTACACCGTTGAGGTTTAAATGGAAAACCATACCGATAGCTTACTTGGCTTTCTATGCAAGAGTGTTTTCCGTGTGGAAAACGGGAGGAATCGGAATTGATTTGGATTATTTCGGTAATCAATTTAATCATCGTCATCTTCCAGACAGGCGAATTAGCGCAATCTTCAAGCAACACAATAACGGTATTAAACCTGATGAGTATGTAAAGTCGCTTAATAAAATTGAGCGTGAAGAACAAAATGAATTTCTTTCCTTATTTTATGGAATAGTTCATCAAATACTTAACGAAACTCGTTCATTTTTCAATCGTACTTCACATGACTCGTTGGAGAGAGATAATATAGCTTCAGAACCATTAGTTCGTACTCATAGAAACAAACGTGAACTTAATGGCAATGAATTTATTGAAAATTTTAACATGACTAAAAAGGCTATTCCGAGTGATAAAATGAAAGTGATTAATACAACAGATGTAACTGTAGTTGACGGTGTATACAAGAACGAACCCTTATTTGCTACTGAAACTAATGATAAGGAAGTAAATGAAACCGATACCTTAAAACACAAAAACAAGAGTCAACTTATACATAATAACAGTGGAACCATTTTTAAATCTAGAAATCAAAATATATCCGATTCTCCTGAAGTATTGATGGTTTATGACTTTGTACTATTTTCGGATAACTCATTGGGTCCATCGTATCTCCTACAATCTAATTCACCTGAACAGCCAAAAGTAGAGAATGCGGCTGTTTCTGCCAATACGATTAAAAAATCTTCTTACATATTATCTATCAACGTGCAAGGCACTTTCATTGCTGCTTCGCGGAAACAACACCCATTTTTATCGCACATTATAACTTCAGGATGCCAACGAAAGCCACCTAGATTCGCTATACAAAATGCCGTGATAGCACAATGCTCGCATATGTTTAGAAATGATTTCTACTGTAGTAATATATTTATATTTTAATTGTCTACTTTGTCTTTAGATACTATTGTCTGTTTTTTTGTGTTTACTGTTGTTGTTAGGTTAAATGTATTAAAATTCCATGTTTAGTAATAAATTATATTTAAGACAAAATTTTGTATTTATTTGAAAGAAATAAAGAAAGAAAAATACATTTATTTCAGAATCACAACGACTACACAAAACATTACAAAATTACAATTAGGTACTAAAACTCAAACCATATATTGTACATCGTCGCGTGATGCCAAAATTGTGTCCAGCTCGGTGTAAGTATTCAGTGTAGCACTGGTATTCTGCTGGACACGTGTGTAATCGGAAGTGGGTAAAGTATATTAAAGTGAACGTTAAGTTAGGTAATAAGATATAAGAAAACATTAGTTTTTATAGAGAATCGAAAAATATATATTGACAATAAAACAAGAGACAAGTTAAAGACATTATCAACAGTCTGTCGCTAAGCAACCGAGACCATAGTCAACCTGTCACCTCAACATCCACCCCTGTTGATGATGATAATGCCAGCCATCTTCTTTAGCATTTCAAATCTGGGCCCATATAGCGGTTTTGTAAGCATGTCAGCTATTTGTCTGGTTGCTGGCACATGGCAAATTGTCATACTTCCATCTTGAATGCACTCTCTGACAAAGAAGGATCTTATTCTGATGTGCTTTGTCTTCTGGTGAAATTCCGTTGGTTTTTCGCCAGTCTCATTGCACTTTCATTATCGATACCTAAGGTCGCAGGGCAGTGAACACCAGTTAGATCTTGTAATATCTTTTGCAGCCATATAGTCTCTCTAGCGGTTTCACTAGCTGCTACTATTTCTGCCTCTGTCGAGGATATTGCAACAGTGCTCTGCCGTTTGCTATACCAGGAGATAGCACCTCCAGCGTATATACATAGGATGCCTGATGTAGATCGCGCAGTTTCCAAATCACCACCATGATCTGCATCGCTGTAACATTCCAAACTATGAACATTATCTGTCCTGTAACGTATACCTTCGTCCATAGTTCCTTTTAGGTATCGCATTATTCTTTTTACGTTCAAGATGTTCTCTTTTGTTGGTTTCTCCAAATTTCGTGACGCAACACTTATTACATAAGCAATATCAGGCCTTGTGCTTGTCATCAAAAAAGATAAGGCACCCACAGCTTCACGGTAGGGGAATGTTTTCGTAATTTCTTCCTCAACCTGAGCATTATTTGCCTTTAAAATTGGTGTTGTCACTGGCTTACATTTGTCCATACCAAACCTCTCCAACAAGCGAGTGACGTATGCTTTTTGATGCAGCAGAATGGAGCCATCAGAGTATCTTTTTATCTCCATTCCTAGAAAATAGCTTGCGGGTTTTACTGTTATCTTGAAATGTGCTCTCAGTTCATTCAGGAAACAGTTAGCCATTTTCTCACAGGTATATGCCAATAGACCATCGTCTACATACAGGGCGAGAATAATTTTCTCCTTTCCTTGTCTTCTTACAAACAAACAGGGATCAGAATTACTTTGCTTGAATCCTGTCTTTACGATGTAGTCTGTGATGCATCTGTTCCAACAGAGCGGAGCTTGCTTTAATCCATACAAGCTCTTCTTTAATTTGAAGACATACCGCTCATCAGCATAACCTTCAGGCGGTTTCATGTAAATCTCCTCGTCTAATGTGCCATATAGGAAAGCTGTAGTCACATCGAATTGTGATAGCTTCAGTTTCTCCCTTGCAGCCACGCTTAAGATGGCTCGTATCGTGCTGCTTCTAGCAACTGGACTAAAAGTTTCATGGAAATCAATGTCTTTCTTCTGAGAATATCCCTTTACAACTAGCCGAGCCTTATATTTATCAATTGAGCCATCGGGATTGGTCTTAATTTTGAAAATCCACTTGCATGGGATGGCTTTTCGACCTTTTGGTAGTTCGACTAGTTCCCATGTTTCGTTATCTCTTAACGAATTTATTTCGCTTTCGATAGCCTTTATCCACTTCTCTTTGTCTTTACACGATATTGCCTGTGTATGGGTTTGAGGCTCATATAAATTGTTGGCTTCCAGAGCCATAATATAATCATTAAATCTTACAGAAGTCTTTAGATTTGCTCTATCTCTGAGAACCATGCGATTTTCTTCTCTTTCGACATTTTCGTCAGAATTATCGCTGCGATTTACTTCTCTTTCAACGTTTCCGTCTGAGTTGTCGCTTTCGTTTCCTTCATCTATGTTTTCGTTTTCTTCTTCAGAAGGCAAGGACTCGAAATCTTCTTCATTCACATCATCTACCATTTCTTCATTGGTTTCGATATGTGCTCTAGATGAAGAAGGTCTTGAAATTATTTCGATTTCAGCCTCTGAAGCACGTCGTTCTCCAATCTCTCTATTAACATTCATTTCATGTTCACTTTCGAAACTTGGGAAATTATGATTGATGTTCTTTTGAAGAACAGGCGTCGGCTCTGTCGATCTAGGTACATCCTCTTTTGATTTTCCCAGTAGCGGTACCTCTTGAAAAGTTACATCTCTGGATCTAATCAATTTCAATGCTTCTTTGTCCCAGATCCTATAGCCTTCATCTCCTTCATAGCCAATAAGTATCCCTTTTTGAGCCTTTTTGTGCAGTTTCTTGCGATTAGCTTTAGGAACATGGGCATAGCAGGTGCAACCAAGGATTCTTAGATGTTTGATCGCTGGCTTCTGTCCGTACCACAGCTCATGTGGAGACTTGCTTGGTACACTCGTTGGCCCTGTGCGATTCAACACGTAGACTGTCGCATTTACTATTTCTGCCCATAAACCATCAGGAATTTTTGTATGTGCATGCATGATGGAGCGTGCGGCTTCTACTACCGTCCGATTTTCTCGCTCTACGCAGCCTGCTTGCTCTGGAGTGTGGGGCATTGTAAATCTTTGCTTAATTCCGTTTTCAGTTAGAATATTTTTAAATTCCGCGCTAACAAACTCACCTCCGTTGTCACTTAACATTTCTTTAATGACATGTCCCGCAGTTCTAGCTTCATTCAAGAAGATCTTTAGCTTTAAAGCTGCTTCAGACTTTTGTCTAAGGAAATAGATGTGGCGATATCGTGTGAAGTCGTCCTTAAACAGAATGTAATATCGTAACTTCGAAATTGAATATGGAAATGGTCCGCATAAATCTGTATGGATTAGTTGTCCAGGTTTAGTGGCTCTAACCCTTGATCCAAATGAATGCCTGTGCGCTTTTCCATAAATGCAGCCTTCAAATATGTCGGACTGTTTGTTCTCCATTTTCAATCCTAGCTCTTTTTCGATCACTTGACGAACATGTCTTTTGTTTTGATGTACTAGCCTTTCATGATAGACTTGTAAAGGGTTTGTCAGTAGTTGATTAACTTCTTGATTTTTGGGTGCGACACATTTCAGCTCCAGCTTGAATAGTCCCCCTTTAATCGTTCTAGTTCCAATTACTTTTGCTTCTCCATTTACTTTTACTACACATTGCTTAGGCGTAGACTCAAACGTACTTGTGATCGAGTTATCATGCACAGATAGCACTGAGAATAAGTTCCTTCTAATTTTTGGGACATACCAAACGTCTTTAAAAGTATTTGCTCAACTTTTCCATTAACGATGGCTTCAGCTTTAATATTGCCTATACCAATGGCTTCAATGGTTTCTCCGTTCGCCGCAGTCACCGTATGTGTTCCTTTAAAGTGCTCGAAGCTCTCGAAGAAGTCACCGCTGTTCGTTACATGGCTTGTCGCTCCGTTGTCAACGTACCAGTTAACCTTATCCATTGGCAATCCATCTTCTATAGCTAACACAGTCAAGTTTACATTTGGGTTTTGACTAGCGTTTGACGGCTTTGGCGGTCTTCCATCGTTTATCCATTTTTGGCATTTCCGCACAACATGTCCAATTTCTCCGCAATAATTACATTTAAAAACTGTATTCTTCTTCTTCTTCTGTGTCTTGACGGTTAAAACATTTTCGGTGTTATCCGTTTCTACTTTAGCAGTCAAAGCTTTTTCATAAGCGCTCAGTTGCGATGTCAGATTCTCCACTGTCCGATCCTTTTTTGTGATTAAAAGCCAACTCGACTTGAAAGCAAAATAATCTTGTGGTAAAGTTCCGAGTATCTTGCAAATCAGTAATATCTCAGGCAGATTTGCTTCGATTTGGCTATTCAGCTCATGCCAAATATTCTTCAACGCAGATATATGCTTCCTTATGTCATGTTCAGGATCCTTATTATAATCAAAGAATTTCAGACAGAGATCATAACTTCTGTCTTCGCTACTTCCACTGTATAGGCATTCTAGTTCGTCCCATACTTCTTTTGCACTTTTGTAACGCATGACTTGCTCCAGTAACTCATCGGTCATATTTGTTGTCATCAGAGTCAATATTGTGCAATCTATCTTTATAAATTGTAATAAATCGTTCTCATACTTTACTTTTGCAGCAGCATCAGCAGTCACTGCTGGTTCTCCGGGTTTAATCAATTTTCCTTCTAAAATTTGATCAGCTCCGGGAATTGCTCTGCACACTGTTTCGATCCTATATCTCCAGTGCTTGTAGTTGTTTCCGTTTAGGTGCACTATTTGCACCTTTGAGGCTTCTGCTATAGCCTTATCCATCTCGGAAAAACTTTTTTTTAACACTTTCTACTTTAAACTTAAACTTTTTTGCACACTTTGAGTTTTACTCTGCTACCATATTAAAGTGAACGTTAAGTTAGGTAATAAGATATAAGAAAACATTAGTTTTTATAGAGAATCGAAAAATATATATTGACAATAAAACAAGAGACAAGTTAAAGACATTAAAGTATCGATGAAAACACAATTTAACTGTCACTAATTGTATATTTTAACATCACGTCAAGATATCGGTTTATATAAACAAACTGTTCCTATGAAATGAGTATAGAAACATACACGTCATGAATGGTGACCCTTATCTAAGTCTTGTCAGCTATACGGTGCCGGGACACTACAGAGGTGTACCAGTATGCGACAATGAACCTTGCACATGGGTGACATCAAGAACGAGACGAACAGATTTTTAAGTCGATTTAATGAAAAGATTCATTTTATACCCTCAAACTTTTCTTATTTACTTTTATTATTGGTTCTTTCAGTTCAGAAATTGCATATGCATACCAGTTACCAGACTTGAGTACCTACCTACATGAAGATAGTATTCATACACTTCATTCTTTAGAGACAATGACGTCACATTTGCGTACAAGTACCCAAGTATGAACCTATATCAATAGCTCGTTCAAGTTGCATGCAGTTTGCTGCAAATGGAATCGCGTCCGCCTTCATACCAGAGTGCTTAGTGTGTGTTTTCTCACCTGACTCGCTGATACGCTGATTTTTGCGAATAGAGTTTAATTTCTCAACCTTATTCCCATTGCATTAAGGCTATCTTTCAAAAATTTACTCTATTTTTGAAAGGCTGAAATGAAGACGACGACGAGACGACGAGGAGGATCATTCTAGCTTTTAAATGGTACCGATTTGAAAAAAATATTGGTCAAGTTTATCTATAGTAATCCTGAGTAATCCCTCAATGAAGACGGGTCGTTTGTATGTAAAACATAAAGTGATCACAATTTTTTTTGACCACGGGTAATGACTCGTTTATGGTGTATACCTATGCATATATGCACTTAAAAAGCAAGTTAGTATTTTCCTGGAATTTGCTTAATCAATGCTCAGTGCAGTCGCTGGAGTCCATACAGTATTTGGTGATGTGTTGGCCATGTCATTAATAGGTACACGTAAACCACAGATTAATTGGCGATGTCAGAAAGAATACTCTCAGTCAAAACTGGATACTGGCGATAAAGGGCACCGTCATTCAATATAAAAAGAAGAAGAATACTCGTTCGTATTATATGACTGATGCCATGTAAGGCGGATCCTTATTTTTGTGGTGTGGTGTGTCGTGACGCGTAATGACGTCATCTGATGCATATCCAAACTATGTATTTTATATGGCTAGATCCACATTTGTGTGGTGTGTTGTGTCGACAGGACACAAGAGAAAAATGTCATTCTAGACATAAAAAATGTATAGTTTGGATACGCATCAGTTGACGTCATAACG
Source organism: Chrysoteuchia culmella (assembly GCA_910589605.1). NCBI lineage: Eukaryota > Metazoa > Arthropoda > Insecta > Lepidoptera > Crambidae > Chrysoteuchia > Chrysoteuchia culmella. The sequence goes on along the minus strand of OU342650.1, from coordinate 11,603,232 downwards.
CGTCCCGACATTTCCGATCCGCCTTTATGCTTGTTCGTGACACGTGAACCAAGTGCCGTGGTAACCAACTGAGCTAAAAACTTGACATTGGCGAAATCCTTAAGGGCACCGCCACTACATAAAAAGAAGACCAGAGTGATTATATACTCTTTGAAGAAGACGAAGTGGTTACATACTCTTTGTGACATGTTTTATAGTTTCCTGGATTTCATACTTTGGGATTTAATTTCAATGCCGTGCCGCAACATTACTACATGATGTCACCAGAAATCAATAAAACAAACATCCACAATGAAGCTGCCCTTCAACAAAGTCCTGGCTCCACTACTAAAGCCATCCTTAGGTAACACAAGGATGTTTTGCCAGCATCCTTCATTCGGGATGAGCATTCCATATTTATACTTTTATGGGGTACTGGGATTCGTAAGTTTTAAGTCCGCTTCTTATAACTTGTTGTAAAGTTAGGTAAAAATTTAGAATCGTGCGGCACACGATTTACACGGGTAAGAGGTGTGTGAGGGGGAGAGGGGAATCCTGCTGCCCCCCCCCTAGATTTTTTTAAACCTTTAAGAACTCTTCCACTTTCACCCCCTTCAATTGTACCGCACGATACTAAATCCTATAAAATGATCTTGTACTATCATTCGGATCAGTTGTGTCTGAGATTGGAACAACATTTTACCAATGTGTTCTTTTTCAGCTGATAAATGCCAATCATTTGAGGAGACATTTCGGAGAAGTACCAACAGATGAAAATTCTTCTGAACACGCTGAAATAGACCGCAACTTTATGTTAATACATGACCTTAAAATCATTGGAACATCTATGGGTCTGGTTCAGTATGCTTGCTTACTTGTGGGATGTCTAACAGTTAGTTCGATCTTACTAATATAAAATAATACTAACTAAATTAGTAGTTGAACTTAGGGTGGATTGCACCATCTACCTTAACTTCTCGTATGCCGAGATTCTAGACACAATAGAAAATCAATTGTGTCTCGCGTGGATCTACGTTCCGGCATACAAAGGGTTAAACCGAATTAAGGTTGTCAAAGCTGCAAATTCTATGCATTTTTCTCCCGTTAAAGTTAAAGTTACATGGTGCAATCAACCCTTAGAATGTAAAGATGACTTCAAGCTGATAACACGGCAACTATCGGCACAAATAGTCTATTACCTTCATCTTTTAGTTCAATTGATTCCCGTCAAAAGACGTTTCAATCCACAATTATTTATTTAATGCTTCGCGAGAAGTTCGCGAGTAGATTTACTTGTTACCATGTAATTCGTAGACATTTTGAGATTAATGTCGGTTGCAATAGCAATAGCTTAAAATGAGCACTCAGTCAAATAAGCGAGTGCAAGCCATCAAGTATGACTTTGTCATCAGCCATTTTTAATATCCCCACTGCTGCTGGGGCACTGGCCTTCATTATGGATGGATAAGGAGAATGGGCCTTGACCCACCACGCGGGCTCAATGCGGATATTTGGGATTTAACGACTGCAAATGCAGCCGGGACCAACGGCTAACGTGCCTTCAAGCACTTGGGAGCTTGAGATAGTAAATTTTTCGTCACCCATCCCGTGACCGACCACTGCGAAAGTTGCTTAATGGTCTAAGAGCTAGCTACGGAAATACGTTTGCTTTTTAGAGCAGCGAAAGCCCTCTAGGAAGTGTGATATACTATTAATGAATCCGAGAGCGCCTGGCAGCTTTTCAGCGGTGGGTGTGACAGTGGTTGGCATCAAAGGGGTTTGTGATATCAATTGAAGGCGTGCAATTTATAGAGCTCTGCGTTTGATGTGATATTATAGCTAATTATATATTAATTCATTCGAATACAACATTGCCAGGCGTTTTAATTAGGGGAAAAGTAGTGCAAGGTGACGTCTGGACGCGCGAAAAAGTGCCAAAGTCATCTCAATTACTGGGTCAAAACTTAAATCGTATCGTGTTTTGTTACACAAAGGATGATAACGGGACCCTATTACCAAGCCTGACTCGCACTTGGCCGGTTTATTTTAATTAGAAAAGAAACATCAGAGCTGATGATGGTAGCTAGCCAGGGGATTTACAAAAGTCCTTCCACCAACCAAACCGAATACAATATGTACCCCCGCTGGGAATCGAAAACGGGACCTCTGGGTCTGATGAAAACGCCTAATAATGTTCCTTGATGAAGGTGAAAAAATGTGTGGTTCGCTGGCAGCAAGTTTTTAGCATCTCGAACCTTGGAAACGCTCGCTAAGCTCGGGTTTCTATCTTTCAATCCTAGAATCCTTCGCTACTCTACTCTACTCAGGTTTCAATACTCGCGGTGAAATCACAACTTTCCAGCCTTGCATAACAACTAGGTAGGTATTATTAACTATACCGTGCGTGCATTTCTTGCTCTTTGTCGTCGTCTGGCAGAGAGTTGGACTGAATATTTGCACCTGCATTTATGTTCATATGATTTTGACGGTCCACTCTAATGAAAAAGTATAGACTCAGACCTCTATAAATGAGACGAGTTTGGCACTTTTTCCCGCACCTTATTAAACGTCACCTGGCACACTCCTTTTCCTCCAATTAAAACGCCTGGCAATATTATAGTGGAATTAATTACATAATTAGCTATAATATCACACCAAACGCAGAGCTCTATAAATTGCACGCCTTCATAATCTTACAACCCCTTTGTTGGCCAACCACTGTTACACCCACCGCTGAACAACAGCCAAGCTCCCGGATTTGGTAATAGTGTCACTATGGCACACTAACTAGAGGGATTTAGTTGCTCTGAAAATTGCAACCGTCCTATTCACATAACTAGCTCTCCGGTTATAACCTCAACAATCGAAGGCCGAGCGCTTGAACCACTGTGCCAGGGGCTGTCATAATACAAACCTAATACCGGCTTCGGCATTACCGTTCATGTATAGTTAATCCACTTAATGTGTAGTGTAGGACTTAAATGAAAATATGCGATACTTAGCGATACTTCAACTATGAGTGTAGAAATGATGGTTGAGGTATGGAAAAGGGTGGTAGTTGGTAAGCCACTTGTAGGAAGGTCTAATGGTGAGCTCTTCCTCCGGACTGGGTATTGGTAGTCCGGGGACCGCGGTCAGACAGATGATCGTCGGATGTTGTATTTATGTGAGTGGCTCGGTGAAACTTTGCTTGCGTGATGTAGGTTTACATACATGTTCTTCGTATCCCATACTGAGTTGCTGTCAGCGCCATCTGTTGTCACGGTAGGTAAGTTCCGTGTGTAGTAGTTTGTGCGGCGTTAGGTAGGTGCCGCTACAATGAGGGTGAATCAAAAAGTTCTTAAAACCGCCAAAAAAGAATCAGTTAAATGTCAAAAAAATGATTTATTTTTCTTCTTTATCTCCTTCTTACTCTATACATTTGGTATAAACCTTCAACTTTTTTAATCCCTCCGAAAAAAAATTCCTTGACTCTCGAAAATTCCTCTACCGCAGCCATTATCGCGTCATTGTCGTGAAATCTTGTTCCATGAACATGCTCTTTCAACAAGTGAAAGTCATTAGGGGTTAAGTCCGGTAAATATGGATGTTATCTTAAATTTCAAAGCAATACTTACGGATTGCCGTGAGTCAACGTCGGAGCGATGAGCTGAAGCGTTACCAAAGTGAAATAAGACCCATTTTTTTTTTATGAAAATGGATTATAAATTACCTAATGAAATCTTAAGTATCTCTGCGCCGGTTATTTTAGAGAGTCATCAAGTACCATTCCTTCTAATTTTTCTTTGCATTTTCTTCGTGGACGTTCGACCAGAACGAGAATCATCTTCGTAGCTCGATTTTCCTCTTTCAAAGTCGGCTAATGTCGGCAGTAAGCGAACATGGAATAAGGTATAGAATCAGTCCCTAATGACTGCTGAATATCCGAATAAATATCCGTAGTTGACAATTTTTTTCAGGCACTGGTACTTTATGTCCTCGCGTATCTCGTTTTTATCCTTGTTTGCTGGACTTTATCGATTTGTTTTACAAAGTAATTAATAAAATTTAAAGGACAAGACGGAATCAATTGATATTTGGCATAAATACTAAATGAAAGTGTTTTGTGTAGTGTTTCCATTTCTAAGAACTTTTTGATTTACCCTCGTATGCGCCCCTTCGTACACAACGATACTTAAGTCTCCGATACCCGGCGATTTCAATATTCAAGCGACTACTGCAATTCAACGGTTCGTACACAGACACACTTCGTTGCATACCGAAATCGAAGAATATGGAAAACTTAAGTATCATGTATATTTGTAGACTCAATATACCTTTTTCAGGAGAACCCAGCTCTTTTCTTACCCCATCTCACGGGTCAACTTATTATTGTGTTAATAAAAATATTGAATTTGTTCCTACTATTAACACAACTAAACATGAAGTCTATTAGAAAAATGAAACAAAAAGTACCTCCCATCCTGATGATGACCTTTAACTGGTGTCAAGAATTTTGTGTTTTCCGTCAGTTTTTATGTGTCTGTGATTTGTAATAAAAATAATGCCTGACTTTTTTGATTCGTTTTGTTTAATGTTCGTACTTTAAATGTCGCAGCCAACTGGTTAATTCAGCCGTTCAATTAGACGGCTAGCCCGTAAATTAGACGATGGCATTTTTTATGAAAAGGCTAAGTTACAACTAGCCAAGTCGTTGATTGAAACGTTTAACGACTTGGCTGAACGTCATATTTAGCCGTATCATTAAATGAGATGTCATTTCAGATTCAAACTATTCGTGAAAACTTGTAGCCGGCGGTGTAATATCAGGCACATTTTTATTATATTTATTATTTATTTAATATATTACTTTAAGTTAAGTTGAAACGAAAAAAGCACATTAGTTTCCAGCTAGATGCGAACTATCTGACACCATATTGTTTTAGTGACACCAGCGCCGCAGTGGCATTAAATTAAAATAAATTTAAATCACCTGGCTGGTTTCACGTCAGCCATCTTCATAGGGCTAACTTATAATAAGTCAACTTGTTGAACGTATATCGTTGGCCTAGGCATTCAATTGAATGCCGACGTTTAATTAATGGGCTAGCCCCTTGGACGAAAGGCTAGCCCTCTAATTGAACGGCCGATTTAACCAGTTGGCTGTGATATATATGTCGCAAAATAATTAGATAAATCGATTTTTTGCGAAAATCCTAGGGATATTGCAAAAACACGGATAATTAGACAATGGTGTTGTCATTTCTCAATCCTACTGAAAAAAGATAGGATTTTTGCAAAAACACTGGTTGCCTTTTTTATAAGATTACGAAAATAATCCCTGGCTATTATGAAATAAGAACACTGATTGGCTGGTCGGACCGTCCAAAACAACATCTTTTCTTATTGGTTGTCGACTTGACGTTTCAAATGTCAATCTATCCTCTCACGTGTAGTAAACTTTCTATGAACCAATCAGAATAAGAGTTAGCAAGCAACCAAAAATTAAGCCAATCAGAGTAAAGAATATCCAATGTTACTAAAGCAACCAGTATTTTTGCAAAAACCCTATAGTTTTTCAGTAAGATTGAGAAATGTCAAAACCATTGTCTAATTATCCGTGTTTTTGCAATATCTCTAGGATTTTTGCGAAAATTCTATTTATCAAATCCTCCTACGACATAAATATACATATCCTCACGCCATAAACCGCTGAGCATCAACGGTGCAGCTGGAGAGTCAAATCTGATAGCCACACCTCAACAGCGCACCACTCACTGGGGGATGTATTTCGGCTTTCATAGACGTTCGATTCGATATCTCGAAAGTGTTGACTTTTATGCTTGAATATGATTAATAAGACTAACTACATGCCAAAGTAGTACCTATTATTGTGGTTTAGCATTTTTATTTACTAGCCCAGATTTTTTTCTCCAATTTGTAGGTATGGAGCCGACATGAAAAAAAAACAAAACTCTGCTCTTAGCCCACCAAACAAAGTAGTTATAGAGTGCGTGAGCTGGAACCGAAGTGATTCTTCAGAAAGTTGTTCAGGGTGCTTAGGGAGTAAACATCAACAATCGCCGCTTCTAGAACGTGCGCCGGAGTGGGGGAAGGGCGGAAAGGTCCCACTTTTCAGTTTTTCACAAATATATTCAAAACGGTGCTTCGTAGGGCAAAAATATCCTACTATGATTCTATACTATACACTTTTCATATTTCTACCCATATTCGAGTTATAAGTACGTGCTGGAAAAGTAAAAAATTCCGCAAAACCGACTTTTATCAAACACTAGTTTGCCTGTTACGTCGTTCGCGTTATTTCGAGATAAAAAGTAGTCTATAATGTTACCCTAGATCTTAATCTATCCACATAACAAACTTTATCCAAATCCGTTTAGTCATTGAGTTATCGAAACTTTTATTAGGTACCTGTCTTAGTTTTATTGTACCTATATGCCATTATTCCGTGTGGTTCCCGTTCCCGTGGGAATATCAGAATAAATAGTATTTATCTTAATATTATTATTATTTTTCTTAATATTATTATATTTGTTAATCCGGGCTATCTACTATCTGTAAGCCAAATTATATCCAAATCTATTTAGTAGTTTTTGGGTTTATTCGTTACAAACATACAAAAATACAATATTTTCTTTTTAACATTTTACTATGGATTTATGTTTTTAACCATTTAGGCCGTAAGGGTTCTGACATGAGTTTTTTCTCGCTATGGGAGGGGGTAATAGTTCCCAGTATTTAATTTTTGGCTAATGTCTTTAAAACAGCACGTCTAAACGGGTTAAAACTTTAATCCATATTAATATTTTTGTACCTATCATTGCAACGAATACTCACATTCAGTGCCGAGCCCGCATCAGTGGGTAAAAGTTTCTAACTCCCATGCCGAGACCGCCCATGGGATGCGGTTCGATTTTTAATGTTTAATAAGTTTTCGAAATAACGTCAGAAAATTATGAGATTATGTCTAATGATTAGTTTTATTATTGGCTAGAAACGGCCACTGGATATTTTAAGTTTTGAAAAAGCCAATTCTGATTTCTCGTGCCTCATGATCATGACTCGTATTCAGAAGTAATAAACTTTTTTGTACGTTTTAGTAAAATTAACAAATATTATAAAATGTATACATGCCCGCGACTTCATACGCATGGATTTTGTGTACAAATAAAGTCCCATTTTCCATTTCACCTATTTTACAAAAACTGTTTTCTGATGTTTTCCACTTACTTATTTTGCTTGATCTATAAAGCTGAAAGACTGCTTTATCTTTAAACCTCAAGAAACATGGAGATTTCATGATTAATCAGTAAATGAATAAATTAATGACTTTTCCCTTTTTAACCGACTTCAAAAAAGGTGAAGGTTGCACTCCATTGCACTGTTTTTTTAAAGTGTGTTTCATTCTAACTCTGCCGATTGTTATCCAATTTTGATAATTCTTTTTTTATCTGATGGCAAAACATTCCAAAGTATTCGTATCGGTCAGTACTTTTTCAAAATCCTGAGCTGTCGCGGTATTAATTAATATTAATGTTCAGGCTTTAAGCGTCGATATTATCGCGAGTAAGTAGCCTATTAGGCCGCAAACTGGACGGCCGCAGGTGCGGGCGCGGCGGGGGCGGGGGCGACTGCGGCTGGCGCGTGCCGCTTGTTGCCCGCCGCCCGCGCCGCGGCCCTCCAGAACGGTTAATACAAACTTAGCATAAATATCAAATCGCGCGAGCCGCACGATGCACCGCGGTCGCCCCCGCGCCCGCACCCGCGGCCGTCCAGTTTGCAGCCTTAATGTCAACCTAAATGTCTCGGATAGGGAATGCAATTCCGGGACTCCGGGATCCCGTTATTCCGGGATCTCGTATGCTATGAACGAGATCAATCCCGGTAGTGAAAGTGACGGGATCCCGTACGAGATAGCGGGATTGAAGAGGAGCGATAATCATGCGTAGGTGTTGGTCAGCGCGCGGTCGCGCGGCAACTGGCGAGCGAGCAGTTCGGGCGCGTTCGCTTGGCCGGCCGAGCGCCGCCGGCGACGAGGTGCGGGTGCAGGGGAGGGGTAGTTACTCCTTTCCTTGTTGTTAGTTGCAGTTTGTTTTCATGACACGCGCGACAATTGTTTTAATTATTTCGATTACCTTGGTTTTTTGTTGTTCCTGTTGCATTCTAAAAGTAACATAACACTAACATAATGTCAAAAACTGTGTATAAAGAGTTTTCTGGTATAAAGAATGCTGGGGCGGTTGTATGGAAGTACTTTTGGAGGGCGGAAGATTCACAGACTGCCAAATGCAAATTGTGTAAAGCAATACTTAAAACTACATCGTTTTCTACAAAAGGTTTGCATGTTCATTTAAAATCAAAACATGGCATCGATACAAAAGCCCAAAATACGCCGGATAGTTCGTCAAATCTACCAGACCCAGAAACACCGCCAAAGACTACCAGTACTGTCACTGCCTCAACTAGCTCGACATCAACATCGGTGTCTTCAAGCGCTACACCAATTTCAAGGAAACGTAAGATAATAACCGATCACTTCGAAAAAGAAGGAAACACCACCCTGGAAAAGAAGGTATCACGTATGGTTTCTAAAGATGGTTTACCTTTCCGGGTCTTCTGCTCTTCATCCGATTTGCGAAGTCTTTTTAAAGCTGGTAATTACAATTTACCCTCTTCCCCAAATTCGATCAAATTAATGGTGATGAATTATGGTACGACTTTGAAAATGACTGTTGCTCAAGATCTTTCAAAGCTAAAGGAAAATGGTTGTAAATTCACTCTCACCTTTGATGAATGGACTTCTACACGGAATAGAAGGTATATAAACATAAATATTCATGCGTTTGCACAAAATAAACCGATTTTCTGGAACTTGGGTCTGGTACGCATTTATGGAAGTCTACCTGCGGAAGCCTGTATCCTGATATTAAAGAATAAGTTATCAGAATTTGACGTGTCTTTAGATGAGGATGTGATGTGCATTACTACTGATGGTGCCAAAGTTATGGTGAAAGTGGGTCGTCTCATTAAGCCCGATCAGCAGCTTTGTTACGCGCATGGGATCCAATTGGCAGTGATTGATGTGATTTATAAACCCTTACCCTTACCTGAAGGCCCTGAAGCTTTAAATGAGAATACATCACCGGAACATGAGGCTGATAATCAAGATGCGAATGAGAATATTCAAACTGAAGAACTGGACTGCAGTGATAATGACGAAGATGGCAACTATGACTTATCCTTTCAAACAATCGAAACAGATTTGGCTATAGAATACACTGATATAATAAAGAAAGTGAGAAAGGTGGTCAAGCTCTTTAAAAATTCCCCCACTAAAAATGATGTACTTCAGTCGTATATTTTAGCAGACATGGGAAAAAACTTGGCTTTATTGCTAGATTGTAAAACCAGATGGTCAAGCCTATTGCAAATGATAACAACATTTAATAAAGTAAAATTATGTATATCTAAAGCTCTGGTGGATTGTGGCTTTGGTGCAAATCCTGATTTCTTGTTTAATGAACAGGAATACGTTGTGTTACTTGACCTAGAGGAAATATTAGAGCCTTTGAAACTAGCCGTTGAGGTTTTATGCAGACGAGATTCTAATTTGATAATAGCGGAAACTACTTTGTTGTTTGTTGTTCGTAAATTGGAAGCTCTTAATAAAGCATTAGCAAATAAAGTCGTTTATTCGCTGAGGAAACGAATTGCAGAACGCCGAACTGACTTGACTGCGGCGTTGTTATACTTGCACGATCCGTTTAAATACGAAGTAGACAGGGTTGAACTTATGCAAGATGAGACGTTTAAACTGCCTACCAAGAAAATAATACAAAAAACCATCAAAACAATCATTGAAAGATTGAATTTCAAACCCAACCAAGTAACAGACGCCGTAGAGGAATCTGAAGACGACATACCAATCGCTAATTTGGAAGCACATTCACCAGCCAAAATGTCGCTTCAGGATGAACTGGAGCTGACACTGACCAGCTTGAAATCTTTTACACCCCAACCAAGACGCGGAAGCAGCCTTGACATTTTATTAAGAAAGGAGATAAATTACTTTGAATCAGGTGGACAGAAAGGCTTATACCTTCAGTTTGTTTATAATGCTCTGATGACGGTTGTCCCCACAAGTGTGGAATCGGAGAGAGCATTTTCGGCTGCGGGCCTAATAGTATGTAAAGTGAGAAGCCGTTTAGCAGACGAAACTATTAACACTCTGACATTTTTGAGAAGCTATTTTCAAAATAATGACAAAGACTAATAATATACCTATAGTAAGTACTGTACTGTCTGTACTGTAAGTAGTATAGTACTAGACTAGACTGAGTAAATGTTATTTTGAATCTCTCTCTCTCTCTCTAAAAAGCACCTAAAAAGTACAAAATAAAGATTTTTTACATTTCTTATATTTGACTTCTTTCAAGTTCCTTCCTTGTAGATGTTGAAAAATTATTCATCATATTTTTTTGCCCCTCAACGGGATTAAGTTTATTCCGAGATCTCGCCGGGATTGAGATGTTCAATCTCGCTGATTCCGAGATTCAAAATTTGTTACGGGATTGCATTCCCTAGTCTCGGAATACTTTTTATACAAATAATAAGTAAGGCGAACTTAGGCTTATGTGTGTGAATCTGGTGTGAATAGGTAGTTTGATAAAAAAATATGTATGTTGAACCAATATATTATTTATAACCTTTCATACAAAACGCGATCAGCTGGTCGGACATTTTTATTTTTATATAATAGTCTTTTCATAGTTAAGTTAGATTTTATTTTTATTTTGTGAGACTACTTATTTAGGTATTTTTTGCATTTAAATTTCGATTATTTATCGAATATAAATGTTGAGAAACACTAAGCACATCACTACTTGTTACATGGCACGTCACTAAAACTATAGAAAAATAATTATGTAGTCTATGGTTTCGCTTGCCTTCCGACCTCCATCGGTTACAAACATGTAAAATGTAAGTTTTCTCCAAACAAAACAGTTTCCAGATTAATTGTGTTCTTTAATCAACCACCTAACTTAATATGGTGGAGCGTAATTGATTGTTAAGTTAAATTGGGTTGCGATCCACGTATTCACGAAATAAAAAGTGAAGAAAAATGGCGGTGTCTAATTTGCCGTGTCTGGATGAAAAATCGAATTTCAGTACTTGAATTGTATTCCGATTAAAACTAATTTTGCAAGAAAAGTAAGTGGAATACGTATTAAGGGAAGGTGAAATTGCAGATAAGTCTAAGACAGACGATGCTAAACCTAAGTCGCTTATAGCACAATGCGTGTCCGACAAATATATAGAACTTATGATAAATTTTAAATAGAAAAATATTGGAAAAAATTAACTCGGCCACAAGTGAATTCTCAGATGGGAATCGAGACCATGTCCTTTGGAAATCCGGTCCAATGCTCTAACCGCTGAGCTACCGAGACTTGCGAACCACCGTCGAAATTCTCCAATACTTTTATATTTTTTAATACGCTGTAGGCCAGCGTTGTTACATCAATTCTAGGAATATCCTTGCATTCGAAAAAAACATCTTTTCAGGTGTTTAACGATCGATTAAGATGCAACAGCCAATAATTTAAGATTTTTGAATTTTTGCATTTTTCAATGCTATTTCTATACTTATGATAAATTTTAAATATAATAATATTGGAAAAAATTAACTCGGCCACAAGTGAATTCTCAGATGGGAATCGAACACATGACCTTTGGAAATCCGGTCCAATTCTCTAACCGCTGAGCTACCGAGACTTGCGAACCACCGTCGAAATTCTCCAATACTTTTATATTTTTTCATACGCTGTAGGCCAGCGTTGTTACATCACTGCTAGGAATATCCTTGCATTCGAAAGAAACATCTTTTCAGGTAAATTTTCGGTTCGCAAGTCTCGGTAGCTCAGCGGTTAGAGCATTGGACCGGATTTCCAAAGGTCATGTGTTCGATTCCCATCTGAGAATTCACTTGTAGCCGAGTTAATTCTTTCCAATATTTTTCTATTTAAAATTTATCATAAGTATAAAAATAGCATTGAAAAATGCAAAAATTCAAAAATCTTAAATTATTATCTGTTGCATCTTAATCGATGGTTAAACACCTGAAAAGATGTTTCTTTCGAATGCAAGGATATTCCTAGCATTGATGTAACAACGCTGGCCTACAGCGTATTAAAAAATATAAAAGTATTGGAGAATTTCGACGGTGGTTCGCAAGTCTCGGTAGCTCAGCGGTTAGAGAATTGGACCGGATTTCCAAAGGTCATGTGTTCGATTCCCATCTGAGAATTCACTTGTGGCCGAGTTAATTTTTTCCAATATTTTTCTATTTAAAATTTATCATAAGTATAAAAATAGCATTGAAAAATGCAAAAATTCAAAAATCTTAAATTATTGGCTGTTGCATCTTAATCGATCGTTAAACACCTGAAAAGATGTTTCTTTCGAATGCAAGGATATTCCTAGCATTGATGTAACAACGCTGGCCTACAGCGTATTAAAAAATATAAAAGTATTGGAGAATTTCGACGGTGGTTCGCAAGTCTCGGTAGCTCAGCGGTTAGAGCATTGGACCGGATTTCCAAAGGACATGGGCTCGATTCCCATATGAGAATTCACTTGTGGCCGAGTTAATTTTTTCCAATATTTTTCTATTTAAAATTTATCATAAGTATAATAATAGCATTGAAAAATGCAAAAATTCAAAAATCTTAAATTATTGGCTGTTGCATCTTAATCGATCGTTAAACACCTGAAAAGATGTTTCTTTCGAATGCAAGGATATTCCTAGAATTGATGTAACAACGCTGGCCTACAGCGTATTAAAAAAAATATATAAAAGTATTGGAGAATTTCGACGGTGGTTCGCAAGTCTCGGTAGCTCAGCGGTTAGAGCATTGGACCGGATTTCCAAAGGTCATGGGTTCGATTCCCATCTGAGAATTCACTTATGGCCGAGTTAATTTTTTCCAATATTTTGCAATTTAAAATTTATCATAAGTATTAAAATAGCATTGAAAAATGCAAAAATTCAAAAATCTTAAAATATATAGAAATCACAAAAAATGGCCGAACTGCTAAAGAAATGATGGGCCTACTTGAAAATATCGTTGAACGAAAGAGTGTTTTTAATAGATTTCACCTGAATCGAAAACTAATCTCTTTAAAATGCAATGAGCCGCTGCAACAATATCTGATAAAGTTCAGTTCGATCATCAGCGACCTGGAGGCCGTCGACGTGAAAGTAGATGAAGAAGGTCAAATTTGCTACCTACTCTCATCACTGCCGAAAGAATATGACCATGTAATTACTTCAATAGAAGCAATGGCTTCAGAAAAGAAGTTGAGTTTTGATTTTGTCAAGGCCAGGCTGTTAGATGTCGAAACTAAGATCAGCTCCAATACAGCGAACCAGGAGAACGCATTTATGATGTCCTGCTACACATGCGGTAAACCAGGGCACAAGTCATATGAGTGCAGTACTGGTAATAAGGAACAAGGAAAATACAGAGGAGGACGGAGTCAAGGTCGAGGTTATGGTTAAAACCGCATAGGAAGAGGCAGATTTCAAGGACGAGGATCCCGAGGCCGAGGCAACCCGGGACAAAGTGCTACTGCATTAGTGAGTGAATCGGAGATCGGTTTTATAGCCAGTGAAAGTGTTTTATGTGCTAAAAGTGTGGACAAAGACTATGATATCACCTTTATTGTGGACTCTGGATGCACACAACATCTTGTAAATGAAAAATTTATAAAATACATGACAGACATTAAAATACTAGATAAAAGTGTACAATTTTAGTTACAAACGGCCAGTATATACAAAAGGTAATTTAAAAATAAAATATAAAACTTACAAATAAATGTTAATGCTTTAATTGTAGAAAACATAACCTATAACTTACTTTTAGTCAAAAAGATGACTAAGGCCGGATTTTATGTAAAGTTTGATAAATATAAAGTTGTTATTACAGGAAACAATTCATGTGTTATTGGTAATTCTAAAGAAAAATTTTACAAATTAAATGCTAATGTATGTCATGAAGTGTGTAATATTGGTACAGGTAAAAACCAATGAGATGATGATGATCTTTGGCACAAACGTCTGGGCCATTTAAATAGAAAATGTTTAGGTATTATGCAGTTACCAATAAGTAATAAAGCTTGCAGCCCATGTATGGAGGAAAAGGCGACCAGAGGACCATTTAAGCAGATACCAAGACCAAGATCCAAGAGAGTAGCAGAAATGTTGCACACAGACATAGCGGGACCTGTGAAGGAGTGTGGACTAAATAGTGAGAAATATTTCATGACAGTATTAGATGATTATTCCCATATCTGTGTGGTGTTCCCTTTAGTAAACAAATCTGAAGCAACAGAAAAATTGATTGACTATATAAGAAAGTTAGAAAATGAAACTGGAATGTACTTTCAGCGAATCAGGTGCGATCATGGCGGGGAATATACAGCCAACAAATTAAAAGACTTCTGTAAGAAAAAAGGAATAAGTGTAGAATATACCTTACCTTACACAAAACAGTCCAACGGAGTAGCGGAAAGATTGAATCGTAGCTTGTGTGATAAGGTGAGAACTTTATTTGCGGAGACTAATGTGCCCAAAACTTTATGGTGTGAAGCTATTCAATGTGCTGCCTATCAGCTGAACAGGTCACCTTCTTCAGCCATAAATTATAAAACACCGTGTTTCATGAACCTGTGACCTATCAAGACTGAGAGTTTTTGGAGCAAAAACGTGGGCCACTATTATACCTAAACTAGACAAACTGAATAAAAGAGGAAAAGAGACAAGAATGGTTGGCTATAATACAGTAGGATACAGATTGTGGAATCCAGAAGAAAATTCAATAATAATATCAAGAGATGTGAGATTCGATGAAAGTGATACAGTATATAAAAATGAAGAAAACAAGGAAAGAAGATATATTCAAGAAGAAGAAGAAAACCAAGAAGATAAAATAGAGATGAGGCAAGAAGAAAAACCAGAAACTAACCATGTGCTAAAAGGAAACGAACATGTCACTAATGAGGGAAATTTAAATGAAGATGCAATAAGAGAAGAGAAAACTACAAGATCAGGAAGAATAGTAAAACCACCTGCGCATCTTGATGATTATGAGACAAATATAGTTATTTGCCTGAGCGCAAATACACCTAGCTCCTATGAAGAGGCAATAAGTCATACAGAATGGAAGGAAGCTATTAATAAAGAGTTACAAGCACTTGAAAAGCTAGAGACCTGGGAAGAAAAAGAATTACCTAAAGGAAAGAAAGCAATTGATACCAAATTGATTTTTAAAGAAAAAGATGAAGGAACCAAGAAGGCTAGACTAGTAGTGAGAGGATTCCAACAGCAGAACCTTTCTGATATTTTTAATAACAATTATGCACCCGTTGCGAGACATTCTACAGCGAGAATGTTCCTATCAAAAGCAGTCCAAGAAGACTTAATGATTACTCAACTAGATATACCTACAGCATTTTTGAACGGAAAACTAAAGACAGATGTATACACAAAAGTTCCTTAAGAATTGAAAACGAAGAATGCAAATACAGTATTAAAACTAAGAAGAGCTTTGTATGGATTGACTGAAATGTTGTTGGAATGAGACAATAGACAATTTTGCTAAGAAAAATGGATTTCAGCGATCAGATTACGACTACTGTATGTACTACAAAGCTGATACATGGATGCTAATTTATGTGGACGATATTTTAATAATCGGAGATAGGCAAGATACCATAAATGCACTGAAGACTGAATTTAATGCTAAATATTTAGGCGAAGAAAGAAAATTTCTCGGCATGGAAATTGAACGAAGTAACAACACCTTGATAATAAAACAGGAAACTATGATAGAAAAGATACTTAAAAGATTTAATATGACCGACTGCAAAGGAATAAAGACACCAATGGTAATACAATATAATATACCAGTTAATGAAGATGATGAAACGCTGGATGTACCTTACCGTGAATTAATAGGATGCTTAATATCTCAGTAGATATCTGGATAAGCCAAATGAAAGTCTATGGAAGGCTGGCAAAAGAGTTCTGCGCTATCTTAAGGAAACTAAGGACAAAGGGCTTGCTTTTAGAAATAGGAAAATTCAAACTTATATGGATACTCAGATTCCGATTAGGCTGGTGATAGAAGTGATAGAAAGAGCGTAAGTGGAGGCATAATCCTACATGGAGTAAATCCCATAGCCTGGTTCTCGAAGAAACAGTCATGTGTTGCTTTGTCGACAGCAGAATCTGAGTACATAGCCGCTGCTGCCACCGCACAAGAGTTGGTAAACCTTAAGGGCCTAAGCAAACATCTTAATAACAACTGTGATGCTTTATTACTTGTTGATAATATATGTGCCATCTCTATGTCTAAAAGTTATGAAAAATCTAAGCGAACTAAACATATAGATATTAGAGCCCATTTCCTTAAAGACCTTGTTGAAAGAAGCATCATCTCAATAGAGTATGTAAATTCTAATAACAATTTAGCTGATTTATTTACTAAAAGCCTGTGTAAAGAAAAGTTTGTAAACTTTGTTAACCAATTTATGAGTTAAGTAATGTCTATTTTATTTTATTAAGGCTGTACCTAAAGGTGACTGTAAGAGTTGAGTCACTAAGTTTATTTTAATTTTGTGTAAAATAAAAAAAAAACCTAAATAGTACTTTGTTGTAATTTTAGTAAAATTTTTTTTCTTTGTATAAATGTGGTCGTGTTTCATAGGCAAATTTAATATGTTTTTTTGAGTCAAATTTGAGGAGGAGTGTTGAGAAACACTAAGCACATCACTACTTGTTACATGGCACGTCACTAAAAGTATAGAAAAATAATTATGTAGTCTGTGGTTTCGCTTGCTCTCCGACCTCCATCGGTTACAAACATGTAAAATGTAAGTTAATAAGTTTTCTCCAAATAAAACAGTTTCCAGATTAATTGTGTTCTCTAATCAACCACCTAACTTAACAATAAAAACCAATAATTTTTGGATTATACTTTGGAAAGTGTGCTCATGAGCAGCATGAGCTCATACGACCATCCCCCTCCTACAATCGGACGTCCAGACGCACTGCGGGCCACCCTCTCTTGGTTGATATTCCTAGATGTCGTACCAAGCGCTACTCATCAGTTTTCATATTGAGCTCCGCAAAGGAGTGGAACTCCAACCCTGCGTCTGTATTCCCGAGTACTTACTATAACCCACCCGTTTTCAAAGCGAGGGTGAATAGGCACCTTCTGGGTCTTCTTTAGTCCCCGGGCTAGGCGAACCCATTCATAATAAAATATATATAATATTTCTTCAATTCTTACAATGGAGTGGATGCAAAAAGAAATTAGAGTGTAGCGCTGCTCGCATTACATGATGGTGTACATCCGCTAATTCAAATTTTCAGTCTGCTTCAAACATTTTATTTAACTATTATCCAACGATTAAGAAAACATTGAAGAATATATAGAAAAGAAAAAAATGCCCTTTTTCGCGTGGCCATCACCCTTCATCAGCTAAAGTTTGGCTAGTAGTGTCGTATTTGGGCCCAATAAACAGATTTTCTGTGAAAAAGGTATGAAAACGAACCAATGTGTACCAAATACGGTCTCAATAAACTACGTAGAAGCACTATTTCGGACCATGGGAAAAACTCATTCAGAACTGGGTCTTTCAAAGGGATCTAGCGCCTGCTCACAAAAAAAAAACTGGCCGGCCATCAATCGTCTTCGCCCGGACAATCCTCCACTAGCCCAGTCCTCAATCTGCTGGATTATAAAATTTGGCTTTATTAGAAGGAGAAGGCTTGTGTTAAACCCTATCCAAATTTAGAAACCAGCAGCCAGAATTGACTTGGATGTAGTCGGTACTGCGATACATAGCTGGTCGCAAAGGTTTCATTTCGAATACTTATTTTTTGTTGTTAAATAAAAAATCTTCTATATCTTTAAGATAATTTTAATAATAATAATATATTAGCATGCCGTGCTTAGCCATGAGCCCGCATGGAAGTAACTATAACCTCAGAAATGAGAGAAAATAAGTTAAACCTAAAATAATAATTATTAATTTAACAATAATTATATAAAATTCAAAAAGTGACTGACTAATCCAATGCACAGCGCAAACGGCTGAACCTAGAAATTCGAAATTTTCCACATAGATACCTTAAACAGTGTAGACCACAGAACAGAATTTTTCTGTTCTGTGGTGTAAACATCCACTAAATTTCGTCTCTAAAGGGGTAAAACAAGGGATGCACGTTTGTATGAAAGTCCGCCAATTTTGAAGTTAGGATGTTCAAGTTTTGTATTGAGGTTGACGATAGAAAATAAACATTTGCCTGTCTCAGCATTTTTAAAATTTCCGGCCCAAACGGGTGAAAAGTTGTGAAAGAGAAGTATTTTCACAGTAAAAGTCACTTATTCTTTATTAGGCTTTTGGTTGGAAATTAAATACAAACAAAAAACACATAATTTCGAAATTTTTCGAAAAGCTACCCCTAAGAGGGTCAAAAAGGGGTAATTTTTTTAAAAATCTATATGTATGTCGTTATCGAGGTTTTATGGGATGTTGATTCTAAAATGATATTGATTTTGAAGTCCAACGCGGCGAACATGACTTAATCCCTAAAGGGTTGAAATAGGGGTTCAAATTTTGTATGGAAAAAAATATTTATAATAGGCGTTCTGCTTGCGTTCTGATATCGTTCGCGCTAGCTTTGGAACATTATATTACTTCGCGATATAAATTATTTTTCTATTCATAATAATAAGATAATAAATTGTTGGTCTTTGAATAAATAAATATCAGTTTAATTTTGTTACATCATTCATGATTTTATTTCCCTACTACTGGGACTTGCTCGTGGATGGATAAAGGAGACGGGCATAGAGACCATGCGGGCCCAATTTGGATTGGTGAGTGGAACTACTGTAAATGCAGCCGAGATCGACGTTTTATCGTGAGTAGCATATGTTGGACTGCGCCATCGACTAACTGTTCTTTGCGTTCGACTAGGTATATAAGTTCTATAACGTATGTACATGAATAGGGCAGCTGGTGAAATGACAAAAAGATATAAGTAGAAAAAAAACCTATGCATTGCTTAGTAAAATTACCACGTCTTTCCATATTCAAGATGGATAGATTTTGCTAATCAGGTAGGGTGATTCCACTATACTATGCCATTGATTAATTTATATAGAAAAATAATGTCACGTTGGTCCCTTCGCAGCTTCAAGGATGTGATACTGTCAGCGTTAAAATTAGTTTTATAATAAAGAACTCTCTAAAAATTCATTCTAGTTTTAGAGGAATTTTCTTTATGACGCCATGCGGCGTCAAACGCCATAGGTACGCAAAAAATATCAATGACGCTCCATGGCGTCATCCGCAATGAATAACCGATTACAGCAACTACTTATTATATTTATTGGTATTTTCTGGTTGCTGTGCCAATTTTCGTTACACACTTCGATAAAATTCCATTGCAACTTTTGATAATGATTAATGACCTCCCGCGTGTCATTAAACATGCCAAGTGTCTACTTTTTGCGGATGACTTAAAACTATATTTGCCTATTAAAAGTATATCGGACGCTGAGCTTCTACAAGCAGATATAGACAGAGTAGTGGCATGGGGTAAGGTAAACAAATTACGTTTTAACACATCCAAGTGTACAATCATTTCTTTCACGCGTGTACAATCTCTCATTCTTTACGATTATAAACTTGACAACGTCCTCATGAGACGTGTGTCGGAAGTCCGTGATCTTGGCGTTCAGTTGACGAGTACTTTCGTTCCGGGAGTACATTACTGGTGTTTGTAAGAAGGCATTTCGCAACCTGGGTTTCATACTGCGCACGGCCAGTGGTTTCAGTAACGTTAAAGCAGTAATAGCCTTGTACAACGCTTTGGTCAGAAGCCAATTAGAGACTAACGCCGTAATATGGACCCCGTACGAAGACAAATTTGTCTTAATGATAGTGAAGATACAAAAGAATTTTCTACGATTTTTATATTTTAAGCAGTATGATGTGTATCCTTTTTACCCACTTATGTATCCTACTTTGTTCATCTTGGGCATGGTGGGCTATAATGAGCTAAGTGTGAGGAGAAAACTTGCACTGGTAAAATACATTTTTTGTTTAATAAACGCTAAAATATGTAACCCGGAGTTACTTGCCACTTTATATTTGTGTGTTCCAAATAACTACGTAGGTAGACGTCGAAAGCCAAGGTTGTTGGTGGTGCCGTCTGGCAGAACTCACTTATTGAACAAGTCGCCTTGGTCGCGGGCATTGCGTACACTGAATCTACTTGCAGAAATTATAGACATTTTCTCGTGCACTATGAGTGAATTCACAAGATCGGCTTTATACATTACCTATATGTTATAAAAATAAAAAAAAAAATCTGTTGTGATGCTACTTTACCGTAGGGAAAATATCCTGTAATGGTAATTGTATACGTGTAATAAATAAATAAATAAAATTGCACAAAGGTACTTGTCGTGTGGACCAGCCATTACTGTATTTCTAAAATATTCAAAGATATTACACAAATAAAAAACCTGGCGACCTTTCAAAATATTTGTCACACTTGTCAAAAATTTAATCTTTGGTAAATACCTACTCTCTTTGTCTCTCAGCGGTTACAATGTTTCTTCAATAAATATTATTTTTATCCAGTGAAACCAAATATTAAAAGTTTGGGTGATTTCTCGCATGCAATAGAATGCATTCTTACTTAATATAAGTTATAATGTCAATAGACATTATAAAAAGCCACGATGGAGATTGAAAGCAATAATTACATAGATCAACTTAGGATAAAGCATGAGAATCACGCAAATATACCAGAAAAGGTCAGTAATAAGTATTTTTTTTACAAGTAACTGGGCAGGCATTTGACCACCATCGTGCTTAGTAAACAGGATATGGTCTAAGGTGTAACATGCTTGCCTAGGAAATACCTTTATTATTGCGTTCCGGCAGTTAGAGATAAGATAGCCAGTTCCCAACTGATTGAGGCATTTTGACCGGATTCCGGGAGAGGCTTGCTTCCATCTTCAGCCTTATCAATACTTGACATCAGCTAAGTCTCCCTAAAAAAAATATTAATAGAGGTCAATTTCAGTTTTAATTCCGATTCTTTTTTTGTGTAAGACATCCTTTCTTGGTTTATTTGATACAGTATAGTTTGGTGTATACTATAGCACAGAATATACAATAATGCTAGCTTGAAGTGCTTTAATTCTTCTATAAATACGACTTTCTTGAACTTGTTTGAGACTATCACTGGATAATAAACGTTTTTTTTATCTGTCATAGCTAATAGTTCCCGTAGGTGACTCTCCTGAGGGAGTGCGTATGAAATTACGCGCTCTTTTGGTTGCTTTGCTCGGAGTTTCGATGTCAGCATGCGCTTTCGCCTCCCAGCCCGTAGAATTGGAGCTGGATGATGAAGAAGTAGCTCAGAGACTTAACAACGTCAGCTTTGCGAGGCGGTAAATTTTTATAGTTCTTCCTAGAGTTTATTCCTTTGTCCAACCTCCACACTCTTCCTGAAGACGATCTATAAAGCCCATGGTAAAATAAATTAAGACAAACGGTTACACTACTAAGTTACCTCTCTGTAATTTCGTTAAATTTAATTTTTGAGAAAATTATTTTATTTTGAATCTTTTCAGAATAACAAAGCCGACTATTCGTCTGGTGATGGGCTATGGCAAGTTGAGTGCATTTGTGACCGCTGCAACATCCCTGTTGCTGCTTGTCGCTGTCATGTCAAAGGTACTTATGAACAGAAAACATTCCCAATTTCCATTACGCGTTGTCTTAAAGTAGAAAATAACTCTGTGTCAAATATATAAGTACCTCGTTACTTTGTAGGCAAAGGAGCTCTTGCCGTACAAAGATGTGCTCAAAAGGCACTAAAAATAATCTATAAACAAAATTGTAGCAATCATGGTGGCGGCGCGGGGCGCGTTGGTTAGCAGCACCAGCACTCCTCGTCGCGGCGCTGGAAGCGGCCTCTGATGTCGGTGACGCCATGCTGGCTGCTGTGCTTCGCGGTACTTCTGAACCGGGGAAAGTGTGCGCGCAGACTTTAGCGGCAGCTGTACTCGTCACCGTAGAGATATTGGTTTGGTTAGTAGGATATAAACAAATTAAGGCGAGGAGCAATTTGGTTAGCAGCACCAACAGCGCTCCTCGTCGGGGCGCTGGAAGGCTTCTGATGTCAGTGACGCCATGCTGGCTGCCGTGCTTCGGGGCACCTCTCTGAGCCAGGGAAAGTGTGCGTGCAGACTTTAGTGGCAGATGTACTCGCCGGAGATATTGGTTTGGTTAGTATAAAAAATTGTAGCAATAGTTATGGCGGCGCGGTGCACCTTGGTTAGCAGCACCAGCGTTCCTCGTCGACACCATGGAAGCAGCTTCGAAGTTGATGACGTCATACTAGCTACAGCGCTTCGCAGCACCAAGTGTTCGCGAAGACTTAAGTGGCAACTGAAGGTAGTCGGCACCGTAGAGCTTTTGGTTAGTAACATTTTGTTAGGAGCTCGGTAGCGCAGTTGATCGCGCGCTTGGACTGCGATTGGTTGATGCAACTTTCGCAATGGTAAGTATTGTATTTTCCAAAAATATATTAAACTGAGCTCTTCCGTGCTTCAGAAAACACGTTAAGCCGATGGTTTCGGCTGTATTTGCTGTCGTTAAAACCCATCAATCTACATTCAGCCCGCGCGGTGTGTCATACATGGCCCATTCTCCTTCTTGGCTATTCATAAGAAAGGTCAGTGCCCCAGCATTGGGCATTATAGTAAAAGTGTTTGATTGAACAATCTTACTACTGTCAAGTTACATTTCTGAGGCTTGGATTTTAAGCTAAGTTTCTTAGTTTTTTTTTATTCTATTATCAAATGATCCTTTTTTTTATGAACGACGGTGAGACTTCATTATACCTAATGTTATGTATTGATAAGGCTGAAGATGGAAGCGAGCCTCTCCCGGAAGCCTCAGTCACTGAGGAACTGGCTATCTTATCTCAAACTGCCGGAACACAATTTTAAACTACGAAAAACTACGAAACTACTAAAACGAAACGCTCCTTTCGGAGCATTTCGTAGTTTAATGTCGTAGCCAACTTCGATATGGGAAATATAAATCCCGCTTAGTTGCCGAATACAAACTGACAATTATTATTAACTAGTTGATGCCAGCGAGTTCGTTCGCGCTACATCGAACGTGGTACACTGTTACCGCCTTCACCGCGTAGAGGTACCTAAGTACTCCCAGTGTAAATTTTGTATCATGTAATGGAAAAAAATTTCCCATGCCGTGTTTTTTTAAATGTTAACAGAAAATATCCACCGCGCTTAACAACTTTTGTTACATTACCATATCTCTTATAGTTTAGCTGGTCTATTAGCTTCCTGCATCTGGTTTTCGAGTGTTCAAAATAAATTGTTAGTGGCTACATGTAACAAAATGTTTTATTGAAATCCGTTCAGTAGTTCCTGAGATAGCGTGTGCATACAAAGAGACACAGCACAGACATACATTTAAAAAAATCCGGCCAAGTGCGAGTCGGACTCGCGCCCCGAGGGTCCGTACAAACCTGTAGGTATATAGGTAAAAGTTCACCCATCACGACAATCGAGTCATAGTTATAGTAGTAACTTTAAAATTTTCAAAAATATTTTTTATTATATCATGTAGCTAAAAAATTACGGTTTTCGCAATTTTTCCTTTATCTGTACTATAAGACTTTATTTATAACTTTTTAATTTTGCATTTTACAATGCTATTTTTATGTGATAAATATTAAACAAGAAAATATACTACTTAGAATAAAGCAACTAAATAGTTGAGACTAGTTGCTTTTTTCTAGTATATTATCTTGTTTAATATAAGACTTTACTTCGTACCAAATTTCAAAATTCTAAGTTCACGGAAAGTACCCTGTAGGTTTTGATCCCTCCAAGGGACAGGTAGACCTGAGTATTGGATAAAATTTCAGTTTGATACCTCCACGCGTACCTGAGAAAAACGGTCTTGACAGACGGACGGACGGACGGACAACGAAGTGAACCTATAAGGGTTCCGTTTTATCCTTTTGAGGTACGGAACCCTAAAAATGGTAGGTATTCCATTAGTACTGTTTTTACGTCTCGTCTCTCTTCGATCATTTAAGTCGTCTCCGATTAGTTTTCGATAATTAACTATATTCAATGTTCAGAAGATTTTATTTCAGTTATATTATTGTACAGTCACGACCAAGAGCATTGATAGTATACACTAAACAACAGTGGCAAAGGGTCCATACATACCGATTCGCATCGGCTTCCGTTTTAGAAATCCCACCCCAGCAATCAGCCATGCAGATCATCATAATTATGTCGTAAATTATTGCCACCAATTAATAAAATAAAAAATATGTGGATGTCATTTGAAGATATATCATGAAGAATATGATTTCGACTTCGCCATATTTTGACCCCTCGTCACTGCTATACAACCTTATCGCATTGACACACACGGAAACAAACTTTTTATAACTTTTTAATTTTGCATTTTACAATGCTATTTTTATGTAATAAATATGAAACAAGAAAAGATACTTAAAAAAAAACGACTTGTTCTGTCATTCTGTCCACAAATATCATTCAATTTTGTAATGTGACAAGGTTGCTATTAGTGTTTACTAGTGTTTATTACGTGACTGTACCTACGGATTTTGTACATTAGATTTGTAACAGAGAGTCTTTTGCATTTCAGGTACTTCATCGCTAAATTCTTTGAGTACAACCCTCCACCACCTCCAGAAGAAAGGGCTAAAGAGATTAATTTAATGAAAATTTAGCAGTGAGCGCAAATATGTGTATTTGATATACTTAAATTCTAATAAAAACATAGGTAACTGACCCCTCGTCACTGCTATACAACCTTATCGCATTGACACACACGGAAACCAACTCTTTATAACTTTTTAATTTTGCATTTTACTATGCTATTTTTATGTGATAAATATGAAACAAGAAAATATACTTAAAAAAAAACAACTTGTTCTGTCATTCTGTCCACAAATATCATTCAATTTTGTAATGTGACAAGGTTGCTATTAGTGTTTACTAGTGTTTATTACGTGACTGTACCTACGGATTTTGTACATTAGATTTGTAACAGAGGCTCCTTTGCATTTCAGGTACTTCATCGCTAAATTCTTTGAGTACAACCTCCACCACCTCCAGAAGAAAGGGCTAAAGAGATTAATTTAATGAAAATTTAGCAGTGAGCGCAAATATGTGTATTTGATATACTTAAATTCTAATTAAAACATAGGTAACTTACAAAAACCTACATGAGTTTAAACCATAATTAAGTATTGCTTTTTATTTTTAAGGTAAGTTTAAATAAACTACGGACATAACATTAACTAAGTAAACAATCTAGGCACATTCTGTGATGAATCAATTGTTGAAGGCACAATTTGCAGCCAAAAGTCCTTCTACATCCCTCATCTTCTTTAAGCCTTTCAAACTTTGGCTGAACTTTTCAGTCTGGATTAAGGTTTTTTTAACGCATTTGACTCACGCATAAGGCTATCTATTACGATCTTCACCTAACAACATTTTAATTTTTTACTTTTTTCCCCCATTTCATGAGACTTTATTTTGTTTCAGTAATTCACATTTAGTGATAGGATTTTTATTGCCGAGGACTGGCTGCTATGGCTACCAACTTGACTTAATATTTAACTAAATACTCATAACAAATGTTAATACCATTAATATCATAATCGTTGTCACATACCAATAGGTTTATTCTTAATTTCTAATTTTATAAAAAATGTATACCGGTGCAAACCTTACATTTTTCAAAATTTCTTATAGTTTGTATAGAACGCCATATTATCAACTCCTCTTTACAGCTCATTGCTATGTCAAATATCAAGTCTGTATCAATTAACAAATCTCCCATCAAAATTTCAAATATGCCATTATCGGAACAAAATAATAAGAAGTAAGCAACCCTAAGAATGACATCCTCATCAAAATTGACTTGTATCAACAAATCGATTTCTGTACTTTTTAAAGAAGCTATGATTTCATAGCATAGTCTTATAAAGGCGTCGCATTGTTCTTGAGAAAACATCTCTAGCCAATCATCAAGCTTTTGTGTAGTGCTTGCTTTGACTAAAATCTCATGTGAACCTATTGTGACAATTTCTCCAGCTTCTAGTGTCACGAATCCAATATTGCGCGATTTTCGGAAATTATACAAATCATCATATTTACTAGTATTGTCACTCGCAGACATTCTTTCGCATGTCCTTTGCATAAGTTTTTCTCTAATAATATTTATTTTATTAGAATCAACTCTACCATTTTTGAAATATGATTTTACAATGTTGGCAAACGAAATATCAGTATCTGAATCGTCTATATGAATTTTTGATTTGATGTAGTTGAAGACATAGAGTATGATGCGTATTTTATAATCGTGGTCCAAATGAAGCAGTATATTCAATTCAGATGGAAGAAGAGATGCAATTAATTCTGCGCAGAATAACAAAAAGGCATCGTGCGCTTCACTGGTAATTTCGGCAAGAATATTATTAATAAAATTTCGATCAGCCTTTGATAAGGTTAATAAGAATGTGCCGATCTTTAGTATTTCTTCCGGGCGAATAAAGCACTGAGATTCTTGTGCTAATGTTGAGGTACTGGTCGAGCTACCCGACGCATATACTCTTGTTGGTGCATTCTTTGTAGTCACTTTTGCAGGTCCATATTTCGAAAATAATTTGTTTCTGCCACTTTTCCCAAGCCCATGTAACTCATTTACACCGACTTTATACTTATTGTTAATAACGGTATTACCGTCAGAAGAAAGAGATATACGAAGTTTGTTTTTATTCATTTGTTTGTTCATTCCAGCCAATTTGGCAAAGAAGTCATTTTTGTTCTCTATCTTTTGTAAGCCCCTTATTACGTCGGCATTTCCTTTGACTGTGCCTTGAACTCTACGAGTCTCAGCGGTAACTTTGTCGAACATTTTCCTGTAATTCATGAGATATATGAAATTAGTTTTATAAATACTGTGCTCCTTAATATTTTTCCCTAATGTGTTCCTTAATTATCAACAAAAACTTACTTTTTCACATTACTTGGCAAAGAATCTCGAATTTCATTGATCGTTCTTGCTTGCGCGTCTTGAACGATTTCTTGAGCAGTTTGGTTGGACATAGCACCAATACCGAAGAAAAGTGCAGACGTAGTTAATTGAAAGATTTCCAATTTTGTTGGCGTCTCATTATACTTGGTGTACTGAAAATTTATGATTACATTAAATTAAAATTTTAAAATTTTTAAGTAAAAAAATTATTAAAAAAAAACTGATGTAAAATAACACATGAATCTTATGGCGGAATATAATAGGGAAGTGACCTACCCTCGTTATCATGTCTATCAAACTGTTGGCGATTCCTACGAAACCTGCACCCAAATTGGTATATTGCAAAACGCGAACGGCATTGATAAGAATCTGACAAAATGCAAATAAACGGATTTCAATTATCTTAATACTAACAAAGGTTTTGTTTACATTCGATTATTATTTTTTAAGCCTTTTCATTTTCCAGTAGTAGAATAATAACAATTCACTGTTGCAGACTTTATATATTTAGGAACGAAATGCATCTGCTGACAGTGTACCTAGTAACTGCAATGGGTACCATATTTGATACTAGCGACTGCCCGCAGATTCACCCGCCTGGTTCCCGTTCCCGTGGGAATATCAGAATAAAAGTAGCCTATGTAGGGTAAACTGTATAATGATTGGCAGTTTAAGAAAAACCTGACCTTCATTTGGTAATTATTATTTCTATATCATACTTAGACAAGATTTACTATTTTAAAATTATTCTTTGGTGTTTATTTCTTAAATTCACAACACATTTAGTACGTAAAAAGCTCACTTTTTTGACAATGCAATAAAAAAAGTCCAAAACTGTCAAAAAATACAGTCATTGGCACTCTTAGAGCAGTAATTGGCAGCCATAAAGTACAATGAATGGCACTTAACCACACTATATTTTTTGTTGTTTTTTGTTTTTGTTTTCCTTAAATTGTTAATGCCATATTTGGATCAGATGCCATATTTAAATTCGTAGCCACTTAGGTAAGGGCTACATTTAGACCATTGGCCAAACCCAATTACCCTAAACGGTCCCCGGTGACCGTGCTCGACTTTACACGCTATGCGATTTTAAACTCTATTGTGGAATTCAAATTCAAATTCCAAATTGATTTATTGCTTAGAGCCGAATTTATTTATGCTAAGAAAAAAACAAAAGACAAAAGGTGTTTTGATGGGTGGTTGGATCAGTGGCCATTTTTGTATGGACCACATTTGGGTCAATGGCCACATCTAGATCTGTTGTCTCATTTGGATCAGTGGCCACATTTGATAAGTGCCACATTTGGCTCAATGGCTCAATGAGAATAGTTGCCTTTTTTGCATTAGTGGCCACATTTGGGTAAGTGTGTAATTTGGGTCAATGACAACACCTGGATACGTTGCCACATTTGTATCAGTGGCCATATTTGGGACAATGACCACATTTGGTTTAGTGACAACATATGGATCTGTGGCCACAATCAGATCAGATCAGTCAATCACAATTGATCACTATCAGATAAGTGGCGACATGGCTATAAGCGGCCACAACCGGTCCAGCGGTCACAATAAGGTCAGAGACTACAATTGGGCCATTAACCAACATACAGATACATAATAATAATAATAAACCCTTTCAAAATACTATGGTTGGCATAGGTGCCAATCATTGCACTTCCATATAAGCTTTTTATTTATTAATTAATTAATTAACAACAAGATTAACATTATATCATGCGTAATTAAATATTAGCTTAAACTTAAACTAAATGCAATCTGAATTATAGATGTTACACATGAGCAATATATAAATTAAAAATATTGTTTTAACATGAACAAGACAAACAATGACGATAATATTTATAAGATTAAGTTTCGAGGCAATAGAAAATAGATTTATTATATATAAAATAATGAATAGCTAAACATTTAAATAGATTTGTCATTTAAAGCAATGTAATTTTTTTTAATCAAAATAATTTAATTAATACAAAATCAAATTCCAAAAAATAATATTTACTAATATTTGGCACACTAATTAATTAATGATATGATCACAAAATAAATATTAATATAAATTAAAAGCACATTATCACCTATAAACAAATCAACTAAAAATTAATTTACTCTTTATAATAGGTAGTAAATAGTATAAGTAAGTATAATAACAATAATTTTTGTATGCCTCTTCCTTATATAAATTCCTTATATATAAAATCTGTTAAAATTTGCATGAAAAGAAAACAAAAAAATCCGCGCGCTCTTTTTTTTCAATACTGTGTTACCATATTAATATGATAGAAAAATGTAATATGACATTTTTAGAGTGTTACCATGTAAGATGTTTATTATATCAGAAGACACCATGGAAATTCCTTATTAAATGCGTTTAAATGTCGCAGTGCCAAGATTAGTACAGGCTACCCTATTAATCCACTACTTGAAATCCCGACATACCAAATTTCATCCAAATCCGTTCAGTAGTTTTTGCGTGAAGGAGGAACAAACAAACAAACTGAGATACTTTTGCATTTATAATATTAGTATATTTTCTGTATATTGTGAGGTAGGTTTTTCTAATTTCATTTAATATTAAGTGCTGATACATAGATTTTTATTATGTTTCACACCACTCTTACCGTCACATTAGTTCCTGATGCTGCAGCCGCTGATAAAAGTTTTGTGGCACCACTGACCGAGATACCAGCTGTGGACACCGCAATATTAATCCAGCTAGATCGAGCCTCAGGGCTATCCAAGCCTATACTCTAAAATAATACAAACAATTTTATTATTTAGGTATGTTCACTTAATGATAAGAAGTATTTAAATTTAAGAATCATCTTAAATATGCTAATTGATTATATTTAAACTAAAAATGTTACCTAAAAATCATAACGAAAGTAAATCAATTAGGTACAAAATTTGATTTTAAAAAAGGTTGTCAAATGGTCCTTAATAAGAAATTATGTTCTAAATAAGGGTCATTCTTATTCCGTAGATATTTCCGAAACATCATTGTTTTAATTTTGTTATAAACAGTATCAATTGTTCTTGTCATATCCGAGACATTAACCCATAAATTAATAAGAATTCAAGTGATGATCCTTTTGAGTCTATAGAAACTAAAATATTAATAAAATAGTAGCATAAAATCACACATTTTCATTCATTAGCCTTTGGGCCTTATTAAGGCTATTAGCTATGTAGGTCCGGTCCTTATTTGGCGACAAGGAGGTGGGTTTTATTAGGCATTCCACCATCCCATAGAAAATCCAATCAAAATCAATAAAAACAGTATTTTTAATAACCTTCCACACCTTAATGTTACATTTGTTAAATTAGTGCAAAAACGAAACAGAAATACTTGAATAATCAAAATAACACGGACCAACGAATTTTGTTCTACCTACGAGACGTGATGTGAACTGCATTGACAGACATGGTGATAAAATTATGCTGTAAAACACAAGTACCTAAAGGCTATGCATTTCATTAATTGGTTATTGATAGCTATGTCGGCGCAAGATTTGATTTCAATTTAATATCGGGAACTGGATTTTTAATTGGCGGCCCTTATTCGGAACCGGTCCTTATTAGACGAATGTACCTATACCTATGAAGTAAATTGACGAATTTAGGATATTTTAGTAGGTAGTATTGCTAAAAAGCCGAAAGGAAAAGCTTTTAAAAGCAAGACGAATACCATGGTTTTACCAAAATCAAAACGTCGACAATTGCGCAGAACGAATGTCTATTTTATTTTAGTATATCCAATAAATTTGAAATGGCTAAGTCCTCAAGCACTGATTGAGCTGATTTGCAGTAGCGATTTGTTTGGTACTGAGACTACTGAGCCATAGGTCGTAGATTCGACCCACCCAGGACAAACATTTGTGATAATTCTATTTCAAATTCAACTTTAGTGCAATCTACAAATGGTACAAGATGTTAATATAAACAAGGTAAGTACATTGTAGACCCTGATAGGAATAAGGATAGATAGTGAATTCTGTTTGTTCAGTGTTGTTATCTATGTGTATATCTTTGTTATCTATATATCTTTGTTGATTATCCGTTGATATCCGTTATACAATTCCTAAGCTATTATCTCTGATTTTTAATTTTTTTGCATTTTTCAATATTATTACAGAAAAATATTGGAATATATCATTTTATATTATCCAATATTGCAATCTAAAAAAATCAAATATCTAAGTCACCTGTTCATGATTTTTTCTGTCTGCCAAGTGAATAGAGGATCGCACAATGCCGTAGATGCCAGTTACGACACCGACCCCTATCGCCGTGCCGACAGCCACGGGTGCAGCCGCGGGCAGCAACAGTCCCCCGGCAATTGCCACTAGTGATCCAATGTTAGCAACTGCCAAAGGATTGACTTTAAGGAACATGGAACATAATTGGCATACATAAAGTAAAAAAAAAAGTATTTTGGTGAAGGTAATTGTAAATTTAAAAAATATATGCCGACAGAGAAGATATTTACAAACAAAAAATACTCTTAAATGACATACCTTCTGAAATATTTCAGTTTGAAGATGTAAAATCATAAATGTTAAACAAAAAAATATACTAGAAAAAAGCTACTGTCTCATGTCGCCCTGACGGGATTCGAACCCGCATCCTTGGGAATCCGACCCAAATACCGCGCTTCATCGGACAACAACAACGGAGGGCCTATAAGTGAGTTTGCAAATGTCCATAACGTTACCAACACGTGAGAATAAAATTTTGACAGATAGCCTTATTGCAATGGGAATAAGGTTGAGAATTAAACTCTGTTCGCAAACTTCGACGTGAGCGAGTAATGGCTGGTATACTTGGACGAATTAACCACTGGACACGAAACCCGAGAAGAATGTATGAAAACACGATCAACCAATTCTTGCGGGGGTGAGGGGCGATTACTAATGTCAAATAATGACAGTAGTGCTTGAAGTAATCGATAATTTTTTTATCGATAAGTAAGGAGTGAATGAATGAACCTATTGAGTTTAATAAATCATGTGTGTTTAAAAAAAATAGTAAGTTAATTGTTTATTTCGTGGAAAAATAAATAGCACGATAGGTAAGGAGTGAATGAATGAACCTATTTAGATTAATAAATCATGTGTGTTTTAAAGAAATTAGTAAGTTAATTGATTATTTCGTGGAAAAATAAAAAGCACCTAATAATATGAAAATCTCATTAAAAAAATACCTCAAATTCATAAAAAACTATACAATATGGTTTCCAAAGCGTTCGTGTTTGGGTTTTTTTTTGTGAAAAATGGGTAGATACATGCAACCTGATACTAGTACTGTACTGATAAGGCTTAAGATGGAAGCGCGATATCCTCAATCTCTGAGGAACTAGCTATCTTACCTCTAACTGCCGGAACGGACTTGGATAAGATGGTGGTCGCTAGCCAGGCGGACTTACAATTTACTTACTAACACTTTTTAAGTGAGTAAAAAACATTAATATTTGGTTTATATAGTAATATAATTCATTATTTACATTAACTTCTTCAATCAATCGAGCTTTTTTATATAAAACAAAATATGGGTAATTAGTTCATTACAGAACCATTGTATAGGACATACACAATAGCAACCCCTCCATAAGTGTTTAATTTTATAATCGATTGCAATCCCTTTCAAAGGTCAAATAGTTGTGGCGCGATGCTATGTGATGCGATGTGAATAATATGTACCTTTTAAATGAAAAATTTAAAGGGATTGTGATAGACTTACAATTAGACAATAAACCCCCTGTGTGCTTCTCGAGCTGTGATATCTCGTATTCTACATTTTTTTTGGAGCCAAAAATCTAAGTATACTAAAATTTATTGAAAATAATCATCGACATTAGAAGATCGTTGAGACTAAAACATTTAATTTGAACTCTAGTATCCATTTACATTTAAGAAATATGCATATTTGTAAGAAAAAATATAAACTTGTTTTCAATTTATTAAAGATCTCAAAATTTACGCCACCGTACGAAATTAGCACAACCTAAACCCAAATTAGAAATAGTAGACTAGCGTTTGGATAGCGTATGGTCCAGCATACGCTATGACAGTTTTAAACAACAAACAGAAGTTATCAACAAAACATCGCATATAAATTACCCATATTTAAGAAAAAGCCAAGGCAGTATCTTTCTAGCAACTACTAGCTGAAATACTAATTGCAAGAATGTTTCAACCAATAGTTTATTGTAGTTTTAAGATTTTTTACTTGAATATAAGAAAACGATCTTAAAATTAAAATATTATAAGATTAAAAAATAGTATAATATAGCTTACGTACATACATAAATATAATTAATTTTATTCTTGCTGTGACCTAACAAGGTCTATGTTAGAAACAAATAATAAATGTAATCACCATTTATGATAAATTTTAACAAGAAAAATATTGGAACAAATGAACTCGGCCACAAGTGAATTTTCAGATGTGACTTGAACCCACGACTTTTGGGAATCCGGCCCTAACCAATGAGCTACCGAGACTTGCGGACCACTGTCAAAATTCTCCGATACTTTTATACTTTTAATATGCTGTAAGAATATCCTTCCTTGCATTCGAAAGAGAAAAAAACAAATGTTTAACGATCAATTATGATGCAACAGCTAATAATTTATGATTTTTGAATTTTTGCGTTGTCAATGCTATTTTTATACTTATGATAAATGTTAAATGTTAATGTACAACACACTATGATAATGTACAACATAAGTCTAATACTAAAAAACAATACCGTGACTGATTGATAGGCAACGCACAGCCCAAACGGCTAAACCAATTAAACTGAAATTTTGCATACAGGTTCCTTTAACGATATTGGCGAGCACTAAGGAAGGATGTTTTGATATTACCACGGGAACGGGAACCATGCGAGTGAAAAAAGCACCTTTTTTTTAAGTTTGAAGCTATATTTAAAATATAACGAGCTCAAAGTTCGTAGGGTTGCGTCGTATAATTACAGAGTTCCTATAGTTATCTTCTGGCTCCATCATCAGACCTTAGATGTTATCTAAGACCTGAGTCCTCGTCCATGTTATCTCCCTGCGTACCGGTTCCACCCAATTTCTTCGTGTTAGGGGTTCAACTGTAAATCTGAAATTAATTTAAATAGTTCCTACATTACAATTGGATTCGTTCGTTCATTTACATACATCGATATATTTATCGATATGTTCAAGCCCTATACGACATAAAAATGACAATTGATTGAATGAGTGATACATATAACCCAACCAAATTACTTATGCAATATCTTTGAAGAATTTACACGTACAATGATTACTTTTTGAAATGACGTATTACATTTTGTTTATATACCAAATTTTATTTATTTTACGAAAAATTGCTACTCTAATAGATTGAAATTATACTTACGCGTGAAAAGAAAAATGTTTTGATTGTCCGGTATGTTTTTTACAAATTAACTCAGCGTATTTACCCATTTTTGAGATAATGTTCCACTTCGAGATCTCGCGTCATACTGACAACGCCATATTGCTTACTGTGTCTAAAAGGCAGGGTAAGTGACAGAGGGGTAAAGGCGAACGCGGTCCTCGTTACGCGTCCAGTGGTTAATTCGTCCAAGCTGGTATACACTTTGATAAGTGATTAGTGCGAGTGGCATGTTTAGTGTTAAGTGTTTAGCAAAAAACACGTTTGGACAGTTTCTGTTTAGTGTTAAGTGTATAGTGGTTAGCGAAGTACAGTATTTACAACGCGTTCTATTTTTTCTGCGAGTAGCACCTCCCGCGCGTCCCGCCTTCACCCCTCACTTGCTCTAAACACGAACTAAACACGTCTGGACGTGACTGTTAAGTGTTTAGTTTATATCAACAAAGTCTCGTGTTCGTTTCTCCTGTTGTTGTGATTGACAAAAATATAAAAAAAAATGTCTACTAGGTGGTTCGAATCCGTAACCCACAAATTTGTGGAGTTGTATGTTCAACAAGAGTGTTTGTATAATGTAAAATGTCCTGAATATAAAAACAAACAAGCAAGAGACGCTGCTCTGCAAACAATAGCTACTGAAATGCATTTAGAAAATTTTGGGGCGAAGGAGGCTTACGTCAAAATAAGATCGTTGCGTTCGACGTATTCACAGGAAAAGAAAAAAATAAAAGCATCAACACGCTCCGGGGCCAGTGGAAACATATATGTGCCGCACATGACATGGTACAAAGTTCTGGATGACGCTTTGAGTGCAATCAACGTAGAGTGTAGAGATACACAAAGCAATCTGGTGAGTACCTAGGTACCTATTTACACCCAAAAAAATATAACCTAAATCCAAAGAATGAAGATACCTAGCAGAAAAAGGTTTTTTGTCCAGAAACCACCTTCAATAGTTGCAAAAATTACTCGACAAACAACATTATGTGTAGATGTATAGGTACTTTACTTACATAGGTTCAGTATTTAACGTATCTTAAAGATGTTTAATTTAATGTTTATTTTAATTTTATAGGAATGTACGAGTGACCAGACACAAACTAGTAATGAATACAGCCTCCAACAGTTGGAAAGTATATCATCACAGACGACGGATGAATTCGTAGCACCATCACCAACTGCAGCTACACGAAAAAGAAGAATACGAGTATTGCAATCACTTGTCGATAAAGTGGATAACATAACAAAAACCACGAGCTCCCCTAACACCGAAAACGAGTTCGATTATTTCGGAAAAAATGTGGCAAGTCAATTGAAGGCCATGCCGTTGCCACTAGCATTAAGAGCCCAACAACAAATACAGAACGTTTTATGTGATTTACGTATTCAACAGTTAAATAACAATTACTTATCAACGCCATCGACAAGCCGTGTTTATTCTCCATATTCTTCTAGTATTTATTCCCGATCACCGACACCACATCAACCTATTACCTCCCCAGTCGCATCACCGATTTATCAGTCATCTCAAACCGAGAATGGTATTGACTCCCCAGTCGCATCACCGACTTATCAGCCGTCATCAACCGAAAATGATATCGGCTCCCCGGCCTCACCACTGACTAATCTACCCAACATAAACATTTCTAATCCAACTGAAATTGCTATATCTACAAGTCCACTACCACCTACTCATCCGCTACATACGCCCACCGAAACTTACGAGTGTGTTATCTCCGACGAAAATAATTCCGAATCTCAAACGTTAACATTATACGCCTCGAGTTACGAAGAAGCTGTAACATTAGCAGTCGCCAGTATTTCAAAATAATAATTTTCTAGATAATACACAATTCGGCGCTAGAGGAAGAGTCTGATTATTACGATTTTAATTATTTGATTGCGGGCAGCAATCTAGTTTGTATTCCATTAGATATATGGTATAAAAGAAAAACAAGTTGTTTTTTTTAATTGTTAATTGTATTTTTTTAGATTATGTACCTACCTATTACAATTTTTTATCCACGTGAAAAGAGTTTTTGTGTGAAGAAGAAGGAACACATTTTTGTTAATAAATGATTAAAATATAATAAGGTCTGGAATCAATAAATGTTTAATATAACTTAAGCTTAGTTTCATTACGCTTATTATCTATGACATCAACTTTGACCCTACGAGTGTAGGCAGTAAGTAAGCACTAAAACTCTTGACTCTTAATAAATCATTCTTTCTTGCCAAGATACCGCTCCATCTCCCATAAAGTAGGCAGCATAACTATTGCGAATGCTTTGAGCAGTTTGTGACGACCGATTTTGTATTCTCCATTGAATATCGACGATTCCATCTGATGGCACGTTTCTCCAGTCACCGTTAACAGTGATACCTCTTTCAGTATCTTCGGCATCAATTGATGCCACTTGGATTGGAATTTTACTCTTCCTTGCCCAATTGTGTATAGCGCAACAAGCTTTTACTATTTTTTCAACTTTTTCAGGCTGAAATGGGATAGGTTTTTCGAAAATTCTGAATCGAGCTACCAATATGCCGAAAGCATTTTCAACTATTCTTCTCGCTCGTGACAACCGATAGTTAAAAATTTTTTGCTCATGTGTTAAATTGTTACCGCCGTACGGCTTCATTAAATATTTTTTTAACGGAAACGCATTGTCTCCGACAAACAGGTGACCTTCAGGCAATAGGTCATTTTCCAAGGCATTACTAAGGTCACAGTGACTAAAAACTCCTCCATCTGACACTCGGCCATTGCAACCAATATCTATGTATGTAAAACAATAGTCATGGTCTACTGCAGCCATTAGGACAATGCTGTTTTGTTTCTTATAGTTGAAATAATAACTTCCAGCTTCAATTGGTGCTTTAATCACAATATGTTTGCCGTCAATTGCTCCACAGCAACCAGGAAAGTTCCATGAGTTCCTGAATCCTCGTTCAATAACTTTCCATTCCTCGTGATTGGTAGGTACCTAAAAATAATAAATGTTTTTAACAGCATAGGTGAGACAGTTATTTTACAAGTAGAGGGTAAACTCAGTATTTAACTACCTATCAGTCCGATATTAATGAAATTTGGTAAAGGAATCCGTGGAAAGTCACAGACTTCTTAAAAAAAAAAAACATAAAGTTTAATTAAACTGGGACTATCTAGTATCTATCCTTTACATCAGTGTATTGAGCTGGAGTCTTGAATGTGGTCTCCACATCAACACGCCTATTACTGAAATATTTTCTTACCTGTATGTATTCCTTGAGTGCATCGTAAATAGCATCACATGTTTCAACCAAAATCGCGGATACGGTCGTTTTTGCTATCCTAAACCAGTGTTGCACAGTTCTCAGGCTGCATCCAGTTGCAAGCATGTACAGGATAGCATGTAATTTCACCTTTGCTGGTAAAGCGCATCTCATAAACGTATCAGATTTTTGTATCGCAGGAGTAACAAGATGTAATAAATGATTAAACGAGTCTTCAGTCATCCTTAGTGCACCGAAATACTCTGCCGGATCCTCGTGAGCTATTTCTTTTAAAAGGCGATAACTTCCCCCGAGATTTTCTCTTCTAGCTATCCATTTTCGCACCCATAATCGAGGTGGTCTCCTCAATTCCAGCTCTATTTCTTCTCGAATGTGTAACGCAAGCACGTTCACTATTTCATTAATTAAATTTCGAATGTGATCATCCATATTTACTGTTTTTTTAATCTTATTTATTACTAATCAAAGTATACAGGCAAAATGTC
The DNA here is from genome assembly GCA_910589605.1 of Chrysoteuchia culmella. Taxonomy (NCBI): domain Eukaryota; kingdom Metazoa; phylum Arthropoda; class Insecta; order Lepidoptera; family Crambidae; genus Chrysoteuchia; species Chrysoteuchia culmella. The sequence goes on along the minus strand of OU342650.1, from coordinate 11,564,848 downwards.
GTCTAACTTTAAAAAAATGAACTAAACACCGTCTACTAAACAGTATAGGACATCACTAATCACTTAACACTAATAACTCTACACACTTAACACTAAACACTTGGCACTTGACTAATCAAAGTGTATACCAGCCATAAGGCGAGGTAACTCACACTAAGCACTCTGATAAAAAATGTGACTAACAAGTTTTGACGTTTTTCTTCAACCGAGCCACCGAGTCGGTTGCTATGGAGACTCACCGTAGACTGAGCCGTTTTTGGCAGAGTAAAATGGCCACGAGCTAAATGTATGAGTTGTACCAACGCCGAGACCAATAATAAATATATGTATGCCAGGCTCCATACACCTAAATAGTTCGATGTCTTTTTCAGGTCTAATGGTGCAGAGGGTAGATAATAAAAACGTCGTAATGGTGAAAAATGTTACCTGTGCTCACTGTATCAGTAACGCTCAGTACTCTAGCACCGATCCCTAAAGCGGGACTTGGCACCACCTGATACCTTACTGATGGCATGACTTCTGTTGCTCCAACCAAATCCTGAAATTATTATTATCTATTTAATTGTTTACAGACAGAGCTACATTTTACGTTAACGTTTACTGTAACGTCAAGTTTGCCAAACTCGTAATAAGCCTACTGTTGTAGGCGAGAACTGACTGACAGACGGACAAAAGCATTTTTTGGCAAATCTCCGAAGCTGAAACGCTTCGTTCGCTCGATCAAATAATTAATACTTTTTTTAAATATTACCAGGTCAAGGCTTCCTTTGTACTGGCCATTTTCAGGGACTACCATTACGCATTGCGGTAAATTATTTTCAGTCAAATAGGCATTCCAGTTTTGGTAAACTCTTCCATCGTGATCAATGAAAATTTGGCACCCTTGCGCTAAAAAATTGAGGAATTAAATTCAATTCAAATCAGTTTTTGTCTTGAAATGATGTCATCGTGCTTGAGTGTTCGGTAAGTAGGTAATGTCTTAGCATAGATTTATTTTTATTTTATTATCTATAACTACTTTAATTTTTTGAATATAATACTGCGTGTCCTTCTTCAGACTTATTAATTTCTATTTCACTCTCTTAGATGAAATAATTTTGCAATAAAGTTCCTATTCGCCGAAAGGAATGAAAACATTCCTTATTTTGACCTGGAATGTTGCTCTACTTGGTGAAATAGTTTTCTCTTGAAAAGACGACCATAGTTAAATATAATAGTTACTTGCCTCCATGTTTATTTGGAATACACTTTCTCAAGCTGAATGCATGAAATATGCATGTGATAACACCATTTTTCTTCTCATGCAAATCCACCCAGTAATCAGACGGTGTTGGCATGTAGATGGGAACCGGTTCACTCGGAGTTGCACAAACTACTCTTATTATGGAAATAAAAATGTTCTCCCTGTCTTGCGAATATTTGGCTGAAAATAAATACATAGACTACTTAGACTAGATTTTATTATAGTATTATTATTAAATAAAAAATTAGATGAAAACTCTTGCTATTGATGTACAGTCAACAGCACATATGGCTTACATTTGATTTGCACTACGACAATCGCCGCTTTTACGAGCGACGTGACGTGACGGACGTAAGGGCGATCTCAGGTCAAAGTGTAAAGCCGTGCGTGCTGTTGACTGTACAGAGAATTTTAAAGCGCTTGTCAAAATTTCCCCCACTGAGCAAATGCTATGTCTTGCATAATATTAGTAAAATTGATTCTCGAACACAGACCTTCATCAGTGCCTTTCTGCTATCTCTAAATTCGAGAGTATGTTTAAAATACCTACCCTGTTCACAGATTTTGTTGAATACTTTCATTGTGAGTTCCTCTTCCCTTGCTCCATATCCTTCTAATTTTAAACCAGCATCGGCTACCAAGTTGCCTTCTATCGTAGGTGGGCCACACAAAGCAATTGCTACCTTTTGCAGCAAATAGCGTCTATCCTTTTTCTCGTATCTGAATAATAAATATTTTTAATGCGCGATTTATGCCAGTATGGCAGTGACCCAGTGAGTCGGAATTTGGGACCCGGTAACTGGGTACATGTGGACAGCCCCCTTCATCTTGAGCATTTCGCATTGAGATCGAGATTGAGTTATTGCCAAAAGTCAGTAATTATGAATTATATTAAGTAATCAAACTAAAAATTAGTAGGTACTTGAAATTAGTAGGTACCTAAATTTTGTACTTTAGAAATCGATTTTAGCGAAAATAGAACGGGTGGCTAGTTAGCTGGACACCAAGTCAGCACTGGATTGGATTGTAACTAGTGCCTACACGAGCCCAGTAGCAAATCAGCACTGGACTGGCTTACTGTATACTGCCATATTATAACTGTCGTCGTATGAAGCAGAAATTGGGGCAGTACAGAATGAATGCAAGCGAAGTTTAAAAAATTAAGTCTGTGTGTCTTGCCTGTGCAAACCAGTTTGTGCAGGCATGCTCTCAGGTTCAGGCAGAGCGTTTAGCCGGTACATAGCACTTAGCTCCTTTGTACACAATGATACTCAAGTCTCAGATAAGTAAGTATCCGATGATTTTGGTAGCCAAGCTCCGAACACAGGCATGTGTCGTTGGATACCGAAATCGCTGGGTATCAGAAACTTGAGTAAGTTGGTATTGTGTGTGAAGGGGCTTAATTCGGCATTTGCTAGCAGGACACACTGGTGTCCACAGAACAATGGAATATCTAATGATATCTATTGTGATTTGTGTTTCATAACTAGGGTGATTTGTGTCCTGAGTAGGTATTGCGTAGAAACTTGCACCTAACTTTGCAGATGTCATCTTCTTCGTACTTTAAAAAGGCTTAAACGGATATCGTAATGAAAAACAGGTTAATCCAAGTAACTCTTAAGAAGTTAAACTTTAAACGATCTATAATTTAAATAAAAAGTTATCCATTGATATGGTATTACTTCACAAGTTCTTTAGGTTCTACTATACCTAGTAGGTATTAAATGGTGGTGCTTACAGTTAACAGCAACAACGATTAAGGTATACAAAATGTCGAATACACAAAGCGCTACTCAACATCTTTTATATCTTTTTTGTATTTTTTTTATGAACGACGAGGAGACCCTTAGCCTTCATCATACATGATGTTAAGTATTGATAAGGCTGAAGATGGAAGCGAGGCTCTCCCGGAATCCTCAATCGTTGAGGAACTGGCTATCTTATCTCTAACTGCCGGAACACAACAATGCTGAAAACATTATTGTTATGGCGTCAGACTTAGATAAGATGGTGGTAGCTAGCCAGAAGGACTAGAACAAGTCCTACCACCAACCAAACCGAATACAATATGTACCCGCTGGGAATCGAACCCGGGACCCCTGGGTCTGATACCGGTGGTTGTATAACTAGACCACTGAGGCGGGTATATTGCGCATAGCAAAGAAGTTTTGCCTGTATATTCAAGAATCGAAGAATAAGTATTCTTCATAGCTAGGATATTCTTGAATAGACACCTTCTGGGCTAGCTCGCTCCATCGTGGATCCTATTTTAGCCTCTGGGTTTGATTGAGATCAAGGGCAAACCCATTCGTAGTTAAAAAAAACCGAACAACTCAACTCAAGAGCTCAGGTACGTCTAATTAATAATGTATTTTAACCGACTTCAAAAAAGAAGGAGTACTATTCGTCGCGTATTTTTTTTATGTATGTACAGTCAGCGTCAGATATATAGAAGCGTTAAGATGACCAATTATTTTGAAACAACCAAAGTATTCAAAACCCCATAGTTTCGTTTGCACCACCGACTTGCACCATCTTAGTGGTGCAAAGAGATTTGCACCACTAAGATTAATACAACTACTTCACCATGCTATCTTCTTCAGTAAAATAAAATAATACTCTGAAAGGTCGTATTTTGTGTGTGCTATGTAGTGTAGAACTATGTATGCTTGAAACAATATTTCCTATCTCCAATATGATAAGTACAGTCGGCGAACTTCCCGGTTGACCAGTAGAGTTCAGGGAGCTTTACTTAAAATAGTAAAAGATATACAGAAAATGTGTAAGTAGGTATATTCGGTCAACCGGGAGTTCCACGATTGTACTTCTCCGTGTGGCCTAGCCAGGGACGTCCTGTATAACACGTACACACCACAGCAGGTCAAGCTTTACATTTTGACCTTGAATGCGCCCTTAAAGCCTCTCGTAAATACGGCAGTTTTAGTATAAATGTAAAGCCTGAGGTCTAAAAAGAGCGCTAACGCAATATCGCTGAGTGAATTCCCTAACAATTCGTTTGTGATTTTTTTTTTATGAACGAGACGGCTCTTAGCCTTCATCATACCTGGGGGTCAATAATTCTGCTCAATGGGGTTTCAATAGTAGTGCTTATTTACACTGTTGTAACAAGAACTGTGTAAAACAGGACTACCATTGAAACACCATTGGAATACGATTGTGACTAAGCATTAGCAGAATTTGAGCCCCTGATGTGTTATGTTGTTTATGGAGTTTAGAAAGGTGCTTGTGTCAGTGTAGCAGAATTTGCTTTTAATTTTTTGAAGGCAAACTTACTAAAAGCGAATGCTGTCCTGCTAATATTATAAATGCGAAAGTATGCAAGTTTGTTTGTTTGTTTATTACTCTTTCACGCTAAAACTATTGAACGGATTTGGATGATATTTGGTATGTAGAGACTTCTAATAGTGGATTAAACATGGGCTAGTTTTTATCCCAATATTTGTACGAGAGCGGGAATCACGCGCAGCTAGAAGGAAATAAGCAAATAAATGAATTGTCAGGGAATCCGCTTAGCGATATTGCCTTAGCACCCATTTTAGACCCCTGCAGTGCCATTTTCTGTACGTACAGTTCCCAATCCGCAACTCCAATGGCTTCGTAATACTGTTGTTGGATCTCAACAGCCGAAAGTGTTGGTGCTTCTTGTGAAGTTGATTCCATGTTGACTGAAATGCAAAATATTTACATTTTAGTACTTATATAATTATCGAATGCACCAGATTTCGGATAGATTAGAAGTAAGGGATGGGTTAGGTATAGAACTTAGACGTTAGTTACTAGAATATAACCTCCTTCTTTTTTTGACGTCGGTTAAAAATGAAAGGTGAGGTTAATAATCCAAGGAAAAGGAAGGTAGAAAAATTGGTTTTGGTTTTAGGTAGGTACCTTAGAATAATAACGCCGTAGGTACTTAGGTAAGTGAAATCGTTGTTTAAAAATTTTTTCAAGGTCTCGGCTATTTAATATTTCAATAATTCGTACGCAAAATTACTCCTAACGAGTACCTACAATAATAAGAAGAGATAAAATTTGAGTCTGTGAGTTTGCTATGTATGGGCACAGATCAGCTGGTCAGCTAGTTCTTATTAAAATAACGTTGCTCAACTTATATTTATTTGCAGCTCTCAAGATCGATCGGTATAACCCTTGGACGAGGTTAATTCGTCCAATGTATAACCTGAAGGAGTAGGTAATTATGTTCTATGCTGGTTCTATGCTGATGCGAGCGACACCGGTGACGCTGTGTTTGACAAATGACATAAGGGCGCTCCACATTCTCAAGAGAATCTCGCGAGAACGCGAGAAACATGCGAGAAACGTGAATGTGGAAGCGATTTCTCAAGTTCTCGCGTTGTTCTCCAGCTTTTCTCCACTTTTTGTCGGTTTTTTGGCGCGAGACAAAGGAGCGCGAGAACGTGAGAACAGCCGAGAACGTGTATTGACTCTACACTCGCATGTTTCTCAGTAGCGCGCGCGCCGCCGACTTGAACGGAAGTAATTGTGTACCTTGTGGCGTCAATATGAGCGTAACTTGGACAAACGAACTTGAGTTGAAATTTTGGAATATTTCCAAGCGGAACCCGTGCTATGGAATACAAATTTAAAAGACTACGAAAATAACCTAAAAGACCATGATGCGTGGTGTCGTCTAAGTGAACTGATGGGAATACCCATTGATGACTTAAAAAACAAAAAAACTTCTCTTTTTCGCCACTTCTTTTTAATAACTTTTTTCTCTTTAGCATACGCATAATTATAATATGCGAATGCGCATAACAATAAACTTGTCGCAGCGGTTACTTCTGCGTCCATCGTCATCGAACGCGAGAACTGTAGTGAGAACTATTTAAGAACTTTGTGAGAGTGTGTACCCAAAGAAGTTCTCACTACAGTTCTCGCAGAGAATCTCCGGAGATTCTCGCGTGAATGTCTCGCGTGAATGTGGAGCGCCCAATAAGCTCTACCTATACTGAGCCACTGCCGCTGCGCTGGCGCCGATGTGCATTACTCATTCATGCTTCATTAACCCATCAAAACACCTTTTGTCTTTTGTTTTTTTCTTAGAATAAATAAATTCGACTCTAAGCAATAAATCAATTTGGAATTTGAATTTGAATTCCACAATAGAGTTTAAAATCGCGTAGCGCGTAAAGTCGAGCGCGGTCACCGGGGACCGCTTAGTGGTAATTGGTAGCTACTTAGTAGGCATAAACATAGGTTTAATAAAAATATACCTACAAACACCCTTTATCTTCATTCTATTCACACATATTAAGAGGTAGGTACCTATAGCTTCTATAGAAAAAAACAATTAAAAAACTTACTTTAATCAATATGGCCGTACTTCGTCCGTTTCGTAAATTCAGATAAGAAGTCACTGTACACTTTAAACATGTATAATCTAATATGGTACATACATAGTCGAAGACGACACTGACTCGGATCCGGATTTTTAATTCATTACAGTAATTTGATAGTTTGTCAATGTCACTTTGTAAAAATAATGCTGTATTAAAATGTAGCTATAATGATAATATTGAATTTGTGTAGGTAAATGGAATGAACATTTACTGAACTTGAACTGGATATGAGCAAATCATTACGAAAGACAGTAAGTTTTAGCAAAATTATTTTTACAAAGTGACATCTGACAAATTTTACTCTTCTGAATTAAAAATACGTCTATACCTAGGTACTTTTAATTTTAATATTGCTCAGTTTTCAATAAATTCTTCTGTGCAGTAACAAATCTACTTATAAACTGAGACCACATTAGCAAAAAATGTTTATTTATAGACGTCCGGCGAAACAAAGTCGAGGGAAGAACCCGATCATGAAACAAAAGAGTAGAGTGCGCGTGCGCGCCACGAAATAAGCCTCGCGGAATATTACGAGAACTAAAATGTGATTTGCTTCTCTTTATAGTAATAGAGCTTATTTTAGAATGTTGAACGCGACTGCAGCGCCGCTCTCAGGGGATTTCTTTCGTGGCGCGGACTCTTTGTTTAGTCGCACGCACTTCACGTGGGCATTGAATCACAGAATACTTAATAATTGAATCAAGATGTTCAGTGTTCAGCTACATTATGGTCAACGAGGGAAACCCCCGAACGCAGAGCCCGTTCCGTTCCACATAAGAATTTTACTGGAACTAAAATGTTGTTCTCTTATCTTCATAGCAATAGCGCTCATTTTCGAATGCTGAAGACGACTGACACGCTACTCTCAGGAGTCACTTGAAACCATAGAGTAACTTATGCTTGAAACTAAAACAGACTACTTATAATAGTTCAATGATTCGAGTACAATATAATTTTTTTGTAATAGGTATACTTTGTTTTTACTTACTTACGCTCTTAATGGCAATGGCCAACACAATTTTGAGCTCGTTAGTAGGGTAACCATATTTGGAGGATACAGGATTTGTCCTGAGATCTCAGGATTTTTAGGCTTTTCTCAGGATTCCGGTCGGATTTTTTTAAATCTCAGGAATTCTCAAGATTTTTAGAAGTTTCAATAAAATAGAGTAACTACTTACTTATATATTTTTACAAAAACATATTTTTCACACCAACAGCCCCTAAGTATATTAACGTTATCTATACTATACCTATCACAGTTTTATAATTCATAAAATTACCTTTTCATGCGTAATCCGGTGATCCAATTCATTATTGAATTTTTGATTTATAATTTGAACCTTGGAGGCAGGAGCCTTGTTGCGCCTAGCGCCTAGTGACTTGGTTGCTGGGATACACGGTGTTTGTTTACTTGGCTTGGACGGTCCAAGTTACTTGGATACACCCTAGGCGCCTAGCTAGAGCTACTCGCTAGGTGAGTCACTAGGCCCTAGGCGCTAAGCAATTCACCCTGCTATGCGTTGGCGGCCTAAATCATAAATTATTTTAATTGCACAACGCGACATTAATTATTAAAAAAATCAATAATATTATTATTATGTTTTTGTTTTTCAACAAGTAGTAAAAGAAAAAAAAAAGAAAAACCGACTTCAAGAAGTAAAAAAAGCTTTTTAAGTCGGTGGGTAGGTATATACCGTGCAATTTTTTTATTGACCCAAGCTTAAGGGGAAGGTCAGGTCATGTTAAGAATAAAATGAATAAGGAATTTTATTTTTTAAAAATACTTTTATTTTTTAATAATTTTTGTTTTTATAACTTATCGTCAATCATTCGGATATAAAACCCAAACAAAGGCAAAAATAAAAAAATTAAAGCAAAAATAAATTAAATAAGTAAAAATACTAAAACAGCTGATCGCCGACGCGGTAGGTGCGCGCGCGGTCATTAGCTCACGGCTCGACCTGTGTTGACCTCGCACAACCACACGCTCTCCTATGCCCTCTGATTACCGATCCATTTCTACAACTGAGACGAGACAAGCAAAATGAAAGAATTTTTCAAACGAGTTAATGAATAAATAAACGTCTGTTGATAAAACCAACTTACGATTACGGTCACATCACAGTACCAACCGTACTACCTACTGTTATTTTCTCGGAAAGTTATTACCAATTTTTTATTTTGTCAAAACAATGTAATCGTTGATTTTTCGGATACTTATTAAAACGTCACTAACTTAACGATCTCACTGCCTACCTACTGTTACTTACGCGGGAAAGTTGCGTTTTATCTTAAACCAACATCAGCAAAAAATTTAATAATTACAAACGACTTTCGAGATAAAATAGAAATACCAATTTAAAATCTAAACTGTGTAGGTTCAGTTTAAATACTTACATACTTAATGTCGAACGAGTCTCCTTCAACACTTTCATTAATAACACTAGAAAGGTGATAACTTTCCATCACACTTAACAGGCTTTGGAATGACGAACTAATGCAATAATAACTAAATCATGACTTTTTTTCCCTGAATAACGTTATCATTTTAGAATTCTTAGGTTATCTTGAAATAAGTAGTTAAAACACGAAATAATGAAACAGCTCTCAAAACTGTGCGATGCTCGACTCGTACACCAAACCAAACCTTTCATGATAGAGGTGCACCGCAGCTCTAAGCACTTCATTGCTTTCCCGATAACAAATGACCATCTCCAAGTACTCCTGGTTGGTATACCGACGAGGCATGTTTATGTTTGCAAACGCGCGCGACAAGCAAGAGTAACACAACATGCAAATGCAAACTGAATAAATAAAATCAGAGCGCGATATAATTATTTTTATTCTGTGCTTTAGGCCTAGTTCACACTAAGTACATCTTAAGTTTTGGCCCGCACTGTTCATTCAACTCGTATCGAATTGAATAAATATCAAATCAACAAAGTATTTTTTTTATCAGTAAAAAATTAATTGCTTACTACGAATAGAAATTAACTTTTAGGGGCAGAGTTTTAGTTCTTCTACTAATATCGTATTCTTCTATAACAATGATTCTCTAGGGCGGATAGCCTGATAGTGATAAGTAAAATAGGTACCTAAGAAAAGTAAAAAAAAAACAACTATCAAAAACTGACTAAATGCAGATAGCAATGCGATATACTCACATGTTTTTTTAAACGAAAATTATTATTATTAGATATTTCATCCAGTGGCTGTGTCCACGTGGTTCTGTTTCAATGGGGGAAAGTATTCTTTGTCCCTAGTCCGACTTTGGATAATGGTCTGCAAATTGCAAATTGAGCAACAAAAACAAACCCGTACCATTACTTTTGCTTAAATCCTACTAATATTATAAATGCAAAAGTATGTCAGTTTGTTGGTTTGTTACTCTTTCACGCTAAGATTTCTTTTAGCGTGAAAGAGTAACAAAAGTTAAATTTGGCACAGAGATAGTAGAACATAGGATACTTTTTATCCCGATATTTGCACGGGAACGAAAACGACGCAGATGAAACCGCGGGCGGCCGCTTGTGTCTAATAATGTCTATCAATAAATTATTTTATTTTTGATAGAACTTTAGTAAGTAAAGTTGATTTACAGAATTTACACAGTTCATCGAAAAGTATGTATGCACCCTTATTAGAACGGTCATTTTTGATCACTGTGGTACTTTGACACAAAGTCATGCCGCCGCCCTGTGCCGCCTTTCGGCAGGCGCACCGGCAAAACGCAAAGAATCAGTACACCTACACTGCATTATGATTAACGATTGAAAGTTTTAATTTCGCTATGACTTTTAGAAGAGAACATGAATGCATCTTACTTATAATTTTTTTTGTGCGTACCATTATTGAAATAAAACATTATTTAAGTAATTAATCGCGTTTTGTTTAAAAAAAACAGTGTGTTTAAATGCTGTACCTATTTTTGTTGATGGATTCAAATTAAATGAAACTTATTTAAATTATTCCTTGGAAGGATGGTGCCAATTCTGGACCCACCCTTTTTTATTTAGGTAATAGGATGAAGCTAGTTTTGGACCCACCCTCAAACAGCTACGTGGGTAATATTATACGGGCTCTGGGCTTTCATAACAAATAATTTTGTTATGAAAGTTGCTTGCTGCTAAGTTCCAAATCTTAGTCCGTTCAAATTTATTATTTATTAAGCATGTCAGTTTATTGGAATTTTGTACACACAAGCGCAAGTCTCAATCACACTCATCAGGTATTTGTGGACCGTCAATTTTGACAATAATTCTGGCGGCAGGCATTTATGCGCGGGAGCGCTAGCACTGGGTATGCTAGATTATTCGTTTTGTATGTCTTTGGTTTTATTTAAATCTTACTTTTAAACTACTACTAAAGAATCCAGGTTTTTGTTATTTTATGAAATAACAATAAGCGTAGTATAGTAATGTTTAATACACTCAAAAAGAAGTATCTGACGACGTGTCACATACCTATTGAAGGGTAGGCTCAGCGTTTATGCAAATCGTTGAATAGTCTTTTATTATTACTTTGATTAAAAACATGTATCCGAACTCTAAAACACCAATTTGCTATTTAAATGTATTATAAACTTGTGAGCTTTTTAATCCGTAACAGTAATTTTATTTCAGTATCGCAGCTGCCTGCCTAGGTACTATTAGTTTATAGTAAAAAAGGGCGAAATGTATTTATTAAATGTTACAATAGTCTGTAGGTGTACCATTTGAGCGGAAGAATTGCTAAGAAACGGAGCGGCACGAACGACACGATACGATTTATGTACCTACTCGCGTCCGTCGCTGGCGCTTGCTTGTATGCATCCCAGATTCCTGTGCGTAACTTCTAAGCACATCAAGAGTAAATAAAAAAAAAATAGGATTTTGAGAATAATGCCGAAATTGATGGACAGTTTACATACACTGTTTATTTACCTTAAACACCAGGTTAGCTGCTTGTAAGTACTTACATTCAGGTTTTTTTTTTATAAAATTTATTTTATAAAGAAACGTTTGAACTTTTACGGGGTTTGTCTCAGTTGTAGAAATGGATCAGTAGTCAGAAGGCACATGCGAGCGTGTGGTTGTGCGGGGTCGACACAGGTCGCGCCGCGGGCTAGTGACCGCGCGAGCACCTACCGCGCCGGCGATCAGCTGTTTTAGTATTTTTACTTATTTAATTTGTTTTTTGCTTTTATTTTTTCATTTTTGGTGTTGTTTGGGTATTATATCCGAATGATTGTCGATAAAATATAAAAATAAAAATTATTAAAAGATTAAAATATTTTTAAAAAATAAAATTCCTTATTCATTTTATTCTAAACACTTAACATGACCTTCCCCTTAAGCTTGGGTCAATAAAAAAATTGCACGGTATATATTTCGAGATTAATAATATGGGCGGTTCGTTGACAAAAATATTTTCTGTAAGTTGAGTGAAGTACTAGGTATAGATATAGGTATAGTAGGTATGCTAGGTATAGCTAGGTATAGATGTATAGACTTAGGTACCTACTTACTTTTCCTAGAAATATTTTTTACTATAGGTAGGTTACATTATTTTAATTTCACCTACGTATAACTTACCAATCGAGTTTCTTTGTTATTTTGTTTGTATGTTATATTTTGATACTATAAGTGCATTAAGGTACCTATTAATAAGTACCTAATGTGCTTCGTACCATTCCACACAGCTCTAAGTAGGTACTTTCCTGTAGTATATTCTTCGAAAGTACCTAGTTAACCTTATTTAATCAAAACAACAAAAAAATATTTTAATCTCCCTAAGCATTTATTAATTTATCTGAAAGGCGACTTTTTTGCTTTAGTGTGTTGTGTATCTTAAGACATTTAATTTTATAGCTGAGCAACATTACCAACTTACCGCGGTACTTTAGTTAGTACTTTAAATTGCAAGATACCGAATTATCTAGGTAATTAGGTAGACTAGATAAGATAATTATTTTATCGATATCGACCTAATTTAGTGTGTATTACTTTGAACGAGACTTTTTATCAATCGATGATGTGAATTCTATTTAAAAAAAAATACATGCGCTAGCGCATATCAGACGTCAAACGTTGAATTCCCTTCAAATATTGCAGGTGTCAGTTTTATCTTGTGTTTGTACATTTGTAGTGAGAGAAGATTTCTGCAATAAACATTTATACTAGAAAAAAAATATCTAACCTACAAGTTTTTCAGAAAGGACTCGAACCCGCAGACTTCAGATTTTCGGTCCACTTTGGATTTCGTGTCAAATCAGAGCCAATTGTAGAGTAGGTTGTTTTTTTTCCCTTATAAAAGTTATCTTTACATTGTTTGCATTTCGTGTCTTGCATCTTGCTTTACCGAGTGGAGAAAGTATACTTACAGATAATTTAATCCTAATCCAAACTAATATTATAAATGCGAAAGTGTGTTTGTTTGTCCTTCCTTCCTTTGATTTTTGGCATAGAGTTAGTTGAAAGTACGGAGAGTAACTTAAACTACTTTTTATCCCGATATTCCCACGGGAACTACGCGGGTGAAACCGCGGGCGGGAGCTAGTAATATATAATGTTAAAAGGTAAGTTGTAAAAAAACTAATTTTTAAAGAATATATTATATTTTTAGTAATGCAATAATGTTACAATGAAACAAAGGCACGACACTTGTCAGATACATCGATTGGCCATATTATAATAACATGATCAATACCTACACTAAAACAGTTTTATAATGTATCACAGTGTTCTTAATATAGTAGGTAAGTATCTACATTTTAAAGCAATGCTAAATATTTAAGCATGTTTCACAAAGTCCGAATAAGTTCGAAATAATTTATCTGACAAACAATTTCATACAAATTCTGTGGTTAAAGAAATGTCAAATTAGAAACTGTTCATATTTTTTACATTTCTTTAACCGTTTCAATTCAAAATTATGTTAAATAAATATCACATTAGCAGACAATATTCCAGAGCCACAGCATCCCAGGACAATTGTTTTTTTTTTAATACCTGGGGCCACATTATAACCTCTTATTTCCAGGCACTTTTCTGAAGTGCTATGATGCTATCCCTTTCTCTCTGTATATTGAGTAAAAAAGATGCACTGATAGCAATTCAGAAAAACTGACCAGAATTAAAAAGTCACAACGAGAGGCCGTATTATGACCTCTTTTTAGCATAGTTGTGTTGTCGTCCAGAGGGTAAGAAAGAGCTATACCTACGCGCGTATAGCGGCGTCTCACTCACTCAACTGCAACATGGCACTGTAGTCTGTTCACGGAAACGACCTTGTAGTACTGAAATAAATTGGTCGCTTGTGATTGGCCAAAGATATGGTGCATTGCCTATGCCCGTCATCTTCAGCGAATCACGAGCGAGCGGATTGCCTATGCGCCTTTTATTCAACCAATCAAGAGTGAGTAAATTCTCTCAGTGCAAGCTTGTTTCGTTGAACAGACTAAAATAAGAAGTCCTAATACGGCTCATTTATATCCTTTTGTAAGCTTGTACCGTCAGCAGCAGATCAAGATGATCATTTTGGCCTTGGATGTTACTTGGACCGATTTTCATAGTTTTAAGCTTGTAACGGTATCTATATAGACAATAATGAGTAAATTCCTCGAAGTGAGACTTAATGACCCGTAGTAGCACAAGTTTATTTCGAACATTTTTCGGGCTCCAGATCTCATAATTTACAATGTCTACAAATATTTTAAACCTTGAAATGCTGTAAAGTAGTATGAAAAGTAAAGGAGATGAATAAAGATTATTTTAGTTAGTTTTAACACTTTGACCCCGAGAGCCCTTGCCTCTCGTAATAGCAGTTTATCTAGTGCAATTGTAAAGCCAGACGTGCTGCTGACAGTATTTTTAGTAAATTGTATCCGTCGAGATACCCAGAACGATTTAAGTACTTATCGTACTTTGTACTCAGCTTTGACATAAAACTGAGTATGCCCAATAACATCTGCCATTTGTATTACTGGTATTTTAAACCAGTAATACCTACAATTAACTAAAATGATGCTAACTAGTAGTTAGTAATAGTTAGTATTCTTTGCTTAATATTTCTACTGCCATTTACCTGTAACGTAAATAGGTTACTTTTGGATTTTTTATGAGAATAATAAGAATACTCCTTATTTTATATTTTCTTCCATAAAATAGATAGACATTGCGTAGGCGGCGTGTGTAAGCATAAATTGATGGATATGTCGTAGGAGGATTTGATAAATAGAATTTTCGCAAAAATCCTGGAGATATTGCAAAAACACAGATAATTAGAAAATGGTGTTGACATTTCTTAATCTTACTGAAAAAATATATATTTTGCAAAAATACGGGTTGCTTTAGCAACATTGGATATTCTTTACTCTGATTGGCTTAATTTTTGCTTGCTTGCTAACTCTTATTCTGATTGGTTCACAGAAAGTTTACTACACGTGAGAGAATGGATTGACATTTGAAACGTCAAGTAGTCAACCAATCAGAGAAGATGTTGTTTTGGACGGTCCGACCAGCCAATCAGTGTTCTTATTTCATAATAGCCAGCGATTCTTTTTGTAATCTTACTAAGGCATCCAGTTTTTTTGCGTCTTTGAATAAAAAAAAACAACTTCAAAGCAAGAAAAAATACGTCAAAGGTATAGTTCAGTTCCAATCCAATTGGTATTATTTTATCGCGATTGGCCCCTCTGCTTCTGTTAATTTAGTCGCTTAAGCGATGTTTTGTTTCGCTGTAGGTCCGCAACAGGTGATCGCTCACACCAAATACCTTTAAAAGCGATCCAACTTTGCACCATAAAATTACAATTTACTTCATGAAATACAAAAATATACTAATACATTTATAAAATATTTACAAATAGATAAAAGATTTCGTACAGACATTTATATAATAATATAAGTACTGTATATTATGTTTATTAAAAAACTGGCCTCTTTTGATATGTTTCGATCATAATATAGTTTTTGAAATTCAAGTCTTAAGAAAATGTATCAATTTCCAACATATAAAATTGTAACAATGTAAGTACGCTATTCTTCTAACCGCCGGCTGCACCAAGTTTTTTTTACGTTATACTTTTACTTTTATAGGGTATGCTTTAAACCCTGTAAAAGTAAAAAAAAAAAAGTTTGGGATTTGACAGTTTTGACAAGCATATTTAAGTCACTTTATACGAATTCGTAAATTATTTTTTAGTGCGGCGGCGGCGGTTAGTTACTATTAGAATTCTTGCGACATAGATTAAACTTAGTAATTTTAAGATTACAACTTAAGATTGATTGGTATCAAGGTTAAAAATTGATGTTAAATTTGATTGAGAGCGTACATCTTAGATACTGAACGGTTTTGGTACCTACTTAGGGTACATAACTACACAATATCTCAGCCGCTTGTTTGATTAACAAGACCGGTAGAGTTGTGAAGTACACACGACGCGACGTCAGGCATTATGACTGGTTGACACGATGCGAGTTTAAGCACGAGATATGCTTCTAGATGCTTCTCGAAAGCTTGCACGCGTACACGAACATAACGAAAACGTACGCATCGCGAACGCTTCACGAATGCTAGTGGTCTCGTTCAAGAAGGCGGTAAGCTCCTCGTGCGTGTAATCTCGCAAGCTGACAACATTACATATTTACCTTGAGAGTGCCTTCTTGTCTCTCGTAATAACGTCAGTTTAGAGCAAGTGTAACGCCTGCCGTGTTGTTGACTGTACCACAATATAAATATATTCAAATTTTATAATATATAAGTTCAAAAAATATTTATAAAATACATATTTACAATCTCGTATAATAGACTACCTTGTTGTGTTTGTGATTTACAATAGCAACATGTGTTTTGTGCATATTATTAAAACTAATTTTCTAACTAGTTTTGACAAAACTTATAGAAATAGTAAGTAAGAATTTATAATGAATCAATGATAGACTTTAAGGGAACGCATATGATTAAAAGAGCATAATGTGGAATAGTAGAGACACAAACTAAAATAATCATGCAAACCTCACACCAGTACATTTTTCGCATATAACCATTTTTTTATTTGGGTACTGGTGTCTTCTTTTATCTATTTCTTCATTGATCCACCCGACAAGACGGTCTTTCAATAAGAGTATCGTCTCTTGGCGAATCACTCCATCATGGAAGAATTCTTTCAGTGCTATGATGATGCCGTTATCATTGTCCCTGCAAGGGTCCCCTAAAGGCCTTTGGTGTTTCATGTAATTAAAAACAAACTTGACTATTTGTACTATAAGATCTTCATCCGGACTGAGTAGTCTCAGTCGTCCAATTTCTTCAGGAACTAGTTTAGACAGAACATTGAAAGATACCGTCATCAGATTCGCGTATACGTCTGAACTGAGATTCTCGAGCATCAAAGCGACATTTTCGGCACCAGAAGCACTCACTCGGACCAAGAATGAGCCTATTCTCAGTATCTCCCCAGGATGAATGCCCACTAAAATGCCTCTTTCTTCTTCTTTGTCGATGTAACTTCCAACTGAAGTAGTTGAAGGAGCAATACGAGTAGGAACATTTTGATTGGTTAGTGAAGCCGGACCTATATTAGTGAACAACTCAGACCTACCTTCTTTACCCATGTTGGATAGAAGGGAGGGATCATACTTATGTTGGGAATTTAGATTTACGTGTCCATCTGACGTCATCGATATCCTCAGTTTGTGTTGGTTGATGTCCTTATTGATGCGGAGGACGTCAGCGAAATATTGATCTTTGTCGAGAATGCTTTGAATTCCCTTTATTACTTCGGTGTTACCTTGGACGGTGCCCTGAATTCTTCGAGACTCGGCGCTCAATTTATCGAATATTTTTCTGTAAAACAATCGGAACGGAAATACGGTAAGTATATGATGTGATAGTGGCTATTATATCGAATAGATGTATGTAGTAGTGTTGTATAAGGCGAGATTACTCAAACCCCGCCAGGACACCGGTGTCCTCTCCGATTTTCAACCGAAAACCATAATTTTCTAATAGTTAGAGTTTAGTCTTGTGTGAACATCCTGATTTCAGAACGAAGCCAGATAAATATGCTCCAATCTGTGATAAAAAAATTACTCTTTGGTTTGAAGTGACATTTGACATTTTCGAAAAACGTGATTTTTTTTGGGTTGTTTTTTTTATTTATGTGTTTTTGCCATTTCTAACCACATTAAACTAATATACTGTTGATGTTATAGTATTTTTAGTTTAGTATCTGAACCTGGTTAAAATATTCATAAATCTAATACAGTTTACAGATTGAAAAAATATGGTATGTACGGTAACTTATAAAATTTTATAGAAAAGCATAATTTTAGGGAAATGGCTTTTTTGGCATGTCATTAGTATGGAGCTGGGTCTGACCAACATCCATAAATAATAACTCACTTTGTATAATACAGACATTTTATGAAAAGATAAAACAATTTGATAAATTGTAACCCCACCATAAAATCTCATCAAAATTATTTGAGATGTACATCGTATAGTAAGCACTACTTATCGTCGCTGAGCTTAGAAAACAAAACCTACTTTGTAGATTTAGTAATTAGCATGTACTTATATATTTCCACGAGTACCTAACACTCATGGAGACAGACTGCCAGAGTGGAACTGTTAAAAACTCTGCAATTTCTACAACTTCAACTTGATTTTCAACTTTAAGTCAACCAGATAGAGACCAATTTACAAAGAGAAAATAAGTTCATACCTATGTCGGTTGCTCCTCAGGGTAGATCTATATTCATTGATAGTTCTCGCTTGAGCGTCTTCAATGATGGACTGTGCCGTGCGATTGGACATGACGGCGTGGCAGAAGAACAATGTGGCTGCCGTGAACTGGAATAGCTCAAGTTTCGTTGGCTTCTCGCCATGGTTGCGATACTGTAAAGAGTATTTATGTTACTAATAGGAAAGATGTAGACGTTAATGGCTGGTGAGCAAGAGATCGCATACTAAAATTTATTGTGTTTGTATTAAAAGGGTATATTCTGCATACTATAGCTGCCATTCGGAAAAAAACATGGTGCCTAAATGAATACGAAATTGTAAATTATTAAGGTACCACATAGTTTCTACGGAATGCTCTCCAGAGACATAATTTACAATTCTATCTTTATTTAGGACCTAAGAAGTTTTACCAAAGGCAGCGCTAGTGTGCGGAATGCACACACTTAATACATAAAAAAATTGGGTTATTAACCGAATCATATTTAAGTAAGTTTATTAACTTATTAATAAATGTTTAAACTTGTAATCGATTAGGAAAAAATACCTTGAGAATAATATGGAGGAGACTGTTCACGACACCAGCGCCACCTGTCACGATGTTAGCGTGTCGGAGCACCTCTACGGAAACGGCAAGGGCTTGCCCCGTCTGAAAAAAAAATCAAATTCGTATCTAATGGCGGACATGCAAGTTACACCGACCATTCAAAAATAAGGGCAACAAACTATGTATGACCAACCTATACTTTGCTATGAGCACGCCGCACCGCGAATGCGACCCAGTTGAAGTACAAACTAGGAATGTATGTTTATCTAACTTATACCTATCATTGACGTAGGTACATCTTCAGTTTTGGCCTGAAATAAAACAACTTTTACGGATATCAAACGCGCTATATTTCACGAACTAAGTTGTAATTGTCCGTATTTTCAGGTGAAATATAGCGCTTTATTTCAAGTTGTTTTATTTCAATTCAATCAGCTAAAGTTGTTTTATTTCAATCTATCATTGAGCATGGCACTTACTTTGGTTAGATGGGTGCCGGCAGCGGCAGATCGAGATAGCAGATTGCTCGCCGCACCCGCTGCGAGACCCACGCTGGAAGCAGCTATGTTTAGCCAACTACCTCGGGCTTCAGCGTCGGTAGGACTTATACTCTGTTGAGCACAAACAAACAAGCTTTACGTAATATATGATATAATGATGATTACTTGTTGATATGTTTTGATATACTGAAGAAAATTCTGATTAAAAACTTTAAGAATACGAAAGATTTTATTTCAAGGTCCAATTATCCCATATTACGAAACATCAATAAAAAAGATATATTATTAAACCAAAATAAAAATAATTTTAACAGCCCGAGACTAATACACTGTACACTACAGTGCAGACTTGCCCAGTGTACCAGCATCGGCCCGTCCAACCTATTTGCTATCATGCACAGGATGCTGTTAGGACTATATCGTACACGATTTAATAACGAGGCGCACCATTTCTTTAATATGGCTTGAAACCCATCGATACGGGCCTCTGCCAACATGCCTCAGGCATTGCAGTGTCTCGGTAATCCCATCAGCATCCTGTATGCATTGTTATATTGCACTCTTAATGCATTGTATGCTTGCCGCGTATGCTTGATTCAGAGGCTGTACGTGTAGAAGGATTGGCAGAATGCTCTAAAGAGCGTGGCCTTCACTTCTCTCGTACATCGTGCGAACCTACGAGCCAGCATATTGCACCGAACAGACAATGCCCTGCGTTCTCTTTCCAGGTCAAGATAGTTAAGTCCAGTGACCCAGATACTTAAACAGGTTAAAGAACATTGCAAGCACTCTATGGGCAGGTGAACACCGGCATACCGAAAGTGCTCTATGCTTAGGTGGTCGTGCCCCGGGGACTTGCCTTTTGCCATGTTTTGAATAACATTCTGTACATCCTTTGCAGTAAATCTAACACTGAACTCATTAGTTCATCTCTTAGCATAGAGCACCTGCTGCGTGCTTCCCAAAGACGAGTGGACCTGGAAATCTCATAGGGATGGAGGGCGGCTGATATGTGCCCAGGCGTGCGATGATGGGCAGAGCATGTCTACCGCCAAGTGCCATTGGTACGTCCACGCCGTACATCCCGGTAATGCACGGATCTATAACAGGCATATATCCCGTCAGTTAACTCCAAAACGACGGGAGATTCCCTTTTCCGCTTTCCTATGCTCCAAACATCCAATATCCGCTCCTATAACCTATTTCCCTTCTTAATTCCTTTCCTCTCCTGCCAACCCAATCCTAGGTGTCAGTCGTACCGTGCCGAAGGATGCGTGGCCAAGGGGGTGCTTGGTCTTAAACGGTGAGATGGCAAACCTGGAGTAGTATTTTGCCTTACCCGGGCAAACGGGGCTCTGCTCGGGTGGACCTGTTAGGTCCCTTGCTACTCGTGGGAACTGCATGGAACCGAATAACGAAAAAAATCTTCTTTCTCCGGACGATATCGAACGTCCGGAACCATTAAGTAGTCCAACTGCTTCTCTTCCCGACTTGTCGGAACTCTTACTCGAGTCCGAGGGTGATTCCCAAGTCCCCTTGGACGACGAACCAATCCTCCCACAGCCAATGTCTGGCAATAAGGGCGAGAGTCCAGCTAAGCAGGACTCAAACGCACAGCCAGTGACAAACTCGGGAGTAACCAAAATTAAGCTTCCAGGAGCGACGCGTAGACGTCTGAAGCGACTCAAGGCAAGAGGTATGGAGCCCAGTGAGGCATACAAACTCTGCATTGAGCGTCTCGTGATGAACACAACGCACGCCCAGGGGAATGGTTCTTTGGAAGGGTTACCTTCTGACAGGGAGGCCGGTTAAGCGGACTCGGTCTGAGGATGAGTCTCCAAAGGACCAAGCCAAAAAGTCTTCACGGGTGGGTGATGACTTGGTGGCAGGGGCGCAACAAACGACCCGCGTCGAGCCGTCTGCATCACAGGAGCCGGTAGCCGGACCTTCGAATGCGGACAAGTCGAAGACTTTTAAGGACGCTCTTATATTCATCCGCGTGGGGATTCGTAACAAGGAACCCATGTCGGATGAACAATTGGGCCTAGTCAAGGATGGTATCCTTAGGGCGGTTCTCGACGACCCTGCTAAGAAAGGCCCGCAATTCGCAAATTGCACTTTCAAGACTTATGGAAGGTCCTACGCACGAAAAGCGAAAGGGAAGGTTTTACCGTCGCCCTTTCAATTGACGATGCTTCCATAGAGGACCTCCGTAAGCTGGACTTCAGGCTAAGGCTCGCTTTTAAATCAGTTCACATTCGCATCTGGGGCGAAAATAAGCCAGAGACTGCGAATGTGACGCAAAGGGCGGAACCAAGTCCATCGGGACTAAAGAAGCTGTCCGCTCCACACTTCTCTCCAAAGGCGGGACCGAAAGTCCTGGGGTCCGGGGTCACGGTGAAGAGCAAAAACGCTCCACCTAAGGAGAAGGACCAGGGCATAAGGAACCGCCCTCTCGGGGCACCACCACCGAAAGGGGCTAAAGTCCCCAATCGATCTGAAGGGGCGAGAACCACCGGGCCTAAAATGGACTCTAAAGTCCCCAAGGCGAGGTGGTACTAAAAACGACTCTTAAATTAATCTACACTACACACTAACACATAAATAAACTCACACAAAGCACACACTACACAATTACTCAAACACAGCACAACACAAACACACACGTGGTACAAATAAACTTGCACCACGCCAGAGCCGCCACGGAGGTTCTGGAAAACCTCTTCACAGAAAAGAACATTCACATCGCTCTAATCCAGGAGCCGTGGCTGGCTAATAGCAACACGGTGTCTGGACTCGGCTCTGCAGGTAAGGTGGTTCACCACATCGGTGGGGTCAAGCCAAGAGCATGTATCCTTTTCAAGAATAATATTGACTTCTTATGTATACCAGCACCCCGACCGCCTAACGGTATAGCTTGTGTTATCGCTATAGCTATTAAACTTCAAACTCTCATTATAACCCTTCAGCGATAGGGTTTTTGTCTAATTCTTACATATTTCTTTTCATCTATTGGATTAAATATTGCATTTTCAGTATGAAAGTGATAGCGTCAGCGAGAGCCCTTGTAGGGGGTTTGAAAAATTTATAGCTATAGCGATACCACAAGCTATACCGTTAGGCGGTCATGGTGCAGGGCTATGCAACGATGACATGATGGCGCCCTTTGTTCAAGTCAAGAGCGGAAGCGGACGCCTCATCGTGTGCTCTGCATATCTGGACGGCACGAAAAACAACCAATCTAAAGAACTGGCGAAAGTGGTCGAATATGCAAACGAACAAAACGCTGATCTTCTGATTGGATGTGACGCCAACGCCCACCACACCAACTGGGGCAGCACTGACATCAACGAGAGAGGTGAGCTGCTTCACGATTTTATTCTAACCAATCGCCTGCAAATAGTCAATAAGGGCTGAAAACCGACCTTCGTGACTAAAACCAGGCGGGAGGTTCTTGATGTTACTCTCGCTACTAATAATCTTTCTAGGTTAATTAACGACTGGCACATAAGTGATGAGACATCTATGTCTGATCATCGACTTATCAGATTTGAACTTAATACATCTAACATGTATGAAACCATTACCTTTAGGGATGCTAAAGCTACTGACTGGGACTTATACAGACAAAAGCTCCAAGAGAAGCTACAGAACATACCTGAACACATACGTTCGATCGAAACTCTAGAATACGCTGTGAATCAAGTTACCGAAGCCATTACAGCCTCTTATGAAGAGAGCTGCCCTAAGAACTGTCAGGGACAAAAGAGTATCATGGTGGAATAAAAAGCTCAATGTCCTGAGAGAAGAATCGCGTACGCTATTCAACAAGGCTAAATCCACGAATTAGTGGAGTCGGTATCTCAAAGCCTTGAATACAATAAAGAACTACGGAAGGCGAAAAGACTTTTATGGAGGAAATTCTGCGAGGAGATCACCAAGGTCCCACAAGGAGCTAGAATCCATAACTGGGTCTCCTAAAGAAACCAGATGGTACTTTCACCGAAACAGCGGAAGAGACCCTAGATCTCCTGGCATCTAGACACTTCCCGGGTTCGGTGTTAGCATCAGAGACTAATGAACTGAATGTTACCCACAAACGCCTCTCCAGACCAATGAAGACTTGAGAAGGGCAGCGAGGAACTTCAGACCAAACAGGGTTGAATGGGCAATTGACTCTTATAAGCCTATTAAATCTGCAGGTGAGGATGATATCTTCCCAGCTCTTCTGCAGCAAGGGAAGGATATTCTCATTTCTACCCTAATTAAAATCTTTAGAGCGAGCTACGCATGGG
Source organism: Chrysoteuchia culmella (assembly GCA_910589605.1). NCBI lineage: Eukaryota > Metazoa > Arthropoda > Insecta > Lepidoptera > Crambidae > Chrysoteuchia > Chrysoteuchia culmella. The sequence continues at coordinate 11,541,158 of OU342650.1, read as the reverse complement.
GATACATATCAGAAAAGTGGACTATGGTCAAAGTCCGTTTCATCCCGAAGGCTGCCAAGAGGGACTACTCTCAGCCAAAGTCCTTCAGGCCAATAAGCCTCACCTCTTTCCTACTAAAAAGTATGGAAAAGGTCATTGATGAATGTATTAGAGATGGACCTCTTCGGGAAAATCCACTGAGACCGCTCTGCTGGAACTCACAGACAGGATAGAAAGGGCTCTGGAGGACAAGCAAATAGCTCTCTGTGCTTTCCTTGACATTGAAGGAGCATTCGATAACGTCACCATTCACGCTCTCTCCAGAGGAATGAGGGCGAAAGGAATTGACGAAACAACTACCGGTTAGATCGAATCTATGCTTCACAATAGAACTATCAGTGTAAGCTTACACGGAACCACAAAATGCTTTAAAATAACTAAAGGCTGCCCACAAGGAGGCGTATTATCACCCCTACTGTGGTCGCTAGTTATTGACCAGTTGCAGGTTGAAGCGTCGAATAAAGATTTAGATATACAGGGCTATGCAGACGACGTGGTGGCTTGCGTTGTCGGCCCCTGTCAGAGCACTGTATCATCCTTGCTGCAAAAATCTCTAAACATTATCAGCAAATGGTGCACAGAGAATAATTTGTCAGTAAACCCTAGCAAAACCACAATAGTCCCATTTACGAGGAAGCGCAAGTTAGAAAAACTTATAACGCCCACTTTAAGAGGAACTCCTATTCCATTTTCCAAAGAAGTCAAATATTTGGGCGTTACTATCGACCAAACACTGACTTGGAATTCGCACATCAGTAATGTGATCCAAAAGGCTAAAGTAGCCTTAGGGATTTGCTATCGCTTAGCAGGGACGAGATGGGGTTTAAACCCCAAAATCGCTCTATGGCTGTACACCGCTATAGTCAAGCCGACGATAACGTACGCCTGCGTAGTTTGGTGGAAAAAATCTACCCAAGCGACAATCATAAACAAGCTTAACAGCGTACAGAGATTAGCATGCCTTATGGCAACGGATGCCATGTCTACCACCCCAGGAGCTGCATTAAATGCCCTGCTAAACCTACCGCCCCTTCACCTATTTATTGCGAAGGAGGCGAAAGCGGGTATGCACAGGATACGCAACACTGGCAAGGTCAAATGGCATTCTCAAGCACTGAGATCTTTACAAGATTCTATGCTTGGGCTCGATCTGCTATCGATGACGACGGACGTCATGCTCCCACTGTGTAATTTCACCAGAAATTACTCGGTGGAAATACCAAGCAGAGAAGAGTGTTCTGAGGATCACTATTCCTGGACTGGAAGCCGGGTTTGGTTTACAGACGGCTCCAAAATGGGCGAAAATGTAGGATGTGGAATATTCGGCGTGAGTCCCAGAGTCAGTAAAAGCTTGAATCTAGGCAAACACGCCACAATAGGATTCCAAGCGGAGGTTTACGCCGTTATAGAATGTGCGGAATTCAACCGTCAACAAAACTACATAAACCAATCTATCTTTATCTTCTCAGATAGTCAAGCAGCGCTTAACGCCATAAACTCGAATACCATAAATTCGAAACTGGTGAAAGACTGCGTCAATAAATTAATGAACTGGGTCAAAGCAATAAAGTTATTCTGAAATGGGTACCAGGTCATTCGGGAGTCGTAGGCAATGAAAAAGCCGATGAACTTGCAAGGAAGGGGGCTCAGGGACTACAGATGGGTCCAGAGCCTTTCTGTGGCATCTCAAAGGACCAGGCCATGCAAACTCTTAAGGACAACCTTCTTGACGAAGCTAAAAAATACTAGCTTAAACAACCGGGATTACTGCACGCCAAGTCTCTTATAGAAGGATACTCGCTAAAACGAACTGCAGAGCTTCTAGAGCTCAGCAGGACGAACATCTGTGCGATTGTCAGAGCCTTAACCGGACACTGCAAATTAAACAGGCACCAATTTCACATGAAATTGAGTAATACTGATATTTGCCGCTACTGTAAACAGGAGAGGGAGACACCAAAGCAGCTTCTGTGTGACTGCGGGCCATTTATGCACAAACGCAGTATTCACCTGGGTCGCCACATCATCGACCCAGACGGATTAAAATCTCTAAAAGCTAGGAAGATTCTTGACTTTCTGGAAGCAACCGGGCTAAAAGAGGTACTATAAATAGGTGGCGAGTTACAATAGACCTCTTAGGTCGCAGTGACTACAGCCCTCAATAGGTTTGCAAAGCCCCTAAATCCTCAAATAATAATAATATAATCTCATACATATTATCTAATATTGCTCTGTGCCCTAAATTAACACAATTAAAGTCAGCGCAATCACTAAATTCACTTGGAAAGCCAATGTCTCTTAGCCTACTGTGTTACACAATTTGCTTGCTATAATTATCTACTGAACTTAGCTTAGAAAATAAGTTAATTTAAATTCCACCTACTTGCTCATGCACACTTCTGTCGTGTAGATGTAACGAAGATCGCACGAGACCGTACAGTCCAGTGGCAACAGTGGCTACTGCAGCCCCAGCCAACACTGCTGGGCCGACTGGGGTGAACACAGCAACGCCAAGGACACCAATAGCGCCAAAAGAAGCTACAGTGCTCGCTGTGTCTACGGAACTTAGCACACGAGCTTTCAACCCCAAAGTCGGTGATGGGGCCACGGTTAACTTAACAGCAAATGCTTCTTCACCCTGCTTGTAAAAGATGATTGAGATAGTAATGCAAATCAAAATATCAAATAATATAAACTTAATTATTTTAAGGGAATTTATTAGTGCTGACAGCAGCAACCAACAGATGAAAATATATAGTACAGTCAACAGCACGTCTTGCTTTACGTTTGACCTTGTGTCACTCGTTAGGCTAAGTGTATGCTGTCATGCAGACATTTCTGCTCGATGTAGATCTGTGCGGCGCGCGGTCCACACACACACGGTACCGTCCGAACAGCATAAGCATGCGCACCGCTAAGATCTACGTCGCACAGTCTACGCGCCAGCTTATGCTTACCCTTATAAATGCTCAATATGCAATAGTAAAGACTGACTTGCTATTGACTGTGCAAATTAATAAAAAAGCATTTAATTAAAGTTGATTATTTCTAAAATTAATTGTCTGGTGTCAAAAGATTTGCAAGTAAAGTGCACTTTGGGGAATATCAGAAAAATCACCTCAATAATGGTCCCTGTATATTCTCCATTTTCAGGCACAATAATAACACACTTTGGTAAAGTATTATTGGTCAGAAATGAGTCCCAATCATGATAAACCCTAGCGTTTTCATCTATGTATACTCTACAAGATTTAGCTGTAATTAAGATACATTTGATTAAAAAAGGAAAATAATGACAAAACAACAAAACAATGTGAAAAAAAAAGTTCTTTATTATTCTAAATCATTATTTATGTTTAGTATCATACTAATTATAACATTCTATGAAATACAAAGTAGATAAAATGGATAGTGGATAATTGTTTTCTGTGTAGTATTATCATGTTATGTTAATACAACAGCAAGAAAAGCAAGATAAAGAACAACAGTTAAGATACTTAGTGATTTATGAAGTAGTTATGAGTGGACATTTTAATAGCTTACTTCTTATCAGTAGATATCATAATCATGATAATATGAGTCATGATATGGAAACTTTAGTTGACAGAAACTAAAGGTGGTTGGTTATTACATTACAGTCCTGATTATTACATACATTTTACATTTATATTTACATTTATTATTTTCTTGAAAATACTTTGACTATTACTTTGGTTGATTTAAGATTCTATTTACAAAATGTATGAACAGAGAGGTTGTTTTGTCCTATCAAAAAGTAATAGTCCAATTACAAAGTTACTCACATCCTTCTGTTGTTGCTATACATTTCCGGACTCTAAATACAGCTGTACACCAAATGTCAATGTCATTTCTCTGATGTAGATCAATCCAGTAATTTGATGGTTCTAATTGATAAAATTTTACTGATCTCGGTTTTGCGCACACAACTAAGAGTACTGACATAACAATATCATCATCATTGTGGGAGTATTTGCCTGTAAATCACAAAAATATAGTAGCAAATAGTAGATAGGTACATTGCATGTCTATGCTGTTACAAAAAAATATCTTTAATTGCAGAACAAATTACATTACTTTTTGAATATTATTAAATTTTAAATAAGCTTATTAACTCCTTAAACAACTTGTGACTACCTCTCAGGCCATGGGTTATGAGACACAATTGATATTCTACTGTTCTCTGGAAACCGATGTCCTGCTATCAAAGGACGAATTAAAAGGAATTATATTAAGCAAAGAAACACTGATCAAAAAATACTTACTCTGTTCACATAGTTTTTCATAAACTTTCATCACTTGTGACTTTTGTCGTGATGTGTAGCCCTCTAAGTGTGCATTTTGAGCATTAATGAGGTCTGTTAATTCACCTTCATAGCTGGGTCCACCAAATAAGGCGAAAGCAACATTTTGCAATAAATAATTTCTATTACTTTTTTCATATCTGTAAAGTTAAAGTAAGATCAATCAACACTTTTAAAGTTAACCAAATTATATTCAACTTCTTTTTAACCTATCAGGCCCCGGATTATTATACACAATAGATTTTCTATTGCTCTCTGAACACCGGTGTCTAGTTCGGGTTTGATGAATTATAATAAATAAACACCATTAAAACTTTACCATATAATATAAATAAGTATTAATAACTTTAAGATACTAAATATGTTATTAATGGTATAAAGGTTCTCATGAAATAATAAATTATAGAGCTATAACTTATTAAACTGTAACTGTACCCCTAGTAGGTTTGAGTAATTAACTAGGTATAAATGTTATCGAAAACTATCAGTTGTAGGTACTGCTCATGTAAGTAAAACAGCCAATGGATTTAAAAGAGACAAAGCCATAGTTATTGATAACAAAAAAAAAGTTTGCCAAATTCTTACTAGGGGTGCTGTACTGAAAACAAAGTGATATTGTGTATGTTCCTTACTTGACCCAATCGCAATCTGATAAATTTTCGAAATATTCTTGTTGTATTTGCACTGGAGAAAGGCCGATCATCGTATCAGACGTATTAGATGCAATAATATTCGCATCTTCAGGTAAATATGGTGGATTTGCATCTTCGGCTAAATATGGTGGATTTGCATCTTCGGCTAAATATGGTGGAACTTCAGAAGCATCTTCTACGTGGTTTTTTGAGGTCAACAAACTTTTATCGTTTTCCATTTCAGAAACACCAATTCAGTCAGCAAGTACTTGATAACAGTTTCCAGTTTTCCAGAAGCTTTATAGAGTAGAACGATAGCGTGTTCTTTAGTTGGAGGAGTTATTACGTCAACAAAAATTACACGTAATAATTAATAAGGTTTTGCAAGCACTACCTATGAAACTTCATTAAATTATGTAGATACCAAAATTTATTATATTTAGGATTAATACTTACTACTTTCCAGATAATACAATCAATCCAAATTGTGATGTAAGATTGAAAAATATACTAATTTATTGATATAACAAAGGAACAAGTAAAGTTTGAAATGAATTTGGTGAGTTTTGTTTGATTTGGTTTGGTTTGTTTATACTACGACATCTTTAGATAATTTTCCACTCAAACGTCAGTGTCAGGTGTCAGCGCTGTCAATGTCAGATGGAACAAAAGTCCGTTTCACGCATGAAATTGAGGAGGTACTTTTCAAAACTTGACTATTCCACTATTTGTGTTTGTGCACAATTTGAGAAAATAGTTTTTTTGGTGCAGCGATGTTTTAACCCGTGATGCATTTTTGTAGAACTAGACGACAACAACAGTCACAGGATAAAAAAAATCTGCTTAAACTAATGTTTGATAAAACGTAAGTACCTATAGTACCTACATAAATAGATGAAACGGACACCATTTTATTACTCTGCCGTCGTAATAGTACCTAAACGCAGTATTCGACAAAAAATCCTATTTGGTTTTTTGCTTGAAATGGTATCCTAAGATATGATGGTATCTTCACAATAATCACAAAAAAAAAATTATTAGTTATAAACGCAGTACATGCACTGAATATCCTTCTATGTACCAAGAAATAAGGCGGTAATCATCATTCACTTGAATAAAATGCAGTAATGATTTAATAATTACCAGGTTTAAACGCACCACTCTTTTAATACGTCATATTAAAAATGCAGTACTTGCACGACTACTGCGTTTAAAGAGTCTGCTAATTTGGTAGATACCATGGTTGTAGCAGAGTGTGACAACTAAAACTCACTTATCATAAAAGACTGCTAAAAGTGCTTTTTCCACGAGTACCTACTTGATAAGACTAATAATCATTATAATAATGTTCTATTTGCTTTATTTTATATAATGTGTATTTTGTTAAAAAACCTGCTCCATTATATTTAATAATTAAACACCCAATTTTTCGCGATTATACTGTGCTATATACGATACAAAAGGATTGGATAGGATAGGATAGGATATAGTATAGGATAGGATATGATAGGATAGGGTAAGATAAGATAGGATATAGTATAGGATAGGATAAGATATAGTATAGTATAGGATAGGATAGGATATAGGATAGGATAGGATAGGATAGGATAAGATAAGATGAGATGAGATGAGATGAGATGAGATGAGACGAGACGAGACGAGACGAGACGAGACGAGACAAGACGAGAAGAGACAAGACGAGACGAGACGAGACGAGATGAGATGTGATGTTCGGCTCCTCCACTACTAGGCCAACCAGAAGGACAGGCGGAGAACCCTTGGCAAACGGTGGGTAAAAAGGGCAAAGTGGTAAAGGAGACAAAAAAGAAGACGGATAAGGCCCAAGCGCCCAAACCCAAGCCGACACCGAAAACCCCGAAGGGCCCCAAGCTGACGGTCCCTGAACGGCAGCAGTGGTCCTGACGATTCCGGCGGAGGTAGCGGAAAAAGGCGTGACATATGCCCAGGTGATCTCCAAGGCCAGGCAAGCCGTCAAACTTAAGGAGCTAGGGATCGAAAAGATCGAAATAAGAGAGACACAAACAGGGGCCAAAAAGATCGAGATCCCTGGCTCCTTAGGTCCAAGCCAGGCGGAAAATATGGCGAAAAAGTTACGGGTGGCTTTGGAGGGCATCGCAAACGTCTCCAGACCCGTGAAGTGCGTGGATTTGCGTGTTTCCGGGCTGGATGACTCAATCACGGCGGAGGAGGTCCGCGCTGCCTTAGCAGAGAAAGGACAATGCTCCCTGGAGCAACTAAAGGTGGGTCCTATCAGGCCCGGTTCGTGGGGGTAGCATTTTATCATGGCAAAATGCCCAACTGTGGCGGCAAAAGTTCTTCTGGACGCAGGTCGTCTTTTAGTTGGCTGGAGTTCCGCCCATATCAGGGCTTTAGACGGTCTATCGTTACGGTGTTACAAGTGTATGACACCGGGGCATGTGAGTCGAAGGTGCCCACTAGACGTGGATCGCACTAACACATGCTACAGGCGCGGCATAGACGGGCATAGGGCGGCAAGTTGCTTTGCAGAACCGAAGTGCGTAGTGTGTCTGGCGGCGAAATTGCCTACGGGGCACGTCATGGGACGCAAGAACTGCCACCCGCCAAAGGTTAAGGCAAAACCGCTCCCTAGAGCTAGGGAGGGCGACGGAGGGGCTGCCGCAATGGAGGTAACGGAATCAGGACACCCTTTAAAATTCCTCCAGGCGAATGTAAACCACTTGCTGCATCGTAGGACCTCTTAATGCATCAGGCGGTGGAATACAAGTCGGACTTCGTCATTATAGGGGAGCCATACTGCGTGCCTCAGCGCAGCAACTGGCTTGAGGATGAGGACAGCACCGTCGCACTACTGGTTCCGGTGAAGACTGCATACTCCCCTCCTCTCTCGATTAGGGAGAGAGGACCGGGTTATGTGGCAGCAACCTGGGGAGACATCGCCATACTTGGTACGTACTTCTCCCCAAACCGGACAGTCAGTGAGCTGGAGAGTTTGGTGAATATGGTTGGTGGGGTACTTCGGCGTCTTGCACCAATGCAGGTGTTAGTGGCGGGTGATTTTAATGCCAAGCACCCGGCTTGGGGCTCCCCTGTCACAGACAGGAAAGGCACGACAGTGTTTGATTGGGCAATGTCGGAGGGCCTAGTGGTTCTAAACAGGGGGACAACGTTCACCTGTGTGAGGTGGAACGGGGGATCCAGGGTGGATATCACATTCGCCACACCCGCTCTGGCTCTCAGAGTGGAGGGATGGACTGTCGAGGTGGAACAGGAGACCCTGTCGGATCATAGATACATCCGTTTCAGGGTCACCCCACGAGCCGGAAATCAAGCATCGACACCACGCTCAGCCGGCTCACATTTTCCGAGGTGGGCTGTAACTAAAATGAACCCAGATAGGGCAGAGGAGGAGGCAATAGTGCAGGCCTGGACCAATGAAACACGACCCAGTGGGCGGGACGTTGGGGAAAGGGTGGCGCAATTTACTCGCTCCCTCACCGCGGTATGTGACGCCGCTATGCCTCGTGTATACGGACCACCAGAAAAGTCGCAGGTTTACTGGTGGTCGGCGGATATGGAGTCCTTCCGGGCTGGCATTTTGCGGGCTAGGCGAGCCCTGCAGAGTCATAGGAGGAGGTTTGGCAGGCGGCATCCAGTAGAAGAGGAGAGGCTTCTGACTGACTCCAAGTGGGCATTCGAGGTCGGAATACGGCGGGCGAAAGACCAAGCGTGGGAGGATTATCTGGCCAGTTTGGATGGCTATCTGAGGGCTGAGAAATAGAGAAGATTATAAAAAAAGTGAGGTTATGAAAATCTTATGCTAAAAATGTGTACTTTTTAAGGAAAAACATCTTAAAGACACTATTTAAAATCATATTAGCTGTAATAATAGATGAGTGACTTTATAATACTGGAGGATTTGCGTTTTCTACTCCCTAGGTGCCTATTTTAGTTATCAATTTAGTTATAGACCTCGTCTAGGAAGTAGGAGATCACTGAAGTCCGTATGGAATTGCAAAGGTCGTAGAAAAATCGAAAACATCAAAGCACACTCGAAACGTAACGTACGAAACGTAGCAACGAGTCGAGTGACATGATATTGACATTATAGCATTTACTTTTTTTGCTGTGTCAATGTCAGTTTTTTTTTACAGCGCTGGCACATGACGATTTATGAAAACATAAATGAAGTATCGATTACAGATATTTGTTTATTTTATAAAATATTTGTCTGTTGCAGAAGACAAAATAGATATCAACTGATGTTTTAATGTGCGTGCGAGCTTAGTAAAAATGTTGTTTTTAATTTACCTTAAGTAAAAACGCAAAACAATGTAATCGATTTTAGCTTTTCGAATAATTTGTTTACCGTAACTTTAAACCTTAATTTCTCTTTTCTCAGATAGCGGTTAGGGCTTTGTTTTCTAACCTAATATTACTAGGATATAAGAGTTTAAATAAAGTATATTTCATATTGTTACATTTTGGCCCAAAAAAAAACCGTTTCCTTTGGTCATAGATGGAGCAACGCTCCCCCTACGGCCGTGGATAAAATATCTAGGTCTGGTGCTCGACGGGAGATGGTGTTTCGGCGAACACTTTAAGCAGCTGGCTCCAAAAGTGGCAAAAGCGGCCGGAGCTTTGGGGCGTCTCTTGCCGAATCTGGGTGGTCCTGGAAACAAATGTAGGAAATTGTTCGCCAGCGTGCTAAGAAACATGGCCCTATATGGGGCACCGGTGTGGGCGGACAAATTAAACAGCAAGAACCGTCGTCTCCTTCGGCGGCCGCAGAGAGCAATGGCTACTAGGATGGTCCGCGGTTATAGAACCGTAGCATTTTCGGCGGCGTGTGCGCTAGCAGGTACGCCTCCCTGGAAGCTAGATTCTCAGCCACTCAAGGAGGTGTACAACGGGCGCCGACAGGCGATAAGATCGGGTGAGCGCATTGCTCCTGAAGAGTTGATGGCCGCAAGGCGGCGAGTGGAGGAGGAGTTAATGTGCGCCTGGGAGAGGAGGTTCGATGAGGACGAAGCAGGGAGACGTACGGTCGAGGCTATTCGTCCCATACTAAGGGGGTGGTGCAGAAGAGACTTCGGGTCGCTGACGTTTAGGGTGACGCAGATACTTACCGGGCACGGGTGCCTCGGTAAGTATCTGTTTCGAATTGGAAGGGAGGTGACCCCGCGGTGCCACGACTGCGGCGCTTCGGTGGACAGTGCGGAGCACACTCTTTCGGTGTGTCCTGCCCGGGCGCCGCAGCGCGGCAGTCTGGTTGCCGTGATTGGGGAAGACCTGTCGCTGCCCAGCGTGGCCCGCGCCATGCTGGACAGCGAAAGATCTTGGGAGGCGGCAGTCTCCTTTTGCGAAGATGTCTTCTCGCAAAAGGAGGCAGCGGAGCGGATCCGCGAGGAGCAAGCTATCGCGGAGCGGCTTCGAAGAAGGCGGTTGGGTGGAAGGAGGCGGCAGTATGCCCACCTCATTCCACTCTAGAGGGACAACATCGGAGGAGGTGGGCGATCCCCACCGTTTGGGGAGATGGCCACACTTGCTCGGCCATCTCTCCGCCGCGAGAGGGCCCGAGCGATCGGAGCAGCTGCCGGGTCGTAGGGGTGATTACCACCACGGACCCCCGGAGACCAATCGGCAGTAGTGTAAAGTAGTGAGGGGTTTAGCTGGTAGTGCCACCCCCTCCCGGTCCTCCGGTCTGTCTTCCGAGACGGACTGGGGTGTCGCGAGGTGGGCGTCCCACCCCAGTCCCGATTTTCCATCCGACCTTTGGTCCGGTGGAGGATCGGGATTGGTTGAGTCTTACCCCGTAACCACGCCGAGCCTACTAGACTCGACGGGGTAACGGGGGTGGCGAGAGATAGTGTGCTCGTTCCTAGGTCTTTACCAGGACGGGTATGCTAGGTGACCCCAGCATATCCTCAAGGCAGGATAGGATAGGATAGGATAGGATAGGATAGGATAGGATAGGATAGGATAGGATAGGATAGGATAAGATAGGATAGAATAGGATAGGATAGGATAGGATAGGATAGGATAGGATATGATAGGATAGGATAGGATATGATATGATAGGATAGGATAGGATAGGATAGGATAGGATAGGAGGGGTGCGCGCCAGATAACCTCCACGTGGTGCACCCTGGGCGTCACTGCAAACGAGCTTTTATCGTTTGCAGTGACGGCGAATAATCTGGCAGACGGTGACGGTGTCGGTTCTGTCCCGATGCCGTCGGGGGAGGGGGACTTTACGGTTCCAGCCGCTTTGGCGGTTTTGTTGGCTCCGCGTCGGCGTCCCAGACGTATTCTGGGTAGCGGCGACGCGGTTCGAGCTCGACCGGCGCCCCGGAGAGTCCGGGTAGCGGCGGTGCGAGCGTGTCGTTTTGTGTGGTGTATACCGGACCCTTGCACGTGGTGCAGGGGCTGGGGGCCGCCACTTCATGTGGGGGCTGCGTGGAAGGACACCACTCTAAAAAACCGAACTCTGTGGGATTTTCTGGCCCTTTTCCCCTCGTAAAGGGCCAACAACATGATAATGGCAAGTGGACAACAGATAATACCCCAGGAGGGTACCGACTGCAACGCAGTCGGAGAATCCCTCCCCGTAGCTTCGGCTACGGGCTGCCCCTCGTATTCTGGGGGGGGCACCAACTGCCAAATGGACAGCGCACAGGGTCCGATCATAAACAGTGCTCAGGAGGATTTGTCGGGTGTGAACCTGACCGACAACGAAGTTGTCGATGTCGAGATCGAGGATGCTCTGAGTGAGCGTGGTAGTGTCGGGAGTCAGAGGGGCTCGTTGACGAGAGCTGCTGCGGCGGCGTCCGGGGTAAGACTAAGGTTTCCTTCCCCGTTACCCCCGCAAAAGCTAAAATCGAAGGTGCCTGTGAAGGTGCCAGCCAAGGGCAAGGGTCCTGCGGAACATACATCTGTCGGGCTATCTACGGCCAAGAAAAGGTACAAGGGACGGCACAGCTCTGACGAGTACCTTCCCTATGAGGATGACGACGCCGACTCAGGGGGATCGTCTAAATTTCGCCGTGAGGCGGTTGAAACCTCTCCACCACCGAACCTGTCCCCGGCGGAGATCAACAAGAGGGCGCGTGAGGAGATCGACGCGGTTTGGAAGGCGGTCGGCGGCTCCAAGCATCTTACCGTCGGCAAGAAGGCGGTCGTGCAGAAGTCGTCGGAAAGGCTAGTGACGTTGATAGGAGGTCTTTGCGAGTCGAATCTATCTGCCGAGGTGAGGCGCCTGGCGGCGGAAAATTCTCGTCTTAGGGACGAGATGTCCATCATGAGGAAGGAAATGGAGGCTTTTCGCAAGGCCTACCAGGAAAAGAGTACTGAGGCCGCCCAGCTGAAGCGCTCTGAAGGAAGGCCGCAGATCCACGTGATGGAAAAGAGCCCCGAACCGGAGACCATGGAATTTTCGAGTCCGGCGGAGTTTTTGGAGCTGGTTCGTAGATCGGTTCAGGAGTCGGTCGGCGTAATGCTGCAGGCGAGGCTCGACGGGTTGGAGAGCAGACTCCTCCCGGCCCCAAATCTCCGCCCACCGCTGGAGGCGGATAGAAGGAATGCGGCAAGGGCTACGGCAAATGCCCCTCGTCTTGGGGCGCAGGTTCAGCCTGATACAGCGGTGGCTGGACCCTCCCGTCCGTCGAACCCACAGGCAGCGGCGACTCCCACTCCAGCAAATACGGAGGAGCCCTGGCAAGTTGTGGGCAAGCAGGGAAAGCCTGTGAAGGACGGCAAAGGCAAGGGCAAGGGTAAGGGCAAAGCGCAGGCGAAGCCCCAACAGAATCCGCCCAAACAGAAGCCGGCAGCTAAGGCCCCCAAAGGCCCGAGATTGAGCCCCCCCCGTACGGCGGCGGTAGTGCTCACGATCCCTGACGAGGTGCAAGCGAAGGGTGTCACCTACGCCGATGCCCTTGCGAAGGCAAGAGCGGCAGTCTCACTGCAGGAGCTGGGGCTGGACATGTTCACTGTGAAGCATACACAGTCCGGGTCTCGCATTATCGAGATCCCCGGCCCCACGGGTGCGCAGCAGGCGGACGATATGGCGTCCAAACTGAAGGAGGCGCTGGAGGGCATCGCTGACGTCACCAGACCCGTTAAGTGCGTGGATCTGCGCGTTTCCGGGCTGGATGACTCAGTGACGGCAGAGGATATTCAGGCTGCTATAGCTGCAAAGGGTGGGTGCCCGCAGGGTCAGATCAAGGTGGGTCCTTTTAGAACCGGGCCGGGTGGACTATTCACCACCATGGTCAAGTGTCCGACGGCGGCGGCCAAGGTGGTGGTCGAATCAAATCGGTCCAGGCTGATGGTGGGGTGGAGTTGTGCTCAGATTCGGGCCATGGAGGCTCTGCCGCTACGGTGCTGGAGGTGTATGGCGCCGGGGCACATGCGGCGGATGTGCCCGCAAACCATTGATCGGTCCGCGGCTTGTTACAGGTGCGGGCAGGACGGACACAAGGCAGCGACTTGCACGGCGGAGCCCAAATGCTCGGTCTGTCTGGCGGCCAAGCTGCCGGCCGAGCATACAATGGGGGGGAAGAACTGCCGCCCCCCTGCTGTCAAGCCGAAACATCTCCCCAAGGTTAGGGGAGCCACTGATGGGGCACCAGTTGCCATGGAGGTTATTGAGACGCCTTAATGGCCTTAAGGCCTCTCAATATCCTCCAGACGAACAGCAATCACTCCGCTGCTGCACAAGATCTGCTAATGCAGCAGGCAGTGGTGTGGCGGTCCGATCTGGTAATCGTGTCGGAGCCCTACTGCATACCAGATCGTCGTAACTGGGTGGGGGACGACGATGAGACCGTCGCTATCCTGGCGCCGATAAGGGCCGTCCACTCCCCTCCTCTCTCGGTCAGAGAGAGAGGTCCGGGATTTGTGGCCGCGACCTGGGGAGAGTTTGCCATCCTCGGTACCTATTTCTCCCCGAATCGGTCCGTGGATGAGCTGGAGAGCTGGCTGGATGTCATCGGTGGTGTGGTTCGGCGGCTCGCCCCTCTGCAGGTGTTGGTGGCGGGCGATTTTAACGCCAAGCACCCGGCCTGGGGGTCCGACGTGACTAATTCCAAAGGCACGGCAGTGTTGGAGTGGATGACGTCCGTCGGCCTCGAGTGCCTGAATCGGGGCACGACCTACACGTGCATTCGGTGGAATGGGGGCTCCAGGGTGGACCTTACTTTTGCGACCCTCACTTTTGCACGCAGCGTCAGCGGTTGGAGGGTCATGGTGGAGCCGGACTCCCTGTCAGACCACCGATACATCCGGTTCGAGGTCGCGCCCCGGTCAGGAGGGTCCTCATCCTAGGTCTAGGCCGGTAGCCTCGCACTTCCCGAGATGGGCAATTACGCGGCTCAATAAACAAAGGGCGGAGGAGGAGGCGGTTGTTCAAGCCTGGTGCAGCGACAGACGCGGTTGGGGCGGCGACGTCGAGGAGAGAGCAGGCCGGCTAACACAATCCCTCACGGCGGTATGCGATGCCGCTATGCCCCGGGTCTACGGTCCACCAGAGAAGTCCCAAGTCTACTGGTGGACGGAGGAGGTGAGCTCCCTACGAGCCTCATGCACCCGGGCGCGTCGAGCCCTCCAAAGGTGCAGGCGGCGTCGAAGGCGTCGGCGCCGCGACGTCACGACGCCCGAAGAGTTGGCGCTCCGCGAGGCCTACCTGGCCGTCAAGATGGACCTCGAGGTGGCGATTGTCCGGGCCAAGACGTTGGCATGGGAAGAGTTCCTGGCGGGACTGGACAAGCCCCCCCCATGGAGTCCATGGAGCCGGAGCTCAGAGAGAGGGTGGTGTCGAGTCTTTTCCCACGCGATGCCCCTCTAGTGGCCCCGCTAATGGCCCCCCAACGTCCTGTCGAGGTGGAGTCGGGCTTCACGCCGGTCACCGAGTCTGAGATGGAGGTAGTGGTGGACAGGCTGAAGGGGAAGAAGAAGTCCCCTGGCCCGGACGGAATCCCCGCGCGCATATTACCATCGGCGCTAAAACATCTTGGGGAGCCGCTTAGGGAACTGTATAGCGACTGTCTCGAGTCGGGTGTGTTCCCTAGGCGGTGGAAGAGGGGGCGCCTGTGCCTGTTGGTAAAGGAGGGAAGGCCGCTGGATTCCCCATCTGCCTATCGTCCGGTGGTGCTGCTGGACGAGCCCGCGAAGCTCTTCGAGCGGATTATCGCGGAGCGTATCGTCCGGCACCTTGAAACGGTGGGGCCCGATCTGGCCGACAACCAATTTGGCTTCCGCAAGAGGCGGTCCACATTGGATGCCCTCCTGGCCCTGCGGGACCTGGTGGAGAAGGCGGTGGAGAAGGGGGAGGTGGTGGTTGCGGTGTCCCTAGATATTAGGAACGCCTTCAACTCCCTCCCCTTCTCGGTCATCCGGGAGGCACTCCGATTTCACGGGCTGCCCCCGTACCTGGTCAGGGTGGTGGAGAACTACCTGGAGGACAGGGAGGTCTTGTACCCATCGGAGGATGGAGGTATTGTCGCAAAGGAGATGGTGTGCGGTGTTCCACAGGGATCGGTTCTGGGTCCGCTCCTGTGGAACATCGGATACGACTGGGTGCTGAGAGGGGTCCTCTTGCCCCGGATGGCAGTCATCTGCTATGCCGACGACACATTGGTTGTCGCCCGGGGCAAGACGTACGAGGATGTCAGGAGGTTGGCGGGGGTCGGAGCCTCCCTGGTGACGGAGAGGATCCGTATGCTCGGCCTTAACGTGGCCATTGAGAAGACGGAGGCGGTGTTTTTTCATGGTCCGCGGAGGGGCCCTCCGGCGGACGCGAACATCCGGGTCGACGGAGCGCGTATCCCTTTGCGCCCGTGGATCAAATACCTGGGGCTGGTGCTCGACGGACGCTGGAAGTTCGAAGAGCACTTTCGGCAGCTGGCCCCGAAGGTAACGAAGGCGGCGGGGGCACTGGGACGCCTCCTCCCTAACACAAGTGGTCCGGGGGACACTTGCCGGAGGCTGTTCGCCGGGGTGCTGAGGAGCATGGCCCTGTACGGGGCGCCGGTCTGGGCCGACAAGCTCAACGATGAAAATCGGAGATACTTACGTCGGCCGCAGAGAGCGATCGCTCAGCGCATCGTCAGGGGGTACAGGACCATGTCTTTCGACGCAGCGTGCGCACTGGCGGGAACTCCTCCCTGGGAGCTGGACGCCCAGGTGATGAGGGAGGCATATCTCCAGAGAAGAGAGGCGCTGAGGAGCGGAATTTCTTTGGCCCCGGAGGAAAGCTTGGCGGCTAGACGCCGAGCAGACGAGGCCCTCATGATTAGGTGGGAGGCCCTGCTGGACGCGGATCCGGCTGGCAGGCGAACGGTGGAGGCCATCCGTCCTATCCTGCGGGAGTGGTGCGGGAGGAAGTTTGGGTCGCTAACCTTCAGGTTGGCGCAGGTGTTTTCCGGGCATGGATGCTTTGGAAAATACTTGCACCTGATCAGGAGGGAAGCGACCCCGCAGTGCCATGAGTGCGGCGCTTCGGAGGACAGTGCGGAGCACACTCTTGCTGTGTGTCCCGCCTGGGCTCCGCAGCGCGGCACTCTGGTGGCTGCAGTAGGAAGGGATCTCTCGCTGCCCAGCGTGGCAAGAGCCATGCTGGCCAGTGACAGATCCTGGCAGGCGGCGGTTTCCTTTTGCGAGGACGTCGTCTCGCAAAAGGAGGCATCGGAACGGGTACGCGAGGAGGACGCTCATGCGGACCGTCTCCGACGAAGACGGGTGGGGCGGAGGAGACGGCGCTACGCGCATCTTGTCCCCCTTTAGCGGGGCGGTGCGATGCGGGAGACGACCTTTCGGTCGTCTCCCGGATCGCACGGTCCCCCCTCACCAGTCTGAGAGATGGCCACGCTTGCCCGGCCATCTCTAGCCGCGACGAGGCCCGGACAGCCGGGCGGACTGCTGGTCTAAGGGGTGCATACTACTCTGGTCCCCCGTGGCCTGTGGCAGTGAGAAGGCAAGCAGTGAGGGGTTTAGCTGGTAGTGCCCCCCCCTCCCGGTCCTCCGGTCTGTCTTCCGAGACGGACTGGGGGGTCGCGAGGTGGGCGTCCCTCCCCAGTCCCGATCTCCCATCCGGCCTTTGGCCCGGTGGAGGATCGGGAGTGGGTGGGTGGTAACGGGGGTGGCGAGAGATAGTGTGCTTGCTCCTAGGTCTTTACCAGGACGGGTATGCTAGGTGACCCCAGCATATCCTCAAGGCAGGAATCTGTAAAGACTGGATTCCCCTCACTCAAAACAAAAAAAAAAAAAAAAAAAAGGATAGGATAGGATAGGATAGGATAGGATAGGATAGGATACAAAAGGATTGGATAGGATATATTATAAGATAGGATAGGATAGGATAGGATATGATAGGATAGGGTAAGATAAGAAAGGATAGGGTAGGATACAAAAGGATTGGATAGGATAGCATATATTATAAGATAGGATAGGATAGGATAGGATAGGATAGGATAGGATAGGATATTATAGGATAAGATAGGATAGGATAGGATAGGATAAGATAAGATAAGATAAGATAAGATAAGATAAGATAAGATAAGATAAGATAAGATAAGATAAGATAAGATAAGATAAGATAAGATAAGATAAGATAAGATAAGATAAGATAAGATAAGATAAGATAAGATAAGATAAGATAAGATAAGATAAGATAAGATAAGATAAGATAAGATAAGATAAGATAAGATAAGATAAGATAAGATAAGATAAGATAAGATAAGATAAGATAAGATAAGATAAGATAAGATAAGATAAGATAAGATAAGATAAGATAAGATAAGATAAGATAAGATAAGATAAGATAAGATAAGATAAGATAAGATAAGATAAGATAAGATAAGATAAGATAAGATAAGATAAGATAAGATAAGATAAGATAAGATAAGATAAGATAAGATAAGATAAGATAAGATAAGATAAGATAAGATAAGATAAGATAAGATAAGATAAGATAAGATAAGATAAGATAAGATAAGATAAGATAAGATAAGATAGGATAGGATAGGATAGGATATGATAAGATAGGGTAAGATAAGAAAGGATAGGGTAGGATACAAAAGGATTGGATAGGATAGGATATATTATAAGATAGGATAGGATAGGATAGGATAGGATAGGATAGGATAATTAGGATTAGGATATGATAAGATTTTTGTGGTATAACCTTTAATATATTTACGGAAGTATCCGGCCAAACCTAACAATTGCCGAACCTGTCTGACGTTTCCAGGTGTCGGGGAGTTCTTTAGCGCTTCAATTTTTCGTGGGCTCGGTCGTACCTGACCGAAACTTATCACCCTACCCAAATATTCGACTTCAGTAGTTAGAAAGGAGCATTTCTTTAAGTTTATTGAAAAGCCTGCTTTAGTGAGCGTTTCTAAGACCCTTTTGAGTAGAGAGATGCCCTCCTCGACCGTATTGCTTAAAAGGAGAACGTCATCGATGTAAACAAGGACGTTCCCAGCCTCGATGAACTCGCGAAGGGTTTGGTTAGTGATAGGAGAGTTCTTCAGACCATACGGCATTTTAAGGTACTCATAGTGGCCTTCTGGTGTGACGAACCCTGTTACGTGTACCGACTCCTCGCTAATCCGGATTTGATGAAAACCGGTATCCATGTCCAAACTAGTGGAATAAGTGTAACGTCCCAGTCGGTCAATATGGTCGTCTAGTAGGGGGAGGGGGTATCTCTCTTTTTCGGTAATGCGATTAAGTGCCCGATAGTGGACGCACATTCTTTTTTGTCATTTATTTTCCACATAAAAAGTACACAAATTAAAAAATCACATCAGCTAAACTGCGTAACAGTTTGTCGGCAGCAGCTCTCGTGGATACAGTTTATGTACTTATTTACTAACATAATATACCCTATACCCATACCCATTGCCTCAGACACTACGTAACTATACAAACACAATTTTTATGAACACATAATATAATTTAACGCACACAGTCATACAGAACATAAATACCCTTGTGATAATTTTTAATCAAGTAAATATACTAGAAAAAAGCAACTTGTCTTATGTCGCCCTGACGGGACTCGAACCCGCATCCTTGGGAATCCGGCCCAATGCACTGACCAATTATGCTACAGAGACCTACGAGAACACGTTGAAATTCTCTAGTATATTCACCTTTTTCTACGGTGTTGGCCACCGTCGTTTCATCAATGAGAGAAATATATCCTCGCATTCGAAAGAAACATCTTTACAGATGTTTGACTATCGATTAAGATGAAACTGCCATCTACTTATAACTTTTTAATTTTTGCATTTTACAATGCTATTTTTATGTGATAATTTTTAATCAAGTAAATATACTAGAAAAAAGCAATTTGTCTCATGTCGCCCTGACGGGACTCGAACTCGCATCCTTGGGAATCCGGCCCAATGCACTGACCAATTATGCTACAGAGACCTACGAGATTGCTTGAAACAGCCAATTGAATTAGCCAACTAAATCTTCCATTGACAAGTTCGCTTTTGCCGCGGCGGCTCTGATTTGAGGATTCGGTTGGTGGAAGGACTTGTTGTAAGTCCGCCTGGCTAGCTACCACCATCTTATCTAAGTCTGACGCCATAACAACAATGTTTTCAGCATTGTTGTGTTCCGGCAGTTAAAGATAAGATAGCCAGTTCCTCAGTGATTGAGGATTCCGGGAGAGGCGCGCTCCCATCTTCAGCCTTATCAATACTTATCACCAGGTATGATGAAGGTTAAGTCTCCCCGTACAACATAAAAAAAAAAAAAAATATCGATGCCACGTTTGACTATAAGAGTTCGCAATTCATCGCTTAGACCTTTAACTATTCGAAGCCGTAATAAAGTGCGCCGGGCGTATTCGGTATACGTCGTGAATTTGTCGGATGTCGTGTTCATCGTCTCGAATAAAATATTAGCATAATCCAACTTCCGAGGGCAGAGAGGCTTATAAATTCAAGCTTAAAGTTGGACCAACTACGGTCATTAGTGACCCACTCATTTAGCCATACTCTAGCGTCACCCTTCAGACAGGAAGCTACTCGAGAAAGGCACTCATAATCGCTCCAACCGTTCGCGGCCATCGCACAATCCACCTCGTCACACCATAAATCGATGTCATGTATGTTTGGATCAAAATTAGAAACAAAATAATTATGCGACCTTATAGGTTGTATATATTTGATAGCGTCTGCGAGGAGGGCTACACCTGACGTGGCATCCGAGCCGCGAGCGATAGGATCGGGGGTATGAGTGACGGTTGAAAAGCCCTCGGAATTTGTCATGCCAGCGCGAAGCGGAACATCGTTCAAGCCTACGTGATCGTTAATGCGCGGGGTGACCCCATGAGTTGAGTTCTCAGTACCAGTGACTACCGTGTGGCTATTATTACTAAGCGAATTTCCCGAACTGTTTGTGCGTTCGATAGCACTTAGTCTCGTCAAATGTTACTTAAAGCACTTTGCAACGTGTTATTGTTGTTAGGAGACACTGATCGGCGGCTGGGATGCGAGGGAGTTCTACGCGAATGTGCTGACCCTGACCTGGTCCTAGAACGGCGGCGGGCACGAGTATAACGGCGTCGCCGATAGTACGAACTGTCTTTCGAATCTTTCGTTTCATAACTCATAGACCGACCTCGCGACTTGACCTGCGAACGGTCACGGGTTCTGCTTCGTGAACGATAGCGGGCGGACCGTTTAGGCATAGTCAACACAATAATACACAAAAGAATAAGAAAAGAACGTCACAACGTTTCACACGAAAAATAACCGTTACTCCGATCCTTGTCTGTTGTAAAAGTGGGCTTTTAGAATTTCTTTATCCCACTTCTGATTTTAGCAAACCAGAAAGTAAATGATTTAAAAAAAACCAACACGAGACACGATTTTATAGTAAAGATTGATTTATTTTATAATCACCAATCACAGAACAAAACCTTACACCAAGGATCAGAATAACAGTCAGATTTCAACACGAAAATAACACAATAAGCAAATGATAAGAAAACACAATTCTCACGGCCCTTGAACGATGTTGACGCTCAGGCACGCTCCTTTTGTAGTGGTTTATTTTACTTTTCCTGACAATATATATATATATATATATATATATATATATATATATATATCGACCGATATATATCATATTTATAGCAGGAGAGCTCTAGGCGCCAGCGTTGTATCTTTTCATTCTTTATTTTACTTGAGTGGTTTTGGTTGAACATTAACACACATCTTGCTCGACCGATGGGTGTTTTTCGTTCAACATTCGATAGTGTCCTGGAGAAAAATGCCACAGGTCGACCCTTTTGAGTAAGCGTAGCAGCTATCGCGTACTCTGAGGCGTCAGTTTCTACAGTTAGTATTTCATCTCCATCAATTGCTACCAATGAAGCTTCACTTATGTCTGAGTTTAGTAGCTCAAACTGGGTAATAGCACTGTTAGTTAACGGAAAACTGCTTAAAGGCTTAAAGGTTACGTTCGTTTACTGGAAAAGTCCCTTCACCCATTTCGCATAATGGGAATTGGGAAATCTAATTTTTTTACGGTAAAAAAAATAATACATAAAAATTTCTATTATAGTTTTGGGTTAGGGTGTCGCAAAGGGGGTGCAGGACTTAAAAAATTTCAACTGATTTTGTATAGAGACAGGACAGGAATATTTTTGACTGATATATATGGTATGGAGCGGGGACTTGTAAAATTTTCAAGAATGAATTTTATAAAAATACGAATATCTCGAAAACGGTGAGTCGTAGCTAAAATCTACCAAATTTTCGACCCCCTTTGATACCCCCGTAGATAGTAAGGAGGCATCCGATGGACATAAATATATTTTTTCTCTCTAAATTTTTGGAAAAAACAGAGAATGACGGGGGCTGCAGCAACAAACTGTAACAGACGTTTCAGGTTAGGTTAGGTTAGAACTGTCACGAAAACGCCGCGCGAGTCGAGCGAGCGAAGCGAGCGTGCCGCGGGAGCGGCCGGCGAAGCGCCAGAAAAAATTGCTTTTATTTATTTAAAAATAACACTTTTTTAACTTATTTGTCATTTTTTTTTCGAAAATCAGATTTTATACACTTTGGAAAAAAAGTTACGAGTGTTATTTTTATGCACCCCCTTTGCGATACCCGCACCTAGTTTTGCATACTAGTAAGTGACAGAAACGAATCGCCTAAAAACCGACTCCACGCAGTCTTGTATGCCCTACCCCTAGAGTGTAATTTAAGCCTGCGTAGGCGCGGAGGGGCGAGGGGCGAGCTGAGGAGCAGGTCACCACCGCAGCTTCGACTTGCCTCAGCCGCGGCGGCGACCTTTCAAACCATCTGCCCGTCATAATAAGCTGCTGCATCATAAGCTCGCGTGGGACCGCCATAGCCCCGCAGCGCCGGAGCCGTGACAGAAACTATGCATGCTGCATGCCTGCTTGCCTGCTTGCATGCTGCATTCCTGCTTGCATGCTGCATTCCTGCTTGCATGCTGCATGCCTGCTTGCATGCTGCATGCCTGCTTGCATGCTGCATGCCTGCTTGCATACAGCTTGCTTTTAAAAAATATTCGTAATTTTATTATTCCTTGGGATTATTATGCTATAGATTCATTATGCTTTAACCTCCTGGGGCCCAGCAAAGGTTATAGTTTAGAATTTAAATGAAATTTGTCCCAATTGACTAAAAAGGTAATTACATGACCGAGAAAAATTTGAAGAAAACTCGAGCTCGGAAAATGTAGCTTTTCTCTATGTCATATATTTACAACATGAGTTCTTTATGCTTACTGAATTTACTGTCATATATATGTCGTAGGAGGATTTGATAAATATAATTTTCGCAAAAATCCTAGAGATATTGCAAAAACACGAATAATTAGATAATGGTGTTGACATTTCTGAATCTTACTGAAATAAGATAGGGTTTTTGCAAAAATACTGGTTGCCTTAGTAACATTGGATATTCTTTACTCTGATTGGTTTAATTTTTGGTTGCATGCTAACTCTTATTCTGATTGGTTAATAGAAAGTTTACTCGTGAGAGAATAGATTGACATTGACATTTGAAACGTCAAGTTGTCAACCAATCAGAGAAGATGTTTATTTGGACGGCCCGACCAGCCAATCAGTGTTCTTATTTCATAATAGCCAGGGATTCTTTTCGTAATCTTACTAAGGCAACCAGTGTTTTCGCAAAAATCCTATCTTTTTTCAGTAGTATTGAGAAATGACAACACCATTGTCCAATTATCCATGTTTTCGCAATATTCCTAGGATTTTCGCAAAAAATCGATGTATCTAATTATCCTGCGACATATATACGACATAGAAAATATTTAAGTACTCTAAAATGATTATAAAAAACTTAATATAATGTCAAATGATTAAAAACACTTACATACTAAATAGTCAAGGAAAGCTTTTCAATTATGGCACAATTACAAGTCGCATTCAATGAACTTATGGCTAAAATAAGTAATAAAGTACCTACTCAGCATTCAGCGCCAACATTTAGTTTTTTCATGGAATTCAAAGAAACAATTACGTTTCCTGGTACTACACAAATATATTTTGCACTTGATACAGTATGCAGTGGTTACCATTTGATGAATGCTAAAAAAACGTGCACGAGACATTGCCGTTTTAACGATTTGGATGCCGTATTTTTTTGACCAACACATTCTAATTTTTGGTAAAATTTATACAATCCATAGTCAACAATATTCCAATAAAAGTTTTTAACTCTTTCAATGTCATATTTATTTTATTTAATTATTTTCCTTTCTTTAGTAGATATGTCCTATTCGTTGCCTCAACTATCTGTTCCAAAATATCATCGTCTATGTATTGTTTAAAAAAGTCTGCATCCGTCCAAGTCTCAGTGTTAACTAAATTATGTTTTGGCTAAATAGTGGTTTTTATACTGGTGAGAAAATTCCAGTCCAACTGTTATCAGTTGATACTGGTAATGGCGATCTAACAACACTCCCGCGACCACCCCTCGTTCTCACAAGGCGTCTTGTTCGACCTCCGCGCGTCCTGGGTCCACCTCTGGTTATGTAATGCCAATTGATGAAGACAAAGAAATTTCAGATGCCGGTCGAGTTTCTTCTTCTGTCTCTGAGGGATTCGAAAAACAAGGACACTACTGTCATCACTTCGAGGTATTTGAATGTCTTCTGTTTGGGCATCTTCGTCAGACAAATCAAGATCTGATACATTTAGAACATCTGTGATTTCATAATCCCTTAAACCTAGTAAAACAAACAAAAATAGCTGCCTGCAGTTGTTTGTCGTCTTATGGCCTGCCATAAGGCGACAAATTCTTATGTCGTATAGGTACTACATTGAGATGTACTCAAACACTCATGCAATTGGGACCACATGTAATATCTGTACGACATATAACTTTTACTAGTTGTTTGATACTTTCCATGAGATTGTAAACTATTACTGGTGCATATTTAAAGCAAACACATCAATATACATAAAGAGAAAACACGTCCTTGATGAAAAGTATAATATTTAATTAAAATAAACCAAATTGCTTACCACGCGGTTTCGATTGTGACGCCATCGTTCACTTCTAAGTAGTAAATAAAAAAAACTACGTTATTTATTCAACCAATCACAACTCAAAATGAATGACAGATACATGCAATATGAATTTAAGGCAACGGTTCTGTTACTTTTTCATAGATGGCGATGTAAGTTTTTTTTTCAACCTGTTGGTCATGCTATGATGACAACACCAGCCCGGGCGAACCCGGGGCATGAGGGCAGGAGGAAGGTTCCGACGGCAGACGGCGCGGCGCGACGGTCGCCGAGCAACCACACAGCGTCCCACGTCACTCTCGCCTCACGACCGCTGTGTGACCTACGCGCGTACGCTTCTCTTATTGTCGGGCTAAATCTTGTATTTATTTTCTTACATACATTTGTTATACAGTCCACTCATCTTTAATTAACTATCGACACGACCCTTTACATGGTCCTTCCTAGGACGTGTTGTGGATATTAGTTCGGACGAAAAAACGCGCGACTTAAATCGACGGGCGGCGTCGGTCAGCTGTTCAAGCAAGAAACCGTTACGTACCGAGTACCGTTAGCGACGAGTTCCAGCTACCTATCTACAAGGCATTTCCAGCGCAATCACAATAAGAAAATAGTCTTCCAAACGAGATTGCGACGGCGGATCATCACTGCAGCACGGTGAAGAGTATCTTATTCTTCACTTCGAGAAGAAATCATAAAAGAAGATCGGATAAGTTGGCATCTACGCACCAGAACCGTGAGATCGTTCCAATTTATTTCTTCTTCCTTTCATTTTTCACATTCTTACATCACCCCATCTATTATTGGTATCATAGTTTCATCTGTATCAGCTGTAGTTAGTGATTTTAATGAATTTTTTGTCAATTTAGTCGCTGTAAATTCGAATTTTACAACGTATTTTTTTTTTCATAGTCAAGTGTTTGTCAAGCTTTGCATAGTAATTTCAACAAGTAGTTAACGCATTAGAACATTTATTTACATAGAATAAAATTAAAAACTAAAGTTAAATCATACAAAATCATAAAAAATATTTAAAGTAAAATCATAGAAAATCAAAGTAGTTGCTTATAGTAATTAACAGTAGTTAGTAGTAGTGCTTTGCAATTACGTATTAGCATTACTAACAGTAGAAAACCTTTAAACATTGTGCTAATTTATTTTTTATTTTTAGGTCGGTAGTCCACATCCCACAACGAGTGTTTGTGATCCGACTAGCGCCTGCTGAGAAAACAACAGCAAAGGTGTATCTTTACATTTTTATTGCTTTTACGTAGTGTAGTGATTATTATTCATATAACTGTTTCTTTTTCTTATAAATTAATCATATTTTTTCATGTTTTCTTGCCTTTCAGCATACTTTTACATACATAGTATCATTATAAATTGATTTATTAACAGTATTTTGCACAAACAACAATACTTAAGTAGATTTGTTATAGTAATTTCACATACTTAAATATTTTTTTTAAACAGAATAATTACAAATAACTTACTTAAATTAAACTAAAAAATGGCAGAAAGTAAATCAGTAGAATCTAAAATTGCACTATTAAATAAAAAACGAGGCACATTTAAAAGTAAACTTACAAGCTTTTGCAATTATATAAAAGTAGTGAAAGATTGCACTGTAGACAAACTAAGTGCCTCCAATATTAGCGAGCTTAAAACTCGTCTTGAGAAAATAGAAGATCTATACTCTGATTTCGATGTTCTCCAGGGGCAGATCGAGGAACTTTCCGAGGATCCTGAAGTGCGTTACCAGGAGAGGGAAGCTTTTGAGAGCCAGTACTACGACGTGGTCGGAGTAGCCAAGGCGTTGTGCGAGGCGTCATCTGTGGCTTTTCCATATGCGGCCAGTAATGTGGCTGAGGTAAGTTCAATGGATGTTCACAACCAAGGACACAACAATTTTGTAAGGCTTCCAAAAATAGAATTGCCCTCTTTCAACGGGAACTATCAGCACTGGCTTGAGTTTCGCGATACATTTATTTCTATTATTCACTCGAATGACAGCATTGACAACATAAATAAGTTTCACTATCTTCGTGCTTGTTTGCAAGGCAGTGCAGCTTTAATCATCAAAAGCTTAGACTTCAAAGCCAATAATTATGCTTCTGCTTGGGAATTGTGTAAAAAATACGACAATAAACGTCTTCTTGTAAATAATCATGTGCAATCGCTTTTTAATATCAACTCAATCCAAAAGGAGTCGAGTAAAGCTTTACGTTACATAGTCGACGTCACAAATAAAAATCTTCGAGCTTTAGCAACCCTTGACCAACCCACAAAGCATTGGGACACATTGATCATTTACATGATGTCAACAAAACTGGATAGTGTCACAAATCGAGAATGGGAGGAGTACCGTAATAATCGTAGTGACCCATCTACCTTAGAAATATTTTTAACCTTTTTAACAAACGGGCTGACCTTTTGGAAACCTTAGAGGAAGCACGTAACACAAAAGGTAAATTAGAAAATCAAGCTGTACAAAAACCCAAAAGTTTTGTTATTTCGAAATTTACTCCAAAACCTAAAGCTTTTTCTTGTCCTTTCTGTCATAAAGGGCACCAATTATTTACTTGTGACTCATTTCGCAAATTATCTATAGAACTACGCATACAAAAGGCCAAAGAATTCAAAGTGTGTCTTAATTGCTTAAGATTTGGTCATAATGAGCAAAACTGTAAATTAACTCATTGTAAATATTGCAACAAAAAGCACAATACCTTATTGCATGTTGACCTGCCTTCGGAAACTATCTCACATGAAAGCATAGTACTTTCAGCCGAGCATTCTGGAGACAGTACTAATGCACACAATACATTACTTTCCACAGCGCTAGTCAAAGTCTTTGACAAGCTTGGTAAGCCGCATGCCGCTAGAATTTTGCTTGACAACGGCAGTACGGGCAACTTTGTCACGCAGGAGCTCTGCACCAGGCTGTGTCTTCCAACTCATCATACAAGTTCGAAGGTAACAGGCATAAACAATCAAACGTCAAACAGTTCACAGTCTTGCTCTCTTACATTGGAGTCTTATAATGGCTGCAATAGGACGGACGTTGACTGCTTCGTTTTACCTCGCATAACTTCTTTATTACCAAATTCGTATATAAACGTATAAAACTTAGATTTACCATCTGGCATTTGTTTAGCCGATCCAACGTTCAACGTACCGTCAACCATCGATATCTTAGTAGGTGCGGACGTCTTTTGGAGGGTGATCGGTACAAATCGCATAGACTTAGGTAAACGTAAACCGGTCTTATTTGAAACTAGGTTTGGATGGTTAGTTTCAGGCGCCATCTATCAGCCGGGACCAAAGGGTCATGTGTGTATGTTCACCAGTAGTGATAATAATTTGCCTTCTGATTTATCGCGTTTCTGGGAATTGGACTCGATACCCACTAAACATGAACTCACTACAAATGAGCATGCATGTGAGAAATCTTTTTTAGACACTACTTATCGTGACCAAGATGGACGATTCGTTGGCTTTATGCCTCTAAAGGAGTCACCTGAGGAGTTAGGGGATTCTTTAGCCATGGCACAACGTAGGTTCTTCTCTCTTGAACGCCGCTTAGATAGAGACCCAAACATGAAGCGTCTCTATGTTGACTTCATGAGAGATAGAGTACATAGAGTTAGGACATATGACTGAAACATTGTTTATGCAGCCTAATACTACGTACTTGATGCTTCGGCCAACACGTCTTCAGGTAAGTCACTTAATGACATACAACGTGTTGGGCCAACAGTACAAGACGACATCATCGCAATTTTAATCTGATTCAGGCAACATCAGTATGTCGTTTCAGCGGATTGTGAAAAGATGTACCGACAAATTAAAATAGACGAGGTACAACGTCCGCTGCAATGCAAATTGTGGAGGTTCGATTCCTCCCACCCTCTTAAAACTTACACCCTCAATACGGTGACATACGGGACAGCATCCGCACCGTACTTAGCTACCAGATGCCTTTCTCAGTTAGGGTACGACTCTCCTGATCCAGCCGTGAGTAGAGCCATTTGTCACGACTTCTATGTCGATGATTACATCAGTGGCGGAGAGTCGATAGAGTCAACAATAGAGCTATGTAAAGGCGTAACTACTGCACTTGAAACGGCCAAATTTCGACTTAGAAAGTGGCATTCTAATAATGAACACATATTTAGCTCTATTGGTGCACAGTACGACTCTGTAAAGTCTTAGCGTCTAAAAGTAAGGTAGCACCTATCAAAGCGACTACTATTCCGCGTTTAGAGCTCTGTGCGGCCCTAATGGGGCAAGATTGCTTCGTCTGTTATATTTAAACATAGCGCTCGTGTGTATTGGACTGACTCTATGATTGTGCTGGGCTGGCTTTCATCTTCAGGTAGTCAACTGAAACCTTTTGTACGTCATCGTGTCACAGAGATACAGGATATCTCTGATGGTTGGCGCTACGTACCATCGAAGCAAAATCCTGCCGATCTTGTTTCTCGGGGGTTAAGTGCAAAATTAATAGGAGACACTGAACTGTGGTGGTCAGGTCCTACTTTCTTAAAACTAGATTCATATCATTGGCCTGACAAACCAAATCACGAAAACAAAATAGAGTTACCAGAAATAGTAAATTATCACATAAAAATAAAAGACATTGAAGAAAATTCTAACTTATTATCTAATTTAATACAAAAAACATCTAACTTTAGTAAATTAAAACGTATTACTGCATTTATTCTAAGATTTATTAACAATATTTCTAAAAACAATACAAAACTTACTGGATTTTTGTCAGTTTCCGAACTTAAAACGGCCACAACAAAACTATTACAAGTGGCTCAGCGGGAATCATTTCCAGTAGAGTGTCAGTTGCTCATGGAAAACAAACCTTTGCCTTCCAAAAATAGACTCTTACCTTTGTCGCCATTTATAGATCCTGATAATCTTATCAGAGTGGGGGGTAGGCTTAGTAATTCTTACTACGATTACGACGTTAAGCATCCCATTCTCATTTGTGGCAAGCATCGATTGTCGCAACTTTTTTTTTTTTTTTTACATTTATCTTATATGCACGCAGGTCCCCAGCTTTTACTAGCTACAGCAAGGCACAATTATTGGCCTTTAGGAGGAACTAGGCTAGCTAAGCGGATAGTGCACTCATGTGTCAAATGCTCTCGTTTCAAGGGACAAACAATACAACCTACCTAGAAATAGAATACACTTACGAGTATCCATTCCTTGAATCGGGTGTTGACATGCTGGGCCTGTGCTGATTGCAGACCGGAAAGGTAGAGGCTGCAAACTTATAAAGTCTTATATTTGTGTCTTTGTTTGTTTAGCCACCAAGGCGCTGCATCTTGAGTTTGTCTCAGACCTCACCAAAGAAGCTTACATTGCAGCTCTAAGTCGCTTTATAGCACGCCGGGGGAAGCCGCAGAACATGGTCTCGGATAATGGTACAACATTTATAGGCACTTTTAACGAACTATCCAGATTATTGAAAACCCCTTCGTTATCATCGCACCTAGCTGACCAAGGTATCAAATTTTCTTTCATCCCAGCTTATACCCCACATTTCGGTGGTCTATGGGAGTCGGCTGTAAAATCAGTTAAACATCACCTTCGTCGCGTGTTAGAGCTGACACACCTAGACTTTGACTCTTCTGATACAGATCTGATTTGGCGACTCTTCTGATACAGATCGAGGCTATACTAAATTCTCGACCCATTACCCCTTTATCCAATGACCCTTTAGACCTTTCCTTTATCTCCCCAGCTCATTTCCTCATTGGACGATCTCTCGTTGCATTGCCTCATCCGCAACTGGTGGACAGAAGGATCGCTTCGCTTCCCCGCTTCCAACGCATCGAAGCTCTTAAACAGCATTTCTGGACACGTTTTCACAAAGAATATGTCTTGTGGCTTCAGGGAAAAACAAAGTGGCGAGCATCCAAGGGCGAGCTGAAGGAGGGAGCTCTCGTCATCCGCAAGGACGCTACGGCGCCCCCACTGCTGTGGCCTCTCGGTCGCATTCTTCGCGTTCTACCTGGGCAGGATGGCGTGGTTCGTGTTGCCGACATCATAACGAGGAAGGGTGTAATCCGGAGGGCCTTCAACACCATCTGCCCGCTACCAACCAATGTTGAAGTTGATACTTCAAGGCGGGGAGTATGGTCATGCTATGATGACAACACCAGCCCGGGCGAACCCGGGGCATGAGGGCAGGAGGAAGGGTTCCGACGGCAGACGGCGCGGCGCGACGGTCGCCGAGCAACCACACAGCGTCCCACGTCACTCTCGCCTCACGACCGCTGTGTGACCTACGCGCGTACGCTTCTCTTATTGTCGGGCTAAATCTTGTATTTATTTTCTTACATACATTTGTTATACAGTCCACTCATCTTTAATTAACTATCGACACGACCCTTTACACTGTCTTATATTTACAACACCAGGTTAAACAAAATATGCGTTAAGATATTATTCGTTGTGATCATTATGCTTTACATCAGTTATGCTTTTAAAAGTTATGCTTAAAGCTATTCTGCGTTTCAAAATGTATGCCTTATAATACTTATGACAAACAATTTTAGCCTACACTATATTAGGACTTTTAAAATTATGCGTCGCGATAATATGCAACATGATGATTATTGGTATTAAAATTATGGAACATGATATTTATGACAATTAACGTTATGCTTAAAATTAAGGAGCCGATTAAGGCGATACTCGAAAAAAATATGCTGAAGCGAGATAGCAATGAGAAAACGACGCGCATGGGAGCGAGACCGATTTTGCAAATTAGGCAAACAAAACACAAAATGACTTCGTATTAAAAAACTACAGCGATTTTAAAGAAATGCTTCTATACGATCCTAAATATTATCGGTGTCCACTTATTAAACCAATTTCCAATAATGTAAGTAACGCCATTTAAGAATAATCTTAAATTTTCGTAATTTTTAGAGGTCTTTTCGAAAAGAAAAAGTGTCGAGGCAAAATCATAAAATCGTGTTTTTTAAACTATACGAATCTAGATAAAGGTATGAAGAAATATATATGTTATATATTTCTTCATAATAAAGGAGATAAAGGTATGAAGAAATATATATGTTATATATTTCTTCATACCTTTATCTAGATTCGTATAGTTTAAAAAACACGATTTTATGATTTTGCCTCGACACTTTTTCTTTTCGAAAAGACCTCTACCAGACCCTACCAGATTTGTAATAACTGTTACCGTGCTATAGTTTTGTAACGATGCCATTTCGTTCTAGCCTTATGGATGGATGAAACCTCTATAATGGCTAGAAACTCCGTAGTCTCACTCTATGGTAATCAAGTTGTATTTTTATCTGTTCTGTCTAAATTCAAATTTTCTCCGTTCCACGATTCCTGTTCGGCTCTTTTTGACGTAATCATACAGAAACCAGCTACCTGAACGGTACTATTTTAAAGTTTGGTAAATAATTTATATTCTCTAAATACATCAGGAACCCGATACACGGGTTCCTTATTTCCTTATTTACATACAAATAAAACAAGTCTCCCGGAACCATTCTTTTATTTCGTTCCAATTTATTAAAACGAGTGCGGCGGTTCCGACGTTCCGGCGACATTAGTGCTGCCGGACTAGGAGCCCCGTCACACTGGCTCTCCGGTAGAATCGAAGAATACTGTCCACTTCTCTGCAGCTCGGACTTCGGAGTGAGGACTACCATTTCTTTTTTTTATTTCCTGCAAAATTAATGTTTTTTATTTGTGTTTTGTGTGTTTTTCTATACTAAGTCTTTAAAATTCTAAAATATTACCCGGCACAATTTGCCTGTTTTGACCCCAAAACCTTTCGGCCCAGTTAACATTTTTACTTGCGTTTACTTTTAATTATTGTATTTGTTTTCAACCATTCTCATTTCAACACACTATACAATCCAATATCATAACAAATATTTATTTATTTATTTATTTATAACAAATATCTACACTACATTCACTTTACACACACCTAACAGACAGAAACACGATCGACGCTACTATGGCTGGTTACAAATGTAATCGGTTTCCGATGCCTTAGTAGCGGAGGCATTTCAAACACACACTTATTACTTACACACCCTTGGCTTTGGAGAGTATCTTTTGCCAAGATCCACTACACAATTTTCTCATATTTATCATCAAATTGTTATTTAATTCTTTTATTGGTTTATTATAAGTCGTAATATTTATTTGCACGTTTTATGTCAATCGACATTGTCGGACGTTGTCATATTATTTTATTTTGAAATCGAAAATTTTTTCGACTTTACGAAACACGGAAAAGGTTTTATACCTTATTTTTATAACAGTGATTAAATACTTTTTAATTACATTTTCCCTACTACAATACCAAACATAAATATAGATATTTCACACTTAAATAAACCTGAAATTATTTACGAACTTAAATTACGTAATGCGGATTTTCAACCGACTCAAACTGCCATAGAATTACGTGAACTTTTAACTACTATTTTATCGGAACCGGGTTTATACCCACCATCTTCATCAAGCCCGTATACTTTTATTTTAGATACGGAGGAAGTAAAAAAATGTTTAGATATAATTGATGTAACCATATCTTCCTATCCTAATAGGAAAGCGAATATATAAATATATTGTCTATAATAGAAATTAACACGGAAAATTCACCCCAGGATATTCAAGTTTATAAATCTCTTTGGGATCGACTTAAAACACTTGAACAACATTTCCGATCTCTCGAACCATCTCCATCAACAACTACCTATCATTCAACTGAATCTTTTCAAGAAAATGTTATTCCTAATTCACTTTTTGATACTTTAACACAAACTTTATCGAATATTGCAAATACTGGACCAAACACCGAAATTAAAAAATTCTCCTTCTCTGGCGAAGGTTGTCCTAGACAGTTTATCCTAAAAGTGGAAGAATTTGCTACTGCAAGGAATATGAGCCCTAATACCTTAT
This sequence comes from Chrysoteuchia culmella, assembly GCA_910589605.1. Classification (NCBI taxonomy): domain Eukaryota; kingdom Metazoa; phylum Arthropoda; class Insecta; order Lepidoptera; family Crambidae; genus Chrysoteuchia; species Chrysoteuchia culmella. The sequence continues at coordinate 11,507,637 of OU342650.1, read as the reverse complement.
TTGCCCACATTTACGATATACTTTCGGGAATAGCTTTGGATTGGTTTAGAGCCAACAAAGATTTTTTAAGGGATTGGGGAAACTTTTAAAACCTCCTTCTATAAATATTTTGAGATTACGGATTATGATTACAAGCTCAAAAAATTTATAGATTCACGTAAACAGAAACATAACGAAAGAGTTATTATTTATTTTGCCACAATGGAATCTTTATTCCATAAACTTCATGAACCATTGACAGAAAAACAGAAAATTGAAATTTTAAGACGGAATTTGAGACCAGAGTTCGGTCACAGATTAGTACCTAATGATTTATCTTCAGTAAATACATTACTTGAATCTTGTAAATGGTTTGAAAACTGTTTAGAAGTTTCAAATTCTAACTCTAATGATTTTTCCGATATTTTACCTACCTCATCGAAACAAAAATATTTTCCAATGTCTCACAGCTTTGATAAACAGCGTACGCATTCACGTACCTACACGCCATCAACACCTGTTCATGCAGTTTCTACTACTCAACAACGGAAAATATTTTCTTGTCCTCGTTGCCGAACAGATGACCACATCTTGATAGATTGCACTAGTAACAATAAAGTTTGTTTTCGTTGCGGAAAACAAAACGTTATTTTTACTAATTGTCCGAAGTGTAATATTTCTCCAAAAAACTAATAAATGAGAATCGTAGTAAGTCGAATTTCGACAAGTCAGATTGGGACAACTGGCTAAATACTATTAAAATATTTTTTAAATCTTATAAAATTACTACGCTTCTCTTTACAAATACGACTGATATCGAACGTCCCTACATTAATATTAACGTCAACGGTTTATCATTATCCGGTTTATTGGATAGTGGTAGTGCAATCACTATTTTAGGCAATAACTCACATAAATTATTGCTTGAACATGGTTTTGACATTAAACACAATAACATCATACACGGTACGGTTGCAAATGGTCAACCCATACGTTCCATTGGATATATTAACTTACCTACTATATATAATAATCAGTTCTTTAATATTACAGCGCACATTATACCTAGCATCTCTGAATCATTTATACTTGGCATTGATTTTTGGAAAGCTTTTAACTTAGCTCCCCAGATTCTTTCCAAAATTACTGTCCATAAATCTTCAAACGCTCCAACTTTCTTAATCAATACTACTGATAATAAATTGAGTAATTATAACAATCTTTCTGAAACTCAGCGCGCTATAGCTGATACTATCATTCATAATTTTAAGAACATTTCTACTGAAACTTTACCACTTGGTAAGACACATTTAGCTGAACATCACATTGACACCGGTGACCATCCTCCTATATCAACGATGCTATCGTTTATCACCTGAGAAACAAAAAGCTCTTCGCGAAGAAGTAGACAAAATGCTAGAACTAGATGTGATTGAACCTTGTGAAAGCCCTTGGCTTAACCCTGTTATTATTACCCCTAAAAAAGATGGTACTTGGCGTTTCTGTGTAGACAGTCGTAAGCTAAACGATGTTACCAGAAAAGACGCTTATAAATTACCTTTTATTGCCGACATTTTAGATAATCTTAAAGATGCTAAATACCTGTCATCTATTGACATTGCAAAAGCTTTTTGGGAGATTCCCCTTCGTGTTGAAGACCGTCCCAAGACTTCGTTTCACGTCCCTAGTCGCGGAACATATCAATTTAAGGTTATGCCTTTTGGTCTCACTAATGCACCCGCAACTCAACAAAGGTTTATTAATAATCTTCTTTATAACGTTGACAGCTCCGTATTCTGTTATTTAGATGACATATATATCGTCAGCAAAACATTTGACGATCATATTACTTTACTAAATAAAGTTTACAATAAATTAAAATCAGCTAACATCACTATCAACTTTCCGAAGTGCGCCTTCTTTCGAAGCGAACTTAAATACTTAGGCTATATAATTAACGAAAAAGGCTTACATACCGACCCTGACAAAATCAAGGCTATTCTAGAAATACAACCGCCCAAATCTGCTAAAGAAGTCAAAAAATTTCTTGGTACAGCGAGCTGGTACCGTCGTTTTATACCGAATCTCAGCACTTTGGCAGCTCCTCTCACAAAATTAACTTCAACCAGCAAAAAAGCACCTCCTTTTAAATGGACTTCTGCAGCAAATGATGCATTCAATTTAATAAAACAAGCTTTAGTTTCTACTCCAATTTTAACTTGTCCTGACTTTACAAAGCCTTTTGCTGTTCACTGTGATGCGTCAGCATACGGGTTGGGAGCAATGCTTACACAGGAATTTGAGGGCATAGAAAAACCTATTGCTTACATGAGTAAATCCCTTACTCAACCTCAAATGAATTACTCGATTACCGAACGGGAATTATTAAGTGTCATAACTGCTCTAGAACATTGGCGTTGTTATTTAGACAACGGCCAGAAATTTACTATCTATACAGACCATTCTGCCCTCCAATGGTTCTTACATCTCGATAATCCCACAGGTCGACTAGCCAGATGGAGTATTCGTTTATCCATGTTCAATTTTGATATGAAACATAAAAAGGGTAAAGAACATTTAGTACCAGATACCCTATTCCGTATTAAATCCATTAACGCTATTTATATTAATATGTCTAATTCCAATGATGATTGGTATAATACAATTTTATCTAAATGTAAATCGAATCCATCTTCAATCCCTGATTATTCTATTAAAAACAATAATTTATATAAGTATTCACGATCTAACACTCCATATCATTCTGAGTTTTCTTGGAAATTAGTTGTTCCTTTGGAACTACGTGATTCGATTATTGCCGAAAACCATTCTACACCTACAACGGCTCATTTCGGTGCCTTTAAAACGTATCACCGCATCAAAAATAGCTACTTTTGGCCTGGCATGTATAAAGACATCGCAACATTATATATCCAAATGTGAAACTTGTCTTGCCTACAAACATCAAAATCAACATACAATTGGTTTGATGGGTAAACCAAAACATTGTTCACGTCCTTTTCAATGTTTATCAATTGATTTAATTGGACCATTACCATTATCTCGCAAACTTAACAGATTTATCCTAGTAGCAACTTGTTGTTTTTCTAAATATTGTCTATTGTATCCTGTTAAACGTGCTACATCTTCAGTCATAAAGCATATTCTGGAAAATCTGGTTATTATGACATATGGTATTCCTGAAACAATTATTTTGGACAATGGCCCACAAATGATAAGCAATGAACTCACAGACTTATTTAAATTCTACAATATACCTAAAGTACACTACACTCCACGCTATTGCCCACAGGTGAATACAGTAGAACGCTACAATAAAACCATAATTACGGCAATCGCTTCATTTGTCGATGACGATCATAGAACATGGGATATTCATCTTAATAAAATTCAGTTTGCAATTAATTCTGCTGTAAACGAAACAACTCAATTCTTCAAACAAGACAAACAGTTCAATCAATTCAAACAGTATCTAGTTTTCGGTCGTGAACTTGTCACATGCGGTTCCATTTACAAAACCGACACAACAGAAGATTCCGTTTTAGCCCCGAAAGATAAATATTCTGAGAACATTGGTTTGCTTAGCCCAACATTTTCAGAGGTTCAAGCTCGTCTCTATAAATGTCACCAAACTAATGCTCATTATTATAATAAGCAACACCAGCAATTAGAATTTAACCAAGGTGATATTATCTGGAAACGAAATTACCCCATTAGTTCAGCTGATAAATATTTTTCGGCAAAATTAGCACCCAAATTTATTAAATGTAAAATATCAAACAAAGTTTCAACGCTTATTTATGATTTATCGGACATGTCCAATAAACCATTAGGTCGTTGGCATGTCAAAGACATTAAACCAAATCCGAGATTAGGATAATTTTATCTATCTCCTTACACATTAGTTTAGCATATTTTCTTTATTTTACTTATTAATTTATTTTCATTATTATTAGATACATACTTTAAGCGTGATGCATGTCACATAATCTTATGATTTGTATAATTGTGTTCTGTTTTTATATACACCTCTATTCTTTTGGCTAACCATCAACTACTTTATTAATGCATAATTCTGTACATATAAGATGATTACGTTCTAATTTTTAACTTAATTTGTCGTATTTACGACTATCTTAATAAGTTGTATACTTACTAACTTGCTTATTAGTATTACCTTATTATTCTAGGTACTTACTTATATTATCTAAAGAGATTAAACATTATTTTCCTGACCATTTATTATGGTTAGTAAACTTGTAAATTTTAAGACACTATACACAAACACTTGTACATGACATTCATCACACACATAAACACTGAACATGATCACCAAAAGCCAGCGGGTGGTGACTGGCATATTTAAATAAGCCTGCACTATCTGGGTTGGTTTCATGAGAAATATCTTCTATTATATAAGATTTCTCTACTTGTCTGTTGCCTTAATTCAAAACTTAATGAATTAAGACTTTGATAGATATGACGGATGTTAGTATTTATATGGAACCGGAACCAACCTAGTGTAAATTTCTCACTGTAAAAACCATTTACATACTCAAAATTCTATCATGCACATCCATTAAATTAGTTAATATTTTATTACTTATATTGTATTTCTTATAAAAGAGACTTGTTTGTTACTATTTATTTTCCAAATTAAGTTAAGTGCAGAAACGACATCGTTAACATTGCTATATTGTTTCCTTTACAAAAAAATCCTTAAAGATTTTTTTGCGCCGGCCGCCCCGGTATTGTAACGATGCCATTTCGTTCTAGCCTTATGGATGGATGAAACCTCTATAAAGGCTAGAAACTCCGTAGTCTCACTCTATGGTAATCAAGTTGTATTTTTATCTGTTCTGTCTAAATTCAAATTTTCTCCGTTCCACGATTCCTGTTCGGCTCTTTTTGACGTAATCATACAGAAACCAGCTACCTGAACGGTACTATTTTAAAGTTTGGTAAATAATTTATATTCTCTAAATACATCAGGAACTCGATACACGGGTTCCTTATTTCCTTATTTACATACAAATAAAACAAGTCTCCCGGAACCATTCTTTTATTTCGTTCCAATTTATTAAAACGAGTGCGGCGGTTCCGACGTTCCGGCGACAGTAGTGCTGCCGGACTAGGAGCCCCGTCACAGTTTTAAATCAAAAAGTCCATACTTTTTCAGAGTAGCGCCTTAAGATATATATGGTTCATCTTTATGTCCTAGACGTGCTGTCTCATAATCTGACGATTATCTAGAGGGATTCGCCTAATACGACAAAATATATTTTTTTAAATCATTGAACTTAATTAATTGAAAAGCTTAGGAAATAGCATGCAAATAAAAGAGTGTATGTTTTTATAAGTAGAATACTTGTATTTATATGACAAAAAAAAAATGTTAATAAAAATCACTAAAATATTTAACATATTTTTTTATGAATAACGTGTTTTTTAATTATTTGAGAAAGATATACCTGATTCTGGAGTATCCTCACTGAAAATCAGGTTTTATGACTACATCTTCATACGCTTTCGGTAATTGATCACCTGCAAACCAGATCATTTTGAACTTTCCGTCGACAACTTAATCGACGAATTTTGTTACTTCGGCTATTTTATTTCCTTCAAAATAAAAAATAAAAATTAGCCACGCTCGAGCATGTCGAGATTACGTTTTTTTACAACTTTTTAGCCCTCCCCATTCTTTGCGTCACTCTCAAATTGTCAGATTAGTGGAATATACACTTTATAGCATGTAATTAACTCTCCCTACCTTAATCTGACGCGCTCGAGAATGTCTGATGATCGTTTTTTTTTTAGGCCCCTACCGCGCAAGTGTCGTTTCGATGACGACGCCACTTGCGCGGTACGGTCCCTGATCCTTTATCATCGACGGGCGGCCTTATAGGTATATGGGGCTCATATTTGGTGGAGGTACTTAACCGAGTACAAGGTATCCCCCTGTAAAATCCCCGCTTGGGCTCCCCTACTATAATCACTACGTTTTTTACTCTCTGCAATAAATGGCGGATTTTAACGTTCTTCTTTCTTCATTAATGGCCTGCTCGCGATGAAATTCACGAATTTTGCTAATGTCAAGTAAATATATTTTGTAGTATAAATAAATTGCACGATAAAATCCTGCGAACATATAAAACATGGAAGCAGTCCCTTCATACAAGCCTCCAATAATTATTGACACCCGTTTCAATTCAAACAAGAGAGAAACGCACACAATAGACAAGTGATAATACACGAAAACTATCTACACGTAAAAAACATCCTTAAAAAATGGGTCGTCTGTAAAGTCGGTTTACTGACGATAGTTGAACGTGACAACGTCATAAGAAGATACTGAGGGAACACTAGCGGACCGATGCTATTTATTTTAATGATGAAAGCACGAATATTCGACAATATATCACTGAACATATATTTAATATCGAAAGAATCATTACCTTCATCCCCGCAATTATCGTTGCTATAAACAATTGACACCACATTCACTTTTCACTGCATTTCATACTTCACGAAAACATGTAAATGTATATCGCTCACTTAAGTAGGAGAGAGAGGCCGATTGTGCCTCATTGTCGCTCGTTCCGCGCTCTCACTTGCACTTCAAGCCTTAACAACGCCTCAGAGCGAGGTAACGCCGCATGAGTCATGTTTTTTCGTGCGTGCAGCCAGCTTCATCGAATTATAAGACGTTGTCACGTCAAAAGTGGTGGGTTTAGGTCGGTAATAGGCAGCGTTTCGCTATTTACGTCATTTTGAAAATGACATGGTGCATGCTCTGTGATTGGCCATTTTTCATTCAGCACTGGTGCCGATAACGAATAGAATGCGATGCGTCACGAAATTTTGCCAACACAGAGCTTAGATGCTATTATGCAACAATAATCAAGCAATATTATTAATATTAGATGTTTGAAAATTTATATAATATATTTAAATATTTGTAATTTTTTGAAATATTGACCTGTTCGTAAAAGAAAAGAATATATCGCCATCTGGAATGCAAAACAAAATCTAGGTTATAAATATTTTTTGACGAAAGTAACTGGAACAAATTTTTTCCAGTTATACCGTAGGGGTTTCAGGTTTCCGAGACCCAAGTTTAGTTAGACCAATGTTTACGATTTGTTTTGTTATGACAATAATATTTTATTTTATTTCTTGGAAAAGAAATATTATTAGGTATCACTCTTCAAGATATAGATATCTTTATTATGTAACATCTAATGTAACACCTAATGTAACACTTAGTTTTGAAAATAAACAGTTTGAAGTTTGACACTTCTTCAAAAGGATAAAAAAAGGTTATATTAATTTAACAAATAATACGTAACTCAGGGGCGTGCATTCCATATAGGCAATTAGCCAGTGCCTACATCATTAAAAACCTAAATAAATATACCACTACTGTTAAAGTTAATTTAGTTTTATTTTATTTCTGTTATTCTATAACCAAACTTCTGTTCAACACTCATCCACTAAGTTTTTCCTAACGCTAAATACTCAAGTAGGCAGTCTCCAAATTGACTACTCGAAGCATGCAACGTTTCATACAAATACAATCCGGCCACGACAAGAAGGGCACTATTTGTTCGTGTAACGTTCTAGCTTAACGTCCGGAATATATCAGTATAAAGTAAGCAAGCCTACCTGTTGTTGAGGAGTTATTTAAAAACTATGATATTTCCTAAGATATTTATTAGAATGAAATTAAATATTTGTGACGAATAACGTATTTGTTTAGCTAAGGATTAATATCATGTTTATGAAAACAGATACACAAACTATGTATCAGTTTAGAACGTTTTTATCTTTATAAAAATGGTTATAGTGAGTCAACCTTAACACTTTTAATGGGGAACAATTTAATTTCACATGATTTTTACATATCTTTAACTGTTTGCGTGCATACGCAACGGAAACTCCCATAAATATTTTTTTCCCCGTTTTGCAACATGCTAAGTCTAGTTGTCTTGTTCGATAAGGCGGCGTGAAATCTCGCATCTTAAACCTGACAGGAGTAATTAAAATTTAATTTTGTTTGAATCAGAATTAAAGAAATAGCAATATTCGTAATAAAAACAAACAGAAATATGAATATTAACAAAACCTGTAATTTTTTTATCAGAGATTGAAAAACATACATTAGTTATTTTTAAATTACTTACTTCATTCGGTATAATACATCCCTGTACGGGATACAAAATTATTTTTATTAAATTTTATTGTAGAAATCGCAGTACTTACATGTAAAAAATAATCCTGTCAGACTAGCGAGAATCATTTGTGCTATTTCTGCACCATTTTACAATACATGACGACATTTTTTATAATTTTTGGTGTCCCGTTTGACAGGCGTTCAATGACGTTGCTTCAACCACGAGACAGGCCATAGTGATTCGGGAATTTATACGACAGTTTTTAAAGGTGACGCCCAACTACGACACTTTTCGTGGTGTCATTTTCGAGCGTCAGAAATGCTTCCATGTTTTATATGTTCGCAGGTAAAATCTCAAAAACGCTTTGACCCGCGGCCATCTTTTTCCGATTGTAACGTTGTGTTCTAACACAATCATTTATTATTATATTTCAATAATTTTTCTTATTTTATATTTATTTCGTACATGCGACCTCATTTCATCCGAACTCATTTTTTGATACTGTCAACCTCATTGTATAAAACTCCTTGGTTTGGTATCTATGTTAGATTTGAAATAAGTTTTAAATCATGTTCGATCTCATTTAAAAATATTCAAGTATTCTACCTACCCTTTTCACATACACTCTTATTTTCATTCACCTTTTTACTCATATCTTTTTTCAGGCGATGGCCTTTTTAGGGTTCCGTAGCCTAATGGGAAAAAACGGAACCCTTATAGATTCGTCATGTCCGATATGTCACAGCCACTTTATTCTTTGTTTTTCCGCGTTTTCGTGCCGCGCCTTGAAACTATTTTCACTTTTTCACGGCACGAAGCCATATATTGCTCTGAATTTTATAATTGAAAATTATGTTTTTCCTTTTTAAATAACTAACACATTTTATTAGTAGGTAATATTTGAAAAGTATAAATAGGTACTGTTGTTTTATTCAAGTTGTCACATAATTTATAAAGGTTTGATATCTTTTAGCTTCATCTTCATTTAAGTTTGTTACTTGGACTTGGAGATTTCTTGGAGGAACCAACGACGCAAATATATATAATACTTATTGATAAATTAAAGGGTAACGTATATAGATATTTCTATAATATTGACGTATTTTTTATAAATAGTTGATTTTACTAAGAAGAGGAGGGACCCACCCACCCACCCACTTATTTATCGAGACCCATTGATTCATTGATAGTTTTTTTTTTATTTCCTGAACGGTCTACGTACTGTACCTAGTTCGAGAACCTCATCCTGACGACGCGCTTGTTCGACTGTTCGTGCCTTTTTAACCGACTTCAAAAAAGGAGGAGGTTCTCAATTTGACGCAATCTTTTTTTTTTAATGTAAGTATGTTACTCGATTACTCGAAGACGGATGGACCGATTTGAGTAATTCTTTTTTGTTCGAAAGGGTATACTTATACCATTTGGAGTCGGTGCCAGCCAAGGCAAAATAAATAAAATAGTAGGACCGCAAAGTGCCTTGGCTGGCACCAACTCCAAATAATTCAAGTAGTTTAAGACTAGTTATCGTTTTCTTTCCCATTTTATCCCGATATTCCAACGGGAACCGGAACCACGCGGGTGAAACCGCGGGCGGAAGCTAGTCCATAATAATATTTTCTCCGCAATCCTTCTTATTTAAAAGACAAAGCGTACCTAACGCTTTGTCTTTTATCTGGTGTAGGCCATCTTCGTGATTTTCCCGCCTTTTTTGCGCCGGACTTGGTTTCACGGCGGAGCTGCGAAGCCATTTTTAACCGACTTCAAAAACAGGAAAAGGTTCTCAAATCGACGGAACCTATATTTTTATTTTATGGTAAATTTTAAGTAGTAAAATATTGGAAAAAATCAACTCGGCCACAAGTGAATGCTCAGATGGGACTCGAACCCAGACCTTTGGACAGTTCCAAAAAACAACAAATACAGTTTCAATATTGACGACCCCGTGGTAGAGTGGTACGTACACCGGTTTCAAGGTGTCGCTTACTTTGAGGTCCCGGTTTCGAATCCCGGTAGGGGCAAATGTTTGTATGATGAATACGAGCATTTGTACCTGAGTCATGGACGTTTATATATATAAATATATTTCTACACATAAAGACATATATCTATAATTATATGTATTTATATCTGTTACCCTAGTATCCCATAACACAAGCCTTACAGTGCTTACTTTGGGGCTAGGTTAATAATTGGTGAGAGTGTAAGAAATATTTATTTATATTTATTTTTAATATAGTTTCACTAAACATAAAAATAGCATTGAAATATGCAAAAATTCAAATATCATAAAATGTATTTATTATTGTTTTACGATAACTCCGTCAGTTGTCAACCGATATTAATATTTATTTATTTATCTGAAAGAACATAGTTCATGTGTGGTCATAATAAGTTTTTTTTACGAAGATCTGGCTAGTACTTAGTTTTTTCATAATCATCATTGCAAAATTAACAATAATTACCTATTGGCAAGTCAAGCAGTCGTTACAAGATATGACATCATTGTTGTATAAGGGCCGAGTTTTAGTGTAGGATAATACGAGGAAAAATTCTCACCATTTCTGGAACAAAGTCGCAAGCCCAATTGCGCGATTTTTTTAGTACTTATACCATAAATTCGAAAAAAAAATTACGAATTAGTACGTATAGTCATTTCTTTTCGTAAATTTATCTCAAAAAATGATTGACATACATTAAAAAACTTAAAATATTGCGACATTAAAATAAACATAATCCCATCGTAAGAATGAAGTAAATTATATTTACACTTAAATTATGTTCAGAATTTCCTTAAGAATAAAGGCTTAAATAAACTTAAGTACTTCTTGAACGAAAACCTTTAAAAATATTTTCACTTAACTAGAACAAAAGTTCTGTAGTGATTGCGTCATCACCCGTCGCTTTGTTGATTTTCAATTGTTTCTGAGCGATACTAATCTCGTAGGCTGACGTTCGGGATATCTTCGGTATGATGTCGGGTAAGATGGCTCTGGGCTCTTTAGCCCAAAGAAAGAAACTCTCGATTTCCCTTAAGACTTCAGATTTCAATGAACTGTTCCGACCGTCGTCAGTTTTCAGTTTCGTCATCTAGCTTTGCCCAATAGATAGGTCTCCCTTTCTTCCGCTCGATAGCCTCTCAAATACACATGAATAAATTTTAAATTGTGAAAGGTCGTTTGTCAATGATCTCCACTTAAAGCTGGAAAGAATATAAAAATATCTGCCCAATTAGCTGCCAATACGATGAGTATCTACTAAATCAATTCACGTCTCTGATTCATTAAAGAATTTCTTTATGTGGGACGGAGTAGGGTCTTAGAGTGCTTAGACCCTACCGTGCTAACAGTATCTACCACCATTTTATGTTATTATTTTCTATTTTATTTTTTGCATTTTTCAATGCGATTTTTATACTTATGATAAATTTTAAATATAAAGATATTGGAAAAAACAACTCGGCCACAAGTGAATTCTCAGATGGGACTCAAACCCACGACCTTTGGAAATCCGGTCCAATGCTCTAACCTCTGAGCTACCGAGACTTGCGAACCACCGTCGAAATTCTCCAATACTTTTATATTTTTAATACTCTGTAGACCATCGTTGTCACATGAATGCCAGGAATATCCTTGCATTCGAAAGAAACATCTTTTCATGTGTTTAACGATCGATTAAGATGCAACAGCCAATAATTTGTTATTTTGTTTATTTTTTAATTTTTCAATGAGATTTTTATTTTATTTAATTTGTTTAATTTATTAACTCGAACCCACGACCTTTGGAAAGTTCCAAAAAACAACAATACAGTTTCAATAGTGGTAGAGTGGTACGTACACCGGTTTCAAGGTGTCGCTTACTCTGAGGGCCCGGGTTCGAATCCCGGTAGGAGCAAATGTTTGTATGATGAATACGAACATTTGTACCTGAGTCATGGACGTTTATATATTTCTACACATAAAGACTTTTATACATATGTATAATTATATGTATTTATATCCGTTACCCTAGTATCCCATAACACAAGCCTTACAGTGCTTACTTTGGGGCTAGGTCACAGATCACCTCCAATAGGTTAATAATTGGTGTGAGTGTAAGAAATATTTATTTATATTTATTTTTAATATAGTTCCAATAAACATAAAAATAGCATTGATAAATGCAAAAATTCAAATATCATAAAATATATTTTTATATTGTTTTACGATAACTCCGTCAGTTGTCAACCAATTTCAATATTTCTTTATTTATCTGATAGAACATAGTTCATGTGTAGTCCCATAAAGTTTTTAATTACGAAGATCTGGCTAGTACTTAGTTTTTTCATTATCCTGAAAATTAACAATAATTACCTATTTCGAGTCAAGCAGTCGTTACCAGATATGACATCATTGTTGATTATGGGCCGAGTTTTAGTTTAGGATAATACGAGGAAAAATTCTCACCACTTCTGGTTCCTTGTTGGCCAGTCGTGTAACCATAGGTGTCGTGTATCGTGTAATTATAGGTACCAGTTGCTCCATACACCAAACTAAATCGTTTATCTGTACAGCTATACACACATACAGAAGTGTAGATGACATTCAAAGATTGTGTCTTTTTGTGTAAATGTCAGCCACATTGAAAAGACAATAGCGCGCTCCAGTGGTCATATACCTACCATATTGTGTAATTAACATAACAATAACATAAGTGTTTCATGAACGCAAAAATGTTTCGGTTATTTCATGGTTTATTTGCCTATCTTCTTTACCTTGGGCTAGTATGACTACTAGTGTTCCCAGAAGTTCCAGTGGAGAGTCCCATGTTAAGACTACTGGTATTTTTTTCCAGAGGTTCCATTATCTGGACTAGGTACTGGTAATTTTAATACCAGAAGTTCACATGGATCACACATCCTATCCGATGGTCGGATCGGACGTCCGAGTAGGAAACAATGCTACGCGTTTACGATTTTATTGTCGGATCCAATTGTCTGAAGGCGCTGTATGCGTACTTCTGTACAGAGACGAAATAGACGTCCGATTTTTCTTCCGATTTGCCAGTTGACTCTCTAGCGCATATCATTTTACACTTTGGACTGAGTTTAGAAAAAGTCTGACGCAAAAATGGGACGCGTATCGAGTGAATCCGATCAGATAGTAATAGTGATGTATCAGATCATCAGATCAGGTACCGCCGTACCGTAGGTTTGAACCGCCTCTTTGGTCTAGTGGTACAACCACCGGTATCAGACCCATGGGTCCCGGGTTCGATTCCCAGCGGGGGTACATATTGTATTCGGTTTGGTTGGTGGTAGGACTTGTTGTAAGTCCGCCTGGCTAGCTACCACGATCTTATCTAAGTCTGTCGCCATAACAACAATGTTTTCAACATTGTTGTGTTCCGGCAGAGAGAATCAGATAGATAGTCAGTTTCTCAGTGATTGAGGATTCCGGGAGAGGCTTGCTTCCATCTTGAGCCTTATCAATACTTAACATCATGTATGATAAAGGCTAAGAGTCTCCCTGTCGATATTAAAAAAAAAAGAAAAATGTAGGTACCGACTCAGCATAATGCTTGGCTTTTTGACCAGCGCTGATCCTCCGCGCTGTTTTCGCTAAGAGGCGTTACCTACATGCATCTGACAGTGCCTACCTACAGTCAAGGAATTTATAAAATTGAAAAACTCTAATCGAATTTCAATTCTAATTAAGTAAAGAGTGAAAAGCTCTTTGGCGCAGTTTGCGTCCTCAGGCTGCGATTATAGCGGTTTAGCAACTTTCGCAATGGTGGGTCACATTAAAAGTGTCTGAAACTCCTCCATGCTTCGGCAGCCACTTTTAGCTGTAGGGGATCATGTTATTGCCCATTCTCTGAATTCATCTACAGGGAAGGCCAGTGCCCCAGCAGTGGGGAGGGGACAATAAAAATGGTAAGGTAGTCGATCAGTTCATTGAAGATATGGCAATTTTGGTAAAGCCCGACCTTTAAAGCAGTTTTGCAGTTTTCGCTGTCATTGGGAAGATTGAAGATCACTTCTGACTCCTGACGTATGGCGGCGAGAGAGCAAGTAGTTAGCCGAGCCTATTGAGATCGACGGAGGAACGGACCGGGCGGGGCCTCGCCTTTTAAACCGACTTAAAAAAAGAAGCAGGTTATAAAATGCCTGAACCCATCGAAATGATTCAACCGTTAGGTGCCATTTTTTGAATTTTTTAAATCGGTTCAGTAGTTTTGAGGAAATCTTGTAAAAACTATAGTACTCTTTAACTTTAAATTTTTTTATATAAAAATAAAAACCGACTTCAAAATTCAGAAAGTAGAAAGTAGGAGTCGGTGCCAGCCAAGGTAAGAAAAATTAAAGTAAGTAATAGAAATGCAATGTAGATTCCTTTGTCTGGCACCGACTTCAAAACGCTTATTTTTTTCACCTCACACGCTCTGAAAAGGAGGTTTTGTCAATCAGTTTAGGCGTAGAAAATGGCGCTTTTTGCGGCCTAGCGCGGCAAAGTACTTTTTTTAAGTTAATACCTAAAAATATGTCATAATGCGTTCCGAATCGCACTATTGACTTTTTTGTTACATTTTATTCTTATTTTAAATACCTTTAAATTAATTATAATACTCCGTTTTGGTTTTATTATATTATTTTAGTTCATTGTAACATAAAAACAATAACAATAAGATTAAACTATTTGTTATAAAAAATATATATATTAGGCTGGGTGAGATTTGACAACCTATGATTGGATTTCGGAACGTGACATAAATCTTTATTTTTAAATTGTCTTTGTCTTGTACCTCATGTCAGTGTCAACATTTATCGAATCGTTTTTATTATTATTTTTAAGTAACAATATATTCATACTTTAAATAACTTTGAATTAACTATAATACTCCCTTTTTTATTATTTTAGTTTTTTATATCATTAAAACAACGAGAATAAGGTATATTTAGATCAAACTTTATGTTTAAAGAATTTTTTACCGGAAGTTGACCGCGGAAACAACCATAAAATGTTCCTCGCTGTTGTGAGGTGAAAAATAGTGTGTTCGGCTCGGCAGGAAAGTTTTTAGCGTCTTGTTCCTTTGAAATCCTCGCTTCGTTCAGGATTCAATCCTAGAATCCTTCACTTGCTCAGCTTTCAATAGAGGTAACTCGCCGTTAAATAACCAACTTTCCAGCCTTGCATAACAAATAACTATTTTTTGGATTTTTTTAATTGGGCAATGCTAACCGATTCCAATATACCGAGCCGGTACCTACCTATGCTTAATGACTGCATTTACCCTCACTAAAATATAAAAGGTACCTAATTCAACTGTTAAGCATAATTTGCTGTCCACTGTCCATTAATTACTGGTACAACACACAAATCCACACGACACATTTCACAGATAGCATTGTTTTTCCTCGTTTATTACAACTCAATGTTTGAACTCAATGAACCACTTTCGTAATTTTTTTACTGGCGTTTTAGCTATAAGAATCCCATTAACTTTGTCTAGAATAGGTCTGTCTAGGTATTACAACAAAGTACTATTATGACGTATACCTAGTACCCTACATCCTTCGGTTCTTATAGGTATTGTTAAATATTTCTTACACTCACAACAATTAACCTACATAGCTCTAAAGTAGGTAAGCACTGCAAGGCTTGTGTTATTATGGGATACTAAGGTAATGGATAGAATACAATAATATTGGTAAGTATATTTCTGTAGAAAAATATATATCGTAGCCGTCTGATTAAATCAGCCATTTAATTGAAGGGCCAGCCTGTTGAATAAATCGGCATGCAATGAAATGGGTAGTCGCTGTCGTCTGGAAACTTCGTTCTTCAGGGGTAAGTAGGGCAATAAACTAAGGCACCTGCCTCACCGCGGGCGAGTGAGCGAGTAATGGGCTATTTTCTCGCTCAATAAACGTACGAAAGATAACACAACACATTCCGTGTAAACAAAAAAAATGCAAATATTATTACTTCATCGCTGGCTGTTCACTCAGCCCGCCGCGGCGAGTAAGTACTCGTTTTACTGATTTTAGTTAAGAGAGAAAAATTTTAAAATCTATCGCAATCCCTTTCAATTCGTCATTTGAAAGATATTAACATACTTCAGGCTGTCACTATTTGACATTCGATAGGGATTGTGATCGGGACACGTTTTGAAAGGTATTGAATGAACGAAATTGAACTGTCTTAGCAAAGTGACAGACGAAAATATCTTTCACATAAAAAAATATATTAAAAAAAAAGTTTATTTCGTTAACCTTTTGTGTTACATTTATATACTGTGGCCAGAACTACCCAGGAAGCATGAAGTAATGCTTGTGTAGGGCGGCTCTGCTCCTCCCTTGGATCTGTTATATAATGTTTTAGATAACTAGATAATTACTTTATTCTATAATTACAAAATTACTATAAAATTCGTAAAAGATAAAGAAAATTATACGAGTAGTTAAGAACTGGAATCAGTGAATGTGTGTGTTAAATGCTTATGCGTGTGCTTGTGTGTTTGTATGGAGAAGTGTCAAATAAAGAATTTAAAACATCCTTCGTTCCGAAAAGGATTGCGACTGTAAGTTAGACAATTCCATAAATCACTATCACAATCACAATACCTTTGAAAGGGATTGTGATAGATTTTGAAATTAGACAATAAGGAGGCAGATTCAGTATTTTAATAGGTATTTTGTCAGTACCTATATTTTCAAAATATTTTTTAGATTTTTCCGAAAATCTGTATTTTTGTAGGTATATTGCTAGGAGTCAGTATTTTTCCTACATTTTTTCCGTATGATTTGGAGAAATAATAAAGTATGCAATAGAAACATATTTAGAGGTTGTGTTGGTTGTTAAAATAATAATTCCGCCAGCGGAAATGGGTCTACTTCAGACTGCTTGTTTTAATATTGTGCTTCAAGCTTCAATATTTTTATCTAAAATAAATTGATACTGACTTATATGTATCTCACAACTTGCAGTACAGTAATTTTGTAATGCGGGAAATGTTGTAATGTATGATAGATAAGTCTTTCTTTGCCAGTTGAAAATTGTTAATGGTTACAATAACCATAATATATAATATAATATATAAATATAACATACTAACATGCTAACAAACCTAGGACTCAAGGTACGCGACACCTTGAAATCATACCACTCTACCATGGAGGTCGTCAAATTCACAACATCGTATCACAAGAGATAGCTACTATCTATTACTATCTATTAATCTAGGATTATAAGATAAAATAAGATTGTTTACACATGAAACCTATAAAAGTATATCTCCCCTACCTATTCCGAGCCTCTACAACTCTATTTGTACTATTCATTTTGATTATACCTATCTGATACGAATACAGTACTACAACACATACGAGTACTTTACATGCGTACATATGTACATGCGCATTGGGGCTTAGAGCTCAGTAAATAAAAATAACAAAATGTTTATTTATTGAGACATACTTTATTTATTCACATAAAATTCATTACTACCTACAGTAGTTTTCTATGTATTTTACTTAGTAAGTCTTTAGCACACGTAAACACTTCATCGGAAAATATATAATCAACTACATGCTGTGCGCAAACAGTAGCTTTACAATTACATGTCGTATCGATATTCTTGAATTCATCTAAGTATATCATATATTTGCAGCCTTATTATTTTAGATTGCGGACCCGTGCTTGGCTTTTTAATATACAAATATATAATACTATCTGCACATCTTTTCCTAGATTTATTACCGTTGGTGTTGAGTGTGGTACCATGCGCCTGTTTATCTATTTCAAACGACTGTTCTCGCTCAAGGTAGTTGAGAACATTTTGGCATAACAACTGATCAGCTGGAATTGGTGAGCAATTGTCGTATGTTAAATCACGGAATTCCTGAATTACATGATTTGAACCTCACACTTGAGTTAATTATGTCAAGGGATGGAACGAACATCGTACGCTTATCGCGATGCTTTTTTGTAATAGGCCCTCTGGATAATTTCTTGACAATGCACTATTTGTATGTGTGTAAAAGTTTACTATGCGTTTTATCCAAATTTAATTTCACAAATATGGGAAATCACACGTGATCTATGTGTATTTAAGAAGGGGCGACAGGCGAAAAAGTTACACAGTCAAAGCAGCAATAGTTGTCTCGCCATCAGCACGCAAACAAATAATAAGGGAAGCAGAAAAAATTTAAGAGTTTTCAATTGTTCATCTAATTTTTTCTCTGATAATGTATTCAATTAATTAACTTAATGTTATTATTCACTTACAGGTCACGACAGAACACATATTCAGAGTCCTCTGAAGAAGAAGGTGTGAACATGGTGCAACCGCACGTAGTGAGTTCGCATCATGGTGATAATGGCAGCGCTAGTAAAACCAGTGATGTTGCGATAAGTTCAAAAAAGTTATCTTCGCGGCAGCAGCTCAGCTCTAAAAAGCGGAAACACCGCACCATCGCTTCTGCCGCGCCATCCAGATATTCAAGCTACGAACTATTCGACACGGATAGCGAGGATGACGAAGACAATGATGGTGCGATCAAAACAAAATCTTCAAAACACGGTAATAACATGTTATGTTTTCATACTTCACTATAAAATATGATAAAGCTTATGGTCGACGGATACTTAAAAATAAGCTCGGAAATTATTACTTTGAATTGAAAGTGTATGACATAAACAAATCAAATGTGATGAATAAGCGACCGCAACCACAAATTGTAATAAAAAATAGAACAACGGGAAGACTCTTAGCCTTCATCACACCTGATGTTAAGCATTGATAAGGCTGGAGATGGAAGCGAGCCTCTCCCGGAAACCTCATCCATTGAGGAACTGGCTATCTTATCTCAACACAACAATGCTGAAAACTTTGTTGTTATGGCGTCAGGCTTAGATAATATGGTGGTAGCTAGCCAGGCGGGCTTACAAAAGTCCTATCACCAACCAAACCCAATACAATATGAACCCCCGCTGGAAATCGAACCCGGGACCCATGGGTCGGATACCGGTGGTTGTACCACTAGACCACAGAGGCGGTTAAACATGGTAAAACATGGAGGCCATGACATCCCTAAAACGGGTAAAAAACCTCTAACAATTTGCTCTTATTTTACTAAGAGGATGCCTCAAGGTGTGGCCAGGCAGACCGGATGCGGATAAAGAGAGTTAAAGATTTATAGAATCAGTGAAATAAAACATGTTCAGCCTATGAATAGATGGCGGCATGCAGTAATTACGATTAAAAATTAAACTAATACCGATTCTGAAGCCTGGGCTCACCTTACTCAGTTTAAAAAGGCCACGCGTCATGAGTTTAAGAATTGTAGACCAGTTACTGGATATAATTACCAATGAATATATCTATTCAAAATCTTAATCGTATATTTTCAGACATTTACACTAAGTAAGTGTAACCTTATAACCATTTTTACATATAAGAATGCGCTATTATTACTTTTAGATATAAAAAAATGTTTCATTGCCAAATACATTATTATTCATTCCTTACACAGTTTTCCCCACTTCGATCACATCATTTATAAATGAAGGCTTTAATGTATCAATGGAAAAAATAAAGTAATCGATGAAAGAAATAAAGTAATCGATGAAAGTAATAAAGTAATCGATGAAAGTAATAAAGTAATCGATGAAAGTAAGGAAGTAATCTATGAAAGTAAAAAAAAATTCAATGTAATAAATGTGAAATTGTAATATTGAAAAGTGAATACAGATATCATTCGAGAACAAATTTACTTAAATCAAATTGTTTAATAAAGACTGATTTTGAAAATATTGATATTGTTGCTACTGCATTTAAAAAGCGAATAATCACTTATCGTTTAAACCCTACCCAGGGAATAGAGTATTTTATGGCGGAAACTTTTGTTAGCGATAGCAAATCTTATACTATTAATTCACACGTCGTTAAAGAAACATTATTGCGTTAAATTAAGCTTTGAATTATTTGCATACTTTCTTTTACCAAAATCTAATGAACAGCATGTTGTCTTTTAACACAAAATATATGAATTTTTATCAGTCTACTGATTTGAATGAAATATATAAGAATATCGAATTTGACAGAAAACATAAAAAGAAAATTATCAGAATTTGAGCAATGTGAATCTGGTTGGAGTATCATGAGAATTAGTCATTTAGATAATAATATAAATATAAATAAATATTGTCCTTTGCGAGGCGGTACTTACGTAGAACTACCGCCATCTAATAAAAATTCTAAAAGCTGTATTAATATTCAGAATACTTATAGCTATTGTTTTCTATGGTCTTTAGATGCCGCACTATTTCCTGCAAAATATAATGTGTGTAAAGTCATATCCACATTACACTTCTGTTTTAAATATAAAAGACATGTCATTTCCGCCTACGTTTGCAGATATAAGATTATTTGAAAGTAACAACCCCGATATAAGTATTAATGTGTATGGAATAGACAAATAAGGGTATGTGACTGGACCTCTTTATTTAACTAAAAAGCGTGAAATTGATCATATAAATTTATTGTTTATCGAACGTGAAGATAAATGTTTTGGTTCACTATTGTTTTGAAAGACCTAATTCGATTAGTGAGACGCCAAATAACTTATCATAAAGGCAAAATATACTTATGTGAAGCTTGTTTACAGTATTTTAATGATGAATCTAAATATAAATCACACAAATGCAATGGAGTTTTACAAGTCTTGCTGAAAATTATTCAATTTTGAAGTTCAAGCATTATGAAAGACAACAAAAAATTAATTTTGTGATTTATGCAAATTTTGAATGTCTTCTAACGAGTTTAAAGGAACAAAAATCTGAAAACACTGAAATATTAAAGGTACATCAACTTTCTTGTTTTGGGTATTATATTTGCTGTTCGCATGATACAAATTTAAACAAATATGTCTCATTTAGAGGAAACGATTATGTTGAAGTTTTTATCAAGACACTATTGAAAGATGACGAATTCATCCATGACATAATATTAGACAAAAGGCCGATGTTACCTTTAACACCTGATCAAGAAATTCAATACCAAAATGCTAGTGTATGTCATATATGTAATGAACTATTATTCGATGATAAAGTAAGAGACCATGATCATGTTACATCTGAATTTAGAGGCACTGCGCACATTAACTGCAACTTGATGCATAGAGTGTTTTCATTCCAGTGTTTTCATTCATTCCAGTAGTATTTCATAATTTATCAGGGTATGATGCACATCTGTTTATCGAAGAATTGATGAAATATGAAGGCACTGTGAAAATAATTCCAAGGTTAAGAACCTTTCAATTACAAAAAATATAGAATAAAAAAGACTTTGCGACCCGTTGAAATTAAGTTTATTGATTCATTTCAATTTTTAAGTTCAAGTCTTGACATGTTGAGCAAAAGTTTGACGGAAAATGACTTCGTTCATCTATCAAACGAAATCAGTGACGATAAACAATTTCAATTAGTTTAAAAAAAGGTATTTATCCAAACGATTATGTCAATAGTTGGTCGAAATACAATGAAATACTGATTCCACCCAAATCCAGTTTTAAGAATTCATTAACTGGTATACACATTTCGGACACTGAATACGCTCATGCATGTGCTGTATGGGATTGTTTTAATATACCAAATCTAGGAGAATACACAGATTTATATTTGAAAAGTGATGTCTTACTTTTATGTGATATATTCGAGAAATTTAGAACAACAAGTCTATTATATTATAAACCAGATCCAGCTTATTATATAACATTACCTAGCTTGAGTTGGGATGCTATGCTTTTTTACACTAATGTTAAATTAGAGTTAATAAATGATATTGAAATGTATCAAATGTTAGAGAGTGGTATTCGTGGTGGCTAAGCACAGTGTTCTTTACGTCATGACAAAGCGAATAATAAGTATCAGTCAAACTATGATCAACCACAAAAATCTTCTGATCTAATATATTTAGACTGCAATAACCTTTAATGCAATGACAAGAAAATATCCTATTTCGGATTTCAGATTTTTATTCTCAAATGAAATAAAACAATTTAATATAATGAGCATTCCTGATGATAATAATTATGGCTATATTCTGGAAGTTGACTTGTTATATCCAGATCACTTTACATGTGTTACACCAGGATTTACCTTTTGCTGTACAAAAAAAATATAACTCCAGGAAGTAAAACTAAGAAATTAACTGCAAATCTATATGACAAATTCAAATACGTAATTCATTTTGTGCATTTGAAACAATGTTTAAAGCATGGTCTAGTATTATCGAAAATACATCGCATACTTGGCTTTCGACAGGAATGTTTTTTAAAATCGTATAGGTATTGATCTTAATACGTGTCTAAGGCAATCATTAAAAAAGGTATTCGAATAAGACTTTTTCAAATTACTCAATAATTCAATTTTCGGTAAAACCATTGAAAATAAAAGGAAACAAGTTAATGTTAAAGTTATCAGCAGGTGGAGAGATAACCAGAATATGACTAATAAGCATCTTACCGCTGAGAAATTATTTGCAAAACCTAATCTAAAAAGCGTGCTCATTTTTTTCGGAAATCTTTGTAACTATCCAGATGAATCGTTAAAAAGTTATATTAGATAGACCTATTTATATTGGATTTTCAGTTTTGGAATAAGCCAAACAGCATACTGTATTAGTTTCATTACGATTTTATAAAACAAAAATATGATGATAGAGTACAACTATGTTATACAGATACTGATAGTTTGCTGTATTTGATTCATACTGAAGATTTCTATAAAGATTTGACTAATGATATAACTCAATTTGATACCAGTAATTTTCTACTAGTTAATAAGTATAATATCCCAAAAATATTGGGTGGTGATATAATTACTGAATTTGTTGGGTTAAGGGCTAAATTATATTGTATTTATTTAAGTAAAGTATTGTATATGTATTTATGTTCTTAACAGTATATTTTATTTTATTACAATTAATCATTTATTCCATTATATATGTTGTTTTTTTTACAATAGTTGTGCACCCTACTTCTTATTGTCTCCACATCACCCTAAGGTTGACTGGTAGGAAATGCCTAATGATTAAGTCCGCCTTTGTACAATATGCATAAAGTATTAAATAAATAAATAAATATCTAAAGATAAAATTGGTGATTTTCGATCTTTTCGATATTTTTTCCGCGAATTGTTGTCATTTATTAGTACCTATTATATTTTATAATTTATTTTTATTTACCGTCACTGTAGGCACAGTAGGTGTATAAAGTAGAGTATGCTCCTCAGGGATAAAAATGTCTTACCCTTGGGCAGACTTGAATCCTTCGCTTCATTCAGGATTCAATATGCTGCCAGTGACATAAGACACTGCTTTATCCCCTTAGTGCATAATCTACTATTAACTCCCTTGGTTAGTTATTATAATATCAAAGTTACGCGAAATATAAGCAAAGTAGGCATGTAATAATTTTTTACAAGAAAAATATAAAAAAAATACCTATTTCACTAGTTTTTCAGAGAAAATCATTCTGTTTCGGACTTCTTCTTCTTATCGAGTGAGGATTAGTGGTCATCTCTGGTGTCAGAGTTTATCAAGCTGCCTATAAGGCCTCTGATTTGGCTTTTAACGGCTGTAATCAAATGACAACAGCCGGGACCGACGGTTTAAGTTGCCCTCCGAAGCACGGAAGCGCTCAGTTGTAATGTCACTTTACGGTCACCCATCCGACACCTGACCGGGCTGAACTTTGCTTAACAAACGTGATCGAATACGATCAGTCCGTCAAGCGCGGCCATGAGCGCTTGTTTGTTTGTAGAAATGTTTCGGACTGTTATTATGCCTTATTCTGTGAATGTTGGCGTGGCGAAATTATTATAAGAGAGTCCTAGGAGAGTGAAATAGTAAAAAACAAATTTTAACATCTTTTCTTTAGTTATTATATATAATAAGACACTTACGATAATAAGACACTTACGCGAAATATAAGCAAGAAGGCATGTTAATTTTTTTTAAAATACTAGAAATAAAATACTATAAAACTGTGAGACGGGTCTATTTTTTCTAGTAAGTATTATTCCAGTAAATAATTAACATATAAGTAAGGAAAATGAAAAATAAACATAAACAGTATGTAAGTACAGTCGGGGGAACTTCCTGGTTGATCATAAGAGTTTTTTGAGAAACGATATTTCGGAAAGTATAAAAGTTAAAAAAGAATTTATTTATAAAATGAAATACCTATTAAAGCTCTATTATTTGTGATATAAACGTTTTCTACTAAGTCTATTACTTTTTGAGATAACTTTCTTCAAAAAAACTGTACTGATCAACCGGGTAGTATCCCGATTGTAGTACCTAATATTTTTACTGGTTAATGAATATAAGAGAGGCGGCCACCATGTGATAAAACAAAGTCAGAAGCAGAGAGTTCAATCACAAATGTATTTTCTTTTATTTCCCTGAAATTGTTAATAAATCATTTATATATAATATGAAGCAATAATAGTGATAGGCTTACTAGCAGATGCCAATGTAAGTAAGATTATTGATTTCAGTTATCTGACTTGGAATAAAGGTCAGAGCAGACATCACATAACGTAAACACACCCGACGATATGTATCCATTCAGTTTCATTTAATCAGTGATTGTGTTAGGACCGGTAACACACTACAACTCAGTTTTATAAATTCTACTTAAACAACAAATTTTTACGAAAATGTATGTAGTGTATAGTGGAAAGTATTTTAGAAAAGTACTTTTTGTCGCGTTACTATTATTAGCCGCGGTTACAGTGTACGAATATAAATTTAAGGGAGTTTCCGAAATTGTGTTGGGAAAAAACGGTTTTCAATCGATAAGTGAGGAACAGTTGCAAGTATTTTTTGCTAATCAACGTATTATGAAACACAACATAACAGTTGAGGAATATTATGAAAAACGGAAGGTAAATAAATTCATAATTTTTGAGGTTTTTATAAAAGATATTCATAGTTATACCGAGTTAAGCATAAAACTAGTATTTCATTGACAAAGTGCTCGGATACCTAAGGACCTGTGTTATTTTACTTACATAATACGTGCCTAAAAAAGAGGATTTATGGTATATCTCTTTCTGTCTAGTAGACAGAAAGAGATATACCATAAATAAGGAACTTGACAAAATCCCATTTTTCGTTTTCAAGTTATTTAATAATAAATTGACCTCCTATCCTGACTAGTCAATTCTAAAATATTTATTTGAAAAAGGAATTCCTGTGTGGCAATCGACTACATTTTCGGTCACCCATCCCGTCACCGACCATTGCGGAAGTTGTTCTACGGGCACAAAACTCCAAATAAGTATCTTATAAAATAAAGTAAATTAGTGTCACCCACGTGGATCCCGTTCCCGTGGGAATATCAGGATAAAAAGTAGTCGTATGTTACTCTCCGTCCTTGCAACTAACTTTATGGCAAAAATGAACACCATTGGTTGCTTAGTTAGGGCGTCAAGGAAGGACAGACATACACACTTTCGCATTAATATTATTAATATATAAATAAATTTATAGTTAAGATTAGGATGCTGGACTGGGAGCGAAAGTAAAGAGCATAGAATGTGCCAGCTCAGACTTTCAGTGAAAATAGTAAACGTCTAACAACGGACATTGCATATGTATTCGAAAACTATTGTTTCGGACAACATCTTAGACCTTGAGTGGTGGTCAGAGAGCAGTTGTTTATCCTACTTCCTACTATAATATTATAAATGGGAAAGTATGTCAGTTTGTTCCTCTTTTACGCATAAACTACTGAACAGGTTTGGATGAAATTTGGTATGTAGGGACGCCAAGTACTGGACTAACACATAGGCTACTTTTTATACCGATATTCTTACAGTAACGGGAACCACGCGGACGAAACCGCGGGAGGCTGCTAGTGCATAAAATTTTACCTTCAACCAGCGACTGATGCTCTATTAACTCCGCAAGAGATATGTTATGTTGTTGGTGTTAAATATACCTAAACCTCTAGGAAATGTTGTGAAAGTTGGAAGAGTTGGTTCTTGAATCTTCCTACACAGTTTTTCTTTCGGAATCCATTGCTGTTGATAACAATTTACCTTGACGATTGTAATGAATTTTTTTAGCTCTTGCTCTTGTATTGAAAGCGATAACGATAGTATTTGATTAACACAAATTAAGGTTCCAGATTCCGATGCTCAAATTGCGTAATAAGATCGAACCGTAGGCAGTTGTCATAGATTTTTTGCTACAAAACGAAGGGATAGAATAAAGAAACACAGGCAGAGCGCTTCATTATATTTCCTTTTGTACGATTTTGAATGGTATCGTGATGTCATGCCAACATATTCGAGGCGACGCACGACGACGACACTTCTATCAGACCGCACTCAACTGCCTCTGTGGTCTAGTGGTAACCACCGGTATCAGACCCAGAGGTCCCGGGTTCGATTCCCAGCGCGCGTACATATTGTATTCCATTTGGTTGGTGGTAGGACTTGTTGTAAGTCCGCCTGGATAGCTACCACCATCTTAGCTAAGTCTGACGCCAAAACAACAATGTTTTGTGTTCCTGTAGTTAAGCCGAATTTACAGTACGAAACAAGTAGTGGCATGAAATTAATGTGGCGATGACATTAATTTCATCAACAAATGTACAGCCGGATTTACATTACGAAACAAGTGTCATGCACGATAAAACTAGTTTCGTGAAACTAATTTTAGCACATGTGAAACTTCTTTCGTTTAAATTATAGTGTCGTGAAATTATCAGTATCGCGGAGATAATGGCCCTGTCAAAATCAAAGCTGTATTTTATGATGCAAAACGTTGTTGTAGAAATTATAAAATATAAAATAAAAAAAAGGTGTTTCGGATCCTAAAGACACTCGTTAAGTTGAAATGCATTGATAAATTATATATTTTTATCGCCTGTCCAACGGTGGTTAGCCATTTTTGGTGCGAACCTATTTGTCTGCAATCCAACAAAAAACCACACGTCCACTCTGCGCGGGTGCTGTCGCGACACTAGTTTCGCGTCGCATTTACATGAAGAAATTAGTTGCATGACATTAGTTTTACAAAAAATATGCGCATAGCACGAAACAACTCCAGTGTCACAAAAGTAATGCATGCATTGTAAAACTGAACGTTTACACGTGACATTACTGGTCAAATTACTGTTATAAAACTAATAAGCCACTAATTTCGTAATGTAAATCCGGCTCGAGATAGGTAAGATAGCTATAGTTAGATAGATATAGTTCCTCAGTAATAAATACTTGACATCAGGTATGAATAAGGCTTAAGTCTCGCCGTTGTTCATAAAAAAGACACTAAATGCGTTAAATGCTCCATCTAATTTCTTTCTTGTGTTTGTTTAAAACTACAAATACCAAACGTGCTTAAAGTAGATTTTCTGTTTTTACTCTAAATGTAGCCAATTTATGAATTTGCTTGTTTTGCTAATAGCACTCCAAATTATTTGTAATGAAAATTGCCGACTTTGTGATAACTTAAAATGAGTCACCGATCATGTTTTAATTTGCTATTGTCTTTATCACCTATTGTATTTCAGAACTGGGTAACCTCAAACCTGGGATCAGTATTGTTCAAGAACTCATCACCACCACCAGCTAGAAACAGAACATTTGTTGTATTAATATGGAAATATTATGACTGGCTACAGCACAGGCATGTGAAGAGTTTTGAGCATGGGCGGTAAGATGGATAGCTTTTAATCATATTTGACAACCGCAAAACAAACAAAACAAGGCAAACCGTTTGTGTGGTTCCGTTTCCGTGGGAATATCGGGATAAACAGTAAAAATAAAGTCTATTTTACTCTCCGACCTTTCAACTAACTCTATGCCAAATATCCAGTCGATTAGTTGCTTAGTTAGGCCGTCAAAAAAGGACTAACAAACACACTTTCGCATTTTTTATTTTTTATTTAATTACAGTCGTTAAGCCAAGGCCTCTGACTTGGCTTAACGACTGTAATCAAATGACAACAGCCGGGACCGACGGTTTAACGTGCCCTCCGAAGCACGGAAGCGCTCAGTTATAATGCCACTTTACGGTCACCCATCCGACACCTGACCGGGCCGAACGTTGCTTAACAAACGTGATCGAATACGATCAGTCTGTCAAGCGCGGCCATGAGCGCTTTAAAATATTAGTTAGGATAGTTAATTTACCAAAGTACTTAGACGCTTTGTACTTTCATATTTCCCCGATATTTGAAGCACACGTACCTACTTTTCTATAAGTATTAAGTACTTAATTATATTCAAGCGATCTTAAATTGTAAGGATATTTAAATTTACGACATAGGTGCAAAACGCGAAAACTGTAGAGATAAAGAGGCTTAGATATTTAAAAATCCCAACGGATTTATTTCTGACTCTATGCCGACAATCAAGTCAATTAGTTGCTTAGTTAGGGCGTGAAGGAAAGACATACAAACACACATTCATATTTATAATATTAGTTAGGATAGGAATAATTAAAAAAGCTTGACAGTTTTTAGTTATTTTATTTTATTAAAAGTAACATACGGCTCTTCTAATACAGATATAATTATTATAACTATAAGTAATTCAGTAGCCAAAATAGTTTCGTTTAAGATGATAATTACATAGCGAAGATATAGATTATATTAAATACTTTGTTATTAAAAAAAAAACTTTGAACTTGAAGAAAACAAAACACTTGTGTTAGACAAAGCCTTTTGTAGTGGGGTTTTCTGTTGCAGTAAAATTAAAATGAAAAGCCTAAAGTAAGGCCTCATTTATTAAAATACTATTGAATTTAAAATGTGTACTTATACGCAGTGAGCATCGTCCTTACATATTGTACGTACATTTATAAGAAGTATGGATAAAAAAAGTATTATGAGATCATTCCGCGTGTTGTTTAAGGAAGATTTAGAAGTGAATCAGATAGTCGTGATTTCCCATATCACTGGACTTATGATTACAAGGAGGATAGTATGACCATGACTAAGCTGTTATCCATTCTTAAACATTCCTCAGCCGTGTCTTTACTTATACAAATGGACCTCAATGAATAAAGTCTTGATTTTCATATTGATACACTGCTGCTGTATGTTGCATACATCTTAGGCTCAATTGGGGAACTTATTCAACGAAAAAAATGTCATTTCTCAAAAAACTAATAATGAACCGGGAAGTTCACCGACTGTACTTACAATGTCCTTTTGTACGAGGCCTAATATCTATCTCTGAGTAAAAAAAACAAATACCTAGTTCAGTGTCCTAGGCGTCACAGGTTACAGACACAATTATTACGCATTTATTAAATTAGTATGGATTAGTTTTACCAAAAGGTGAACGTGTTTTTTAGAAAGGTGAATATACTAGAAAATTTCGACGTGTCCTCATAGGTCTCTGTAACATAAATTGGTCAGTGCATTGGGCCGGATTCCCAAGGATGCGGGTTCGTGTCCCGTCGGAGCGTCATGAGACAAGTTGCTTTTTTCTAGTATGTTTACAGGATAGTTATTGAATCTCTTTGTAATGACTAACAAAGGTACCTTACTGAAACTTTACCTACATGCTCAAAATATTATAAATCTGATTTGAGGAAATCTGAGTAAATTATTATTCTGCACATGAAATCACGGATATCAAATCGTAACATTATTCGACGATAAGTCGAAATCGTTCTAAATAATTATCTTATCGTGTACGGAAATCTTGCAACTATGTTTGTATAAGAATTTAAGATAATGCACTGTTTTTATTATATAAATATTTTGGTTAAGCAGTACAATGCTTGGAAAATATTACCATTATTTATATATTTTTATTCAATTCTCATTGTCGCATTGTCTTCTCATATTTTTATTTCAGCTATAAGATAATAAAACACTCTCAAGAAAAACATTACTTGTTAAACCAATATATTTCCTGAAGAAATGGCTTAGGTAAAAAAGATAAAATAAGTTTATTTTGTTGTAACTTTATAATTTAATCGTTATTTTTGTTAGACATGAAACCAAATACATATTTTCAATATTTTAGTTAAAATTAAAAATAAACAGTAATATTTATGCAATGGCACGAAAATCCCACAGCTTCAAATTTTAATGTTGTTAGGTCTTCGTATTTTGACTTGCAAAACTTAAATTAATAGTTAACTTTATCAAAAAATATCAAAGTATTTTTTATTACAGAATTAAATATATGAAAGTATGTACCTACTTACATAATTACATACATACACAATTACTTAATTGTAATGAGGAAAATAATATGTAATATGGTAAAATAAATCTTGGAAATCTTGGAAAGGATTATAAAAAAAAAGATGTGCATACTTAACTCGCTTTTAAAATAGCTCCACCAGAGCACTAAGATTTTGAAGCATCAATTTGTTAAGGGATTCTACAACGTTAGTTTCTGTTTTGAAAACCAATACTTACTACAAAATGTTGTCCCTGAAATCGTAAAAAAATATTTCATATATTTTAGCAGAATACAAGTAAAATTTTGTATGAACAGCTGTTTTTTTGAGATCTTCTAATTCTTTCTTAAAAAGTTAAATGCAGCATTCGATTGTTTCAGAGACGATCCTCTGGACAACTGCACTGTAAATAACTGCATATTTACCGGAGATGATAGTGACATGCCGTTAGCTGATGCAGTTGTAGTTCATATACAGCACGGAATAATACCCCATGTAGTGGGTAGAAAACCACACCAACGTTGGGTATTTTTATCTGATGAGTCGCCAATAAACAAATTCAGTATGGCTA
This sequence comes from Chrysoteuchia culmella, assembly GCA_910589605.1. Lineage (NCBI taxonomy): Eukaryota > Metazoa > Arthropoda > Insecta > Lepidoptera > Crambidae > Chrysoteuchia > Chrysoteuchia culmella. Next base: position 11,476,692 of record OU342650.1, on the reverse strand, counting down.
AAGTGGCACCTCAGTTGAGAGACTGGCATCACGTATTTAATTGGTCTATGACTTATAGGTAAGTTTCGATTTTTATTAATACACTAGCGGCCGCTCGCGGTTTCACTCGCGTGGTTCCCATTCCCATGGGAATATCGAGATAAAAAGTATCCTATGTTCATAACCAGGCTATCTACTAACTGTGTGCCAAAATTTATCCAAATCCGTTCAGTAGTTTCGGAGCCTATTCATTGCAAACAAATAAACAATCAAATCTTTCATATTGTTTATAATATTAGTATATATACTAGAAAAGAATATTATGTACTAGTTCATGTTTTATTAAAATTTTTTTGAATAACGTGTGCTTAGTGTGAGTTTTTCTACTCACGGTTGATAGTGAGCGCGTTAGGTTTTCGTATGGCGTTGGTGTAGTCCGTGGCGTAATCCGCTAGATGGCGGGCCGCTAATTTCATACAAAAATCGACGCCTTCACGATCGACCGCGAGTAGAAAATCTCGCACTCAGTCTGAATGGCCATACATTTTAGCACTTGATCTAAACCTACCTTTTGACCTGGTGGTAATACTACAGCAGGATTTCAATAGGCTCTCTTAATTATAGTCAAATTTATGATAATTTCAAATAGAAAAATATTGAAAAAAAAACAACTCGTGTATTCTCAGATGGGACTCGAACTCACGACCTTTAGAAGTCAGGTCAATGCTCTTACGACTGAGCTATCGAGTCAAATTATCAATTTGATGAACATTTACTATTCTTTGGGTGATAATAAGATTAAAAAACAAAATTTGTATTTCTTTATATTACATATTGCATTGGGCTTGGCTGGTGGTACGATTTCTTGGTCGGCTACCAGCATTATCTATACTAATATTATAAACAGGAACGATTTGATTGTTTGTTTGTTTGCATTGACTAGGCTCTGAAACTACTCAACGGATTTGGATGAAATTTGGTATACAGATAACCGATAACCTGGTTATAAACATAGAATACTTTTTATCCCGATATTCCCACGGGAACCACGCGGGTGAAACCGTGAGCTAGTTATATGATATCTTATCTGTCACCATAGCAACAGCGCGGCGTTGTTGTGTTTCAGCAGATAAGAGATAGATAACCAGAGTGTGGCTAGCTAAATTAAGTTCGGTTATGCTGCTCAATACCTCATACATTTGTTAACGATACTTTTTGGATACTAGGTATTTCGACAGCTTAAAGTGCTAGCTTTGAGGTTGAGGATTCACCTTCAGCTATATCATTAGTTTCACTTCAGAATGATGGAAGCCATAGGTGCTTTCCCGTTGTAGTAACAAAAAAATGTAGATAAAAGTTTTGTGTTTTCATTATGTTCTTTAGATTTCCCGACTTTTCGACACCTTTCCATCAGCCATGGTCGTGGGTTCAGTGATAATTCAATCGTCTTATAATTTATTTAAACCATTACAGGAGTGACGCCGATGTTCCAGTACCCTACGGCCGTACACTGCCGTTAGAAAATCCCCTGATGCCTAACGGATTACCAGACACAATATCTGAATTCGTACCATTTTGGAAAAATAAGCGGCGAGATGTTTTGGTCACTGTATTGATGTCAAACTGTCATGTCTCCTCTCGAATGAACTATTTGAAAGAACTGCAGAAACATATCGATGTAGCGGTTTATGGAAAGTGTTCGGATGATAAGAAATTAAGGTAAGAAAATACTTTGATTTAGGTTATAGAATATGAGTTATTAGTACAAATAGCAGCACCTGAAGTGATAAAAAGATACAATGGTCGCAGGTGAACAAAATGGACTGTTAGATTTAGGATTTCAATTTAATAGGGTCATTTATGTAGATACCTACAACAGTTGGTACCACTATATAGTCTTATTCAGTCACCTAGAATGTTGAATATGTTTACATTAGGTACGACCACTTTATTAAACCTACAAATGATAACCATTTGTTATAGATACCAACTAATATAGTAGGTAGTTATAGTTTTAAATCATTGACCTACGTTAAAGTTTATTGTAGGTACTTCTATACTAATATTATAAAGAGGAAAGATTTCATTGTTTGTTTGCATTGAATAGGCTCCTAAACTACTGAACGGTTTTGAATGAAATTTGGTACACAGATAGAAGAAAGCCTGGTTATAAACATAGGGTACTTTTTATTCCAATATTCCCACGGGAACGGGTACCACGCGGGTGAAACCGCGAGCGGCCGCTAGTATGAAATAAAACAACTTTTACGGAGTTCAGTGCACACTGTTTATTACTGGATATTTACCAAAACACAAACTCAAAATACCCATAGGTACAATATAATAATATTGTTCCTATGGGTATTTTGAGTTTCCCGACGTTTCGGCACATTTTCAGCTGCCGTGGTCATAGGTGGTTGGTATGATACAATATACCACTCAATATCGGGTAATAAACAGTGTGCATTGAAATCCGTAAAAGATGTTTAATATCAAAGATGAGTGCGCGAAGAAACTTAAGATGTGCTAAATTGTCTTCGAGTTAGGTATATATTACTAGCGTACATTGTTAATTGTAGCTATATTTATTAGAACTTGCAACTTGTAAGTTGGATTACAAATATGATTGTAGGTAGGTACGTTTATGGCAACTTGCAAGTTTCAGCTATTGGATTTCAAATATGTTTATCTAAAATTAGTGTATAATTTATTACAGTCCATGTTTAAACGTGAATTATGACAGCAATGCAAGACTCGCTCATTTATCTAAGTATCACGACTTCACGATTCACAGAACTGATCCAGGATTCTGGTAGTTAGGAAAAAAATAAAAGAAAATGAGATAAGTACCTACATGAAACTTTAGCGTTAATAAAATATAAAAATAAAATATAGAGCATTGGACCGGATTTCCAAAGGTCATGGGTTCGATTCCCATCTGAGAATTCACTTGTGGCCGAGTTAATTTTTTCCAATATTTTTCTATTTAAAATTTATCATAAATATAAAAATGTATTTTGCAAATACTTAACTACAATCTGTGATTCGTTCGTAAATATATACCCTTCTACAGACAGAGTTTAGTAATTATCCTGTTATCGCACTGTAGTAAAGGCTTTCGTAATCTGTGTGTGGAACGGAACACTCATAAATTAAACATTGAAAGAGAATAACAACCATAATCGTTCAGGTTTTTATGTCTTTTTCCTGATTTTAATTTATTTTTCCTTGTATTACATTTGCACACAATTTATGGGAACGGTTTTATTCAGAGTAAGGCTTGGTGTAAGGTAATGAAAGAAGATCATCAACCAAACAAAAAATATACTATGATGATATCAATACTAATATTATAAAGAGGAAAGATTTGATTGTTCGTTTGTTTGCAAAGAATAGACTCAAAAACTACTGAACGGGAATCACGCGGGTGAAACCGCTAGCGACCGCTAGTAGGTAATATAGGGAATAAATTTACGAATCGCCACTCGAATCATCTTATTTATAATTAGCGAACGCTCGCGATTTTACCCTCGTGGTTCTCGTTCCAGTGGGAATATCGGGATAAAAAGTAATCTACTATCTGTGCACCAAATTTCATCCAAATCCGTCCAGTAGTTTTGGAGTTTATTAGTTGCAAACAAACAAATAAACACACAAACAAACAATCAAATTTTTCCTCTTTATAATATTAGTATAGATAATTTATTAAAAAAACATTGACAATTGTGAGCATACACAAGTCTCAAAAATAGAATAGTTTAAGGTTCTTATGTGAAAAGCCTGATTTGTTTTATGATTAAAAAAATATATATATATCTGAAACGTCAGTGACGAATTTATTGATGAACAGACGTCAGTGAGGACAATGTGAATGGGCCATAGTAGCCATCTGTGGGCCTAGTTTTCACCCGCGCCCTGTGCTCGTATCCCTTTGCCCAAGGCAGCGGTGGAGTCACGTGATTTGTCAGATGGCCTAGTAGTATATTGCTTAGTATACTTAAAAAAATTGATAAAAACTGGCTAACTGCGAGTCGGATCACCTAGTAGTACTTTGAAATATTAAAATACTTTTTACTGGTGGTAAATAAAAAGGAAAGTTGTATTATCATTTATCTGGTTGAATAACATATAGAATAGAATTTTAAATACGACACTGCTTAAGGCTAAAATTTTACCAAAGATGTTTTCAATCAATAATGACCATTACTGATGAAAATTCCATTGCATTGTTACGTTTTATGTCACGATTTCTTTCTTAAAAGCATTTTGAATGCTTCCTTGATGTGCATCTTAAAAGCAGATGGTCATAATCATATATTGCAACGTGCTGGTATTAAAAATTACTACATACCTACTACATACCTAATAGAAAATTCCTATAAACTTGAAACTGTAATGTAAAGGGTGTAAGCTAATCGCTTAAACTCTTACATTACAAAGATAAATATAATTTTATACATTAAAACTCTCCACAACATCGTTTTCAACCAGGACATCAGGCGAGTATGCGAAGCTGCAAAAATTATTTCACTACCTAAAAAGTATAAACAGGCAACATAGACTCATCTACGCTCCTTCTTGTGCTGCGAGCACAATTGCCATTGCTTCGTAATCTATACTATGTTCGAGTCAACAGCAGACACAAACATGCATGTTGTACGTATTAAAACAACTTTTGGTATACCACTCTTGTCAGTAATTTTTTGACTGGTGATTAGAAGACACTTGATGAACATTTTAAAGTTGAATGCTGGCAGTAAAGGAGAATGCCAAAAAATGTATGGGCCAAAAATCAAGAGTCGATTAAAATAATTCATGTGTTACAAATATGATATTCGATTTCACTAAAACAATCCCCAAGTTTTAAAAAAGTGCAAAGAAAACGATAGGGTTCTGGAAGTATTAGTTGGTATTTTCCTATACAAAAGCAAGATGGATAGATGGATGGATGTTTCCTTAACAGTATTGCATACTGTTAATGCAATACTGATAAACGCTTAAAACGAAACTTAACAGACTAATCGTATACGGTTGCATCTGTTGCCGGCTCGGTCAACTCGGACTGAGCCGGCTTCCCGAGAGTGATTTTGGTTTATTATTGAGACTGTCTCTTACTAGTATGCCAGTGGATATTTCTTATTATTTGCAGTTGTATTACATTTGTTCGTCAGCCGCCGAATTTTATATAACTTGTGGTGACTGAGGCCATAATAGAGATTTTAGATCAGAATATCGAGATTTTTACTTTTGCTACAAGATTTTATTAAAACAATGATCTAGACATTCACCATTTAAAGGCGAAAAGTAAAATACTCAGGGCACGTGCTCAGGCACGAGCGAGCGGTACAATCTTTTCCAAGTCACAGTTATGGGCAAGATTCGTCCAGCCGTCCCAGAGATGGCTGCATTATTCCATGTAAGATCGGCCTTGAGCTTAACAGAAAGTTGAAAGCTGTCCTGGCGTGAATTATCGCTTGACCTTATTTAAGACGCCCAGCTTTTTAGCTGCAGTTTGAGCCTTGGACTCGATAGTGGTGCCGAAATTGAGGTCTGAAGTCAACTCCATGCCAAGAAGCTCAAGACTGTCGGTAATAGGTACAGATGCACCCCGGAAAGTAGGAGTCAGGTTGAAGTGTTTCTAACTGCCTCAGTGGTCTAGTGGTACAACCACCGGTATCAGGCCCAGGGGTCCCTGGTTCGATTCCGGCGGGGGTACATATTGTATTTGGTTTGGTTGGTGGTAGGCCTTGTTGTAAGTCCGTCTGGCTAGCTACCGCTATCTCATTTACCAAAGATCAGGTACACAAAGTCTGAAAAATACTTGATTTGTAAAAAGGAGCAGGTGCAGATGGCATTCCATAAATTTTTGTAGCCAGGTGTGCTGATGTTTTGGCTTGCCCTCTGTCGCTCATATTTAATAAATTCTTGAGAACCGGTACGTTTCCATCTCTCTAGAAACTATCGTAAGTTTTGCCTCTGAATAAAGCTGGTCATAAAAGCCAAATAGACAATTATAGGCCTGTAGGTGACTCTACTTCATTCATAATTATTTATTATATATTTACTCATTCTAACTTATCAACACTTCAGTATCTATTTATTATATTCACATTATTTATTTACTTTCATACATCGCACGTTCTTATATCAGACGGGTGTTGTATTCAGCCGCTGAAACGCACAGCACACCGGCGGCCGCTCTGCGCGCGCACGTACGCAGGCGCGACGATGACGTGACCGTTGTCTTTGAGTTTTGACGTTTTCGGCCAAGCACACGCTTAGCATTGATTAATTTATTGAAATTAATAATTCGTTACTGTGTTATTTCCGATATTCCCTTGCTGCTGTTTTAACTTTAATCTGTGATTTTTACTGTAATCTCGTATTTCATTCTTCTCTCCTTCTGTACCTAATTCGTTTTCTGTTTGTGTAAATGGTAGTACTATGATAGTAGTAATAGATGACACGAAAAGTTTTGGCCTGCCAATACTAAGTTGATCGCGTGATCACTCTGATTTGTATGAAGAGTCAATTGTATATTTCGAACCATGTTTCTAGGAGAAAGTTGTTCACTAACAGATTCTGAGTCGAACTTACAAATTTGTGCACTGGTAAAAAAATCCTGTATAAAATTCTAGTTATTCTTAGTTACCGCCATCAAAACGCGAATGGTCAAAATATTTTGCTTCGGAGCGATAATGTGTTTTCGATTGTTTTATGCTTGTTTACTATATTCTACGTTGGTTTACACATATATATTCTTATTGCATTCATAATTCACAATAACTTAACCATAAATTATTTTTTTTCTCGTTCGAGCACAGAACCATAGTCCTCTCGTCTCAATGGAGTTGACGAGACTAACTTACTAACTTATGAAACAAAATATGGTCACCTCACGTCAGAGGAACTCTGCGCAGAATAAGAACATCGTTAGCGCCAAATCTTACTTTTTTTCAATTTACCTACTTCTAAAATATACATTATTTCGAAAACAATCCCGGTCCCGGTATCAATAATATATTTTTATACTATGTTAAAATATTGTTCCAGTTCTATGTATCAAATTGAAAAGATATTGATTCTACTCGAAAAATAGACTACCACAGAATCATGCAGACTATAGGGAACTTTGAGATTTACTATGGAGAAAATTTAATGATGTTATGTTTTTTCCACGACAACTCTATTTCAAATATGCTCTTATATCTATGATATTTTTTTCGAGCGTTATAATCTTTATTTTCTAGTGTAAATATTGAATCTGCAAATGGCAATTACCTTTCTACCCCCTCTTAAGATCTACCTTTCTGACATAATTTAACTCGAACTTGATAGTAACGCTTGGATTTAGATATTTGTAAACTTACAATAAGCCCTCAGTAATTCTTTGTGGGATCTTTCGTGCTTATATGCATTGGCCAGTCACGTTTGTTTTTTTAGCGACCTTTGTAGATGAATAGCTAGCACGTAGGTATTCGATGCCGCGCAATCCATTTTTTTATTTAACATGATCTAAGCAAGAGTTTTTTTTAATAAGTATGTATTCTGAACTTAACTGATATAAGGATACTGTCTAGAAATATATTATACGTGATGAAATGAAATGTGTGGCAAAGTTGAAACTTTATAAAAAGATTTTGTTGATTTTTAAATATTGATGCATCTATTCATTTAACGAACTTTGTCTTACTCCATTTAAAGATGGAAAAGAACGGAAAATACACTTTTCACATTATGATTTGTTTATTACAGTTGCCCCGGCCACTTCAAAGAAGATTGCAATGTCATATCCGAGTATCTATTCTACTTGGTCCTTGAGAATTCACAATGCCGACAGTATTTGACCGAGAAAGGTTTCCATAATGCGTACTCAAAAGGTGCTATACCCATAATAATGGGACCTCCTTCAGAAGATTGTGAGAAACTTTTACCTCCAAATTCTTATATACACGTGAACAATTACGAATCTCCGGAAGCTCTCGCAAAAGAAATTGAAACAATAGGCAGTAACGACAATGATATACTGTCCTATCACAAATGGCGTGATAATTTCCAAATTGTTAATGAGCATGGTTATTTTGGATCTAACTCATATCATTATTGCAGAGTATGCCAAGCATTAAATTACAACAGTAACACTAGAAAGTCATACAGCCTGCTGGACTTGGAATTGTTTTTAGACTCAAAGTTATTGTGCAAGGGTAAATGAATACTTGAGGTTTTTGTACTTATTTAAGAAGGAACTTTTGTATAATTGGCACAAGATTGTCTCAAGTAATGAAACTGAAATATTGACTACAAAATGTGAACATGATCAATATTATTTATTCAGTGTTGGTGGTAGGTAACAAGAATTTTTGGAGGTGAGAAACAACGTTTTAAGTTCGAGAAAAGCACGGGAAAATTGCGAAAATTGTTTTTTTCAATCAAGTCCTTACGATTTTCATTTTATTAATGTGACTTTTGTGCAATGTATTATATTTATCTATTTACTTATTTAAAGATAAGAAAGATACAGAGCGAACCTAAGTACTGATTTTTAAATGTTTTTTAGTTGTTATTTATCCTAACTTGGCCATTAAATCCGTGTAGATAATTATCTATTACTGTGTTTTGTATAAGTAAAATAATGTAACTAAATAATAAGTAAATAAAATTCCGTTCCGTCCGTTATCGTAATTTTTTTACCACTTGCCACCCCGTCAAGTTACCGGCAATGTACTACTGATCTTTACTTGACTAGGATAACACGGAGCAACACATTCTGGAATCAAATAATAAAAAAAATATGGATGAAGACATTGGTCTGGGGTGAATAATCACTTAAAATAAAAACAAACGGAAAGTCGACAGGGGATCAATTTTATTTCGTTGTCCTTGAGTGTGACCTCATCGCATACGCGCTGCATCATTATGTAGGTAGTGAAACTATTGTCTTTATGCACTGTAAACTGTACAATGTATGGGTATTGCCATGGACTTTCATACATAGTACTATCTCAGTAACCTTCACAAGTGCTTGTTATCACCACACAGATTGTTACAAAAGACTGATAAATGTAGGACATTGTTTGTATAGCTGTATTAGAAGTGTGTTTGTCGGTGTACAAAACATTTGTACAAAGTTCAATTACTTCATTTGGAATACTTCGGCTGATACGAATATTATGTTATTCCATTGCATTGTTATTAAGATGAAAGGAAGTCTGTTTAAATTAAGATGCAAGTTTGTTTTTATTGTTTTCGGTTGTAAAAGTGTTTAAGTCTAATAACTGAACTAATTCAATCAAGAGAGCTCCGAATTGTTTCAATGTTTTTATTTATGAGCATCAAATACTAATGAAAATCTAGCGTAAATAATTCGACGGCCCCTTAGAATAACGTCATATCTACGTGACAGTTGTCTGAGGAAAGCTGTTCAAAGTTCTGATTAAACATATTTCCGAAACGCGTAAACCTGGCGGTTTGATATTTTGGCGAAATTATTTTGAAACCTATTATGAACTATCAGTATAAGAAGTTTTTTCGTAATTGTTTTGGTTTAACTGCGGAATCATGCACACTTAGAACATTGTTAGCTTAAAAATCTCAGAAACTATAAGGCATAAAAAATATAGTAGATAGAGCGGTACATTCCTGTGAAAAAAATTAAAGATAACAATTTTCGTAATAAAATCACATATGACGTTGTTCTTCGGGACCGTCGACGTACAACTTGGAAGAATTCGGTCTTCTTCCAAGCTGGGGGTCAATTCTACAATTTTTTTGCCATAATCGTCTCTCAGTGGTGTTTCAATAGTAGTGTTTATTTACACTGTTGTAACAAGAACTGTGAAAAACAGCACTACCATTGAAACACCACTGGAATACCATTGTGACTAAGCATTAGCAGAATTGGGTATTAATTAACTCGTTAGGCGTTGCTTTATTTTATTACTTTATTTAGTACCCACTCGGAGGACCAACAAACAAAATGGTCACCTCATGCCACTATGATCTCTAACAGACTCTAATAGATGGCGCTGTTTAAAATGTCATATAAGAAACGTCAAGAACTGTCATACTGGTTTCTATAGAATTTGAGTATGAAAGAAGAGTTTCACCCGAGTTCTTTTCGTAACAATACGTGTCGTGAGACTCCATTTTTAACTCAATTCACCGTACAATTTCTATTTATACTTATATAAAAAATATTCACTCGACATTGGCAAAATGTGTAATAATTTATCGCTAAAAAGCTATTAATTAAGGAAAAAAAGAGAATAAAAGAATACTTTAAGGGAAATATTATTAATTATGTAAAAAAAAATGCCAATAGCTAAAAATAAAGAATTAGAGAAACGAGATATAATTTAAGTATAGGATGTATGTACGAGAGAAAAAAAGAACTAATGAAGAAACAAATTCAAAATATATTAATTTAAAATAGAGTGCTAAAACTCAATAAATAGAATGTTCAATTTCTTTGTTTTTAATTTATTTTGGCATGGAGATACTTTCTCGAAATTTATCTTGTTACCAATCTAGTAGGTTGAAATTTGACTGAATGAAATGAATTGAAATACAAATTTGAACACAACGAAATCTCTTAAATTACCTATTACTATAAGATATTTCCCTAAAGGTGAATCGGCAAATATGTTGTTTGTATTTCAATTTAGCAATTCGTGTTCTCGTTTCGTTTCCATATTTCAAGCTTCGCGAAGTAAGTTTGTTTGATTATCTCATTTCGAAAACTCGTCCATTCTCCGTAGACGTTTTATTCGTTTTAAGAAAATGAACTTATAAAATGTATGAAATAACATGCTGATTATTTTACTTTTTGTTGTTGTGTTAACTTTGTTTGTAAGTAGGTATTGTTATTTAATTTTCAACCAGCTCTAAAATCTATTTTCACAGTTCAATTAAAGCAATTAACAATAATCAGAAGATAACATTGATTTATTTGTTAAACATGACTAAATTATGGATAACAACTAACCTAAAACTATTTCGTAAAAATATGACTAGGTCTCCAATATCATTTATCTGTGCTAAATATACAAGCAACGTTTAATAAGAATTTTTAGGAATAAGACATGCCACTGGTCTTTGTGTACTACCCCCCACCCTCCATTCAGGGATTTGTGTAACCGATTAGTCATACTCCTGTTTGACTGTACAGTACGTCATGACGTATTTTTTGGACACATTTTCAATGTTGCTATTTTACTCGTTGATATTAAGTAGTGAGACCCGGGAGATGAGCTGTAACACAAATTGGCTTTTGTTGATTTCTGCAAATTTTCTATTCGATTACCTACCATCTATTATAGCAGGCGCGGATTATAATCTCAAAGCGTTTCGTAACACAAATTTCCCGAATATCCATTCGAATGTTGTTTCCGACACGGCGCGGCATCTTGCGATCAATTTCCTACTAAGAGGGCATTAAAACGCCATCCGTATAAACTTTTCACCAAGTTTCAAGTCATGCGTATTCGTTCGAGCGATTTGCAAAATTGCTCTCCCAAGTTTCGAGTTTCTTGCGGAATACCTGCCCAACTCAGTTTGTTGTATGAAAGAATAATGACCTCTATTTATGGTACCCCGAAACTTTTGAGGATGGTTAATGATTCAACTTTTCAGATTGTTTGCTAGTAAATTGGAGGAGGATGCGATGGTGCCGTGGAGTGGTTTGGTTTACAATTAAGACTTAGGTAATGTATGACAGGGTAGTTTAATTTTATCGATAATACATGAGATTAATTTTCAAAAAAACAGCACCCTCTCCGACAGCTTCAGGGCTGAGTTTGGCATGAAAGTACATTGCTGGTTTTTTTTATTTTTATAGATAATCGTTAGTTCTTATTACACCCTATGCCGAATTTGCCCACTGAAGATGCCAGAGATACAGAAATAAGGGGGTAACCAATATGTATGGGGACAGTGCTAAAGCATTAATTCATCAAACCCGAACCGGACACCGGTCTACAGAGAACAATAGAATAATTGTGTCTCATAATCCGGGGCCTCTCCTAATGCTGACAAGTAAATTAGAAAGGATCGTAATGTGTAGTGTAAGTTGAAAGAAGTGCCTTCCACAGGGTGGAAGACAAGTTTCCAAGTTCTTTTGTGCGACGAAAGGTCTTAGATTCGTTTGTGGTTGTAAAACTCCGGACGATTGTCGGCCGAAGTAAGGTTCCGGTGGTGTTTGCTGGTTAATACTAACTTGGAGTACAGGTGCGGTTCTGTTTCCCAAACAATGGCGCATTTGATGTCATGCCTTCTACTGATGCTGCAGTCCTAGTAGCTGATCTTTGGGCCGATACAATTTAGGTTTGCTGTCAACATGAAAAGAAGATGGATAATTATGTATTTTATTTTTTTGTTAGATGACTTCTTTGAACTTATTAGCAACTTATATCAACTTACCATCAACTTACTTTCAACTTACTATCAACTTATTTCCGAAAACCGCAAAGTAAGTAAAATAGCTAAAACCAATTCCGCAGTTGGTAACGGTTTTATTGACACTGAATATAACCTACAAATCCTGCAACGCGCCATAATAATTATGATGTGAAAATAAATTTTGTTTTTACTACCATTTACGAGTGTTGGTAATTTGTGGGCCAGATGTTTGTTTTACTTTACGGCTGCCGCAATAAAAAGTGGCTGTTACACACTTATTGTACGGAAACAAAAGCGGAACGGAACCAGCAATCGTAGACCTGCTGTATACCTAGTGCTTGTAACATTTTCCTTTTTATTTAATAAATAAATTATAAGTATTGGTCACCTGCTTTAGATTAGGTCCGAAAATTTATAACAATCGCGTATTTTAAGTCACAGCACATTACAACAAACAAACACTATCTACCAATGATATAAAAATACCGTATGTAGCAATAAAAGATCAGTTTAAGAAACAATTATAAAAATATAGGTACTGCACAAAGTCCACAGAAAATACGCTTCTATGTAAGCTTTGTGAAAACATCGTTGAACTATTTTCGTGCTTTTCTCATACTTTTGCAAAGTCAACACGCTTTAGCGTTACGTTACAAATTTATTCAAATATACATTTTCTACACGTGTCTCAAAAATGACGAAATTATCTTTGGGAACATAGTCATTTACGCGATGGGTTTCATAAACAAATGTAAAATCGAAAAATAAAACGCAATAAAACGCACTTTTCTAACCGGCGCGGGGCGCCGCTTAGAACATTGTAAGCTATCCGCACAAACTAATCAATTGCCTGATGGTTTTTTAAAAAAATGTTTGTCTGCCATGCCTGTGCCTGATTAACAGTTTGCCCACGTTTACCAACTTACTTTATTATTATAAAATGAAAATGCAAAATCGATGCTGAGAAGCCTTAGCTAAATTATAACGTAAACGTCCAGTAAAAGTCTTATGCCAATCTTGAGATCTACTAATTTTGGTCGTATACAAGACAGAATTACATCGCTATGGGCTCCAATGATTAGACCGTGTGTTATAGTTTCAAAGGGAAACGTCTTCAGCTTCTATTTCGGCAACAATGTAAGGAAAAGACGATGTTTGTTTTTTTTATACTCGAGTCGTTAGGATAATTGCGTAGGTCGAAAAAGCCATTTTACTTAATTAACAGCGGCGAAGCACAACCGTGAAGTTGCTATTGACGTTTAGGGGTAGCAAAAATTGGAAATGGTTTTTTCACCTCACACGCTCGGAAAAGAAGGTTTTGTCATTCAATTTTGAATTAATTATAATACTCCGTTTTGATTTAATTACATTATTTTAGTTCCTTAAATCATACAACAAAAACAATAAGTTTAAAAAAGGTTTTTTGATAGAAGCGTTTTATATTAAGGCTGGGTCAGATTTCACAAACTATGATTGGATTTCGGAACGTGACAATCATAAACCTTTATTTTTAAATTGTCTTTGTCTTGTATATCATACCTCATGTCAATGTCAACAATCCGAATTTTTATTGTTATTTTATTTATTCCTATTTCAAATAACTTTGAATTAACTACTCCCTTTTTATTTGTTTAGTTTTTAATATCATTAAAACAACAAGAATAAGGTTTAGATTAAACTTTTTGTTAATATTTTTTTTTACCAGAAGTTGACCGCGGAAACCACCTAGGAATTCCTCGCTGTTTTGAGGTGAAAAATTGTGTGTTGCACTCTGCAGAAAAGTTTATAGCGTCTCGTACCTTTGATACCCTCGCTACACTCAGGATTCAATATTTGAACCAGAGTCAGGATTTAATATTTGAACCAGAGTCAAGATTCAATATTTGAACCAGAACCAGTTTCAAAAGAGGTAACTCGCCGATTAATTCCAACTTTCCGGCCTTGCATAACAAATAAAAGTTTGTCCTTTTTAGACTTTTCTTTACTGCCGATTATTACAAATGAAAGTTTTCTCAATAGTTTTTCCCTTAGGTAGTTATTTTCCAACAATGCTAATGGGATGAGGTTTGTAACTTTTACCGAAATTATTTTGCAACTTTTAAAACAGGCGGCAATTTTCAATTCTGTGTAGGCAACCATATTTTATTTATTAATTTTATGTCATAAAAGCTGCAGACTGTGCATTATATACAGGGTGAAAAAAATCTATGGGCCCTGGAGGAGAACTACCATAAATCCTTTAGTTAGCCCATTTTATTGAAAGGAAACGTTCCTCTATTTTTTAAAAGAAACAAAACAAAACAAAGCATTCAAAGATTTTTTGTATTTTTTTCAAAAGAGCCTTGAATAAAAGTGCTTTATCCGTCCCATTGAGTTTATAAGTTGAGTTTTCATGTGTTTAGTTTAATTTTATTTAAGTACTATGTTTGTTAGAGAGAGTTGATCATTTTGATTGACCCTATCTATTGATGATAGATAAGTGCAGAATGTTATTTTTTACAGATTTTAGCTAGTTCGATTCCTGGGTGTGGGAAGCGTATTTTTTTAATGTTTCAATGCAGTTGTGTTATTTTAAAAAAATAAAGGAATGTTTCCTTTCTGTAAAATGAGCTAACAAAGGATTTAAGGAAGTTCCCCTCCAGGACCCATAGAGTTTTTCCACCCTGTATAACTTTGACATCTGCCAAGTCCTTTTTTAGAACATTTTCTAATCCTACTTTAAAGTAAAAGAAAGACAAAAGACGTACATAATCTGATCGATATCAGATGGCAGTACTAATAAAAACTCAACCCTGATTTCAATGGCAACCCCTGCTAGATAATATATCGCTGACCCATCCATTTTCAGCTTTTTAATCCCGTGATTTACGGGATGAACCGGGAACGATTTTTAAATACAATGTCTTTCATTTTGTATTTATCAGGCTTTTAATGGTGGAAAACAGATTTAATACATGCAACTTTTTGATAGAGATCGTAATTTTATTATTATTAATTAGTTATTGACGAGTTTTATTAGAAACTTCCGGAAATTATTACTATTAAATTAGCTCCGCAAAATGCAATCTAGACACGTTTCTGTATTAGGTAAATTTCAATAAGAATAATTGAAAGTGATCAATTGGATTGGTGTCTACAAACTTTTAAGCAAAATAGGATCGTTGTGTATTGCTCTAAAGGACATTATCGCTTCAGCAAAGATTATGTGAGAGGGACTACACAAGTAGATACTTAAAACCCACAAGAGGTAGACACACGGAGAAGCAGGAAAGAGCCAAAGGCTTTTTGTTCAAAGTAAATAATCAGCTTAGTGGCGGAAAGGTGAGCATGGAAGGTGTTAGTTTACAAGTTCGCACGAATTTCCTTCTAAACAGGCGAGTTTATCCTTTTTGACACTTTATTATAGAAACAAGCTTAAGTTATTCTGGGAAGGCAACATTAAGGCATTCCTTTTTGAATTTATGAGTGGGTATTTAATACATTTAATTTATATGTTAACCTGGGGGCATAACGCCATCTCTTAGCGCAATATTGTTTCAATCTTACCATGCTATAAGCTTACTTTAAGAGATTCGTAGTACGAAACGTAAGAACGTACGAACGTAGTACGCTTGCTTTTGACAGAAGATTTGTGATGACTTGCTGTTGACTTCGCCCAATCATAGCCTCCAAAATAGTGAATTCACAAATTATAGGCGGATAGCAATCTTGAAAGTAATAAATAAAACCATTGAAAAAGTAATTTGTAACTCAAATATCAGCTTTTCTGGAAGAAAACAAAATTATTAGCGACACCCAACACGGTTTACGTCTTTGCAGAAGTACAGCAACGGTGCTATCAAGTTTGCAGATGACGTTAATAATGAGTTATATGACCAAAAAAATATTCTTGCTGTTTTTATAGTCTTTAAAAAAGCTTTCGATACTCTAGGTCACGATAACTTATTGCAGTCCATGCAGGAATGTGGATTCAGGGGGCCGGTGAATGAATGGTTTAGGGAGTACTTGAGAGATAGAAGGCTGAAGGTGCGTGTCTGCGGGAAGCAAAGCAGGGAAGGAATAATTAAATTTGGTGTCCTGTTGGATATATTATATAACAGGTCCAAACACTGAGCCAGTCGGGACACCAAATTTCATTATTCCTTCCCTGCTTTCCTGCCTGCAGACACACACCTTCAGTATTATGCATGTAAACAGTATGTCAAACATTATAAAAAAAATGCAGGTCGTATATGTACGCTGACGATACTTGTATTGTATTATAGTGATATCACAAAGACAATATACAAAGAGTAGTGCAGGAAGACTTTGATAGTATAGTTCGCTGGGCTCACGATAACGGAATCATTATTAACACTAATAAAACAAAGTGTATGAGTATAGTCTCTCCATATATTAAAAATAAAAAAATCTATATCTGCACAAAAGGTCATAGTTATGACTGCTTGCATAGTAACAAAACTTACGGTAAGCGTGTTTATCTAAATCTGTATCGTCCTACAAATATTTGGGAATTAATATTGATAATCACTTTATCTGGAATCTACGTGTAAACATAGTTTGTAATGAGTTAAGATCAATATTTCGAAAATTCCAAAATCTGCAATATTCGGTTACCAAGAGCATTATGTGTATTCTCTATCATGCACTAGCAGATACGGTAGTGTCTTACGGGTTAAATATCTATGGTATTACATACATTTCCTGTACGTGAACAAAATTAAATCGTTGCAATTAAGGTTACTTAAACTTTTAATACCAAATAAAAAACGAAAGGAACTTAAAGGAAACTACGAAGCACTGTTTAACATATGTAAAATACTACCAGTAGAAGCAAAAGTAAAAATTGCTTTTTTGTGTGAGCAGTATAATAAAAACGAATTCAAACACGAAAGAAAGTATACATATGCAACCTAAGAAGACGCGGCTTGTTGTTCCAAAAATTAAAAACTGCTACGATATGCGAGAAAGGCGTTGGTTAATACCTACTCTAATAAATGAAATGCCATGTGGTCTTCTCAAAGACATGATAAGTAAATTACAGCTAAATACACTTAGGAAGCGTTACTTAACGCTGTGTCCATAAAAGACGAGAGGTGCCAACAGATAAAATAATTACATAGTATAATCTAACTTGTGCATTACATTGTTTAGTGTAACTGTTGTAAAGTAATGTCTAAATTTTGCCACAGATTATATAATCTTAAACCTAGTTTAAATAAAGTTATTGTAGTAGTTAGGTATGTGAGTAATATAGTACAGGTAATCGATAATGTTTATGTTTATGGCTGGGTGAGTGAGTGTTTTGTGTATATGTGTTATTAACAAAATATGCTACGACATTTGGTAAGTTAAATTACTAAATGACATATCATATCCCGGTAGTATATCTGTGTAATGGTGATGGTGAATAAGGGCATTTATGTTCTGTATGACTGTGTGCGTTAAATTAAATTGTGTTCATAAAATTGTGTTTGTATAGAAGTCTGAAGGTATGGTATTATTATATTACTGTTAGTTTACATAAACGGTTATTATGATAAACTGCATCCACGAGAGCTGCTGCCGACAAACTGTTACACAGTTGGGCAGATGTGAATTTATTAATTTGTGTACTTTTTAGGTGGAAAAAATATATCAAGTGTGTCAAAATGTGAAAAATTCAATAAAAACAAAACACTATCAAAACGTTCTTATGAATAGATGATGATAACGTAATAGATGATGGTAGGCCCGGAGGAATGCTTACGTGTACCTATGACATGAAGCCTGGATGATGACTCTTGACGGAATCGAATTTATATCGAATTCCAATCAACTTCGAAAATTAGTAACTATGTATGATTTTTGAATTTTTATACTACTTTTATACTTATGATAAATTTTGATTAGAAAAATATTGAAAAAAATCAACTCGGCGACAAGTGAATTCTCAGATGAGACTCGAAGCCACGACCTTTGGAAAATATGGTCCAATGCTCTTATTATAATCTATTAAAATTTATCATCAGTAATTATTACTGACTCGACGTTGATTTTGATTGGCGCTACAATGGATTTCCAGTGTACAAAATTTACTCTATTTACATTTTACAAATTGATATTCTTTATCTTTATTTAGAAAACCAACAGCTTTATCAATGCTTATATAATAACTTATGTAAATCTATAGTAAGCCAATAACAGGTTTCCCTTAAATAAACCAATAATTTTGTGACAAACGACTTTTGGTGATGTAAACCATAAGCAAACTTATTCTTACAAAATTGCGCAAAAAATATATTTATATTTATGAAAATAGCTGAACATGGTAGCCCGAGAGCAACATGTACAAATGTGAATGTTACTGTTGTATTTATGTTTTTATGTAAGTTACAATGAACCAGCAGTAACATTTATATTATAGTCTTATTATCGTTAAAAGGTCTCTCGTCGTAAGGTTTGTGAAGTGATAGACGCAAGTAGTTGTAACAGCCCAAACTAAATAAATGATATTGTGTTTAAATATTACTAGTGACTAAATAAACAAAAAAAAAACAATTAAAATATAATGGTATATATATATATTTACTTTTGTAGCCTATCGAAAAATCAGGTACTTTCTTTGATATGTTGATTAGAAGTATAATTACTGACTTTTGACGTCGCATTGACTCGATTTTGGTATAAAAACTCGATTTCACCAAAAAAAGTTTACCTAAGCCCCCTGATTCTTTCTCCGAATTGTATTTTACTTTTTATCTTTCACTTTTTCACCACCGCCTATAATAAAATTTTCGACCATTCTCAGATTTTCGACAGAGCTCAGCCCAGTTCTAGACATACGAATCTGCATTGCAAATTGTCTGCATCATTGGTGACATGCTCTGTAGTTTCGACGCAGATGGACCATGTCCTGACTAAAATGAAAGTTACGCTGTTTTATTTTTCAGGTCACGTGTAGATGTCTGCCGTGGGCAGAAGGGATTATGTACTAAGTAGTGTGTATGCTAATCTGTGGTACTGACGTTCTATAATTGTATCGATGGTGTAATCTGTGTCGCTCTCTTCTCCAATGACCGCCACCAACGTGGCTAGCTTTATATCCTGTCCAATCTTGTTGGCCACAAAATACATTTCCAATCGTTCGCAGTACACCGTCCAGTTTCCACTTTTCACATCGAATTCTTGAATTTGACCCACCGTCATATTGATGTAAAAAGATTTTTAATCCCGCTCGTCGCCACTGATAAATAAAAGACGTGCGTTCCATTTGACGTTTATTAGAGAAGAGAGCGACACAGATACTAAGCTAAACAAATACTACAAGTTTCTTCTTTGATTCTCGTGTACTTCATGGATTCAACAACTTTTTTTTACGATTGCAACGCGTTTATATATTTGCCGCATATTGAGATTATAGTAATTGGTGTCATTTCCAATTTTTACCGACTTCAACAAAAAGGAGGGAGGTACTCAATTCAACGCGTTTTTTTTTTATTTATTTTTTTATTGTCTGATGTATGTATACCGATTACTCCGGTGTTGGTGATCCGATTTTAATAATTGTTTTTTTGTTCGATCGGGTACACTGTCAATTTGGTCCCATATAAGTCTCATTGAGATCCGATGATAATCTTCGGAGATATGGGGCCTAATGTCATGGAAGTCATGAAACAATTATATCATCCAGGTAATTGTTAGATTCAGAGGCACATGATGTAACTAAAAAATCTGAAATAAAAACATTTTATACAAAAAAAATCAAGCCGACTTCAAAAAGTAAAAAATAAAACTTTTGGAGTCGGTGCTAGCTAGCTAAGGCCAAAAAAATATAGTTAATAGGAGTGCAATGTAGAATGCCCTGGCTGGCACCGACTCCAAAGGTTTTATTTTTTACTTTTTGAAGTCGGCTTGATTTTTTTTTTAAATTGTTTTTTATATTTTCAGAAGTAGGTACCCGTTTACAAGTTTAATTATTGTTTTGTGATAATTGGGTTTATGTTTATTCAGCTTAATCCAATGGCTTATATAGATGTGGTATCCCCACAGAAATTACAAAACTGAAATGCTCATAGAACGGGTGTTTGTAAACTCGTTACCTTTTCAAAAGTTCCATACATTGAAAGTAAATGTGCCACTACTACGGAATTTATATGTAAATTCGTCACCGGTCACAACTTTATTTTTAAAATGCTACCATTGGCGAGTTTACACATTATTTCTTGCCGTTTTTCTCATGACGAATTAACTTTGATGGCGAGTTTACAATAACCCCATAAAACATTCGGTGGAATTACTTAAATATCACCTTTAATTAGTCTTCTTTATTTTGAAGAGAAAAGTACTAGCCAAAAGCTGTACATCAGTTTTCGTTCGGGTTGTTCTAACTCTCATTAAGTAAGTAGTTACCCGGAAGTGCTTTCAAGTTCTTCGTTCTTAACAATCGTTACCACTTACCAACTGAAGGCTCTTAAAAAATAAAGAAAATATCTAGGTTTTTCTGTACTTTTTCCCGACTCGACCGTAAAATGTATTAGCTCTAAAGCAAATTATTCTTTTCCTCCATTAAAATAGCTTGAACAACAAAGACTGGAGTTATTTTCAGTGAAATCTGTTGAAGCGAACTTTTATATAATTAAAACTGGGGATTTGAAAACTCCACCACTGCTGCAGACGCGAATAATTCATAAGAAGGTTAATTAAATTCGTTCTTCCGGCGGTCGGAACTACGTTATAAAATCGAATAACGGCCATTAATCTAATTTATACCACACGTTGCCGCACTACAAGCAGAATACAGCATTCTGTAGTAAGTACTTACCACGTTTCATCGCATAAAATACTTGCATAAACGATTTTTATTTTATCATTTGAAAGCTTTTGAAAATTCAATTTACAGTTCTGTCTCGAGACCTATATACAATTATACACTGGCCCCCAAAACTCCGTAATCAGTATTAAAACTGTGGTGGATTTAAATAGGATTTATATTGACTTCAGGTACTTGCAATTAAGTACGTAATTTCCCATCCTTTAATTAAATCCCTTTCCTTGATATGCACACTAAATATTGCTATCCCGCTCGCACCTACGTTAGAAAGTGAGTGAAATGTCGTACAACAAGAATGAACGACTGGACGACATATTTTTGTTTCCCTTCGAATCTCACCGCGATTCGATCCACATGCGGTAATCGATAAAATTGATAATAAACGTATCCACATCGCTAGTGAACTGTAAAATAACGTGTCTAGTGTGTTAGATAACTGATTGTGTACCTACAAGTAAACATCTTGGTGTTTTCTCCGAATAAACAAGCAATTGTGCTAACCACCCCGACGCCGCCGGCTTCCAAAGACCGTCGGGCTGAGCTGATCCAGAGATCTGAGACGTTACAATCATCAGCAAATCAAGTAAGTGTGCATGTCGTCTCCACCTGAACGAGCTGTGATTGTGTCCTTTGTTTCTCATCCTCTTGCAGCTCAGTATTCCCGCCCTATGTTACTTCTACGTGTTTACAAGTACATGAAATAATACTTTGTTTCCATGATAAAAACCGCCCCATACAGTTCACTTGAAATCTAGAAAATACCAATATTTTGAAAACTTTGATGATATATTTTGAAATAGAAAGAACTAAAAAGAGTATTTACCTACTTAGAGCTTCAAAGAATGTTATATAAGGTATTTTATTTGTAAACTCATAAGTACTTTATTAATTTAGGAGAAATTGCAATTTTAAAATCGTGGTACACTGTAAAATAAAAACATTCCTGGGTCTAAATCATCCCAGGCATAGCTGATGTTGGTGGCGGCACCACGCTTAGGTAATTACATGAAATATTTGTACATAAAATGTGATTTGTAAACACCAATATTTAAAAGTTGTTTTTTCTAATTCAACTATTGATGATTATATATATGATATTTGTAAACAATGATTTTGATTTGCTATTTCCAGATCGATCATAATATACTCTAACGAGACATGAAATAAGAAAGTGCGGCCGCTAAGAGATAGTACATCCCTCAGGTCATGCCATTCTTGATAGGTATCTTAATAAAATTGCATACAATCACACCAATTATTTAGCCCACGTTAAGTTTCATGAAGAACTTGTATCTTGGATACTAGATAACGGTTAAACATTCTAATGCTATTCTTATACCTATTCAATGCTATTTTTATACTTATTTTTTTCTTTAAAGTAGGTATAAAAATATCATTAAAATTGCAAAAATTAAAAAATCATAAGTTATTGGCTGTTGCATCTTAATCGATCGTTAAACATCTGAAAATATATTTCTTTCGAATGCAAGGATATTCTTAGCATTGCTGTGACAACGCTGGCCTACAGCGTATTAAAAATATAAAAGTACATTTTGGAGAATATCGACGTTGCTCCGCAAGTCTCGGTAGCTCAGTGGTCAGAACATTGGACCGGATTTCCAAAGGTCGTGGGTTCGAGTTCCATCTGAGAATTCACTTATAATATTGTTCTATTTAAAATTTATCATAAATATACTTTTATACTTTTATGTAAATACATACATAATATACTAATTAAACACCCAGACTAATACAAACAGACATGTTCATGCACACAAATATTTGTCTTGTCCGGGTATCAAATCCGGGACCTCTGGCGCAGAAGGCGAGTTTAGTACCTCTAGGTACTTTTGTAGGAATATGAAATTGACCGACTGACTGTCTGAAACGCAATTTTACTTTTTGAAGTCGGTTAATTTATCATTTTTATTAAAAGTTTTTGAATATTCTACTTTTCTAAGATCTTGGAATCAGCAACACATTTCTTACCTGCAATTTAGTGATGAAGTCAGTGTTTCTTGCAAGTTAGTAAAAAGGAAACGATATTAGCAAGAAAATGTTACGAACAAACATAGAGTAGGAATTGTTAAGTTAAACATTGAACAATAAAAAACTAAAACAACTTAGTGCAGCCACATTGATTCCTTCTCTTCTACTCGAAAATAAGTGGATAAATATATTTTTTAGTTTTCGTTTAAAACTAAAAAATATATTTATCCACTTATTTACTTTTATTTCCTACTTTTGGTAGGACATGTCCAGAAACAGGACCAAACAACTGAAGATGATTATTTGTAAATCTGGGCATAAGTTTATTATACCTGTGCCTATTTTTTTTAACCTCTACCTTTCACTGCATGTGCCATTTTTATGTGATAAATATTAAACAAGAAAATATAATAGAAAAAAGCAACTTGTCTCGACACTCTCCATCAAGAGAATCAAAACTCATAGGGTACTTCCCGTTTCCGTTACCTAAAGGTATAAAATCTGCCAATTAATATTGTAAATATTGAAAATTGAAACGGGTATTAAACGCGTAGAAATGTGATAGGTATTTCACCTACCTAATTTTCCCGATATTTCGGCCAAGTTACATCGGCCGTGGTCACGGGCTGAAACGTCGGGAAAATTAGGTAGGTGAAATACCTATCACGTTTCTACGCGTTTAATACCCGTTTCAATTTTCAATATTTATAATGCAACGCGAAAGTTTAAAAGTGTATTTAATATTGTCTTTTAATACAAGTACAGAAATCCCGTCAGGGCGAAATGAGACAAGTTGCTTTTTTCTAGTATATTTTCCTGTTTAATATTTATCACATAATCGAGTAATTTCCTGGTTGACCAGTAGTTTTTTTTCAGGGAGCGCTGGCGCTGTTACAAAAGGTAGGTAATAATTGAACATTACCTGGGACATATTTTATTTCAATAATAAATTATTTCTTCAACCATATTTCTTGTTTTCAGAATGCAGATTAACTACTTACTAAAACACACTGCGTTTTACTAAGTTTTCATTTTTAATAATTAAAATTAGGAATCCGTCTCTCAGATTTCCAAGCCAATTTCTATATGAAATATTTAAATTGTAAACGCCGGAAGTTCCAAACTTTTGATTACTTAGTGTAGATTATGCTTCCAAACTGCAATTGCAATTAATTAATTTGATTGTTGACGATAGATAAATAGTATCTGTAATCAGACACTGCGTTATCCCCATTGACTACTTATTCATCCAACGCTATGGCAGCAATGTAGATAAGCGTTCGATATGTTCGTTCGATAGTTTTTAATAATCATATGTTAAAATCTGTATTTTCAGTTTATAAAAAGAAATCATAGCATTGGTGAATGTGATTCATAAAAAAAACTGGGCAAGTGCGAGTCGGACTCGCCCACTGAGGGTTCTGCACATTTTTCCCCGAAATTCAGTTTCCAAGACTATATTTTTTATGATTAATTTCAAATGTAAAGTTTTCGTTTTTTCCGTTCTTGTATTAAAAGACAATATTAATTGGCAAATTTTATACTTTTAGGTCAACGGGAAGTACCCTATGAGTTTTGATTCCCTTGATGGAGTGTCGAAGTATACGTTTTTGGGGCAAAAAATTCTAAATTAACGTTTTTTAAAATTAATTTAGAATTTTACAACAAAGTGATCCTATAAGATTTCTGTTATTCTTTTGAGGTACGGAAAACTAAAAACTAAGACACATTGAGGAAGACTAGAAAGCCATTCATTCTGAATAATTTAATTAAAACTAAACGAGCATCACAACACATTTCTCCTCACACACTAGGAGATAAATCTGGTGGTTCGACGTTCCAAGAATATTAAGTCCACGAGGTATTTTCTCTAATTAATTTTCCACACTCTGGGCGCCAGGCCAGTGTCATAGATACCGGAGGGAAAGCTAAAAAGAAAAGCCCTTTAATCTTCGTGATGTGTTTCACATTCCCGTCATTATACATTTTGCGCTTGCGAAGGTGGCAATCGCAGATCTTATTTGGATATTTAGTTTCCTTATGTGAGAGACGTGATTAAATAAAAATAATTAACTTATGGCTAATCCTTCTAGAATGGAATATGAATCACATAAGTAGACCATGTTTAAATATTAACAGCGTTGTTTGTTTTATACTACAATGAATGTATTTGAATTTTATTTATGTAAATTCAGAAGAGCGCAAGGGACTGATGTAGGTACCTTCTGCACGCGTAGCATGACGACGTCGAGAAAAGCTATATCTACTCCCAAATGTCATTTGAGTCGGGTTGAGAGTGAGATTCGCGAGGCATGAGCACGACGTACTCGAGAAACAATTGCGGTCTCAAGGTAACGTCAGGAGCCGACAATAATCTTTTGCTGCGAGCACGACGGCCATTTATAATCTTCACTTGACATATAATATGTCAGTTGAGTCCCAGATATTGTCTACTACCCACTGAGTAGTCGAGAAAGAAAACAAGTTGATTAATTGTTTGCTTTGTTCATGAAATACGAATTCCATCACTAGAATTATTAAGATAGGATCTTTCTCAACCTCTTCCACTCCTTTGCATGGAAAAGACCATAAATAAACTTACTGTAAAACTTGTTTAGCAATACGAATTTCACGCAAAAAACGTGAACATAACTTAACACATTCGACGACGTTTGGCGCAGAGGTACTAACCCCGCCTTCTGCGCCAGAGGTACCGGGTTCGATCCCCGGACAAGACAAATATTTG
Organism: Chrysoteuchia culmella; assembly: GCA_910589605.1. Lineage (NCBI taxonomy): Eukaryota > Metazoa > Arthropoda > Insecta > Lepidoptera > Crambidae > Chrysoteuchia > Chrysoteuchia culmella. The sequence goes on along the minus strand of OU342650.1, from coordinate 11,450,770 downwards.
TGTGCATGAACATGTCTATTTGTCTTGGTCTGGGTGTTTAATATGTATATTAAGTATGTATTTACAAAAAAAAAAAAGTATATATGTATGTTTATCCGTTATCTAGTATCCATAACACAAGTTCTTCATGAAACTTAACGTTACGACTTTATAATTGGTGTGATTGTATGCGGATATTTATTTATTAATTATTTATTTTTATTGGGCAAAATTCTATGCCATCCTTATAATAATAATTCTAAGACCCAGTGGGTCAAACGGTAAGTTTATTAGGTAACTAGCGGCACCGCAGCCCACGGTATCACCCGCGTGGTACCCGTTCCCGTGGGAATATCGGGATACAAGGTATCCTATGTTTTTTTAATCTACTACGTGCTAAATTTTATCCAAATCCGTTCAGTAGTTTTTGCGTGATAGAGTAACAAATCAACAAACAAACTGACATACTTTCGCATTTATAATATTCGTAAGATTAACTCTGGACTTCTAAAAACTTTGGAAAAAATCTTATTTTTTCAGATATGTTTATGCTTAGATAGGTATACCATAAAATTTATGTAAAAACAGGAATTTGATCAAATCTCTAAGAAATTTGATGAAGTTACTACTAAAATCACAACTTCATTCCCCTAATAGAAATCAGTGATTTGATCAAAAATCTAAACCGTTACAGTGAAATTAAATAGATAAGTTGTAACTTGCAAATCTTTTTCCCACCCCTGCCCGGCTGCTGAGACAATTTATTTAACCTAAAACAATATTTTTCATTTAATTATTTGAGTAAGATTGTACTTATATTTGTTTCCTGTGATTATAGACAATATAATAAAGTAGATACTTAAGTAATAGCATTTTATGAATAGGTATTGTTGTAGATTATAATGATAAAAAAATATATTATAATAATGAACTTTTTACATCGCTTAACTATAATTCTAAAGAGTATCTACAAATACTACTTTAACTTTGTTTCAGACACCAAATTAATATTACATAAAATAAATTATGATTTCGCAGTTTTTGTTTCATAATTTCGCTGAAATGGTTTAGAGATTTTATGAAATTACTGGTAAATGACCCCATGGAGTTGTGATTTTATTATCTTCCACCATTACACCAAATCGTTTATAGATTTAATCCAATTCCTGTTTTTATCATTTCCCTGCGACATAGATGCAGAAAACTAATCAACTTGTTCATCACAATTATCTTAATATGGTTTGATAATAAATGATCTACATATAAGTACCTAATGAGATAGATTAGGTATTTCCCTGTGCAAGAAGGGGAGTAAATGTAGGTCCCTACACTCAATTAAATTTAAATCCTAAGCCACTATGAAATTGAAAATATGAAAAGGTGGTGGTTTTTTATTATACTACTGACCCTACTGTAAAGTAGTTTTGAACTAAATAACATGACAACTTTTTATAATTTTACTGTTTAATTAGGTATTAAGTTTGCATTTTCAGAGTTTTCATACAAGTAGAAGGTTATTATGGTTATTATAGTTGATAACAGTTTCTTCTTCTTAGACTGCTTGTTGCAATATTACGTGTGCTTCATAAATCTTTGCAGACTGCTGAGCTGTGCAGTCTCTTCCATAGGAAAAAGAATAGATGAAATAGCTTTCTAGCAGAATAAAATGCTAAAATATAATGAGAAAACACTTGAGTGAGATACGAATCTATAGTTCATGTATTGGAATAAACAAGATACACAATTCTCTTTATTGTCCGCCAACTACACATCCAAATCTGCCCAATATCATTCCTTTTCTTGTTTATATATATTTTTTCGTATATAAAAGATAGTTTTTACGTTGTCAATTCACAAAAAACAAAACAACAAATATGTCATGTCAATATCAACTTTTTTTTTCTTTATCGCCTTGGTTAAATCACAGATTAAAATATAGCCAAACATGACAGCAACAAGTCATCCATTGCGTAGAATGTATGATATTTTTTTATCGGCAAATTACCGGTTCGGTGTTACTATATTTAAATAATAATCGGTATTTAAAAATGGCAATTATTTCACTCTCGCTGTAGAAAAGGCTTTCTCTACCCTATAAAACGAGTCCCGCTGTCAAACTGTGCTCGCTAAATCGACACGGGACTTGGACAAGACAGCGGTTGTCCAGCTACTCCCAAGTCGAGTCCCGTGCGCTCATGCTACGCGTGCTGGAGCTGGGCAGCATAGAATTATTAATATTTGGTGACCTATTCCACATAAAATGAAATTTCAGGCTGGACGCGTTAACATGAATTTGCCACGCGTTTCTTTTGGTTTTACATTATTTGGGTTATTAAATGATACTTTATCAACTCCCTATATAAAGGTTTTAATTGATCAATGAATAGAACAATCGCCGATGAAGGTACTCGTACCTATTTACATTCCGATCGGAATAAGTTACTAATGCGCTTAACAATCGATAGGGGCAATAGCAGTCCCTAAGCTCTGCCCTCAATTTAAATGACTGGTCCTAATTACAAAATTGAACAGTCCACCGAAACCTTGGCAATTAAGTAATTAGACGCTTTCTAAAACGTACGAATGTTATATAACCATAAAATCTTTTAAAAAGGCTTTCGGTATGCTTAATTAATAATAACGTTTACCAAACAAAATAAAATAAAATATGTAGCATTAAATAATTTATTGAATATTCATTAGTTTCAATTAACAAATAAAATACACACATCAACACTGACTAGGGATATTATATTACATTCTTCAGAACTCAAAAACTGTTTACATTACAGAAAAGGTCGTATGGGGGAAAACCCTCATGAGTACCATCATTATTAATTTAACAAAAAATACAAAAATTGTAATACAAAATAATGCATGATAATTTGAATATAACTTTCGCAAAAGTTAGTTTTTCTTATAACTAACCGGCGCTTTTTCTGAAATTTAAAGGCGTTTCAACATTTTTCTTGTATTAATTGAAAGATTGTTTTATTTTTTCTCATGCCACGTCGACATTTAGCCAGTTAAGAACATCAAAAAAGAGTACCGTTGACAACTGCTGGTCACTCCATGCCAAAAGTTCTCGAATCTATAATAGTCTTCATCCACGATTGCCACGATGCAAAGCTAAAACTAAGTGGTATGCAAGAGTGAAGACCGACTTCATGTTTTCTTCTCTTCTCCTCCCAGTTTGGTCACTCACTAACAATAATTGTTGGTCGGATGAGTCTTTGAACCATTGCCATAGCCATTATATTGAGTTGTCTCCTGGTGATATTTCGTAGAAAACGGTCATGTTCAAGACTGGCAAAGCGTTCAAGCTTTCAACATGCCTGCAGCTCTAATTTGTTCTTAACTGGTTAAATTTCGATATGGCATCATGAAACAACAAAACAAACTTTCAATTAAAATTAAAAAAATGTTGAAACGCCTTTAATTTAAAAAAATAACGCTAGTATGTTTATATATGTATATATATTTTTTTATTCTAAAGACGCAACCCAAGAGGGTTTTTTCCCCCATACAAACTTTTTCTGTAATGTAGATAGTTTTTGAGTTATGAAGAATTTAATATAATATCCCTAGACAGTGTTAGCAAAAGTAAATAAAAGCAGACTTATGCATGACAAAATCAATTTCAAAACAAAACAATACACTTTATTGATTGATAACGTAACCTATTCTGGTTCTTGAAAACTAAAAGGTACTTTCGTTGTGAAACGTAACCCAATACCGAAATCTCGTAGCTTTAAGATATCAATATTAATTCACCACGCCAAGAGGAAATGGGTTAAGTACAGAAATTTATGACCTATAAAATGGAAGCACCGCTTACCTTTATAGGCGAAAATATAAAAATAGCAATAGGTAACAGCCCAATGGGGTTATAAATTGCATCAGTTTCGACTAATACAGTCACACGAAGTTGCGGCGTTTTGCGGATATCGACATGGAAATTTATGGCACTAATGTGGTGGGGTTAATGTAAGTTAAATGTTCAGAATGTGTAGTGCACATCGGCTGTGTTAAAGTAGACTTTATTTTGCATGGAATTGGTGGCTCTACATCTACCTAGCTAGATGGTAGCAACCTGTCTTCCAACTTGAACTTTGGTGAGTACATCGACCCCATTGCGAAGCGTGCTGCAAAAAAACTGGGCGTCCTCTTTAAGACTAGACGATACTTCCCTCCGAATCAGCTGCTACTTTTATACAAAGCGCAGATTTGGCCGTCTATGGAGTACTGCTGTCACCTGTGGGATGTTTCTGCTAAGTATCAGCTAGAGCTTCTGGAATCGATTGACAACCGTGCCAGGAAAGTTATTAGGAACTCAGCATTTGCCGCGGCGGAATTTCAGAGCCTCAGGTACCGTCGCAAGTTGCATGTTTATCGGTCTTATAGGATATACTTTGAAGAGTGGGCAGAGAACTGCACGACCTTGTTCCTCCAGCCCCTTTCCACCATCGGGGTACCAGGTTAGCTTACCACTCGTACGTCGTTGACATCCATACGGTCCGTACCAAGCGTACACATTTCTTATGCGAACCGCTAAATAATGGAATGCGCTGCCATGTGTTCCTGATTCCTACAACATTGGCCTCTTCAAAGCGAGAGTGAATAGGCATTTCCTGGGCAAGCGTGCAACACTTTAGACCACATCATGTTTATTAAGCACGACAGGTGGTCAAACTACCCAGTTATTATTATATAAAAAAAAGCTACTACATCCTCATCATAGCCATTCTAATACCTAATGGTAGGCGCGGGCCCATTGGCCTATCATCATCTATTAGAAGCTTTCGTTGTATAAAAAAAACGGGCCATGTGGGCCCAAAGCGAACTGATTTGTTTATTACCTATTTATTGAGCTCAATTGATTCAGGTAACATTTTCAAAAGCTTATTATTTAAATTGCACTGTTCTCCGCATAAAACAAACCATTTTTTAAAACACTTGTCGAATCGACTGAGCCAAAATTTTGGACATTTAATTATCAATATGAATGATGGAGGTGGAAGGTGGCAATAGGAACCCTGTAATAAAACAACTCGACGAGTTTGGGTTCGTTTGATTCGTCTTGACAAAATAATAAATGTTTAGCATTAATTTATTTCTGATGCAGGTTACACCCAACAAAACTATTTTTTTTTGCTAAAAGTGCATGTGGAAATTACTTCCATTTGATTCATGCAATTAAAGTGTCTAAAATCTTTCGTAATTTTATTCACTATTGTGATACTAAAATAATATCATTTTAATTATCCCCAGTAATTGAGGTTAATTGAACCGCACTAGTAATGTTTCCGAGGAAAATGTTTGGGTGCATTAGTTGTAGCAGCTTGGAAGCACACTAAAAACATTTAATTTGCCATTGTTGATAAACAGTTGAAGTTTTAAAAGCAAAATGCTGTTCCTTATTGAAATGCCCAGAAGAGCTAGCTCTAAAAAACATCAGTAGATGAACTATATTTGATTTATATAACTTATTTTTTTTATTATATTTAGGCAATCTCTGCCAAGATGCCAAATCAAAGCCATTATTTTAGACACTGTACAATCGGGGAACTTCCCAGTTGATCAGTAGATTTTATTTGGGAAACGTTTTCTCGCAAAGTACAAAGGTTAAATAATAAGGTTAAGGAATAATATATCAAATCAATTCAATTATTTTATTGTTTAAAATTATTTTTTATAACTCATCTGTACTTTTCTATTATTATATTATTTTATGTTAATTTATTTTAAAAAATACTTACTATTAATGTTGATAGCCTATTTTATAAATGCATGCGGTGGCGACCTGTAATTAAAATAGCACTTAAGTATTTTTTGTGAATGTATTATAAATAAATATAAATAAATAAATATTATTCAAATGAAATACCGTTTAGTATTCTATTCTTTGTGATATACACGTTTTCTATATATCTATTACCTTTTAAATAAGGCTCCCTAAAAAAACCCTACTGGTCAACCGGGAAGTTCCCCGATTTGACCTACCTCCATACAATAATTTTAGTCTCTATTTCAAAATACATCAATTTTAGTTCAATTGTTTTAATGAATTGGTTCTTTTGCAAGTTCTTTATTTGCTTTCAAGTAAATTTTTATTCATCTTCCTATTCCAATTTCTTTTGATCTAAATAAATGCATTACTCAACTTAACAAGCGCATCTCAAAATGAAATCTCTCATTTTAATTTACTGAGCATTCGATTCTCGTCGAAGAATGGATCGAGTCACAAAGAAATCTTTGCAAATCAGCGATTTGGATAATTGACAAAGCGTGGTAAAACTCTTAGGGATAGGCTTTAATTTTTACGACTTCGGTATTCATTTTGAGGATTTCTATTGGAATTGAATTCGTGTGCTGAAATTTGGCTTAGTATGTTGCTTAGTAAAATGCTTAGTAAATTGATATTTTACTAAATGTGACTTTATCATTGGTTCGGTTTTGTAGTGTATAAAATATATTGGGATGGACGTTGCGTATAGATGTGAAATTCAATACCTAAGTGATTACTTTGCATAAGTTCCTTTTTCTTCTTGTTTCCATGGTACAATTGTAGGTATTTAATTTTAAGTATTGTTTACCTAGCTAATTTCGTTAATATATGTGAATGTAGACATAATTGTACACATAATTATTAATTACATGTAGATGAGTATTGAACACATAATTATTTAGCCTATTTATTGAGCCGTTATTAGATGCGAATTAGGTACTAATGATAAAAACGCTAAAAGAATTTTCGTAATTAAAGTAGCCTATATGTTTACTTTAAAGCCGTATCCCATTTTATCTACACATATCGACCTATCTCCTATCTCTTTCGAAAGGACCGTATTGCTATTGAACTTTTACATTTGGGACAATAAATCTTTCAGTGGGCACAGAAAGTTTAGGGATATCTGATAGGGTTCTGTGTAAATTGTATGTAGATGTCCTTAACGATAAAGTTTTAGAAACATTTCGATGATAACCGTAAACCTGAGAAATCTAGACGTTATTGTATTTTTACGGTTTGTTGTTAGCAATTTGTCGAAGTAAGAGGTTTTCTTCAAGTCGATAATAGCGATCGATTCTAGACAAATATTTTCCTGTTACAAAAATATGCTTTCCTCGATTCAATAGTTTATGTCAAATGGCATTAAAGACAACAACTGTAAAGATTCAGCAACATTCAGCAACTGTAAAGATCAACGGAACTATTTCATGTTTGTGTCATGTTTGTATTTTTCCAAGGTTGAGGTTTTGAGTGGGTCTCAAATCTTTTTAAACTCAACATTCAATGTCATGTCTTTATACGTACATCTTATGTTTTGGCGCGCACTGTTCATTGAAATAAAACAACTTTTACGGATATCAAACGCGCTATATTTCCACGAACTAAGTTGTAATTGTCCGTATTTTTAGGTTTTTTAGGGGTTTTTTGATTTTCCCGACGTTTCGGCACCTTTACAGCTGCCGTGGTCACGGGATGACGGCAGCTGTAAAGGTGCCGAAACGTCGGGAAAGGTGCCGAAAAGTTGTTTTATTTCAGTCATGTCTTTATTCTTGAAATCTATCTATTGACAACGACGAAAGTTTTAATTCGTACTTAAAAATTAAATCAAAGTGATGATAATCAACCATCATATCTGATATTGATCAGCCATATTCAGTGTTGGGATACAAGCAGGGGCGTGCATTCCATATAGGCAATTAGGCAGTGCCTACCTCATTCAAAATATAAATAAATATACAATAAGTGTTAAAGTTATTTTATTTTAGTTTAAACTTCTATTCAACACTCACCCACTAAGATATTCCCTACGCTAAATACTGAATACCTACCGATATGCAGTCTCGAAATTGCCTACTCGAAACAAGCAGCGTTTCATACAAGAATACAACATATTTCGAAAAAGTATTGCTCAAGTATAAACCGCCCATGGCAAGAAGGACGCTGTTTGTACGTGTAACGTTCTAGCTTAAACTTCCGAAATATATCAGTATAAAGTAAGCATGCCTACCTGACGAATGAATTTGGTCGCGAATTATTTTGTTGAGGAGTTATTTTAAAACTATCATATTTCCTAAGATATTCATTAAAATTTAATGATGTAAAGGACAATTTTGTTCAAAATTAAATACTTGTGATGATTAACGTATTTATTTAGATAAGGATTAATATCATGTTAATGAAAACAGCTTCTCAAATAATACATTAGTTTAGAACAAATTGTATTATCTGAAAAATGGTTATAGTGAGTTAACCATAAAACATAGACATATGCTGTCGCGGACTTTTTTTGAGAACTTTTGATGGGGAATAATTTTGTCATACATGATTTTTACATAACTTTAACCGTTTACACACCGTCCGCAACGGAAGCTCCCAAAACTAATATTTTTTTCCCGTTTCTGTAACGTTTTACATTAATGCTCTGCTCTTATTAATCGTAACGTGATATTAAATATCTTATTACCTTCCGAGATAAATGGACTATCCAGCACAAAAAATATTTTTCAATTCGAACTAGTAGTTCCGGAGATTAGCGTGCTCAAACAATCAAACTCGTCAGCATTTTAATATTCCTGCTAAATATTACGAACCTTATCATTTATGACTAGCGGCCGCTCTCGGTTTCACTAGCCGCGTGGTTGCCGTTACCGTGGGAATATCAGGATAATTATAAATTTATGCATGCAATGTGGTTTTCTGATATATAAGCTACATTGCTCTAAAGTTTCATCTTAATCAGTTCAGTAGTTTTTGAGTGAAATAGTAACAAACATTCCTCCATCCAAATATCATCACAAACTTTCAAACTTATAATATTCGGTAGCAGGATAGGATAAGTGCACAGTTACTAGTTAGATCTACAGTGCCTACTACGCTGGAAAACCAATGCACGCCCCTGGATACAAGCCGGATTTCTTATGGACGGAGTGGTCATGCTATGATGACAACACCAGCCCGGGCGAACCCGGGGCATGAGGGCAGGAGGAAGGTTCCGACGGCAGACGGCGCGGCGCGACGGTCGCCGAGCAACCACACAGCGTCCCACGTCACTCTCGCCTCACGACCGCTGTGTGACCTACGCGCGTACGCATCCTATTGTCGGGCTAAAATCTTGTATTTATTTTCTTACATACATTTGTTATACAGTCCACTCATCTTTAATTCAACTCTTGATACGACCCTTTACACGGAGTTAGACGGCTTTGAGGTCTTTCCACTCAAGCCTATTCAGATAGGAGTTAATGGCTACAAATGTAGCCATCGTGCCAACTGATGCACAGAGGAGATTGATAAACTAAAATTTGGTCTTCTTCACCGGCCGGCCGACACGACAACGACACCGATAGTAATGAATATTAAATGATGGGTGGTGCAAACTATGAAATTGTGTCGTTCGTTATCGGGCCGGGCCAAACAATTTCATAGTTTGAGACCACCGATAACAGTATCGGTAGTCCGATAAGAAGCGCCCTCTATGACTGACTGTAGCGAAAGTTGGTTAACTAATGCAGTAGTAAGCAGAACAAATGTAAAGCCACATAGTCACTCTCCATAAATCAACAAATTTTTTAAATGACCTTTTAGACAATAAATATCCAGTATCTCTAATAAATCTGAATAAATCGCTGTTAAGCTAGAAGGCCGCCCTTTGTACAACTGTCTTGTAAATGTTTCTATTTATGTATGTCTGTCTGTGTGTTCAAATAAAGCGTTAAGTAAATAATTAATCAGTGTCTCTTTCTAAATTAAAATTAAAACAACATTTAGGTATCTTTTTGTTCTAGACTAATTTAAAGTCCAGTTCAACAGATGTTCAATTATCAACCGGCCGTATTTGTGATGACAAATAGCCAGTTAAAACTTTACTGGCTTCGCCTACAATATTTACCAAGTGACAAAGTTTAATTAAGTATTTAAACGAGATCTTTTACGCTGAAAATGCTTTCAGCTAAGCTGTTCCAGTTTTATTTCAATATTTTGTTTCGAATGAAAACGTGATTTTGATTTGAATTGTTAAATTATCGAATAGGTAGGTACTATCTAATAACTCTCAAAATATTGTGACATAAACTGTATTGAATGGAATTTACGTAAAAAAAACATTTATGAGTACGGTGTTAGGGTTAATACGACAGCGTGATCAAAAGCCTCCAGCTCAGTCTATATAACTTTTAGTTCTTACGCTGTGCTTCTGTGAACTAAGATTTATGAGTACCTTTTTCTAAAAACTCCTTTATAAAACTTGTGAAAATTTCTTCATTTAACATAAGTGTTACTACTAAAAGTATCGTGACTCTGTTATTTTTTTGGGGACAATGATTGGCATTTCAACGGAGATCAGTTAAATTGGACCAAAAAGCAAAAGTGTCGGCCAATGAAAATATGGCATATTATTATTGTAAACAGTGTTACAATCATTTTTTGTTATGACGTCAACACTGTACGTTTTGTGGCCAAGCATTTATTCTTGTTTGAAAATGTCATAATTTTTGCTATAAATACGACGATGCGGCAGTTTTACTGTTTTGCTCCAACAAAACGTGACTGATCTCCTTTGCCGGCTACAGTTTTCGGGAGCCGAGAATGCGTCGATTTAGCTCCTGAAGGCGAATGAACACTTGTTTATCGCAGGACTTTTGTAAAAAAGGCCTTAAAACACTTGTGAAAATTGCTGCATTTTACAAAAGCATTACTACCATCACAGTATCGTGTTTCTCTTGTTTTTTGGGGGTACAATGATTGGCATTTCAATTTTGCCGGCTACAGTTATCGGGAGCCGAGAATGCGTCGATTTAGCTCCTGAAGGCGAATGAACACTCGTTTATCTCGGGAGCCACAGAATGACCTTTGTTTTTTCCCTTCAACTTCCAATTGGAATGTGCTCCAATTTACTGCTAAGTTAGGATTGTTAAACTTTCTCATGCGAGGCGTAAAGTGTTAGGTATATATACCTACTTGTAAAAGCGGATAAATAAAATAATGTATACTCCAGTTATATTAAGGAAATAAGTTTTCAGTTAATTCATGCCACATATAATATCGCACCTGAATAACAAAACTAAATTTACATTGTAAACACACGTAAAACAAGTAAATAAAAAATGCTTTTGAGCTTTTAAGTATGGTGGTTGGTTTATAAACGTTCTATCTACTTATAAGTAGATACTATATGACGACCTGTTTGGCGCAGGGGTACTAACCCCAACTTCTGCGCCAGAGGTCCCGGGTTCGATTACCAGACAAGACAAATATTTGTGTGCATGAACATGTCTATTTGTCTTGGTCTGGATGTTTAATATGTATATTATGTATGTATTTACAAAAAATAAGTATATAAGTATGTTTATCCGTTATCTAGTATCCATAACACAAGTTCTTCATGATACTTAACGTGGGCTGGATAATTGGTGTGATTTTATGGAAATATTTAATTATTTATTTAAGTTTATTGGAGTATAAGTTAGTTATGAGAATAACTATTCTTATAAATACTTATCTGTTTCTTATCTATATTTTTTGGGTAAAATTGTCCTGGATATTACAAGACAGGACTTTTAGTATAATGATACCAAATTTAATACCTTCAAGCTACTTACCTAAAGGAAATTAAATTTCCCACACATAATTCCTACAAGCTCAAGATCATATTAAAATATCTTCTCTTCATAACCCATACGTAGTAAGGACAGATTTCCACGAAATCTTTCAACATTTTGTTTGTTCGAAAAAGCTCAGCGCGTAAATTACTCGGTATCTTCCGTAGCAAAAACATAATTAATGTTTCGCTATTTCTAATCTGTGAGATAAATGGTTAGAAATCAGATCTTTGTTTTCCTCTCCATGTGACCTTTAACAAGAGTAATTAAGTGTGAGAATTAATCCTTTTTTATATTTTCTGTATTGAATCTATCTTTGAGACTTGCATATTGACAAAAGCAAAAAAATCTAATTATTTCCTATGAATTGTAATATGTGTATGTGTGTACACAGATAGTTTTCACTTAAGTTATTCATAAATAACGTGATTAAAAATACCTAGGATATAGGTAATTCCGTCAGACACTAAAGAATAGAAAATCAAACATTCAATACCAATAGAAAAGAATATTGAAAGTATTTTTTTACTAGAATTTAGATTGTTCTTCATTTCCCTGATATTCCTAGTAATGTCTCAAAAATAGTGCGTATATCACACCAGGCAGCACGTGAGATTGCTACCTAACTTCGTTTTTCCACTCCACGGGTTTTCAATAAAACCTGTCATAGTCAATATGCTGCCAAGTGACATTTGTTATGCGACAAGTTTATATTGAAGGCACGGAATATTGAACAAAGGGGATGAAATCCAAGATTTTGAAAGACCTGCATGTTTGCGATACGAGGATTTCAGAATTCGACATGCTGTGACATGTTGACATGTTGATACTATACATTTTTGGAAATATATCCCTAACTAACTAAAGGAGGATAAAGAAGCTTTATTGGAATTGGCTAACACAACCGGATAGGTGCTTACTAGCTCTTATAGACTTAACGATCAAAATTATAATTATGGGTAGAGGCGATAAACCAAAAATTCATTTATATAACCTTTTAAAATTTTGACCCCTACATTCGAGACTCAAGTCCTAAGCCTATTTTCTTTTTTCTTAGTTTAAAAATGATCCATTGTTTTTGGTGGTGAATCATAACCACTCATCTGAATAATTTGTATCGAATTTCAAACTTACTAACATATGGGCAGTATACAGTATCATATTGATATTATTATAATTTGGTAATCAAATCTTTTCCAAGAAAAAACAAAAACCAATTGTAGAAATATATCCGCCGCTCTGTCACATACGGGCTATGCATCACGGCAAAATTATTACATCCCAAATGACGTATACTGTCAGATTCCTATCGGTTTTATTTCAATCCCTGAATGGAAGTCCAGAAATTGCAGTAGTTTGGAGGGATAAGCATTGCCATATGTCACCGGATGGGCCCGGCCTGTCTAAAAAACTTGCTAGTTGTAAACCGGGGCATATCGTTGAGGTTCCGTGTAAAGAGTTTTCAATTATTTTTACCGACTTCCAAAAAGGAGGAGGTTCTCAATTCGGCCGGTATGTTTTTTATTTTTTTATGTAATAACACCGATTACGCCGACATTTCTGGACTAATTTACGTGATTTGGTCCCATAAAATTTTTATTCAGTTTGGCCCAGTAGTTTTTATGTTATGAGCATTTTCGTTAACTGGAACGGTCTAATTTTCACGATACTTTGTTTATATTTACATCGGTTACTTGAAGGATTCTGCTCCGATTTACGTGATTTTTATTTTGTGTGATTAGTATTTTAATGGGATATACGAGGCCATTTGGTCCCATAAAAAATAATTAAGTTTGACCCAGCAGTTTTTAATTTTTATACGCATTTTTGTTTACTTGGACGATTTTTGTACTGCAAGTAGAGATCAGCTGAGTTTTGACTCGAACATTGTTGTGGAATCAACTGGGTGCTTGAGGCCGTTGGGGCTAGAATCAGTAATTAAGTAGAGATCAGGTGATTAGAATTCATGCAGTGCTTGTGTCTCGTCCTATAATTAATACGGGCCTTACTCATCCTAACAAAAATTATAAATGCGAAAGTGTGTTTGTTTGTCCTTTGTTGGCGCCATAGCTAAGCAACCAATCGACTTGATTTTTAGCATAGAGTTAGTTGAAAGGACTGAGAGTAACATAAGCTACTTGTTATCCCGATATGTATTCCCACGGGAACGCGAACCACGCGGGTGAAACAGTGAGCGGTCGCTAGTCTGTAATAAATCTTCGATAATTCTGTTCCTCTTATTTAACTGATTACTCGTACTCATTGCAAAATAAACAAAGAAATCAAATAGTTTAAATATTTTTTCTGGACTACGAGCTACGAACTTCTGGGAATATTATTGGTTTGTACTGAGGATCTCTAAAACTGTCGCTTGGGTCTATATTATCCAAAGGCACCATCTGCCGCCGAACTGTTTACAACTTTACTAGATGCTTAAATCATAACGATGGTAAATCCTCTCTAGATAGCTTCATGCTTTTGGTTGGTTTTCCTAGATTTTACGTAATTGTTTGAAATTTCTATCGAAGTGATCGAACTATTGCAGAGTAAGGGTATAATTGAATGTCTAAAAGTTGAATAGCAATTTATAATAATTTCCCAATCTACTGCCGAACCGTATCTGTGAAAGTTAGTGAAATGGTGGCGGCACGGTGTAATGTAGAATGCGTTTCATCGTATATTCCCTTTTTTGTTAGGGTAACAACCTAACAAAGTCAAACAACAAATACCCTGTCGATTTCTGTCAAAAGGTTAGGTTAATTTAGGACAACAATTCGATGCAGGTTTTTTAAGTTTTGGATTCAGTTTTAAAAATCATGCTCGAACCATTGGAAAGCGGTGAAGTTAAAATGGTTTTGAAATGATGTTTTTGACGCGTACGCGCCTTCTTGACAGTCAGTGGTATCAACATAAAAGAGAATAAAGGATGAAACGCACTCTAAGTATCTATATTTTAGAAAACACGTTTCCTGAACAAAACTCTACCTACCAGTCGCCCGGAAATTTGAATAAAATGTCCAACTTGCACAACAGCTGAGGTAAGGCATTTAATACATAGCAAATAAAAATGGTATTGAGACCGGGATCGGGATTTTTTAGAAATAATGTATATTCTAAATGTGTTTAGAAGTAAATTGAAAAAAAAAACTGATTTGGCGCTCCCGATGTTCTTATTCCGCGCAGAGCTGTAATATGTTAGTAATAGTTAATATTCTTTGGCTCTATCGTCTGTCGCGTATGATGTGAGGTGACAAGCATGTTTTTAGGAGAAAGTTGTTCACTTACAGATTTTGATACTTTTTTTATCTTCGCTAGAACTATAATTTGTGATCTATAGAACGAATAAGCTTTAACTTTATTGAAACAACACATTGATAGACAATTTTATGGTAACTATATCTTAGTGACATCAAACTACAAACTTGTAAAAAACTGACACGGATTAAGAAACCGAACGTCAGCGACGACATACTTATCTTGTTATCAATAAAGTCATAACTTATACAAAAGTTTGATAGATAGGATAGGTACTCATAATCCTTAACTATAGTCGTGGATCCCCTGGATCCACCTTGATTTTTCAAAGCCATAATTATAGCGCTGTGAGTGCCGCAGCTCTCCCAGCTTCTCAGTACCTTCCTCCTAAACTTGGCTGGTGAGCATGCTGTAAGTCGATTTTCCAAAGTATGTAATTAACTCCACTTGGGTCTAGTGGACCCAAGACTATAGATTTGTAAATATTTACGTCAACGACCGCTTAACAAACGCAACTCGGCAGTTATTTCGCGAGGCAAGAATTCGCACCAAATTGCATAACTTCAAACGTTGTTGGACCAATAATGGAACTATACTTGTTCGCAAGGCATCAAACTCCGACAGAAATAAATACCTAGCTATTGCAATTCGAAATAAGGAAGATTTGGATGTGCACGTTGGATTATCTCCGGTTCCTGCTGAGGTTGAGTCATCTCCATAATAAATTGTGTTTAGTTTATATTTTCAATTTTCCATTTAATGGTTATTATATTATTATCTCTGTAAATCGCTCATTAGTATACCAATTTTGGGTTAAACTAACTGTATCTCACGACGATACCCTTAACAAGAGAACCGTTTCGTTCATACAAAAGATTTGTAAAAAATATTATGTTATCTTTATGCTCATATATCTTATACTCTGAGACCCACCTTATGGCATCTGATTTACCAATATTTTCCCTAATTTACTTTTTTACCTTTTCCTTTCAAAATGATTCCGGATTTGATATTGGATGATATGGACAAATCCTTAAGTATTAAATTCCAAGTTGTGGATTACGTAGAACAGTGTAGGAGCATGATCTCAAATTATAAGCTCAAAATTGTCACTCTTAATATTAGAAGCCTGCAACATAATCTTGAAATAAATTCTCAGTTGTTTTTAAGAGATTGGCATTGGAGTTTGATGTGGTTGTTCTTACTGAGTGCTGGTTGGGTCCAAATTCTGTCGTTGGTGAACTCGATGGTTTTAATTCATTTTCATCTTCAAAATTCATAAATCAAGCTGCCGGTGTCGTTATTTACGTCAGAGATTGCTGGAATATTATTGTGAGTGAACCTAATCTGGCGGAAGCAAATTGTTTATTTATCCATATCCCTATGTTAGAACCGGTAAATACCCAACACAGTAAGTGTTGGGTTTTTAACGTTCACCCTCGTTCAAAGATACAAGTGTTTTCTTAAACCGTTCTGCTTAAAAATCAAAATCAAGTTATTACTGGAGAAATTAATATTGACATCTGAAATTTTGCAATAAATATAAATTATAAATTTAGTTTATCTCTGTTTGTTGGCTCAGCTAGGATTTAGGCAGGCTGTGGATAAACCAACCAGAGGCAAGGCATGCCTCGATCACTTCTTTGTGAACACTAAAAGTAAAATGGAATCAGCTGTGTGCTCTTCCACTGTTACCGATCACGATCTAGTAATACTGGGGGCTGACCTGACTCCCACTAACTCAAATCGGCACCTGAGAATCAAGCAATCTCTCAATTTCAACGATAACAGAAAAGAAATAAGTGGGTTGGACTGGTCACGCGTCTTGTAAGAGTCTTGCCCAGTCAACGCTGCTGAGACATTCGTAACTTTTTTAGTAAATTTGTTAATAAATACACTACACATAAAAAAAAAATAGGGAAGTACAGTAACTTTCTCCACCCTTACATTTATAACAAGATCCAGACACACTGCTATCTGAAGAACTGGTCACCATCAGAAGTTAAAAAGAAAATAACAAAGTTTTACGAGGATTTGGAAAAATGTATTATGAGTTACGAGGTATTAATGCAACAATAATATGTAAATATAAAAATATAACAACCACACTCTCTCTCACTCTCACACTCTATTACCCACACGTACACACCACTCACACACCCAAAAGTAGTCCATTTTAATTTTATTTTAATTTTTATTCTTTATACTTTTATATTTATTTCGTTAAGCAGATAGTAAATTCACCTTTGTATTTAAAATCCCATTTAATTTTTAGTTTGTACAGTACATGTCTTGTTAATTTAACATATTACATTGCCGTCGCAATTAGCGTCGCGTATATTATATTACAATCATTCTTTTTATGACCGACGTGTTATGATTATCTACAATACAGGCCCAGCCTAGTGTAGAAATCTTGTGAAATCGAACTAAGATGCGTTACACGATAAAATGTTAACATCCAGTAAGGTAAACTGTTTATCCCTTTTACCCGACTACGGCAAAACAAAAAAAAGGAGGGTTATGAGTTTGACCGGTATGTATGTATGTATGTATGTTCATCTGTACCCACATAACTTTTAAACTGCTGATTATATATTCACAATTGAGGTATCGTTGGAAACTTCTCGATTGTTCGCTGGTTATGGGCTATGTCACGTCACATGAAATTGACTGTGGCGCCCTCTAGACGACATAAAGCTGTGAACTAAAAAACTTTCTATTTTAAAGAATATCGTGTTTGGTGTCATATGAAAGCTCTTGGTAAGCACGTTTCAAAAACATATATTTTATTAGTTTTTGCTCGCGGTTTTGCTTGCATAAATCGAATTTTGGTAATAATTTCCATAAGATTACGTCTTAGAAGGGAGTTAAACTCAATTTCTTACGAAATTCAAAGAGGTACAATAAAAAAAAAACGCTTCTCAAACTACATACTTTACAACTCAAAAAGTATTTAAATAAAAAATAAGTTCAAAAACTAAAACCCGACTATTGAAAAATCACGTTTAATAGTTCTTGAACTTATTTTTTTATGTTTTGATATTAATGTTGTTGTTAATAAAGATTTATCATAATTATTTATTATTATTTGACAGGTCATATGTCATTATCCCGAGTGAGCGTATGGCAGCTCGGTATCGCTAGCACCTCCTCTCACCCCGCGAACCCCACACAATTGCTCAGGCAAAACGTGTCCGCCAGACGACTGTATGCATAGATAGACTGTGATAATAGTTTCCCCGGTATTCCCCAACGCTTTATTTAAACGATACAGGGGCATCACGCGAATCCGAGCGGCCGTGAGTTGAAATTCTCGTACCATAAATCATTTACTGACGGCCCCCTGTCACAGATTAATAAATAGTTACTTCGTAACCCCTGTAATTATAA
Source organism: Chrysoteuchia culmella (assembly GCA_910589605.1). Lineage (NCBI taxonomy): Eukaryota > Metazoa > Arthropoda > Insecta > Lepidoptera > Crambidae > Chrysoteuchia > Chrysoteuchia culmella. The sequence continues at coordinate 11,432,536 of OU342650.1, read as the reverse complement.
CCGCCTCTGTGGTATAGTGGTATCAGTATCAGACCCAGTAACCACCGGTATCAGACCCAGGGGTCCCGGGTTCGATTCCCAGCGGGGATACATATTGTATTCGGTTTGGTTGGCAGGACTTGTTGTAAGTCCGCCTGGCTAGCTACCACCATCTTATCTAAGTCTGAGGCCATAACAACAATGTTTTCAGCATTGTTGTGTTCCGGCAGTTCAAGATAAGATAGCCAGTTCCTCAGTGACTGAGGATTCCGGGAGAGGATCGCTTCCATCTTTAGCCTTATCAATACTTAACATCGGGTATGATGAAGGCTAAGAGTCTCCCCGTCATGCATAAAAAAAAGTCGCTGTGGTTTTTACAGATTACACATTGTTACCATTATTAAATAACGCCAAAACGGCGACAAGCTTTTCATTTGAATCAGGTACGAAAATCAATGCTTTTGCTTATGACATAACGGCGTTTTTGAGGTGAAGCCGCATTTAAACGTGTTGTCATGTGTACATAGCTAGGATATAAAACCATTTGCGTAACCAGTCTACATTATCATGAAAGCACTTGATTAAAGCATAGCAAATAAGGTATAATAGTTTCCTCGGTATTCCCCCAACACTTTATTTAAGCGATACGAGGGCATCACGCTAACGCGAGCGGCCGTGAGTTGAATTTCTCGTATCATAAATCGTTACCTACGGACGGGAACATACGATATAGTGTTATTTATTGAACTGTAGATCATCGTTGGGCTGATATTTTTGTATGGAGAATAGACGGTAAACGATTTAATAGAATAGGAAAACAAGATAGTGCTTAGCAATCCGTTGTCAATAAAACAGGTAAGTAATTACAAGGACTGATACAATAATACTCGAAGTCGGTCTTTATACTTATAAACCTATTATAGTATTTGTTTTTAAAAATAAACTTTCGCTAAAGCAGGGCCCGGTTATCGAGCAAATTTATATGCCAAAGTTGTATGCCAAAAACATTTCCGGAATTAAAATGTGTGGTGATTTCTGGCACAACCACGGAGACATTTCTTAATTATTTTTGTACTAATTCATTAAAATAAGTGTACTATATTGTACTTTGAACAAAAAAAATGTATTTTTAACCTGACTGACATGAGACTAGTTGCTTTTTTCTAGTATATTTTCTTGTTTAATATTTATCACATAAAAATAGCATTGTAAAATGCAAAATTAAAAAGTTATAACTGTTTCATCTTAATCGATAGTCAAACATCTGTAAAGATGTTTCTTTCGAATGCGAGGATATTTCTCTCATTGATGAAGCGACGGTGGCCAACACCGTAGAACGGTGAATATACTGGAAAAATTCGACGTGCCCTCATAGGTCTCTGTAGCATAATTGGTTAGTGCATTGGGCCGGAATCCCAAGGATGCAGGTTCATATCCCGTCAGGGCGACATGAGACTAGTTGTTTTTTTCTAGTATATTTTCATGTTTAATATTTAAAAAAAAATTACCTACTCATCAATTTCGACGTTAAGTGGTACTACATACTTAAGTGGCCGTGCCTGGTACGAGATTTTTGGCACGACCACTCCACACGAGATTTTGATAGAACCTTCTGGTTTAAACGACCAACCACAAGTGATAAATAACTTCGTCTACAAATAGCATCAGCCTTGTTAAAAAGACTGGAAACTATCTCAAGTAGCGCCATCTGTCCCGCCGTTTTGTCCACAAACGATCTAAGTTTGGTGCGACACCGACCTCTTGAGAAAACTCGTTATTTTGAAGTAATTTCAACAATGTCTCCATATGGCCACAAGTAGTGTTTTTGGTTTTCGTCAAAGTCATTGTGATAGATTGTAGCAAAAGAAAAATCCGTTGTCTGTAAATAGTTTTATGTATATACTAATATTACAAAGAGGAAAGATTTGATTATAACTTTTAATTTTGCATTTTACAATGCTATTTATATTTGATAAATATTAAACAAGAAAATATATATTAATATATATTTGGTACTATAATTTTTCGGTTTATTTGAGGTTTTTAGGTAGATAAATAACAAACATAAAAATGGACGTCGGCCTGCTTTCGAAGTTTTCTTGGCAGTATCTTTTTTCGAAAGTCCTCCCAATTTGTGAACTGCCAGTAGGATCATTAGTTTTTTATTTTTTTCTTTTGTAATAATAAATAATTTAAATAGCAAACAAATCAAAATATTAAACTCAATATTTGTTGCCATAGTAAAAATTATTAACTTTTAATTAGTAATTATCTAACCGTTTCCGAATGCAATAATAAATCAACTTTGTGAAGGTAGACTTATAAGTAGCTAGTCAACCCGTGACCACGGCAACTGAAAAGGTGCCGAAACGTTGGGAAACCAAAAAACCTCAAATAAACCGAAAAATTATAGTACCAAATATGTATTTCGGGTAAATAGACCGCACTAAATATTCCGCAAAAGTTATTTTATTTCAATTATGAGTGCTCGACGAAACTTAAGATGAGCTTAAGAAAATATACTAGAAAAAATCAATTTGTCTCGTGTCGCCCTGACGGGATTCGAACCCGCATCCTTGGGAATCCGGCCCATAATATAATTGGTTAGTGCGTAACCAATTATGCTACAGAGACCTATGAGGACACGTTGATTTTTTCTAATATATTCACTTTTCTCTGGTATTAGTGGTGGTTAGTGCATTGGGCTGGATTCCCAAGGATGCGGGTTCGAATGCCGTCAGGGCGACATGAGACAAGTTGCTTTTTTTCTAGTATTCTTGTTTAATATTTATCAAAGATTTTATTGTTTGTTTGTTTCCATTGAATATGCTGCGAAACTACTGAACGAATTTGAATGAAATTTGGTACACAGATAGTAGATAGCCTGGTTATGAACATAGGATACTTTTTATCCCGATATTCCCACGGGAACAGGAATCAAGCGGTGGAAACCGCGAGCGGCCTCTAGTTTCACATATTTCAATCATATTTCCTCTTAAGTCACAGCGCGCAATTATTTTTTCTTTTCTCATGAATAATTAATTAAATATTAAACTAACCGCCACCCACGGTATTACCCGCGTGGTTCCCGATCCCTTGGGAATATCGGGAAAAAAAGTAGCCTACGTTTCAATCCAGGCTACCTTCTATCTCTGTGAAAAATTTAATGTCGATCGGTGCAGCACTTTTAGCGTGAAAGAGTAACAAACAAACAAACTGACATAAATTCGCATTTATAACATTAGTAGGATTGCTGCTAACAAACAACACCCAGAAGGCAAAATCGGAAGACATAATTCATACATACAATAGGTAAATATTTCAATTGGACTATAAGTACACTTTATTCAAATTAATGAGTATTTTTTCATTGTTTTTATCACTTATCACAAAGTTTTTTTTTTATGTTTCTAGTAGGTAGCATTGAAAAGCTGTTCGCGAAAGGTATGAAAATTTAATAGTAAGTTACGTATTTCGTGTGTAATAAATTGTTTACCTTTTGTAACTTTGAGGTAGCACTTAATTCAAATTGGTATTTATTTAATTTAATTGGAGAGCCATAATTACGAAGCCACTGAGCCGTCTTCAAAATAATAATTTCCAAGCAATATGACCTCAATGGCTCTCAAAATACTTTCATTATTGTTCTGATTTTGTCTTCAGGGTTGCATCCGAGGGTTTGGTAAGCTTTATTAATATTATTTCTTGTTTAAAATATGGATCTCACAGAACAGAGCACAAGAAAAAAGTAAGAAGCTTTTTGAGTTACGTACTGGAAAAAGTTACGCTAAAAAAACGACACGTTGGTAATTGCCAAGGCAACGGCAGCGTGTAGAAATTCAAGGGGAATATTTGGATTCAGGTTACGATGAAATATATATTTAGTATAAAAATATAAAAAGTTTTTATTGCATTTTACACATCACTTACACTGATCACTGGTCCTCCTAGACACCACCGCTGACAACCCGCGTACATGCATCTTCGCACCCAAACACGCAAACACAACCCTAATGACCGAGTTCTGTTCCAGCGACCTGACCACTATCAGGCTCCGCAATGACCCCTCCGCAGGCCTGCCTGACGTGGTGATGGCGTCCGCCTACCTGCCGGGCGACGCGGATATCCCCACGCCCGAATTGGCCGAGCTGGTTCAACACTGCGAGCGCGAGGGATTGGAGCTGATCATATCAGTTGACTCCAACGCACACCATGTGCTATGGGGCAGCAAGGAGAATAACACGCGAGGTGAGGAATTCGTTTCTTTTTTACTCGCGACTAATATGAACATAATCAACAGGGGCTCAGAACCGACTTTCGTGACATCACGAGCCCAGACAATCATTGACCTTACTTTAGCGAGCGAACACGCGACTCATCACATCTCCGATTGGCATGTATCTGATGAGGCGTCGTGTTCCGACCATCGCTGGGTCAAGTACAACCTAAATATGACCCTCACACCGCCCAAGCCCCGACGTAATCCACGTAAGATGGACCGACGTAAGTATGAGCTTCTGACCGCAGAGAAGCTAAGGTGTCTAGACACACCTACAACTCACGCGGTAAAAGCGGATATTGATAACCACGTTGATCGCATAACAACAACTTTAATCACCAGCTTTGAAGAAACATGCCCACTTTCCACTCCGAGCTCCCAGCCAAACAACAAGTATCATTGGTGGGGACCTGATCTGGAGAAACTACGCAGCAAGGTAAGAAAGTTGTTCAACAAAGCAAAGAACTCACGAGAAGCGCACGATTGGGACGCCTACAAACAAACCCAATACAACTACAGGAAGCGTATCCGCCTCAGGAAAAGAGAATGCTGGAGACGCTACTGCACCAATATTGAAACCAACAGCGACGCTAACAGAGTGAAAAACATCCTGTGCAGCGAACCAACACACAACCTTGGTTTCCTGAAAAAGCCAGACGGAACTTACACCAAAACAGATCAAGACACTTCAGAACTGTTAATGACCACTCACTTCCCAGGATGCCGCATAACGGAAAGTAACACATGGGAAGAAAAAGATGAGAATCTACCTGCTGAAACCGATTGGACCACCGCCCACAAGGTTGTCAACCCTGAAAAAGTAAGATGGGCAATCAACAGCTTCCTCCCATTCAAATCAGCGGGCCTAGATGGAATTTTTCCAGGGCTGATGAGGTAGAGCGACGGAGGTCTTATTGACCACCTCGTGGCCATTTACAGAAGCTGCCTAGCACACCGCTACATTCCTATGAAATGGAGGGAAGTCAAAGTAGTCTTTATCCCTAAACCCGGCAAAGGAGACTACACTCAACCTAAATCATTCAGACCAATTAGCCTCACATCATTCCTTTTAAAGGCGCTGGAGAGACTAATAGACAGGGAAATAAGGAGCACTGCATTAGTCAGGAACCCCTTAAATCCAAACCAAGATGCCTATTCTGCAGGCAAATCAACAGAGTCTGCCCTACATAAGGTGGTTTCTTATATAGAAGGCAATCTCAAACACAAAATATCAACACTAGGCACCTTCATCGCCATCGAAGGAGCCTTTGACAAAACCAATTTTACCAGCATAAGCCAGGCCCTCTCCAAACATGGTGTCGATCCCACTATTGCCGGGTGGATTGACAGCATGTTAAGAGACAGAGCTATACAAATTGCTGTGAATGGTACCACTAGAGGGGTAGTAGCAAAAGGATGTCCCCAAGGGGGTGTCCTCTCACCTCTTTTATGGAATATTGTGGTCAGTGAGCTGATTAGCTGGCTCAACGACCGCAACTCCCTCACAGTAGGCTATGCAGACGACCTGACCATACTCATCAGCGGACGAGTTGAGAGTGTGATATGGGACCGAATGAGGTCCGCAATGAAGGTCGTCGAACAGTGGTGCATCAAACACAATCTAACAGTGAACCCAACAAAGACGGAACTAATCCTGTTCACAAACAAACGGAGTCTAGGCAACCTTAAACTTCCTAAACTTTTCAATACCAGTCTGTCCCTTAGCAAGGAAGTCAAGTATCTAGGGGTGATACTAGACAACAAACTCCTCTGGAATAGACATCTCGAAGGAAAACTAAACAAAGCCACCATCATCTTTTACCAATGTAAAAGACTGCTTGGCAAAAGCTGGGGGCTATCACCGAAAATAACGATGTGGCTGTATAAAACTGTTATACGTCCCATAATCACATACGGAGCCGTTGCCTGGTGGTCTAAAACAGAGCAACGCACCGTAATCAACAAGCTGCAGAAATTCCAAAGATTGGCATGCTCTGCGATAGCCGGCTGCATGCGAACTACCCCCACAGTCGCCCTTGAAGTAGCCCTGGATCTGACACCCCTGGACCTGTTTATACAACAGGAAGCCTCCATGGCTGCTATAAGGCTTAAACACATGGGTCTGTGGTACAACCAAGAGGGTCCTCACTCCACATTGTGGAATAATCTAGTGAAACATGAGTCACTAATCGCTGCCCCATGCGACAGGATCCCTAAACAATACATTTTCGAAAAGAATTACCAAATACAGTTATTTGAAAGTGACCAAGACAACTCTGGCATACATGAAGTCCGAATCTATACGGACGGTTCCAAGATGGATATTGGCACTAGGCCAACACAGTTCGATATTTCAATGCGAATGTGTTGCAATAGTAAACGCAGCTACCACGGCCCTGTCTAGAGGTATGAAGGAACTGAACATCCGCATACTGACCGACAGTATGGCCGTCCTAACAGCACTGGAGGCCAACACGATCAACTCCAGTATTGTCTACGAATGCCACCGAGTATTGGATCGTTTAGCATCCAACAACAGAGTAATCCTACAATGGATTAAAGGGCATAGTGGATCACACGGGAACGATGCCGCCGATGAGCTGGCAAGAAGGGGATCCTCCACAACAGTGGCTGGACCCATACCCATTCTGCCACTCCCGTTCAGCCAACTGCGCTCATGGGTAAGACAGCGTACTCGTGCTGCACATAATAAGCGTTGGGTAGATCAAACAAGCTGTAGACAGTCCAAGTTGGCGATGACTGCAATCTCGCCGCGGTTGACCTGTAGACTGCTCAGCCTTAATCGTCCAGACCTCCGAATAGTTGTAGGCACACTTACAGGTCACCAAACTTTAAACCGACAACTATTCATCATTAATGCACAGACAGCCCCCTATGTAGGGGATGCCTGGACGCAGAGGAAACAGCCGCCCACGTGATCCTGGAGTGCGTGGGTTTGGCCGCACAACGGGCAGAAATCCTCAAAGACGTGAGGTCGCTCCTAGAAGCCTGTGAACGCCCCAGGAGGCTTCTGCGCTTCTGGAAGGAGCTGGGATGGCTTGACTAGCCATACCGATGCTATGTTCACGCATAAAGGACCAAATGGGAGTCTAAATGCGGATAAAAGAGCCCATCACCAATACCAATACCAATACCTGATCACTGGTCGGCAAAAAAATAAAAGCTCAAAGTAGAATGTCTTAGCTGGTACCGACGCCTAAAAGCTTTTTTTTTACTTTTCGGGTTTTTTAACGTAGTTTTTTTATTTTTTGCTTTTTAGTGTCTGTAATCTCTCGAAGTTGTTGACCATTACGTTTACCTTGGACAGACAATCCAGTTAGGTAAGTCCAACTTTAAGAAAGAGATCTCTAGTCGAATCCAACTCGGATGGGCAGCATGCGGGAAACTCCGTAAAATATTAGCGTCCAACTTACCTCAGTGTCTCAAGACGAAAGTCTACGACCAGTGTGTGTTGCCAGTGATGACTTACGGCAGCGAAACGTGGTCGCTAACTATGGGTCTGATAAGGAGACTCAAGGTAACTCAGCGTGCAATGGAGAGAGCTATGCTAGGCGTTTCCCTGCGTGATCGAATCAGAAATGAGGAGATCCGCAGGAGAACTAAAGTTACTGACGTCGCTCGAAGGATTGCTCAGCTGAAGTGGCAGTAGGCGGGACACATAGCGAGAAGAACCGATGGCCGTTGGGGCGGAAAGGTTCTGGAATGGCGACCGCGTACCGGACGACGCTCCGTGGGTAGGCCCCCCACAAGGTGGACCGACGATCTGGTGAAGGTCGCGGGAAGCCGCTGGATGCGGGCAGCACAGGACCGATCGTCGTGGAGATCCTTGGGGGAGGCCTATACCCAGCAGTGGGTGTCATGTGGCTGAGACGACGAGTGTCTGTAATAGGTTGTTTTGTAGACTACAATAGTATTTTAGATAAGATAAGGTTTCATGTATATTACAATCAAAGTATCGTGAAAATTACATCGTCCATGTTAAAAAAATGCTCCTAAAATAAAAACTACAAACTAAATTTAATTTTAATGAGAACAAATGGCAACTATCCCGCAACGAACAAAAAAAAGAATCACGTAAATCGGATTAGAAATCTCGGGGAAATCGGTGTACATACATCTATACTAATATATTATTATTAATTATTATTATCATATTATTATAAAGCGGAAAGGCCGCTAGTAAAAAATAAAATAAAAAACATACCAACCGAATTGAGAACCTCCTCCTTTTTGGAAGTCCGTTAAAGTTGTAATCGGCTATCCAGCTGCGCTGAAAATACATGAATGCATTGACATAATATACTCCATGTGTTTCAGCGTTCCTTGGTACGACTCTGGTGAGTTCATTCAATATTTCCTTCAGGGCCCTTACAATTATTAGCGAAGCAAATAATCGATGAATTGCCACTTGCCTTTTGTATGAAGCATAATAAATGAATCAATTAGGACCGAGTTTCGCCTAAAGCCATACTGACAAAGGGTTAGAAGCTGAATGCATGTTCGTTAATCGCCTAACTTTTAATAAATGGCGTAGCTTATCGAATAAAGTATTGATATCAACATCTATTTAAGTATTAAGCAAAGCTTATTGTCACAGTCTTTTGTTATGCCATCAAAGTTTTGTTCATTCATCGATGGGTCATTAAACGTTATTTCTCAAACGAAAACGTTTACGTTTCAGGCACATTCTCACATCGTCAGTTGTCAAAACTGGAACAATGAATGCTCCAGGCACAGTAAATTGAATTTTTCTGATAGGTTCTGCACTGGGTGTCTAGTTAGTACCCACATGGATTGCGCCTGTTCCAAGGAATGGTTCACACTCATGTCATCAAAGGTGCAACCTGTGAATGAAATTGAAATGTTAACATCACTCTCATAGCCACACGTCAAAGACGCATTATTTGGAATGGGTAGGGTCTAAGATATTATCCAGAAACAATAGTGACAGTTTGCTTACCCATAGCCTACAATAGTTTTTGAATATTGAGAAGAAAAATAGACAAAACATACGTTTATTATTTTTGTGTCAACCAACTTGCATTATTTTAAAGACATGTCAAAAGTACCTCCAGTCCTTGCAGTCTTCGTAGGTTAAAAAAATGGTAAATAGTATACAACATAGAGACTCGTATCCCTTTCTAATTGGTGCGCTGCATAAAATGCATGCCGTGTATCGCTCGCTTTATTTCATCGTTTCGGCATAACTCTACAATTGGGACGTCAATCCAAACTTCGTTTTTACACTAAAAATACAAATCCAATTTTGGTTTCAGTCGCTCACTAAACCTGCGTTTTAAAAATTCAAATGGTATTGTAATGCAATTATGAAACTTTTTATTTAGATAAGTTTATTTTATGTCTATTTTACACCGACAGATCATTTTATTTCAATTATTGTCGCCATTGTTTTATTTAATTTGAGATAAATTTCAGCGAAAATAATCCAATCAAAAAAGATATTCAGAGCACAGAGAATCAAAGAAAAAAAAATGTTTACTTCCACCAGTTCGTTAAGATTACACTTCCGAAATTGCGTCGCATATTGTTCGGTTACCCTATGCTCCCTCGGGGCAACCGAAAAATGTTCCATAACAAGCTGTTAGCGAACTTAATTCTTTCCTTTTCCGCGAAGTAACATGATTAGGTCACACGAGAGGGAACCTCTGAGGGACGTCGCCTTTCACAACTTTGTCACGTTCCTAACACGTGGAGATATGCTGTGAAGAAATATTTTTGGCGTATTAGAGGCCTTTATGGTACAGCATATTTTGTAAAGGTTCGAGGCGAGCGTGTTTCTACGGTAGCTCGGCTCGGTGTATAGTAGGCTTATTACGAGTTTGGCAAACTTCACGTTACAGTCAAAGTTAACGTAAAATGTAGCTCTGTCTCTTTCATGTTTAGCGACTGTTTTACCGACATGAGCAGATCCGATTGTCTACGCTAACGTGTACTGTAAATATTATGTTTGGCAAACTCGTTATATAGTCTCTGACCTGAAATATATCGTTGTAACTTTTATCATAAGTACGAAAATAGTATTGAAAAATGCAAAAAATAAAATAAAAATCATAAACTAATTAAGATAATCTCTTTCAAATGGCTTACTGAAGACATTATAGGTACCTACACTGTTTAGCGATTCTCTTACTATTTTCCGAGATTCCCGCTTTCCAGCGATCAAGGTTTCAACTTGGCAAGTTTCGTATTCAGAAGTGCTTACTGCAGAGCCAAAACTTTGTCCAAGCTGCATCTAACATTGCAGTCTTATAAATATGTTGAAATCTTTAAAGAATGTAAAGTAAGCAGTACAAACAGTTTGTTTGGAATTTAAGGATAATACGTGAAGTAGAATTTCAGTTTCAGCCGCAAACGATAAAAATTGAAAAAAAAAATGATTTTTTTTTCAGATTTTCGTGTCAAAATTATTTTACCGTATGCGGCAATATAGGAATAGAGCAGAATTTACTTACAAATGCTCTGGTAGTTTTTAATTTTTGATGTTGTCTGGGATGGAGTAGTGTTTAAAATCCAAAATATCAAATTCCGCTTTTCGCGCCCGCCGCCATATTGAAAAAATTCGCATTATTTAAGTTATTCGCCTACGTCTTCATTTAGGTGCATTAAGGCTAAAAAGTGTTCGGAGTAATTTTGTAGAAAGTAAAATTTTCTATAAGTAGTTTACTTCAAATTAATGTTTGGTCAAAATGAAATTGATTCATGTGTGGGCTGACCACAGGGCGATCCGCTCGGCCCTACCATATTTAGTTTGGCTATTCAAGCCATTATTTCTACTCTAAAATCAAAATTTTATGTTTGATACTTAGATGACGGCACTTTGGAAGGGGATTTGTCATCCATACTGCATGATCTGGACTACATCTAAAACAATTTTCTTAATATTGGTTTATGTCTAAATTGCAATAAATGTGAGATCTTCGTATCTGACCGTATGTCCCCCAATAGTATCCCACTAGTAATCAAACAATTCGAAACCATAGCTCTAAATATATCAGTACAAACAAAGGCGTCTCTAACGCTATTGGCAGCCCCTTTGTTTGAGGAGGCAATCCCCTCGCTAGTAAATTCAAAATTAGATAATTTCAGCAAATTTGCACCACGGCTCTATGGGTTGAAGCCACACATAGCTTTTTAAATACTTCGGCTTTGTCTATTCACTCCAAAATTCTTGTACATCCTACGCTGTTCCCCTTTTTGGAAGTTTCCCTTGATCACTAAAACCATTGATGCGGTATTAAAAAGTACAATTTGCAAAATCCTAAATTTACAACTTTAAGATCGCCATTGGGAACAAGCCACTCTTCCAATTAGATATGGTGGGCTGGGCCTTCGCACAACCTCTAGTGTCGCACTCCCTGCTTTCCTGTCCTCCGCTTACAGCACCTTCTCACTCATCAGCGGGTTATTAAATCCCTGCAATCGCTGTCGGAGAGGTGTTATGCTTGTCGGAGGCCAGATCTTCCTGGAGTGCTACATCCCTGGAAGAGGATTGTTCCTTGGAACTGGGACATCAGAGCGCTTGGGAGTCACCAGCTTTCCCTTCAACTCACGCTGAGCTTCTGGCTACATGTCCGGATGACACAGACCGAGCCCGACTGCTAGCAGTCTCGGAAAAAGAATCCGGTCTTTGGCTTCACGCTCTTCCGTCCCACAACCTAGGTACCATCCTTGATCCCGTTTCCCTTCGTATTTCGATTTATTTACGCTTTTCTAAGTTGTGCGAACGTCATCACTATCCGTGTGGCAAAGATGTGGACCAGTTCGGACGCCATGGGCTAACCTGCGTCAAGAGCGCCGGCGCGCATATCGCCATGGTGCGATTAATGATTTAATTAAGCGTGCCCTTGGCACTGCTTTGATCCCATCATCTCTTGAACCTAGTGGTTTATTCAGGGATGGTAAAAGACCCGATGGTGCGACCTTAGTGCCCTGGTGCTTAGGGCGTATATGGGATGCAACCTGCGTAGACACGTTATGTCCTTCCCATATACATGGTACGTCGTCAAGAGCTGGAGCCGCGGCAGAACAAGCTCAGTTCCTCAAGCGCTGCAAATATTCGTCGCTCTCAGTAAGCCACGAATTTGCGGCGCTTGCCGTAGAGACAATGGGCCCTTGGTCGTCTGACACCAAAAAGTTTATTAAGGGTCTAATTAAAGGTCTCAGGCGACCTAAGAGCTGGTGCCTATCTTGCCAAACGGCTGAGTCTTTGTATTCAGCGGGGCACCAGCGCCAGTGTTCTCAGAACTATGCCACGCGGATGTGAGTTGGACGGCTTATTGTTATATTATAATTAAATATATATACTTAACAGTTCAAAGATTTTTCTACTAATTTACTTCTTTTAATTTTGTTTCTAAGACTAATAGTTACGGATGGGTGCGATTCGGTTGACATGAAAGCAGTTCATCTAATTTCAATGTCACTGACGATCACTTCATATAATATTTATGTGACCTAATAATATAGGACATAATTTCTATTTAAACTATTGTTCATTTGCTATAATTATTATTTTCCATATTTTTAATTGCCCTAACGTTTCCCATAAGTCATTTGATATATTGTTTTACTTGTTTTGTTTTCCAGTGTCGCTTTACCAGCCTTCTTCTGTCCATAGTTCAGCAAATCTCATAAGTAAAATTATAAGGGCATCCCCTTCAAACTTTGAGATTGCTGGCTTGGAAGAAGCGAGAAACGCTTTTTTGATTGCATGCCCAGGCCAAAATTTTCCTGTTTCTCCAAATTCACAGAGGAGCTGGGACGACATAAACTGCAAATTGACATATGACAATTTTTTGAGCTGTAGTACAGGTTCGGCGCGTGCTAGGCTTTTGGCCGTGGGTGTGCATGAGGCTGGCTACTGGCTTCACGCGTACCCTTCGTCAAATACAGGGGTTCCGGTCTGCGCTCCTCACAAATGTCCCTGTGGCAGTGATGTCGATAAGCTAGGACATCACGGACTGTCATGCCAAAAAAGTGCAGGCCGCTTCTCGAGACATGCCGCACTTAACGATATCATACGCCGGTCCCTTGCCACCGTCAACGTGCCAAGTTTACTTGAGCCGACTGGTATTGCAAGAGACGATGGCAAGAGACCGGACGGTATGAGTTTGATTCCATGGAAGACGGGCCGGATGCTGGTATGGGATGCAACCTGTTCAGACACGCTGGCCCCTTCCCATCTACATGGAACCAACAACAGAGCTGGTGCGGCTTGTGAAGCGGGTGAAAAAGCTAAAGCATGCAAATACAGGGGTCTAGGCTCCGAATATGATTTTGTCCCAATCGGTGTCGAGACCCTTGGTCCGTGGGGTCCTAGCGCTATAAGGCTTTTTAAAGAAATAGCAAAAAGGTTGGTCGACATCACAGGAGACCTAAAAGCTGGCAGCTACCTCGGACAAAGAATTAGTCTAGCTATTCAAAGGGGGAACGCTGCCAGTATCTTCGGAACCTTGCCTAAAGGGACTCCTTTTAATAATATATTTTAGTTATTATATTATTTTTTTAAGGTTTTTAGTTTTAGGGTCATTGTTCTAGGATATATTTTTTTTATTATTATATAATTTAATATGTTATAATAAATTCTTGTTTTAGAATAATTAAAATAAGTATTGTTGACCGATTAGGTCATCATCGAACATAAAACACAAGAGCCAGACGGGGGGAGTGGAGGGGGCGTAGTCCAACACCTGGGGGTCAATTCTGCTAAAATTTTGTCAAAATCGTCTCTCAGTGGTGTTTCAATAGTAGTGTTTATTTACAGTGTTGTAATAAGAACTGTGTAAAACAGGACTACCATTGACACACCATTGGAATACGATTGTGACTACGCATTAGCAGAATTGGGCCCCAGGGGGGCTTACATACATACTAGTCAGTGACAGAAACGAATCGCCTATAAACCAACCAATACAAAAACAATGGGCGCGGAGGGTAGGGAATTGTTAATTTTGCATTTTAAACACAATTACCAACCATCTTAGACAATATATCCAAAATCAGAACCACATCTAAACACCCCTATTTAGATCTCTATTTACTGGACTATGTTTGATGCGTTTTATTTCCAGAAATATATTTGACAAATGTTTTGTCATAATTTGATTGTTTACCGGGCTCTAAACGGTTTGGCAGCACAAGTTATGGATACTGGAAATACATATATTCATAATGAATCAATATAAAAATGTCTATTTGTCTTGGTCTGGGTGTTTAATATGTATAATATGTATGTATTTACAAAAAAAGTATAGAAGTATGTTTATTGATTGTATGCAATTACAAAAAAAAAACTATATATTATTGAAAATATCAGGTTCAAAAAGGCAGCTTCAATAAAGGTTTACTCCTGTGAGTATTATTTAATGCTATATCGTTACCGGATTTTAGGTGCAGAACGAGTCAAAATCTGTAACCTAGTTACAATAACCACCATAAAAAGTTTTAATTTACTGAAATTCTAGGTTATGATTGTTGCAATCAAAATTATATCGTGAATGTAACTAATAGAGTTATCTGCTAAAGGTACAATTTCCATCAAAAACTCATCAGTGCACACTTCTTCACTTCCATTCCGACTTTGCTCTTAAAGTAGGTCCCGAGTTTTTAAGACTTTAATCCACGAACATCTGGCAGTAGACTTACAAATGTCTAGACCTTAAAACTGGGATTCCGAGGCAGTTTTTCAACGACAATGAGAGGTAAATTTTATTAGGGTTCTTTGTCATAGTGTCTTTGGGTCACCCTACATTTTTTATACTAGGGGAAATGCTTTTACGCATCCCTCGCCCCCAGGTGCAATGGCGATTTGAAATGTTGGACTCACCTGGAGTACACGGCCTATATAAACATATGGCCACGCACTCCATCCCGCACCCCTCCCGTGCTCCCACAGAACCTGAAGAACCTGCACCAGACGGTAGATAAGCACCCCGTGCCTCCTGTGCCGCCATTCGCGAAACAGGGGGCGTACGACTTCCACCGTTCTGGCACCCGCACAGGAGTCTCCAGCTGGCTTTCCCAACCTGCCATAACCTTCCGCTCTCCTCCACACATCGGCGAGCTCCTCAGGGGCCAATCGGTCCCCACATTGTCTCGCCTCCCTCCTCGCCCTGTACAGCCTCCTAAGGACCTGCGTCTCAAGTTCTCATGGGGATGTACCCATCAGAACACACGCGCCGTGCGGGTCACCTTACCTACACTAAGGGCGACTTTCACCAACGTCACTCAACACATTTAGGAGCTAAACATGTTTATCATTTAAGTCATTCGTTTGAAATAAAAAGTGACAGAGCGATATTTTAAATATGTTAAAGCCCTAAACGTATTTTGCGGCAGTTGGTGAAAGTCGCTCTAAGTGCAAAGTCATCCATTCTTATTTATTGTCGACCTTTAACTGTAATTTTACACAATATTTTTTAAGATAATTACTAATAATGTATTTTTATTTACATTGACCAAAGCAGGCTTAGGTGAGCTACATCTATGATCTAAGATGTTAAGTAGGCATTGATAACCTAAGATGTTGTCTGGAAAGCAATAAAATGGTAATGGATACCTAAACCATTGACTAAATAATACTATGCGAGTACCTATAAGTATATTCTATTAATCAATCTAAAGTCTGTATCACGTTTTCGTCATTAACTAAAGTTATAACAAACATAATACTTTTGGCACAATTGCTACGGAACTAACAAACCAAAGGCGATTCCGTTACTCAGCTGATTTTTTAAAGCTGAAGCGAAACAGTGCCTCGAAAATGACTTTTTGATGGATTAGGAGCATCTGTCCGAACAAATGAGGTTTACAGAGATAAGGTAGCGTCATCTTTCACTTTTTGTTTGGACCACTTTCGCACTTCCAGCTATTCTTTGGAGAATTCTAGGAAGAGTTTTATTTTCCCTGCGATTCAGCCACGTAAATGTCTTGTCTCATTAAAAGACCCCTTTTAAGGTATTTCAGGGGGCCTACCGCCATCTCTTGGCGCAGTATTGTTTCAATCTTACTATGTATTTCGTACTACTAATCTCTAAAAGTAAGCTTGTTTTTCGACGGATGTTTTGTGACGTCATCGCTCAATCATCGCCTCCATAGTTTGATGTGTGTCAAAATGTGCCAACTTCAACAAAAACAAAACGTTCTTATGACATACATGATGGTTTCTAATCAAGTTTCTAATAGATGATTTTACAGTTACAGTTTTGAGGTTTCGAGTGTAAACAGATTTTAGGTCTAGGTTAACGTCAAATAAAATAAAAAAAAACACAAATTGTAAACAGACTTCGAATCAAGGTATTAACTTTTTAAATGCTTTGTACATTATGCCTATTCAGTGTTGATTATCATTTTGTATGTTCGCTTTATAGAATCATCCAATTATATTACCTTAGAGGTTCCTTTGTAATTTTGCATTCATTCCAACTCATTGTGGAAATTTTTATCATATTACAGGCGATAATAATAATGAGGATTTTCTTTTCGTTTGTCAGAGCGTGATATTATTATGAGCCTGTCTTATTATTACGATGTTATATCATTAAAATTTACTAAAAGGACGTGGGCTTGTTTATTTTCAATTATTTCTTCACATTAAAAAAAATATTTGGTCCATTATTATATCCAATTTAAAAATATCGCAGATGATTTCAGTTTTGCAGAAGTTCACGCGATATGAATGATTATTTTTGTGATGGATAGTATATAAATATTATGGTTGTTAAAATTCAACGAAAAATTAACAAACTACTATGGAACATTCCAAACTAGTTCCAAAATTAGTATGAGGGGTGTTCAAAAATTAAAGAGAATATCATAAATTAATAAATAAACATATTTTGACCCGACCCATTTTAAACAGGTCATTTTTAACGTAGCTAACATTCGGATTTTATTTGACTTTCAAATGAGTTAGTTTTTAAAATTAATCACGACTAAAGTTATAATATTCGACGTAATGTAACTAATATATAATAATAGGCACATTGATTTCATTGAATTAAATGTACGAGTATTTCAGTGGAAATCAGTAAAATAAAAGAGTATTTCAGTGGAAATCCGTTAATGGTTTTGGTGATAGAACACATAAGCCATGTGGATCGTAATTGGTATCCACCACGATACACAATATTGATGGCCCTCCATGTTTGTGGAACTAATGCACAACTGTCTCGATACACTGTGCTATGGAGAGTGACGATTATTGAATATCGTAGTTAAATACAATTTCGGATTTTAAATTAATTTCAAATCAAAAATAAAATAAAAATATCGCACTAACGATTAAATATTGAATATACCCTGATGTGACGGCGGCGGCCGTGTAACCATGGAAGGCGCATTAATGTCATTAAATAAATGTATTTCAGTAGAAATCAGTCAAATAAAAGTATTTCAGTGGAAATCCGTTAATGGTCTTGATGAAAGGACACATAAGCCATGTGGAACGTAATTGATATCCACTACGATAAATAATATTGATGGCCTCCATGTTTGTGGAACTAATGCACAAAGTGTCTCGATGTCTCGATTTACTCTGAATGTGTTACTTTGAACAGTGACGATTATTGAATATCGTACATCATTCGATTGAATATACAACGATTGTAAAAACTAAACTTTTATTTAGCTTCAGTTATCTCCGTTAATTTAACCTGAATCTTGATAATTGTTAAATGTTATTGTTTTATTTTTGTAGTTAAGTAGTAAGATTTTTTTTTGTTGTATTTTTCTTGTTATGTTATCCTTTTTTTTATCCGTGTGCTGTGTATGTCAATAAAAAATATTTCTTTCTTCTTTTATTCTTTCTTGATAATAATAAAACCAATCGACTACCAAAATTAACAGTAGGAAATATTTAGGATAAATTTACAATACTTTCCATAGAAAGTAAACAAATTAATACCAAGTACCTAAATAAAATCGGACTCTATTTGTCAATTATTTAAATGGGTGTCTGCTTTAAAGGGATGAAAATGTAACACGATTCGGTAAATATTCAGAAACGGTTCGAATTAGAACGGACTTTACGAGTCCCGACAGGATTTCAGGAACCGTATCGAATTTGCTTAAGCTAATCTTCAATCACTCAAAAACAAAAGCTTATTTTTTTATGCGAAGAGGCCTTTTGCCTGTCTATGAGTACAATCTCGATGGGGTGTTTTAATATTCCGGTATTAAGTAGGACGGTTGGAATGAATTAAATGTAGAAAGAACGATATTAGATACTATGGTAAGATATAAAATATTTGTTAGGCATCGTTATTACAAACTTCAAACATTGATATATTATTATAACCCTATTTTGTTAACGATCTTTTTTACATTTAGCCTTATTAATCATATTTTGTTTTTATTATTATTGTTAACCTAGGAACTATTAGCCAACAATAAGTATTAACTTGCAAGTTTACTTACCAAAGTTAATTAATGTGTAGTTCTCTGTAAAAGTTGCAAACTTAGGCGCCCATAAGACGCTCAGTTAATAATGTGATCTATCAGAATGATAAATACTGTTAAATTACATTTAATTATCGGAGTGAACAAGTAAGCCTACACATTCAGTATTTATTACGTCAGTATTGCAAAGTTTTTCATCAGCTCACACGCGTGAAATGAATTTGGCAACCAAAGCTAGTGTGGCTATTGGGTGCCCTATACTACGCCTTACATTAATTGTCATAATATGAATTCGTATAACAGATTTAGCATAACATAACTGTGCATAACATTGAACAATAAAAAAACATAACACTTGCTGCGCATAATAATGCGCAAAATAAAAGAAGTTAGGTTAGTTAGGTATTTTTTGTTCCAGCTCTATCACTCTCCAGCTATTTTTAATAAATCTTAAGACAAGTCTAACCAGATATTAGTCCATATGCATCAACACCTCGATAATAGATATTTTCACATCCTTATTAACTTCTCACTGAGAAGGTGCCTAGGTATTTGAATGTCTAAAATTAAAACGACTAGTTTGTTTATTCCTGTAGGTCACGTTCATGTGATAGGTAAGAAATTTAAGTGTTACTAAAATTTCGTGGTTTTTTTTCTGACAACAGAAGTACGTGTTATTAATTTTCCTTATATATTTATTATATTAATACCATTTGATACTTGTGCAAAGTGATTGTGTTATGTAGTAGTGTGTAGTGCTTACTACATTTATCCCAAGTCATCATTATGACAATTTATGTTATGCGCATTAAAATTTTGCTTATAGTATTCAGTTAAGCACAATTATGTTACGCGTTTTAAAAATTATGCGTTATATGTTTTTCCAATTTGAATCAAGAGTATTACTTTATGCGAATTAATATAGTCCCGTCAGTATTTATCACAATCTGCCAATACGGAATTAAGAAATCTAGAAATACGCAATAAATATTGACAGTCGTCAATACATTAGACTACGGAACCAGTATATATCACAAAATATAATAAACAATGATGGATCACAGCATTTACTAGGCCATTTACAGCGTCTAGGGGCCTTAGCTTTACCAAGTTCTCAATACAGAGATCGGATGCTGCATTCGTACCGTCATTTATTTAAAAGTTAATGAGTTGCACTTGTTAGTTTCTTTTGAAGCTTTGTCTGATTCAGATCCAATTTAAACATGGTTGTATTAGGTAGGGATTCGAAACAGGTAATTAACAAGGAATTTGTATCACGAAAGAATTCAGAATATAATAGCTCAAATATATTTCGAGTTGTACAGTTATGAAGTCATCTTAAAACAAACTACTTAACGGCCTATGTTTCTAAAAGAGTCACTGAATCATGAGTTTTGAGACTTGAGCATGTTTTAACAACATTGTAAGTCCTTTTCTTTAAATTTAACATCAATAAATTAGAGCTATGATAATTTTTCTTTTAAAATAAGGAAAGTAAATTTTGACGATGAATAAAAAAACTATCAAAGTTTACAAATACTATCAAACTTTACTCCATTGCCAACACTCATTTACATGTTCAGAGAAAAAGTAAGCAAGAAAAAACCACGATATTTGCCTGAAAAGTAATGAGAAAGCTTTATTAAGCCCGCCTCTGAGTTCTAATGATGGCGAGGCAAGAATCCGGACCGACTTTTCCATTGCAAGTCAGTTTAATTAAAACCACTACGATTATTTGGACTGAGCAGACACTTAAGCAAGTTACAACAAACCCACTGATATTGTGGGTTACTATTTTTAATAAAAAAATTAAGTAAATCGTTCAGAATGGTTAGTTGTTTTGTGTCGACTATTAGATGAGATTTAAAATTAGTATTCCATAGGACATTGTAATAACTTTCAACCACAGTATAGATGGATACATACAGTACCTATCTGATCTTCCTACAAAAGGTCCGGTGGCGAATAATACTCGAGGCACCTCGTCTCAGCGAGATCTCGGCGTCGTGACGAACGCACGCTGTGAAAGATTTGTACGTAGTGAGCGCACAAAACAGATAGGTACAGAAGTCAATCTACATAAAAAGTGGGCACTCGAGCACATAGGCACCGATCACGGGCACGATATATCTCGGACCACTTAGGAACAGTACGAGCGCGTATTTTAGTCATATTCCGTTCTTTCTGTTTCATTTATAACAATAAGTCAAACAACTAGATACGAGTGCCACTACCACGATAGTTTTTTTGTGCATAAACCAAAGTAGCCTAGCGCGAATGCCAAAGTAGGTATGAAAAGTGAAGTACACACTCGTGTGACACATATGTGAATGACTTCTGTACCTATCTGTTTTGTGTAACCGTGTGGTATGTTGGCGGGCAGCCCTATCGCGTACTGCGTACCGCGCAGCTGCAAAAATAATAATTAGCTATATTAAGAACAAGGTTAAGAAAACGTACTGTATGTTCCTAAATTTACTGTGCTTTCAACTCACATCCAAGAACTGTGGCAGCGCTTGTTAATTTTTTTTTTAAACTCAATGGTAACATTGGAAGCAATAGTAGATGACCGTTTTTATAATTACTTAAATGTTTATACTTTTTTAAACTCCAATATAAAGATGTTTGTAAAAGCTCCACCCTTAAATTCGGTTATCAAATGAATTAACCGACCGATCATAATCCGTCCGTCATTAATTGCATTTCAGAAGTTTGTTTGAAGTTTTCATCTAAATTCTAATCAATAGTTAGTAATGGTACATACCTAAATCCAAGTTCTTTTCAAAGCGCAAATATTATTTATTAAAAAAATATATACTATCATAAAATAGTTAAGTAGTTTAGACGTTAAAAATAACATAGACAGAGTTACATTGGAAACATATTCATAATATTGGAATGCATATAAGCTATATTTTATTTCGGAATGAAATTTTAATTTGGTTAAAGTTGCAGCGATACGTATTTAAAAGTACGGAGCCAAATATTTAAATTCGAGTACCTTATAATTTTAGCCGGTAGTTTAAATTAATACCTCTTTATACATATTTTAGGTCCACAGACTGGCTGCGGTTACTTAATAGCTGCAGTTACCACTGAATTATGAATGCACTTAGGTACTTAAACTAATGTTGCATTTTTTTTCTTTGAAGCTTAATGAACTAGTGTTGTGTGAACGAATGTATGAATGAAATATTCTTTATTGTACACACCAAAACAATACATTACATATAAAAGGACATCACAAGTGTGATACAAGTGGCGGCCTAATCACTAAAAAGCAATTTCCTCCAGGCAACAATGTATTTGTCTGGAAGAAACAAATTTGCAACGGAAAGGGCAGTTCGTGGTGTTTTTGTACTCATAACTATATAAAAGCATATAACTTTACATAAATAAGATATTATACATATACCTCCATAAAATATATACATAATCTATATATACATATAATATGGATATGTGTTGTGTTAAAACTTTTTAAGCTTTGGTTAAAATAGTGTAGTTTTAATAAAAAGGCAAACTCATTATTTCAAAATATTATTGTATTAAATACAGAATATTAAATAATTGACAAAAGTTTTCTTTTAACCTTTCAGGCCCCGGGCTATGAAACACAGTAGATAGGTATTCCATTGTTATCTGGAAACACAACCGGATTATGTAACTTGTTTCTATCAACGTTTGATTGAAATTGCAGTCGCATTGCTGCTTTAGTAAAAATCAATGTGACAGCTATCTTACTAAAGCAGCAATGTAACTGCACTTTCAATTAAATCCAATCATAATCTGTTATCAACAGAGTTAGATAATAAACTACCTGGTGTTCTACTAGCGAATGACGAATAAACGGGTTTAGAGTCTTAAAATTACTTTCTTATGAATTACATTGCATTTGATGCCATAGAAGTACTATTATTAGTTATAGTCAAACTTACGTTGATATAATCCAATGACTTAGATGAAAATTCAAAAGTAATAAGATTCAAGGACTTTATAAGATTTAAAAAAGACCCTGTTAATAGAATGTCTATAGATAAGAGATCGAGTTATTAAATTTATAGAAGAACTCAATCTCTTTAAATATTGTAACAATCTAGTTAACGAATAGATTCGGCCGTGGTACTGACAGTAACTAATGTAATTTAACAAACCTCGAATAGTCTGAGCGAAATTAGCT
Source organism: Chrysoteuchia culmella (assembly GCA_910589605.1). NCBI lineage: Eukaryota > Metazoa > Arthropoda > Insecta > Lepidoptera > Crambidae > Chrysoteuchia > Chrysoteuchia culmella. The sequence goes on along the minus strand of OU342650.1, from coordinate 11,409,659 downwards.
GTTTCAGACATTCGGACTGGCAAAACTTTACCGGCGGAGACCAAATGGAGTACAAATGAAAATTTTCTTATTCAACTTATTTTATTATTGGAGGAAAGAGTTTGAGTTAAAACTCACCGAGGTTTTGTGTCCCTGTCCATTACCTAGATATATTCGCGCCTAAATAAATTTTGATGAAAATATTATATCTAAGTTTTAGGGTTCCGTAGCCTAATGGCAAAAACCATTATAGATTCGTCATGTCTGTCTGTCTGTCTGTCCGTCCGTATGTCACAGCCACTTTATTCCAAAACTATGAGGATAACACAGTTGAAACTTGGTAGGTAGATGTATTCTGTCAACCGCTTTCTGAGCTTCCTCCCAAAACTGTCACCTATGTCAGAGGTAACACACAATCTTGTTTGGATAATTTAATAACGAATCTCCACGATGATTGTATAAATAGCGCTAAAGTTGATCACAATGGTTTATCAGACGGACACGCGGCACTTATTTGTAATGTTTTCCTTCCATTAAAAAGCCAAAACCAAAAAACCTATGAAGTTATAATAAGGGAACAAAGAATGTTTAATGAGAAGAATAATAACAAGTTCAGAGACAACGTACTCAAACATGATTGGACGAAAGACGGAATTAACAGTTTTTTTAAATATTTTCACACCATTTTTAAGAACAGCTTCCCAAAAAAAGTTAAAAAAAATAGAAAAAAAGCCAAACAAAGTTTAAGGTGGGTCACAAGGGGAGTAAAGACATCTAGCAAAATGAAACGCTTCCTTTTTATGGCACACAGCTCTGTAACTGACAAATCCTTAGTTGACTACAAATACAATTATATGCGTATGTACAGAAAAGTAATACGTGCTGCCAAAAAACTTGCAGTTCAGTCTTCAATTGAACGATCAAAATTTTCGTCCAAAGTAATATGGAGTACAGTAAATAAGCATAGGCAAAAGGGAAGTTTTAAGGGTAAGGAAAAAATTACTCTTAAAGAAAACAATAAATATATCGACGATCCTCAATTGGATGCTGATAAGCAATACAGTGCCAAGCCACACGAACGTCAACTTGAAAAAATGGCGTCGAACGATGCCACACCAATTTTTTATTAGTTTATTTGAAAAAAAATGCTTCTCCTGATTTTTTATGTGTTTGAAGTATTCAATATTGTATAATAAGCAGGTTTGTATCATAGTAATGCAGAAATTTGTTAAATACTTACAAAAAAGGGTGATTTTTGTATATTGCGAAATATTTAATATTTATTAGTTTTCTGAACAAGAAGTTACGGAACTTAACACTATATTACAAAATGATGATAAATGGTTTTAATAACGCTAAATGTATATTAAGATACTTAAATCATTATTGCCAAATTTGGTATGTTCCCTAATTGTTTGTAAAATAGTTAAAAATAAAACCCAAATATAAAAATAAAAACAGTCTTTACTGAATAAAAAAGTATACAGTCTTCTATTAAATAAAAAATAACAACAATAACAATAGCTTCTCTTACACAAATAAAAATCAGAGTACTTATCTATTATGACACATTTTGTTTAATTTAACATTTAACGAGGTTTTATAATTTTTAGTTCTTTCTCTACTTTTATAATAGGTTTATTTCTAAACAGTTTTTTTCTTAACATTTTACTTAATTATTAAGTATCACTTTTACTTACTATACTAATATAAATTATAAATTTTTGTTAACACCTGTATACAAAAAATAGTCATAATCAGTCTTATTGGTAACATGTCACATGTCAAAATTCAAAATTCTTAAACTTAAATAAACCGTTTCAAAATATAGTTTTAAAACATAACTCGAAAGTTTAAAAGTGTATAATATGTCAAAATGGAACTTTGTTTATGAACTAGTCAACTAACTTCTTAGGTATCCAGTCTCATATCATAATTAAATCAATGAAATAAATCGGAACAAAAATAAAATCGAAAATATGTTAGTATTGGGGAAAGTCTTCCTTAACAGTACCATTTATTTACTCTTCAATATACTGTTCTTCCACTTCAAAATCTATTGAATTGCCTAAACCATCAGCATCATCTACAAAAACACCCGAATTGACATTCTTCAAGAAATTGTAAAAGCTTTTTGCATCTGATGGAATAAGCTTTAACAGTTCTTTTAGATCTTGAACTTTTGCAGCTGATAGTTCACGCCCACGGGGGTATAGAACAGGAAGATCCAGTGCGAAATTCGGTTTTTGTTTGCGGCCCTTACCGCCTTTAGTGATGTCAATTACCTGAGGTTCCCCATCAAGTTTTGATTTCATAAAAAGTTTCGAAGGTTCATTGCGATGAAGTTCTATTTCAAAAGTTGAAAGCTAAGAAGGTTAATGGTAGTCGCTAAAGGACTGGACTGATTTATCTCCACAACATTAGGCTCTTGCACGTCAGTCCCCACATGGTCGATTAACTCTATTATTGGAGCAATGCTTTCTATAGATTTATTTCAGGTAACGCATCGGAAAGTATACCACTGCATCGGGAGTTTTGAAATTCGACATAGTATTCTAGATCTCGATCTGTAATACTTTTCTTTGGACTTTCGGAGGTACCAGCTTCTACTAGCGCATCTGCCTGAAAAACTTCTATTGGTGGACCATCTTTCGCGATGGAATTTGCAAGGCTGACCAGAGCAGTTGATCTCTTGATTTTGGTGGTGGCATGTTTCTGTAACAAAATAGAATAGTGAGTTGAGTGGGCAGGACATAACTACGTAGAAGGCGAACAGACGAAGACGAAGAACAGACGAAGCGGCGAGCGGAGGCGGTGACTGCGCGGAGTGCGGATCCACCGCCGAACCGCGCTCAGTGGTGGATCAACCGCCAAACCACGATCACCACTTAGGCATAGAACATACGAAGCGGCGCAGCACCGTCAGCCGCAGCAGCGAACGAAAACGGTGACCGCGAAGAGTTGCGGATCCACCGCCGAACCGCGCAGTCACCGCTTACCCTCTCCAGCGCGGCTGATTCAAGATCAACGCACAATAGTGTGTAGTTGCTTGTACAGCGGTGCCATGTTCAGTATACAAGGACTCGACGGATTGCCCACAGAGCAATACAGAGTTTTGAACCACTGACCACGTTCCGCAGCGGTGGGCGGTGCCGCGCCGCTTCGTATGTTCTACGCCTAATGGCGTTTTCGAGCTAGGTGCCAAGTTAACTTGTTCGGGTAGTAAGTAGTTAAGCAAAAACTTAGGCGATTCATAAGTTTTGGTGAAAGCGGCCTTAGGACGATTTAAATATAAAATTTTTTTGTTTGGGGACTACTAGAGAAGCTAATTTAGGCAATATGATTTTACGGAGCTTAAAATATAAATAATGTCTAGTAGCACCCTCATCAACATTTAACAATATTAAGTTAAGGATATTAACTCCGCTTCAAGTTTTACGGAAACGCCCTTATTCATTTAGCAATAATGCGTTAAGTTGCATAGTACAATACTAGTATTTTTTTACATTTAGCAATAATCAATCAAGCTAATTTGAATTATTAATGAAATATTTAGAACACTTCAGTCAAAACGATTAGAAAAACATCAACATATATTACTAAATAAACGCTTTTCTTTTGAGAAAAATTAGAAACATCATAGGATTTGGTTGTTTTTCTCATTTTTATCGGCAAACTAACCTCAAAGAGAATTGGTTATGAAAATTTTGAAAATACTATATAATTCTTACTTACCTTGGTAACTTCAGCGTGGATTGCGGACATAACACTTTAACAACCGTTTGTACATTAAAGAAAGTACTTTAACTAGAATTCACATTTTATTTCGAATTATTAACGCGGGTTTTGTTGTTCGTCTCTGCGCCAAAGAACAAAATTCAATTTCGCAATAATGTGTCAAGTCTCCCGACATCTTTAACGAAATAATAGATGGCGCTGCTTCGAGTGGTGAGTATGTTAAGGAACAAGACGTAGTATTGACAAACTTTGTATTAATGATTCCATATTTGTTTCAAGTTATTGTTGTGTTTTTTCCCTATTTCTATGTTTTAAATCACTTAAATCATTATTGAATAATGACAAACACGCGACGCTTAATAAAAATACATCAATATCTCCGAATTTGTGTTTTTGTGGGTTGACACATTATTGCTTATCAGCATCCAATTGATAGTAGACATTTTTGCAGAAAAATTTGATCATAGCGAAACTGTTTCAATGGGCACCACACAGACATCAATAAAATTTCTTGAGCAGCATGGTCAATTTTGCTCGATTGATATGGCTTGGGAACAGATTACACCTACAGAGATTATCAAAATAGTGAGCAAAATGGAAGATAAAAAATCGTGTGGATGGGATGAGATGCCAATCTCTATAATTAAAAAGAACATTGACTTATGGGCGAAACCATTGTCGGTATTTTACAATAAGTGTTTTATGCAAGGTATCTTCCCGGATCAACTTAAAATAGCAAAAGTTTTACCAGTATACAAAAAAGGTTAAAAGTCAGACTCTAAAAATTATAGACCTATCTCTTTACTGCCTACTCTATCAAAAATATTTGAGAAAATCATAAAGTCGCGCTTATTACACCACATTAATGAAAATAATATACTTAATAAACGGCAGTTTGGATACCAAACGAATAGAGGGACAAGTGACGCAATTGATGCATTGATTGAAGATGTTATCACAAAATTAAATAAAAAGATGAAAGTAGCAGGTCTGTTTCTCGATTTAAGTTCTGCATTTGATATGGTTGACCATCAAATTTTAATAAAAAGACTAAAATTTTATGGTATAAGAGGAAATGTTCTTCGGCTTCTTGAATCGTACTTAATAAATAGATATCAGTATGTTGAGTTAAAGTGCATTGTTGATAAAACCGAAAAAACATTTAAATCCAAGCGAAAGAAAATTCAGAGAGGGGTTCCGCAGGGTTCTATCTTGGGGCCTATTTTCTTTATTTTGTTTACAAATGACTTGATCCCTTTCATGTACAGCTCCATTCCAGAATATAAACTTGTTGTTTTTGCTGACGACACAAATGCAGTGATAAGTGCGAAAAACATTAGAGATCTCAACAGCCGACTAAATACCGCAATGGAGATTTTTTCGCAGTGGTTCACAGCCAATAATCTCTTACTTAACGTAGATAAGACGCAAGCTATACTTTTTAAATCGACTGCAAAAACAAATGATAAAGTAGATATCAACTTAAATGAAGGCCGTGTCTCACTTGTAGATTCTGTAAAGTTTTTAGGGATTCACATAGATTCTCTTCTAAATTGGAAGGAAAAAGTCAAATATATTGAAAACAAAATCTCTTCATCATGTTACGCTTTGAAAAGCTTAAGAGACGAGCTAACGATGAATCAATTAAAACTAGCCCTAGTAGAATCTCGTTTAAGATATAGTATAAAATTTTGGGGAAACAGTTACGACTACAATCTAAGAAAAGCGTTCATTATCAAAAGAGGGCAATAAGAACAATGTTAAGAATAAGCCAAAGACAGTCCTGCAGGGAGCATTTTAAAAACCTTGAAATTCTGACCGTACCTTGCCTCTATATTCTTATTCTCCTCACCGACCTTGTCAAGCATCCCGATAGCTACGAAACCATAGAAGAAAGAATAATACGTCATGACACTCGGAGAAAAGATTTAGCTAACATCATACAACCAACTTTACAAGTAGTTAAACACAGTGCAAAATATCAAGCAGTCAGACTTTTTAATAAATTGCCCATTGACTTAAAAAGTATAACAAATGTTAATGTTTTCAAGTCCAGACTAAGGTCTTATTTACTGGAGATTTTTTTTTATAGTACAGAAGATTTTTATAATAGTATGTAAGTAAGTATGTTTGAATGAATAATTTAATGTTTTTGTTACCCATATATATCTTTTTTTATTATTTTAATTTCATATGAATGAATGTTATTAAATTTTGAATTTGATTTATTTAGATGTTTAATAATCTGACTTGCTTTAATTTGATGTTAATTAATTTGTTTAAATTTATAATCTGTTTATGTGTTACTTAATTTATGGAATAAATGACTTATGACTTATGACTGGAACTGAAAACTTTTCTTTTCATTAAACCTATACGTCTAGTATCTCTAGATAGGTCTTTAAAAATGACTTTAAGGTTTCAAAAACGATTTTTTCTCAAAGTCAACCGTTTGAAAGATGAACACTTCCAAAATCGTAAAAGGTGTGTCCCCTCCCTCTAACTTTTAAAATAAGAAAGTGAAAAATCTAAAAAATATTATTTTTTAGATTTTTCACTTTCTTATTTTAAAAGTTAGAGGGATATGCTGTAGATCTTTATAAAAACTTTTAACAAGAATTGGTTTGAACGAAATATATTTAGAAGTTTCAGAGCTATAGCACATTTTCCAAAATATAACTTTGTCATTCATACAAACATTATGAAAAACAAAGTTATTTTTGCAGACGAAAAATTATAGTGGTATTTAGGGTAGGGGTAGGTAATCGGTAGTCAAGTGAATACCTAATTTAATATAATAATAATAATAATAATAAAAACTTTATTGCGCACGATACAAAAACAAACACATACAGAAAAAACGACAAAAAGAAGAACACACAATAGGCGACTTTATTGTTACATAGCAATATCTTCCAGGCAACCTTAGGTGCTAATAGGTTGCTGCTTAGTTAGGGCATGAAGGAAGGGCAAAGAAACACACTTTCGCATTTGTAATTATCAGTTAGGATTAGGATTAGTATTATTTAGGCTGCGTTATTACCAATAATCGGCCTAGTGCAACATCGCACATGAAGGGTTTCGTCTCTCACCCAAGGTTGCCTGGAAGAGATTGCTATGTAGCAATAAGACCGCCTATTGTGTGTTTTCTTTGTATGTGTTTGTTTTTGTATAGTGTGCAATAAAGTTTCTATTATTATATTAAATACTACCAACCATACTACTAACCTACCCAATACTACCAACCTGGTAATACTACCAACCTACCCAAAATGCCACTATAATTTTCGTCTGCAAAAATAACTTTGTTTTTCATAGTGTCTGTATGAATGACAAAGTTATATTTGCGGTTTTGGCAAATGTGCTATAGCTCTGAAACTGCATAATATATTTCGTTCAAACCAATTTTCGTTGAAAGTTTTTGTAAAGGTCTACAGCATATATTTTTTTTTGATTTTTCACTTTCTTATTTTAAAAGTTAGAGGGGAGGGGGGGGACACATTTTTGCACTTTGAAAGTGTATATCATTCAAACGGTTTTGAAAAAAAACTGTTTTAGGTAACTCAGTGGAATTTTTAAAGACCTATCTATAGATACCCCACACGGATAGGTTTGATGAAAAAAATGTTTTTCAGTAACAGTTTCATGTATGGGGAGCCCCCCCTTAATTCATATATTTTATATTTTTGTGAAAAACCGTAAAGCGGTTTACAGAATACATCTACCCACCAAGTTTCAACTGTGTAATCCTCATTGTTTTGATTTTGAGAAAAAACTGTAATAGGAACATCAATGTAATTTTTAAAGACCTATCTATTGATATGCCTCAAGTATAGGTTTGATAAAAATAAAAAAAAAATGTTTCAAATCCCTTCGGAAAAATGCTATATTCCTAAAACTGACAACCATATTTCGTTCAAACCAATTTTCGTTGAAAGTTTTTATTAAGATCTACAACATATATATTTTTTTTAAATTTCACTCTCTTAATTTAAAAGTTAGAGGGGGGGGACACACATTTTACCACTTTGGAAGTGTACATCATTCAAACGGTTGACTTTGAGAAAAAATCGTTTTAGAAACCTCAATGCAATTTTTAAAGACCTATCTATAAATATCCCACACGTATAGGTTTGATGAAAAAAAAAATCAGTGTCAGTTCCATGTATGGGGAGCCCCCCCTTAATTCATATATTTTTTATTTTTGTTTAAAAACTGTAAAGCGGTTTACAGAATACATCTACTTACCAAGTTTCAACTGTGTAATCCTCATAGTTTTGGAATAAGGTGGCTGTGACATACATAGATTTGGGCGAATCTATAAGGGTTTCGTTTTTTGCCTTTAGGCTACGAAACCCTAAAAATGTAAGGACAACCTCGGCAATGCGAGGGTTGCTTAGGATGTGATTCCACTAAAGAGAATGCGAGTGAATAGAAAGTCGAATTCCTCCAAACCTCGTCTTTTTTACATCAGATAAACCTTTTTCATCTTACACTTTTCATGTAGATCATTAAAATGTGAGCTGGAAATATGAGGACCTCTTCACAAACCTTTGCTTTTATCTAAACGCAGCTAAACACTGTGGGTTCACGCCATGCAAAGCTCAGCCTCAATTGTCTGGTAGACTAGCTTAAGTTCACTTCATCCATTCTACGAAATCATTTTTCGTTTCGATAGGAAAGATATTTCACAGGTTCTATATGTAGAATTACCTCAGCGTTAATCCTATTTCAACCAGAGACAGTATATAAAGATACGTAAGTTCATAGAGTAAGTTGTCTTAGCCTTTTTTAAAATAAAGGTTTATAATTTTATTGCAGTCACGCGGCACGCAATACGCGATAGGGCTGCCCGCCAACACAGATTAGCCATTGCCACATGCTTACTGCGTACAAAACTTTCACAGCCCGCGTTTATCACCGAGGCGCATTCGAGACTGACTCTTGCCGAGCTCTCACCGAACCGAGGCGCGTCGTCGCGAACGGATCTTTAGAAGGAAGATAAAATACTGTGTATCTTTATACGGTTACTAGAGATAAGCGTGGCTAAGATGATTAATTAATCCTATAGGCGAATTTTCCATTAAATAAATGGAACTGTCAGTATACCAATGTCGCTACTATACGACACGTCCTCGTATTGTAATACGTGTAATATGAACTAGGGATATGCTTGTCCACTATTGCTTTCACAAAATCTCTTTACCATTACCTTTTTTATATTTTCTTTTATTACGGGCTTGACGTAAAAGAAAATATCAGAGGTCGGGGGTTCCACACCCACTCAGGAAAGTATTTGTGTGATTATTATGTGACGTGTTTGTACTGCGTCTAAGCGACATATCTATATTTGTAATGCTTCCGATGGTTCTCATATCAGTAACACTTGTTTTAAGGTTTACTTATGTATGCCCGAATTTCAAATGGAATAATTTCGTTTGACATAATTTAATTTGCCATAATTCCATTCGATTAGAAATAACGTTTCTGTTGCCATAACTATCAAATTACATAAAATTGATTGCTATAATTTCATTCTTCATAATCAATCAAACGCCGTAACTATTTTATTTCATAATTTTATTTGATATACAATTAATTTTCAATATATTTAATCAACAATTTACCATAAAACCTATATTTAAAATAGGTTGGTTCAAAAAACAAAAGTAGTACATATTAGTTCATCCTACAAAAGGGACGTTCTGCGGATGGGTTTGATATCCCACAGTCATTCATGTCTACATAATCAAACACTAAACCAAACGTGTTTAAAAAACTTTTCTACTATAGAGGTAGTCGATAGCCATATGTATCTTGGTCTCGTCATAGATAGTAACTTAAACTGGTAACCCCATATCGATCGCATCTGCGATAGCTTAAGAGCATTTTTAGCCAATTTTATTATAATTAAGAAACGGATACCATTTAAAACACGCTTACTTATCTATAACGCTTTCATCGCCTCCGTTGTGTCATATGGACTCAGTAGCTATGGACGTACTTTTAAAACCTATATTGACAGGATAACACGTCTTCAAATAAAAATCTTGAATAATATCGTAACCCCTAAAATGAAACTCGACTGTGCCAATAACGTCAACCAATTATTTAAAATTTGTAAGATCCTTCCGGTACAATATCAAATCAATTATAATCTACTCAAAGAACAATTTTTCCGCAAACATTCAAACACAAAAGGCTCACAAAATCACTACCCGCCAAATATCTATAACACATTAATAACTCCAAAAGCTAACAATACATATGGTCAACGTACCACTTCATACCTAATTCCCCGTCTAATTAACAATCTCGATTTAAACTTAAGAAGAAGTATAAGCCCCACAAATGTTAAGCATAAATTGAAACAGCATTTTTTATCAACATTATGACCTGTATGCAAGTCCTCTTACTTGAGTCGGTTCATGTTAGCTATAGTTGTGTATACGCGTGCGCGCCGCGCGCCCTAATGTATTATGTGCTTACCTACCTAGATAAGTTATATTTTAATGCAGCGATCTTGTAACATTATTTACCTTTCTATTTGTAAAATTTGCGTGCGTGATTGCTAACTAATACCTGTATTATTTAAGCGAATGATTGTCGATTAGCACATTCCTATTTTCAACCTTCGTGGTTTTTTGTGAATGTGGAAGTTTACTTTATAAAACTATTTTGTAAATTGGGTAATAAATAAAAATAAAAAAAAATAGTTTTTTAATAATTGGTTATCTACATAAAGTTAGCTAACAATAAATATATATTATTATGTCAAATAAAGATTATGTCGAATGGTTTTTAAAGTTTCTAATAATTATGGCATTTGTTAATATGGCATCTCATTTTATGGCAAATGAGAGTTAAGCTAGTAAATGATTATATCATGCGTTATTAGTGTAAATGAGAATAATGCTAACGAATATTATGACCGAGGATCATTATGGCAAATGAAATTATTGCCAAGAATATTATGAAAAACAATACAATACCTTGTTTTAATGCTCAATATTTCGGGATCGGATCAAAATATTGATGATTCAAACAAAGATTTAAAAGACTTAAGAGGGCGCAACCCCTTGTTTTCTAAAATCGACAATTAGTGATTTTTCGGAGGAGGTGATTGTTACCTATGCTTTTTTGTATGAAAGTTACTGATAAACATATGTTTTGCTTCAGAAATATTTAAAAAAGCTTGTTGTGTGATTAATCATATAATGAATGAGTGCATGTAGGACGCCGAATTTTGAAAACTAATTTTATTTCATACGAAAAAAGGCTTATGAATTTTTTTCTTATTTGACTATATATTTCTCTATAAATAGATGAGATCTTCCATATTAATATTTATCTACCAATTAAACAAGTCTTGTTTATTATTTTAAGATATGTTTCATAAATAAATATTCTCAGAGTAAAATAGAGTAATATGTTTTTCAAAATCAGTAAAAACATCAAAATATAAACGGTTTCAGAATTCATTCAAATCAGTGCGCGAGGCGCTATTCGAGAGTGCGAACGTGTCGCTTGCTCCTAGCCCAGTGTTGCCATTGCGATGGAGTTTTGTAAGGATTTTTTAAAGTATTACATGGTATCCCTAGGCCCCCCATAAACAAACTTTTTATAACACGATCGGTACATCTGGTTAGTGTGGTAATTATTTGATCATATATTTTTTTATCATTTTCTTTATGTTTATTTAGTGGAATGGTTAATTATTTTAACCGACTTCGAGAAAAAAGGAATTATCTTTTTTTATTTAGTAGCATAGTTTTAGTTTGATATAATTGACATCAAGACAGGATCTGATAATGGGATCTAGGAGAAATCAAGGGAACTCTTCAAATATTATAGGCCCACCAGTATCGTAATGGGTGCATCTTTTCTTTAGTAACTCGTGCATTCGAATCCGAAAATTTATTATTTAGTGAAAAGAAATGAATGATGAAGACCGACATCACACATGGTCATCGGAACTTCTAAAATACTACGTATCAGACGGGTGAGGCAATTCAATTCGTAAAAATACAAAGGGGTTTGACTCTTTGTGGCATCATCCCGGTCCGCGTCACGTTCTTCTCACGATAATACCTACTGCGGACTGGGACGAGACCAGCTTCCATATAAAATACTTCAAATCCCCTTAAAAATCGACTTCATAAAATAAAAATTAAACGAAAATAAAAAAAAAGCAAGTAAATAAAATCCCGTACCGAAAAACCGACTTCAAAATAATATTATCTTTGGTGTCAGTGCCATACCATTCTAGCCAAGGCATCGATAGTGCATTCCACATTGCAATCTCGAAATGAGCGTTCCAAACGAAACCAACATTTGGACTTTTTAGTTAAGTTCACCCCATCAATTTTCAATGTTGACTACCTGCTTACCATAAATGTTTCTACTAGTATACTACTGTCTAGGTTTTTAGTTAATCGCCTAAGGCTATTCTTATCTTTCTTAATCTTAATAAAAAAAAACAACGGGTTGCATTCCGGGAGTGTCGGCAGAGTGAAAACCGCTTAAACGAAACAGCAGGAGCAGGCATACATTTTCGCCGCGCGGTAGAAAGAGAGGGGATCTTACTTCCTCTTCTGCGCCGCGCCAGCGGTCTATTTTCCCTCCGTCTTACAAATTTTCGATCAGGGTCACGTCTCCTGACGCGGCTTTAATTTTTTTTACCCATCCCAAAAAATTAAAACTCTGATGTGCACAACGCCGCTAAAGAAGTTTTCACTTCAAAAATTGCCTTGCACTAACCATATTATTATATCGTTCTTAAAATCCACTAAGGCTGTTCTTAACTTACGTGTCCAATTTAGAGAGCTTAAAGCTTAAGCTATTAAGTTTAGTGCAAATGGGTGTTAGTTTCAATTCATATAATTTAGAATCTGATCATTCTGTTCCCCGTTCCTCAGCCGGGCCGGAAAACAAACATGACATTTTTTAAAAATACGCATTCAGATAACGCGTACAAGCAACTTTGGATTAGTTGGTTTTTTCTAATATTTTTCTATAAAAATATATTATAAAAGATATCATTGAAATGCCAACAAAATACATAATGATCGGTATTTATTTACGCTTTGAGAGTAAGTTAACCATATTGCTACTAAATTAATTAATATAATTTCTTTAGAGTAAAAATTGAGTATATCTGTTTACGTTCTATTCTATTCTATTTCTATTCTATTCTATTTATTTATTACCTATGCATAATCCATCAAACTACCTTTGCCTATATATTTTTGTAAAAGCACAATTTAACTCTAATTCTCCACACAAAGTTGCATTAATTTACGGTTCAGCAATTTACGTGAAAAAGTTTACCGACAGACGGACAGACAGAGTTACTTTTACATTTAGATTATTAGTATGGATGTCTATTGAAATAATACATAGTAAAAAAAAATTACGTTAAAATATAATCAAAGTATAAACTTTATTTGTGTCTTACTTTAGTTTACGCATGAGCATTTACTGGAACTTCGGTCTCGCGTATTCAAATTATAGCGCTTTTCAGACTACGCTATAATATAATAGCATATAGCACAACGATATCGCTTACCATACATTTACTTAGATAGCGTCTTATTATTATTCTAAGGATAGCGTAAAGTAAGCCAATAATATATATTATAGCTAAGTGTGAATCGTTGTGCTATGAGCTACCATAAGCTATATATTATTATATTATAGCGTAGTCTGAAAAGCGCTTTTGTCATTGAACGCACAGTCTTAATTGCTACGACTGAGTTGTACCAACTAACTTCAGACGGTTGTCAATGCTGTCAAATCCCATAATGTTACCGTTAAAGTTAGACGGTGCAATCCAGCCTTAGCGAATTTGGAATTAAAATTATTATTAATATTTTATTAATAATCTGTATCTTTCTCACTCATTTCATTTTACCCACCGTATAGCTACCTACCTCGCATATCTCTAGTGGAAAAGCAGCCTACAGTGTGGATAAAAAGAATCACCATTAGCTTAATTGGCTAAAGGTCCGCCTTATCAGTTTTCCGCTCCGGCAACTGATTAACGATTTACGAAAATAGCTTTTGGGCGCGCCCTATCAGACAATGCTGTAGGTCATGTTGATGCGACACTTGTTTAAATGGAAACCATAAATCTCACAATTATGAAACATCATCCACAAAAGAATGTGATTAAATAAAATAAATTCTAATTAAAATAATAACGTCCCAACCCTACATGGACTTCCGGCAACTGAGTAACGATCTATGAAAATAGCTTTTGGGCGCACCCTATCAGACAATGCTGTAGGTCGTGTAGATGCGACACATGTTTTAAAGTAAAATCGTGGCGCATCTTATCAATGTGATAAAAAATCTAATTAAATTACTCACATACTCACCCTCTTGCTGCAGCGCTGTTCACGTCTATGTCCTTTGTGGGGTTACCAGTAGTCTTGTGCTTAATCGGACACTTTTCGGTTCGCATTGTATAAATACAGTCCGAGTAAAATACTAGTACACCTTATTAGTACTATTTTTACTTCAGTACACATAAATAAAGTCGTTACCTGTGCTGGTTGACCTCTAATAGTACTTTGTAATATACTGTATTGTAATATACATTTGTAATATACTGTATTTTAATATACACTACTCTCTTTAGACTCACTGCTATTTTAATCTATTATGGCACTGTTATCAGCCAACTAAATAGGTTTAAGATTGTTTTTTGTCAAAAAAAGCGACATAAAATAATGATCAAAATACTGCTGTGTTCAGATTCTTTCTGCCCAATTAAGAACTTTTATACGCAGCTTGTATATTATTAAGTATATAAAATTAAGGACGAATTTAAAAATTTCAAGTACACAAAACTACTCAAATTGTATAAAAATTAAAGGTCACACACAATTCGGAGTAATTCGGACAAGCAATATTAGCACTCGAGTGTAGCGAGAGACGGTGTACTAATAGTCCGACTGTCCGATTAAGAGCTCGCGTTCGGTAACGTTTTCTTACAGTGCCAAGTATCGTCACCTATTAGTACTTAGTATGAGTACTGAACAAGACTAGTACCAGAGCAGCAAAAGTGCAACTTGAGAGTGGAATGTATACTTAAACTTCATTCTTTCATTTTGACAACCTGTTTGGCGCAGAGGTACTAACCCCGCCTTCTGCGCCAGAGATCCCCGGACAAGACAAATATTTGTGTGCATGAACATGTCTATTTGTCTTGTATATTAAGTGTGTGTTTAATATGTGTGTTTAATATGTATATTAAGTATGTATTTACAAAAACAAAGTATATACCTATGTATGTTTATCCGTTATCTAGTATCCATAACACAAGTTCTTCATGAAACTTAACGTGGGACTAGATAATTGGTGTGATTGTATGCGAATATTTATTTATTTTATTTATTTATTATTTTCTTAGCCACACTTCAAGGACGCCACATTTGACATTGGAAGGGTCTAAGATTGTCCGGTTGTATAATTAATAATGACCCAACATGGAATAGAGACGAATATAGATGTGTCTGTCGTATGTTGGAAGTTACACAGACTTCAAAGAGACTCCCTAACATTAAGTTAATAAAACTGAAATGAAATACCTCAAATAAAGCAGTACGTTTGGTGTTTATTGCACAAGAATTAAAACTTAAAAATTGTCTTTAAAAATTATATGATCATGATTCTTAAAATATCAGAATGTTAGAAAAACACAAAAACTAAGTAATTTGAAAAGCTTACAGAGCCATTGTGGTACAATTACTAAAAAGGAACTTAGAGTCGTAAAATCGATTTATTTCTAAGATTTATTGTACGCGTGGTAATAATAGGGTCTTATGAAATTCATCTTTGAAATCCAATGCTTACAATATTATCTTCAACGTTTTCATTCGATCTATTGCTACTTCAAATAAAGCTTAAAACTTCGCTTAATAAATCTGTAACCAAATCACTTGTTGTTAACAAAACGTTTTAGTAGAAAGCCTCGCCAAAAACATAAAATGGAAACTTGTGTACATACTCTTTTTTATATATTATTTATTTATTTATTATTAACGTTAAAGTTTTATACTCGTATAAGTTATCCCTTTTCTCAAACTTTCCTTAATAATTTAAAGGGAACATAAACAGGGTAAGTACTACCAATAGTAAAATAATACAATACGAAGACATACACAACGAAGATCTAGGATGCAACCCTATAATGTACCCAGCAAGATAGATATCTCTTAGCACAACTCTGTAAAAATACAACATCTTCCCAATCAACGAATAGTCGATAATACAAAATCTATAATAATGAATACGAAAATGCTTTATTTTTGAGTTTGTTAGATATTGTCAAAGGTAGGTATTTTGTTGTTTTTTATTTATCTTCAAACAGTCTGGAAAAGCTCCGGACAACACAGTAATCCCACCGGTTAGCCTAAAACATCCAGGCTCTTACGTAAGCCTATGGTCTAGTCTAGCTCAAACCGACGTCCATTTCATCCCTCTCACAGTTTAAACCACTATTTCTACTGTAGTGAAAGCTCATGAGGAGTGTGTCAAAAGATATGAATAGTTACATGCAGAAAGATAAACTTACTTAAAGACTTTTTTCTTTCTTTATAAGTACCTAAAGTTTTAAACTATTTTCGTACGTTTTCCCATCATTTGAGTTTTCAGAAAACAACTGTTAAGTGTAGAAGTATCAACTTTGAATACCTACGACAAATTATTCACCTCAAAACTTGTATGTTATCTTTTTTACGTTGATCAATGCTCGTTTCATAATAATTATTATGAATCAAACTGACTGATACCAAACCTTTATACGAGGCTTGAAAAAGCAGGGCTTAGAACACTGAATGTGCAGCTATTGTACATAATTCTTTCATTATTTCTTCATTCATTCTATTGCTACTTCATATAAACTTCGCTTGATAAATCTGTTACCAAATCACTTGTTATATTACAAAACGTCTTAGTAGAAAGCCTCGTCAAAAACATAAATTTGCAATCGTAACTCAGCAGCACATACATAAAGTTTAAATCCCTAAAATCCTTGAGATTTGCGTGCAAGGTCTTACAAAAGAGGCGAGCTACCGTAATCGACGGTGCTGAAAAGTGGGACGTAAAAAAATATCACAAGAGACAAAGCTCAAGCTTAGATAGAGTTTGAGTAGGGTTACTGGATGGACATTTTTGCTGGCCACACTTTTAATGATTCTGCCTCATGCGGGCCAGATAACCGTATGTAATACTAAAAATAATAAAATAACAATATAAAAAACTTTATTTAATAATAACAATATAAAACACAGTAGAACTAAAACAATAGGTACTAATTATTGAGAAAAGTCACAATTACAATGTTAACAATTCAGGTCCCCAACTCCCAAGCTAGGAATAATCCTGTATGTATGTTAAAAGCTGGTAATTATAGTAATTTTATAGTAACATTGTAAGCTGTGTCTACATTAATGCACTTTTAACTTTCTTTTTTTGCTGTTGCCATTGTATATTTTAGCACAGGTACCAGTTCTCTCCAATATTAGTTATTTTTAACATAGTTTATAGCTCAATATTGTTATTTAATATGAAATATGTACAATGTAACTTTGGAGAGAAAAATAAAGATTTATTATTATTATTATTATTTATATTTATACAGCTTAACATAAGTACCTGAAGTACGTCATGCTCACTCAAACGTTTCTTGCGCGGTGTCGTGTGAGGCGGGTCGTTACGTTCCCTAAAATATAGTTAAGCGAAGCGATGGCTGGTTCATGCGTCATGCTCGTGAACGGGTGCCCCAGCGGAAATGGGTCTACCTCAGTCTGCTTATCTTAATGTTGTGCTTAAAGCCTTAATATTTTTATCCAAAATAAATTGATACTGACCTGTATGTACCTCGCAACTTGCAGTACATTAATCTTGTAATGCGAGAAATGTTGTATAATGTGTATGATAGACAAGTCTTTCTTTGCCAGTTGAAAATTGTTTACGGTTACAATAACCATAAAATGTAATATTATAATAAGTATTTATTTTTGTGATGGAAATTAAACTTACTGATATGTAAACGTCACTTTTCAATTTGACGACTCTGTATGAAATAAAACAGGGAGAAAAAAAACAGCCATTGACGAGTGATTGTGAACCGATGGCGTAGCTTCTTTGACGTTATATAGACGATAAGTGCTTGTAACAGCCTCGACTGAATGCATTATATTGAATTTGAATAATAAAAAAAAATATTTATAAAAGAATAAAAGTTATTAAATTAATTGTTTGGAGATTGTTTAGACTGTGACTGAAGACCATGATTTAAAGGAAACATGGGCTGTTTCATAATGAAAGAGAATATTAACGGCGGTCGTTATATTTTCTAATATTTCCTGATTTTGAAATGTTGACCTCTGTTATTCTATTACGTCCCTTAATGAGGAAAAGCGAGACCTTTTTTATTTTTATTGAGGCACCTTATTTCGCGTAATACAATTAAATTAATGTACTTTTTTTGCAAAACATAATAAAAAAATGTTAAACGGATTTTCGTGAGTACAAAGCAACAACAAAATCAATACGTTGCTTTATGTTTTCGACATTAGTTTGACAGATTAAAATATAACTTTTAAGTGATCGCAGTATTATTTGGTAATATCCACAAAAAATACTTACCAATTTATTTGGAATAATAATTCAATACCAAAACAAACTTAAAACAAGACTAGCAAAAATATGCGAACAAATGAACCAAACAAAAACAAGGTTCCAATTGAAACATCTTACATATTCTATAACTCTGAATAAAATCTCCTGAATAAAATCCAATCTCGTCTCGCAGGTACCTACTTTTGAGCTCGGAAAACAAATGGGGAGCGTTGTTGAAAAAAAAATTCGATGCAGCACATTTTTATTTCCAACCCAACATAATTATGAATGACGCCCGCAGGACTTATCTGCGGTTAGAGGGTTAATTAACTTGAATACGAGAGCCGGGCAGTTTCTATACGGATTTGAAAGGCCGTTTGATTGAAAAGACCACCTTGCAGACTTGCAGTATATAGCACATAAGCATAGTGAATAGGCCAACATAGGCTATGGAAATGGAAAGGGTGGAAAAATGTGTAAGTGAATTTGGAAATATGAGCTATACATTGCGTCTACTTTAGCGAAGTTAGGATGCTGGCAAGGCCTGAACCAGCATTGGATAAGGGACACTGCTGACTTAGTTGTGCGATATAAATGGATAAGGTTGGTGTAGGAAGCGTTGTACAGGATCATTGGACGGTTCTGCCTGGCAGTTGTGAGCGAACCTCGAACGGGAGGGCATGTGCTATTTGTCTTTCGGAGGCATTCGTAATAAAGTTTCGTGACGAACTCACTGTGGAGTTTATCGAGTCTGCAATCATCGCGACAAGTTTGCCTGATTTGTTTGGGGAAGGGATTCGTTATTCTGATTGAAGAAGGTGAGTTTTACAAGAGTTTTCTTTTGACTTTCCAATTATGTTGATCGAACGTATTTCAAGGATTGTTGTGAAGACCGTTTTGAACATAAATTACTGATCGCTTGAAACAAATGTTGCTCTTGGAACTTTCAAAGGAAATTTAATATTTATAATACTTTCAAATGGATGTAAATAATTCGAGCTCTCAGACACTTGAACATTACATTATTTAATCAAGAAATATAAACATATGAGTGGTATAATGTAGTTTTCCGATAAATAATATTTGTTTTTTTATAATTGGTTTTTGTTTTATAACCTAGAGTAGTGAACTTTAATTATTTTGTTCGTTGGTCCAAGTTATAATAGATTTCTCAAATAATAAACTTATATAACACGGTAATTCTCAATAACTTTAACCTTATGTTTGGTATTGTATTATTTTAATGATTATAAATACATCATAATTCTACTCTTTCAATACCTCTTTTTTGTATCGTCGTTCGAGGAAGATAATATATTAATAATGACAAACATGGTCCATTTAATAGCTCTAACAATAAGCATTTATTTTTTACGTCATTGCACAAATACTATCATGTGAAACTAAATATTATGGTCAAAATAAAAAAAAAAACAAGGACAATAAGCTAGTATAGTATTGAAAACCGAGTTTAAATTAATAGTTAAAATATTATGATGAAGAAATAAATGTAATATTTCATTTTCAATTTAAATAATCTATACAAATATTATAAAAGTGTAATGCTTGTAAAGTTTATAGTCTCTGTAACTACTGTACTTACCGATTTTGTAAATTCATAAGTGACATAGGCTATATTTAAATGTGATTACTATTTTTAATTATTTCAGGCACTAGTCAGCTAGTTTTTTTTTTTCAAATTTCATCTACATTTAAGTATAGATTTGGCATTGAAAATCAAAGAGACAATATAGACAAACATAATATTTAATGTGTCTCCATTTCTGGTCTGGAGAATTCATATTCAAATTCAGAGCCGAAATTTGCCTGTGAATCCCGTATCTTAGTACTTTAGCCTTGCGAGATAAGATCTTTAATATCTATTCAATGAAGTAATACCATATAAGGGCTTTTTCACACGGGATCCGCAATTGAGAATTCGCCAATGTTCAAACACGAATTATGTCATCCATGACGAATGGACGTTTACATTGCTTACCAAATAGAGTTTTATTCACGAATCGTCAAAATTTCGTTAAAAAAATTGAATATCAAAACATTAACGTTAATTTTTGACGAACGTGATTTTAAAAAACAATGCGTGATTTAAGATTTGTCAATAATTTTTCACGATTCGTGATCCTGTTAACGCAGGCATTTAAAACCGCCAGACAAAGAGCACTAAGACCCCGGCCACAATACTGCGTTGCGACGTCGCATCGCAATATGATGCGATGACGTAACGCATAAAATTGCGGTCGCGCCAGCACGGCAGCGCATCGGGTAATTCTGCGATGCGTTGAAAGACGCCGTAAACTGCGGTACGAGACGCTGCAAAGCAGTGATGTGGCCTGGCTCTAAGAGCCCCTTTCGTGAGAAATGACCTCATGTCATATAACGTTTTACTACCGAAACCTACAAATTAAGTATGTGCATAATTCAAAGGAGTTAAGTCCCGTGTTAATGAAGGAACGATAGAGGTGTAGTCAAACATAAAGGCACAATTTATTCATGACATATGGCCCTTACGTTGCATTGTTTGGTTGTATGATTTAATCTGAGGCGATCAGTATGCATTTTAATTTGTGATATGTACTGATTGTGTAGACTAGTAGTAGTATTCACGAATGTCAGTATTCATTACAGATTTTTACAATGATGTTTTATAATAGATATGTTACCTTCATAGTAATTTGTGTTGAAATCTGTCACGTAGACTGCACACAGTGACAATTGACAAGTAGGATAAAAGACACGAAAAAGCACAGAAATGAAAGAGATAGCAAATTGAATCGGACCCCACATAGGGTCTTTCCAATGTTTCACAATGCGAGCTCGTGTGGCAAATCTGCTTCAAATACACACTTACAATATCATTGGATTTCTAGATTTCTTCCGTTATTGACAGATTGTGATAAATACTGACATTCATCAATACACTAGACTACACCATTAGTGTGGCCGTTCAGTAATACATCGATACAGCAATAGCCACACAAGCTTTGTTTTTTCCTGTATCCATTTCACGCGTGTGAGCTGTACGAAAAACTAAGCAATACTGTAGGCCAAGCATGAGCGGCTTTTATCGACTCGATAACTCGATGACGTGTCACTGTCCCGCTCACTTCGTAGCGGAGTAAGTAAGACAGCTTGATGCGCTATATCATATCGCGGGATATAACGGTGTTCATGCTAGGGGGGCAGATGTGATAAATACTGAGGGTCTAGGTTATCTTGTTAACTCTGAAAATGAAATGAAATCTATCAGTATTTATCGTAATATTAAATTACAGTATTAAGACGCAATATCGAAAAAGTTCTTACTTTTTGATGTAAAACTATAGGACGGTTAGAGATGTTACAAATCTGGTAATAAGATATATATTAGTTCATACCTTTATCTAGATTTTTAAAGTTTTAGAAAACACGACTGCCAAGAAAAATAAAAATATAGTTAATAGAAATGTAATGTAGATTGCCTTGGCTGGCACCGACGCCAAAAGTTTTATTTTGAACTTTTTGAAGTCGGTTTTATTTTATTTTTTAGTTTTTTTAAGACCATTATACACAATGTTTTGTCTAAGGCCATATAAGTAAGGATATATATGTAAATTTAAAAAATACAATAGTTATACATAGAAAAATGTGTAGATTATTTATATATCCATCATCAGCCTGTGGACGTCCACTGGTGGAAATAAGCCTCTCCTAGCTCACGCCTATTGTGGCGTTCATAGGAGGCTATTAGTCTACTGCTACCACGCTGGCCGGACGGGTTGGTAGAGGGTTGGTTTCAAGTTTTCCTTCTCTCGCACAGGTGTTCAATGCGTCGAGCCTCTTAGTCGACTCTTACGACATCCCAGGCATTTAAGGGAGTGGTGACAATTGTATTCTTAGGCCGTCACTACACGGCATTTCTATATATAAATTGTTAAATGCAGAGAAATTTGATTTTCGTAGTTCAATTGAGTTGGCTAAAATACGAAATCTCCAAGCCGTGACATTACCGTCATTAGCCGTCACATGCATGATAAACTTGTATCGTTTTTTAATAAATATCATGTATTAAAGACTAATCAATATGGCTTTCAAAAAAATAAATCCACCACTGAGGCCATTTTCAACCTACTTCATAAAACTTTGACATCTCTAAATGATAACAAATTTACTACATGCCTATTTTTTGATATGTCAAAGGCTTTTGACTTTGTCGCCCATAATCACCTATTACAAAAATTAGATCACTGTGGCATAAGAGGTGTTGCTTTAAAATTAATTGAAACTTACTTAGAAAATAGAACACAATCTGTTGAAATAACCAAGTTAGACAATCTTAATGTAGCCCAAAAATATTTTTCTGGATTTCAGCAAAATAAGTATGGTGTACCACAGGGGAGTGTGTTGGGCCCTCTCCTGTTTCTAATTTACATTAATAATCTTGCAGACGTAACCAAACACCCATGCATCTTATTCGCTGATGACGTATCTGTAATTGTTTCAACAGATAAAAAAATGACAATAAATGAACACGTTAATGACATTAATAAAACTATAATATCAATAGTAAATTGGCTTAATAATAATTATTTGATTATAAATGTTGATAAGACATATTATATGAATTTCAATAATATTAGCGATGATTGGAATATAAACTGTAGTGGAAAATCTCTGAAAAGTGTGCAATCAGTTAAATTTTTAGGTGTAGAAATTGACTCCAGACTAGACTGGAAAAAGCATGTTGAGGATATCTGTGGAAGAATTAACAGGTTTTCGTTTGATCTTCATAAATTGACAAGAGTTGCGACAAGGGGAACGGCATTAACAGCCTACCATGCTTATATCGAGTCCGTGCTGCGTTATGGACTGATAATATGGGGAAACAGCACAGACAATAAAAGGGCGTTCATTGCGCAAATAATGCGGCAATTAATGGAGCTCCACCGGATGAACCATGCAAACCGCTGTTCAAATCCCTAAGCATTTTACCGCTACCTTGTCTATATATCTTTGAATCCGCAAAATTTGTCAAACAAAATTTACATTATTTCAAGACAGCTAAAGATATATATTCACGCAGCACCAGAAATACAGATAGACTGGTATCTGAATTTTGTCCTAAGAGCACGCGGTTCAAAAAGAACTGCTATTGGATGTGCATAACTTTGTACAACAAAATACCGAAATCAGTACAGGAATTACCTCTCAATAGATTTAAAGTAGCATTGTATAGATGGTTAAATGAAAAAGCATTCTATAGTGTCACTGAATATTTAAATTATGAGGAACTCTAAATTTATGAAATTTGATTATGTTAACAAATAAGTACCCAATAATTTGTATGTTTTTTTTTATTTTCTTTTATTCATTTGACATTCTAATATTATTGTAAAAAAATATAATTTTGATTTGACATGTATAATTTTGACATCCTATAATAATTTTATTTCAAACGATAATTGATTAATTTTAAAATTTATCTTTGTGATTATGATGCCCAAAACAATTAAATGACAATTAATGTTACTAAATTGTTAATCATAATTATTAATTCAATATGTATATTTGCATGCTATTGCGGATGGCGAAATGAGCTGAGCCTACTAGTATTAAAGATCTGCAGTGTACCTCATTTAAAGGCAAATAAATTATTTCTATTTCTATTTCTAGCAGTATCGAGGATACTCAGTTATATTTTATTTTACAAATTGTACCAGCGTTATGTTTTATAAATCAAAGCAAAGAAAACAAACAAGTTAGAATGGTGAAGTGAATGGTTTTTGGTTTAATTTAGATAAAAGTAAGTACTAGATTAAGATATTTTAGAAGTGGTTTTAGAACCGTTAAACTCATAATTTGGGTTTGTATTATAATAGACAAGCAAATTTCTCGGGATATAATGTCAATAGCAGTCTTATTAAACATTTATAGTTTCAATTGCATAGGTCTTATACTTTAGATTTTATTTATATCTAAAAAACTCCGATTTCGTCACTCACTGATGATCTCAAAATTCATAGGGTACTTTCTGAAGTCCTAGTAAGCTGAAA
Organism: Chrysoteuchia culmella; assembly: GCA_910589605.1. Taxonomy (NCBI): domain Eukaryota; kingdom Metazoa; phylum Arthropoda; class Insecta; order Lepidoptera; family Crambidae; genus Chrysoteuchia; species Chrysoteuchia culmella. The sequence goes on along the minus strand of OU342650.1, from coordinate 11,385,261 downwards.
TTTGGTAAGCTAAATGTAGAAGTACACAAACAATAATAAAATAAAAAAAAACCTTAAAACTTTTACCACACACCCAACTAACACAGAAGGCATTTAAACAAATCAATTGTAAACTTAAGATCCGTATAAAGTCGTATATAAGTTCACCGAGCATCTTGACGCTTTATATTGGAATTATAAAAGCATTTAGATGCTTTAAACTGTATAACAGTTGGATATTGACATTTCACAATGATTTTGTAAAGCCTTATTTTTAGTGGAGTGTGAGTATTTATACTGCTGGCGGCATAAATTTGCCTTTTTAAAGGTTTACCGGTGTGTTAAAGACCGACACCATTATGTAAATATTTTATAACCTAAAAATATTACCATTTGGATCTATTTATAGAATTTACGTGTAATTTACTTTGATGTGTTACTTGGGAACCCTAAAAAACAGGATGGTAGTTTGTATGAAACTTCAACCAATTTTGATGCTAAGAGACGTCGGAAAATTTATACAGGGTTTCCATATTACTGCAATAATGAAATACGTATTTCAGGATTTTTTGTAAATAACAAAAAGAAATGAAACCCCACCAAAACCTTGTTCATGTAAAGTATTGTTAATACGAGACCATATGGTTATCACTGTCGAAAAGTTATTACTTAGATCGCATTTAGAGCCAAGCTTCTAACTTGACATGCCCTAACTCTACAAGTCCACATATTTTGACTAAGGTGTAGAGTTTATAACTTTTTGACAGTGAGAACCATATTATGGTCTCGTATTAACAATACTTTACATGAACATGTTTTTGGTGGGATTAAAATTATGTAAACTCAGTGGATCTTATTATTAGCTGGGGCTGGGACGTTACAGAAAATTTAAAAATAGTTCGATATAACATACATATATTATTATGTAAATAAGGAAATACCTACAGAAGTAAAATTTCTATAATTTTAAAGTTAGTTTAAGTTTGATTTGATAGGACAGCTGCAGAGACAGCAACAGTATAAAAAAGTATGTTATATGAAAATTAAGATTATCCCTACGAGTAAAAATAAAATTAGACCTTACATTGGATTCAAGACGACGTTGGGATCCACATATTGCCTTGTCGAGTAGTCTTAGTTCTGCGGCTTTTAACTAGCTTTTAACTGATATTGAAACGGCAACACTAGTTTACTTTAGTTATTTTCATAGTGCAATGTCCTATGGCCTGTTTTGAGGCTCAGCAGCCAATATAGAAAATGTTTTTATACTTCAGAAAAGAGCTGTGCGCGCCATTTACAACCTTCGACAGAGAGATTTTCTAAAAGATTTGTTTATAATATAAGAATAAGAATAAGTTTGCCAATCCAAGATTTTGAATTGTAAAATGTAGACGCTCGTTTTCGGGGAAAGGCATAGCCTTTTTTTAATAAAGTTCCACAACAAGTGATTGAGCTGCCTTTGCATAAATTTAAAGTATATGTTAAAAAGACACTCCTAAGCAAAGGTTATAACAAGGTAGATTATTTTTTAAAAGACCAAAATGCATGGATGTTATAGTAACATAAAACATAACTATTGTAATTGTATAAAAGGAAAATATTCTAATAACTGAGTATGAGAAAATTTTCCTCTTATTAAATAAATTTCAAGATTTTAGATTTTTTATGGCAACATCATGTTCCATTGTAAATGTTGTTGTTTCTGTTAAAGTTGATAAGTTTCTTGCGGCCGTTCTTCTTATTAGTTAAAAGATGTCCTGAATGGCTGGTAGGAAAAAAATATTGGACTATTCGAAAGCACTTAACTATAAGTCTATCTGAATAAAAATCTTTAACTTTAACTATAAGTAACACAGAATTACCATGAACAGAGACACATTTTGTTATAAAATACCAATTACCCATTCCCAAAAGGTTCTGGTGTCTGTCTAATATTCTTCTCAAGGATACAACAGCACTGAAAGCTGACAACTGCACTAATAAGTAAGGCGGAGATATTTCCCAAGTTCATACCAACGGGATTGTGAAACCCACTCTATAAAAACAGAACTTAAAAGTGAAGGTTTTACTCTGATTATTTTTACCTAAATGTTTTTAATTGACGACTTGTTTGGCGCAGGGGTACTTTGCCCGCCTTCTGCGCCAGAGGTCCCGGGTTCGATCCCCGGACAAGACAAATATTTGTATGCAGGAGCATGTATATTTGTCCTGGTTTGAGTATTTAATATGTATATTATACATGTTTACAAAAATAAAAGAATAAAAGTATTTTTATCCGTTGTTTAGTATCCATAATACAAGTTTTTAATGAAATTCAACGTGGGCTAGATAATTGGTGTGATTGTAAGCAATTATTATTATTATTTTCAGGTATTCTCTTAACTGATACATAACATAATCGAAAGTATCAACTGAGGTATTATGTAAGGCAAAGAAGTTAGATATTTCCCCAGTACAAGCAAGTTCGATCGAGAAATCCGCCATAAGTAAGGCTACGATTTACCCTAAAAGTAACGTTTACGCCATCTGAATCCATAAAAAGATATGATGGCAGGTGCAGAATTTCAAGGGTCTGACTGAAAGTCATGAATATTAAAACTTATCTGGTCGCCCAAAACTCGCATTATATACCAACCATAAACATAGGAATGCCATCAATTCAAAAAGTGTCACAAAGTTGGTGTTGCTCGTTAATCTTGTAGTAGGACTGGTCGTGATGAAAGCCTGTCACAACAGATCGGCGGTAGTACGAAAACTTGTAACTTACAACGTTATTTTAAATCTTATTGTTTATCGTAGACTAAGGGATCTTGCACACTTACTTGGTACACCGGTAATTACAATTGCTATAACTTCATTTAATATTTATTTCCCGGTAGATACCTTGTGATACCTAATGTTTTGGTCAAAAATTTGCCATTTGCCATAACTCCACGCGCTTGTATTTTAGAATGTTGCAAATCTGGATAAATAATACTATGTAGGTAAACTCAAGGAACATACCAAAAATGCAGCTCTATCGCAATTAACGAATCGCAATCAGCGTTTATTTTTGTACGGTATGACTGGCCTATTATACGAGTAGAACTTTATGATCATTAATCCACGCGGGCAAAGTCGCGCCAGCCGTCTGTTTATTTATAAAATAAAGAACGAATAACTAGGTATCAACTAGTTAACTTTAAGTAAAGGAATGAGCGTAGTTTGTCGAGAGTAGACTCAAGCAAAAACTAAATAGAAATAAAACCGGACAAGTGCGAGTCGGACTCGCACACCGAGGGTTCCACACAAATTTGTCGGTACCTACCTAGCAGTGGCAAAGGATCCATACATACCGATTCCCATCGGCTTCTCTTTTAGAAATCCTATTCCACTGATCCGCCATACAGTTGACAGTTTTTTTTTTTATATATCGCAGTTATTTCCGAAGTTTCCCGAAATTCAGTTTCCAAAACTTAAGACAAAATTTTTCAAGGTTTAATTATAAATGTCTAGTTTTCAGATATTTTCCTGTACTTGTAGTACTTGCCAAATTTTATAGTTTTAGATCAACGAAAAGTATCCTATGAATTTTGATTCCCTTAAGAGTGTCGAAGTGTACGTTTTCGCGGCATAAATGCCCTTGTTTAAAGTTAATTTTGAAGTTTGATTTTGTCACAGCTTTAAGAGATTGTATCGTGGTTTTAATTTCAACTCGATACCTAAACACGTTTCCGAGATTTTCCCAAAATTCAGTTTCCGAAACTAACGAGTATATTTTCATGATTTAATTACAAATTTTTAGATTTTTTCATGTATTCGCAGTAAAAGACGATATTACTTGCCAAATTTCATAGTTATATGTCAACGGGAAGTACCCTATAATTTTGATTCCCTTGAGGGTGTTGAAATCTACGATTTTTGCGACGTAAACGGTCCCATCTTAATTTATTACGTTAATTTACAAGTTTCATTGTTTTACTCCTTCAACAGACTGTTGATTTGAATATATGGTTTTAATTTCAACTCGATACCTCCACGCGATCTCGAGATAAACGAGGACAGACGGACAACAAAGTGATCCTATAAGGGTTCCTTTTTTTACTTTAGAGGTTCGGAACCCTAAAAAGGGCAACTACAAACGCGAGAACAAATTAAAGTCACCTCTGTGACTTCTGCCACTACCGAGGAGAATTTTACAAATCTAATTTCAAACGACGCCCTCTCGTAATTTTCAGGAAGTCGAGCCGTTTAATAGCAAAAAAATATATAAGTCTATAAAAATTTTATGTTTCGAAATTCTCAGGTCAGATAAGGGTGTTAAAATATGACCGCTGTGGGAGTTTATGAGTCAATTACGGTGCCTCTTAACAGTTCATTATTACTGTTTTTATTTTTGTACAATGAGAGAATTATACTAACTATACTTTGACCTCTACCATTTATTTTCTACAGTTCCGTTTCTTGTCTCATCTTTCGCCAAATAAAACAGGACAAAGTCATCAACGTGATTCAGATTTTTGTTAATTTACTGAAACTTCGTGAAATCAAACTTTGTCTATACTATAAGTTATTAGTAAGGGCATTATCCTCTTGAATGCCGGAAGCCGAAATACGGTCGATATCGATAACGAGATAAGTGCGACAGAAGAGTGCCGTAGTAGAGAAGAGAAGATCGTAGAATTTTATGCCGGGCGGCATTATAACTGCGATTTCTCGAGAAACTTATTTAAAAACTATATATAAATTATAGATACGTATACATTTTTAGAATCTTTACAAAACAAGCAATTTTTTGACTTATAATTGTTTGCGATACTATTAATAACCGAGTTGTAATTCTTAGGAAAATTTGAAAAAGCGACTTTTGCGTTTTTGTTCCAAAAGTATTATTATTGTTAAATAAAGTAATTATATATGTTTTTATTTTATTTAGATAAGTTTATCATACTACACAAAAATAAATAAAAAAGCACACCTCTCCCATACTTTTTTTTTACACCACAAGCCTAAACGGCCTAGACGTAAAGAAAAAATATCACAAAAAATTACGCTGGCGTTAAAATTCGATTACCAAGATGTTTCTGAATCAAATTCTTAGAAATTATATTTATTTTATAGTTTAGACCTTCTCGTAACTATCCACAATGTTTCAACATTTAAAAGCATTTACGAAAAATGTGGATAAAATATAGTCACCCACCCCCTGCAAAAAAAAACATGCGACCATATTCTGGCTTCCGGCACTTGGATCGATAACCACTCAGGTGTTGCCGACCATTAGCTTATTCGTGTAACCCTAGTTTGACAAAATAGTTCGTAAGCTGCAGGCTCTATGCTGTACCTAATAGTTAGTATCCTTTGGCTGTACGTACAGGCCTTTTTCATATAAGTACTACAGGCCGCCCGTGGGCTTACCCACGTGGTTCCCGTTGCCGCGTAAAAATATATCTACATCATCTATTATCATCGGCTTATTAATATTTGTATGTATGTGTGTATTAAGTATGGGTTGATTTAATTGTTCCAGATCCATCGAATTAGAAGCATATGGCGAGCGGTTTCGTGCATTACACATGTTGTCTGATAATCTTGACTGTTTTTGTTGGTGAGTATTGTCTTAATTGTTATGTGAGGAATATGATGTTATTTTTTTATTAAGACTGAAAAAAATATAGAATCCTTTTTCTAATCTGGTGGCTTAGGTACCTCAAGTTGCTCAGCATTATTAAAGTGATAATGCTAATCAGATGGTATACTACCCAGCGCATTATCGTCAACTTAATAATGTGTTAATGTACAAATGATATCTTTGATCAATTAGAAATGTCAAAATGTGATGTTACATTTTCAAGAAATTATCCCGCATATTTTCTATTTTATGTAAACAAAATCAGTTCCTCAGTTCAAGTAAAGAGGAAAATGACGAAATTCATAATTTCGTTAGCTATACTTTTTACCATTCGTAATACATTGATTCGTTTTTCGATTGTAATATGTCCAATCGATAACAAGTTCTCCATGTTGATCCTATAGCAAACGTTATAATAGCGTTTTTTGTTGTACATTCAATAGAAGGTCAAGCTTTACACTTTTTAATTTTGAGAGCGCTTTTATGTCGCTTGTGAATAGCGGTTTTCGTATGCAATTGTACAATCAACAGCCTGACGTCCTATTGTACTGTACAAAGCTTGTTAAGTTAGACGTATTGTCGTAAATACATAATAATTATATATCAACAATAATAAATCAATGTCTATACCGTTTATGTCCGTTCTAACAATCGCGATAACAACAACGAATATCGGGTTATTTCTTATTTGTCTAATTGAAATACTCAGTCCTAATCATAAGGCACTAATCGTTACTGGCAACTGATTTGTAAAGGCTATTCATTCAGATAATACTATTACATTAACAAAATATATCCTTAATTTATTTCCCAGATTGGGGAGATGGACGCTGGAAGAAAAAGGACAAAGAAATCCTACAAGATGATATTGCATTGTTCAGGAAGATGGCAGGTGAGCCACGTTAATAACAGATAATGACGTATAGACGTAATAATAAGGAAAATAACTGGCATATTGATAATATACAGTAGATATTTTTCAACCTCGTTTCTACTCTACTTTCTATTGTTTGTAGTAGTAGATAGTTATTCAAGGATATATAGGCATAGTAAGTTGATACTAAGTTCATGAAATCGAATGTAAAATCTGATCTTAAACATAATATTGTTACAGATAAAATCGAGCACGAAATGGAAGAGTTCTATGATGAATATCCAGACGAGCGATTAAATAAAGATGATATTGAAAGCATAAACTATAGTTATGTATCTTTGGGTGACTTAGAAAGAAATTGGACTAAGCAACATATTACAAAAAAGCAAGGTGTTCTATCTATGATCAATCATGACACATTCAACGTCTTTTCAAATGTGCGAACAACAAACAATATAGAACGAAGAACGAAAATTACACCAACTGAATATAAAATGTTGTCTAACCCACGTAAAGATAAAAATAGCAGCTGGCCAAAGTTTGAAGACATTTTACTAGCAATGGGAAGAAGATATGACTGGAAAAACGACAGATGGATAAAAGTAAAAAGAAAATTAATAGATATGAAGATTGGTAAAATTACTCCTAAGCCCAATAGTATAAATTTTCACGTAAAACACAAATTCTATTATAGGATTGTCAAATTGAAGAAAAGTAAAAATAAAAGAAACGTGGTCGTCGCTGTCTCCGCTGTGAGATAGGGAGATAAAATAACATTAATGGAAATTCTAAATTATGAATCTATTTTCGGTAGAATCTGGGACCAATAATTATGAGGCCATCGTTGACGAAAGCAATTGTACACGCTACAGTAATCCGGGGATTTATTGTTCCTTTGTACATTTGTTAACAAGCATCTTTTCGAAATCCTGCTTCCTATTTTAAAGTTTAAAGCAGATTCCAGAAATTAATTATTAGGTGGTGACGGTTCTGTAGCTTTTGCGTGTACATAAATATTTACATGGGTGATTAGCTGACACCGCGGTTCTTTTGGTCCATCAATCATGAAACGAAGTGTTTTGTTCATGCTTCATAAAAGTTCCATACGTTATGCCTATAAACCTTAAAGTCACGTGTAAAAATAATCGAGTCCTGTTGTTGTAGTGCAGTTCATTTTCATTGTAATGATACATACAAAAAACAGTTGTAAACATAGCGAGATAAATGATCCAGCATTTCTGAAAATTGGAAATATATAAATGATATTAAAAATCACATTTTTATTTATTACTCGTCATATAAACTATACTAACAATTCACCTCTTTGTATTATTATGCTCCTTTTGGAGCAAAATGATTCTTAATATTATACTATTTGGCACTTGATGCATTACCGTAGGTGGTAAACTTTCTAGTAGTTCGAACACTAGCTTTAACTTATTTTTTACTAGCGGCCGGTCGCAGTTGTACCCGCGTAGTTCCCGTGGGAATATCGAAAAAGAAGTATCCTAATTTATAATAGAAATAAATTTAATAGAAAAATATTGGAAAAATTAACTACTTGTGGCCGAGTTAATATTTTCCAATATTTTTCTATTTAAAATTTACCATAAGTATAAAAATAGCATTGAAAAATGCAAAAATTACAAAATCATAAATTATTGGCAGTTGCATCTTAATCGATCGTTAAACACCTGAAAAGATGTTTCTTTCGAATGCAAGGATATTCCTAGCATTGATGCAACAACGCTGGCCTACAATATTGGAGAATTTCGACGGTGGTTCGCAAGTCTCGGTAGCTCTGAGAAGTATCCTATGTTCATAACCAGGCTATCTACTATCTGTGTACCAAATTTATCCAAATCCATTCAGTAGTTTCGGAGCCTATTCAATGCAAACAAACACACAATCAAATCTTTCCTCTTTATAATATTATTAGTATAGAAAACGTGCCAATTTCGTGACAATCATCTACAAAATTGTTCTGAGACTACATATAATGTGGATTGACATAATTTACATCATAATAAATTCATAACCTTGGGATATGTAACGTGGGTAATTACCCAAGTACACTACATAATTATGTAGTGTACTTGGGACATCTGGGACATTTTAATACAACACCATCTAGCCACAAACTAAGCAGATCTACACTACTAACAGATCTACAAGAATTTATTTTACGATGTAAAATTATTCTATGTTGTTGAAACCGAGCCCCCGACGACATGACGGCAATCCAATGAAATTTAAACAGTTGAACCAATACACCAGTCATTATTAAATTGTTTGATTCCAAATTATTTGTAGCGTCCAATCAAACAAAAAGTTTCCCAATACAGAGTGAAATTCCAAATTCACTCGCCAAATAATTGCAACGTTTCATAAATCAGATAGGTAGCACAAAATTTGGTCCACAATTTCCCTTGCAAAACTGCAATATGGAGTGAAAACACCTGTTTAAAGTGTTTGTCCCGTAGGCGTTTTAGCAGCTGCCAGGAAGATATATGAAGCCGTAAGCGTAATATGTCTCATTTTTCTACCTTGGACAGCTCGGCTTGAGGCAGGCAGGCTCGATAAACAACGACCTACATGAGAGATTTGTTCAGAGCACACAACATTTGCTCACCCGTCGATTCTGCGCTCCCACTGAAGTGACGAATGGAAGTAAGTATGTGAAACCGTAAATTTAGAAGGCATTTTACGTTCTACCATTGTTTCTTTTTTTAAATGCTCCTCAAAAGTAGGAAGGGAGCTATTAAACATTTTATTATAATAGTGAGCATTTTGAGTTTGAGTTTCGTCCTATTGAGAATAATTTTTTTTAAAGTTAACAAGTATTGGCCAATGTAGCTTATTTTCTGCTATGAGCTTTTTTTTATGAACGACGGTAAGACTCTAAGCCTTCATCATACCTGATGTTAAGTATTAATAAGGCTGAAGATGGAAGCGAGCCTCTCCCGGAATCCTCAGCCACTGAGGAACTGGCTATCTTATCTCTAACTGTCGGAACACAACAATGCTGAAAACATTGTTGTTAAGGCATTAGGCTTAGATAAGATGGTGGTAGCTAGGCAGGCGGACTTAAAACAAGTCCTACCATCAACCAAACCGAATAGAATATGTACCCCCGCTGGGAATCGAACCCGGGGCCCCTGGGTCTAATACCGATGCTTGTACCACTAGACCACAGATACTGTTAAATGCTATGTAAAACTTAAAAAAAAATACATGCTTAGATTTTATTAAGAGAATCAATCGCTAGTTAAGAGATTTGTATAAACGGCAAGATCATTTTAATGCTAGTAAATTAAATCGAGGCCAAAGAGAAAACAGGAAAAAAATTAATAATAATAATAAGACAAATGTCGTGTTGTCAAGACTGTTTCCCGGCCCAGCTAAGGGGCGGGGAACAGAGTGAGCAGATTTAAAATAAAGATTAAATATAACAAAGTTGAGGATAGACAAGTGTATAATAAAAAGGAAAAAAAAACATTAACATGAAGATATTCGAATATAACCTAAACTTAGACCTATGTTTTTTTAGAAACATTTATGGAATGAGTACTTTAATCTTTTGCTCTCTTAAACATGAAAATAATGTATGAGATTATTTATTTACTTCATGGAATTAAAACTATTTAAACTAATCGTCGGTCGTTCGCTAGGGAACAGTGAAAAATAGTCATCGCTGCCCGAAGTCGCGTTTCCTCGCCATAGAAGGTATAACTCGAACTACAGAACTACGCAGACCGTTCAGGAAATAAGAAAATAATTCTATCAAAGAATGAAAGGGTCTCGATAAATAAGTGGGTTCATCCTCTCTTCACTCCACTCCTGAAAAATATAGAGAAAAAAAAGAAGGCGTAAGTAAAATCAAATAAGTATACAAAAATACATAATCGATACCTTGCGGCTCAAAGGGCGTAACCACCATTTTGGCCAAAATTAATTTTAAATGCCATCTTATTCAGTTTTTTCTGCGCTATCGAACTGTATTTTTAAAGTTCTCAAATTCTGAAAACAAAGGTGAATACGACCCCAAATTTCATGGCTGCTAATGCTGTTTTTTTTAAATTTTTGGACGTAAAAGCAATTATTATTATTATTATTAGGCATCATCAAAGTACTGGACGTAAACGACAATCTCAATTGAAATTGTAGGGCGTATATCCGTATGACTTAATGACATAAATAATATTGAACCATAGCAAATTGGTAGTTCCAATTAATTTGTCTTATTATATATTACCTTCTTCATGACTAGCTAGTAATCAAAATTGTTTTGCAATATGAAAAGGTTTAGTAGCCTTTTACTCTTATCTTCCTTCTAGTAACTAACTATAATATACTAAATTTATTTGGTCATTACAAAAGTAAAAAAATAACTTTCCTAGTTATAAATACCTGAATAGAATATAAGCCTCTGATGGACTAAGGGTTGCCAAATTGCCATATTCTACTAAATACAGTTGTAAGTATTGTAATATAAACCCAAAAAATTTTAATAACTAATAACAGAACGATAAAAACTACAGTTTAATTTTGAAAGTTGGTGGTGTTACTAACGCAGCACTCATTTTATGGGGCATAAATAAATAATATAATAAATAAATTTCATACAATCACACCAATTATATAGCCCACGTTAAGTTTCATGAAGAACTTGTGTTATGAAGAACTTGAGGTCCCGGTTCGATTCTCGGACAAGACAAATATTTGTGTTAATAAACATGTCAATTTGTCTTGGTCTGGGTGTTTAATATGTAAATTATGTATGTATTAAAAAAAAAAAGTATATATGTATGTTTATACGTTATCTAGTATACACAAATAATATAGACACTCTATCCACAACACAAGTTCTTCATGACACTTTACCGTGGGCTAGATAAATTGGTGTGATTGTATGCAATTATTTATTTATTATTTATATTGATGTAGATGACTTGTTTAGACCTGGATTACAAACTATGCTGAATTTTTTTTTTTGATTCAGAACTTCAGATTTGGGTATTTTCACATTTGTAGGCAGTTATAAACATATAGATCCCAAATATACATTTGATAACTTTTCCCCCAATTCATCAGAAGATATCCTACTCTTTATCTACAGATTGATTACGTGTATAATCCAAACACCATTAAGTACGCGAAATAAGAAACAAATCAATCACCAAGAGTAAATGCGATCCTCAGAGCAAACACTTCGCACGAAGCGTGGAAAAGCATATAATGTCCTTGGAATAATGCTCCATAAGTATAATTTATTGTGTAAATATTCGGAATACGCCTATTAATACTGTGGTGTATGAGTAGCTAGGTAGGGTGAATGCTGTCTCCTTAGCCATATGTAATTATTGTCAGTGGTTGTAAGAAAGCATATCAATAGACATGGTATTATCTAAAACTAGCGGTCGCTCACGGTTTTACCCCGGTGGTGGTTCCCGTTCCCGTGAGAATATCGGGATAAAAATTATCCTATGTCCATAACCAGGCTATCTACTATCTGTGTACCAAATTTCTTCCAAATCCGTTCAGTAGTTTTTGAGTTTATTCGTTGCAAACAAACAAACAATCAAATCTTTCCTCTTTATAATATTAATATAGACTAATATAGGCAATGGGCTAGCAGCCTGCCACTATTTTTCTCGGGCAACACCTTAGATCCAACCAAAATCAAATCTGGCGTCGTTTAGTGTAGCTATGTGCTTACGTTTTTTTTATGCGTTTAATAAATAAATATTTAATTTCATACAATCACACCAATTATCTAGCCCACGTTAAGTTTCCTGAAGAACTTGTGTTATGGATACTACATAACGGATAAACATACTTATATACTTAGTTTTTGTGTAAATATATACCTAATATACATATTAAACACCCAAATATTTGTCTTGTCCGGGGATCGAACCCGGGATCTCTAGCGCAGTAGGCGGATTTAGTACCCCTGCGCCAAACAGGTCGACAAAAATGGGTGATTACCTTTCACTTTACACACCCCAAGGGATTTATGACTTGAATGTATGTTCGAGGTGAAAAGAACTGTAGAAGTCACGTGTGGCCGAGTCGATTTCTTTACAAAATTTTTTATTTAAAAAAATATCATGTGTGTAAGTGGAAACTATATTAATGAAAAATACAAAAAATCAACAGTCATAAAGAACTGTAGAACTCTGTGGATACTCGGCGGCGCCGGCGGAGCGGTAAGATAGATGTACGCTACAATACAAGTCGATATAGATTATTTTTCTAATCTAAGAGAAATGTTTATCGATGCTTATCTGACAAAACAAAATAGATTTTGATAGCAAGGATGAGGCACTAAATACCTATTTCAGATTTTAATAGATTCTAATTTAAACCGACTTTACAAAATGACTTGGAACAAATTTTTGAACGAAAATTAACGAAGTAACTCTGAAAATTTACATTTTATTGAAATTTGCTAAGAGATTATGATTATGCTAATTGTATTCTTGATGGAACCATTGCATTACGGCTCCTATTTGGAAGTTGCCAATTAGAGAGCCATCTCATCAAACGCCCAATCGGCCTTAGCGATAAGCGCCCTCTGGATAATTCAACACACCTTTAAATTTGAATTTCATATTAAAGAGGTTGGTGCTTAACTTTATGTCACCGTCGGTGCTTTTTCGTAGAGTGTGCTCAGAGATGATAAATTATTATTACACCTAACTGGCGTTATGATCGATGGGGTCATTATGTCTGAGTTGATAAAAAAAATAAAGAAGATCCCACTTTATTTGGATACTATTTGCCCTTGAGACATCATCAGTTATTTGGACAGATTTTTTTCAATTGCAAAACAATTCTTTAAGCCAGCAGAATTAATTTATAAGTAAATTACACAACAATATGAATTTATTTCATACTAGCGGCCGCGGCCGATAAAAAGTGTTCTTTGTTTTCCAGGCTATCTACTATATCTGTGCCAAATTTCATCCAAATCCGTTGAGTAGTTTTAGCGTAAATGAGTAACAAACAAACTGACATACTTTCGCATTTATAATATTAGTAGGATATTTTACTCTTCTTTAATAATAAGGGCTAAGGGGAAGAATAGGCTAGATCATTTTTTTTCCTAATTGTTTTTTAGTTGTCTATGGTCAGAAGAACCTACATTTTACCATATGCGTATCTAAAACAAGAGAAAATCTCGCTAGGTCACATAAAAAATTGGGCTGCATTTTGTATTTACTAGAGAATAATCAGCTTAATCCATGGACTTTACCATTTCTTCCCCGCAAAACGCAACGTGAAAGGACACGTCAAGTTGTACAACTTTGTGAATTGTTGGCGTTCTTGGATAATTATTGACATTATTGTTATAAACATTGTGTTATTGTGGGGTGGGATGGAATACCCACTAAATATCTGAAATTCATTTAAACTTTATTGTTCCTGTTAAAAATGTCAAAAATTAAATTGTTCCTGTTATGGTACACTTAATAAATATTTGCTTTAAAAACGGTACTTTGTCACTTTACACTTGTCTTATTGAAACAATCTATAATCATTCCTGTGTACAAGAGTGGGAGTAGAGACGACATAGGTAATTATAGACCTATCTCTCTTTTGCCTGCTTTATCCAAAATAGTAGAAAAAGTGCTTAATACGAGTCTATTAAATTACTTATTTCATTTCAACATCATATCTCCACCGCAGTTTGGTTTTAGAAAAGGTATCTACACCGAAGTCGCCGTAACATCCCTTACGTCACTGATAACAAAACAATTAGACAAAAATAATAATAGAATGGGCATTTTTTTGGATATAAAAAAGCGTTTGATGCCGTTTCTATCCCCTCGTACATAAGCTAGAAAATAATGGAATCATAGGAAACCAGCTATCTATATTCAAAGACTACTTGACTGACAGAAGACAAAATGTTAGACTGCAACAACAAGACATTGTCGTAACAAGCGGGATCCCACAAGGTAGTGTGCTTGGCCCTACCTTATTCAGTATTTACGTAAATGATTTATGTAACATGAATATCCCTAATGCCAAGATTTTTTCATACGCGGATGATACAGCAATTGTCTTCACGAGTCAAACTTGGTGTGACACTAAAAGCGCTGCTGAACTCGGAATGGTCCAAGTATCTAATTGGTTTCAATATAGCCTCCTCACATTGAATACAGCTAAAACTAACTTTATATGTTTCAGTATGTATAATAGTACTCAACCAAAAGACGATTACATTAAAAAAATTACATAGCTGTGATGACTTATCGACTAATACATGCGAATGTCCTTCTATTAAAAAAGTGGAACACACCAAATACTTGGGAGTGATAGTAGGCCAAAGACTATCTTGGTATAAACAAATAGAACTCATATCGTCTAGAATTAGGAAATTTATTTCGATGTTTATGATTTTGTAATTTTTGCATTTTTCAATGCTATATTTTTCTATTTAAAATTTACCATAAGTATAAAACTTATGGTAAATTTTAAATAGAAAAATATTGGAAAAAATTAACTCGGCCACAAGTGAATTCTCAGGCTGGAATCGAACCAGCGACCTTTGGAAATCCGGTCCAATGCTCTAACCGCTGAGCTACCGAGCTACGAGTCTCGGTAGCTCAGCGGTTTCGATGTTTAAGTCTCTGAGACACTTAATTCCAAAGAACATAGGAAATGAAAGCAACTCTTCAAGAAATGTTTTAAATGAAGTATACATAGTTCTAGCACAGTCCATTATCACATACTATATATGTATATGGAGTGTAGCTCATAAAACACGATTTATTGAAGTTGAAAGAGCCCAAATAGCTCTTCTCAAAGTAATGTACTTTAAAAAACAACGTTTCTGCACTGAACATCTTTATGAAATTTGCAGTTTACTTTCAGTTCGAAAACTATATGTAATCAACATAATATTAAAAATAAACAAAAAATCCTAGTATATGACCCAAGTATAGCAAATAAAAGAAGAAAGCATAAAGTTGTACAGATTCCTTCCACACAAACTATCTTTGCAGGTATACAATACGAGACACAAGCTGCCTATAATAACAAAACTAACAAGGTTGCACAAATTTACGATAAAACTTACCACGAGTGTAAAATAATTGCGAACAAATGGATTAAAACATTAAATGAAGAAACCGAATTACTCTTAACTACACACGGATAATGTAATTAAATAACATACACACACACAGTCACTCACTCACACACACACACACGCACACACACACACGCACGCACACACACAATCACGCACACACACTTACCTTTTTATTTTATTTTAAACATTTGCTCTTAATTGTTTATGTAATAAATGTTTAGTTCTTTAGTTCTTAATTAAATATTTCATGTACTTTAAGCTAAGTTGAATACTAAGAAGGAGCGGTGTTCCCTAATACAAGCATTTATATGTCTAAAAGGGGACTCCAGCAACAAAATTATAAAGTTTTATTTTAAATGTTAAATATTATTTTTTCATTTGTATTTTCATTGTGAATAAAATGAGAGACGTTAGTGAAAATTAAACGAGTTTACGTCAGAAAAGCAGAAAAAGAACAGGAGGACGAAAAAATAGGGGAATCCGGCAGTAAAAATAAGAAGATATTAATTTAATTTAATTTTGTGAGTAATAATAATTTCATTTCTTTAAAAACAGGCTAAGTCCTGGATTAAGCTACTTATTCCCCAGCCGGTTAGACATTTAGAATAGAATAACAGTTTTATTTAGAACTGGGTATTTTTTTTACAGAAGACGATCCCTTATACTCGTAGATATAACATAACAAACCTTTTTTTAAAGTAATTATTTATGTATGGGAAATATTTGCAAGTTAGCCATAAAATGGTATCAAAACTTTAAACGCCAATACTGACAAATTTGATGAATTCTTTCCTTTAGCCCTTCTTAATTAAAATGACGAAAATATACACATTACAGACTTAATACCGAGATTATTTCACTGATAATAGCATACAGTTACGCAATTTGTTTCCTGTAACCACTACCTCCAACATATTTTTTATAGGAAAATCTCAGAACAATAAGGATACTCAGAAACTGTGATATAAATAAAAGGCAAATTATTTATAGCATGGTTACGGAGGTATATAAAAATAAACCTTATTGTCAGCTGATAAAGTTTAATTTTATAAAGCCTGAACACGCTAAGTTTTCCTTGAAGATGTTCTTTAGAAGACAACTTAGACCGGCTAACACTTCTCAAACAACGAGTTTATAATAGGATTCTATAAAAGCTTCTTAGTCTAAATTAAAATGCAAAATACGTGCAGAAAATATAAACAAGCGGATTAAAATTAATTAAAACCCTCCACTTTTATGGACGTGACTATGCAATTTGTAACAAGATTTTTTCCACAGTGCTTATTTTTTATGTTCCAATCCAAGTAAATTTTGGACAAACAATTTTTAATTAATAGTCAGCGGCTGTTTGTTATTCGGTATTTGACTTTCCGTTCATTATAAGAGAGCGACTTTATTTTTCATTTTACGTTGTAGCTACAGCTCATTATTCCTATGGAGGAAAACGGAAACGAACATGTTTGCGGTTGGATTAAGTCATTTAAAAGTACGAAAAAGCAAGAAATAATATCTAAGTACAGGAAAATAGGAAATTCAGAGGAATTATCAGAATAAGCATACTTTTATTTTCTATCCCTCTGTAAAGTCTTTAAAAAAGCTGAAAGGTTTATCTTAATCAAGAGGTTAGTTTAACTGTTCTTGAGGAACGTAACGTAAAATTACAAAATAAATCTAGTTAGAAAAGCTTTATAGAATACTAGCAGTCACTTGCAGTTTCGCCCGCGTGGTTTCCGTTCCCGTGGGAATATCAGGATAAAAAGTATCTAATAGATTAGCCAGGTTATCTATTATTTGAGTACCAAATTTCATCCAAATTCGTTCAGCAGTTTCGGAGCCTATTCAATGCAAACAAACCAACAATCAAATCTTTCCTCTTTATAATATTAGTACAAATATATTTCTTAATTATCCATATGAGTTGTAGCTGAAGTCTAATAAACGACTACTAAAATAAAGCACTACCAAAGTAAATCAAGTGATTGCATGAGCTCCGCATATATTTGTAGGTGATAACTTCACACCATTTTGTTAAGGCCCTCTCCTAAATACACATCGATTCTGGAACAAGGGGGAACAAAGAGCTTCCTGATTACTACGTACAACACACCTGGCCTTAATTACTTCTTATGTCAACATCACGAGTTTTTCCAGACCCCAAGTTAGAAGGGTTAAAGCGTTTTCTCATTTGTCCGATCCGATATCGGTATCGGGGCCGATAGCCGACAGTGGACATTCGATATCGGTGTGTTTTCAGTCGATAAGATCTGTCATCTCAGTGTTTCGAGTCGCCATTTTGTACGTGTTTCTAAAAAATGGCGTTGTTAAATCAATTAAAATGGTGCACATATGTGTTCTACGTGGTGGTGGAAGTAAGTGGAATCCAGGATAATAAGTTATCCTTTCACTTACAATGTTAAAATAGAAAAACAGAAATTACGGCATATTTTATCGTCCGATATATCCGATATCGGATTGGATAACGGGAAAGGCAGGACATAATTCATACATTTAACTTGCCCCGATATTGGTGTTGTCGCCGATACCGATATCGGATCGGGTGATGTGAAAACGCTCTAAGTTTAGCCCGATCTCTGAGCAAACGTATCCAAGCTGTGAACAGGCGGTCAATTTGCGTTTCCTGGTCCGTCGAGACCTGTGTCAATAGTAATATCCTCATTGCTTTTCTAGGGACCCTCCTAAGCCGAGGTGTAATCTAGTGCATGAGCAAATACGAAGCGAAAATCAGTTGCGTAATGTGTGTACTGTGTACCTACTTAATGTGATGCAATATATGTCATTTACATACAACTTAATGTTGTGCATAAATAAAATGATGACGTAAGCTTAATAGTTATGGTAAATTTTAAATAGAAAAAAAATGGAAAAAATTAACTCGGCCACAAGTGAAATCTCAGACGGGAATCGAACCCGCGACCTTTGGAAATCCGGTCCAATGCTCTAACCGCTGAGCTACCGAGACTTGCGAACCACCGTCGAAATTCTCCAATACTTTTATATTTTTAATACGCTGTAGGCCAGCGTTGTTACATCAATGCTAGGAATATCCTTGCATTCGAAAGAAACATCTTTTCAGGTGTTTAACGATCGATTAAGATGCACCTGCCAATAATTTATGATTTTGTAATTTTTGCATTTTTCAATGCTATTTTTATACTTATGGTAAATTTTAAATAGAAAAATATTGGAAAAAATTAACTCGGCCACAAGTGAAATCTCAGACGGGAATCGAACCCGCGATCTTTGGAAATCCGGTCCAATGCTCTAACCGCTGAGCTACCGAGACTTGCGAACCACCGTCGAAATTCTCCAATACTTTTATATTTTTAATACGCTGTAGGCCAGCGTTGTTACATCAATGCTAGGAATATCCTTGCATTCGAAAGAAACATCTTTTCAGGTGTTTAACGATCGATTAAGATGCAACTGCCAATAATTTATGATTTTGTAATTTTTGCATTTTTCAATGCTATTTTTATACTTATGGTAAATTTTAAATAGAAAAATATTGGAAAAAATTAACTCGGCCACAAGTGAAATCTCAGACGGGAATCGAACCAGCGACCTTTGGAAATCCGGTCCAATGCTCTAACCGCTGAGCTACCGAGACTTGCGAACCACCGTCGAAATTCTCCAATACTTTTATATTTTCAATACGCTGTAGGCCAGCGTTGTTACATCAATGCTAGGAATATCCTTGCATTCGAAAGAAACATCTTTTCAGGTGTTTAACGATCGATTAAGATGCAACTGCCAATAATTTATGATTTTGTAATTTTTGCATTTTTCAATGCTATTTTTATACTTATGGTAAATTTTAAATAGAAAAATATTGGAAAAAATTAACTCGGCCACAAGTGAAATCTCAGACGGGAATTGAACCCGCGACCTTTGGAATCCGGTCCAATGCTCTAACCGCTGAGCTACCGAGACTTGCGAACCACCGTCGAAATTCTCCAATACTTTTATATTTTTAATATGCTGTAGGCCAGCGTTGTTACATCAATGCTAGGAATATCCTTGCATTCGAAAGAAACATCTTTTCAGGTGTTTAACGATCGATTAAGATGCAACTGCCAATAATTTATGATTTTGTAATTTTTTCCCGTAATTTTCCGTAAATGTTGACACTGACATTAGGACAAAGACAATTTAAAAATAAAGATTTATGTCACGTTCCGAAATCTAATCATAGGTTGTGAAATCTCACCCAGCCTAATATAATTGTTTTATAACAAATAGTTTAATCGTATTGTTATTGTTTTTATGATTCAATGAACTAAAATAATATAATAAAACCAAAACGGAGTATTAGAATTAATTTAAAGTTATTTAAAATAATAATAAAATGTACCAAAAAAGTCAATAGTGCGATTCGGAACGCATTATGACATATTTTTAAGTATTAAATTAAAAAAGTACTTTGCCGCGCTAGTCCGCAATAAGCGATTTTCTACGCCTAAGCTGATTGACAAAACCTCCTTTTCAGAGCCTGTAAGGTGAAAACAATATTGCTTGGGATAGAGCTTATTTTTACTCCCACATGATCTGGTTTCTTAAAGTACATAACTACATTTTAAGCACACGATTAATTTCGTATCTTCGTATAATGCAGTAAACAATTATTAAACTTGTTATGTACTACATTTAATAATTTATTACTTACGGCTTAACATACGAGAATTTTATTATTTTAATGTATGCACTAAAAATACGTGCTTGCATTAAGAAAATTAAGTAGCATATCGTTTTCTTTCTCTAGATGCATAATCGGCGTAGCGATTAGAACTTGTTCTTTTAGTGAAAATCTTTTTTTTTACCTTTAAGTACCGTCATGCCATTTTAGTTACATAAGTACCGACGTGAGGTCTGCTAGACCACAATAGCTTTAGTAAGGAAAACTTTCATATTACAAATAATATATGTATATATGTAGTATAATATGTATTAATAATATATTTAGTTATTGTATAAATAAAACAAAATAAAGAAGTTTTTAAATTTATTACTAATTATAAACGTTTACACTGTACCCTCAAATTTCTTAAGAGAAAAAAACTACTTTTATCTTAATAATTAATTATCAAATATTTTTTTATTAAAAATTTAGACTACGTAAACAAAAAAATACAAAATATAAATACTCAACCGTATTTTAGAAAAACATAAGGCATCAAGTTGTAGGAAACATCAAAGTTTACAAAGACTTATTGCTTAAAGGCTTGCTGCATTGTAGGCACATATTTTTCATACAAGAGTTACATAATTATGCAGTCTTGCACTTTAGTCTTTCCAAGGCAACAAAGTTCGGGTCAAGTCGTCAGATTCGGATGCTAAGCTTCCATTTAGCCATGCCACTAAAATCATAATATAATTTTCATAGTATTTACTTTGACGCCTTGTTTGATTATTTTTTTTACTGACAGGAACACTCATATTTGCATTTGTGGCTGCCCGTTTCAAGCCCGAAGTTCCTGGCTTATCCATTTTCATAACTGACTGAAAAAAAACGAAAGTATCAACATAATCTGAAAAAGTCGTATCCAAAAAAGTTACATAAGTACAGACAAGTGGTTTGACAGACCACTCGAGATCTTAAATAAATCAAAACTCGCCGGAATCGCACGTTCCGATACCGCCACTCTCCACGGATGCTGCCGGGCGGCTGCCCAAGGGGTACACAAAAGCGCGAGAGGCTACTTCTTCGCTAACATATCTAACTACACAATCCGAACCCTCAAAGTGTCTGACAGACCACTCGTCGGTACTTAAAGGTTATATTAAAACCGACTTCAAAACGTAAAAATTAAAACTTTTGGAGTCGGTGCCAGCCAAGGCATTCTACATTGCACTACTATTAAGTATATTTTTCTTGCCTTGGCTTGGGTTTTATTTTTTTATAAAATGTTTTTTATTTCACAATTTTTAGTTTCATCATGTGCCGTTACTTACACAAAAAATTTGCCCATACACAACAATAATGTCATTAAGGTAAACGGCTACTTAAAATGTAAATTATATTTTTCAGAATTATGAAAAAACGACTTACCAGATCTTCGTAAAAATTATATAGGACCACACTTGAACTATTATGTTCTTTCAGATAAAAAAAAGAATTATTAAAATCGGTAGACAACAGCTGACTTTATAATAAAACATAAATTTAAAAAATATCTATGTACAGTCGACTTGAGAACCTCCTCCTTTTTTGAAGTCGGTTAAAAATAAGCCGTGACAGTGTGAAAGACCATTTTTACGTTCAACGTCCTAAACTTAACTTGAAAATCTGTAGAAATATATTTTTAAGACCTTTTCAAGTTCCTATGTATGTATTGTATACCTACATCGTCCAGTAACAACACTCAATTCTCCGTTTCATTTCTGTGCAAACACTTCACACTGACTATTTGCTTTTCCTGGTCCAGCGAGGCTTGAATAAACAATAATATTTCCATTTATTTTGAAAGTGTGCCTAAGGGAAGTGCTGTGCGTTCAACTCATAAATGTCGTAGTTGACATATTAAATTCCTTCCTGTCTACCTCTAACGGACAGAATTAAAACCGGTAAATAATATTCCTCTCAAAGTGTGGTAGATAATATTTCTTCTTTCTCCGTCAAATGGAATATTTCGAATGAAAGCTTGAACTTAGGAAGGTTTCAGTTTTTATTTGAAAGAGTTTATTAATGAGAGTAAATAGACAAAGAACAATGCTAGGACTGTTTTAGACTATTAAGGGAAAGTAGAATAAATATATTGATTCCAAGCTGGGCTCGTAGACAAAGTAGCATCATTATGTAGCGGAACGATAATTCGATTAGTTATTGTTTATATTCGCCAATTAACTTGCGGTAAGACCACGTGATTTAGCGCGGCCTATGCCAATCCGCCAATCCCATACATTTAATTATTTTCGAACTTCGTTATCGTTTTACAAATGTTACCTTGGCTAAGGGCCCTGGACTGGGAGTAAACGAAAAACATAATACACAACATATAAACATATATACACAGTCCACTACCTGGACTACAAAAAGATGTAGCATTCGCACGTTTTAGGTATGGAAAGCGTCCTGCTACCTTGGGTAGACCTGCTGGCCTCCCGCCGTCTCTTAGCGCAATATCGTTTTCTGTCAAACATTATCGGCGCATTATTTTTATATGACACTTCGTACCGCGAACTTCATAAAACAAAATAATTTTTTGACGGAGGTTTTGTGTGAAGTGTTTCAAAATATGACAACTTAATAGACAATAAAGATGTACATGGATCTGAGATAGTTGATTATAGAAACTTATATTATTATTCATTATTCAAATATACCATTAGTATTTGGATGTCGATATTTTTCTTGCGAATGTTCAGGAGCTGCCTATTCAATTCCGTCATTACAATGTACCATTAAGTGCAGGTAGGCACGTTCTTTTTTGTTATATTTCATCTCCATAAATATATCTCAATGGTTGTGTCATTGGGTAGGAATGAAAAAAAAAGTGTTTTATGAAGTTCGCGGTACGAATTTTAAAACTATTGAAACAAAAGGAAAACAAAACGCTCTTACGACATGATGGTCTCTAAAAATGGCGGTAGGCCCCCTGGAACCAGGTCTCCAATGAACGCGATCTAATGGTTCACAGGTAGTATAGGCAACAACAATACAATGAACGCACGTACCTTGGATACTGCTGCTGCACTCGCTGAATTCCGCCTCTTCCGATAGTATAACTAGATCACCACGCCGATATATGTACGGGCACTTGATATTGCTGTATAGCACTTGAAGCTTCGATTAGATGGTAAGGAGAGAACGAGATGTTCGCGGTCGCGCGCACCGATACTATACTATACTGCTTCTACTGGAGCCCCCATTATTATGGGCGTGCCCCAAAGTTCAATATTGGGCCCTTTGGTGTTATTCATTTATATTAACGATCTCCCTTACTATACGAGTAAATTATGTGAGACAGTACTATTTGCAGATGATACATCTTTAATTTTTAAAATTGATAGAGGAAACAATTGTTCTGACGAAGTAAATAGTGCTCTCTCTCAAGCCGCACACTGGTTCAACATTAATAATTTGTCTCTTAACCCTACTAAAACCAAGTTTGTTAAATTCTCATTATCTAATATAGTGCAGGTCGATATGCTTATCAATTTGAATGGGGATGTAGTAGAGTTAGTTGAGAGTACAAAATTTCTTGGTATTACATTGGATTCAAAACTACAATGGGATCCACATATTGAAGCCTTGTCTAGTAGACTTAGTACTGCGGCTTTCGCAATAAGGAAAATAAGGCTCTTAACTGATATTGAAACGGCAAGACTGGTTTACTTTAGTTATTTTCATTGTGTAATGTCCTATGGCGTGTTGTTGTGGGGCTCAGCAGCTAATATAGAAAATGTTTTTATACTTCAAAAAAGAGCTGTGCGCGCCATTTACAAACTTCGACGTAGAGATTCTCTTAAGGATTTGTTTAAAGAGATTAATATACTAACTTTGGCGGGACAATACATCTATGATTATTTAGTATATGTAAGGAAACATCATGATTTATTTATAAAGCATAGCGATGCTCATAATTTTAATACTAGAAACAAGAATAAGCTTGCCGCTCCAAAATTTCGGCTTGAAAAATGTAGACGCTCGTTTTTGGGGAAAGGCATAGCCTTTTTTAATAAAGTTCCACAACAAGTGATTTGATTTAAAGCTGCCTTTGCATAAATTTAAAATATATGTTAAAAAAACGCTCTTAAGCAAAGGTTATTACAAGGTAGATGACTATTTAAAAGACCAAAATGCATGGATGTGATACCAACATTAACCATAACTATTGTAAATAGTGTAAGAGGAAAATATTCTAATATGAGTATGAGAAAATTTTCTTCTTTTATTAAATATATTTCAAGATTGTAGATTTGTGTTTGGCAACAACATGTTCCATTGTAAATGTTGTTGTTTCTGCTAAGGCTGATAAGTTTCTTGCGGCCGTTCTTCTTATCAGTTAAAAGATGTCCTGAATGGCTGGTAGGGAAAAAAATGGTGGACTATTCGAAAGTACTTATCTATAAATCTATTTGAATAAAAATCTTTGACTTTGACTTTGACTTTGATACTGTCTGGGTATGTAACTACGTGCCAGCTACTTAGCTAGTTTCCCAGTGCAAATAGTAAGGGCGATACTAACTGTCAATAAATACATTTAACGCTAAACATATTTAAAATGACTTTGTCTTTCAGGCATTCGTTTGAAGCCAAAAGTGACATGTTAATTTTCTAGTCCATCTCAATATAGACTAAGAGAAATTTTGAAGAAATTTTTGGTCCGGCTTACCTTTGCCATATTTTGACCATTCGCCACTGGTAGATAGGTAGTTAAACTTCCCTTCTATGTCCTGTAATCGTAGCACCTTGGATCGAAGTTGGCCAAAAGCAGCCGGTGCGGCGGCCGTTCAGGCGGAACTGTTAGCCATCTTGCTTGCATGCCGGCTTGTTGAGAGGAAGAAATGGAGTAAGGCGGTCATATTTTCCGACTCTATGTCTTCCCTCCAAGCGATTAGAGACCGTAGCAGCAAGCACAGCTTCGTCGCAGAGATACACGATATAATGATGCGTAAACCTAACACAATTAGCTTTGCCTGGGTACGGAGTCACGTCGGCATCATAGGAAACGAGGCAGCTGACGTCGAAGCTGGGAAGGCAGCGGGCCTGCGACGCAGCCCAGATTATGCTCAGTTTGCCCCGTCTTATGCAAAAACCCGACTCAGAGCCGCATCTCTAGCCACCTGGCGGGATAGGTACATAACAGCGCCTCAAGCCAGTGTCACAAAAACCTGGCTACCATCTGTAGAAGACTGCTGGACTGTGATAAACGCCTTTGGCGTATCTTTTGAACTGACACAATTTTTAACAGGACATGGCTACCACAAGGCCTATTTACATCGCTTCAAAATTACAGAAGATGACGCGTGCCCTTGTGATAGCCACACCCCCCAAACCCTAGACCATCTCTTATTAGAGTGTCAAAGATACGATGCAGCACGTCATAACCACATTATGCTGTGCCGTAACCTTAAAATCAACCCAATAAACATACTCGAAATTACCAAAAAAAGCATCAACCAGAGAATCATATCACTCAAAAAATTAGATTAGATTAGATTAGATAACACTTTATTTGCACACACAGAACAGAAACATACATGGAAACAATAATACGATAAGTTGTACAAAGGGGCGGCCTTATCGCTTAGCAGCGATCTCTTCCAGACAACCCTTTTTTTGTTGAGACTGGTCGATGATTTAAATAGGGCAGATTGTGCGCAAAAAAATAAATAAATAAAAAGAAATTAAAATGAAAAAGGAAGTAGATTATTGAACTACAATAAAAATAATAATAAAAAAAAAAAAAAGATAAACATACACAATATGGGTAATAAACACAACAGAAAAAACGTAATAAAAATACATAAAATAAATATAATTTATACAGCTTAAGCGAAGTTGATGTAATGCGAGAAAACTAAATAAAAAGAAATAAAAAAAAAAAAAAAAAATGAAAAATACAATCATGACCTTCTAAGGGTAGGTCTCATGGGTTATAAAGAAAGAACTCCTTAACCTGGGACTTGAAGGAGTTTAAGGTTTGTGCACGTCTGATTGTTTCAGGCAAGGAGTTCCATAACAGAATAGATTTAAAGGTAAAGGAATGACCGTAAAATTTGGTTGAGGTAGGGGGAATATAAAGACGGAGACTATCAGAGGAGCGGAGAGGGAGATTGTGAGTGGAAGAAAGGAATGTGAAGCGTTCTTTTAGGTATAAAGGAGACTTGGGATTGAACAGCACAGTATAGAGAAGAGAGAGGATGTGCATGTCTCTGCGACGTCGTATAGGAAGCCACTTAAGTTGTTGGCGGTATTGAGAGACATGGTCATATTTGCGTAAACCAAATATGAACCGTATGGAAAAGTTTTGCAGCCGCTCTAGTTTATTGAGAAGTTCAGAAGTAAGATCGGGATAACATGTATCTGCATAGTCAAGTAGAGGTAAGAGAAGAGATTGTGCAAGTGTAATTTTGGTGGCTGTTGGTAGAAAATTACGTAAACGCCGCAGAGACCCCGCCGCAGCAAACGTACGCCTACTGACCTCTGCTACTTGAGGACACCAAGACAATGTATTATCGAGCAAAATGCCCAAATTTCTTACCTTCTCAGCAAAAGGTACAGGAGTTCCATCAAAAACGATTGAAGGCAACTGAGTGGAGTCAACCCTAGACATAAAATAAGGACTACCTATGATAATGCACTGCGTTTTGTTAGGGTTAACTTTAAGACCGTACGTGTTACTCCAGTTTAATTTACGGGCCAAATCTTCGTTTATAATTTTTATAGCATCACACAAGTTCTCAATGCGTTCCTGGACGTATATTTGGAGATCGTCTGCATACAGATGGTAGGAAGAAGAAAGATCACAGGAGATAGTATTAATGAAGATTGCAAATAATAGAGGAGAAAGCACACCGCCTTGGGGCACGCCGGCAGAAGTAGAACACCACGATGAAAAGGTATCACCTATATGTACTCGTTGCCGACGCCCGTGTAGATAGCTACGAAACCAGTCAATAACTGTTGGAGATACGTTTAAGGAACACAACATGCCCAACAAAATGTCAAAATCAACATTGTTAAACGCATTGCTGAAATCCAACAATGTCAGCACTGTGAGTTTTTTCTCTTCTAAACCAGCGCGTATGTCATCAGTAATTTTGACTAACGCAGAAGCCGTACTATGACCAGGACGGAAACCAGATTGGAACGGGTTAAGCAAGTGATTCGCGTTGAGAAAATCACTTAGCTGGCTATGGATTAGGCGCTCTAGTACTTTTGACAGGAAAGGAAGTATGGAAATAGGTCGGAAGTCGGAAGTAGATGAAGGATTGGACTTTTTCGGAAGAGGGATAATTTGAGCTTCTTTCCATATGTGAGGGAAGTTTCCTGAGGAGATGGACCTGTTAAGGATTAATGTGATGACGGGGGTTAGGATGTCTAACAAGGGAATTATCATATTACGACTGATGCTGTCACTACCCACCGCTGCAGAGTCAATAGCACGAATGTTCCTCTCAACGTCACAATCAGAAAATTGACTAAAAACAAAAGGAGCGTAGTCGGGTTTCGGCTGAGAATTAAGATGTAGCAAAGTTTTTTCTTTGACTTTATTGTCAAGAGAAGATGATATAGAGAAGTGATTGTTTAATTGATCGATATTTAAGTCTTTTGGGATATTATTGTCACGTGATTTGCCGATAACCAACGTTTTTATAAACTTCCAGACTTTGACCGGATCACCGCTTTCAACAGTTTTATGAATATGGCGCCTCTGTGCATCCCTACACACCGTATTGCAGCGATTCCTGATGAGATGATATTTGTCACGATTGTAATCAGAAGGGTTACACTTATATTTGGCCTTAGCATGATTCTTCCTATCCCTTAATGATTGGATGTCCTCAGTTAGCCACGGTGCTGGTACATGTTTCAATTTGACCGGCCGAAGAGGAGCATGAACGTCATACAATTGAATTAGCAGATCATTGAATAAACTGACTTGTTGGTCAACAGATGGTGCGTTTTCAATAACACTCCAATCTATCTTTTGAGCGTCTGCACGGAGATTATCCAAATTCATACCACCAAAATTACGTCGCAGAAGAATGGTAGGCTTAGCCTTCGGAGGACGGATTTTATAGGAGAGATATATCAAATCATGGTAGGAGAAAGCATCTGCAGATAACTGACCATGCTTGGCAACATTATTAGGGGAGGAGACAATAATCAAATCGAGAAGCGATGGGGTGCAATTGGGAAAGTAGTGAGTCGCATTGAGGGGGAGAATGTTTAAGTTACAGGAATCAACGAGCGATTTTAAGCTGTTAGAACGAAAATTGTTTTTGAGTAGACATGTGTTGAAGTCACCCATGATAATAGTATGGCTGTAAGACGGTGTAAGATCCTCTAGGAGTTTCTCGAAGGAAGAGAAGTAATTAATTCTTAGGGATGGACTGTAGAAAACTCCTAGAAGAACTTTGGTATGGGAAAGTAATACCTCGAGGAAAAGGTGTTCCGCAGTATCCGGAGGAGGGGGCTGAGCTGATCGACTAATGATGGAATAAGGTATGTGACTGCGAAGGTAAATAGCCACTCCACCATGGGAAGTATTAGTACGATCATTTCTAATTAAATTAAAACCAGGTAGAGTATAAAGTGTAGAAGGAAGAGACGGATGAAGAAAAGATTCAGATATTAGAATGCCATGAATGTTGTTCAAATCGGAAAAAGTGGCAAGAAAGTCTGGGTAATGAGCGGGAATGCTTTGAGCGTTGATGTGAACAACATTAAAGTTCCTTGGAGTGTCTGACGTAATAGCTTGGAGATTCTCTTTCAGAGAAGGGATACTGCAGAAACTGTCATCGCTGCTCAATCCATCAGAGGAGGAAGAAAGAGATAAAAAGTCATAACTTTGATCAACCTCGGAGTCTTGCATAAGCTTTAAAAAATAATAATAATAAAAATAATAAAAAAAAAAAATGTGTATAGTTCAAAATAAAATAAACTATTAATAAATAAATAAATACTACGTATCAAAAATAATAAACACTATTAATATTCTTAAATCTGTAAACAAACTATGCGCATTTCACCCAATCACCAGCACAGCAATACAAAAATTACAATATTAACATATTAAGCTGATTACACTACATTACATTGACGTAAGACGTAAGAACAAAAAATAAAAATTAACACACAACAATAGCAAAAAAAAATACAAAAGAAAACAATAAAATATATATATCAACAAAACGTAAAATGGAACAAACATTAGGCAAACCTATTAAACCCAGAGCCGTGAGTAAACTGACATGACTGACAGAACGAGATTAATTTGTGACAGTGATTACTTACATTACAAACTACAAAAATAAAAGTGCAAATGAAACCAACCAAATAAAAACTAGGAGAGGGTACAGTAACAAGAAGGAAGAATAAGACAACAGGAAGCTAATCTAGTGTCGGTCACTCAGTCACTTCACAGAACAAACTGCACAACAAACGGATACAAGCAAAGAAATTAATATGCGACATACCGACCGACTGCACATTTAAAGTCACTTATCTCTTGGCAGCCCCACGTCTCTTGGGCTTATCCTGTGCTTTTGGAGCTGTCGAACCCGAAGCTGCAGACAATAAAGGCGCTGTTGTTGGGATCTTGTCCAGATCAGACAGGCAATTTACCCGCAGCCGCTTGTCTTCAGGTCCCAACGCGTATATGAGTCCATTTCTCGTCCAACAGTTGGACACACCAAGGCGTTTTCGCGCTTCCATGAAGAGCTCGTGTCGCTCGCTTGTTAAGAACTCGGACAAGGTTATGCCGCTTCCCTTAAGCAGTGTCTTGGCAAACCAGACCCTATCTCGCACCACAGTGTCACTGAACTTGACTAGGATGGGCCTTGGTTTCTCGTCTGCAGTTCGTCCAATGCGTTGGGCACGACTAATGTCATGTCTTGATATGAGAGTTAGATTGAGACGACGACCCGCTACACCCAGAAACACATCTGCTGCAACTTCATTCTTTTGCTCTGCTATCCCATGAACAAGTAGAATTCGACGACGACTACGCAACTCCCGCAACTCAGAACTCTTAGTAAGGAGCTCGACTTGCTTCTGAAGAGTTTCGAGTGCAGCTGCCACAAACCTCCGGAAGCTGTCGAAGTCTGCTGCAAGTGAAGGGACGGAGCGGGTTGCAGACGGGGTGGCTTTTTGTAGGCTCGTCTGGAATTCTGCCATCTTTGAGTGGAATACTGTCGACAATTCTTCAACAGTTTTCTTCATAGACTCCATTTTTTGGTGTGTGTGAAACTTGAAGTGTATAGTGCAATGAATATATGGAATTATGCTGGTAGGTAATGCACTTTATCTTAACATTTAAAGGCTAGATATTGATGTAAATATTATAAATAATAAAAATAAATTTGAAGAGCAACTAAAAATGCGTCTTTCTCTTTGCACAACTACCCGCCGAAAAAAAAAATTCAACAACACCTGAAAACAAGACATGAAAATCCACAATCTTATAACTTAAAACCTTAAATATTCTATATATAATATATACTTATGCATTACCCCAGCAGAGTCTTACAAAAGAATGGCAGTATCAAATCGCAGTCATTCACTAAAATCTGAAAAATAACATAAAATAGTCTATAAATATAAAAATGAGAAAAAAAAAACCTACACTTGTCCCCTGGTGTCCATATGCATAGATCTTATGGTTAGACTATAAGGTTAGGAAAATGTAGTAAAACCCACGGACGTGAGCAACCATATCCGCGAAACATAATATATACGCTAAAATCGAAACAAAAGTACAAACGAAATGCCCTTTAATACAATATAAGAAATTCCGCTGGGCATCTCAGACCAATTTTTCATAGACACGTTTTTACAACGCAACGTGTTCGAGATTCGGCGATTTATCAAAACCATATGTTACGAGCGAGCAAAAAAATCACAGATTAGGTACTTACAAAAAAAGAAAACATGAACGGACGTGATCTCGCGAGAATACGTGACTCGCATCGAGCGAGGAATGATGAGTTTATGATTTTATTATAACAAGCTTTTTATTTGTAAAATCACAATATAATCCTTTTATTGTAGGATATATTTTTGTATCCGAAAGAACTAAAATACAGCAATACTAACGAATTCGGCTAAATCAAAATGAAATTAACATTTTTAGTTATCCCACTTGTTCCGGAATTAACTTTTTTGGCACAATTGATTTTGAAATTTCATATACTTCCCATAATAGTGGCTTTAAACTGATGAAAAATAGTAAAAAAAAGTGTTTCAGTTAAGGAAAAGACGGAAAATACTGTGTTATTTACAAAAGTTATAAGACACAGAATTATGATTTTATTAAAGCAAGCTTTTTAATTGCAAAATCACATTTTCCTTTTTTTGTATGATTGTTTTATTTATTCGGAAACAAAAATGAATACTGACTTACCTACATTAATTTGGTTGGTGGTAGGACTTGTTGTAAGTCCGCCTGGCATCAGGATTATTGTGCAGTTAGAGATAAGATAGCCAATTCCTCAGTGTTTGAAGATTCCGGGAGAGGCTCGCTTCCATCTTCAGCTTTATCAATACCTAACATCAGGTATGATGAAGGCTAAGAGTCTCCCGTTGGTCATTAAAAAAAATGAATTTGGCAAAATATTTTATATAAAAGGTATGATAAATGGAATTTATTTAGTTAACAACGATTCTGTCAGTGATAAATTCTTAATTGCATGAATTAAATTTAATATCGTTTGAGTTTATGGTTTGCCTTTGTACGCAACTTGATTTGCGAGCTAACAAACTTTTTCAATTCAGTATTAAATTGTGGAGATGGAATATGGGAAATTTTTCTTTTACATCGAGCTATGTAATTGCATTGGCTCTATTCCATCTTTAGCTTTATCAATACTTAACATCAGGTATGATGAAGGCTAAGAGACTCCCCGTTGTTCAATAAAAAAATTATGAATTCGTCAAAATATTTTATATGAAAGGTATGATGAAAGGAACATTTTTAGTTAACACCGATTCAGTCAGTGATAATTCATAATTGCATGAATTAAATTTAATATCGTTTAAGTTTATGGTTTGGCTTTGTACGCAACTTGATTTTAAAGCTAACAAACTTTTTCGATTCAGTATTAAATTGTGGAGATGGAATATGGGGGTATTTTCCTTTTGCTATGTAATTGCATTGACCAGTTTTTTCTCAGTTTCATTATCCACGACGAAATAAAAGTACCAACACTACAAAATTTTGCAAAATGATTTTTTTGAGTCTTTGATTTGATGATCAAGTTATATTGGTGGATTTTCCAGTGTCATTTATTATTTTGTATTGTCTTTAAAAATGTAATTATTACCTATTTCAGTTTAAACACAAAAATACATTACAGCCCAGACTCCCAGAGTCGTCGTCTTCTTCACTAATTTTGATAACATACAAATATACTATTCACATTCCATTGAAAACACGGTTATTCATATTCATTAATTTTAAGACGCTTTATCGTAAAAGTACGTACTTTTTGGTATAAAAAGGGACGTTAGAGATTTTACAAATCTGGTAGTAAGATATATATTTCTTCATACCTTTATCTAGATTTGTATAGTTTCAGAAACAAGATTTAATGATTTTGCCTCGACATTTTTTCTTTTCGAAGTGACCCTTTAAAAATACGAATTTTGAAGATTATCCTCAAATGGGGTTACATATACTAGTGGAAATTGGTTTTATTAATGGACACTAATAATATTTAGGATCGTATAGTTTCTTTTCTCTTTAATCGCTGTACTTATTTACTACAAAGTGATATCGTGATTTTTTCGCTAATCTGCAAAATAGGTTCGCTCTCGTACAATTCCTTTTCTCATTACTATCTCGCTTCAGCGAGTAGTAGCCCCTTAACAAAAACTGCGGACTTAGTACCTACCTATAATACAGTATATTTTATAGCTAAATCAGGAACATTTATGATAACAGATACTCGGGATTTGTAAAGAGAATCAGATGAAAAGATAAACGGTGTGATACGAGCCCCTTTTGTTTTTGCAAATTTCAATTTGGCTTACGGACTCGGTTCGGTCTAATCTGGCGATCTAGACAGGGCCATAAATCGGATACTTCTCGTATATATGGATGTTTAAAAAAGATACAGCAGATTGCTTATATAATAATGTGATCTGCTTGTTACAGCTACATGTTTTTAAAATACCATATTATATGACATTTTGTTATTATCTGTGCTATTAGTAAGACTACTGGATGCATTATTATTTTTTGTA
Organism: Chrysoteuchia culmella; assembly: GCA_910589605.1. Classification (NCBI taxonomy): domain Eukaryota; kingdom Metazoa; phylum Arthropoda; class Insecta; order Lepidoptera; family Crambidae; genus Chrysoteuchia; species Chrysoteuchia culmella. Next base: position 11,351,759 of record OU342650.1, on the reverse strand, counting down.
AAAATGCGGTAAGTTTTGTACCGAAAATAAAACTTACAGGTGTAAAAAAGTAGTTTTGAAATAAGGGTCTTAACGTATTTTAGTTATTATAAAAAAACAACTAACCTATTCCAATTTCAAGGATTGTTGACAAATTTATAAAAGAGGTTATTATGATTCTTGCTCTTCATTAACCCTATCTAAATCTGTGGGATATGGCATACAAAATACACTGCCAGATATTTATTTTAGATGTTTGGCCCGTGAACTTTTACAAAACTCTAAGGTTATGTTTTATTTTTAGATGTTTTTTACCCTATTTACATTAATTTTACCAACTGTGGCCAAGATAAGTGGATAGTGCTTTGTACCTACCGTCATCCATCATCAGCCTGTGGACGTCCACTGGTGTCCTTTGAATTTTGATTCCCTGGAGAGTGTAGAAATCTACGTTTTCACCTCACACGCTCGGAAAAAGAGGATTTGTCATTCAGTTTTCGCGTAGAAAATTTTTTGGGGCCTAGCGCGGTAAAGTACTTTTTTAATTTGATACCTAAAAAGAATAAGGTATATTTAGATTAAACATAATGTTTAAAGAATTTTTGTCCGAAAGTTGACCGCGGAAAACAACCATTAACATGTTCCTCGCTGTTGTGAGTGAAAAATTGTGTGTTGCAAGTTGTGTGTTGAAAAAATTTTAGCGTCTTGTGCCTCGCCGCTAATAACCAACTTTCCAGCCGTGCATAACAAATAACAATTTTTGCGACATAAACGGTCCTATCTTTTTTTACGTTTGATTTTCTTACCCTTCAACAGACTGTTGACTTGAATATATGGTTTCAATTTCAACTCGATACCTCCACGCGTTCTCGAGATAAACGAGGACAGACGGACGGACGGACGGACAGACGGACAACATAGTGATCCTAGGATTCCCTTTTTTTCTTTAGAGGTCTGGAGCCCTAAAAATGGCACTATATTGAAGTGATGGGTCTGTAAAATCCACGAGGCATCCCAAGGGCTAAAATAAAATAGAAGAATACGAAAGATCCCACAAACATCCATAGATCCATTAAACGTTTACACAAACGTTGTTTTTCGGGAACAAATAAGGTGCAAGCTGATGAATAACAAACACCTTAGCTAAACGAGAACAAATAAAATCTAACAGCTTACCTACTAGGCGAAATAGAGGGAATACCGAAGGAACAAAGAAAATTAGCTTGTCAAGGAAACGGTTTGGCAAACAGCGGGAGACGGATAATGAAATATTTTCATTAGACTTCTGCCATAAACGCGGAGTGTGCAAATATGGCGTGTGTGTTGGTGGCGAGGGGAGCTTTGGCTATGGCACAGCAAAAAGAAACATACAGTATTTTGTCTTAGATTCTTTCTTGATAAAAGTTAATTATTTTAGGGTAAACTGTACAATGATTGGCACTTTAAGAAAAACCTGACCTACATCTGTTTATTATTATTTCTATAACATACTTAAACAAGATTTAGGTACTATTTTAAAATTATTCTTTGATCTTTATTTATTAAATTCACAAAACATTTAGTACGCGAAAATCTTATTTTTTAACAATAAAAGAAAAAAATATTAAAAACTCTTAGTACTGTGGAGATCGTATATATAGTTTCTAAAAGCTATACCCTAGCTGGGCATAACTTGAGCATTCATGATAGTACATGAATTGCCCAACCTGAGGTAGGGTGTCCAAGAATATTTTGTTGCAAGAAAAGAAGAATTTTAGGCTTTAAATATTTTTTTACAAGGCAACATAAATAATATACTCAAAGACTTTTCACAATAATCCCTTTCAAAATACTACGATTGGCATAGGTGCCAATCATTGCACTTCTATATAAGCTTTTTACTAACAGTTGGCACACTATTTAATTAATGTTATGATCCCTGAATTAATATAAATATAAATAAAAAGTGTAATATCACTTATAAACATATCAACGTAATATAAATATTTTGTAGTAAAATATTATTTTTCTTATAGTCAAAAGTATTATAACAATAGTTTTTGTTTACATCTCTCTTATCAAATCTGTTAAAATTTGCATGAAAAAAAAATACAAAAAATCGCGTACTCTTTTTTTCAATACTGTGCTGCCATATTAATCTGGTAGAAGAATCTTTTATGTTTTTTTTTGTGTTGTAATGTAAGATTTTAATTATATCAGAAGACGCATTGCTTTCCATGAAAATTCTTAGTGCCTGCCAAAAAAGGTAATCCATTACCTTACCACACGCTTACTTCGTACAAAACTTTCAGAGCGTGCGTCGTCATTCGTTTTCATTCGATTAGATGCGCATTCGACACTGAGACGCTTGCCGAGCTCTCGCTGAAACGAGGCGCGTCTATTACTTTATTATTTTAGGAAAATAAAATACTGCATGTTTATTTAGACTTTGGCTATGGCGAGCCGATTATTTATGTCAATAGAAGAGAATGCTGTGGATTTACTGCAGAAGATTGAAAGCAAGAGTTTCCTTTAAAGGAATTGGAAAGCAAATTTAGCAGAGCTCTATGAAGTTTTTTTTATTCGGATATAATAAAACCAATCTTCCATAGCCTATTTTTATTGAAGTCTATCAAAATATATTCAAACACATGTCATATAAAAAACATTGTCTGATGGCCAGTTCAACACTCCCCCTACATCAGATCAGTCCTACTCACCAATCCTAGTGAGGTACGCGCTCTAAGAAAGCTCTCCTTAGGTAGGGCTTTCGTAAAGGTGTCCGCTACTTGTTCTTTCGAGGGTACGTAGAGGACGCTGACCTTGTTCTCTTGATGCAATTCTTGCACATATTTATACCGCGTGTCTATATGCTTTGTCTTAAAGTGAAACACTGGGTTCTTGACCAGCTTGATAGCGCTTTGGTTATCTACATATAGCTTCGGTATAACTTCGAAACCTGAGGTATGGTTGCGTTACTCTTGTTCCGTTTCTTCAGTTTCTTAAGTACGAAACATTGTTTGCTATTATGTCCAATCTTGTTGCAATGTGAACATTTGACTTTCTTTATGTTTGACAAAAGAGCGTTGTCGGACGGTAATGAGGATGTAGAAGGATTAGTACCAAGGTCTTGAAGACGCTGTTCGTGAAGACGCAAACGCTCCATAAGAGTAGAAATACTTCTATTCTTCTTAGGCACAGACTCCCAAGAATTCTTGAACTCAAGATATGTTGAAGGTAAAGTATTCAATATCCTGTTCATTAACAATGATTGAGGAAGTGTTCCTTCATCCTTTAATTCGTCGTTCAGTTGTTGCCATAATGCCTGCAGCTTAGAGACGTGCGTGGCAATGTCGTCTGCTTCATCTTTTGTATAAGTGAACAACTGGCAATACAACAAGTCTAGTCTTCTGTCATTCTTCTGCTCGTATACTGAGTGAAGTATATCCCACATTTCCTTACCGGATTTAGCAGTGAGTATATGACGTTTAGGTTCGGTGGAGACGCTACAGCCGATGATACATTGGAGTAATGCGTCGCGTTCTTCATATTGGGTAAGTTTCCGTTGATAACTCGCGATTTCGTCAGCCGGTGCGTCTTTTCTTGGCAATACAGGAACAGTTTCGACGCCTTTCACAATATCTTGCATCTTGTGCATGGTAAGTTGAAGGTTTAAATCGAATTTCCATACCAGCCAATTGTCAAGACCGCGTAGCTTTTCAATGTTGAAGCGATCCAGTTTTTGGACACTCATATTTGCGAAACACGAAGTAAAAAGTAAAACAAATCCCAAAAATAGAAATAAAGCACTGTTTAAAAAACAATTATTTGTAAATAATGCCCATAACCTAATAAAACCAATCTTCCTTATCCTATTTTTATTGAAGTCTATCAAAATATATTCAAACACATGTCATATAAAAAACATTGTCTGATGGCCAGTTCAACAGGATAGAATTTAAAAGATTATTTTGAAATACCGTACATATGTACACTTTTTCTCATAGCTATATTACGTACAATTTGGGGTCATGACAAGTCATGAATGAATAGTCAACTTTTAGGCAAAAACATTACATCCTAAATCGCATCATCGCTTACCATCATGCGAGAAAACAGTAAAGAAGTGCTTACATAATTAAATAAAAACTATAATATGGTAACGAAATTTTGTCCAATTAAATATGGGAAGTTTAGCCAGCAAAGAACTGAATTCTGAGCTAGACGAAGATTTCAACTGAATTAAAAACATTCACGTTTACTAAGATAAGCAATATTGAGTCAGCTCAGCAATGTAGCGAAAATAGGGATTCACAGAGACGTCACGTTGTCTACATAATAAATACTGTCAGTAGCAAAGTTTATCTGTAAAATAGCTTCTAAGTCAACAGCATAAGGTGCATAAAATGAAAACTTCAATCGCCTAATCTTCGCAATGTGGCGCCATCCTCGCACATCCAACGAAATTGAGTCACAGTACACGACATATAATGTGTGTAAACGGTTTTAGGTAAATTGAATTACCAGTGTAAAGCAAACTTGGAACCTTTATGGTGGAACATTAGTTTGTGACTACGTTATATGGTTTGGCAGGCCTTTAACTAATGAAGACATTATTCACGGTTTTTGGAAATGACTTTTGAAACCAGTAAACTGCGAACCTAATATTTTAGTTATTTATATGGATGCCGTAACTCAAAACAATTTTTTCTTTCCTGATTAGCAAACTTAGATTATGAATGGTTTTGATGCAACTAAGCCTCAGTGTTTTATCTATCGCTCAGACCATTGTTCTCAGGAACGCGTGTTGTTATCAAGTTATAATGGCATGCGTACTGTTACTGATACTAACGACTAACGGGCCTTTGATATAGTAAATATTAAAAAAGCAACTTGTCACATGTCGCCCTGATGGGATTTGAACCCGCATCCTTGGGAATCCGGCCCAATCCGGCCCAATGACGTGCATTGCCACAGACTTTCTAGTATTTCACCTTCCCACGGTGTTGGCCACCGTCATTTCATCAATGAGAGAATAATATCCCCGCATTCGAAAGAAACATTTTTACAAATGTTTGACTATCGATTAAGATGAAACAGCCATCCAAACGGCCTTTATATGTTTGACGAAATGTATGAGACGCAGCTGTAGTTAATACCTCCATTCTGCTTATAGGACGTGAGTTATCCTTAATAAACATGTCTTTTTATCTTGATCTGAGCGATTTCTATATATCATGTAGTTACATAGAATGTATAAACAAAAAAATATGGAACCGGAAGGTTACTTTGTGCTAGAATTGTCTAGTGTATCGTAAGTACACACATGTGTGGTATAAAATCATTGTATATCGTGTATTGTAAGACAAACATATTTGGATTTTGGCAATGATATTTTATAATAAGTAGATATTGTTACCTTCATAGTAATTTGCGTTGAAATCTGTGACGAAGACTACTTGTTAAGAAATGAAACCTTCTTTATAGTAGTTATATGGTAGAGAGTAGATATATTTAGTTGTCAATGTTTATTCAATAAACTGATGATAAAAGTAAAGATCTGATATATTTTTTTCGTGCCGTTTTTCTATAATTGGCGACCCTGCGAAAAAAGGAATAATGGCCGAAGAAAATAAAGATCTGAAGCAGAAGGTAAGAACGGTCACAAGGAGACATTTTACCAAATCGGCGAATGCGTTCGAAATTTTATTAAGCTCATCCATAATCGATCAGAGCAAAAATGACGAACTGCAAGCAAGCTACAAAGTTCTCAAAGAGATTTACATTGAACTACATAAATATGACGACCAAATAAAAGAAATTCTAATTTCCGACGAATCATTCGACGAAGATAAGTTCGAAAAAGAATTGGCCGAAGTTGACAAATATAAAACAAGATGGAGTCGGCTAGAAACAATATACTTATCCCACAATACGAATGGAGATTTCGAAAAAAAATTGCATAAAATTAAGTTGCCGATTCTAGAAATTAAACAGTTCGATGGCAGTATTAAAAACTGGTTAACATTCTGGGGGCAGTTCAAGAAAATTGATGCAGACCCAACTATTACCGAAATCGATAAATTGCAATATTTGAGCCAAAACATGGAACCAGGCTCAGAAGTTAAACGATTTGTGGAGAATTTCCCCATTACTAACCAAAGTTACAAGATATGCCTAGACGAGCTAAAATCCCGATATGCAAGAGAGGACCTACTAATCCAACTCTATGTTCGCGAGCTGCTCTCTTTAGTTCTGAAAAGAGATAATAATATCGACCTGACGACGCTTTATGATAGCATATCGAGCCACCTCCGATCACTGGAGGTGCTAAAGGTAACTTGTGATAAATACTCACCTTTTCTTTTACCCCTCATTGAATCAGCCCTGCCCAATGAAATTTTGAAAGCTTGGGAGAGACAAAAACCAGATAAGGTTGGAGACGAGCTTGCCGGCTTACTAGAGTTCGTAAAGAAGGAGGTTGAATCAAACCAAAGAATTTCCCTAGCAAGAGGCTTCGCCAACTCTACACACGTAAATCCTACAAGCTCGGAACCCACAGCAACTTGCCTAGCGGCAAATGTAAGCCCCAATAGCAAGAAACAATATGAGGGAAAATGCATTTGGTGTGAGAAAGGACACGCGAGCACAGAGTGTTTCAAAATCGCGAAAATGTCTATTGACGAAAGACGGGAACACCTGAAGAATAAGAAAGCTTGCGCACTATGCCTAAGAATTGGCCACCATGCGAAAATCTGCTGTAGCTTTGTAAAATGCTTTATATGTGGCCAAAGACATTCACCTGCGCTATGTACATGTGGACTGATGCAAAAAGAAGTGAAATCTCTACCAGAACCTGTAACTACAGTACAAAACTACACCGCTCAATCCACTTCTACAACTACACTACTACAAACTGTTGCTGTGAATGTATGCCATGGAGTTAAGTCAGTTACTGTCAGAGCACTATTCGACAGCGGCTCATATGTTAAAGAAGAAGTAGTGAACACATGCTGTGACGATGGTATGGTAGACGATTTATCCTATTTTTCCAAGTATTCTAAAATAATACGAATGTCAGCATGGATATTAGGATTTATATACAATGCTCGTAGCAAAAGGAAAAGAAAAAAAAGAGAATCGTCGTTCGAAGAACATGAAGCTGCTGAAAAGAAAATAATAAAGAGTAGACAGAACAGCCAAGGTTAAGACAGCAACTGGATTCAAAATACGACCATTTCAACGTTTATACCAATTAGAACTTTTCTGAGGTGGAAGGGAGACGAGAATTGGACACCGAAGATCATAACAATTCTCTCGGCAATAAATATTTTATAGTTGTAAATCCGAGCACGTTACAGAGCCAACAAATACTGTGCCAACCAAAAGAGAGAATGCAGTTCAGGCTACAAGACTTGGGTGGATTATTATAGTGCCAAGCAGGTACAAAATATAATTTTAATTTGATAATCTATATTTTCAGGGTAAATTTTGTTTTGTATTATTATTATTTTTGATCTCGTTTGGTAGTCTGTCTGTCAAATTGGTTTGGTATTATAATTACTGATTATGAATAGAAACTGTTTTAATTTAGAATATTATGAAAGATGACTTGTGTTAAGTGAATTGTTTTCTCAGATGCTAAATAGAATAATTTATTATTGTGTTAAATAGGGTCTAATAATTTGATTTTTGAATATTGTTCATCATAACATTTGTGTGTTACATCTGTGTGCATGTACTACCATGAAATGTGTTACGTTTAGATCGAAGCATACCTTGTTAATTTAAAATTTATTTCTTGGTGTGGAGGATGTTAAGAAATGAAACCTTCTTTATAGTAGTTATATGGTAGAGAGTAGATATATTTAGTTGTCAATGTTTATTCAATAAACTGATGATAAAAGTAAAGATCTGATATACATTTTCGTGCCGTTTTTCTATACTACTCACATTGACAGTTGACAAGTAGGACAAAAGACACGAAAAAGCACGGAAATAAAGAGATATCAAATTGAATCGGACCTCATTTTTCAAATGATATTTTATATAGGATAGGTTACGTTCATAGTAATTTGCGTGGAAATCTGTAACTTGACTTGAAATATATAGTTATACTGTATCTGTGACCATGACTGCACACATGGACAATTTGACAATTTGCAATTGTTTTACTTATAAGCAGGACAAAAGACACGTAAAATACGGTAATAAAAGGGATAGTTAATTTGAATAAGTGCACATAATTCAATTTCGAAATGTTATCTTGTGCATAGAACAACATTTTTATAATCGCAGAATGGACACTCGATTGAAAAGGAAGTATATAGTAGTAAAATTAAACATCATAAATAGGTAAACATATTTATTGATTATTAAAATTTATTAACATATTTTTTAGTGAAGAGTAAATACTTTGCATTATTTACTAAAAACCTACTTCAAAAACTAAAAAGCGCAAAAATAAGCCTGAGTCGGTGCCAGCCAAGGCAAGAAAAATAAAAGAGTAGGATTTTTTTATAAAATGTTTTTTATTTCACAATTTTTAAAGGTCAGGTCAAACTGAAAACCTCCTTATTTAAATGGGTTAAAATCAGTCACAACAATATCATCTAGGTAAATAACTATTTGCCAAACCGTAATTTATATTTTTTAGAATTATGAAAAAACTACCATCCAGATCTTCGGTATAATTAATACACTAAAACCTTAACCTAAATGCAACAAATACTTTTCTGAAAACCCCATCAAAATCGCTTCAGCCAAAGGCGAGATAATCGCGGACAAACATACCATACATACAGGTCAAACAGGTTTTGAAGTCGGTTAAAAAACATATCTCTCTCTCTCTCTAATGCTCAAAAAGGAAGACTTTTCACAATTGAACAAAAAATAGAAATAGGTCTGTTATTGCAAAGAACATGAAGATTGACCGCATAATCCATGACTTGAACGAAAATCTAATTACTACAATATAACGTTTAAAAATGCTAGATCATTTATGATAAATTCTAACAGGTTGATTGCCGCGCGCAACACGATGCAGTTGACTCCGCGCGGGGATGGCGGGAGGGGTGGGTAATTTCCAAGCATCAGTCTGCCGCCGGCACTCGTGCGGAGCGCGTGTTTTTGTATCGGCCGGCGGGACAACGGAAATTACGACTGGTTATTTGTGAACGTTTTTTACGCAAATTGCAATGGATTTTCCAACAACTCGTTCTCGTTTTCGGCGTAAACGTATCAAACGCCTTGAAATACTGTGATTTTGATTCTAATTCTAATAAAAATAATATTTTGTACTTAAATTATGTTTTATTCACTCATACTTACATATTATGAATTCCACAGGTACCTATGAAATCGACTCTTCGCGGAGTTCTCCGGCACCGCACCTAAAATAACCTGTAGCAGCGCTAGAGCACTTCGCGGGGAGTCAACTCCTTTAATAAAACAGATTTAATATACAACCTTTACAGCTAATGAAGGACTTAATGTCCTTAGGCATTTCTTCCAGTCAATAAAAGAAAAGGATGTATGAATATATCATGGCGGCAATAAAAAAGAAGTTATGAAGTTATTTATTTTCAATTTAGATTACTCAAATTCTTTGTTCACGGACAACTGTGATCCAATCTAGAAATCGGAAACCTAATAAATTACGGAAAATATATTAAAATAACTTAAATGAGTTACAATATTATCTAGTAAAATAAATTCGATGAAATCATCGTTCATGACATCTCAGAGAACTTAAATTGCAGGCATTAAAGTCACCATCATATTCGCTTCTGATCTGACTAATCTATATCGAATGCAAGCATCCTTCCTTTATGGTCTCGCGACAAAACTAGTTCGTTCTCTCTTTCTTTATTTATGTACTTATGGCCTACGAACGGCATTAAAAAAAATATTTGGAAAAATAATTGAAAATAAGTAAATTGGTAATCTAAATATTTATGCACACTCACTTGTGATACGAGATCCCATGTATTTTGTTTTTTTTTGGATTCATGATTTGTGACTTTCCGATACACACACGACGGCATTTTATAAATTATAAAGTTGACGCTTCGAAGCAGATTGACTGCATGGGACTCTAATTAAGGTCCCACCGACCTTCATAATTTGAGCTCGTATGACATATCTGCTTCAAGTACACTATTTAATATCATTGGAGTCTTCCCAATTTAAATTTTCACAATGCGAGCATTACCCATTATATAATATCATTGGATTTTGGTCAAAGCAGTTTTGATTATAAATACTCTTTGAATTTTTTAAAACTGTCAGTTATCTTTAAGAAAAAGTGTACTTATTTATGCCACTTGACTGTCACTAAATTAAATACACAAGTCATCAAAAATATTCAATTTGTACTCAATACAATTCAATACTTGATTTTTAAGTTTTTTGAACAGTCAACAACAATTGCTTGTAGGTGTATAGATAGAGATTCTAAAAATGGATATAACTTATGCTTATAATAAAGTTCGTAAGAACTTCGGACGGCAGCCTATGTTTTGTGAAGCTCCTGTGCAATTATTGGATTCTATTGACCCAAACGTCGCAGAACAGAAAAAATATGGCTTGAGAAATCCTGTCCATCAAAGTTCTCAAGCTTCGTTACAATCGTCGCAGCACTACGTTAACACCAAGAGAGTTATCCTTTGTGATAATGGAGCAAACCATGCCGAAGGTGGTTGGCCGAAAGAAGTGAATTTTTGGGACGAAGAGCTTACTTCACGATTTAGACGTCGTGTTGAACGAGATGATAATTATGTTGATGCTGTGTTGGGCCATTATTCAACTTTTGAACATTTTATCAAACAAAATAATGCGATAGAAATGTATGAGATGTATTTTGGTAGTATGAAAAAAGAACAACATTTGGAGAATTCAGTCATACGATTAACAAATCTTTACAAAGATCCCTATAAACGTCCTGTATCATCTATCGCGTGGACTGTAGAAGATGATGCGAAAATGGTCGTGGCTTACTGTAATCGCAAGTACCCTATAACAGGACCTGTGAACCATTGCTTCACTTGTAATATGTGGGATTTGGAAAATCCACACAGCCCCCTTTTAGGCTTTATTCCTCCGTGTCCATGCTGGCAAATAGTTTGCTCTCCAGTAGCTCCTTCTCTAATTTTTGGAGGGCTTAATGATGGTAGGGTTTGCATGTTTGACGTCCGCGTTAAAACTGCACCAATGTTAATAAGTCCCATGCATTTGGCTCATCGAGACCCTGTCACATCACTGTTATATATACACTCACGCACGAATACAGAATTTTTTAGTGCTTCTACCGATGGAATGGTTATGTGGTGGGATATAAGAGATATTAGTAAACCAACGGATTTGTTGATGATGTCTATACGAACTCCTCCTGGTGAGGCAATAAGTCTTGCCAACTCAGAAGGCATAAGCGTATTACAATTCGAGAAAACAATTCCAACAAAATTCTTATGTGGAACGGATACTGGTTTTGTTGTTAACGTCAATCGGAAGGGTAAAACGCCTTCAGAAATAATGAGTGGTGTATTTTCGGCGCAAAATGGTCCCGTTAAAGCGCTTCAACGAAGTCCATGTATCATAAAAATGTTTATGACCTGCGGAGATTGGACTATTAACTTTTGGAGTGATGACATACAGATATCACCAATTATCACTGGATTACCACAGCGTTACCAGCCAAATGACGTGGCGTGGGCACCTCAAAGACATTCAAGCTTTATGGCTGTTACTTCTAATGGTAACTTCGAATATTGGGACATGTTGCGTAAGTATCACGAACCTATTATGGTCTTGCCCTTGACAACAATTCCGTTGCAAAAAGTCAAGCCACATGATGATGGTCGCCTGGTTGCTATTGGCGATACAAATGGCACTATGTATATGTTGTCACTCTCAGATAATTTGGTTCAGCCTGCTGAAAGAGATAAAGGGCTTATGACAGCAATGTATGATCGCGAAGCAAAGAGAGAACATATTTTAGAGACACGCATTAAAGAAATTATTTTGAAGAGAAAGACTGAAGAAGAAGGTGGGGCAGTTGTGGTTGAAGAATATGTTGATGAAGATGCTTTAGCAAAATCTGCAGAAGACGAATATAGAAAGACAGTTCAAGAAGAAATACGTCGGACAGGATACAGCATTGGTAGCAAAGGCGGTGATTCTACAATGAGGAAGCGATGATTTAGTATTTTAATTACATGTCTACTGATTATGTTTAGTTTTTTAAAGATCTCACGAACCTAATTAATAATATTTATTATTATGTGTTTGTACCACAATGGTGACGTGCAACTTCGATTACATCATTTATTTTTTCTAAACATTAAGTTTTCATTAACCAGTGTTCACATACTTTCACTTGCGAGAGGCCCTAACATCACCTGGTATCGTAATATTGAAGTAATTTTGATCAGGATGGAGCTATACCTACACTGCGCAGTGCTTATTACGGTATTGTCTTGTTTTTCATAATATTCCTTGCAATAATTTCATTTGCCATAATGGTCCTCGGTCATAATATTCGTTTGCATTATTCTCATTTATACTAATAACGCATGGTATAATCATTTACTAGCAATAACTCTCATTTGCCATAAAATGAGATGCCATATTAACAAATATAATTATTAGAAACTATAAATATCATTCGACATAATCTTTATTTGACATAATAATACACGTCTTATAACGTTTATTTTTAGCTAACTTTATGTAAATAGCATACAAATATTTAATTATTTTAATTTAATTCAGTATTTGTATGCTATAGTATGTAGCTGAGTAAGTGAAACTATGGTAATATGGTCTTGTAACCGACTGTAATCTTTATTATTCTACCCTATTCAAAAGAAAAAAAAACAATAATTCATTCATTCAACGTATACTCTATACAATAAACATACCTACTTGATAGTAATATTCGCAAAAAAATAACCCTTTCCTTGCAGATTGGTTAAAAGCACTGCAGTTGAAACAAAATTTTTATATGATTACGATATGAACACATATCTAATTGAAAATTTAAGATTTTTAATGCAAATTATAAGTCAAAGCTCTTTTGCTCCTAGTTTTACACTGTATTTTCAAGAACTTTTTTACCCAAAAATAAAGGTTAGATAGAAACATATAGCATAAATTAGCTCTTTGCATAAATTAGGGTACAGAGTCTAGTCATCTTCGCTTTGAATGTCGTTATTATCAGGGTCCAGTTTATGGCAAGTCATCCCTTTCTCACAGTGCTGGACAAATGCTCCCTATTTCGAAGGCTAGGGTTCCCATCCCATTATATTATTATGCCCGCTTTGAAATTGTGATTTTCTCATATAATCTAGGTAACATTTTACTAGGCATATTTTATGACAGTAAGGTCGAGCTAACAATTTCAACGCTTGTAAAGTCAATTTGTAAACATCACACCAGTTTTAAGAAGATAATTGATGTTGATTCATTACGGGACGTTGGCGGATTTTCTATGAAAAACTTAAGAAGCCATAACAAAAAATTGTCGTTGATTATAATAGTTCAAGATAGTTAGCCCAAGAGTAAGAGAAGTAGTCAACATGAGAAATGGGCTATTCGAGAAGTAGACCTTCGGCGCATAATGGGTTTATATTTGAGAACATTTCTATGACACTTTTGTTCTTTGAAATATACAATAATTACAAGGGAAGCTCGGAAGGCGACTCAAAAGGTCTGCAAGAATATTCGAAACCCTATCTAAAAAAGTGTAACGCAACAAGTTTGTAAAGTGAGCTTAAATTTAATTAGTTTTCGGATTAGTCGCTCGAACACAGCAAAGCGATGATAAGCTAAAAACTTTCTAACATGCTCAGCTATAAAAAGCATGTTTAAGCTACACATCTTCATAACATGTATGTTCCTGCTTCAAATATTCATATAATAATTTTAATGGTTAACAGTTTCTGGATTACACACTTATGTATAAGAAAACATTTAACTATACATACGTGTATAGTTAGTTAGGTTTTTACCATCTATTGTCCATGGCGAGGTTAGGTTACGGTTTTTCTTAAATCAAGCAAAGTTGATATGATAATATCACGTTTTTAAAATTGATGTTTCCAAGATACTACTCGTATAAGTTGCTAAAACACTATGGATAGCAAATGCAACGAAAGTAGTACTACTTGTGTTAGTGTACTTGTGTTGTGTGTTAGTACTAACACAACAACCAGACACATAATACAACAATGTTTATTGCATTAATTGTCTCAGGGGGATCGAACCACTTGTCGCAGTCAGCAAGATTGCTAATAAATGCGCCATCAGGGGCCACGAGATGCTATTAAGAAAATAATCAAAGCTATATTGCTATTAAGAAAATAATCAAAGCTATATTGCTATTCGCAGTTCAAAAGAAACATATCTTTACAAATGTTTGACTATCGATTAATATGAAACAGCCATCTAATTATAACTTTTTAATTTTGCATTTTACAATGCTAAGTTTATGTGATAAATATTTAATATTTATAACATATACAAGAAAATATACTTGAAAAAAACAACTTGCCTCATGTCGCCCTGACGGGATTCGAACCCAAATTGTATATTTGAAGCTTGTGGCGTAGTGGCCTGTGTTGCAACTTTCCCAATGGTCTGTCGCGGGATAGTTAATCAAAATCTATTATCAGCAGCTCATCCGTGCTTCAGAAGATACATTAAACCGCTGCAGAAACAGTAAATGCAGATTGATTAACACTCATAAAACTGCATTGGGCCCGCGTGGTGGGTCATGGAGTCATGAGCCATTCATCTTATCCATTCATAAGGAACGCCTGTACGAACATGGCAGATAATGTATAGTGTGTAAGCCCTAAGTATATTACCTATGTACGGTCTCTTTATTAGTATTAAACTACACTTCACTGGCAAAACACGGGTTTCATTTAGCTCCCTATAGTACGACGATCATAATTATCTCATGGCGACCCTGCCAGGATGCCGCCGCGTCGCGTCGCTGCTGAATGTGCACATTCCTGCTCGCTGCCCGGAGGTGTGCTCTGTGTGAAACTAGAACTTGCAATAATTAACAATGGTTACAATGTTACATTTTAATACACACTATAAATGACAAGCACATAGTTCCGATTTCAATCATCAATACTTCAATAATGCTAATGCTAAATGAAGCTAAAGTTACAAAACTAAATCTTTTTACCACACGTATAAATTAAAAGTGATATATCTCGGTTTAAGCAGTCTGGAGTGACATTAACAGCAAGACAACGGGATACAAATTACCCTTGATTACACAAGGGAAGGAGTAATTTGTCAGAAAGATAACAGCTCTGTTTACAATACCCAGGTGCGATGTACTCTGAAAAGTTACTCTGTGAAAATGTTCCGGAATGCTTCAAGTGGGCAATATGTTATGGAGTGAAAAGCTGAAACCAAGATGTTAGATCGTGGTTTGTAAGAAGCTGGGTCAATAAAATCAAAGACGCTGACAACTTCCAACCGTCTCTGTGGTCTAGTGGTGACAACCACCG
Organism: Chrysoteuchia culmella; assembly: GCA_910589605.1. Classification (NCBI taxonomy): domain Eukaryota; kingdom Metazoa; phylum Arthropoda; class Insecta; order Lepidoptera; family Crambidae; genus Chrysoteuchia; species Chrysoteuchia culmella. The sequence goes on along the minus strand of OU342650.1, from coordinate 11,336,271 downwards.
GTACCCAGAAGTACCAGTCGTCGTACATATTGTATTCGGTTGGGTTGGTGGTAGGACTTGTTGTAAGTCCGACTTGCTAGCTGCCACCATCTTATCCAAGCCTGACGCCATAACAACAATGTTCTCAGTATTGTTGTGTTCCGCCAATTAGAGATACCTAAGATAGCCAGTTCCTCAGTGGTTGAGGATTCCAGGAGTAGCGCGCTTCCAACTTTAGCTTTATGAATACTTTAACATCAGGTTTGATGAAGGTTATGCGTTTCTCCGTTTTTTCATAAAAAAAAATGTTTATGTGATAAATTTTAATAGAAAAATACTAAAAAAAATCGACTCGGCTCACAAGTTATTCTCAGGCGGGACTCAAACCCGCGACTTTTGGGTAGTTATCTGGCCCACTGCTCTAACCGCTGAGCTACCGAGTTCGGTTACTTAAAAATCATAAAGTTGATAACGTTTTGATATAAACACTTTATAATTACCTTTAAGGTAGGTAAGGCGCCAAATATGGCTACTACTTCGTAATTTATTTCCTATTCGACTATTTGAATGTTGTAAAATAAAATAAAAATTAAAAACTGATTATAAAAGTTGTGTTTCTGAATTGAATTTTTGTTTGGGAGACTTTCGCTTTGACTTTTCAGGTTATGTGGCAGAATGTGTAAGTATACTGTATTTTGTTTAAAGAATACACAAATCTGTTATTATATCACTACATAGTATAAAGCAAAGTCGCTTCCCGCTGTCTGTCCCTATGTATGCTTAGATCTTTAAAACTACGCAACGGATTTTGATGCGTTTTTTTTAATAGATAGTGTATTTCAAGAGGAAGGTTTATATGTATAATAACCTTTAATATAGAGTAGAGAAATACTGTAATTTTTGAGGCTTCTAATGTGATGTCGTAAATGATTACATTTTTTCTGCTTACATTGCAAACGCAAACAAATACTAAGTATTTGTACACCGTGAAAAGTTCTATAGAAAACTCTGCGGTGATATAGGTTTATCTCTTAAGGATAACCCACAATAGCATAAGTCGTGTAGTCCACGCGGGCGAAGCCGCGGGCGGGAAGCTAGTGTAATTATAATTATTTGAAATCTTAAAACAAATATTGAGTACCTATTTTAGTTTCTAATAAATATACTGGAAGAAGTGCGTTATTAATGTTCCCATCCTAATCCCAAAGCAATTACTTTTGAATGTTGTAATATTTTAATGGTATTTATTCTCGGCCAGTTTGCTTCGCACCCTTCATTAAGGCCTCTTTGGTGCAATGCGGATTGTAATCGGGTACCTCAATTCCAGGGAACCCTTTCTCCTACTTAATTATTTTTCCCTAACGAGGCTACTTTATCGTTGTTCTTGCATTTTAAAATTTTCATTAAGAACATTGTTTTTGGAGTGATTACATTCAATGTTACAACAAGGTACTATCTGACCACGACAATTAGGCGCATGACAGCCGAGAAAAACAAAAAAAACTAAGTAAAAACCAAAATATAAAAAAGCGGTAATCAATCAGTTAACCACTGTAGCGCTAATTTATCACATAATAACAGAAGTTGGGTGATAGAAGTGGGCTGCGGGTGCCAAAAGTGCAAAACCGCATTCCTGTCATGCGCCTAATTGCCTTGGTCGTGTAGTACTACCAATTCTGTAGGCTTATTACGAGTTTGGCAAACTCGACGTTACAGTAAACGTTAATGTAAAATGTAGCTCTGTCTCTTTCATATTTAGCGACTGTTTTACCGACATGAGCAGTGTATCCGATAGTCTACGCTCACGAGTCCTGTAAATGTCATGTTAAGCAAACTCGTAATAGGGGTACTGTCGCGACTACCACATTTCATTTACATTTAATATGTATAATTTATTGATTAAAAGTGGTAGCGTTCTTACATATTGGTCTTACTTTGTATGCATGTACAGTCAACAGCACGTCAGGCATACATAATGGCCTTAAGACCTATACGTGTCGCTCATAATAGTACCGGTTTTAGTACTGCAAGTATAAAGTCTGACGTGCTGTTGACTGTACATAGAGGTGGCCCCGCTAAGTCCTTTTCCAAGGCAGCTGTAACAACGAAAATTATGATTAAATTATATGGATTTTCCTGACATTCCGCATTTATGTCTGATGCCGCCAAAATAATAATTAAAACCACAGATAATTACTAAGATGATCTAAGGTAAAAGAGAGTTGACGCTTACTGTTAAATAGTAATTAATTAAAAACTTCAGCACAAAATAGGCGTTAGTTGTAATTTTGTCAGTCATGAGATTGACTGTCAAAATAATATGAAGAACTTCCCGTAAATATTTGTGGATAATTTTAATGTTTCAATGAAATCAATTGCCTAAGGTCCTTTTTTCAATTATATTGTTACAGTTGGTTGGACTACATTATACAAAATAACAAATGCCGAGCGAAGATTTTATGGATGATTTGAATGTATGTTTCAATGAACAATATTTGAACCGAACAAAAGGTGTAAGGGTCACTACGCCTCAAAGTGTTTCTTTGTAAAATTTCTTAGAAAAGTCGGTAAAAAAATCTCTTATCGATGCCTTCTTTTAGATTTAGGATGATTACACAAATTTATTCGGAATCCACAAGAATAAAGCAATTAATTGCAAAAAAAATAGTTATTTATTATGCAAGGCTGGAAAGTTGGTTATTTAACGGCGAGTTACCTCTATTGAAATCTGAGCAAGTGAAGGATTCTAGGATTCTAGGATTTTAGGATTCTAGGATTGAATCCTGAGCGAAACGAGGATTTCAAAGGTACAAGACGCTAAAAACTTTTCTGCCGAGCGCAACACACAATTTTTCACCTCACAACAGCGATGAACATTTTAGGGTTGTTTCCGCGGTCAACTTCCGGTAAAAAAATCTTTAAACGTAAAGTTTAATCTAAATACCTACCTTATTTTCGTTGTTTTAATGATATAAAAAACTAAAATAATAAAAAAGGGAGTATTATAGTTAATTCAAAGTTATTTAAAGTAGGAATATATTGTTACTTATGAACAATTTAAAAATAAATATTTATGTCACAGTCCGAAATCCAATTATAGGTTGTGAAATCTCACCCAGCCTAATATAAAATTCTTATAACAAATAGTTTAATCTTATTGTTATTTTCTTATGATTCAATGAAATAAAATAATATAATAAAACCAAAACGGAGTATTATAAATAATTTAAAGCTATTTAAAAGAAGAATAAAATATAACAAAAAAGTCAACAGTCCGATTCGGAACGCATTAGGACATATTTTTAGGTACTAAATAAAAAAAGTACTTTGTCGCGCTAGGCCGCAAAAAGCGATTTTCTACGCCTAAACCTCCTTTTCAGAGCGTGTGAGGTTAAAACACTTTTTACATGCAATCAACCATTTATATTGAAAATGAAATATACTTAATAAAAAAAATGTTTTATACAAGAAAAAAAAAATTATATTGAACCAAACAAACATAAGAGATAAATCTTATTCAAGCTTTACATTAAGTATAAAAATCGGCCAAGTGCGAGTCGAACTTGGCCGTGAAAAACATGAAGGGTTTCGTCTCTCACCCAAGGTTGCCTAGAAGAGACTGCTACGTAGCCGTATAAGGCCGCCTATTGTGTGTTCCTCTTTTTTGACATTTTCTCTGTATGTGTTTGTTTTTGTATCGTGTGCAATAAAGTTTCTATTATTATTATTGCCAAAATTCAATTATAATATTTCGTCTGCAAAAATAAGTTTGTTTTTCATAGTGTTTGTATGAATGATAAAGTTATATTTGCGGTTTTGGAAAATGTGCTATAGCTCTGAAACTACTAAATAAATTGGTCATATTTTTTTATTTTATTTTTCACTTTCTTATTTTAAAAGTTAGATGTGGGGGCACACATTTTTCCACTTTGGAAGTGTATAACTTTCAAACGGTTGACTTTGAGAAAAAACTGTTTTAGAAAACTCAATGTAATTTTTAAAGATCTATCTATAGATACCCCACACATATAGGTTTGATGAAAAAAATATTTCAGTGTCAGTTCCATGTATGGGGAGCCCCCCCTTAATTCATATATTTTTTTTTATTTTTGTGTGAAAACCGTAAAGCGGTTTACAGAATACATCTGCCTACCAAGTTTCAACTGTGTAATCCTCATAGTTTTGGAATAAAAAGGGTGTGACATACGTCGGTTTGGCCGAATCTATAATGGTTTCGTTTTTTGCCTTTAGGCTACGAAACCCTAAAAATGACAAAAATATAACTACACTTGGCAGCAAATAAATCGAGCCTGCGTTATTTTCATACAAACATTCTCACTATACAGTCTCATTATTCAAAACCTATAAACAGTTATGTAAACATTTGTACGTCGATGTCTAAGTCGAAAACTCGACTTGCGAAGCCAAAGTTTAAAAAATTCAAAAAAAAACTTTCAGTTTTGTACGAAGTAAGGAAAACAAATTCACTCAATCCGGTTTCCATTCCAATTAAACATTTGTTTCACTGAAATTTTAGGAAATCAAGATATAATTTTAATTGTTTTAAATAATTGTTTTAAAACATACTTTTTTATTTATTAGACTGTGAAGACCATGTTTGCATGAAAATAACGCAGTGACTCGATTTATTTGCTGCCGATAGTAGTAGGTACCATCACTATCAGTGCTAACGTTCGGTGTGACAAGGTTCTCTAGAGTTGAGTTTTAGGTCACGGTAAAGTAAAGCTTAGTATTATTTTAAAATACCCCAACATTTGTAATATTTGGATAAGTTATTGTTTCGCAACCTACACTGTGCTTTGTTTATGAGCTAGTTGCCTTTAACATGTCAATATTTATTGTGTAGGAAGAGAATTAAGTCAATCTTACTCATGAAAAGTACACCTACATGTAGTGAAACCATATACCTAATATATTTTCCAAATCTTAACTCATAAGTTTGCTGTGGTCCTCCTTTTCTATAGAATGAATTAACACTTGCAATATATACCTAATTATCCCAATAAGCAATTAAACATAAAAGCAACAATCATTGTAAAATCTAATTAATACAATTCTATTACCTACCCTCTTTTTTATTTTTATTTTGTGTTACTGCATAAAAAGTATTCTATTAAAAATTTATCACAACCAATTGAAAATATACTTAGCATCGACCCCACAAACCCTCTAAAAACACTTATTTAAAGTAATAAAATAATTTCAGGCAAATTATTCACAATGATGACCCGTAAGGCAGTCGCTCAGAGCACCGAGTTGAAGTTAAGACAGGCATTACAAGAACTTAAGGCTTCAAAAGATACTTGCAATCAGCTCTTAAAAGAACGGGAGGACAGTGAAGACGAGATTAAGAAAATCATTGACAAGAATTCTCTTTTGAAGAGCGAGTTGGCCCAACTTCATTCGGAACATATGGAGGTGTTGGTGCAAAGGGATCATCTTAGAGACACCATCTATGATTATGACCAGCAGCTAAACACTTATGACAGAGCTCTTAGCCGCATCACAGAGCTAGAAAAAGAATTGATTTCTGCAAATCAACGTATAGCAGAATTTGAGGCAACAATGCAAAATCAAGAGACGGTTCACACTCAGAGCCTTTTTGAGGAACTGATGCAGTCACCAGGAGTGTGTCTTTCTCCACAACCGTTAGAACATAAAACTAATTGCATAAATGAACTTAAATGTAACTTAGGGCTTAAGAAAGTAAAAAAGTATATCCGCATCAGCAAGTTTATTAGGAAAACTGAAAAATTAATTAAAAGAAATAATTGTTACCATAAAAATATTGCACTTAGGAAAGAACGGATAGATTTAATTGACTCATTAAATATTTATAATTCTAAATTAATTGAGAGTAGACATATGTATGAACGAGATACCAAATATTTGCAAGAAAACATTGAAAGATTGCATAAATCTCTCGAGTTCATGAAAAATCAATACTCAAGTGCACAAAAACAGATCAATGAACATATTCGGTCAGCTACAGAGCTGGTTGAACTCTGTAATTATAATGCTGACAGGTAGGATTCATTAGTAAGAACTCAATTGAATTCTTCTAGTCAACAAACAAACTGTTCAAAATCTTTATTACAAAACTCTGAATTAATTAATTTAGAAACAAGTATTTCTGAACCAAGTCATACATCGGTCTCTCCGAATCAGGTTGAGTCAAAGTATAACACCGTAAGTTTTAAGCCAGTGCTAAGCAATAATTGTCAGACAATTATGTACTCTGACTGGATAGGTCAAGGTTTTGCATCAATTATTAGAGAGAAAATTGACAATAAATGTATAAATATTTGTACTCCTGGCCAGTCGGTGAGCCAAATTATTGCAAAAATAGACGAATCCCAAATAAATGAAACTACAACTTTAGTAATATTTTGTGGTGATAGTTCTAAATTATTAAAAAAGGATATACTAATTAATGTAAACAAATTATTGTCATTGCAATCTAAGACAAAATGCAGAATGATAATAAGTGCTTTGCCATATGCCAGTAATCTAAATTGGGATGAGAACAAACGAATCTATAATTTGAATATGTATATGTATAACTTGATTTGTTTTCATAGTGACGTTGTATTATATTTTGACGTTAATAAATTTATTAACAATTTTATCTTGACTCCAGATACCATGTATCTGTCTAAAAAACTTAGGATAAAGTTAGCTAATTTATTAGCTTATAATTTACAAGACTCTGTTACAAATTGTGTAACAAAGTCAAATATACCTATTATTTCTTTGAGTTCTACTAATAATAGTAGACTTAATGTTTTAAATAAGACTATGACAAACTCGGATTTAAACTGAGGCAAAAGACAACAGCCAGACCTGCTAGTATTAATATTATTCATCAAAATATTCAGGGTCTGTCTGGCAAAGATTTAGAATTAGAACTTTTTGTTGAAAGTAACAATATTCAAATCATTTGTGTTACTGAACACTGGCTGGAGCATTGTAATACGTCATTTAACTTAAACAATTTTCAACTATCTAGTGTGTTTGGTAGAAAGTCAGCGATTCATGGCGGATCTTTAATCTTACTAAATAATAATATTCAGTTTAAGGAAAGAAAGGATATTGTGAAACTTACGTCAGAAAGCCATATCGAGCTATCATGTATAGAATTAAGTAGTTTAATTATAGTATGTGTATACCGACCCCCTAAGGGTAACTTTGAAACCTTTGAATCTGTAATGGAAGATGTACTTAATAAATTAAAATTAAGAAATAAGTCAGTGATGGTATGCGGAGATTTTAATGTTGATATTCTAGTAAGCTCTCCATTGACTACTCGTTTACTAGCATTGTTCAATTCTTTTAATTTAACCAACCAATTTTTTGAACCCACTAGAGTGACAAGCCACTCTGCCACTTGCTTGGATAATGTTTTTTCAGAATTTGATCCGATAAGCAAAGTGATTTTTAGTAATATTTCATCTGACCATTATGGATTGAAAGTAGCATACGAGTTAAATGTTGTTGACGATACAAAAATTATAGAATGCAGGCCTATAACTAAGAAACGATTAGACAATTTTAAAAACGGTGTGGAATGTAATATACCATTAATGCCTTATACCCACGATAATCCCAATGTTCTATACGGAGACCTCTTTAAACTGATTGCTAATGAGTTTCAAAATTGCTTTAAACCTAAGACTATTAAATGTACTCAAAAGTTAAAGTTCTGTGACTGGGCTACGACAGATATTTATAAAAGTAGAAATAGACTGTATGAACTTTATAAATTAAGAGAAACTAACCATAGCCCAGAGTTCCTAGAATATGTGAAACAATATTCTAAGACGTTCAAAAATATATGTTCTGTTGCAAGGTCTAAATTCATAAAAGCAAAAATAAAACAAGCCCAAAACAAAATTAAAACGACCTGGGAAGTCATTAATCGTGAAACTGGTAAATATAAACCACGTGACCGTAGTATGGCGCTTAAAGTCAATAATACAATAGTAAAGTCGGACAAAGAAATCGCTAACATTTTTGACAATTTTTTTGTGAATATTCCTTTAGAAACTACTTCGAATTTGGATTCTTCACCAGCAGCGTCACTCTCTATGCTTAAAGGGAACGTAACGGAATGCGGGTCATTGTTTACTTTTAAAAAAATCGATGCTATAGACATTGTAAAAGCTTTTAAATCACTAAAAATGAAAAATTCTACAGACTTGTGGGGCATATCTGTAAATATAGTCAAAGAAATTGTTTATACTATTGCTCCTTATCTTGCTGACATTTTTAATCTGTGTATAGATCAAGGAATTTTTCCTGATCTTATGAAATTAAGTAAAGTAATACCATAATTTAAATCTGGAGATAAAGAAGACCCTAGTAATTATAGACCAATTTCAATATTACCCGTCTTAAGTAAAATATTTGAAAAAATAATACTCGAACAGTTATTAACGCACTTTAATATGAATCATCTCTTGCATAATAAACAATTTGGTTTTACAAAGGGTCGGTCTACAACTGATGCTGGGGTCGCGCTATTAAAGCACGTCTTTAAGGCGTGGGAGGGGTCGCAGAATGCTCTAGGCATTTTTTGCGACTTATCCAAAGCTTTCGATTGCGTAGATCATCAGACGCTGCTGTTGAAGCTTAACCACTACGGTGTAAAGGACAATGCTGAGAAGTTGTTACTGTCGTATCTCAGTTCGAGGACACAAACCGTTGATATTAATGGCGTAAAATCGTCCGGCTGTCTTGTAAAGATGGGCGTGCCTCAAGGCTCTATCTTAGGTCCGTTCCTATTTTTAATTTACATAAATGATTTACCATTCTTCGCAGAGAAGTTTTGTGAGATTGTCTTGTTTGCGGATGATACTTCCCTTATTTTTAACATTGACAGAAATCAAACTCATTTTGACGATGTAAACATGGCACTCTCTCAAATTCTTACTTGGTTTGATGCAAATAACTTACAACTTAATGCAAGGAAAACCAAATGTATCCAATTTTCTTTGCCTAATGTAAAAGTCCTGCCAATAGATGTTGAAATTAAAAAAGAAAAATTAGATTTAGTCGATTCAACTGTTTTCTTGGGTGTAACTCTAGACACTAAACTCCAATGGGCCCCACATATCGCGGCATTAGCTGGTAGACTTGGCTCGGCTGCATATGCTATTAGAAAAATTAGACAGTTAACAGATGTTGAAACTGCGAGGATTGTATATTTTAGTTATTTCCATAGCATCATGTCTTATGGTATTCTTTTGTGGGGGACAGCAGCTGATATAAACACTATATTCATTTTACAAAAACGCGCAATAAGAGCCATTTATCAGCTAGGGTCTAAAACATCTCTTAGGGATAAGTTCAAAGAGATAGGTATATTAACAGCTGCATGTCAATTTATTTTGAACTGTATAATTTTTGTTCGTCGCAATCTATCAGAATATACCAAACATAGTGATGTGCACAATGTTAATACGAGAAATAAAAATAAACTTGTTATGCCTCGATACAGGCTAAAAAAGCTTCACGGATCTTTCTTGGGTCTAGGTGTAAATTTTTTCAATAAAATTCCACAATGTATTTTGGATTTGCCTTTTGAAAAATTTAAGATTCATGTAAAAGATTGTCTACTAAAGAAAGGATATTATACTATAAAGGATTATTTGAATGACAAAACAGCTTGGTCATAAAAATGCAGGTTCGTTTTTTCGGCGGTAGGCGTGAAATAAGTTGTTGTGTTCTGATCTCTATATTTATTGAAATAATTATAAAAATACTTAAATTTAAATTAAAAACTATATAATTGTTGAAACTATAGCATAAGTTTTGACATACATTGTGGGAATTCATTTTAAATGTGCATTTAAAAGAGAAGCTGCAATAACCTGCCAACACATTGTTCTTGACAATCCTGTATTTGCACTAAGAAACCATGGACACTATATCTGCATTGCTGGACACCCAGAAGACACTTGAGACGAAGCTGTTAGACAAGATGAATGAATTCCAAGCGCAGTTGAAGTCCGTATCATCCCCAAGAAAGGACAAAGGTGATAAATTGTCTCAACTTCAAGATGAGTTTAACGCCTTCCGAGGCCAGGTATGGGATATCTTGTCTCTGCTAAAGCAACAGGTGTCACTAGTTCTCCAGTCCGTTGATAATATGGAGACAAGACACCGGCAAAAGTCTCTTCTACTTAGTGGTCTTCCTGAGGAACCAAATGAAGATCTGCCAAGCAAAGTCACAGCGGTTCTCCAACGACACCTTGACTTATCGGATTTATCCCCATCATCACTTCGGCACTGCTATCGTTTGGGTCATCCATCTGAGGGACGTGGTCGTCCGGTTGTGTTTCGTTTTGAATACCTGAATTTACGTCATAAAGTCTGGAAGAGCGAGACTAAACTCAAAGGCACCTCTTTGGTACTATCAGAGTTTCTAACTAAAGCTCGGCAGACAGTATTTCAGGCTGCTCGCAAACACTTTGGTGTGCCTAACTCATGGACTGCGGATGGCGTCATTTTTGTCAAGACTCCAGATGGAAATCGCACACGAGTCTGCACTTTGGAAGTATTGGATATGCTCATCAAACAACATCCCATCTCAACTGCAAGCGGTGGCAAGGATGTATCCTCTAAAGTTACAGCATCCTCTTCATTGAGAGCTCCAGTAACACGTCGAGTTAACACCAACAAAAACGCCAAGTAATAACAATTTATATATATTGCATAACCACTATTGTGTTGATAGTCCCTAATTGTAATTTTATATTAGTAGTCCTATACTTTTTATAATTTTTACTGCTTAATTAGCAACGTATGTTCGTGGTTGTACGAGCTTTGCATTATATTACTCACAGTCGCAGCTATCCGAATATAGCCAATGATAACTTGATTCTCTCAGTATTTGTAACGTTCAGTATTGTATTACCCACTTAATAACTTAGATTTCTTTATTGTATGTAACTGTTTCTGTGATTTTTATTTACTTTGAGGTGCTTGTAATTTTTTTTTATACGTCAATTGCTTATGTCATTGTCATGACAGTGACAGACAGTATGTGTCATTATTACTATTTTAACGCTTCGTTTTGCTAACGAGTTACTACACTTCCATGTCAATATCAGTTTGTCACATCGTTATTTTAACGCCTCATATCTATGCAACTTTACAGGCTAATCTGACAACTTTTATAATGTATAGATGTGGTACATGCTGGGTACATGTGAGAAAATAATGTTTATCACTTTTGGCTAAAACTGTTTTAATGTATGTACTCGATATATTGTTTTGTTATGTTTTGTAAACGTGTTGATCGGTATGGTTTGCAGTTATCTTTAATTAGTTTTTCTAGTTTTAAGTATCCTATTTGTTTTAATAATTTCTTTTTACCGTATCTTTATTTAAGTATTTATTTAAAGTAGTTTTTTTTTTATTATTATTTTATGTCGGACTCTGAAGATTTTTTTTCAGCTGATGATAGCAGCTCCTCTTTCCAGTCACTTGACTCTAGCTCAGACGATACTTTGTGTGCACAATTAGCACGCGAGCTTGATGGCTTTGGTGAAAGTTTCAAGGTATGTCACATCAATGCACAAAGTATACCGTGCCATCATACTGAATTGCTTCACACTTTTTCTGCGGATGTGGCTCATGCTGTCCTCGTTTCCGAGAGTTGGCTTAAGCCATGTCTTTCTACTGCTTCCTATTCGATCCCAGGCTATAACTTAGTCCGCAATGACCGAGTAGGTAAGGGTGGTGGGGGTGTGGCCATTTATCTCTCCTGTCACATTAATTTTAAAATAATTTCAACATCCTCCTCTCGTTTTGGCTGCATGGAGCATCTGTTCCTTGAAGTCGATGTCAAGGGTACAAGGGTCCTTCTTGGAGTCGTATACTGCCCTCCTTCCATTGATTATCACACCGAGCTTGAATCAATTCTCGACACTTTTGCAACAGATTTCAATCATCACATTATAATGGGCGACTTTAACACCGATTTACTCAAGAATTCTCTTCCCTCTCGCAATCTTCGGTCGCTAGCTACGTCGGTAAATTTTTCAATTCTACCTCTTGGTCCTACCCATCACAATCTTGGCACCGATGACACGTGGATTGATCATATCTTAACGTCCTCTTCTGGTCATGTACTTAAACATGGTCAAGCCCTAGCCCCTTGCTTCTCCAAGCACGATCTTTTATTCTTAGCTTACAATGTTAAACCTCCCAAACCAAAGCCAACAGTCATCTCTATGCGCAATCTTGCTAGGTTGGATGTGGAGAAATTAAGCCGTGATGCATGTGCTATTGACTGGTCCCCTGTTCTGAACGTGGATTCTGTTGACGATATGGTGACCCACTTTAACAACGCCATACTCACTTTATATAATTCACACGCGCCTCTTAAAAGTGTTAAGTTAAAACGACCACCAGCACCATGGATTACGCCTGGTGTACGTATGGCTATGAGACGAAGAGATAGAGCTTACCGAATCTACAAACGCTGCAGAACAGATTCCAATTGGGAACTTTTTAAAACCGCACGTAATCGCTGCAACCAGATGGTAAGAAGAACAAAACGCCGCTATATTCATAATAATGTTTTAAACTCTACTCCTGCCAATACTTGGAAGTTCCTTCGCACGCTCGGAATTGGCAAATCTCAGCTTTCCCACAAACCTCCCTTCTCACTAAATGAACTAAATGTTTATTTCTCTTCGGCCTCTCCTCTTTCTCATAACGCTAAATTAGCTACTATCTCGGACCTTCTACTAGTGCCTTGCCCACCCACTCAAAATTTCTCCTTTGAACCTCTGACCGAGGAAGAAGTTCGAAAGTTAACCCTCGCAATCAAATCGAACGCTGTCGGTCATGATGATGTTAGTCGTACCATGATTGTGTTGATACTTAATTCCCTCCTTCCTATCCTGACTTACATACTCAATCACTCCCTCGCTTCCGGTACATTCCCTTCTGCTTGGCGCAAGGCACTTGCTATTCCTTTACCTAAAATCACTCAACCTAAATCCCTCAATCATTTCAGACCAATATCTATCCTTCCCTTTACTTCTAAGATCCTAGAAGCTGCTGTTCACAAACAGTTATCATCCTTTGTTCTCTCAAACAATCTTCTAAGCTCTTTTCAGTCCGGTTTCAGATCCGGACACAGTACAACCACTGCGCTGACTAAAATAACTGAAGATATCCGAGTTGGACTTGAGGATTCACGACTGACTGTGTTAGTCTTAATTGATTTTTCTAACGCTTTCAATGCAGTTGATCATGACATCCTGCTAGCCATGCTCTCTCGTTTAGGTTTTTCTTCAACAGCGCAACTGTGGTTCTCCTCTTATCTTCGCGATCGCCAGCAGGCCGTACGCGTCGACCGGGTATTGTCCGATTGGTGCGACCTGGAAGCTGGTGTTCCGCAAGGCGGTATTCTCTCTCCCCTTCTCTTCTCATTGTTTATCAATTCTCTCACTGTTATCCTTTCGTCTTCTTACCATCTATATGCAGACGATCTCCAACTCTATGTTCAAAGTAAAGCAGAGGATTTGAACAATTCTATTGAGTCTCTCAACCGTGATCTGGCGAGGATATTGGAATGGTCCAACAACTACGGCATCTCGGTGAATGCACAAAAATGCCAAGCTATTATTATAGGTAGCTCTCGTCAATTATTGCACGTACAACTTAATAAAATTACTCCACTGTGCTATAATGGTGAGGTAATAGAATTTTCACAGCAGGTCAAAGATTTGGGCTTACTCATTGACGCTAAGCTCTCTTGGAAGAATCACGTTGAACTTGTTGCATTTAGAGTAACAAACGCACTTAGGTCTTTGTACAGGTTCAAGCACTTTCTTCCGTCTAGCACCAAGATTGCACTGATACAAACTCTCGTTCTACCCCTTATCGACTATGCCGACGTGTGCTGCACAGATCTAAATGAAGTTTTCCTGGATAAGCTGGATCGACTTTTCAACAATTGCATTCGGTTCATCTATGGTTTACGTAAATACGACCATATCTCTCATTACCGCCAGCAGCTCAAATGGCTTCCTATTCGTGAGCGTAGGAACTTGAGAGTTGTCTGTGTTCTCTTCAACGTTTTGTTCGATCCACTTACCCCAGAATACTTGAAGTCTAGATTTCAGTTCTTGGGTTCTTCTCATCCACGTGACCTTCGCTCTAGCAGCAATCTCATTTTAGAAATTCCCTCCCACACTTCTGGCTTTGTCTCCTACTCTTTCTCCCTTACTGCAATTCGACTCTGGAACGCCCTCCCCTTGGACATTCGAAAAGCCCCCAGCAAGTTTGTGTTTAAGAAACTGGTCCGTGAACACTATCTTAAATCCCTACGCTGATCCCCTTCATCTCTGACATAATGAGTCCTTATATATTTTATATGTATGTATTTATGTATGTATGTTAAATATTTATATTATGTAGTATGTTTATGTATTATTCGTTAATATTAAGGTTGACTGGTAGAGAATGCCTGATGGCATTAAGTCCGCCATTTGCTGTTTTTTTTTTTATATTGCAATAAAGAATAAATAAATAAATAAAATAAATAAATAAATGTTTTGTTTTATTTTTTCGAAGTTGTAGCCGTGTCATTAATTTGTTTAGTATAGTATTAGATTAAACTTTTAACGCAGGTAGCTTGAGTATGTCATGCTCTCTTTAAACATTTCTACGGTGGTGTCGTGTGAGGCGGGTCGCTACGTTCCCTAAAATATGGTTGAGCGAAGCGATGGCTGGTTCATGCGTCATGCTCGTGAACGGGTGCTGCCAGTGGGATGCAGGGTCTGCTCTTGTCTGATTGTGTTAAAATGTGTTGAGATATTTATATTTTTGTTTCAATTTTATAAATTCTATGTTATTTATGATGTTTTGAATTGAGAACGTGGCACTGCTTGATCAGAATAAATAAAAATAAGTAATGTTCTCCAATTATTGTAATCAAGTATATGAAAGCCATTATTATTATTATTTTTAATTTACTTTAAATACGCTTTATGATTATGACCCAGCTGATGCGTCTTCCAGTAACATTGTAAGTTGCGTCTTATATTAATGCACTTTTATATTTCTTTTTTTTTGTTTTTGCCATTGTATTTTTTATATTTATACACTTTAACATAAGTACCTGAAGTACGTCATGCTCACTCAAACGTTTCTTCGGCGGTGTCGTGTGAGGCGGGTTGTTACGTTCCCTAAAATATGGTTGAGCGAAGCGATGGCTGGTTCATGCGTCATGCTCGTGAACGGGTGCCGCCAGCGGAAATGGGTCTGCTTCAGTCTGCTTGTCTTAACGTTGTGCTTAGAGATTAAGTATTTTCATCTAAAATAAATTACTATCGACCTGTATGATGTACGTCACAACTTGCAGTACAGTAACCTTGTAATGCGAGAAATGTTAAATGTAAGTCCTTCCTTACGAGTTGAAAATTGTTTACGGTTAGGATAACCATAAAATGTAATATTATAATTAGTATTTTCTTTTGTGATGGAAATTGACCTTACTGATATGTTAAGCTCACTTTTCAATTTGACGACTCTGTATGAAATAAAACAGGGAGAAAAAAATAGCCCTTGACGAGTTTCTTGCCGGTTCTTCTCGTTACAAGGTCTCCCGCCGTAGGGTTTGTGAACCGATGGCGTAGCTTCTTTGACGTTCATAAGTGCTTGTAACAGCCTAGACTGAATAAATGATATTGAATTTTGAATTGAATTTTGAATTTTTAAGGCAAACTTGCAATGCAAGTGCCTGAAAACTCGAAAATTTGCATACCAAACGCTCAAGAAAATCTACCTTCCGAAGTTACTTATAAGATACCAACTTACAGCTGCTAAGTTTTAGTTTGGTACTCTTATTCAATTCTTATATATTGGACTGGGATATTATACTCTTGTGCGTGGAAAAAAGGATCGATTATATTTATACCCGCGTGGTTCCCGTTTCCGTAAGAATATTGGGATAAAAAGTAGCCTATGCTTTGTGTACAATCCAAATCGGTTCAGTACTTTTTGCCTGAAAGAGAAACAAACATCCAAACATCCTCGCAAACTTTCGCATTTATAATACTAGCTGCCGCCTGCGGTTTCATCCGCGTGGTTTCCGTTCCCGCGGGAATATCGGGTTAAAAGTATCCTATATTTCTCTTTAGGGTTTCAGTTATCTGTTTCCTAAATTTCATCAAAATATATTCAGCCGTTTTTGCGTGATGACTAACAAACATCTAAACATCCAAACTTTCACATTTATTATATTAGTAGGATTAGAGGATAAGTTAAAAGCAATATGGTACACAGGTAAAAAAAAAAACCGGACGAGTGCGAGTCGGAATCACCCACTGAGGGTTTCGCACAAATTTGTAGTACCTGGGTGCATAATATTATCGAGTCGCGCAGTTTTTTCCGAAGTATTCCCGAAATTCAGTTTCCAAAACTGACGAATATTTTTTTAATTATTTCAGATTTTCAGATTTTTTCCTGTACTTGTAGCCAAATTCTAAAATTCTATAATAGTTCTAGGTCAACGGGAAGTACCCTTTGAATTTTGATTTCCTTGAGAGTAAAATAATTTTCCTTGAAATATACGTTTTTTGCGATATAAACGGTCCTATTTTTTAGGCATTAATTTATAAATTTGATTGTTTTACAGCTCCAACAGATTGCTGACCTTATTATATAGTTTTAATTTCAACTCGATTTCTTGAGATAAACGAAGACAGACGGACGGACAAATATACAACAAAGTGATCCTATAAGGGTTCCGTTTTTTCCTTTTGAAGTTCGGAACCCTGAAAATAGGTTAAATACCACTTATATAACACACAGTAATAATGTTTAAAGTGGGCGCAACTAGGACAGACGTTCTTAACCTGTGGAAGCATGAACCATCTGATATTATACGTGCACTGATAATATTTAGAGGAACTTCGATAAAAGCACTTTTGAACTATCTCGCAACGATCTCCAGAGTAGTTGCTTTAAACAGGGGTTACCCAGGAGTTCTAAGTGACTTGTTCAGATCCCTAACTTAAGTTGTCACGATGAGATGATAACGCTTCTATATTTGACTGTATGGGAGTTGAAGTTTGCCAGTACCGAAACGTACGTCCAATTCAATTTCAGATTAATATCTAATTCGAAAACATTGCTGTTTAAATTGTTGCTGCAATACCGATGTTGCTGAAACGAGAGACATGATTCATTGAACTAAACGAATATAATATAGGGTTTTTCAACAAGAACTTTGTTTTTCAAATCAAAATAAAACAAAGAATTTAGATGACAATGATTCACTTTTTTTTGTATTACAATGAGTAAGGTTTGGCAATTATGAATGTAAAATTATATCGGACAAATGTCCACCACGACTACGGTTACAGATAAGTATCGAAGGTTTTGGCGAAACTGCGGGTCTCTTATTTTTGTGGGGTAATCTTGGGGGTTATGGAGCCAATCGAGTTAATTGCAGCTTTTTTAAAGTTAGAATTCGTGACGTGATTGACAAAATAAACCTGCTGTTTTGCCAAAAAGTTATAAAATTTTTGATAAATGAATCGATATCTGAAACTGTAATCGTGGTGGATATTTGTCCGTAGTCCATGGTGGATATGTGTATTGCATATAATTTTACATTCATAATTGCCAAACCTTACTTATAAATAATAATAAATAAATATTTCTTACACTCAAACCAAATTAACCCAGCCCCAAAGTAAGCACTGGAAGCTTGTGTTATGGGATACTAGGGTAACGGATATAAATACATTTAATTATACATAATTTATAAGTATTTATGTTAAGAAATATATATAAACGTCCATGACTCAGGCACAAATGCTCGTATTGATCATAGAAACATTTGCCCCTACCGGGATTCGAACCCAGGACCTCAGAGTAGGCGACACTTTGTAACCGGTGTACGTACCACTCTACCACGTAGGTCGTCAAAAACGTTACTCTTTCTAATATAAGCATTTGAATCATTGTTATCAAAATCATTTGTTTTATTTCGATTTGAAAAACAAAGTTCTTGTTGGAAAACCTGGAAAACCTTATAATAGAGAAAACATTTTCATAGAGGTTAATATTTTGCTAAGGCAAACATTTTTAAGCGGATTATACAAGGGGAATATAGCATGGTTTTACTTCGCCTTAATTAAATAATCTCTGAAGCTGTGTGAGTCGAAAAGGATTTTTATGAAATTAGATAATTGTTTGCTGAAGACAAACGTGATTTTATAGAGCGTATTTAATAAAGTAACTGTATTTTAAATGCCTATCGTAAAACTAATATAATAAAGTACTAACTTCTACTCGAGACGAAACTATAATGATATGGCATTACGGTGGTTTCGTCTGTGGACACTGGAAAATGTCCACTGGGGCACCCCAATAACCAAAGAAGGAGAAGAAGTAGTTCTGGATAAGATGCCGTCATAGTGGCCGCAATATAGCAGTGACAGACCACTATAGTCCTTGGTAAGTAGGACGCAGACAATGCCAGAGAGCGTTTTCTCATATATCCGATTCGATATCGGTATCGGCGCTGATAGTCGACAGCCGACATCCGATATAATATGTGGCCGATAACATTGCCGTTGTTATCGGCCGATAAAATCTGTCAACTCAGTGTTATCGCCTCGCGATTTTGGACGTGTTTAAAAAAAAATGCGTAGTTTATAACTTTTTAATTTTGCATTTTACAATGCTATTTTTATGTGACAAATATTAAACAAGAAAATATACTCGAAAAAAGCAACTAGTCTCATGTCGCCCTGACGGGATTCGAACCCGCATCCTTGGGAGTCCGGCCCAATGCACTAACCAATTATGCTACAGAGACCTATGAGGACACGTCGAATTTTTCCAGTATATTCACCGTTCTACGGTGTTGGCCACCGTCGCTTCATCAATGAGAGAAATATCCTCGCATTCGAAAGAAACATCTTTACAGATGTGTGACTATCGATTAAGATGAAATAGCCATCTAATTATAACTTTTTAATTTTGCATTTTACAATGCTATTTTTATGTGACAAATATTAAACAAGAAAATATACTAGAAAAAAGCAACTAGTCTCATGTCGCCCTGACGGGATTCGAACCCGCATCCTTGGGAGTCCGGCCCAATGCACTAACCAATTATGCTACAGAGACCTATGCAACACGTCGAATTTTTCTAGTATATTTGTTGTTGTGTTGTTGCGTTGTTTAATCAATAAAAATGGTGATTATGTGTTCTACGTGGTGGTGGAAGTAAGTGAAATCTACTATGATGATTTATCCTTTCACTTACAGTGTTAAAATAGGAAAATAATAAATTACGGCAAACATTATCGTCCGATACCCCGTTGCCGCCACCGACATATCGGTGTCGATATCGGTACCCCCGCGAGGTAGCTGTGCGAGGTAGATCGCTGGAAAGGCACCCGAAGCACCTTGAGTAACTTGTGGACCATCGAAGTATTGACAAGTGACGCCATCTACATTACATAAATGATACTTAGTTCGCGAAGGTTGCCGACAAACAAAATCCTTTGCACGCTATTTTTTTAAAAGAAAAAGATCGACCCCAAAACAAAAATATTCTAGTCTTTTTCTAGAAAATCATTCTTATTGAAAATTATACAACGAAAAAATGGTTATCTAACCTGGGCCCTTAGCCAAAGTAACAATTAAACGGTAAGACCACGTGATTTAGCGCTGCCTATGCCAATCCGCCAATCCCATACATTTAATTCTTTTCGAACTTCGTTATCGTTTATGAATTGTTACTTTGGCTAAGGGCCCAGAGCAGCAAGACGACAAAATATTAATAGGTTTAGAAAATGATAAGTTTTTCAAGTTTAATAAAAACTAGCAAACCAACAACAAACTCAAATTTTTTCTAAAAATAACCATTTCAATCGTATTCCTTTTCATCTAAAGTATATCGGTTTGCTATCTTTTGTATACGAAACCCTCTCGCAATCTCCCTAACATTCGTTTGAGGAGCTCAAAATAGTAAGATCGAGGTCACCTAGATTGCTTCCGAGATACATAGCAACGAGCGTACATACAAACAATTGTTGCAAGGAGACGACACAAAGAGTCGTCTGGGAAATATGAGGAAGAAATTAGTGCCACAAGAGAAAGCTATATACAATGTCGTGACTGTGTACAGAGAAAGAGGGTGAGTTAGTACCTAGTCGATTTAAAAAAAAAGGTATTACAAACAGAAATATAGGTGGTGCTCTAAAAATTCCACGTAAAGTTTTATTAAAATTGTGTATTAGAATTACGATATTAAATAAAATTCAACGCGGCGCCACTTTCGGTGGGGGTACCGCCTTAAGCCGTTGGTCCCGGCTGCATTTGCAGTCGTGGAAACCCACCAATTTGCATTGGGCCCGCGTGGTGGGTCATGGCCCCCTTCTCATAATTCATCCATAAGTAAGGCCAGTGCCCCAGCAGTGTGAACATTAAAAATGGTTGATGACGAAATATAAGTCAATGCACCTACCTAAATTCTCACGTAGCAGGTTTCCACTAAAAGTGATATAGCGGTGTGAACACATTATTGTCGGCAGGAACTACTTGCAGCGACTGGAGCTTTTCGAGAAAGCGATACTAGCTTACAACGAGGCGTTACGGTGGAACGTAAGTGCCGTGATATATAGCAAGCTACAACAGGTTTCAACGGAGTTTGCAGTTTATAGGCATTAAGCACAACGTGGGGCTAGCACGAAGTATATCAAAAATATAAGTATTCGTCACGTCTTAAACAAATGTATGAGGTGAGATATTGAGCAGCGTCGGAACTTAGAACTTTTAAAGATTAAAAAAAACGCTTCCCACATCCAGGAATCGAATCAGTTAAAATCTGTGTAAAAAAATAACAATCTGTACTTTAATGGCATCAATCGGTAGAGTCAATCAAAAGTATCAACTCTCTCTCTAACAAACATGAAATCTCAATTTATAATGGGATAAATAAAAACTTTGAATGCAGTTTTGTTTCTTTTTAAAAATAGGGAATGTTTTGTTTGAGTATAATTTGATATATAAGGTAGTTTCCCTTAAGGTGGCATGTAAAAATTTCACTCTGTATATTTAAAAAAACTGCTCATCATTTAACGTTGCAATTTTGTATACTGAATTAATCCTTTCACAGCTGAATGTGTGAATGAAAAACGGCCTCCACACGCAGCCTTGTCAAAAAATATCTACTATGCTGTGCTGTCGTCGAGATATCTCGTGTGGAAAAATCTTATTCTACGTACTGCTGACGAGATATCCTACTTGTGGTACAGATGTCTAGTTATCGTGACGCACAATTATATAGACAACTTTTTCAATTTGTGGGTAATGTTGCTATATTTTAATTGGTTAAGAGTGAACTGATATTATTTTATACACATAATTGTAGGTAGGCTTGTTTTCACAACTGCTTATTACGGTTATTTATTCATACAACGACAGAGAGTGATGTTTTAATTATGGAAGACTAGCGGGCACCCGCGGTTTCACCCACGTGGTTTCCGTTACCATTTGAATATGGAGATAAAAAGTAGTCTTTGTTTTTATCCAGGCTATCTTCTATCTTTGTGCAAAATTTCATCCAAATCGGTTCAGTAACTTTTGGTTTGAAATAGTAACAAAGAAACAAATAAACAAACACAAACTGACATACTATAAATGCGAAAGTATATTAGTAGGAGTAGAGGATATACAAAATCCCTCAAGTTCGTCCAATATAAGTACTTCTAAATATTTTATTTTATTTTTCATTACTGGCAACACATAAAACTATATACATTATAAACACTAGGTATCTCAAAGATCGCTGGGACATAGTAACTTGGCGTAGTTTGTAGAAGCTGTTTTGTACTTATGGTCTCTGTATACCATGGTAGATTTTGTTACCCGAGATATCTCGTCAGCAGTATGCGAAAGCACATTTTCAAACGAGATAACTCGACGATAGCATCGAAAGGGTAGACTATATTTCCCCAAAATTTCATCCAAATCGACCGAACGGCGTTTTCCATACATTTTGTGCAGTCCTTTGATTGCAAATTGCCTATGTAGTCGATTCCAATTTATATGATTGATCTGATAGTATTCAAAATCCGGAACGATAGCTTTGTGTTCTAACTAAAACGGCATTTACGCTTTCAGTAAAACCCTTTCAGAATAAAATTGTTTCAGTAAATTGAAACAAAACCCGTTGGATTCATTGTTTACTTTTAATTTTCTACTGAAATTGGGTCAAAGATTACTTGTCACGATAACTAAAAATGGGCGATAATAAATGAATTTGTTTGAACTCAAAGGAATAATGTTACAGCGAAACAAAATTAAGCAAAACAATATTTTTTTTTATCACAGAGATTTATAATCACGACATAAATATCAGTAGTGTTTAATTTAATTTCTCAGAAAATGAAATAATCCCAATGCACATGCATACGAGTGAACCAGCTTTCAAAACATTTGATTTAAAAAACACGTCTTGGTCGAAAAATAACCGCCGAAATTCTTCGCAGGCCTCGTCTGCACTCTCTTTTTATTAAGATCTACGGCATATATATTTTTTTAATTTTTCACTCTCATATTTCAAAACACACATTTTGCCACTTTGGAAGTGTACATCTTTCAAACGGTTGACTTAAAAAAAAAAATAGTTTTAGAAACCTCAATGTAATTTTTTAAAGACCTATCTATAGATACACCACATGTGTAGGTTTGATGAAAAAGAAATCAATTTCTTACTCCTTTTACTGAGCTGTTAAAGACACAAATGGACTAGTTTTATGATATTTGATTGTTTATGTAGGTGTTTCAATTCATTTTTCTTCTTAAAAACATGTGCAAAAACTTTTCTTATTTTGTTTGTTTGTTCACTTCATAAATTATATAGGTTCCCTTCACTTTTTCCAACCAGAAACAATGTTTTAACTCTTTTTTTTTTTTTTTTAATATATGTATTACCGGCCCTGGCGTAACACTTGTCAAATGTTTTAGATATCAGTGATTGTTTGATTTCTTTGTGTATTTATTTTATTTTACTGTCTTCGTATTTGTGTGTCCGCGTCAGCCGCGCATCACTGGGTCCTGTCAGAATACCAATGTTGCTGTGACACATCTAGTGTCATGGCAACACAAAGCTGAGGCAGGACCGAATTAACCATTTGTTTTTTTTTTCATTTTTGTATTTTTATGTTAATTGTGTTGTATTGTGGTCAATAAAATGTTTCTCTCTCTCTCTCTCTCTCTAACAAGTTTCAACTGTGTAATCCTCATAGTTTTGGAATAAAGTGGTTGTGACATACATCGGACATGACGAATCTCTATATTATAAGGGTTCTGTTTTTTGACATTAGGCTACGGAACCCTAAAAACTACATATAGGTGACCAGTGATTTTCACAAAGGAGGTTTGTGTTGAAATTAGCCGTCATTTTTTTAATTTTTTTTATTTACTTTCAAATATAATTTACAACAACAGCAAGTGGCCAGAGTCTTCTTTTAAGCATAAAAATACTTGTATTATATAAACTTGTATACAAAATAGTTATATACAAAATAGTAATACTTGTATACAAAATAGTTTCATGAAAGAAGAGGTTGTATTTATTCTGTGGCTATCAATTTTCGGAACTACCTAGGTGGGACATGATATTTTTTGTAGTTATAAGTACGAAAAGTATGTAAACCTATATTAACCTCTAAAATTGTTCACTACTACCTAACTGCTATTAAAAATTCTCCTTTTTGTTTTCTTTTCTATACTTAAGGCTGGACAGCTTATCTGGCAGACAGTTTGACAATTTTTTATGCATATTATAACTGCCACAATGGAGAAGATATTAAACAAGGTAACATTATAACGCTTTTTATTATAGCTGTTTCATTAAAAGTTTAGTACGTAGAATAAAAGTCTAGACCGTTTAAATTATTCTATTTTTGTTTTACATCGATAAGTGCAATATTACTGAAGTTATAAGCGTGGGAAGTTTACGTTAAGTTTTTTAAATCTCGTCAGTGTTCGCGAGTAGCGCGTGACGTCATCGCTTCCATACGGCAAGGGCCATACGTCTGTAATACATTTCGCGGAAATTGGTTGCTCTCTTGTGCTCTGGTGTGTTTTATTGATTTTAAATAATGGTGATCGATTAAGTGTATTGTGTCAAAATTTGTTTTAAAACTAGTGTTTTTTGTAATGATAGAAGGATTTCAAAAAGGTCAATCCCACAACCTTCCGCGACTTAATGGTGGCAGAATATTTTATAACAAATAAAAAATAAAGTCCTTTAATTACTTTATCTTTCGATTGACATTTGTTTCAGAGGTTTACCTACACCAAAAAGTTACATAAGGTTGTATCACATCACATTACTTATAGGTAGGCCCACAGGCTCCACACAAAACATCTTGTTCTATAAAACTTGCATTCCATCAATGTATTAAAATATGTAGGTACTTATATTCAACAAGAATATAAGTACTCCATTAATCAAACATTATCCTCCATTATTTGCGGCCCGCATAGTGTCAACGTTGAACAGCTCTGAGTTGTGTTTAGTTTTCGCTCGAAATATCGTAAAAACATGAAATACGTTTACACATTCCTTTACAGATAATCAAACATCAACCCTTAACAATTATTTTACTGCAAAATTTGCGCGAACTTTCGAACTCTACGTACGTTAATCTTAAAGAACGACTTAAGGTCATTGACCTTACTACTTGTAATTGTAACCCAAGTTTGGGTGTTTATTTACATTGAATCCTATAGTTTCAAACTTATAATTATTGTTTCTTCTTAAAATATAATTATCATTAACCTTGGAAAGGTTATTTTCAATATTATTAGTATTCAACAGTATTTGAATACACTTACATCGAAATGATCCTCACAACAATGGATGCGCCCTTCTAATTGCATTTGTCAATTTTTTTCTGATTTTCGGATCCGAACGTAAAAAAACAACATTTCGGGTGTTCTTGTGGCCGTAATTTTACTCTGAAGCATAATACAATATTTAATAGATGGAATCATGCTGTTTTTATTGTTTCTTAATTAAAAAACAAAGCATCATGTCTCGGTAGCTCAGTGGTTAGAGCATTGGATCGGATTTACAAAATTCGTGAATTCGAGTCCCATCTGAGAATTTAATTTTAGGCCGAGTTGATTTTTTCCAATATTTTTCTATTTAAAATTTTTCATAAGTATAAACAAAGTAGTTCCGCAGGCGACGGCCACATTCAGGTAAATGCTTAGAATCCCCGAGTCACTAGGAGTCTATAGGATCCGTGACGTCATCAACGATACCGCTCTCGGTACGCGGCTTAGACCGAAAATGATAACTTTGCACTTTTATAAATCGGTCAGTTTTAAAGATAGAAAAATAATAAAAACACAGTTTTTGCATATAAAGCTCTAAATGGTTATCTTCTTCATTATCTGCCAGATCTATCTAGAACTTATGTTGGTGAAACAAAAAGGAGATTTTTTAAGAGCAGTTAGCAGGGTAGTAGTGAACTCTTTTACCGGCCCTTAAGATCTATGGATGTTTACAGCAGCAGCAAAAAAACTTTTCATGATAAAGGGAAATAGAGTAAGGGGATTTTCCGCTCAATTGACAACGCTCCTAAAGGAAGATACATCGTTATTTCAAAGCTTGTATTTCTATACTGAAAATAATTGTTAACTTATTGTATTGATGTATAACGGCCCCTAAAAAACTATTTCAGCTACAGTTTTAATAAGAATCATTGTGGCCATCACGCAAGAAAACTCTCCTACAATCTAATTGAAAAACATCTCCTTTTTTTGAAATCGGTAAAAAATAAACATGGTGAAGATCCCGATTGTCATAATAACGAAAAAAAAAATTAAGCATGATAAATATTTGCAAATAGCATTTGTCGTGAAGGCTTGAAACCAAACAGAGCTAGATTCGATTCCAAACTTGCAAACATGCAATTAGGCAGCTGGCATGCTGATAATGTTTGCTTCCACCTCGTTATCTGTGGCAAAATGAAATACACAAATTGTTGCTTGTTTCGGCACCAAGTTTAAGGAATAGGAGAGGAAATTCGGAAATATTAAATTACCCACAAACGCGACGTCTTTGTAACTTTAATCGTTTTATTTCGAGTTTGTTTGTTTTGTTTCATTTAATCATAAACAGCCTTTAGGTCATTAAACATTTTGATTAAACGATTTGTTAAAAGATTTTTTGACTGTAATTGCTTAAAAAAATTCTCGCTGTTTGTGAGGTGAAAAACTGAGTTTCGGTCGGCAGAAAAGTTTTTAGCGTCTCGTACCTTTGAAACACACATCTATACTAAAAAGCGCTGCATAAAAGCTCACTGCTATCCGCTACTCTTGTTTCGATCTCCCTGCACTTTTCTGTCACGAATGTTCTCTCATTATCCGCAGGGCGGCTGCGACGTGCGCTCGCTGTTGGGGCGCAGTCTCGCCCGGGCAAAAGAGACACATTCCGTCAGTGCTCTAGCTGACGACGACGCCACGAAAGCGGCTGTTTGCTTGTCTTACTCTAGCCATTGGTATTAATATAAATAATCAGTGCATATAAGGATCCATTTGTACTAGAAAGCGGTGCATAAAAGTTCAACGTTACTCCTGTTTCGGTCTCACTGCACTTTCATCGCACACTTTTCCCTGTGACGAATGTTCTCTCATTATCCGCAGAGCTCCGACGTTCGCTCGCTGTTGGGGCGCAGCCTCGCCCGGGCAAAAGCGACACATTACGTCGGTGCTCTAGCTGACGCCGCGAAAGCAGCTGGTTATTATGTTAATTAAATTTCAGACGTCAAAGTGCACTTTCTTCGGTAAAAAAGGTTTGACATTTTAGTTTCAACATTGTACCGTCATATCGTCTAATATATCGTGGAATGCGCGTACAAAGTTACTCCCATTAATGATGATATTAGAGAATTTCTCTTTTGTTTTACAAAATAGCTCTAGTGAGTTAATCAAAAGTATATGTTTTTATCATAATATAATATTAAAGTTTATTATCGAAATTTACTTTCAAGCGTCAGAGTGCACAGCTGAACGTGAACTATATAAAAGATCTGAATTAGTACATTTTAATATTTAGTACCTTTTCTACATCGTGTATGTTGTAAGCAAAAATGGAATTGGGCAGAAACTAATTGTTTAATTATAAACGTGTGAACGTAGAATCTATCCAAAATTGAAAGTCGTTTTTATCCAATCGGTCTATCAAGTTTTAAATTTACCGATTCGATTCTAATGTGAACTCGATTCTGCCCAGAGTAAGGAGGCAGTTTTGTGTGCACAGATAAATTTTGTTTATTTTTTATTTTGGTTCTTTTATTATGAATATTATTATTATGAAATTTGTATTTACATAACACCTATCTAAGTATGCGTTATTATAAGTAATATACCACTACAACTTTTAATGTTCTATAAATTCCTTTTTTCCATTATTGGGTAAACTTTTATAGTTTCAGTTAGACAATACTGAAAAGTAAAAACAGATAGGCAATACAAAAATGTACTAACAATATTTTACTGGCCAGAATTGGAGCCAGAGAACAATTCGGCGTTGCAAATACGAGCGCAGACCGAGTACGAGAAACGATCATTCGAACGTGCATTGGTGCTGGCTCATCGCGGCCAGAGGATACGGAGACTGCCACCTAAATTCGCAGAATGCGCCAGAGTAGCGGAAGAGACCGTAAGTATATAAGTACAATATTTAACAATAATCCAAGTGACTCTATGGAGCAAAACAATTTTTATGATTAAAAAACTTTTCCGCATATAAGTATAAGGTGTGCTTAGAGCGCTTACGCACTACATCCTATCTGAATATGATCCGTATTCGTGAAAAAAATGTTCTACGAAACTCGGATTGAATTCGGATATCGCCTACGCACTGCGATCCGAATCCGATCCGTAACTTCCTGTAACTTTCTATTTTAGCACTATCAGTGAAAGGATAAATTAGGATCTGATCCGTGTGGCCTCCACTTACTTTCACCACCACGTAGAACAAATTTATGCACAATTTTTATTGATTTCATAGCACAAATTTCTTAAAAACACAAACTAAATCGCGTGACGAGACACTGATTGTATGTCAGCCATATTTATTCGACGAGCAATTTTGATTCTGTTTTTATAAAAAAAAAAATGTTGTGCAATCAATAAAAATGATGCATAAATATATTCTCCGTGGTGGTGGAAGTAAGTGGAATCCATGATGCTTACTTATCCTTTCACGTATAGTGTTAAAACATTTGTTCATTCAACGGTCCATCAATAATCTTCTTTTAAAGATTCGCGGATGACGGAGAGAAATCGGATGACGGTAAGCGGATGTAGTGCGTAAGCTACCATGCAAATAGTTCTATGGCTATGACGGACCGTACTTCCACGGATTCGGATCGGATTCGGACCGGACGTAGTGCGTAAGCACTCATAGACAATATCTGTGTAAGGGTTTTTCATTATATCATTGTTACAAAAACGCATCTTTATTACATACAAAACTACTTTATGAAAGATAGAAATAATGCCGTGATATAATTCAGTTACTTCCTACTACTCCGTTACATATTAAGTGAACTGCTGATACCGTATTATGATGTCAAATGTGATAAGGATAAGCACACGTAATATGAAAATATGGTATACATTATGTATACGTTACATTTCATAGCCCGTGACTGTACAATAATGTCATTGTATTCGAGTTTTGCTAATAGTGCGAGAGCCGGGCCCAAAAATGCCTACCTCATCAGGCTATCATTAGATTGTTAACCCACACATAAATAAGGAAAAAAATACAGGTCTGCCAGGGCTGATCCTGCCGGGTCATGAAAAAAATCAATATTTTTTACGTGTTTTCTTAGTCATACATTCCTCATTAGACCCGAATGAGGTAGGTATTTACGTACGGCATAATGTTGTGGTCTGCCAAAGTACTTCCGGCAGGCTTCACAATGGCTGACCAATTTTTTTTACATAATTAGTCAATGGTGAACTGCTGCCAGCACTTTCATTTGGGTACTAATGAGGTAGGTTTGACTAAAAAAACAAGTCAAAAAATATCGATTTTTACAGTACCCGGCAGGATTGGCCCTGGCAGACCTGTTTTTTTTGCCTACTTAAGTGTCAGTTAACGATCTAATGATAGCCTATTGGGGTACCTGATGAGGTAGGCATTTTTGAACCCGGCTCTCGTACTATAAGCTCATTCAGCTGAATGTCAGATACACGCAAACCGCCTTTTGATATCGTAGGTACACTCACGAGCAACATAGGAACACTAAGCAACCTTGTCACATTACAATATTGAATGACATTTGTGGACAGAGAGAGCTTTGTTTCTGTGGGCGTCAATGCGATAAGGTTGTAAAGTGTATAAATGTCATTGCTCGTACTCGACTGTACTTGTAATTATGTCACAACCACGTCGGTACACGAAATTCGTAAAGCATTAAAGCAATTTTCCAGTACCGTAACAAAATTAAATTATGTTTAAAAAAATATAGTACTCTAATCAGATTTCTGGATTAACTGCCTAAGCCGCGAGAGAGCGTTGAAGAAAACAGGGTTTCCGTGACATAAATTATGTAAAAACAAAATCTAATTAAAAGCTTTACCGCGTCTCCTTTGAACTTTAGCTTCAGAGATTTCATAAGAATCAAATTGCGAGGGATGAATCGCAAATAATAAGGAGGTACTTTTAATATTTTTATTTCTCCGACAGATTCGGGAGTGTACGGGAAGTTATGCGCGGAGGATATTATCCAATACAGCGACCCTCAAGCAAGTCGAAATAAAAAGGGAATCTGTAGATGTAGATGCGGCCGTTGTGAAGAAACGAGTTAGCCGAATGCTGAAACAACCTACACAGCAGGTATTATTGATCCTGTATTATTGATATCCTACTTACTTTGTCATAAACTACGGTACGGATGTGGATAAATGACATTTTTTTTATATCCCGATATGCTATGAATGGTAACCACACATTTAGTTGGGCTAACAATAAAAATACATGAACAATAACATATTCATTCAAATATTTAATCGAACTAAATGTATCCTAAATGAATTACGTTTTGTAAGTATCTCATTCTCTATAAGGAACTTAAAAATAAAAAATACCGGCCAAGTGCGAATCGGACTTGCGCACGAAGGGTTCCGTAGCATTATCCTTAACAACGGCAAAAATCACGTTTGTTGTATGAGAGTCCCTTTAAATATTTATTTTATTCTGTTTTTTAGTATTTGATGTTATAGCGGCAACAGAAATACATCATTTATGAAAATTTCAATTGTCTAACTACCTATAACGTTACATGAAATACAGCCTGGTGACAGACGGACGGACAGCGGAGTCTTAGTAATAGGGTCCCGTTTTACCCTTTGGGTACGGAACTCTAATAAAGGAAGTTGTGCAACAATACACCATATTAAGCAAAATCAAATCAACGCAACAAAAAACTAATTTTATTTCATTTCATTATAAAGACAACAGTGTTTATCTAATGTTGGTTGTCTAGACTTGAGCTAAATACATCTAATGACATAATGCAATTGCACTTGGATATTCAGAACATTGCCTTTCTAGGTTACATACACTTGCTTCGATGAGCAAAAACTGAACATTCCATTTCCATATGTCAGCTGGTGATATCGTTGCATTTATGATTTTTAAACAAATGAATCATCTAAAATAAACGTGTTTGAATAAAACAAAAATAAGTAATTTAATACATTTGCATTACATACATCGATAAACAAAAACTGAGCGTTCCGTTTAGAATATGTCAGCTGGTGATATCGTTGCATCATTTCAAAACAATGGTGTCATCTAAAATAAACGTGAAAAGAAATGTTTTTTTTATTATTATATAATTTATAATGAATAATATTAATTACTACTCTAACTACATACTCTTTTTCTCGAAACAAATAAAACATTGTTCATAAACAAAAAAATGTACTCATCGTAAAAACTCGTGCAGTGTTTGGTTATCTATATTTCAGTTTTTTTTTTTATTTAAAACAGGAACTCCTTAACCGATTTTGATAAAATTTCTTCGCGAAAAAGGCACTCTAAAAAACAAAATCGATTCACAAAATATGGCGAAGTTATGCGCGAACTTCAATAGAAAATATAAAAATCCATAATATAAAAAGGGGTGATTCTCAATTTGATGAAAATTGAGGACAACCTTTTGGATTAACATGCAATCGAAAAAAAGTTCCTTTGAATTTGTTATGTATGAACTATAGTTATAATTATGTATGTGACTGCGTCACTACTGTATTACGTTGTACGAATAAAATCAGTGTGTTTCTAATCGTCGGTCTTGTCACTTGCCTCCTTGTCCGCATATATAACAACTGGCGACGAGTACCCACATTATAGAATTATAAATATGGCTACTTCCCATTTTGGAATTTTAACAAGTTTTGATCATAATTTACACAATTGGAATACGTATAAAGGTCGTATCAAGCAGTTTTTTATCGCGAATAGTATAGACGTGAAAAATGATCCGGCAGGAGAAAGGAGACGAGCGATTTTTTTGAGCGCACTCAGCGAGGGCACGTACAAGCTCACAGAGGATTTAGCTTTACCAAAGTTGCTAGAAGACGTGCCATTCGAAGATATTTTGCTATTGCTCGATGTGCATTTTACGCCGAAGCGGGTTGGATTCGGCGACCGACATAGTTTTTACGCAGCGACCCAACAAATTGGTGAAAATCACGCGCAGTGGGCCGCTCGGTTGCGCGGTCTAACAGCTCACTGTAAGTTTAGCAACATTGAAGAAGCATTACGAGATCGCTTTATTATGGGAATGTTACCAGGACTCGAGAAGGAGAAACTTTACGTCCAAGATATGAAAGAGTTAACATTAGCTAACGCGGTGGAGTTAGCTGAGAGTTTGCGGTGCGCCAAGACGAGCGCAGCAAGCGGAAACGGCAGTAGCAACAGCGGTGGATCAACTTATTCAGCTACAGAACAGCTGTTTCTAATTAATCATAGGGCAAAAAACGCGGTCGGTGGTTCAAAAAATAAGTGTTTGGTGTGTGGTTATTCTAACCATAAGACGTCAGAGTGTCGGTTCGCCAAATATACGTGCAAAAGGTGTAACACTAAAGGGCACCTTCGTAAAATGTGTGGCAAAGTGAATTACATCGAAACGGGTGATGTAGATGAAGGCGATGATGGTGAGTTATTTCATATTCGTTCAGTCAGGGGGGAACCTATGGTGGAAACAGTTTCTGTTAACGGCATTAAATTGAATTTTGAAATTGACACCGGATCCGCGGTGACAGTTTTATCTGATAAATTATTTAATTCGTATTTTAATAGCGTGCCATTGTCACCAACAAGTAAAAAATTAATGACCTATACAGGTGATCATATATCTTGTTTAGGAATGGCAACGTTGCCCGTATCCTACGCAGGTCACACTCAAAATTTACGTATTTTTGTAATTAGAAATGGCGGGCCACCGCTCTTAGGTCGCGATTTTATTTCGCTTTTCAAGTTGGAACTACTGGCCAATAATTTTTGCATCCAATCTAAAACCACAGCGGAGCTGCTACAAACGCGGTTTCCTAATGTGTTTTCTGAAAACTTGGGTTTATTTAATAAATATAAAGTATCATTGTCATTGAAAGAAAACGCTAAACCGGTTTTTTTCAAAGCCCGCCCTGTTGCTTTTGCACTGAGAGATAAGGTAAACAAAGAAATCGATAAATTGGTCGATTTAGGGATCCTTGTACCGGTGGACCATTCTGATTATGCATCTCCAATTGTACCGATTTTAAAACGTAACGGGGACATTAGATTATGTGCAGATTATTCGGTAAGCATAAACAAACAACTGGTAATTGACCAGTACCCGTTACCCACAGTTAAGGAGTTATTTTCAAAATTATATGGGGGCCAGCAATTTACAAAATTAGATTTGTCTATGGCTTACCAACAGTTTGTCCTTGATGAAGCGTCACAAAACATTACATGCATTAATACGACCCGCGGTCTTTATAAATATACGCGGCTAGTGTTCGGGTTGGCGAGCGCACCCGCTATTTTCCAAAAAGCCATGGAAAATTTACTATCAGGCTTAGATGGGGTATTATGTCTGCTCGACGACATTTTAATATCAGGGAAAGACGAAAATCAACATTTAGTTCGTTTACATGCAGTACTTCAAAGGTTGCAAGATGCAGGTTTGACTTTGCAAAGGGAGAAATGTGAATTTTTCCAAGATGAAATAAATTATCTTGGGTTTTTAATTAATAAAGACGGGTTAAAAAAGTGTCCTCAAAAGGTGAAAGCAATAGTAGAAGCACCAACACCAACAAATTTAAGCCAATTGCAATCGTTTTTGGGGTTGGTAAATTATTATAGGAATTTTATACCTGATGCATCTACCATTTTAAGCCCACTATATGAGTTATTAAAAAAGGGGGTTAAATGGAACTGGTCGAGCATTCATAATGTCGCTTTTACGAATATAAAAGGCATATTATCGTCCGACAAAGTACTTGCACATTTTGACCCAAGTGCGAAATTAATTTTGACAGTCGATGCGTCCCCTAGCGGACTGGGGGCCATTTTGTCACAGGTCGATAGCAACGGGTTAGAGAGACCGGTTTCTTACGCTTCGCGTACCTTGAATTCTGCCGAAAGACGTTATTCGCAGATACAAAAGGAGGCAACCGCCATAATATTTGGTGTGCGTAAATATCATCAGTACTTATACGGAAAGTCTGTTCCATTTATACTTCGAACCGATCACAAACCGTTAATTTCCATATTTGGGCCATACCGGGGCATTCCGGAAGTAACGGCAAATCGGCTTCAAAGATATGCAATGTTTTTGAGCGCATACAATTATAACATTGAATACATCCGAAGCGCTGATAACAGTGCCGACTATCTATCTCGGTCTAGCCTGCCGGCGGAGCCGCGCGCGCTCAACGGGGATAATGACTCATTCGATGTAGAATGCGATCGCGCGTCTTACGTTAATTTTGTGTTGGAAGGCAGCCTACCGATAACATTGGAGCAGTTGCGCGACGAAACCGAGAAGGATGCGGTACTGAATAAAGTAAAATACTTTATTTTAAATGGCTGGCCGCCAAAATTGCCTAATGTAATTTTTAAACCGTATTATTTGTGTAAAAATCAGTTATCTTACGAAAACGGGTGTCTGATGAGAGGACATAAAGTCGTGATACCACATTCACTTCGAGATAGAATGATTACAGAGTTACATAATTCACACTTGGGGATAGTCAAAACTAAAGCCGACGCGCGATCACGCTTCTGGTTTCCAAGGATCGATGAAAGTTTGGAAAATATGATTAACTCTTGTGATATTTGTACTAAGCTGCGACCCGCTCCCCCCCGCGCGCCGTATTCACATTGGAAATTTCCCCCGCAACCGTTTCACAGAGTACACTTAGATTTTTTAGGTCCCATATTAGGTCAAACATACCTTGTAGTTGCAGATGCATACACAAAGTGGGTAGAGGTGTATAATATGAATAATTGTAGCACTACAACAGCACTCATAGAAAAAATAATCGATTTCATGTCGAGGTTTGGCACGCCACAGACACTTGTTACTGACAATGGCACGGCATTTACTTCTCAGGAATTTCAAAGCTTTTGCAAATTGAATGGAATACTCCATATGACGTCACCTCCATACCACCCAGCCAGTAACGGCCAGGCGGAGAGCTACGTAAAAATAGTTAAAAAGGGTATAAAATCGAGTATTCAATCAAGTAGTAACGCAAAAACTATGAAAATCAAATTATTAAAATTTTTGTTTGACTATCGAAATTCCGTCCATACAACCACAGGTTTCACGCCCGCCGAGTTAGTGTTTGGTAGGAAATTGAGATCACGTTTGGATTTATTAAAACCAACTAAACCAAAGCCATCGTCGCTCTCATCTACATTGGCTTGTAATGTAAATAATAATCAGTGTTTGCAGAATAAATATGGAGGTAGTAATACACAAACATTCAAGCCTAATGATAATGTCTTATATAAAAAGTTTGTAAATGCTCCTAAGTTTATATGGTGTAAGGGTGTAATTGTTAAACGAATCGGGAAAGTGATGTACTTAGTTAAGGACAGTAACTCTTTGATATGTGTTAGTAAACACAAAAACCAAATTATAGCCTATAAGGGGCATAATACGAAGCTCGCTTCAGAACAACGAGACCTTGGCATAAGTGTACAGGATATTCCATCTCTCGACTCAAATTCAATAGCGGCTGATATCGGCCATGGCAGCTCTGAGCACAGCGGAGGGAGGAATGAAGGTGTTGTCTTGTCTTCACCAACCGATGTAGTAACTGCCAGCTCTCCGGTACCTGAAGGCGATAACCTGTCTACGCCAACTGGGACATCAGTTTTGACAACAGACATGCCTTCGGCGCCAGAAGACGACGATGACTTTGAAGAAGCTCTGTCAGAAGGCGATTTCGGGGCAGGAAATAAAAGCGAGGAAATGCCCCAGTCAACGAACCGCGTTCAGGCAGACACGCCAAAACAGGATAGTTCATCGGCACGCCAAAGGGTTCGTAGATTTCCCCCTGTCAATTATAGGGCATTTTACAAATGAATGTAGTACTTCATTAGGGGTAGGACTGTTATGTATGAACTATAGTTATAATTATGTATGTCACTGCGTCACTACTGTATTACGTTGCACGAATAAAATCAGTGTGTTTCTAATCGTCGGTCTTGTCACTTGCCTCCTTGTCCGCATATATAACAGAATTTTTACGAAGGAAATATTAAATTTGGAACTTTTTAAGAACTTTTTTCAGTTGCTCGAGTATTAGTAAGTAGGCCCCTGTCTATAAAATCGGTTTAAAACTATATTGAAACGCTTTTGTTAAAATTTTGAATGACGTTCAAAGCGCCCTTCCACACCATACATAAATCCTCAGAGATTCACACCCTGCTCTTCATGTGCGTCACGTACTCAGATCATTCCTCCGCGTTAAGTACATACGTAACTTCCGTTAACCTTGGACGTGAAAGGCTTGTGGGATTCCTGTTTATATTTACATACATGGAAGTAAAAAACTAGATTTTTAGTTGAATATTTAAAAAAAACAACAAAGTCATGCATAAAATTGAAGAACTTTCCGGACGACCAATAGAGATTTTTTGGGAAACGTAGTCTCAAAAATTAACAAAATGAAATACCAATTATGGTTCGATTATTAAACGCTTATTAACGCTCCCTAAAGTGTACTGTTCGACCGGGAAATTCCCTGACTGTACACAGACACG
Source organism: Chrysoteuchia culmella (assembly GCA_910589605.1). Taxonomy (NCBI): domain Eukaryota; kingdom Metazoa; phylum Arthropoda; class Insecta; order Lepidoptera; family Crambidae; genus Chrysoteuchia; species Chrysoteuchia culmella. Next base: position 11,299,919 of record OU342650.1, on the reverse strand, counting down.
TACGGTAAATATAATACTATAAACCTAATAAACCGAAAATATTAATCAAAATTGTAGCATATTTAAAAAATAGAAAAACCCCTAATATTTCATAATTTTTGAATTTTTGCACTTTTCAATGCTATTTTTATACTTATGATAAATTTTAAATACAAAAATATTGCAATATTGAAAATTTGCAAGGGTCGTGGGTTCGATTCCCATCAGAGAATTCACTTGTGGCCGAGTTAATTTTTTCCAATATTTTTCAATTTAAAATTTATCATAAACCCTAATATGTTTTATTGGTAATGTATTGTACATTAACCTCGTAGCATTGCGATTGCAATTATTAAAAATAAAGCTTTTTTGACGGTTTCTAATGAAATAATTTTATTGTGAGAACAAAATCAGGTTTCAGTAAAATATTGTACCTATCATATCGTTTTGATATCATATTTTAAAAATGATAACTCTACAAATAGTTTTTAGTTTTTGTAAACACGGACGTAAAGATATTTTGTATTGCGTATCTAATGGCTTGTTAAGGAGCACAATTAAAATCTCCATTAAATGTTCAAGCAATAGACATGCTTGAATAATGTTTATACATTAATGTAAAAAGAAAACTTTCTTCACTTAAATACAGGTGCAAGAATTATCTCACGCCGAAAGACAGAGAGCAGATCAAATTTCACGTCTCATGGCTTCAAAATACTTAGAAAGAATGGCGCACGATAAATACTTTCTAACATCCCTTTGCAAGGACGATAGACTGCCTTCAGCGAACAAGCAGGGGTCGCTTAAATTACAAGAATTGGCAAAGAAGGCGCTCTGTGATGTAGAAAATAGACAGGTAATTTTTAACGCGAGCATGGATGGTGGTTTCTAAGAATTATATTCTCAGGAAAGGCGTTTGGCGGGTTAACTACACTCACGTTAAAGAATAGCTTAAACCAGGTTTTTGGCAGTCAATTGCTTCATCATCAGCAATTTTTTATGAATCTACGGCGGGACGCTGGTCTTCCTTGGATGGATACGGAGATTTGAAATTTATTAAATCAAGATCAATTATTTAAATAAAGTGGTGGCCATTATATCAGCCATTTACTACCTAGTTTCACAAATATCGTCGTATATGTCAGTAGCTTATTCGTCTTGACAAGAACTCTGGTCGAAGATGTCATCCACAGTCCTATGCAGAAGTCAGAAGATGGGAAAGGTTAATTTTTAAACAAATAAATATACTAGAAAAAAGCAACTTGTCTCATGTCGCCCTGACGGGACATTAGACAAGTTGCTTTTTTCTAGTATATTTACTTGTTTAAAAATTATCACATAAAAATAGCATTGTAAAATGTAAAATTAAAGAGTTATAAATGGGAAAGGTTTTTTTTTTCAATATTTTTTTCACGAGTAGTGTATAATTTATTATTTTCATAGGCTGTACTCCGAGAAAGACGTCCATTATACGCCGCTCGTGCAGCCGAAGTCGCAGCTCGCGCGCGCCTCTTCCGAGCAAGAAAAGAACAACTGACGCGTGCGCAGCGCCAACACACCATCGACGCCCGAAGGTTAAAATTAAATATTTTCACAAAACCAGCATTTGTGCTGGTGCGAGACGCCCACCACACCCTGAAAACGGTCGTGCAAATCTGTCTGCTCCGTCAGGCCCGGGTTGGGGAAGAAGTAGACACCTATGAGTGTTAATTGTTCCCTAGAAGACGCCACATAGCCCGGTCACCTCTCTATATACGAGAGGGAAGGGGAGTAGGCGGTACAATAAGGGGGCCTTCGGTGTCTCATTCCCAATTAGGACGTTGGGGGACAAATAGTAAGTCTCTGCGACGACGGCTATGTTTACATCTGACTAAAAACATCTTTATTCAATTAGACTTATTACTTAAGCTCTTTTGAATTGTCAATATTTTCCTACCACCCATTCAAGGTTGATCCGGGCAACGCAAACAGCTTTCGAGGAGCGAGATACGGCGAAATGCTTGGAAAACGCGGAGTTCGCTATGGAGCGGATTGCGAAGAAATCAGCCCGTTTGTTGCCGGCGAAGGAGAAGTATTTGCAACAGCTGTACGATATTGTGGCTAGAGCGTTTCTGGATCAGGTATTTCCAATTGTTCTTAGTCGGGCTCGAACCCGCGTTGGTTGTTCGGGTCTCTTGCTTGTCTTTATGTGCTTTTAACTTTTTCGCTGTCTGATAGCGGTATTTTTAAATGTGAGGAATACATAATAATTTCGTACAAACACCAATTATCTAGCCCACGTTAAGTTTCATGAAGAACACAAGTTCTTCATCTATGGATACTAGATAACGGATAAACATACTTATATACTTTTTTGTAAATACATACATAAATTACATGTATGTTAGCTTTTTACAAATCATTTTCAATTAGCTGATTCGAAGAAAATTATCCTTAGTTGTTACGTTGTTTTTAGAAAATTTCTTAAAATTAATACTTGATTTTCGTACCTATTCATTAAAATAAATATTTTTCGTGTATACCAAGCCTAATTTATTGAAAGCTCAAGAATCTACGAATTCTCGGAGAATGATTAATTTATCCGTAATATTGTACCCAGAAATGCGTGAAGGAAACGATGAGCGAGTCTGACCGTGAGAAGAGGGCATTTATATTACTTGGAATGTACGTCTCCCGAGAACCGAGTAGGGACTCGGTACTGAGAGCTCGACCACTAGCGCCTCCTAGAGATGCCAAGTAAAGTAGTAGTACTAAAGCGCCCCCTAGGCGCTCAGTTAATACTGTGATCCATCATTATGATAAATACTGATAAATTTCATTTCATTATCGGAGTGAACAAGAAAGCCTACACATTCAGTATTTATCATGTCAGTATTGTAATGTTTTTCATACAGCTCACACGCGTGAAATGATTTAGGAACCTTAGCTAGTGAGGCTATTGGTTGCCCTTTAACCTTTAAGTACCGACATGCCATTTTAGTTACATAAGGAAAACTTTTATATTACTAAATATGATTATTTTTAAAATGTGTCTATGTATTAATAATATATTTAGTTAATGTATAAATAAAACAAAATAAAAAAGTTTTCAAATTTATTACTAATTATAAACGTTTACACTGTACCCTCAAATTCCTTAAGAGAAAAAAACTACTTTTATCTTAATATTTAATTATCAAATATATTTTTTTTCTTGGCAATTTTTTTTCTTAAAAATTTAGACTACGTAAACAAAAAAAAATAAAAATACAAATAATCAACCGTATCTTAGAAAAACATAACGCACCAAGTTGTAGGAAACATCAAAGTTTACAAAGACTTATTGCTTGAAGGCTTGCTGCATTGTAGGCACACACTTTTCATACAAGAGTAACAAAATTCGGGTCAATGTCGTCAGATTCGGATGCTGAGCTCCCATTTAGCCATGCCACTAAAATCATAATAATAATCTTCATAGTATTTACTTTGACGCCTTGTTTGATTATTTTTTTTACTGACAGGAACACTCATATTTGCATTTGTGGCTGCCCGTTTCATGCCCGAAGTGGCTGGCTTATCCATTTTCATAACTGACTGAAAGAAAACGAAAGTATCAACATAATCTGAAAAGTCGTATCCAAAAAAAGTCACATAAGTACAGACAAGTGGTCTGACAGACCACTCGAGATCTTATATAAATCAAAACTCACCGGAATCGCACGTTCCGATACCGCCACTCTCCCTTGATGCTGCTGGGCGGCTACACAAAAGCGCGAGAGGCTACTTCTTCGCTAACACATCTAACTACAGAATCCGAACCCTCAAAGTGTCTGACAGACCACACGTCGGTACTTAAAGGTTAATACGCCTAACATCATTGTCATAATATGAATTGTATAACAGATTTGGCATAACTAACTGTGCATAACATTGAACATTAGAATAAAAAACATATCGCTTATTGCGCATAATAATGAATTCGCATAATGAAAAAATGCATAACATTAATAACTATAACTTTAATTGTCATAATATGAAAGAAGCGAAGCTCCTACCTTAGCCATCGTGTTTGGTATTTTTTTGGTCCAACCCGATAATAGATAATTCTCATCCTAATTAACTTCTCACTAAAATTAAACGCCTAGTTTGTCTTATTTCTGTAGGTCACATGATAGGTAAAAAATTTAAGTGTTACTCATTTATGGAGACAACTGTACTTGTTATTTATTTGCCTTATATGTTTATAACATTTAATATTTGTGCAAAGATCCTTATAACATTTATCCCAAGTCGCCATTATGACAATTTACGTTATGCGCATTAAAATTTAGCGTATTCAGTTATGCAGAATTATGTTATGCGATTTCAAAATGAGGCGTAATATCATTTTTTCAAAATGAATAAGGATTATTCTTTTATGCGAATTAATATAGACCCGTCAGTATTTAACACAATCTGCCAATACGGAATTAGGGAATCTAGAAATCTACAATAAATACTGACAGTTGTCAATAGACTAGTCTACACGATCAGTATATATCACAAAATAAAATAAATAAAGATGACACAGTAATTACTGAGCGTCTCGGGGGTATCTAACGTTTCGGATAAAATTATTTCAGGTTCAGGCCGTCTGATTATTGTCACTTTTTAATTATATAACTTTTTCGGTGACGATTCGGACACCATTAAGCAGTAAGCAATAAAGCAGTTTTGTAGTCAGGCAATATCACAAAGTACAAAAGTTCAAAACATCTAAATAAATCCAGCCAGCATGCGATCATGTTTTTATGATTACCACGCTTAATGTGAGCGGGATGGGAGTAGTTATACACATTATATACCGTGTTTTTTCTTTGTGCCCAAAGTTAAGGTGGAGGTAGTGTTACGTGTTTAGAACAAAATTATGAAAAAAAAATTCTTTCATATTCTTTTTTATTTTATTTTATCAAGTGTTAGCGTCGTTTATTTGGATATTAAACATACCTAAGCAATGAAAACAAACTTAAAATAATATCAATAATAGTAAAAATAACTATTGAGCGTGCACCAAGCTCAGCTCAGGGCTATCAGTTTATCGCAGCGCTACGATGACAAAAAACTATTTGAGCAAAAAAAATATTATTTTTTCGCTTCATTTTGTTCTAAACATATAACACAATCTCCCCCTTAAGTTTGGGCACATATAGAATAAAAACATCCTGTATAATACTATACGAGTATCGATACAAGCCGTTCATGTTTGGGCTTCAGGCCCCGTATTCACTATGACCACTTACCGATTCCTTGCTCAAACCACGCCAATGTCGTATTTTGTTTCGATATTTTCAGAATTCATTTTCTCTACGACATTTCAAATTATAAAATTATTTTACTTGTTTAATAACTATACAATTTGTGACTGTCATGTACTTATACAATAACTCTATAATTTGTGAGTATCACGGAGAAAACGAATTTTGAAAACGTGAAAACCAAATAAGACATTAGTGTGGTTTGAGCAAGGAATCGCTAAGTGGTCATAGTGAATAAAGGCCCTGGGCCCCTAGCCAAAGTAACAATTCAAAAACGATAACGAAGTTCGAAAAGAATTAAACGTATGGGATTGGCGCAACTTGCGGAAAGACCACGTGATTTAGCGCAGCTTATGCCAATCCGCCAATCCCATACATTTAATTCTTTACGAACTTCGTTTATCGTTTTTGGATTGTTACTTTGGCTAGGGGACCTGATTGGTTATGCTAGCCTGGTACTTTCAATTTACTGTACGGCCTTAACATTAATCGTCCATAATTTTAAACGGATAAAAAAAAAGTGTAAATTGGAATAAAGTGTCCGATCTTATTTTGTCCGAAACGTCAGGAACCCGGTAAAATTTATTTCATTAGACTTTCACTAAAAGCCTTAGAGATTTCTGTTCACACTCCAGTCCCTTATAATAAGACGTAAGCCAGTTTTGTAAAATAACCTTGCGAAACTTTTGAATAAAGTGAAAATATATCATTGGGAGTTTTAGCCGGATTATATAACAGTAGACCCGAGAAAGTCCCAAAAGACTAAAGGGTAGCTTTTGGAAATTCAATCTGTTACGAATAAAATTGTAGCGGGAACTAATTAAGAATTCATACAAATTACAATACAACCATCATGGGATTAGATCGAGAAAGTTATGAAGAATAGGCATTCAAAATTGCGGTTTGAAAATAAAATCTTTGTCTGTCACAATTTTCTGATGTACAGTAAGCAGCAAGTAAGGCCTTTTCTTTCTCTTATCGTGTGAGAGTTAGAGACCATCTCTGCCTTGCCTGTTAAGTACATTTGCAAAATTTCTTTCGAGTTCACACTAGAAATGTCAGTTTCGTCATAAAAAAAAATAATTGAAAGCAAAATTGAAATTGCTTTGCAAAAGTACTAATCAGTATAGCACGGCTGGTGTCAGAGTTTATCAAGCTGCTTAAAAAGCTTCTGACTTGGATTAAGGCCGGGACCGGATTTACGTTTAGCGTGCCCTCCGAAGTATAGAAGCGCTCAGTTGCAATGCCATTTTACGGTCACACATCCGACACCTGGCCGGACCGAGAGTTGCTGAACAAACATGATCGAATACGATCAGTCTGCCAGGTGCGCTGCCACGAGCGCTTCAGGTTGATCTTGCTAGATCCCCTTCTAGGTATGTTGGAGCCCAACTTGTAGGGGTGCAAATAAAAAACCCGTAGTTACATATTGAATCAATTGCATGTAATTAGATGATTAAGTTGGTCACTTTAGTTAATCATGATTGTCAGACAACGCATGCGCACTATGGAGCGGGCATTGGCTATGAGCACGAAGCCTCTGGAACGCTGCTATCTACTCCATGAACTGGCTAGGCTCCACGCGGACACGAAGCAAGCACAAAGAGCTCGGTTCTTCGCTTTGAAATGCCAGACAGGTAGGTACCTAATAAATAGTAAATAATATAGATTAATACATACAGATCGCGCCTAATTTCATAGAAGGGGTATAGGTACTATGAACCGCCACTTTGCTCTATTCACACACTAGCTCATATCCTTACATCGACAATTTTCTTAACTCATCTTATTTTAATCTTGTCTCTTGGGATCCACTTTTTCAGAACATTACTGATTTGATCAGGAATGTTCTTCTAGGACTTCCGTTAAAAAGGCCCAACCATTCATTTTCGCACTTTGGATAAATAAATATCATTCAACAACATCCCAATTCATCTCGACACAATCATTTGATTCCGAAATAAGTAACTTAAGTACTCGTGTAATTGATATCAAAAGCAACTGAGGTATTAGAAAAATATACAATCGATGTGTAAAAACTCCCAGGGACACTACAAATACGAGAGTTCATCACATAAATATTTATCACGGGTGGGAATCGAACCAACCACAGAACATTAATTTCCTTGTTCTGTGGAACTAACGACGAAGTGCTAATACTAGTAGTAGTATAATAAACTTTGCAGTAGGCAATGGGTAAAGCGATGCGTCCTCTGCTCTGGTTCGGCATCGTAAGCTTGGCTAAGCTCGTGTGTCAATTATATCACTTGAATTAGACCCTAGGGACTTCTAAAGTAACAAGATCTACGCGTGTCTCGCAGCATTGGTTGTGATACTAAAACGAAACGCTATGTAATTTTGTTGTTGCCTTGCGAGTCTCGTCTTTGCAGTAGCTGAAGGAAGGGTGTGAGGGCTGAGAAAAACAAAAAACTGCTGTTCAAAATGTGTTCAATTTTTTTTGTAAAATTTTTGGTCTAATATTTTGGAGTAATTTTAGTGCTATGTTACCTGATCTTTTAAGGCTTTTCAGTTTTTTTGTTAGATACTATTGTTACGTTGATTTGCCCAAGAAGTTGTAATTTTGATACATTTTTATGCGAAAAGAAGCTAAACTACTTAAATATTTATTTTTAAAGAAATTTTTGAGACTTTGTTATTTCAATGATAATTACGCTTTTTCTACTTAATTAAGGTTTTTTATTTACTGATCCTGTTGAATGGACACTATTGTATTAATATATCTCAAGTATAAATGCGAATTACACATTCATAGTAAAAAATAATTAAGCTTGAAGTTTCAGGTATCTCCTACCCACCTCATAGCTAGTGTAACAATTTCTCACCTCATTCATGCCGGGTTAAGGTGGTACGACTTCCATACAAACAAACATTGCACATTAATTGGTTCATCATACATTAATAATTCATAAATACATGTGCAACTAACTCGTTTCAGTTATTTGTTTGCGCGAAATTATTAAAAAAATGTACTTTCATACATGAGCTATATAAATGCGATGGGTCACACACACATACGTAGAATTAGTGAAATTTTAAGATATTAGTATATTCGTGTTTTATGTATGAAGGTACAGTTTTTTAATTATTTTGCGCAAACAAATAACTGAAACGAGTTAGTTGCGCATGTATTTATGTATTATTAAGGTATGATGAACCAATAATTGTGTAATATTTGTTTGTATAGAAGTCGTACCACCTTAATCATCTCCTATTACAGTGGCAAGGGCATCAGACCAGCGCATCTGGCTGCTTAACGCGTCGTTTCTGGTGGCGCGCTGTCATCTACAACAGAACAACCGCCCCGAAGCGCGCGCAGCGTTAATTGAAGCTGAATCGCTTGCTAAATTATATGGGCACACGGAAGTGGCCGAGTTCCTTGAGACGGTAAGGATATTGCCTTCTAATGATTAAACGGAGGAAAAGCTTCACTTAGTGCCTATTTTACAGTCTTGGTTAGATATAAAGATTGGTAGGCAGGAAATCGCTCACTGAAGCTGGAGGTGTGAGACAAAAGTAAGTAATAGCAGGGGTTAAGTAATTTTATCGGGTAGACAATAGTTTTTTTTAAAACATGCTTGGCAATTTGAGCATTATTTTAAAAACCTTCTTCGAGATAAATCGAAATTGCTGTACTGGGCAAATACATGCGAGGAGCGACCGACAAAGGTTGTATGAAAATTCATATCTGTCGTGGTTTAGCGGCCAAATAAATTACATAGTAAACTCATATCTGTCGTGTAATTTCAAAAAGGGAACGATCTTTTACTCTGTAACATGGCAACCAATGAGGTACCTTTATCAAAGGTTTTATTAAAAATTCGAACTGGCTTGCAAATAGAAAACTGTTTATTGCAAAATCAAACAAATGAACACTTTAACGCGGAAAAAATATTGTTGTTCGTTGTTCGTCATTGATTTTGAAAAGTAATTAATTAAATGCAAAATTACTACTAAGTTTTATTTTCCACGCAATTTTTCAGAAAAGTACTTTTCTCAAACATGCTTGGAAATATGAGAATTATTTTGACCACCTTCTTCGAGATAAATCGATATTGCTGTACTGGCCACATAGATGCGAGCAGCGGCTGGCAAAAGTTGTATGAAAATTCATATCTGTCGTGTTTAACGGCCAAATATATTACATAGTAAACTCATATTTGTCGTGTAATTTAAAAATGGAACGATCTTTTACTCCGAAATATGACATCCAAGGAGGTAACTCAAAGGTTTTATTAAAATTTCGAACTAGCTTGCAAATAGTAAGCTGTTCTAGAAAAAAAAACAACAATTGAACACTTTAACGAGGGAAAAAATATTGTTACTCGTTTGTTGTCTGATTTCGAAAAGTAGTTTTTATTTATCTCATTATTTGAGAAAAGTACTACTAAATACAAGCCTTGGTCACAACTAAGCATTGGTGGACTTACGTATGTGTGCCTCGGCTTCGCCTCTGCAGTAATGTACTATATCTTACGCTATCTCCTAAGCGAGTCACACACTACGCAGATACGATAAGATATCTGTATCTGAGCGCATATCTGTCAATATCGCTCTCTATACATTTCATATGAACTACCACACACAGCGCAGATAATTTATATTTTATCGTACATTATCTGTCGGCACCGACATATATCAACAGATGGTCAGATAATTATCTGCGTATACAAATATACCGGCAGATAACAACAGATTTTATCTGCATGTAAATACAGGGTGATACGCAGGGGTAGGGACTGTTTGCGGTGAGACAGAGGCCAGAGGGGAGGGAACCACCCGGTCAAGCTCACAGTGGGTCTAAAGTGCTAATTGAGGGTCTGGGACTTTTTCTTCAATTCGTACATCTTTTATATATTTATCGATAGATCACTTGATCCTAGTGACCAATCATCTCAAGGTATTTCTTTAAAATCAATATTTAGGTTAGATTTTTTTTTGTTTTTTCTTTTGTACGGAACGATACCTTTCATGAGCTCTTGTAGCCAAGTCTCAACTTTTGAGCATCAATATTTGCTATACTACAATACTAGACTATAAGCACGTGTCCAAACTTGCACATTCAACTTATATTTTCAAAGGAAACAAAATTGAATTCACAACAAAGATCTTCTCATGATGATGAACTGGTGATAAAAGGTACAACTGGTCAACGGTTAGAATTAAGACTATTTTTTTTATTAATTTTGTTACGTAAAGATTTATAATTGTATTCTTTACGGTTATTTTAGTAAGTAGGCTGATGGTGGAAGGTTAAACTGTATAAAAGTTAAGAGTTGGTGGGTGGAGCTTGTCTGAGTGTTCTCATTTAATTAAGGCAACAGTTTGAGTTGTTGTACCTTTGGTTTAGATTAAGTTCTTGTACGGATAGTTTTATTTTACCTTAAATAATTTTATTATATTTAAAGCGTATATTTTTTTGTATTATGAAGTTTTAATAGCGATAGAGGTCGGCTTGAATCTCCTAGAAACAGGGGTAAGTGAATAAGTATTTGAATTTTAATCATTCTATTTATGTTGTTGTTATGGTAAAGTAATTGTATATATTAATAACAATAGAGTTTTAGAGCGTCAATTAACGTTTTGTTGAATTACTTATTTGACTTTTTGAATGTAGAGAAATAATGTCCTTTGCCTTTGAATACTTTGTTTTATAACCTGTGTAATTCTATAATACTACCATATATGTGTAAATTTTGATTGTATTGAATGCCGATACAGATATTGTAATAATCGTAATTTTCCAGTGATAAAGCTGATGAGTTTCTTGCGCCCGTTGTTCTTGATGGTTAAAAGAGTCTTGAATGGGTGGTAGGGCAAAACTGACGGCACTTTTTTAAAGTTTATTTTAATAAATATTATTTCATTACATTAATTTTCGTTTCATTTAACAATATAAAAAGCTGAGAAATTGTGATAAAACTGTCATTTTTATTTTGTCTTAAAACATTGTTTCACTAAAATGTTAATTTCAAAATATGATGAATGGGCAAGTTTGGGCTGTCTGTCTAATAAATCGAGAAGCAATAAACGCGTTTTTTTGTAAAACGCGAACTCATTTTTAAACACGCTGTATAAACAATCCTTACCAAAAAAACAAGTCTACTCAGTCTGAAGGATTCCGAGTGAATGTATCAACTCGTATATTATCGTATCTGTCTAGTGTGTGATGCCTTCAGATAAATAAGTTTTTATACGCAGATAAAATATTATCGTATCTGCGTAATGTGTGACTCGCTTGTTTATCCACACCGCAGTTACTTATTGTTGCTCAACGTCTCCAAAAGTTGCTGAGCAACATCCGTCAACAAAAAGTAGTATGTGTTGTTGCTGATTTTTATCGAATGTTAACGTGTTGTACCATGTTGCTTCACAAAAAGTAACTGCGGTGTGGATGTACCATTAGTGTACCTACATATAACTTTGCAACGGTTTTTAACCAGCGCTTAAATTAACATCTATAACACCTTTTACATATTTTACATGCATTCGGCTACGTTAACAATCATATTTTTCGAAATGTGCAATCAGATTACTCATCGAGTTTCTAAATAATTGGGCGTACTATTTTAAGATTTATCAGCAGTGTGTTTTATTGACGGGCATGACCTATATAAGTTAAGTCATCTACAAGGCATAATAGAGCCGAGGTCGGGTACAAGAGGTCAGATTTACGAGTGCACTCGAGCGAATCTCGAGTACGCACGGGTCGAGGAAGAGGACACTGCTATTTATGACCTACTCCTCCAAATGTAATTCTCATAATCCCAATTAAGCCACGTTTTCACGGACAACCCATAGAGAAAAGACTGGTTGGAAAAGGTATCATCTCGAAAGGTTGCGGGCACATTTTCTCGCCGATTAATCTTTTCATCCACATTATTAGTACGTACCTAAACGAGGAAATTTTTTTTGTGGTTTAAGGAATACATAACATATTTCGAAAGATATTTTGACTTGCTAAATTACGTGAAACAGAAATAAAAATCATAGATTTATCAAATATAAATTTTTTGTAGACAATCAGTAACAAATAACAAATGATTTAACTAAGGTACGTACACACGGGTCGAGGAAGAGGACACTGCTATTTATGACCTACTCCTCCAAATGTCATTCTCATAATCCCAATTAAGCCACGTTTTCACGGACGACCAATAGAGAAAAGACTGCTTGGAAAAGGTGAAAATGTTGTGCCAACATTTTCTCGTCCATTAATCTTTCATTCACATTATTAGTACGTACCTAAACGAGGATTTTTTTTTTGTGGTTTAAGGAATACATAAAATATTTCGAAAGATATTCTAACTTGCCTAATTACGTCAAACAGAAATAAACGTCATAGAATTCTCAAATATACAATTTTTGTAGACAATCAGTAACAAATAACAAATGATTTAACAAAGATACGTACACACGGGTCGAGGAAAAAGACACTGCTATTTATGATCTACTCCTCCGAATGTAATTCTAATCATTCCAATTAAGCCACGTTTTCACGGACCATTAATAGAGGAAAGACTGGTTAGAAAATGTATTATCTCGAAAGTTTGCGGGCACAACATTTTCTCGACCATTAATCATTTCATTCACATTATTACTACGTAAACTGCCTCTGTGGTCTAGTGGTACAACCACCGGTATCAGACCCAGGGGTCCCGGGTTCGATTCCCAGCGGGGATACATATTGTATTGGGTTTGGTTGGTGGTAGGACTTGTAGTAAGTCAGCCTGGCTATCTACCACCATCTTATCTAAGTCTGCCGCCATAACAACAATGTTTTCAGCATTGTTGTGTTCCGGCAGTTAGAGATACGATAGCCAGTTCCTCAGTGATTGAGGATTCCGGGAGAGGCTCGCTTCCATCTTTAGCCTTATCAATACTTAACATCAGGTATGATGAAGGCTAAGAGTCTCTCTGTCGTTCATAAAAAAAAAACGAGAAAGATTGTTTAAGGTATATTAAGTAGGTGCAAATCTTTCTAAAGTTATTTTAACTTGCTTACGGATTTACAACATTATTGTTTGAGGCTTATTTTTATCACTATAAAGTCATCTCATCATTATTGAAATTTCCAATTGGATTGTGAGTGAAAGAAAATATGGAATGCCAGCTGCTGGCTTTCCAGTGAAGCCCCCCCAGCACGAACACGGCTATATCACACGATATGACTTAGAGCATCATGCTGTCTAGCTTGCTCCGCTACGATTTGAGCGGGACAGTGACACGACAAGCCGCTCACGCAGACAGATAGTAAAAACCTGTCAGTGTATACTACCGGTTGACAAGGCCCACAGTTTTCCAAGGCCCGAGCGCAGAAAACTATGTTTATTACATTTGATCCGTGGCAACTTCGTAGCATGCATGAAACACATCAATATGAACGCCGAAACGCAGCAGCGGATAGCGAGCGGCCACCATCTTGTCACTGACACCCGGTAGTTCGCCGACATCGGTCGCGGCCGCTCATATTACTAATTTTGGCTCCTAAAAAACGTCAGTTTTAACTTGTTTATACTATGATCTGTTAGTAGATTTTTATTTATTGTGTTTATTTGATATTTACATAAACATGTGCGATTTTATAGCTATTTATTTTGTAAAAGCCCACAACGGTTAGGAAGGCCCAACGAACTAGTTGCTTGGGTCTTAATAGGAATATAAACAACAATTACTTAATTTTAGCATATAACAATAATTTATAAGTAAAATCTAATATTAATACAATAAATACTTAAAAATTCGATACCTCGGCTATATTTATTACACAGTGGAAAAGTATTGTTTTTTAACAAAATATTGATCATTTTAGTATCCGATTGCTTTTATCGAAGTTTATGAATGTTACAATTTTGATGTGTATTTAACCATAGGGTCTTTAATGCTTACTTTTGCTCCAAAAGACTTAAAAACGGCACGGGCCTTATTGGACATACCATGTTTAGTAAAGCCCAAAATAAGGTTTTAAAACCTAACTAATTATCGTTGTAGCTTCAATAACTACTTTTATTTGGATTTTGAAATAATCATAGCTTTCATTGTAAACACTCTTTTTCTTCTAAATGACACAATATAGGTTTTATTTCAATTTGTAAAAAAGTGGGCCTTGTTACCCGGTAGTACCTTACCTAAGGCGAGGGGATGGCAGCCTGTCCCTATTGTTTCAGGACAACATCTTAGACCCAAAAAAGTGACTGTGACATACATCGGACAGACAGACATGACGAAACTATAAAGATTCCGTTTTTTACCATTAGGCTACGGAACCCTAAAAAAAAACCGGCCAAGTGCTAGTCGGACTCGCGCACCGAGGGTTCCGTACAAACCAGTAGGTATATAAGTAAAATTTTCTAAAATAGTTTTTATTATATGTTGTAACTAAAAATTTACGGTTTTCGCAATTTTTCCTTTATCTGTACTATAGAGGTTACTTCGTACCAAATTTCAAAATCCTAAAATCACGGGAAGTACCCTGCAGGTTTTGATTCCCGTGCGAGTTTCGAAAATTTGCGGAAATTTGCGGCATAAACTTCTGCATCTTTTGATTGCTTTGGCTTAGAAGTTTGATTTTTTTACAGCTCCAAGGGACAGTAGACCTGAGTATTAGATATAAATTTCAGTTTGATACCTCCACGCGTTCCTGAGAAAAACGGTCTTGACAGACGGACGGACAGACGGACAACGAAGTGATCCTATAAGGGTTCCGTTTTTTCCTTTTGAAGAACAGAACCCTAAAAATGACGGATGTGGCGTAGTTGAGCTATGGTTATGAGAAGCTGCACCTTTGGTGCTTTACCAACACCGCAAGAGATTTATGTCGTCAATACTAATAATATACAGAGGAAAGATTTGATTGCTTGTTTGTTTGTTAGTTTCTTTGTAACGAATGAACTCAAAAACTACTGAACGGATTTAGATAAAATTTTATACACAGATAGTAGATAGCCTGGTTATGAACATAAGATACTTTTTATCCCGATATTCCTACGGAACGGGAGCCACGCAGGTATAGTCGCGAGCGGTCGCTTGTCGAGAATATGTATGTTCTATGTTGCCTTCACAGTGTGTCGATATATGCCTGGAGGGGGATGTGGCAGATACAGAAGCCACCTTAGCCAAGAGGGAGCAGGCGATGCTCAGTCTGATGCAAGATGCGGACCTGCGTAGTGCTGCTGAGCACCTCTTCAGAAGAATGTCTGTTATACCGGCATCGAGGTGACCTATCATACTTATGATTTGTATATCAAGTCATGTATTCGTAGCTTGATTTGAATCAAAACAATTTAAGTTTAACCTCTAAGCCCTCGGGTTATGAGACACAAATTGATATTCCATTGTTCTCTGGACAGCGATGTCCTGCACACATAATATACAGTAATGCTAGCAAATGACTAATTAACAAGCAGCTAAGAGCCTTTCCAATAAATTTAAATCAATAATGACCACAGGTGTCTTCTAATAAAAAAATGTAATTTACTTAAATATTTGTAGCAACATTAAACAATACGCCCCAGTCCAATAATCTAATAATGATTACAAACAGATTATTTTACTTTAATATAACCTTGACCTTTGTCTTGTAAGAAGTAAATGATGTCTTACTTTACAATCCAAGTGACTTTTTGCTGTATTATGTGTGTTTCTCCAATCG
Source organism: Chrysoteuchia culmella (assembly GCA_910589605.1). Lineage (NCBI taxonomy): Eukaryota > Metazoa > Arthropoda > Insecta > Lepidoptera > Crambidae > Chrysoteuchia > Chrysoteuchia culmella. Next base: position 11,283,998 of record OU342650.1, on the reverse strand, counting down.
AAAGGCTAAGGTTTCTCCAGAACCAGCAGCACAAAGGCCTTTTTTCAATAGTAAAATCCTAAACACCCATACACTTACAAAAGGACTTCTGTTAATATAACGAGTTGGTACCTATCACCTATATTATAGACATAGTTATATCTCTCGGATAGTCTTCTAATTTTGTTTTAATTTATGATTCTATCTCAGAAAGATGGAGCGTCTGCAGAATGTTGCTATTAGATTCATCTTTAACCTTCGTCAATATGACCATGTGTCACACTTCCGTACCAAACTCAACTGGCTACCTATTGGCCGGCGCAGGGACTTACAGACCCTCAAACGTCTCTACTCCATTCTTTTCATACCGACTTCACCTCCGTATCTTAAAAACTGCTTCCCCTTTCGTTCTTCATCTACACACTGTACCTTGCGTTCTTCCTACAACCTTGCCCTTGATATCCCGCGCCATTCCTTGGATTACTCTTCCTACTCCTTCACTGGACATGCTGTTCGCTTGTGGAATGCCCTGCCAGAAGGTATCAGAAAGGCTCAGACTCTAAAATCCTTTGGCGATCATGTTAGAAGTCACTTCCTTTCCCTTTCTCCTTAATTTATAAATATTATCTTTTATTTCTCTTTCGATATTTATCTGTTAATATTATACTTGTTATTTCCTTTTTCTGCACTCATTCCCCTATTGTTCTTCTTATTTTTTTTTCACCCAAAGTTGCCTGGAAGAGATCGCTATGTAGATAAGGCCGCCTGTTGTTTGTTCTCTATTTGTAAATTGACCTGTGTTACTTGTTCTTTAAGTGTGCAATAAAGTATTAATTATTTATTGCACACTTAAGAAAAAAATGTTTGTCGCACAACTCGACATTGTAATTCATAAAAGACATTACGTACCTAAATGGGAACGTCACTGTTCCTTAAATATACCATGTAGATGACGTAGTCAGGGTAACTAATGCGTTAGTAATTAATTTCTCTAATTTTACGCCCGTCTTACCAGACATTTCTGTCCCAATTGGCCCGGAACGTATCCCGGCAACCCGTTATTATTCCCGCAAATTGATGTTGCGACGAATTGAATCGCATGGGACATGCAGACCCGTTGTGGTGAACCATGACCTTGTTATGTGACTTTGACGTTTATTATATTTGACAATCATTTGATATAGTAATAAATTATTATCACTTTGCGTTCTTCCTCTAATGTTTCTCTCGCTACTCCCCGTCACTCAACAGATTTCTTCTTCTGCTCCTTCTTTGTGCACGCTGTTCGTTTATGGAATTCTCTCCCAGAAGGTATTAGGAAAGCTCGTACTTTGGCATCTTTTCGCGATCAAGTTAAAAGGCATTTCCTTTCTTTTTCCTTAAGTATATTTACTTAATATGTATCTGTATATTTTCCTTTTCAATTCCATTATATTATACTTTATTTCTTTTATTTATATTATGTACATCTATATCAACTATCCTTCCCATAATTGCACCCACTCCCCTTTGGCTTCTTCGTTATTATTTTTCTAACCAAGGTTGCCTGGAAGAGATTGCTATTTAGCAATAAGGCCGCCTTTTGTAGACTTTCTTCTGTTTTTGTTATTTCTTTATTGTTTGTCTTTGTGTGCAATAAAGTGTTTTTTATTTATTTATTTATTATTATTATTAATAAAAACATTTTATAAAAAAATATCAACCCGACTTCAAAAAGTAAAAAATAAAACTTTTGGAGTCGGTGCCAGCCAGGTCATTCTACATTGCACTTCTATTAACTATATATATTTTTGGCCTTAGCTAGCTAGCACCGACTCCAAAAGTTTTATTTTTTACTTTTTGAAGTCGGTTTGTTTTTTTTTTATAAAATGTTTTTATTTCAGATTTTTTAGTTACATCATGTGCCGTTACTTACACTAAAAATCAGCCCATACACAACAATGTCATCTAGGTAAACGACTACTTGCCAAAAGGTGATTGATATTTTTCAAGATTATGAAAAAACTACTAGCCAGATCTTCGTAAAAATTATATGGGACCACACATAAACCATTTTCTTTCAGATAAAAAAGAATTATAATTATTGCGTGAAACTTCAGCTCGAACAAGAATCCAACAATTACCTGGATGATATAATTGTTTCATGACTTCCATGACATTAGGCCCCATATCTCCGAAGATTATCATCGGATCTCAATGAGACTTATATGGGACTAAATTGACAGTGTACCCGATCGAACAAAAAAACAATTATTAAAATCGGATCACCAACACCCGAGTAATCGGTATACATACATCAGACAAAAAAAAAAAAAAATACGTGTTGAATTGAGTACCCCCCTCCTTTTTGTTGAAGTCGGTAAAAAGATCTATGATTAGGCACTAACGTGTAAACTTAAATAAATCAAACTCGGAACGGAATCGGATTTGATGCAACAAGCCCTTATATGGTAAAGCCTTGGACACGGTTGAGTACGTGGCATTTTATCTACTTATGCATTTTGTGTTTTAAATTATTAAAAACAAGGGAACAAGCATTTGCTCTCAACATTACTCTTTAAAAATGTTTTTCTAATCGTCTTTAAAAATCTTAAAAAATTCGAGACTGGACGCAATTTTCTCACTTGAAATAGTAATCTCAACACCTTTAAAAAGTCGAATCAGCCCCCTGATTATGTATCTTGTTTCCATTAACGTTTGATTGAAAGTGCAGTCACATTGCTGCTGTAATAAAAATCAATGTGAAATTACTATCTTACTAAAACAGCAATGTAACTGCACTTTCAATCAATTTCAATCAAAATCTGTTAGCACTAGAGTTAGATAATCAACTAGCAGGTATTATTCTTCTTTGAAATAAAACTGTTAATTATATTATTTAATGTTACTTGTTTGCACCTAGATTTATTATCGATGAAATGTCTTACCTCAAAAGAAGATAAGTCCACCCTCAGAATCACCCGCCACCCATTAACATTAAATAAACCAATTAATATACAAAACGAAAATCTCGTTTAGTCACTTAAACTAAATAAATTGGACTTCGCCTTGGAGTCTCTTGAGCCTATGATTTTAATTACCAGTCCTCTCATTGAGCTTCCAATGTAATTAGTACAATGACGAGGCTTTTCTGCAGACGAAGTTCGCTTACGAAACATCTAACTAAACATTCCATACAATGCCGCTTATGTTCAATAATAACATGAAAAAATTACTAAACCAACCAACCAAGCCAAAAGTCTTTGGCATTGGATATATAGGATGGATGGTATAGGTACCTAACACTCGTGATATTAACCTATGTTATTCTGCGTTGAAATATGTGACGCAGACTGCACACATTCAATTGACAAGTAGGGCAAAAGACACGAAAGAGCACGGAAGTTAAAGAGATAGCAAATTGAATCGGATCCTATATAGGGTCTTCTCAATGTTTCACAATGCAAGTTGGATGACTTATTTGCTCCAAGTATATAAACCTTTATAATATCATTGTTTAATAAGTACTATATTTTCCCTTGAGATATTGGCATTTTTATTCTTATGTCATAACAGGATTTAAGAATAATGTCATTTATTTGTTTCGGAGAACAGTTTAAACAATCATAACTGTGTTTCTATGTGTATTCGATCAACAGATTTTATTTTCCTAAGAAAGCATCAAGAATATCATTTCTGAGAAGGAAAGCGATCTAAAAAGAAACAACATTTAATTATTTAATGTTTTTATTAATCTGAAATACTCATAATATATCTTTTCCTAGAATTTCTAGAACAGCTCTCCCAAACAGATCTATAGACGTTGTCATTCAATTTCAATACCCTCAGTTCGAGGGATATAATAAAATGTTCATGTGAAATCGCTTGTGACACAACCGGGAATATAAATCGCATAAAAAGAAATAAAAGATTTTGCTTGGAAAAATTGTCCAGCTATTTTTATTGTTCGTTGGTCGCAATGCTTTAGGAATTCTCTTTGATAATAATTTTAGTGGATAAAACTTTGATTTGATATAACACCAGCATACATCAAGTTATTTTTTTTTTAAATTTTTTTAATTCTTATTTTCTGATCTCTGAAATAGATACAGTTGCGAGATTTAACAAGTATCAAACGAATCCGTTGCTATGTCAATTTACCTCACTAAAAGGTAGGTACAGACTGTTATATATTTTTTTATTATTTTATACAAAGGTATATGTGCATATACTAGTGGCCGCTCGCGGTTTCACACACGCTGAGTTTGTTCTTGTGGGAATATTCTCTCGAATGTGTAATTATAAAAAACATTTTATAAAAAAAAATCAAACCGACTTCAAAAAGTAAAAAATAAAACTTTTGGAGTCGGTGCCAGCCAGGGCATTCTACATTGCACTTCTATTAACTATATATTTTTTTGGCCTTAGCTAGCTAGCACCGACTCCAAAAGTTTTATTTTTTACTTTTTGAAGTCGGTTTGATTTTTTTTATAAAATGTTTTTATTTCAGATTTTTTAGTTACATCATGTGCCGTTACTTACACTAAAAATCAGCCCATACACAACAATGTCATCTAGGTAAACGACTACTTGCCAAAAGGTGATTGATATTTTTCAAGATTATGAAAAAACTACTAGCCAGATCTTCGTAAAAATTATATGGGACCAAATTGACAGTGTACCTGATCGAACAAAAAAACAATTATTAAAATCGGATCACCAACACCGGAGTAATCGGTATACATACATCAGACAAAAAAAAATTAAAAAAAAAAAATACGCGTTGAATTGAGTAGCCGTCAAGTGTGTATCAGGTTATAGGGATTATTTTTCCGGCGTACCATCGCCATATTTTCCTTATTTCTCTAGATCCACAAAAGATGAAAAAAATCTAATAACTGATTTAGAAAGACAATATAATTTGCCATCTAATTAAGTAGGTTTTATGTATAAATATTATATAGAAAAGTCTAAAAAAGGTGTTTATATAAAATTTACAGAACTTGACGGCTATTGCGAGTCTGTCGCACTGCGACCGTACCCATTTGACAGGATATCAGGATAATCCTGCCATTATCGAGTGATTGAGTAACAAATATTGTAATAATATTATGTAGGATACAGGCATTTCACTTACTTATTTATTTGGACCACCATCAAGATTACACTAAACAAAACACATACATAATAACATTCATAACAATGTGAACCTTAATTATAGGTGACAACGACATGCATTAATGATAACAAATCAAAAGTTTTACAAACAACCACTTCTTTCTACTGCCTTAAAATTTATCTTTTACTTCCTCCTCTCATCATACTCTTTATATCTTGCCGATTTCGGGTGCTACCGACGTGAACTGACATTATTATATGGTTTTTTCGAGGTCATCAGAATTTTGCTTCCATATGAAACACTTAATGTTGAGTAGAGACATAGGTACAAGCACTTTAGAGGATACATTTATCTTTACACTTTGAGATTTGTTTCATTATGTAATAAGCAGGCGTCTTACCCTAAATAGTTCAAAGTTTGTTCACTAAGGCGACTTAAGCACTTGGCCATACCTTGGAACTCGATTTAATGAACTAACTCTCTAGCTCATTAGCTTAGAGATTGTTAGATACGTTTACTGCTTCGAATTCTTGGCACAGGCAAGAAATTAGGAAGGCACTTTCACGTTACAGCTTAGTATCTCAAAAACTTCTGGTGATTAATAAAATCTAATTATAAAATTTAGGAATTTAAACTAGAGTAAGTAGTATAATATTATCTATTATAATCGGTAAAACTTAACGTGTTCGTAGTTAAAAGAGTTAATAATTTAAGGCTTTACGCCTTACGGTGTCACATTTTTAAACGCAATATTTGATGTTTTTGTATCTTCGTAGTAAGTTCCTAGGTCTTTTGATAATTGTCAGGTATTATTATATTATTATTAAGATTACTAATTGAAACGCTCTTGACAATTTTTTTACATTAAAAGCGCTCGTTGCCGCGCTTGACAGACTTATCGTAATTGATCACGCTAAGCAACGTTCGGTCCGGTCAGGTGTCGGATGGGTGACCGTAAAGTGGCATTACAACTGAGTGCTTCCTTGCTTCGGAGGATACCGTAAACCGTCGGTCCCGGTTGTTGTCATCCGATAACAGTCGTTAAGCCAAGTAGACACCAGAGGTGGCCACTAATCCTCATACGATACGAAGAAAATTACAAATTAAAACGCTTCCCAATAATCACGTATTTTTATAAACGGGTACCAGCAAACATTTTAGGTCAAAATTACAATAAAAATACCAATTTTAGGTTGCAATTTTTACGGTGACCAAAATAAGATACCTAGAATCGACGTAGAGTCGACGTGAAATCACCCTAAGTGGGGAAAAAAAGCACGTGCCCGTGACGTTTATTCCACGTAATTTTAGTGATTGCAACCAGCAGGTCAACAGATAGGTCATATTTTCCACGTAAACTCGACGTCACCGCGACGTGCCTTGTAGTTGCAATTACTAATTTGGTAATCATTTACCTCTTTTAAACGTAGATCGCACGTGTTTTTTACAATTTAATTACATATTTAGGTGATGTTTATATCGTTTGCGACGAAGAGTAAAAGAGACAATAATATTGTATTTTTACTCCAAAACAAAATGTCTAACTAAAAGCTAAACTCTGTATCGATAGAATAATAATGGCGGCTTTACAAGTTTCCAAGTTTTGGCGCTCATTACAACGCGATATTATGACGAAATCTTCTGCGATTAAAATTTTTTCGCGCATTATGATGATTTAACGTTGAAATCTACTGATGGGCTTCAAATATATTAAAAAATTCAATTTTTTCAAGTCAAGATATTTTTTTTTATTTTATCAATAGTTGTCATAATCTTGTTTTTGCAGTATTTAGATACATAAACCCCACTAACTATCTGAATATTAGACAGTAGAGGTGCCGTTTAACGATATTATCCGAGAAATAACATAATTTCACACTAACATAACAATAACATAATATAATTTCTTCGTATTATTAAAATAAAATGGCGGTTCGACTAAAATGTTCTTTTAACCTATATATCGACCTATAGGTATCTAGTAGTTATTTTACGTTAATTTGACATACTATCTGCGACTAAATGGTATCAGGTTACCTATTTAAGTCAATAATCCTAACTACCATGAAGTTATAGTCGCGACCAATAGGTAATAATTACGGATAAGTCGACGCGACTAGGTTGCGACGTGTCATTATTTGTTTGGCAGCGGCTGCGAGCGGACCTAAAAAAATACGGTCAAAATAGGTAGTATGTGTGGGCGAACAAATTAACAATTATACTTTTTTTTTTAATTACATATTATATTATTTTATACTAGCTTTCGCCCGCGGCTCCACCCGCGTCAATGTCGATCCTTCGGGAACAGTACTTTTTCCCGGGATAAAATGTACCTACCCTATGTCCTTCTCCGTACCCCAGATAACGTGTATGTAAAATTTCATGATGATCGGTTCAGTAGTTACGGCGTGAAAGCGTAACAAACAAACAAACAAACTCACTTTCGCATTTATAATATTAGTTAGGAGTTAGGATTAGGATTTTTTAACTTTACAATTTATTTATATAGTTATATGGATTTACTTATGTAGCTTAAATAGAAATAGTGGCCGCCTGCGACGCGGAGTGACCGGGTTCGATCCCCGGCCAGGTCAAGATGGAAAATTATGTTTTTCATATTGAACTGGGTCTTAGATGTTTTTCTATATTTGTATTATTATCCTAACTAATATTATAAATGCGAAAGTAAGTTTGTTTGTTAAATATAGTATCGTTGAGTTAGTATCCCATAATGCAAGTTTCGAACTTACCATGAGGCTAGCATAATTTGTGTGATTTAACATAATACTAACATAATTTAAATAAACCACAAAAATAATTGCATATATTCTCACAAATTACTATTATTATTATAATTTAGTTTAATTGTATCTTAACATTATATTTTAACACGCAGCTTTTTTTCTTTTATAATTATACCTTCTTGTATAAGATAATTCATCTCGTTAATAAACTCACGTAAAAAAAGTTCCAAAGGTGGTTTTCCATTTCCATAATAGATCGCTGCAAACATTGGCTTGATGTTTGGCATACCATATATTGCAAATGCTATAGGCCATACTTCGGAAGCAGTATTGTTAAAAAAAATATTCTATCTACGTTGATCAATAACTCAATATTTGATACAGAACTCAATTCAATGGCTGAGATATTTTTTTCCAAATTATTTCTCACGCCTTGATACCAAAACTGTCCTTGTCCCATTGCCTTTATATCGACATCATCAGTTTTCAGCAGTGATCTTCCATCTTTAGGAAGTTTAAATCCGTATTTATTTATTATTCCCAACAAATCGTTAAGAGACGAGATACGTTTATGCTGTACTGTCCATTTTTTCAAATCTTCAGTAAGTTTTAATGATCTTAACACAGAGTCATCACTTTCAAGATCATCATTTCCAGAGTCTTCAATTTCAAAGTCTTCGTTTTCTGATTCTTCATTATAATTTTTCTGTAGATTGTCATTACTTATTACGTTTGATTTTAAAAGCTGACTTGAAGATGCGTTTTCATGAAAAGATGGCGTGGAGGCCCAGGGATGAGCATCGGATGCTAATAAATTTACAGACAATTGACATGGTCCTTATTTTAATGTTCTCTTACGCATTTCAGCTTTCTGAGCTTCTGTTTTTCGTTTGCATTTTCTATAGTAGGAAGTTGAATGTCTGTACAATTTTTTATCTTTGCCCATTGCAGATTAGAAGTTTAATTTTAATGAAAAAAGCTAGGTCACATGTAATATGTCGTAGTTCACCGTAAACTGACCTATTTGTAACTAAAACACGATAAACGTCAGGTTGCCTCCGTCACCTAAGACTTATTAGTTAAATTACTAAGTAAGTCTGACTTATAAGTTATCACGATATAACCTAACGGTATTGCAAATACTTTACAAGTATTTTTCACTCGATTGTCGCATTTTGGTATTTACTATTGGTAAAATTTACTTCAAAATTAGTATCAAATCCGACTTAAAATCGATGACCTAATGGTCGCTGAATAAGAAATAATTACGTAGTAAATACCAAGCAAGCACGTACAAGTATTCATGACTTATTGGTCAAGGTTTCAACCGTCAATTATACCACCTATTTCGACTAAATTTCAACTTTAAAGTCCTCTACCAGATTAAGTAAAAATAACGTTTTAATTGCTATATATTTCGACGTAGCAGTTAAAGTGTTTGAAGTGAAAAAAAAAAATGGTGCGTGGGACGTTATTTTTACGTGAATTGGTAATATATTCTTTAGTCTTGGACAAAAATACTTAAAATGTTTGCTGGGGTACGGTGTTATAATATATAATATAAACATTTTGTAGAATTTATATGACAATGGTACTAGACTATAGTCTATTGTTTTGTATTTTCTTCCAAATAATAAGGCTGGTATTTCAGTCCCTGTTATTTCCAATAACAATAATACTGCACAAACATAGTAAGTCTAAAGAAAACAGCGGATTACAATAAATATATGCACGCTGGCAGAGATAACAAAGAAAATATCCACAATTTATTATGAAAGTTATATTAGAAAAAGTTATGGCACCACATGGCAACTTTTGTAATAAAAGAATGGTGTTTTTCTATGCTAGATAAGAATAATTGAATTAATAGAAAGCTCATTTTTATCGTGATACTTACATATAATTTATATATAGGACTAGCAGCCACAGCAAAAGAATAATGTAAGCAAGTAAAATGTTCATAAGTAACAGGGGGCCTACCGGCATCTCTTAGCGCAGTATTGTTTCAGTCTTACCATGCTTTTTCGTACTACGGACCTCAAACTAAGCTTGTTTTTTAATGAAATTTTGTGTGACGTTTTCGCTCAATCATCGCCTCCAAAGTGTCATGTATTTCAAAATGTGACAACTTCAATAAAAACAAAATGCAAACAAAACGTTCTTATGGCATGATGGTTTCTAATAGTTGATGGTAGGCGAGCAGGACTATTAATTATTGTTTAATCTACACTAATTATATTTTAAAGAGGAAAACTTTGTGAGTATGTTTGTGAGATTATTTGTTGGAAGTAATCTCTGAAACATAGATTTACGATTGAACTCCGCTTCCCTACAGCAACGCGGATACCAATCATAAATCTGTGATCTGAAACTATTCTTGAACAGCTTATGAAAAAAACTTTTTATAAAAAAATGAAAACCGACTTCAAAAAACTAAAAAGCAAAAAATAAACCTTTTGGAGTCGGTGCCAGCCAAGGCAAGAAAACTAAAATAGTAGGACCGCAAAGTAGAATGAATCGGTTTTCACTTTTTTATAAAAAGTTTTTATTTAAAAGTTTTGAAAGGTAGAAGAGGTCCCGTGCCTACGCTAATAACCTTATGTCAACTCCTCATCACCTTTTACAAAATACTGCTTTTCCCGGTGCAGGGACTTTACTTATTGAGGAGTTCGCCCGAAACTTCATTATCAGCTCCACTTCATCACATGCATTGAGTCGAGCATAAATTGCTTATGAACTTCATTAAAGTTATCGTATCGCTGCCGTGAAATGCTAAGTATTAAATAGTTCCGATGACCATTTGTGGTCTTCATCATCAGTTCCACTTCACCAAATGGTGCTTTCTGGAAGCATATGCCTAAGTTACTATAGAAAACACCGAAATCGCTATAGGAGTGCCTATAATATTTGAAGAGTTCCCTAGATTTCTCCAGGATCCCATCATCAGATCCTGACATGATGACAATGGGACCACATGGGAAGTATACCCTTTCAAACAAAAAAATTATTACTCAAATCGGTCCAGCCGTCTTCAAACAATCGAGTAGCATACATAAAAAACAAAAAAAGAAGATTCCGTTGAATTGAGAACCTCGTTCTTTTTTTTGAAGTCGGTTAAAGATTTGATTTAAATAAAAATATCTTAAAGTTTATATTAAAAATAATATTATGTCGATCAATACCGAGAAAAACAGGCTGATGCGTTGAAGTGGACACAGGTCAGCTACTCGTAGTAATTTTATAATTAGCAGTAGTTGTACTTTACAATCGTTTAACACAAATGAATCCTTATTTCTGAAGCTCTTCAATATGATTTTATTTTCTATAAAAAGTCTTAAGTCAAAGTGAAAATATTTGTTTGTTTACATATTTTTTTCTCTTTACCTCGTAAATATCGAAACTCTTTTAATCAAAGGCATGAATCCTAAAATCTTATAAAAGAAATCACTTTATATAGACTTCAAAAGAAATGATTTCCATACAATAGGTAAAAGTATTTATAATGTGCTTGTTTTTACGTAATCGTTTGTTTATAGTTAGAAGTGTAGGTACACAGTATTTCCTTAACCATATTATATTAAGAAATCTCTTATATATGGTTAATATAAAAAAATATACTATAGGTCGTAGGTCTTACATGAAACAAATTGAAAAGGATCAAAACTTGATTGATGTATAAATACTACAAAATATCGGATCGTGTGACTATTACGTTATTTAGTTCATATCTATTTATTCAAATTGAGTCAAGGAACACATTAATGTGAATATTTAAATAAAACTACTTATAATGAATTTAAATCATAGTTCTAATTTGAATATAGCAGGTTCGTTCAATACCTACAAGCAGCAACAATCTGGTTTTATTTCAGTAAAATCTATTCGAGCCTTTCATACCTATAAAATATATTCGTCATAAATCAAATGGAGGTTATCCGTGGGTGCTACCCTCGCGGGCCTTATCCCATCACGATGAAACGATCAAAAATAAAATCCTAACCTAAAAATATGGCAGAAATATTAGGCGGATATTTGATACCAGTAGAAAGAGGCAAATGAAAAATATGGGTATGTTAGGTAATTATAATATTGTTTAGTTAGTTAGAGCAATAAAAAATCATTGCAACGATTCCGCGTTATTAATAAATTTATTTTGTAAGAATCAAGAAATTTTTTGTAGCAACATTATTTATCCTATAACTTTGACCACAGCCGTGGTAGAGTGGTACGTACACCGGTTTTTAAGGTGTCGCCTACTCTGAAGTCTTGGGTTCGAATCCCAATAGGGACAAATATTTGTATGATGAATACGAGCATTGTACCTGAGTCATTGACGTTTATATATTAATATTTATGTAATAATTTTCTAATTTAAGAAATATTATATTATTTACTATTAAGAAATATAATAATTATTATTAAGAAATATTATTTACCCTAGTATCCCATAATAACACAAGCCTTACACTGCTTACGTTGGGAATAGTTAATTGGTACTCACACCAATTAAGATTATAAGAAATATTTATATTATTTACTAGCTGCGACCCGCGGTTTCACCCGCGTGGTTCCCGTTCCTGCGGGGATATCGGGATAAAAAGTATCCTTATGTTCCTCTTCAGGCTTTCAAGTAGGTATCTTTATTCCAAATTTCATTAAAATCATGAGTAACAAACATCCAAACATTCAAACTTTCACATTTTTAATATCAAGTAGTGTTTGGCGCAGGGGTACTGAACCCGCCTTCTGCGCCAGAGGTCCCGGGTTCGATCCCCGGACAAAACAAATATTTGTGTGCATGAACATGTCTATTCAGGGCCCTTAGCCAAAGTAATAATTCGAAAACGATAACGAAGTTTGAAAAAAAATAAATGTATGGGATTGGCGGATTGGCATAGGCGGCGCTAAATCACGTGGTCTTACCGCAAGTTAATTGGCGAATATAGACAATAACGAATCGAATTATCGTTTCGCTACATAACGATGTTACTTTGTCTACGGGCCCTGGTCTGGCTGTTTTATATGTATATTATGAATGAATTTTCAAAAAAACTATACAAGTATGTTTATCCGTTATCTAGTATTACTATATTAGTATCTAGTATTAGTATTACTATAACACAAGTTCTCCATATAAATTAACGTGGGCTAGATAATTGGTGTGATTGTATGCAATTATTTATATATTTACCCCCAGCATCAAACCTCGTCCTCAATATTAGCTGATGATGATTATATCGAAGAAATCTTCTAACTATTTAGCATCTAAAGTGTTTTTTAAATAGCATTAATCTTCGCCCCATTCTGTATCAAAGATTAAGAACGGGCCGAAGATAGAGCGAGCTTGCCTAGAAAATACCTACACACTCGAGCTTTAAATATAGTTACAATTTTTGTTTGTTCCAGACGTTTCTCGATTATTCCCGGAGCCCGTGTCGAAGAAACACCAGATGCAAAAAAGAATCGACGCATCTCCATTATACCGAGGACCCAGCAACCTACCAGGATGGCCAGGAAAGCCCAACATCCATTGGGCTTCCAAGAATTCGATTTTTAGAAGATTTTTTTTTAGATTTTCTTTTTTGGGTAATTTAAAAAAAAAACAATTATCTCATTCCTGAGAGCCTAATATTTTTGACGTGTTGACTATATAAAATAAGATCATCACATTTTTTTTTGTAAGTAAATTAAATCGTGTTTTAATTTTGATGGAGTACTAATTGATTGGTATGGAGAAATTAGTTCCAAATTTCCTTTTGTCTGCTGGTCCACTCATATAATTTGTCACAGCCGATTTTCCTTTACTTTTTTACAACATTGATGGATTTCGGAATAAGAAGTTCAAGCATTCGTGTTAGGCATATAAGTACAAAACATTATAATCCCATTAATAATAAAAATGCGAAAGTTTGTGAGGCTGTTTGGATGGATACAGAAATAATCAAAACATAGGCTACTTTTTATCCCGATATCCCCACGGGAACGGGAACCATGGGGGTGAAACCGCGGGTAGCTGCTAATAATAAAGATAAAAAAAGCTCAGACATCGAACAAATATAAGTGTTATTTTGAAGACACGATCCCTGGCGCAGTACTTGTAGATATAGGATTAATACCACAGCTACAGCCACATATTGGTCCCGAATCCCAAAGATATAAGCCAAGAAGAATCTACTTCGAACTTCAATTAAATTAAATAACAGGGTGATGCCTGCTGAAAATCGGCGTTTTTCGCTATGAGTGAAAACTACACCAAGTCTTGGCCCTGTTGCACACGTTACCTATATCTAAGGTCCATGTTTTGTTTTATTTTTCTTGTTAACTGTAAATAATATAAATGTGTGCTGAACAGCAATAATAGAAAATGTTTTTTTTTTTAATTATTTATTGATTTGTTTCAGGCATCTAGGCCCATACAACATATACCTTACAGACTAACACACATATTTAAAATTACATTTCTAAAACTATTTAACTAATTTACACGTAGGTACTGAAGGCGGCGACGTGTTGCGCAATTTATTGTTAATTGTGAAAAATATAAGTGAGATAAAAATATACTACAAAAAGGAAACCAATTCGGTGTGTTTTATAAATTTAAGCTTGGCTCAAACCATTCAAGTTTATGTTTGATCAAAAGTTCATTTTCATTGTCTCTACTTAACTTTCAAACGCCCGCCGTATTTCAAACTTTTATTATCAGGACGACATATAGTGTGGTTTAACTCCTCTAAATCATCCACAATCTCGGCGTGACAAGCAACACGCAATTAACTTCCTCCTCCACTCACAATAACACGTGAGGTATAGTCGGCGACATTAGACATTTATACACACCCTGGGACCCTATTCAGCTGATGTCAAAAGTGACAATCGCATCTAAATTGTGTTTTAGTTGAAGTGCTCTATGGCAGGATAATTTGATATAGTTTTGTGATGAATAATATGTGTCTTTTTTTAAAGTGGCGCGGTAGTTGTAGACTTGCCATCTTCTCCATTAAGGCTTCTTCTTCCATTTTCTTGTTTGCTATAATTTTTTGGAATTTGGAAGAGAAAATAAATAATAACCCACATGCACGAAAGTAAACAACGTTTGACAGGTGTACTCTAGCGCCACCAAGCGGATTAGTTATTTCTATGATCCTGCCATTACACATTTTTTTATTACTGCAATGATATTATAATGTGTGTACTTGAAGCAGATATTCATTCGAGCTCGCATAGTGAAAATTGGGAAGACCCTATATGGGGTCCGATTCAATTTGCTACCTATTTTTATCATTTCCGTGCTTTTTCGTGTCTTTTGCTCTACTTGTCAATTGTTTATTACTATGAATGTAACATTATTAATAAAACATCATTGGATATACAGTGTAAAATAGCACTACTGTTAAAACACGATTAAAATACGATTATGACTGTACTATAGCAGAATTGACCCCTTGTGGTCACGAACGTGTTTGTTATATCAGTGGGAAACATCAAAGGTGTCAGGAAGCGGCTGATACCAAACTCACAAACGTTACTGTATCAGTTACACCAATAACACACAAAAATATATAATAAAAAACAAACAACAATATGGCGCGTACTATTCATTGAATAAAATATAACGCAATTTCTAAACAAAGTATTAAATAAAATTAAAAAAGGTGTTGTTTTTAAGAGAGAATATTATAATTTATTTTTGAAGGATTTTTACTTAGGCGCAAGAAGAGGACATCCTTATTGACTAGTTTTTCCCGCGACTTCATTCCTGTAGGTATTATGGGAGATAATCAAGAGGCAAACTCACCACATTCCATTGTTCTACAAAATCGTTCATCGGGATTAAAACGAGTCACACATTACGCAGATACGATAATATTTTATCTGCGTATAAAAACTTATTACTAATATACGAGTTGATACATTCACTCGGAATCCTTCAGACTGAGTAGACTTATTCTTTTGGTAAGGATTGTTTATACAGTGTGTTTAAAAATGAGTTTGCGTTTTACAAAAAAAAACGCGTTTATAGCTTCTCGATTACACAGCTCGTCAGAAGATGATTCTGATTTCGAATTTGATGCACGTCTTGGTTTTCTTTCTAAAACGCGAAGAATTTGGATAGAACGCCATATAAAGCGTAAAAAGGACCGAGGCGAATTTAATATCTTCCAGGATGTATCAGATAACAAATATACAAGCTATTTCCGAATCCCAAGATAAAATATAAAACTATCTGTACAAAAACTTAATCTGAACAAAAGTACAACAACTAAAACTGTTGCCTTACACCTGTTCATCATCATGATAAGATCTTTGTTGTAAATTTTGTTTCCTTTGAAAACATAATTTAAATATAAGTTGAATGGGCAAGTTTGGGCATGTGCATAAAGTCTAGTATTGTAGTATAGCCAATATTGATGCTGAAAATTTTGAAAGCGGGAAATTTGAGACTTGCCTACAAGAGCTCATGAAAGTTATCGTTCCGTACAAAAGAAAAAAAAAAAGAAAAAAAATCTAACCTAAATATTGATTTTAAAGAAATACCTTGAGATGATTGGTCACTAGGATCAAGTGAGCTATCGATAAATCTAAAAAAGATGTACGAATTAAAGAAAAAGTCCCAGACCCTCAATTAGAAGTTTAGACCCACTGTGAGCTTGACCGGGTTCCCTTCCCTCCTGGCCTCTGTCTCACCGCAAACAGTCCTTGACTCTGCGCCTACATCCTGTATTTACATGCAGATAAAATATGATGTTATATTTTTATCTGCAGATGTTATCTGCCGGTATATTTGTAAGCAGATAATTATCTGACCATCTGTCGATATATGTCGGTGCCCACAGATACTGTACGTTATAATATAAATTATCTGCGCTGTGTGTGTTAGTTCATATGAAATATATAGAGAGCGATATTGAAAGATATGCGCTCAGATACAGATATCTTATCGTACCTGCGTAGTGTGTGACTCGCTTAAAAGTACTATAATTTATGATTTTTTAGTTTTTGCGTTTTCAATGCTATTTTTATAATTGTGATAAATTTTTAATAGGGTAATATTGGAAAATTCTTCGACAGGACACGAACCTGCAACCTATGGATATCCGGCCTACTGATTTAACCACACTGAAAGGCTCAGTAGCTCAGTGGTTAGAGCTGTGGGCCGGATACCCAAAGGTCCTGTCTGAGAATAACTTGTGGCGCCGAGTTATTTTTTAATATTTATCTATTAAAAAAGTACCTACCTAATCCTATGCCCTATTCCGGGCTATGGCCTATTTTCAAAAAATCCAAATCCTTTGACGCATGATTGGAATACAACAAATACACACAAAGTTACGTGCAATCTTTCCCAGTATTAGTAGGGTAGCAGCGATCGCTCCAATATTATATAAATAGTTGATGTTGGTATTCCTTTTAAGTAAAATATTGAAACATAGCAGGAAAAATACCGAGCATGTTGACGTAAAGAATTTCATATATTTTAGTGTTGCACTAAACAAATGAAAGATTGATGAAGAATTTGCTTACAAAAATGCAATGTGAACAGCATAATACAGTTTCAGTCAGTCATTGTGAAAATTTTCCCCTTTCACGTTGAGACAGTCTGTATTTCTCCCATTTTGAAATTCAAGTATTTATCTACAATTCCCCTCAACAGTTCCATGTTATTGACGCATAGCATAAAAAATATTGAGTTATCCTTCTCTTAGAATCGTCGCTCTTGAGAGAATATCGTTTATCCTACCCAACCGTTTCATCGATGAAATAACACTGTCTTCAAGGTAAATCTTGGGAATATTACATTCATCTCTTTGTTTCTGTTTTGCGGTCTTGGATATTTTATTAAGTTCAATGGCAATATAAATATAATTTGTAGCTTTAGGATAAAAAACTTGTTTACAAAATACAGATTTCGAATCGACAAGAATTTGATAATTCCACTGAACCAGACTTGTGAAGTTAAATGTCTAAATTGATTAAAAAAAAACTAAAAAAAGAACACTTAAAACTAAGTATTTAGTACGATGAGATTTGGGTTTGACATACCCTTGAAGTTAATTAACTTTATACTGAAATGGAAAAGGTAACGTAGCAAGTTCCACTCTTTATCTAATAGGCTATTTGACAGGTTTTGAAAATCCATTTTATATTATGTAGTGGAGTTTAAGGAACCCAGTAAAAGTTGTTTTTTTTTATTGTGGTACATATTTGCTGAAAAATATCAAATAAAAAATTAAATATTTAAATAGCGCGCCAAAACGCTACTTTGACAATATGGCGCTGCAATGGGTTCGGTGACGTCACTTGCCTTTATTCTGCACATCATCCACATACGTAGTCAAACGATGTTTACAAGCAGGTGACGTCATTATAAACTCGTCGAATCAGAATCGTTTTGTGTCACGTGACAAAACGTTTAAAAAATGCATTTTTATTTACGGATTTTTAAATAAATTTATATTTATTTTCAAGTTACGTTAATAAAAAACCATTTTTAAACTCATAATTTATACTGATAACAGTAATTGACACTTTATTTTTCGCATTGTCAAATAGCCTATTGAGCATATTGTTTTATGGATATATTAAATTCTGCAAAATAAGATTATAAAAATAAATATTTAAATCACAATAGTTGAAACAGTTTCGTAACAGTATCCTGCAAAAACTTCTTCTAAAAGTAGAACGTCGTACTCGCAAGTCCGAATATTCGGAAGCGATACCGTTTTGATACCGTAAAACCGTAACAGTAAGATACAGTGTAACAGTTAAATGTTGTGTAGTCTGGTCGCAGCACGGTTTGTGGATCCAATTAGGACTCTAACTAGTGTTATCTGCTTGCAATGCATGAAACCGCCGCTGCCACTATTTGCATTTAAATTAAACCCAAGGGAATTTAAAATGGTACGATAAATTCATACACGTCTGTTTATTTCTTCAATATTTAAGATTGTTGAACTTAGAAACAAGCTGGTTTCAAGGATAACGTTGGTAAAATAAATGGTGTATAAGTAAATGCTTACATTCCTAATAAGCAAATTAAGTAATATGAAAATTACTTAATTGAAAATACGTGTAAGTAATATGAAAAAAACAGTAACGGCCGATCTATGCTCGCAAATCTCATAGGGAAATAGGTCACATTTTATAGACAGTCGTCACAAAAATACAAGATTAAATAGGTGATCTCGATGGTGTAGTGGCGATAGTATTTAAAAACTTTAAAATTGAGAGAAATTTGAAATGCGGTGTGTCTAACTTTATTACATTGTTTTCAGACTTCAAAACCGAATCCAATTGATGAAATAGAAAAAGTCAACTCACCCGCAAATCTAGTTTTATTTAGTCCAATCGACAAAAGGTTTTTTTACATGCACTTGATATGTTTTGTTTGTACAGCCAACAGCACATCAGGTTTTACAGTATGGGAGATGGTACAAAAATATATATTTTTAAATAGTCGCTACTTAGGTATTGACTGATTCAATAATTTATGTTATAGGTTTCAGAGGCGGAGTTAGAAATATCTAAAACTGGTTTATAACTGGAACAAGAAATTGATCAACGGAAACGTTCCCACTTTAGATACAAGTAGATTACCCCTGCATCAGGCTTATTCTCGGCTCTGACATGACATTTATAGGTTAAAACCTAATTTAGCAACGCTCTAGATCAGCAGCTCGCGATTTGACGCAGTTTGCATGACTTAGTTGAGTATGCTTGTAGGTGGCAGTATCACTATTTACGGGGGTTAACTTCTGTCTTAACGTTCACATAAATAAATCTAGTAGTTTAATAGGAAACCTAACAACACATTTTAAACAACATGGACGTGTTGTTTAAATATCTGTAATAGTAAAAAACAAGTGTGGTAGCTTCTTCTTAAATATTTCAACGTTTAAACGATTTTTGACTTTTTTTATGGTCAGTTTATCTACATTAACATAGAAACAAAAACAGTTCAGTATAAAAATATCATAATTAGAAATTAAAATGTATAAATAATTTGCACCTTTGACTTTTTATTAAAACCGAGACTATAAAAATATTTTCATGTCTCATATTCTGAAAGTAACTCATAACTTGCCTAAAATGCGGGTTGAAAGTGATATGTGACGGCCCTAGGGCTGTAATAAATTTGAAAAAAAAAATAGTAGGTGTCATGTCAAATCGATATCTGTAATCTCTTTGGACTTTTATTTACCAAAGGTATGTAGGCAAAGGCACAGAAGCCTATACAGCTTATTTTGCTACATTATAAAATAATGAAAATCGTAGAAACCTTACAAAAATTTTTTTTAGAATATTTTGTTTGTTTTTACTTTCCTCATATTCAAAATGAAAAGTAGAGTGTTTACTTCGGGTGTATGGACCCATAACAGTCTCGAACTATCGGCACCCTCACTTCGTTCGGGCGCCAAAACACTCGACTGTTATGGGTGTCTTACAGCCCTTGGTAAACAATCTACTATTGTAGTAGCATCAAACAATATGTACTACAACTGCTGTTAGCAACAAAGTCTCAATCAGAAAACATCTTATTTCTCTAGAGAGAAGTAAGCAATGAGAATTCACTAACAACTAGACACTACAATATTTCTAAATCGGAGTGAGATATTTATTATGCTTGTATAAAATCAAAGACTTCCCTAAAACAAAAAAGGACTTGTATCGTATATGCCCATTAAACAACAAAACATTATTATCTTTCATGTTCTACACTTTGATGTTTGATGTTGAATATACGGTAACAAAAAAGAATTATATTACTTTTAACATTTAAGACACAGATAAACAAAAAAAGAGTAGTGTTAAAAATAAAAAGTCAAAAACACGACATCATGTCTGACTTTACAGTTTGACCTTAAAATAATAATGTCCTTTAGCTCGAATGTAATAAACGAAACGGGTATGAAATGTTTGTATTGTTTCGTACTTGCCAAAACAATATATACAACGTTTTTAATAATTTAACATTGAGTAACGGAATTCCTAAAAGAAAATACCATTTCATTTTTATTTCTGCTATATTGGCTTAAAGCGGAGCGATAAAAAATATGCGCATTTAGAAATGTTACGATAAGGGTTTTTAGCCCTTAATTAAATTGGAGGGATTCGAGATAGCCCCTTTTGGTTTAAGGACAAATGAGAATCTTCTATCGTGTTTAAAAAAATAATGGAGGGCCGTAGAATTAATTAGTATCAAGTTGTTTATTTTTTACTTTTGAAATAAAAGGAAAATTGTCACTTTTTGTAAGGATAACAATTCTTTTCTTTCTAACAATTCGTATGGGGCCACCTCTGGTGTCAGAGTTTATCAAGCCGCCTATAGGGCTCTGACTTGGCTTGACGACTGTTATTAGATGACAACAGCCGGGACCGACGGTTTAACGTGCCCTCCAAAGCACGGAAGCGCTCAGTTGAAATGCCACTTTAAGGTCACTCATCCGACACCTGGCCGGACCGAGCGTTGCTTAACAAACGTGATCGAATACTATCAGATTGGAGCGCCACTACAAGCGCTTCACGGATAACAATTTATATTATATCATTTACGTTGATTATGTAAACTTACAAAACCTCGCGGTATCTGTTCCCATGGGAATATTGGGATAAAGTATCTGTAGGCTATAAAATTTTGCACGTAGATAATTTGTTTTATTTATGAAAATAAAATGAACACACCAGTGGTTGAGGATTCCGGGAGAGACTCGCTTCCATCTTCAGCCTTATCAATACTTAACATCAGGTATGATGAAGGCTAAACGTCTCCCTGTGGTTAATAAAAAGTAAACTATTTGCGTTGTCTTTTTTGCGTGATTAAGTAACAAACATCCATATCTAAACATTTAAACCTTTATAATATTGATAGGAATACCTTCGTTAGTTTAAATATCACTAACTTTAATAATATTATTAAAGCTACTTAGCTCTCAACCAAAAAAATATCTCCGTTGTTTGATATTTATTTACATAAACTTTATTTTTCAATAGCAAGGCATCGATTATACATTGTGACAAGTTTAGTATTACAAATTTATTTCCCAGAGGTATTCCTGCCTTACCTTTTAATGCAAATACGGTCTGGGCTAAATCCCAACTGGCTAGCCATATTCGCTAGACCATTTGCAGTAAAGTGTTAAAACAAATTTATCTGACATTTCATTTAAACACTAGACGTGCAGTGTTAAAACACTTTATTATTTTAAAGTCAGCTCTATGAGAAATGTTTTACACGCGTTTTGATTAGAGGCCAAGCAGTTATTCAAGTTTGAAAATGTCATTATTTTTGGTACGACCATAAAACGTTCGTGGGTCTTAATGATCTTAATGTAATAAACGATATTCTGTAATAAGATTACATTATTATTATTTATTTCATCTTTATTCATCAATATACACAATAGAGAAAATGTCGGACTTAATGCCATATGGCATTCTCTAACAGTCATCCGTAGGGTACTGAAAGTTTCTGTATCTGATAAGCTATAACAGAATATGTACAATAAATACCTACTATATTAATTATTGTGGTCAATCCGTTTTGTAGTCGTGTTAATACCAAAAATAATGTCACTTTCTAACTTGCTTGGTCACTAATCGTACACTGTCGACGTCATAACAAAAATGATCGTAAGTAACACTGTTTACTATAATAATAATCTGCCATTTATTTTTGTTGGCCGACATTTTTACTTTTGATCCCATTTGACTGATCTCCTTAATATTTTTATATAACATAAAAGTATAGTTCACTAGAGAGAGAAGTCTTCTATTTGGTATCATCCAAACTTATCTGAGAAATATAAAACACTACCATATTTACACCAGCGCATAAAATAAACATAAAATTCTGTGTCAATAACTAATTTCATGATACAAAATGTTCTTGTATCAATTAATTTTGAATGAAATAAGGCGAGTTGTCCAATAATAACATACATTACTGATTAACGTAGATTACTCGTGTTCATATGGTTTTGTTCACCTTAATTGATTCCCACAGAGAGTTCTGAGGGTGCTAAAGTAAGACCCTTTGGAAAGCCAACTCAAAGCTTACGTCCCCTCCAAGTCGGGGCTCTATTTGGCAAGATTCCATTCGAAATCTTGTTTGTTATACATCCAATTTATCTTTCCGAGACTTTATGACGAGACACGGGGCCTATTCATATAATGTCTCGTAAGTATTTAAACGGTTCGTTTCACTCGAGCTCATAGCTTTTGAATGAGAAAGTCGAGTAATTGCTTAATTTAATCACGACACTGACTTTTCAGATAAATATATTATGTTGATCATAAATTTGGCATGTCAAATCTCATATTTAAATTAGCAAATTAGTCTGTCAAAAGATTCGATTAGAAATTACGGGTATAGTGATGGCTCATAAATCATAATTTATTAACTCTTTATTGCACATATTACACAGCAAATGGCGGACTTAATGCCCTTAGGCATTCTCTACAATTCAAACGGATAGGATGTTAAAGGAGATATCATGGCGGCAATGGAAAAAAAAACTATAAAAAGACAGTGATTAACAAAGCTAACAACATTATAGATAAATATACACATACGTACATGAATGCATGCATACATACATAAACGAATAATACATAAATATTAATAAATATATACATACAACTATACATACATATAACTCATAAAAATACGATACAAACCGTACATGAGTCAGAAACGACGACGTTAGGGTAAAGAACTCAAGTAATGCTCTCGGACCAGTTTCTTAAAGACAAACTTACTGGAGGGACTACGAATGTTCGGGGGTAAAGCGTTCTGGAACGCGTTCTGGAACGCTTTACGCTTTGTACTGCTGTAACGGAGAACGAGTGGGAGACGAAGCCAAAAGTATGTAATATAGTAGTATGTAATGTAAAAAGTAATATAATAGTTTACTACATCAAATATCAAAACGACTAGTGAAAGTTTCGGTGCTTTTGAGGTTTCATTTAAGTTCGGAGTTTTAAGTTACAGACTTAAAACACTCATTATTTTACCCATAAGCCACAATATTATTTGAATCCGAATCTGTTTTAGTAGGTACTAGAGAAAAACTCAGGGGGCCTACCGCCATCTCTTAGCGCAGTATTGTTTCAATCTTACTATACTATTTCGTAGTACGAATCTCTTAAAATAAGCTTGTTTTTTGACGGAAGTTTTGTGACATCTTCGCTCAATCATCGCCTTCAAAGAGTGAAGTGAGTCAAAATGTGATAATAAATAATAATAATAA
Organism: Chrysoteuchia culmella; assembly: GCA_910589605.1. NCBI lineage: Eukaryota > Metazoa > Arthropoda > Insecta > Lepidoptera > Crambidae > Chrysoteuchia > Chrysoteuchia culmella. Next base: position 11,259,930 of record OU342650.1, on the reverse strand, counting down.
AAAAACGCAAACAAAACGTTCAAAAATAATGGTTTCTAATGGATGATGGTCGGACCGCATTTTAGAAGCTACAAAGTTGAGAGCAGCCTCTAGGCAATCTTATAGAGAAACAAACCGAACAACCATTTTATAAAAATGCAAACTGTTAAGAATGCTAAAACACATTTCACAAGCCATTCAAGGCACGCGGCACCGTATTGAATCGTCGTGAAGCATACGAAGTCCGCAAAGTTCTGGTACGATATATATTTCAAAATCTCGCGATACGTATCTCGCAAAATGCAGTTGAATAGAAGATATAAATTTATATTGGAATCTCCATTGTAGTGTTATGAAGCAAGAAGATTTGTGCGGACCTCAGTTAGATCTCCAACAGAGAGGGTTTGATACTCCTTTTGTGATATTGTCAAAAGATTTTTGTGCCGTCCCTGAATTACATTGGTTAAATTCATTCGAATGAAAATTGTGTTCACGTTGAAAGTGTTTCTTTGGGGGTTTGAATGTAGATTATTGTGCGAAATACAATATTTATAAAAAAATAGACTCGCAGGCACATTTAATGGTCCATCCCGTTATTTTCATACAAACAAGCTCACTTTGAAAATGACAATATATTTCTGCAAAGATCTGTATGCTTATGATTGGATTAAGCATTCGACTGTCCAATAAGCACATTAGAGAGTTTTAAAAATCTCATCCCGTTTCCAAACCTTCGTCTAAGCATTACTTTGTAACGATGCCATTTCGTTCTAGCCTTATGGATGGATGAAACCTCTATAATGGCTGGAAACTCCGTAGTTTCACTCTATGGTAATCAAGTTGTATTTTTATCTGTTCTGTCTAATTATGATTTTGTAATTTTTGCATTTTTCAATGCTATTTTTATACTTATGGTAAATTTTAAATAGAAAATTATTGGAAAAAATTGACTCGGCCACAAGTGAATTCTCAGACGGGAATCTAAATCTAAATTAAATTTTTCTCCGTTCCACGATTCCTGTTCGGCTCCTTTTGACGTAATCTTACAGAAGCCAGGAGGCTAGACACTACTATTTAATCATACTTTTATAAACCAACCATATTTTTCATTTACATCAGGAACCCGATACACGGGGTAAGCATAACTACCTACTTTTTACTCATTATTTAGATTAAGTATTTATAACTTTTGCTATATCTTTGTATTTTCGTATTGTTACAGTTCCTTTTTTTTCCATTAATATAAATAAAAGACAAGTCTCCTGGAACGATTCTTTTATTCCGTTCCTAATTATTGAATGAGGGCGGCGGTTCCGACGTTCCGGCGACTGTAGTGCTGCCGGACTAGGAGCCCCGTCACAACTTTATAGCCATATCACATTGTATGGAATCTGGTGAAGCATTCATTGAAATAAAACAACTTTTTCGGATTTAGGTGCACTATACATATAGTGCATTATAATACTGCACTTAAATCCGTAAAACTTTTTTATTTCAATGATGAGTGCGCGAGGAAACTTATAATGTGATTATTAAGCATTCATTGTCAAACGCTTAACCTAAATAATAGCATACAGACCTTTGCAGAAATATGTTGACATTTTATGTATAAGTCGCAAAGTGCGGATATTTGTATGAAAATAACAGGGTGGACCATTAAATGTGTCGGTGAGTGTTTATACAGTAATTTTATGACCGAAAACTACTGTTAAAATTCGTATTAACTTTAATTTAATTAAAAATATAAATAGCAAATATGTTTTGTTTCAAAAATGCTTTAATAGTATGATGAGTTTTCAAACTAGAACAATTATATAAATACTAGCGGCAGCCCGCGGTTGCACCCGCGTGGTTCCTGTTCCCGTGGGAATATCAGGATAAAAAGTATTCTATGTTTTAATCAAGGCTATCTACTATCTCTGTGCCAAATTCATCCAAATCCGTACAGCTGTTGTTTTAACATGACAGAGTACCAAACAAACTGACAAATTAACAGCCTAAATTGCCAGTCACGATTCGACAAAAAGTTTCACACCAGCCACAAAATATGCCCGCCTGAAAGTTACCAGTCCATTGAGCGACATCTAAATTTGCCAGTTTGCTGTAAATGCAGTCGTTAGCATGAAAGTTACGGCGAGCCTACAGCAATGTTTAATACCGCTTCTGTAAATTTTGGGTTAAAGGGTGTGTTCGGCAAATAGGAAGCAAGGAAAAAAAACATTTGTTTATTTGAACTAGACCTACCTGTATTAATGGACTCGATCTCTGTCACATTTGTATCTGCTAGTATACCCAATTCAGTATAAGTTTTCATATAATACTATGACAAAGTTAAAAGAAAATCAGTAACTGAAAAATACAATAGGTAAAGTACTTAATTGTATACCAATGACGGTCACTTCATATACGGTTCAGGCACAAACATAAAAAAATTACGATTTTCAGCAAACACATCACAAGTACCTTACACATTGAAATAAAACCACTTTTTACGGATTTTTAAAAACGCGTGTAAACATGAAGTAAGATCTAATTTGTACGTATTTATTAATTTATTTTTTTGTAGATAAATATCAAACACAAAGATGGAGATAACCACGTCTTATGTTTCTTCATAAAGGTGAAGGTCGGCCCGCTTTCGAAGTTTTCTTGGTAGCTTCTTTCTTCAAAAATCCTCCCAATTTGATAACTGCCAGTAGAGTCATTAGTTTACTCTTGTGTCAATAATATATACTTAAAATAAATCAAATCAATAATAATTGTTGCCTAAGTTAATGTCTAACCGTATCCGAACGAAAAAACAAATAACTTTTCGAGGTAGACTTATAAGTAATAAGTAGATCTTAGTTCGTAAAATACAATACTTAGTGCGTTTAAAAGTCCGTAAATGTTGATTTATTTAAATAAACAGTGCGCGCCAAAACTTAAGATGTAGGGGATGTCAGCTCAAAGCGGTCACCTTATTTTTGACTTAAAAAAAGTGGCTGTGACATACATCGTACATGACGAACCTATAAGGGTTTAGTTTTTTGCCATTAGGCTAAGAAACCCTAAAAATGACACTTTAGAATCGATTTTGAAAAACATTTTATACCAATACATAGAGAAACTAATAAACTTTTTTGAATTCTAATCGCATTTCCCAAAAAACTTGAAATCTATTATTATTTGCAAATTACGAAATTTTTTCAAAAAACCACTTTGCCTGAGGTAGCGCCTATAGCTGCCATGGGGGTAAGGGCAAAGTGGTCATGCCATAATAAGAAATGCAATTTTAGTTAACAGAAATACCGAAAATACATTATATTACACTTTATTTACGATAAAAAAGGAATATTTCAAAATAAATTTTAAAATTTAACAATAACTTCATTTTTCGTCGTCGTCATTACTTATATCTAAGTACAAAAAAATCTTCTACATAAAGTTACAGAACAATAACAGCTTTACTCGGTTTTTAGCATTAGATCCATAGGGTATTAAGAACAGATTTATACACTAATGTGAATATGGCATAACGCAGTTTCTTGGCCACTTTGCCCCGACCGCTGTGCCTTTTTACACCATTTGTTTTTAAAATCAATTCAGCTCATATTATTTATCGTATTTCAAAACAAATATTATATAAACAAAGCCAAATAGATAAGCACTGGGCTTGCAATAAAGACATTGAATTCTAAAGAGGTTTGATCAAAACAGGTTGAACTTACAATGGATTTTATAATAAAAAGCTCAAAAAGCTTGTACGCGTCGCCGCTGTCACGGCTTTGATCCGATCACCACCGAATGATTTCTCGGAGTAGGGCGGGAGGTCAGTCATAGGCAGAAGGGCAAACGTGGCCCTATCGTTTTGATTACCTACCATAAAAACATGGTGTGGCCGCTTTGCCTCCTAGGCCGCATTGAGCTGACTTCCCCTACGTACCTTACACATCAAATTTTAATGTGTTTGTATACCAAAAATACACTACAAATACACTATCAAGCGTCATTACAAAAGGTTTCCATTAGTAAATTGATACCTACCTGACTTTCCCGTAGCCACCCTTAGAGCCTACAATGAATCGCTTCAACCGGCCACTGTATTTTGTACTAAGTATTTCGTATTGCATTTCAGAGGTAAAGCAGAGGCAGACTTTTCGAATGCGCAGTATAAAAGTTTTTAGCTGAAACGTACAGCTGATAAATAGGAGTTTAAAATTGTTTGTTGTTCGAATCAGATGTAGTTTGCATCTATTGTATAATGGCATGTACCTGTGCATTGTAGAATAGTATTGTTGTTAATTTTTAACCGACTTCAAAAAAGAAGGAGGTTCTCAGTGTACGGTGCAATAACCGTACATAGCGCCATGTCAGCATTTCACGTCAATTGCAATATATTTAATTATCATTTATTGTTTCGATGTGTTAGCAGTTTCAGTTCACAATTAGCAGTCGTTTCGTGTACTCATTCCATCATAGCATATACATATTTTTACAATTAAATAATTTATCATCTCAATCAAGTATCATTTCTAAAGATAGTGTGGAACACCATACATCTTTTTGGTCCTTCGAGCATAAGGACTTCGCGTGTGCGTTTTGATTACGGTCATCAGTCGTGTTAAAGCGTTCGTGTGGAGTTTGAACTATCAGTGCTACGTGGAACTTTAAGTGACATTCACATTATCATCAAGCAAATACCTTGAAGAAAACATCTTCAAGCTATCAGTGATTCAACATCATCAATTTAGAAGCAACTTGAGGAAAACATCTTCAAGCTACTTTTTAATCAGTTTAGTGTTGTTGTGTGTTCTCGTGTGGTAGCGATCGGTCTCCGGCCTCCCACCAGCGGGTCTCACCGGTAGATTGAGAAGTCGCATCTTCAGTACGCCCACTGGGATTCCAACAGCACTGAATTAACACAGTATTTCCTCTCGTGATTGTTCAATCAGCAATTGAAACAAAAATGGAAGACATCATTGCCACTCAATATCAGCTAATGCAAAGCATCGAAAGCGTTTACACTAACTTTAAGAAGGATGGTGCTGAACGCAAAACCTACTCTAACATCCGTAGGAGGATATCAACGTTAGAAGCCTACTGGAACGAGTTCAATAGCAATCATATGCAACTTGTTGACTATCAAAACGTCGAGCACGACTATTTTAAAAGGAATCATTATCAACGAACCAAGGATTACTTTCAAGAACTAGTGCAATACTTACAACTTTACTGTTTATACACGGAAGACCCTTCGGCTCACGAAATGCCTGAGAGGCCTCAGCTCAACAAGCTACTGGTGTTAGAAACATCGAAGCTAAAGCCATCACTGTCACCGAGCGGCCGGAGCGCTGTAACGCCGCCTCCACCGCCCGCATCTACCATAACTTCTGACAACGACGCCTACGTGAATGCCCCGGCTTTACCCGTGCCTCAATTAAGATCACAGCAGAGCTCTAATCTAAAAGAAATGAAGCACAGCAGTACTAGCAGCAAGTTAGGTGAAATGCTTCGCAAGCAGAAAAGCAATTTTAAAGCGTTCGCTCGTACAGTCACGAACATCGACCTTCAAAATATCTCCGAAAAATGGGAATTTGAAGACATTTTGAAACATATCGAAACACGTTGGACAGCTATCGACCATTTACACTGGGAGATAGACAGTGAGTTGTATGAAGAAGATAAAGAATACGAGCGTTCCTTTAATATTTATGAGAGAGAATACAATGACATCAAAAAGGTACTTAATCAAAAAATGTGGTCAGCATCATTCAGAACACATTCTACGCCAACCATGGACATTCCTACTTTCAACGGTGATTATCATAAATGGGTTTCCTTCAAAGACCTATTTTTGGAGGCTATTCACAATAACCGTTCTATGTCAAATGCACAAAAGATGCAATTCTTGAAAACTAAAGTTAAAGGCGAAGCGGAAAAGCTTATACAGCATCTCAATATCAGCACTGAGAACTATCAAATCTGTTGGGATATATTAAATCACAGATTTAACAATAGAAAGTTAATCTTCAGCTCTCATATCAACATTCTAATGAGCCTACCAGCAATGCAACTTCAAACAGCACCACTTATCAAGAAAATTCATGACACTGCAAATGAGTGTCTGAACGCTATAAAGTCTCTTGGAGTCGACATCACGACCTGGGACCCATTAGTTGTTCACATCCTGTCGCAGAAACTTGACTCTGAAACACATAAGGACTACATAGAGTCGTTGAAGACCCCTAGAGAATTACCAACATTGTCCGAATTTTTCGAATTTTTAGAAAATAAATTCACTTCTCTAGAAGCTTCCAAACGAAAGCAAGATAATATTACGCAAAAACCTAATACACAAAATCCGTAATTTACTGTAAAGAGGTCAAATCAGCAAAATTATTTTAATTACAATAAATATTCAACTAGCAACGCACATCAGCCGAGCAAGCAGTTTGGAAAAGCGTTATTTGTTTCGTCAACAGTTCGATGCCCTCTATGCAAAGGAAAACACGGTATTTTTAACTGCAAAGATTTTTTGGAAATGTCGTCTGAGATGAAGTTGAAGACGGTTAACAACCTACGAATCTGCATCAATTGTTTATATGATCACAAGGGCAATAAATGCATTTCTACGAAATCATGTAGTAAATGCACTAAACAACATAACACATTACTACATGATTCGTTTACGAAACCATCTAGCAGTGTTGAGTTTAAACACACAGAAAGCGTCCATGTATCACAACAGAAAGCATCCGAGATTCTATTAGCAACTGCATTAATCAAAGTGTTGGCAGCAGATGGCACGCATCATACCATGCGTGCGCTCATCGATCAAGGATCTCAGATATCTCTTATGACAGAGAATGCAGCTCAGAGGCTCCGCGCACCCCGCCGTCGTTGTAAAGGTGTGGTGTTTGGACTAGGCGCCAAAGAAAACAGCAGCAAGGGTTCAACGCAGATAACAGCAGCAGCGATTCATAGTGATTTCACCTTCAGCACGGATGTCATCATAATGAACAATCTCATCAATAATCTTCCAAATCAATCATTTTCAAAACCATCGTGGCCCCACATTGAACACATAAAATTAGCAGACCCCGAGTTTTACATCAGCAGACCAGTAGACCTATTACTTGGTGCCGACATCTATTCCCTTATCATGATGGGAGGAATCATCAAAGGTGACAATGACACGCAACCAATAGCGCAACAGACCCAGCTTGGATGGTTGCTATGCGGTAATGTCAAAACCTACCAATGTAATGTGATATTAAACAACATCGACGATATCCAAAGGTTTTGGTCAATTGAAGACATCGCTGACAGTTCTGAAAATAATTCATTTGAAGATCATCACTGTGTTCAAGTATATAAAGAGCAAACGACACGGCAATCAGACGGTCGTTACATTGTGAGGCTTCCCATGAAACCAGACGCCATGCAAAAATTGGGAGAGTCCAAACAGAGAGCAATAGCACAGTTTCGTCAATTGGAGAAAAAACTCGAAAGAAATGAAAAACTATCATTCGACTATAAAACATTTATAGATGAGTACATTAAACTCGGCCACATGCAAAATGTAAACAAAGGAGACGGTAATCAGACACCATCGTATTACCTACCGCATCATTGCGTCATTCGCCCGGACTCCGATACTACAGCACTACGAGTTGTATTCAACGCGTCATCGCCTACGTCATCAGGGCTTAGCCTAAACGATTTAATGTTTAGCGGGCCTAACTTGCAGCAAGATTTACTATCACTGATTTTAAAATGGCGACAGTTCGAGATAGCGTTCACAGCAGACATTGAGAAGATGTTTAGACAGATCAACCTGCATTCTGATGATCAAAATCTCCACAAGATTTACTGGAGGGATCCAAGCACGTCTAAAACACAGGATAACAACCAAAAACAAGTTTTACAAGAATATAAGCTAACTACAGTAACTTATGGCACTAAAGCTGCACCTTTTCTTGCGATGATGACGTTAAAACAACTTGCGTCAGATGAAGGTCACAAGTACTCCAACAGAGCAAAGCAAGCACTAGAAAATGAGTTCTACATGGACGACCTGCTGTCTGGTAGTCATAACATTGACTCAGCATTGCAACTAAAAACTGACTTGATAGCTTTACTTAAGTCAGGGGGGTTTAACCTTCGTAAATGGTCATCTAACAACACTGACCTATTAAAAGGAAATGAACCTACTACAAATCAAACATCCTTCGACTTCAAGCATCCTGAATCAACAAAGGCTCTCGGATTGCGTTGGAACCCGCAAGAAGACGTTTTGCTGTTTCAATTTCAATTGAACACTGCACCAAAATTGCTTACCAAACGCTTACTTTTATCTGAAATATCAAAGGTCTTTGACCCACTGGGATGGCTCTCTCCTGTTACCACCAAATTGAAACTACTATTTCAAACTGTATGGCTACATGACATTCATTGGAATAGCGAGCTACCAGAAGAGATAAGCAAGGAATGGAAATCAATTAGTCAAGATTTAGAAAATATAAACCAGATAAAAGTACAACGTTGGATAAGAAGTCATGAAAACGACACTATAGAGTTACATGGGTTCTGTGACTCATCAACAAAAGCCTATGCCTGTGTCGTCTATTACAAAATTAATCTTCAAAATCAGATTAATACCGAACGCTCATCAGTTACCACCGGCGCGGCAAAAGCAAGATTAGTACCAGTTAAGAAAAATATCACATTACCACGGCTTGAACTAATGTCATGCCTTTTATTATCAAAATTAATGGAAACTTTAGTAAGCACGTTACCTAACTACAACATCAAAATGTTTGGTTGGACTGATTCCACCGCGGCACTAGGATGGATTAAAGGCGATTCCAACCGCTGGAAAGCGTTTGTAGCGAACCGGGTCGAGCAAATAAAGGCAATCATGCCTCCCGAGTGTTGGCGTCATGTCAAATCTCAAGATAACCCAGCTGACTGCGCTAGTAGAGGGATCACCGTGAAACAACTACAGCAGCACGCATTGTGGTGGAATGGACCGTCATGGTTGACCTCGTTCAGCCCAGAAAATCACAACGGCAATCTTATTTACGTAACAGATCAAGAAACTAAACAACAAACTAAAGTTCATTCAACTACAGCCGTCACTACGATAAATCAAACAATATAATTTACGATATCACAAGCAAACACAGCAATTTCATTCATGTAACTCGAGTACTCGCTTGGATATTACGAGCGGTGTCGCGTAACCAACGATTACAAGAAAAACAATTTTATTTATCAGTCGATGAATTATCAAGAGCAAAACATATGATCATTAAATATTATCAACATCTAGAATTTACTGAAGAAATCAACAGCCTCCAGAATCAAGAGAAGATCAACCCTAAGAGCAAGATTTTGAACTTAAATCCTTTTCTGGACAGGGAAGGATTGTTAAGAGTAGGTGGCAGAATCAAGCATGCACAAATTAAGGAAGATATGAAACATCCCTTAATTATCCCTCATAGTGGTCATATAACAGACTTGCTCATAGATCAAGCCCATAGAAAGACATTTCATGGAGGAACCAGGCTCACTCTATCACACATTAGACAGCAATATTGGGTGATAGGAGGAAACAGAGCAGTTAAGAAGCAAATACGATCTTGTGTTATCTGCAGAAGACAGAACCCTGAAAAGCAAAAGCAGCTTATGGGGGACTTACCGGCTGCCCGAAGCAATCCGACTCGGCCTTTTTACAACTGTGGCGTTGATTTTACGGGCTACGTTGATGTAAAGACAAATAAAGGTCGAGGAGTCAAAACGACCAAAGGATACATCTCCGTATTTGTTTGTATGGTCACGAAGGCGGTGCACCTCGAGCTGGTCTCGGACTTATCATCATCAGCGTTCTTAGCAGCACTCAGACGGATGGCAGCCAGGCGTGGAGCACCGCGTCATATATATTGCGACAATGGCACCAACTTTGTCGGAGCTAGTCGTATCTTACAGCATGAATACCTAAACCTGCAAGAAATATTGGATAAAGAATTCTATTCTCAAATCGCTGACATGCAGATAGAATTTCATTTCAACGCACCATCATGGCCCAGTGCGGGCGGACTCTGGGAGGCTGCTGTCAAGAGCCTGAAGCACCATCTTCGTAGAGTACTTGGCTAACAAAAGCTCACCTACGAGGAGTATTCCACGCTATTAGCACAAATAGAAGCGTGCTTAAACACTAGGCCGCTTTGTGCTATCACAGAAGATCCTGAAGACATAGATTTCCTCACGCCGTCTCATTTCCTAGCCAGTGGTCCCACGCTCAGTATTATCGAAACAGAGCGAGATGAGCGTACGAGATGGCAGCTAACGCAAAAAATCTTCAACGACCTGTGGAAACGATGGCAAATCGAATACCTATGCCAATTATCAACTCGAACTAAGTGGCAGCAGTCTCAGCAAAATCAAAACATAGGCGATATAGTCGTCATACAAGATGCGAACTTACCATCCGGAAAATGGTCTCTAGGAAGAGTTGTTGAACTCCACCCTGGCAAGGATGGCCACGTAAGGGTTGTGAGTCTTAAAACAAAAAATGGTATCATACAGAGACCAATTGTAAAATTATCAAAATTACCGATCGAAACGCAAAACAATTATCCAGTTCAAGCACAGCAAAATGTCCAACTACAGCTAAATAATCAACTCAGCAATACTTCATCAAAACCCAAAAAAGGTATTAGCGCCACTCTGAAAACAATGGCTATTACCTTACTTACTATGATGCTCATTTTACCGACACACTGCGCCTATAACATAGCACGTTTGAAGGATAAACAAGCAGTTTATTTCGACAAGATCTCTAGTATGCAGCTAGCACGAGATGAATGGAAGCTCATCGTATTCTATGACATGATTCCATACTGGGAAGGCGCAGAAATCATATCAAAATATATTAACAATTTAGAACTACTATGTGACAAAAATAAAGAACCACTTTGCGAAACAATTATGACTCAGATACTACACGGCTATACGGAACTCGACCACTACAATCACCTGTTACTTGGTCAGCAGTTTGACGACGTAGCGCCGACACGTGCGCGGCGCGGGCTTATCAACGGAGTCGGTAGTATAGCGCGTTCCCTGTTCGGCGTGCTTGACGATCAATTCGCAGAACAGTATCAGAGAGATATCGAATTACTACGAATGAATCAGAGACACATGGGATTATTATGGAAAAATCAAACCTCTGTAGTTGAAGCTGAACACAACTTACTACAAAGAGTTGAAGCAACCATGAATAAACAACACAAATTAATTAATCAGCATATTATCAACATCCAAAAAACAATGAATTCAATGAAGAAAGATATCCAAGACATTACTAATAAAAACGACTTTGCATTATCAGCTATAATAGTCAACAACGTTTTGCTGAATCTTCAAAATGTTCAAGACAAACTTTTAGATACAATAGCCGACCTTCACCATGGCTCATTCAACGTGCACCTCTTATCACCAAAACAACTAAGAAATGAACTAAATATCATATCAGGTCAGATTTCCAAACAGGACTTAGCATTACCAATCAATAACATGCTGAGTGACCTGCCTAAACTATATCAGTTGTTGAAGGTCAAAGCAAAAATGACAAGAGATTACTTCATATTTGAGATTCGATTGCCGTTAGTCACCAGGGATCATTTTGAGATTTACAAGCTCATACCTATTCAACATAAGGCTGAAAACAACATGATCAAAGTTAAACTCGTAGCTGACTATGTGGGAATAAACATTCAAAAGGATTCATACGTAACTATGACCCAGGAAGACGTTCAAGATTGCAGTCAGTATAATGAGGATACCTACTTATGTTTATTACAAAGGCCAGTTTATCACATGACGTCAGACAACAGTCTCTGCGTCAGAAGTGACGTATCAACAGAATGCGTCACAAATATTGAGTCATGCAAATCGACGTGGTCCGAACTACATGCAGTAAACACAAACCTATTCTCATGTTGCAATCCATGCGCTACGCGAATTATTTGTGAGACTCAAGTTTCATCAGAGAAATTGAATGGCAGCGGTATCATCACACTCAGTGAAGGATGTAGTATCAAAAGCGACACCTTTACGATTTATTCTCACAAACAGCGAGAAAATAGCCTACATACAGAAGCAGATATATTAAAAATAAATATACCGCCAATCAATCATATCATAGAATTGACTTTGCCTACGTACAACAAAACAGATATTTCAAATCCAACTAATGAAAGCTATCTAGACCATCAATACTTTCAAGAACAATCAAAGTCAATAAATAATCGGATCCAGCAGCTGAAGAACGCCGAGACGGAGATACAGCCGGCCTACTCTATGGCTTCTTCGCACGACATTACCCAATACGTACTTATTAATATAATTTTGGGAATTATTTGCATCACGGGAATAATATTTGCCTGGCGTAGAATACGCCGATGTCGAATAAACTCCGTCGGCGCTACGAGGTCAGCGGGCGACGATGTCACACACACCGCGACTCGCGCTCCATCGCCGCCCCCCGCCCCCGCCGCCGGAGCGGCCGCGCCGCCGCCGGTTGCCAGGCGCGCGCGCCGAGTGCAGTTCCTCGCATCAGCAACATCGCAGCAACAACCGGCGAGTGGTCCATCAGATCAAGAGGACATCGAATTGGATGACTTAACTTACGCTCGTGTCCACAAAGCGACGTCCCCTCATTTTTATAATCATTTTAATAATTAAGTTTTGAAATATTTAAGTTGAAATGTAAATATTTAAGCACTCATCACTATCATGCATTCATTTCTCTTAATCATTTTGTCAGCATCCTTTTATCTCCTCTCCCGGAGCATGTACGGTGCAATAACCGTACATAGCGCCATGTCAGCATTTCACGTCAATTGCAATATATTTAATTATCATTTATTGTTTCGATGTGTTAGCAGTTTCAGTTCACAATTAGCAGTCGTTTCGTGTACTCATTCCATCATAGCATATACATATTTTTACAATTAAATAATTTATCATCTCAATCAAGTATCATTTCTAAAGATAGTGTGGAACACCATACACTCAGTTTGTCGGAGTCATATTGAATGATAAGTACATTAACCGCCTCTGTGGTCTACTGGTAACAACCACCGGTATCAGGCCCAGAGGTCCCGGGTCCTCAGTAGTTCAAGATTACAGGCTCACTTCCAGGGTGAAGGCTAAGAGTCTCCCCGTCGTAAATTAAAAAAAAACAAATATAATAAAAATAGACATAAGTATTAACTTTTAATCAAAAAATGTATAACCTTAACGAAACATTAAATTAAAATTAACTTTTTAAATGTAGCTAAAAAAAACAAAATCTAAACTCCTGTGAATAAACTGTGCGCATGTTATCAGTCACCTAAAGTGGTTTTTTTTTTCAACAAGGGCCGCTTAGCACATTTAGTCCAGAGTTAGCACATTTAACCCAGTTTTAGTGCTACTTTTGTACGGACTTCCTCTGGGTTAAATTTTAACCCAGCTTGGCGTAAGTGGCACTAAGTTATGTATTGAATTTCAACTTTATGTGTGGTAGCGCAGTGGTTAGCGCGTTCGGCATGCGATCGTGACAGTCAAGCTCTATTCGCTATAGCTGGTCACAGGATGGGTGACCAAATATTTACAATATTATACTTTTATTTTTCCATCCACAACAAATAACAAACTCGGCGATAAAACTTACGCGAAAGTTTTGGAAAGACAAGAAGTTTTGCTGTGGTCAAAACTTCTTTAACAGCTGCTCAGAAATTTAAAGTTTGTGAGTAGAGACAGCAGTGTAACTGCACTTAAAGATACTTAAAAGTTCTAAATGCAGTACCTAAGGGAACAAAGAGATAGTACTATTTAATAACCAACATTCAATTTCGAGCTTTGCTGTGTTACTTTTGTAGATCTAAGAGACTGAATTGATAATCGTGTCTATACGAAACTGTAGGAATAACTTTCGAGTAAGTATTAAAGAAGTAAAGTAAAAAAAAATATGAGATATTGAGCAGCGTTCCTACCGGACGTAAACGGAACTATATTTTTCTATACATTTTTTGACATTACGTGTTCGATGCTTACTCGATAATATTTCGATAGATTTTATTGCTAACCCTACTGGACAGGGATGTTCTAACAACCAGTGCTGTGCAACACATATTTTATGCGAAACAACATGCGATTATCCGATAAAATTGAGTGATTTTACTAGCAATGAAATCAGTAATTTAAAAAATCGGGTACTTATATACTAATTATATAATCTGTGGTATTAACTTAACCGCCATCTCTTAGAACAGTATTGTTTCAATGTTACCATGCAAATTCGTATTACGAACCTCTTAAAGTAAGCTTTTTTTTGACGAAAGTCTGTGACTCAAAAGACAACTCAGTAGCTGATGCAGAATCGAGGCGAACGCACCCTGATGTAGAATGGGAACTAGCAGATTTTGCCTTCAAAAAAATTATACAGACTTTTGGTACACCTGGAATAGACATTTTTGCTACCAGAACAAATAAAAAATGTCCAAAATATATCTCATGGTATAAAGATCCGGATGCCTTTACTACTAATGCCTTCACAATAACTTGGTCAAATTTCTTCTTTTATGCTTTTCCACCTTTTAGCATAATTCTTAAGACAATTAGGAAAATCATAAAAGACAAAGCCAGAAGCATACTGGTACCTTGACGTCATCACTCAATCATCGCCTTCAAAATAAATTTGATGTGTGTCAAAATGTGACAGCTTTAATAAAAACAAAACGCAAAAAAAACGTTCTTATGACATGATGGTTTCTAATAGATAATGGTAGGCTGGCTCAACACTCGGCTAAGGGGAAGGAGGCGACGGTATGATCGCCTCATTCCCCTATAGAGAAACCAAGCTGGCGTTGGTGGGTGTGCCATCGCCGGCCTTGCACGGTTTCCACCGTCTGGTTACCCGGTGAGTCCAACATTTCGAATCGCCCCTGCACCTGGGGGCGAGGGATCCGTAAAAGCATTTCTCAAAGTAAAAAAAAAATGGCTCAACACTATACTGTAAGGTACAACAAAGATTTTGGCAAAATCTTTTGTTGAGAATTAATTTGTTATTACTAATGCCAGTATTCATGCTCATTCGGCATTCACAATGGTCGCCAGATTCGTGAGACAATAACTTCAAACGATCCTCATTCATATATTCACAAAAAATAGGCTACACACGTAATAGATTCTTCACTGCGATGTTCATGAAAAGCTTCGCTTTGACAGATCCATTTTCAATTACGGGAGAATTATTTATTATTCCATTCGGTTCCACTGTGTGACAACAATAACGAAAATTTCAATTTGCCCATTAATCATAAGGGGAAATGATACAAATTTGTCAGACTCCAGTTGGCCCGCTGTTCTGACGTCACGAAATTATTAATGAACAACTCTGAATAGAGGTAAGTGATGTATCGTGTCACCATATGCGAACTCTATCGGTTTATTTATCAAAACATCTAATTTTGATGTATCGTGGGTAACAGGCTTGTTTATTGTTATAAATGATGTCGTGACAGCCTTACTTTTTTGATTCCCTATGGATAAAATGCTTTTATATAACCGTGTTACCTATCACAATAGGTTATTTTTTATGTTTTGCTTTAGGGTACAAAAATATCTTCGAACCTCGCGGTCGCAGTTTAGATGTAAAACAAATCGTCTGACAAGCACAATACCTTACTACGATACTTCGTTGTCTCATCTATTAATTGCATACCTTGTTTTACATCGCGGTCATATCAAGCTGCGATCTAATAACGATCACGAGGTATCCAACCATCAACCACCAATAGGCATATTTGGCATCTTTCAACCCTCAGGAAAATATTTAGGGCTATAGGTAGCAAACCGGCAGCAAATACCTAAGGTTCGTTTAAGGCCTTTGATAATCTTAATAGCTGTCAATCAAATACAAACCATCATTTTAATTACTCCAAGATCTCTTTTACAATCAAATCAGTCAAATCTTGAAGCATTTTATGGCAAACATCATTATAGACATATTTCATTGTTCCTTTTGAACATCTCTCATCACCATAACTAAGCTTCTTATCCTGGAATATGTTGATCAAGCTATTCTACAATCATCCATTTACATAAACAAGCAATCAGAATAACAAAGCTGCTGTGATGAAAGCCATTGTCATAATTTTTCGTCGTCGTTTGCCAAGAACCTCTCCTTATGAAATGTGCAGAAGTGAGCCCAAACATATTTCATGGTATTATAAGAATTTATGATAGTGCCACTTTTGTGAGTGTAACAATGTATTATAAGTTACTACGAATTACCAAGCTTTACGTATGTTAATATCAAGGTCTGTTTCACCGGCAACATAATAGAGAATAATAAAAATACATCTAAAATGTATTAAGATTTATCCACTGAACAAAGGGAAGACGCTTAGCGTTCTTCATTACTGGTGAAAAGTACCTAATGATAAGGCTGAAGGTGGAAGGTGGAAGCGCGCCTCTCCCGAAATCCTCAACCACTGAGAAACTGGCTATCTTAACTCTAACTGCCGGAACACAACAATGCTGAACACATTATTATGTCGTTATGGCGTCAGAATTAGAATAAGATGATGGCAGCTAATATCCTAACCAAGCAAATCAAATACAATATGTAACCTGAACCCTCACTAGGAGTCGAACCCGTGACTCCTAGGTTTGATACCGGTGGTTTTACCACTACCACTAGGTCACAGAGGCGGTTTGATCTTGAAAGTACAATTACGTCACTCTTATTTATTTATTTCCGCTGTGCAAGTGTAAAAGCCTGACGTGGTGTCTTCTGTACTTCTTAAACAAAATATCACTGAAGTACATCATCCAAGTTTACGGCAATATGTCGAGAGAGACAGCATACGTATGCCCAGCGGGATCAATCGAATACCCTACGCTTTCACTCTTCATTATGGCTGAAATAACTAAGCAACGTTCTCGGGGGGCAAGGTATGATAATAAGTCGTAACGTCTTTGTTTGGTATATAGAGTTACGGCAAAAACTAACAAATAAGAAGCTTACAACAAACCAGATTACGTGATTTGTCTAGGCGTTTCATACTTTATGTCAAGAAATATAAATAAGTTAGTTAAGTAGTTCCTAAAAACCTGAAGTAGATTTGCAAAGTGCTTCTTATACTGATTTAGCGATACCAGATTTCCCTATTTTTATTGTCTCTTTGTTGATTACAAATAAAAGGCAAACTGAGTGATTGTCTTTCTAATGTTTGTATGAAATTTTCATAAAATTTGGTAATCAATCATTGCCACCACAGACATGAAAATTTTGACCGCAGTTCATCAAAATTGTAATGGATTGCGTTTGTTCATTTTCCAATTAATTTCACGGAGAATAATTTGCTGGTTCAAGCTGGTTAATTGTTAATCAGGTAGTCACTTCCGTATGTCAGGGGACCAATTTCAAAGAGACAGATTGACGTTACTGGATTGGGTGAGATTTTACAGAAAATACCTACAATAATCATTTTTTTTTAAGTCACATAACAGCATTTGCAAAGCAACCTTTTTATTTTAACGTCCTTACTGCTGGGGCACTGGTTTTCCTTATAGCTCAAGCACGCGGGATTAGTTTGTTTTAACGTCTGCAAATACAGCCGGGAACAACAGCTTAACCTGCTTGTGCTCAAGGTCATTTTTAGTCACCCATCCCATGACCTAATATTGCGAAATTCATCGCAGGTCGGGCGCGCGAACCACAATAATAACGAGCTTCTAATTAGTTATATTGGAATATAATAAATCGATCGACTAAAACTTTTTATTAAAAAGGTTTATTTTTTATTTTTAGATTTTTGCAGTCGGTTTTTTTGTATATAAAGTTTATTATTTTACTATTTTTAAAGTAACGATAAGTCCCGCACTTCGGCTTGACTTAAAGTACCTAGTAGTGTAGGCAACTACTAGTTAGAGTCAAACCGTTTGGGTCTAACCGCTTGACCGAAAAAATGACAGTTTTTTCAAGATTCATTCAAAACTATTGAGCCGATTTTAAAATTTCAAAAAAATGTGACCGACTTGGGTGCAAACCCTATGTTTTTTGAATAATTTCTATCGGTTTAGGCGCTCTCGAGTAATCGGTGAACATACATAAAAAAAATATACATACGCGACGAATTGATACCCTCCTTTTTTAAGTCGGTTAAAAATACTAAACTGAGCGACTTAAATTCTAAATTGGGTAGCGCAAAAAAAGGTTCAGCTTAGGTGAGTTTGGCAACGTCGCTCACCTAGTATTTTTGTCGCTCAAAAATGTTTTTTGTCGGTCGGTATTAAACGAAATGTAAGGTAGTAATTATATACTACCTACCCATTAATTATCCTTACTAATATTAAAAAGGCGAAAGTGTTGTTTGACCTTCCGTCACGCCCAAACAACCAAACGACTTGATTTTTGGCATAGAGTTAGTTGAAAGGACGAAGAGTAACCTAGGCTGCTTTTAATCCCGATATTTCTGTGGGAACGAGAAACACGCGGGTGAAACCGCGGGTGGCCGCTAGTAACTTATGATGAATTATAAACAATTTTATTAAGTCCCGCCGTGTGGTGACGGCCTAAGAATACAAGTGTCACCACTCCCTTACACGCCTGGGATGTTGTAAGAGTCAACTAAGAGGCTCGACGCATTGAAAACCTGTGCGAGAGAAGGAAAACTTGAAACAAACCCTCTACCAAGCCGTCTAGCCAGCGTGGTACCAGTAGGCTAATAGTCTCCTATGAACGCCACAACAGGCGTGAGCTAGGAGAGGCCTTTGCCCAGCAGTGGACGTCCACAGGCTAATGATGGTATGATGGTATTGTTACGCACTTGGGGACAGCCGTGTTTATTCAACACCCACTGCCTCCAAGATGCGGTCTGCTCAGCTAGCTCAGATGGGCACGAGACTCATGGGAGTGTGCGTGGGTTCTACCTTGATGGCTGTTACACTCGGAAATAAAATATTGAGATTAGTTCACTTAAAGGTTCTAATTCTTACTTCTAAAGAGGGCGCCACCAACACAGGAGTGTTAGAATAAATCAAACAAAGTGATACATTTCTGACAAAAATTCTATTTAAATTGATGTTAAACCAGTCATTATTTAAAATTACAAACAATTCTTTCTTAACATTATTAGCAGAAAATATGGGCACTGTTAATAAAACTCATTAAAAATTAAAGAATAAAAGTTACATGTAGGTACTCAAAAACACATGGTAAATTATTTGATCATGACCCAGAGAAACAAGAATCAGTGGAAGCGTCCTTCCATGAATCTATTCTGAAGCTAAATGTAATCCTAGGTTACTTCTATATTAAAATTACATTAATACAACTGTTTTACATGTCGATGAAATTCACAAACAAAAAGTACACAAAAACATACGGAGTTCGTTGTTAGCTTACGCAGCCATCCTCCAAGGTGTTGGTGCACTCACTCGCTCATGCATCAGAGGAGAACACTCCTACATTCCGTGGCCTGAGACGAGACACACTGCTTCAAGGGGACATGTGCATCAGCCCGGGGAAAGTTGTCAGAAATGTAAAGAAAATAACAATTTCTGGCTTAAAACAAAGGAGCGGCTCTCTGAAACAAAATAAGAGAGCACACGATAATTCTCAAGAAGTTCCACCATGAGGCGGGGGACTCCAACCAAGACGAAACCGTATGAAAAACTCACCTGCCGCTCCTATTAAAATTCTTGATTCATATAAAAAATATATATTGGCACTAGGCCATTTCTTGGACAATCACCACCTCATCTCCAACAACGGATCGGACGATCCCAATATAAATTTTCTGCTTCCAATATTATATGTCGTATCGACCGACACCGAGGATCGAAAGGAAAAAGGCAAGTCACCGGCAACCATAGACGAGCCGAACCAAAGACAATGATATATTAATTGTTCCAGAATTTTCCACAAAAAGAATTTAGATTTTTTATTCTACAACTTGAACAAAATTGAAATGTATTTTAATAAATACAGAAGACATACTGAAAGTAAATTAAACCATTACAATATTAAAAAACATTAGACAATAGCAATAAATATGTAATGAGTAACTTTCACAAATACAGCAAGTTGTGATTTATAACATTAAGTTATTGCCTGTTACGAAACGTAAAACGTCAGATGTCATGTCATTCGCTGTCAATGTCAAAGTCACTCAAAACAATAACACTGGTAGTTGTTATTGTGAAAATATTGAAAACAACAAAATATTACGGAATGAATGCTAAAACTTTGGTAAATACGTGTAAAGAATGATTCTGCAATGAAATAGCTCGGTGCGCAAGGAACCTACGGTTAGTAACACTAAAATCAGTGCCACAAAAGAATGGTAAACAAAACACTATCGTGTCTGGGGCGACGGTGTATCCCGTGGTCTGTTCCTGGCGTCGTTGATGGTGAATTCAACACAGGGCCTGAGCCCAGCGAATAGACCACCAGACACACCCTCACTCCAGTCTCGAGAGTGAAAATACCACGGTTGCGTATTATACACGCAACAGTATTATTAAGTCAGTGATTTCGAAGCGTAAATTATTTTCTATTATTACCTAATCTGTGCAAATACTGAACGAGCTCAGTGCTATTCGTAGCATACAAACTATCCGTATAATAGGTGTAAAGCATTACACAGACAAATTACCATGAACCCATGTCGCAGCTACTAAATCCAGGTTTTACCTAAATACAGGTCGCGCCGGAAGTGGGATACGAGCGTGGTAAAGCTAGTTTCACACGTAAAATGTGAGCACGGAAAAAGAAAGGCGATGTCCCAATTTGGGCCATGCTGGTGTAATGTTCGGCTATTTAAAATTGGGAAATATATTTTTTTTCTTACTGTAATTTTTAACGTTGTGAGCACGTTTAGTATTATCACACAGTAAAGCTTTAACTAAAAGAGCGTTCCCACTGCCTTAGAGCATTCGCGTGTAATGAGCATTCGCCGTCGAATATTCGATTAGTGTGGACGAGCGTTACTAAAAAAAACTGGGAGCACGAACTTCCTACAAAGAAACGAGCTACAAAGAAGCCTTCAACGCGAGCCGGTGTGGACGTCGTCGTCATCGCAACGCTGTTTCGAATGTTTACGCTCAAACAAAACACTCGTATTCGAGTACTCTGCTAATGAAATGAATAAATATGTTTAGGAATTATCCATTGTAAATTATCGCAAGTATTTGGCATTTTTTTAATTTTTTTGCAAATCAATTCTTATGCAAAACGCTATGTTATTTAAAAATATGTTGTATAAGTCGGTACTGGGCTTTAGGGCAATGTGGCGCTACGTAACTGATACCTCTATTGAGATGTGTACATACAAGTAGTACACTAGCGATGTTAGGTTCTGTGAAGAGTAGGTTTGCGTGTCGATATTATCACAAAACTTGGTTAGTAGTGTTCACAGAAAATCTGAGGCAAAGGAGAATCTGATTCTACAACACATATACGCTTACGTTTTTATTTTCAATCAACTTCCATCTAAAAATGCTATCGTGCCCTGAGCCTTTTGACAGCATCCGAAAAAGGTGTCAAATTGACTAAGTTCCGGACTTCTGGGCCACAACAGAGTTCTGTGGGTCTAGTGTGAGTTTGCAAATGTCCAAACGTGACCATCCCGTGAGAGTAAAATTTTGACAGATAGCCTTAATGCTATAGGAATAAGGTCGAGAATTAAACTCTATTCGCCAAATGCGGCGTAAGCGAGTAAGGTGTGAAACTCACACTAAGCGTTAAATGAGTATATATTATTGACATGCTTATAAGAAGAACTAATAATTCATATTGAAGACTAAGGTTTGCATATTTGTATCCATATATGTAAGAGATTTCATTTCAGTCGCATATTTCAAGTTTTAAGGATCAGGACGAAGTTTTCCACTATACCTACCTTATAAACAGTTTTTGAAATTAGGAGATTAGATTTCAAAATTCAATTAACTATCCGACTAACTCAAACATCCAAGCCAAATGGCTCAGATGCCTATTTCCGCAGAGCCATGCATTTTATTATGCTTGAGGTTGCAGAGGGCAAGCAAATTTGCAAAGCCATTGAATGCACTCCGCGTCGTGCAAGTAACTCCACTCTCGACTAACAATAAGGCAATTGTGGACTTAGTTTCTGGAATATTGATGAGCTGGTTGTAAGAGTTCCTTTGTGATTGCAAACTATCAAAATATTGGAGGTAAACATTACTTTGCTTTTACGAGTATATTCCACCTTACCGACCTATATTGAGGTAAAAGTTTACCTACGTGTAAAAAGTTTGATCTACGGTCAATGATTTGTCATTAAATCTATTTGCCATCACTCGTGACGTCATCGTAGTAGGTACAAAAAAATCGACACGCTAGGTTCTCATACAGTTTGAAGCGTTCTTTTCGTCTATCTCGATATAATTCTGTGGACCTTACTACAGCAAAACTACATTTTGGAATTCTAAAATATGTGATCGTTGTGGGGAAGGGCAATAAAGAGTATGGAAAAGTCTATTATTGTATGAAAGGAGTCTACTATTGTCCATTGTTGTACGAACTGGCTATACTAAATAATGCTTCACTGGATAACGTAGTTCTTCAATCGCTTTTTGGTAAATTTCGCAAACAATTTCAAAAACAGTCACAAAAAATCAAATTTAAACTGTAGATCGTTAATTTCATTGCTTATGATTTTACCAGACGGTTTCATAAAATATATTCAGGTACCACTGTGCAAAGTTCTCAGTAAATCAATAGCTATACTTTGCAACATATTATTAGATATGGGTTTAGTAAATATTTTTAAACTACATAATTTACAAAACAATCCTGATACGAATAAGTGAGCTTCGAAAAAGGTATACAAATATTGAGACAAATAGTTCTCGAAGGCACAAGGATTATTGGTCCACTTTATCTTATTTGCCAAATATAGCTAATAGCAAACTTTTGGATCCGTTGGGCTGTTGATTGTTGGCCTCGCAACAAGGGAACAAATTGGCATTTACAGCAGATTTACTCGACCAATATTAATAAGCAAGTTCTTAATATTACTATGTTTTAGACATCGTCGTCACGGAAACAAACTATGGTGATGAATCAAAACTGTTTATGTCTGGATTTTATCATCACAAATCACAAATCAATTGAATATTGTAGGAATATTTTTTATTATGTTTATACCTAGTGATAATATTCAACTGAAACAATCTCTTTTTAGCTTCTACCAAATAAGCTACACCCCATTTTTTGGATCGAAATAAAGTCAATTCACTTCTCACCCCCTCTCATGTTCATTTACCATTATTTATTTCAAAGAGAAGCTAAGTATAGCAAAAACGCAGCCTTAAGAGGGCACCGCTTACTATGGCTAATCACCTTAAACTATCTAATTCAGACCCATGCCAGCTATTCAAAGCTCCATGCATATTCACCCAAAGTAGCTCCTACTACCGAACATCCGAGCGCTAGATTTCATGATAAAAGGGAAAATGCTCGGTAATAGCATTTAAGCATGCAACTCTTGAATAATGAGGCTTTGCTTTTGTTACTTTTTTGAAAAGCTATTGGAATTCCTGTTAATTTCTTTGATAGGTAATACTATCCCACTTCAGACTAACTGATACCAGAGTAATTGAATTCCAATTGCTGATCTTAAAGGTTACCTATAATTAAAGTAACCTATCGTTTTTTAATTAACGTCTTCCTGAGCTTTTTCACATTATATAGGCTTACTATTGACCTCATTCTGAGTCGTTACATTGAAGAATATAACTACATTTGTTCACAGTACAGAGGTAGTTTATGAGACAAGAACATCATAATCATATAGACAATGGAATCACAATAGAATAGACTATACAATTTATTATTTTCGCCTTTGAATGATATATCATATCTCATCTAAATATATTATGTTTGATAACTCTATCAGCCGCTCAGATGGAGTAATCCAGTTTTATTGCGATGAATATTTCCATGATAATGTAGGTAGTACTCTTGAGAAGATTTATACTAACAGATCTAATATTGTATTTTGGTATTTACAAGGGGCAGACTCTTAGCCTCCATCATACCTGATGTTAAGTATTGATAAAGCTGAAGATGGAAGCGAGTCTCTCACCATATATATACATATTTATAGTTAATGATATATATATATATATATATATATATATATATATATATATTTATACCTCAGTGTCTCAAGACGAAAGTCGACGACCAGTGTGTGTTGCCAGTGATGACTTACGGCAGTGAATCGTGGGCGTTAACTATGGGTCTGATAAGGAGGCTCAAGGTGACTCAGCGTGCAATGGAGAGAGCTATGCTCGGCGTTTCCCTGCGTGATCGAATCAGAAATGAGGAGATCCGCAGGAGAACTAAAGTTACTGACATCGCTCGAAGGATTGCTCAGCTGAAGTGGCAGTGGGCGGGAGACATAGCGAGAAGAACCGATGGCCGTTGGGGCGGAAAGGTTCTGGAATGGCGACCGCGTACCGGACGACGCTCCGTGGGTAGGCCCCCCACAAGGTGGACCGACGATCTGGTGAAGGTCGCGGGAAGACGCTGGATGCGGGCAGCGCAGGACCGATCGTCGTGGAGATCCTTGGGGGAGGCCTATACCCAGTGGGTATATATATATATATATATATATATATATATATATATATATATATATATATATATATAATTAACTATGTATTAAAAAAATGTATGTTTATCCGGTATCTACTATCTATAACACAAGTTCTTATAAAACGTACCTTTGTAATACTTAATTGGTGTGATTGTAAGCAATTATTGTTATTGAATTCGGTTTGCTTGTTGGGAGGACTTGTTGTAAGTCCGCCCATGTTATCTAAGTCTGTCGCCATGGCAACAATGTTTTCAGCGTTGTTGTGTTGCGGCAGTTAAGAGATAGTGGTTAACAATTCCTTGATAAGTGCAATTCCACTTTCAGCCTTATCATTACTTAACATCCGCTTGATGTGACCAGGAGACCTACTCTCTAAGCCCGTCAACTAAGATACGGGCCCCTGTCCGTAAGTTTCCTGAAACTACGGATGGAGCCTACTCTCTATTGATTTCGGATGTACTAGTTTTGGACTTACAAATGGCACAAAAACATTGGGAGTAGGGACAATGTCAAAACGAATTCTCATTCATTCTTAGTTCGGGTCTCCGAACTATAAGCCGTCCGTAGGTGATACGGAGTAGGAAACGTCTGTAACTTAGGCCGAAACCACGGGTTTCGTGCTTAGAGAGTAGACCTTCGTCTAAAAAGGCGGCTAAAGCATTATTGCTAAGAGAATTCAATAACAGTTCATTATTCAATTGTTTATTTTTAGTTTAGAGTTTAGAACTGTGTCATTGTCAGTGTAGTAGAATTTGCTTTTAATTTTTTGAAGGCAAGAAAACTTACAAAAAGCAAATTCCATAAGGAATTCACTTAGCAATATTGTTTTAGCGCCCTTTGTAGACCCGCAGAAATTTTATTAGCTCAATTTTCTCCGCAGAAACCTTAAAACGTACACCTGATGTTTAATATGTAGTGAGACACAATATTACATTCCAGATAGCCACTCAATCTTCTGCTAACTTTTTTGTATGAGCAACGTCTTACAAGATTTACGCCTACACCGTAAACTTAATAGCTTTCAATTCTAAATAGCTTCCCATTTTATTTATTGAGTCGCATTATGTGCCATACTTCCATTTGGGGCTACAGAAAACGCCTTTCTTTTACAAAAAGTAGTTCGGTCACTTTTCTACTGTAACTTTTTTACATTCAGATTTATACGTTTTTCTCGACGAGTGAAAGGAAGACATTTGTTACTATTAGGGTCGTCCACATATAACGGGTTCTCTTGACCTGATTCTGAGACAGTTGCGACTTATTTAAGTCCTTAGTTTTAATCCTATTTTAAATGGAATACTTGTTGTTAAAAAAAAAATCTAGAAAAAAATACATTTTGTCAAGAATTTGGTGTGCCATTTCGTACTACGAATCTGCTAAAATATGCTTATTTTTTGACGGAAGTATTGTGACGTCTTCACTGAATCATCGCCTCCAAAATGTGAAGTGTGCCAAAATGTGACAACTTCAACAAAAACAAAACATTTATAAGACATGATGGTTTTTAAAAGATGATGGTAGGTCCGCAGGCATTACTCTCCCATTTCGATTACCAAGACAAGTCTCTTGACCATTTCTTTATCATTTCATGATGCATGATAATATTATGGAGCATTATCTCGAACAGGCATAAGGTCGAGTAGAGACAAGTTTATTTTGTAGTATTTTTTTTTGAGAAATATTATAGCTTCCTTGTAGAACATAATATAAATTTATCATACTCCAAAAAGATCCTCCTACAAAAGAATTTAATATTATAGCAAATTGTTTATGGAAGATACTTTCCAAGCATTAAATATTCGTGCCCAGAATCATTTACGAGATTTAAGAATTATTTTTTTGCATAAATATAATTAGATTTAAGTTTGCCTCGACATAAAATCCAATTACAAATACAATCTTCCGAGGGCTCATAAATAAGCTCACGTAGCAGGCCCGTGTCTAATTTGTGAACATCTCCAGACAAAATTTCAAGTAAGTAGGATCCTAAGAGAAGGGAAGAGAATTATCGAACTTACTTTGATCGTCGGCCGTTATATTAGGGGTGTAACTTTTTGAAACAAGATGGTTGCTTAAGGCGGTTATCAATTATGTTTATGGGTTATTAGCAATTAACCCGATTTTGTCTATCTGGAGTTTAATGATCGCATGAATAAAACGCCTACGATTACTAGTCGAACAACCAACAGACATATTTAGTATGATTACAATATATATAGCATTCTAATAATATTGAACGCACGTACATCTTATGTTTTGGCGCGCACTGTTCATTGAAATAAAACAACTTTTACGGATATCAAACGCGCTATATTTCCACGAACTAAGTTGTAATTGTCCGTATTTATAGGTTTTTTTAGGGGTTTTTTGATTTTCCCGACGTTTCGGCACCTTTACAGCTCCCGTGACCAAGGTTTATATACCACCTGTCTTATAAATTTAATTTGGCTAAGAAGTTTAATAGTTATGCCGACCGTTTAACTCATTTCAATTTGGTTTCACTTAAGAATCACCGCTCCAAAACTAACCTAGGCTTATTCTCTCCTATAAATAGACTCCAAGCTGATAATAATTAAGTTAGTAAAAATAAGGATATTGATATTTTTAGTCTAAATTTACCTATATTTAAAAAGAAATTGTCCTCATCAAGCTAAGTATAAATATTTTATTTTATAGTCTGCCTGGCTGAACAGGAGTTTTCTTTTTAATTCTACTTAATTTTTTATCTTGGCATTTGCTTGTATTTACTAGCTTTAGTAAGAAAATTTTGTATTGTTTTTTTAAGTTAAGGGACGCCTTACGCTCCCAACTGTTCTTTTAACAAGTTAGTTTCCGTGGCAACCTTTAATAAAGACAGCACCAATTCTTGTAACCACTAGCTGTAACTCCTAGCATTTAGGGTGTATGATCTTGTTGGTTGTCCAAATAAATAAATTAATATCAGTGTACGACACCCACTGCAAGGTATAGGGCTCCTCCAAAGATCTACCCAACGATCGGTCCTGCGCTGCCTGGATCCAACGGCTTCTCACCGACCCGTGATCTTCATCCGATTTATGATAAAATACAATTGAAAATATAAAAGTACTGTTTGTTTGAAATTAACTTTTACACGCCTAAGTACTTAAGCAATTTTGATGAAATTTCGAATACAAAAAATCCTAGAAATCGGAATCGGTCAGAATGCCGGTTAAATAAAAGGACGAAACTTACAATAGCAATTTTGCGCAGGAGTCCACAACACCCTGGCTATATAATACCAGCTGATTTTCTAAGAAACCATAACGTCGTCCTGAGAAATCGTTATCTAGGTACAGATCACCTAAATAGAGCGAGTATTTAAACATGAATCTTAACATTATTTTCAATCTAGAGTGCATGGCCTAATCGGTGGATGTGTTTAACCACAACTCTATTGTATTTACGTTGACAAAATTTTATGTAAGTAAGCGATTTCACACAGGAAAATGTAGGTAATGTAAGAAAGAGACCTAGAGAATTTCAAATGTCACCTCCAAATCGTTACTTTAATGAAGCCGTTAATATTTGATGTGATTTACCTAAACACAGCCGCAAGACAACAGTTGAGTTGAACTTGCGCTATTAACAAACTAATCACAATTGTCTTGAACAACCGAAAATCATACGAAAAGCAGGGAACTGTAAAACAAATGAATTGTGACACGCCAATGATTACTTGTAAAGCGCTCTATAAACGATAAAATTTTGTGTCAAATTGCTGTCAGATTTTCGTGTGCCTTGTCAAATTTATTTGACCGTCTGCAGCTATGTTTGATGCATTTTTCTTCCAGAAATTGTGACAAACATGTTTGTCAAACTGTGTCATATAAATTTTTGATCGACTGTCGGAATCTTTTCTGGCAGATTTTCGTGTTTTTCAAATTTATTTGACCGTCTGCGGCGCGTCAAACATAGTGTTTGATGTGTTTGATGTTTTACTTCCGGAAATTTAATAATCATAATAAAAAAAAACAAATTTGTCAAATAAATTTAGTCGTTTATCGGGCTCTTAAGTCGAACAATGTTTTTTTTTTTTTTTTTTTTCATTTTTCTGGCAACAAACAGTCGTATATACATTACAGTTAGTTAATGTTCGTATCGTTAGTTGGCGTGTCATTATGGAATGAGTTTCCATTTATAACAACCAAACCGCCATGCGCCATGTTAATTTCCGAGGAATAACTACCGTCGGTGAAGGCACTTTGCAAAATTAATTTCTCATTTCTATGATAGTGATACTGGTGGAACATATTGTTTTACATCGTTGTTGACTTAGTGCTCGAGAGATGAATGTCTATTCCATATTATTTGTTTACTAGTATTTTGCCTTCTGTTATAATACACAGGGTGTTAAAAGACCCATAACGAAAACGATAACATAGTTACTATAATTCTCTTGTATGGGGGCAAATCTAGGAACCTGATAGATAAGCAGTTATTGAGGATCAAAGTCAACATTTATTTTAAAGTTTATAGCTACAAAACCGCAATTAATATCAAAACCAATCAATGAAACTGGGCCCCGATAGCTAGACACACGCAGACGTTGTTGCACGCGTTTCATTGCGTGTAAAAATAACACCTATTTTTTTACTAAAAATAAAAGTCGTTTCCCAGAAATTATTTTAACATATTCATTTAGTATGATGTACTATGCATATATTACGGCTTCGGTCTTTTAACTCCCTGTAGGTAACAGAAGTCTACGAAAGAATGCGAAAGCAGAACGAAGCGTAATCGCTTCAGCTTAAATCGCATTCCTTAAGGTTAATTTCGAGTTATTGCTACAAATAGCTGTATGTTCTTTTTAAGGTTTTATCTATCTCTATACCAAATTTCAACAAAATCAGTTAGTAGTTTAACTGTGAAAAGGTAAAAGACATAGTTACTCTCGCAGTTATGATCCTACTTAATATCATAAATGCGAAAGTTTGTTAGGAAGTTTGTTAATATCTCACGCAAAAACTACTCAACAGATTTAGATGACATTTGGCACACTGGTAGAAGATAGCCTGGATTGAAACAAGCAAATGTTTTATCCCGATATTCCCACGGGAATGGGAATCACGTCGGAGAAACACGCGGGCAGCCGCTAGAAGTACAATAAAAAGATAAAAGTTTTACAACTGTATTCAAACCAAGGCAATGCAAGTAATTTTATAGAAGTTTAGTCTACAAAACTGGCTATGGAGCGGAACTATTGAGAAGCAAGGATATTTTTTTTTTATCAAACTTTTGCTCCAAGTGCAGTTGCATTGCTGTTAAATTGCAATCGCGCAACTATTAAATAAAAAATTAAAAAATGGTTACAAAGTGCTCATAACGTTGCTCATAAAATTCTTCTCTTCTCTGTGGTCGATAAAAGATACTTACGTTATTTTTTTGGTAATCAAAGACGCAATCATTTGTGTAGAAATAAGAGTAGTTATAGTTACCTACTGACAAGTTGCTAGTTATAATTACATAGCTAATGAAATAAAAGTAATTTGATCTACTACGGTTGCATTGCATTTTCTCAATAAATTTAAATTTCATTTTTGTTTGTAAAAATTAGGTACCTATGCAAAACGGTCATATAGCAAATCATAGCATGAAACATTGTAGAATTTGTAGACGTATGGAACCATTAAAAAAATTCATCGAACTTTCTTTTAAAAAGCATTTAAATTAAAACTCTACCCAAACAGCATATTTCAGAGTGCTAGTTCAGAAATTCCAACGTCGCCGTATTTCACTGGAGCTAAAAATCGCGGTCAAAATTAAGGCTTTAAATTTGGAATTGCTCGCTTAAATACATGTTGGAAAAACGTTATTTTTTTTATTCTCTGGAACATTACATACGATAAATCGCTCTAGAGACGACAGCTTTTGCCCGGGTTCAAGTTTTTCTGTCGCTATACGTACAGTTTTATTGCGTTTAAGGGTGATGTATGAGTATGCGGGACAATATACGGACGCGCGGTCGCGGTCACTTTGTTAGCTAAAGCGAAAAACATAGTACTTTACTATTGTTTTCATTTTTACTGAACGTGGATAGCTAAATTTTAAGTCATTTTATAGTCTACTAGCGGCCGCTCGCGGTTTTACCCGTTTCGGGAACCAAAAGGGTAAAACCGCGAGCGTTTTCCCGTAGGAATATCGGGATAAAAAGTATTCTATGTTCATAACCAGGCTATCTACTATCTGTGTACCAACTTTCAACCAAATTCGTTCGGTAGTTTCGGAGCCTATTGAATGCAAACAATCAAGCAAACAAACAATCTAATCTTTCCTCTTTATAATATTAGTATTGATTACCGGGGTAAAAGCGACATATCATTATACCAATATTTCTTACATCTTTATCCGTCCGATCATAGTCTATGATCTAGACGGTCCCTTTTTATTGAAACGTATGATACACATTTTAAACGTTTCAATCGAAAAAACTAGAAATTATTAAAAACGGAAAAACATATTTTTACGGTAGGTAATCATTATTTTAGCTTAGCGCTTTAATGTCTTTGGTAGGTATGAAAGCAACAACTTCGAAGAAAGTTTTATTCGTATTTTATCCGCTGCTATTGAAACCTGGACTCAAAGATTAAAAGGATAAGTATGGTTCATGAAATCCATCCATTCACATTACTCCGTCTTGACGTCACATCTGGACCCTTAACCGTTTGAATGTTCTATACATTATATTAAGATCGCATCATCGTACGCTTTATTTACTTGATTTAATCATATCCGCTAAAGAAAAATAAATTATAGGCCAGAAGAAAAACTAGCAATCAAACGTAAAGATTTCAAGTATTGTAAAATGCCGTTTAATCTAACCTAGCTTTCACCCGCGACTTCGTCCGCGTGGTCTTTAGAACTTGGTCCAGAAAGATTTTGTAAAAGAAAGAATATTTCTTCTTCCCAACCTAATTCCATAATTCATCTTTAAAAAAATACTACTTACCCCACCTATTGCCATGTAGTGTATTTTACCGTAGAAAATAGGGATTAATTCGCGACAAAAAGTAGGCTATGTTCCTCTCAAGGCTATAAAGTATCTGTGTCACGAATTTCATCCAAACCCGTTCAGCCATTTTTGAGTGATTGAGTAACAAACATCCAAACATATAAACGTTCACATTTCTATGATATAAATAGGAAGTAGGATAGTAAATTTTCTAAGATTATTTGGCGCCATATATTTTAGCCCGCATTGATTTTTGTACTTACTTTCCCGTAGGAATGGAGGATTTTAACGCGGCAAAAAGTATCCAATGTCCCTCTACAGGCTATTAAGTATATGGGTTTCGACTTCCATCTAAATCCGTTCAGCCGTTTTTGCGTGCTTGAGTAACAAACATCTAAACATAAAAAAATCACATTAATAATATTATTAGGAAATAGGATAGGAGGATTTCAAAAATTATGTAACACCATCTAACGGGTGCCGCCAGCGGAAATGGGTCTACTTCAGTCTGCTTGTCTTAACGTTGTGCTTAGAGATTAAATATTTTCATCTAAAATAAATTGCTATCGACCTGTATGTACGTCACAACTTGCAGTACCTACAGTAACCTTGTAATGCGAGAAATGTTAAATGTAAGTCCTTCCTTACGAGTTGAAAATTGTTTACGGTTAGGATAACTATAAAATGTAATATTATAATTAGTATTTTCTTTTGTGATGGAAATTGACCTTACTGATATGTTAAGCTCACTTTTCAATTTGACGACTCTGTATGAAATAAAACAGGGAGAAAAAAATAGCCCTTGACGAGTTTCTTGCCGGTTCTTCTCGTTACAAGGTCTCCCGCCGTAGGGTTTGTGAACCGATGGCGTAGCTTCTTTGACGTTCATAAGTGCTTGTAACAGCCTAGACTGAATAAATGATATTGATTTTGATTTTGATTATTTAAGCCCGTATCGATTTTTGTATTTTATTTTACGTAGCAGTTTGGGATGTTTACGCGACAAAATTATGCAATGTTTCTCTCCAGGCTATTAAGTACCCCGAAACCCGTTTAGCCATTTTGCGTGATTGATTAACAAATATCCAAACATATATACATCTACACATTTACATTTATAATATTAGTAGGAGAGCAGGTTTTCTAAAATTTGATGCGCCTCCTATTTTACTCCACATAGGTTTTTTATGTTTTCCCTTACGAATGAGATATTTTAACGTGACAAAAAGTATCATAATATGTTCTTCAGACTATAAAGTATCTAGGTCCCGAATTTCATTCAAATCTGTTTAGCCGTTTTGCGAGATTAAGTAACATTCCCGTGAGAAGACCAGGACAAAAAAGTAGCCTATGTTTTAATCCAGGCTATCTCTCATCCGTGTGCCAAATTTCATCGAAATCGGTTCAGTAGTTTTTGCGTGAAAGAGTAACAAACATCCATCCATCCAAAGATCCTCACAAACTTCCGCATTTATAATATTAGTAGGATAGGATAGGATATGAAGAATTATTTATTGTTCAAATGCAACGAATGACGGACTTTAATGCCGTTACATCCGCGAGGAATTAGGTTATCGCGCGGACTTATAATGTCGCGTGGTGGTGCCATTTATCAGAATAAAATGAATTCTATGTCCATCTCCACGGTTCAAGTTGTGTTCATACCAAATTTCACTAAAATCTATTCAGCGTTTACTCGAGAAAGGGAACAGCCAGACAGACAAACAATCACTTTCACAATTATAATATTAGCATGGATACTTATCCATGGAATCCACATCTCGTGAATGGAGAAGTATTTGATGTCACGAAGTATATGTTAAAAGTCGCTATGTCTATTTTGTATAATTTTCCTAAACAAAATTTAAAGTCCTTTTTCAAATCTTTAAGGTGAATTATGTCCACCGTGTCGGACTTCAAAATCGATGCCATTTTCATAATCAACATCCCTTAAAACCTCACTAACAACACCCATATTGATTTTAACATTACTTACCCCTTTTTACCCCCTTAGGGGTGGATTTCCATAAATCTCAAAATTTAGGTTAGTTGATTTGTATTTAATTTCCAACCATAATCCTTATAAAAAAACTTCATCCCCCTTTGGGGGTAGAGTTTTAAAAAACGCCGAGACATGTAAATGTTTATTTTTAATTATAAACCTAAATAAAAAAAAATAAGATTCTAACACATTTACTTCGGAAATAAACGACTTCTCTTACACAACTTCATCCCCCTTTACATACTTTCGGGGGTTAAATTTAAAAAAATGCCGAGACACGTAAATATTTATTTTCAGTCGTCAACCTAAATACAAAATTTGAAGATCATAACTTTAAAACTGACAGACTTTCATACAAAATTTCATCCCCTATTTCATCCCCTTGGGTTATATCAGCCGTCCAATTTGAGGGCTAGCCTGTTAATTAAACGCCGACACTCAATTGAATGCTTAGGCCGATCGTTGATTGAACCAGCATCACTCAACGTTCAACTAGTTGGCTTATTATAAGTTAGCCCTTTGAAGATGGCTGACGTAATATCAGCCAGGTGATTTAAATTTAGTTTCATTTTTTGCCATTGTGACACTCGCTGGTGGTCACGAAAACAAATATGGCGTCAGCTCACATCATCTGGCAATTTTATGTGCTTTTTTTCGTTTCAATTAACGTATAGTTATATATTAACATAAATATTAATACACTCAGGTGCAAAAAAAAACACACAGTGGCGTTATTTTCATAGAAACATGCTCACTTTACAGTCTCTTTATTTAAAAGTATTATCAGTTATGTGACGACCTGTTTGGCGCAGGGGTACTAAACCCACCTTCTGCGCCAGAGGTCCCGGGGTCGATCCCCGGACACGACAAATATTTGTGTGCATGAACATGTCTATTTGTCTTGGTCTGGGTGTTTAATTTGTATATTATGTATGTATTTACAAAAAAAAAGTATATAAGTATGTTAATCCGTTATCTAGTATCCATAACACAAGTTCTTCATGAAACTTAACGTGAGCTAGATAATTGGTGTGATCGTAGACGACAATTATTTATTATTTTTAGATTTAGATTTAATTTGACAAACACGAAAATCTGTCGGAAATTTGACAGAAAATTTGATCGTTTAAGAAGAATGCCCACCTAGATTTTAAAAAGCTGTGGAGATGAGTTCCGTCTAAGAAATTAGTGGTAAAAAACCGGCCAAGTGCGAGTCGGACTCGGTCACGAAGAGTTCCGTACCATTACCTATAAAAACGGCAAAAAAACACGGTTATTGTATGGAAGCACCCTTAAATATTTCTTTTATTCTGTTTTTTTTTAGTATTTGTTGTTATAGCGGCAACAGAACATCATCTGTGAAAATTTCAGCTGTCTTACTATCACGATTCATGAGAATACGAATGGTGACAGACGGACAGACAGACGGACGGACAGCGGAGTCTTTATTCATTTTGAATGAAGTCTTAGTAATAGGCTCCCGTTTTATCCTTTGGATATGGAACCCTAAAAACGAGTTTACTTCTACTTGAGTTACTTTTACTAGGTTTTCACAATATTTCATTTTACACTTTAATAAACAGAACATAAGTCTGTCCACAAACCTACTGTACTGACTGACATACAAAGCGGAGCATCGTTGTGGTTTGACCCCCCCGTACCTATAACAGTATTTTTTTTTACATTTCCTCTATAGAAAATTTACAAAAATATCTGTCATCAAGTCCGTCCCCGGGGTTATTGAATAAGCTTTGAGCTACGCACTTAGATGCGATATCCCCTATTTTGTTGTGTTTTTATGTGTTGTTTTAAAACGACGGTAGTAACAAGTAGGTTATATCTAACAAAAGAAGTTTAGTGCCATAGAGTTTTTGAAAAGCTACCCGAAACTCAGGTTTGTAGTATAGTTGTATACCTACTTATAATTTCAATAGTAGATAGAATTTACTGCTGAAACTCATTTCAGAGCTGTTCAGTAGTTAATTTGACCTGGAGACAGTAATCATGGCGTGTAGTTAGTAAAGATAGTAATTATTCAGAAGTTAATTAAAATAATTCAATCTGTAATTAACACTCATAAATGTAGTCACGATCAACAATATACTAACACTATACAACCTTGTCACATTGAAAGTATTGCAACACACCGAAACAAAGCTCTCAGTGCCCACAAAAGTCATTCAATATTGTAATGTGACAATGAGAAGGTTTTTTTTATGATTTTTGAATTTTTGCATTTTTGAATACTATTTTTATACTTATGATAAAGTCTCGGTAGCTCATTGGTTAGATACATTGGACCTGGACCGGATTTCCAAAAGTTGTGGGTTCTAGTCCCATCTGAGAATTCATTTGTGGCTGAGTTGACTTTTTCCAATATTTTTCTATTTAAAATTTATCGTATAAATGACAAGGTTGTTTAGTGTTTACATTATTATTGATCGTGACTGTACGTGACTGTACCAAAAAGTGAAACAGTGGTAGGTATACCTTATATCACGAACACAGAAAGTCTCTCCCCTCTACCTACTTAGTTTTGAAAATTCATGATACAAACATAAATATAATTCGTACGTATTCCAGTTAATGATTCAAGTGTTCTCCCTACCGGCATCAGTTCATACAAAATGCAAGTGGATGTAATTGACTGCTTGCCCACGCACGCATCTCCGACCGCCGTGCCTTCCTATTTGCCTGAATAACTTACTACCTTACTGTGAGCAAGATAACTTTATATAAACTGCATTTCAACGTATCAAGTTCTTTTCAGTAGGGCTATTTTTAGGCTAACACGAAAAACTTTCGAAAAACAATTCAAATCGTCATTTCTAATCGAATTTAAGTCATGTCATTGTAAACTCGCCAACAAAGTTAACTCGTCATCAGAAAAACGGCAAAAAATAATGTGTAAACTCGCCACTGGTAGCATTTTAAAAATAAATTTTGTTTCGTGACCTGTGGCGAATTTACACATAAATTCTATAGTAGATAGATTGATAGATAGATAAATCATTTATTTGCACACATAACAATACACAAACGAAATTGAAATTGACACAAACGAAATGGAAATAAATAAAAAAAAAATATTACAGACATTCTACACAAACATTACAAATAACTTAAAATTACACGTGATAACTAAAAATTCGAACGATGTGTGCCGAATTAGTATTGGCGAATTTACTTTAAAAGTATGGAAATTTTCAAAAGGTGACGAGTTTACATAGATGGCGAGTTTACAGTAACCCCAAAAAATGTATAGGGAACCTCTTAGTCCGTCCTGTAGAAACGCTGCACAATTACCTTATAATTAATGGCGTGATGATAAGACCACTTTTCGACACTTTTTCGTGCTAAGGGTTATCATTGATCTTGTAGGTCGTAGAGACTATAAAGTTGTCAATGGAGTTGCAAAGACAAATAATAATATTAATGAAGTTGCTAAAATAATACAATAGTCGGCATCATTTAAAGATAGCAATTAATGAAATAGAAGGATTTTTCTTTTAAGTAAAAAATTTAGTAGGTAACAATACTATAAATTTTTGGTGCTCAGTCAGTCAGACGCTAAGTCTGTCAAGAGCTCATGGCGGCGCTTAACAGACTGTTACTGAATACGATTGTTAAGCAACGTTCAGTCCGGCCTGGTGGCGGATGGGTGACCCTAAAGTGGTATTACAACTGAGCGCTTCTGTGCTTCGGAGGGCACATTAAACCGTCGGTCCTGGCTCTTGTCTTCTGATAACAGTCGTTAAGCCAAGTACCTGGCTGATATTCCACGTCTGCGTACAAATCGCTTTTCCTCATTATGCGCATAGCCAGAGAGTGGAATTGACTGCCTGCGTCTGTATTCCCGGGTGCCTACAATGCTGGTATATTTAAAGCTTGAGTGAATAGGCTTTTCCTAGGCAAGCTCGCTCCATCTTAGCTCTCTTCTTAATCTAACGATTCAGAAATGAGACCAAGAATAAGCCTATTTAATGTAAAAATAGGAGCTTACTACTATAATTGCGTAGAAATCTCAATTGCCCGATTTGATATAAGTAATGATTTTTGTATTGCATTGTATTTTTTCGATAACTTTATTTTAATCCTTAATTAAATGACTCGACTAAAGGCCTTCTTCAAAATTTCTGGTTAGTTTCCAATTAAGCTTATAATCGCTGTTTTATTTCAACTCAACGTGACATTTAGTACCCAAGCGAAGACTAAAGAAGTGGTTTTTCACCCGAGTTCTTTTCGTAATAACACGTGTTGTGAGGCTCCATTTTTAACTCAATCTACCGTACAATTTCTTTATATTACGAAATATATTTACTTGACATTGGCAAAATTCGCGAATTTTATCGCGAGCACGCCATTGATTAAGAAAGAAGAAGAAGACTAAAGAAGTGAAAACAAAGTCACTACTCTTAAAATTAAAAATGAAAATTGAAGAAACAAACCAACAGCATTAAGGTATAAAATGTTTTACGGGCAAACCAGAAAGATATGAGAAATTACCTACGTTCTGAGAACAAAGGGACACCTTTCTAAGTTTTATGCGACGCCAAAATATTACGCACCGCATCGTAAAATGTTATAACGACAGAAACGACAGTATCTCACCCATTCAGTTGTAAATGTACTTTGTTTCCTTAAAACATAAATGAGGTCATAAAGTTATTGTATTTTAGTTGCAATCCGTTGTGATCTGAATACTATTAAAAACTTTGGTGTAGTTTCACATTGACACGCTCAAGTGTTATCTCTATGATTTTGTTTAAAAATGCTACTCTTAGCAAACATGGAGTTACTCTTAAATAGCTTAGTTATCCCGTGACCTGAATCACTCGAAACATCGGTTGGGAAATCCAAACTTTACCCCTTACTTAAAAAAACCTAGTGTGAGCCTTGAATAGTTAATCCGAGTTTTGGCTCTGTCATTAAAATCACATTATAAACTCAAGCAAATAAGACAAAACACTGAATAACGATTTCACACTTACAGCAAGTTAATGAGGGGGTATAAGTAAGGGGGTAAATGTGCGTTTTAATCCAAAATTGACTCAAAATGTTATCAGTAGATAAACCATTTAATAGAGTCTCAAGGGATGAGTACCTGCAAATAATTTCGCTCAGTAGTAGGTCTCCATACTCTCGATAGATCATCCGGAGACTTAGCTTTAGATTCGTCGAGAGCAGGCGGAAGCGGAAGACTGACTTAACCCTGACGACTACGGTCACAGTCGGTACACGTAGTTCAGCGTCAGCAGCACAGAGGGTGGACTCGGATATGAAATGCGCATGGAGTCAAGGTTTAGACAATGTTCCGGTAGGTAATAAAAGAAAAAAACCGGTGAAACCTCAGAAAAAGATAACAAATAAGACTAAGTAAAACGGTAAGTTTATTGCAATAAAAAAAAAACAAATAAGAGGTAGTTATAATCTAGGTTAGCGTAGCAGTAGGTATTAGACTTGAATAAGCTTATCAAATGATTTTTTGAAGTACAATTACGATTTATCCAAGAAAGCAAGTTCATTCAAAAAAATAAGAAAATAAACATAGCAACGATGACAAAAAATTACACTAAAATTATAATTTTTGAAATCACGACTTATAGGGGATATGATGTTTCGACTTTTGTGTTTACTAAATAAGCATTAGGCTTAGACACATCTCAAACATTAAACACAACATAAAATTCATTACGTATGATTAAATTAGTCTGTTCCAACATAGCCTAATATATATGTTAATTATAAACTAATAATAGTTTGCGTGCGAGCCTGTTTCTCAATATGTCACTAAATTGGTTTTGCTAGCTCTATTGACTTTAACAATGATTGACATGTATTGAACTATCGATTAGCAAGGCACAACAGTAACCTAGTAAGGTAGACTACATACCCACACGCTTTATATACCTTGCGGTATTGGCAGAGCATCGAATGTGTAGATTGATAGTGAAATGTATAAACTCAACTTTGGCCTCAATCAATTCCAAATTTATTACAAGTAATCTATGAACCGTATAAAAATAAAAAAGAACGTTGTGTTCGAAATTCAATATTATGTCGTAAATTGGTAGTGTCACAGCGCAATATTAACACAGCCCGGAAGTTCCGGGCACACACGCCATCTGATCACTGATTGGCTCCCACGACAGAGTATTAATGGCCTCGTTTCGTGCCCAGCTTAGTGAAACCTTTAGTTTAAAATCGAACACAATTTAGTTAAAATTTAACTGCTTTTTTACAAAAATTTGCTAATAATAACGTAAGTACCCAAAGGGCTTTTGGTAGGTACTGTCAAGTATAAAAAAAAATGTTTTGTCGAAATAGTATAGTGTTTTCTATACTCTTTATAGTAATAGAGGAGTGATTTGGTTGATTGTTTGTTTGCATTGAATATACTCCGAAACTACTGAACGGTTTTTGATTAAATTAAGTACACAGATAGTAGATAGCCTGGTTATGAATATCGGGATAAAAAGTACCCTATACTTTTTATCCCGATATTCTTACGGGAACGGGAACCACGCTTGTGAAAGAGCGGCTGCTAGTGACAATATAAAATAGCTGTTTTTTTCGTGATTTCAGAGTTTCAGCTTCCATACAAACAGTTGTTCGTAATGATGAGTTGTACAAATGGTTTTGGGTAAACATTAAATAACTATAACTTGTTATTTTGCATTTAACAATGCTATTTTTATGTGATAAATATTAAATATTAAGACAGGTTATGTACTTTTTTTCTAATATATTTTCTTGTTTAATATTTATCACATAAAATAACGTTGTATAATTTATTAATTACATACATAAACATTAAATCAAGGGATGTACTTATCATAATTAGAGATGCCGTGAAAAGTTGTTATAGCGAATAGTCGGATACCGATTAATCGTCATTCCCTATTGCGAATAGTCGAATATTTTTCGACATAAAAAGTATTATTAAAAATAATGTATTTGACATGCTTAGCATATGAAAATAGAGGTAAGATTTATTAACTAACATGTAAGTATGGTGATAACTCTATTATATGGAAGCATCATAATTCAGTCGCACTAAAATAAACGTAGCTACTACAAATTATAAAGGATGTTTTGTTTGAACTAGTTTCCTAGTATAAACAATAGAACAAAGCATGTTGGCAATCTCTGGTTGCCAAAACTTAGTTTCGGGAAGCACGCCGATACCGCATGAATTAATGCCACAGGAAATACAAATAACAGCGACCTTATTTTGCCAAGAAAGTTTAATTCGTTTAGTCCGAAAACGCCCTATTCCATAAATGGACACACGGTAAGTAAAATGGCATAGTCGTAAGGCTGGGCGTTCTGCAAAATCCACGTAAACAAGTTTTTAGAATCTTTGAAATAGTAATCTTTGAATCTTTGAAACTTTCATGGTCATAATCACGATCACTAATATGGAAAAAATCCCGTTTTTCATAAAGTGTTACTAATAAAGTGTATTACCGTTACACTGCATTTGTATCTTGAAAACTTTGTAGTAGTCCAGACGAAAATTTTACAGATGAAAATCGGTTTATAAACAAAGAACTTGTTATATAAGTATTTCAATCAGAAATAAATTAAGAGTGTACGCTAATCGATTTCATTAATAAAGCGCCAGAATGCCTCATGAAAGCTTAGCAAACATGTATCCAGTCCAATTATCTAAAAATCACTTACGTAATTGGGCCACTACAAATGGTGCAGAGGGTTACAAAACGCGAAGTTTTGTTATAATTACTTTCAACTCAAATAGCCCAAAAATAGTTAAATTAAAGGTACTTAAGTTCCTATTTACTATCATAAAAAATAAATATTCACAAAAGAGGAAGTAAACGTTTCTTAATAAATGACAAATAAAATCATCATCACCATGATGAGTGTTGACGAATAATTAACAAAAGAAAATGTATATTCACCTTTTCTACGGTGTTGGCCACCGTCGTTTCATCAATGAGTTATCTTTCGAATTATTTCTCTCATTGATGAAATGACGGTGTCCAACACTGTAGAAAAGGTGAATATATTAGAGAATTTCAACGAGTTCTCAAAGGTCTCTGTAGCATTGGTGCATTGGGCCGGATTCCCAAGGATGCGGGTTCGAGTCCCGTCAGGGCGACATGAGACAAGTTGTTTATGTTGTTTTTTTCGTATATTTACTTGTTAAAAAATTAACTGTGTTGAGTTGGGATCATTTTCGGTCTGTAAATGATCCCAACTCAATCTATGCTACACAAAGAACTTTATTTCAATCAGAAACAAATGAAAAGCGTATGCGTCATAAAAGCTAAGCTAACACATATCCAGTCCAATTATCTAAAAATCACTTACGTAATTGGGGCACTACAAATGGGGCAGAGGGTTGAGGTGTCAGGTCGTAGGTAGGGCAAGTGCGGCTATCAGTCTCAGTCAACTCGCAGGTAGGCCCATCAATATAGCCTCGAGACCAATACACAGAACTGATTCACGTAAAGGACCGTTATACATCGGACAGTGTTCCATGTTCGTAGCTTTGAACTGGTCTGAGAGGAATAATCAAAATGGGGATTTATAAAACAAATGACACTGATGTCGCGCTAAAATACTTTAATGTCGCCTGAAAATAAATATCAAAACTGCTTTAAATCAACAAACAATATTGTCTAGTGACTACTTTTATATTTTAAATAAATTATTTATTGTATAATCCTTGTTTTTTGTAGTTAAGTACATAAAATCCGTACAAGACTAATCGATTGTCTGGCTGACTTACCTTACTTTTCCTATGCTTATAGTACAAAAGAAAATGATGCTCGTCTAACCCTGTATCCGGAGGGCTGATTTTCTAACGAAAACTCTATTCAGTTTCAGTTTCGTCGCTATTTCGGCTGTCTTACAGTATGACAACGCCAAATTGGTTGCTAGGTGATTTTTTGTTAGATAATCAACCTGCGGGTTAGCAAAAGGTCGTCGCTGATGTAAATTTAGCCCATTATTTTTACCCAAGAATTTCACTAACAACACAAATTCACTTCTCAAATTCGACAACTACTTCTAAAGATTGCCTAGTAGCTAAAAAAAAACTTCAGTTTATAGATTAAGCAATATTAGTCAGGACTGTAAACAAAACTTTTACTTATCCAGTTTCTTTTTTCTTTAAGAAACCGCTAAAGTAAACCTGTCGTTTCGAACAAGGAAGGGAGTTAAGGTGTCGGGTCGCACCGATCCATCTAAGTCACGCGGAGATGGCTCATTAATAGCTGGCTGGGCGGCGATACAATGCGACAGGGATTCACTGTGTAAATAAGAATTGTATGTCGATATAGGAGGGTTACATATTGTACACCAACGCTGTATAAAGGCTGGCGCATATTGGGGGCGCAGCGCACCGTATCGCATAACAAAAATCCTTCTACATCACTTTCGTACATTTCATGTGAACTATCGTACACTATCACCTATCAACCAATAACTATCATATCTTCATACTGTATGGCAGCCACAACAGCCACGGAACTGGAATCTGAAACGATTTTTAGTTAGATATTTAGTTTATATGCAGCGCGTGCACTAGCGGATAGTTTCTTGCGTTCAGATGCGGCTGTAGTATGCACGAGCCTTAAAAATACGGCGCTTGAAATTATAAAAACAATACTCGTAGTACTAATGTAAAGCATGATGTGCTATCTACGTGAAGGGTTGGATGAGGATGAGGTACACTGCCACTGCGCGCAATGAGTAAATAAAAAAGCACAATCCGGTTCAAAGGACCATTATTTTCAGCTGTTATGGACAGACAATGAAAATAACTCAACCCTCACTATGCCATCGGGCTGCATAGTGAGTGGTGATATAAATGAGTTTTAATAAAATAAATAAATTCCTACTTTCCCATTTTCGATTTGATGTAAGTAAATGAAAGGTTTCTCCTCGCCTAGTTGTTGTGCCCGACATGGTCGGGTCATTTTGATATCTTCATGTCACATCATGGTTCAAGCAATAACATATTAATTTAATTAAACCTCTTTTAATATTAAGTCGTGTTTGTTTAGTTGGTGGGTGTAAATATATATGTACTTAGGTAAGTCAGGTATTACCATATACCTTAGTTGGATTATTATCTGTAATACAGTGCCAGCGCAGCTGTTATTAAATAGTTATATATTTTTTCGTGTTTAAATTGACTAGAAAGTTTATCCGAAATACGTGTATGTTAAAAAATTGCTTTAACGAGGACTCGACACTTTTTACTTGTTTTCACATTTTAGGCTCCATTATTCAGGCACTAAACTTCCAATGTCAAAGTTATTTTTACCCCGACTAGGTTCATTAATAAGTGAAAAGGTTCTAATGTACGATTCAAGGTATCGCTAACTTTACTTTCGCTACAAAGTACATTGTTCAATATTTATAGGATAAATAGGTAGCGTAAATCTCTGTAAATAAGCCAGTGAGCAAAATTGTCAGGTCGCAAGCGAGCGATCTATCACAGACTTTGAAGGTAGGCCCATTAATACGGCCTCGGAAGTAACGCCAATACTGTGGGGATTTCGAACATGTCCTGAAACGTTTGCAAGGACGAAAACTATGGTGAACAAAAGTTTGACGGTAACCGCATGAGT
This sequence comes from Chrysoteuchia culmella, assembly GCA_910589605.1. NCBI lineage: Eukaryota > Metazoa > Arthropoda > Insecta > Lepidoptera > Crambidae > Chrysoteuchia > Chrysoteuchia culmella. Next base: position 11,215,701 of record OU342650.1, on the reverse strand, counting down.
TTTGAATTAGTTAATGTTAGTTACCTACATGAACTTTCAGTAAAGTTTATTAATAGAATGGGAGAATCGTTAGATATAAGCGAAATTTAATATTGGTGGTTTCTAATTAAATCAGTATCTTTGCTGTAGGTAGTTAGGATGGGTTTTTTAAACTTGGCTTTAAGACAAAAATCGAGAAAATTTATTAATTTGTCATTGTTTTATTGTTGTGGTTATGTATAATAGTAAGATTTTATTATTTATTTTTATTTTTCTTTTATGTTTTCATTTTTTATCCGTGTGTCAATAAAAGATTTTTCTTTCTTTCTTTCTTTCTTATTTGTAAACCATGTCCATGTGTGAATACCGACGTGTAGAACTCGTAACGGCACGGGACTATATGCTTCCCGTGCTTCCGTGCTACCCGTGCTTCTTCTTCACCCAGGTGGAGAAACTAGGTGAAGCACGGGTCCGAACTCCGTGGAGGTTTTAAAACGACTCTCGTGATTGTCACAATAAAATTTGTAATAGACAACCTTAATAAAATGGAATCACTTACCTTGGCCATTAGCACAGGTTGGACAGCTGCTGCACTTGACATATTTAAATTAACACTAGAGTACACGTGCCTAAAAATACTGCTGCAATGCTCGCGCAATAAAGGTATTTTGCTAAGTACACTCTTATTTGATTAAAGTAAATAAGTTTTTCTTCTTCTTTCAATGCCTCTCCATTACTGGAGGTTGGCCATCAGCTCTGCAAGTCTCTCTCTGTTTTAATGTGACGAATACACTTTATATCTTACTAAATACATTGTCAAAAGTCAACAATTGCTTAAGTTATTTGATTTATGACCTCAAGATACGATAAGAACTTTTATCATAAAAAAATACATATTTAGGATTCAGATCAATATAACAGTTTTATGTGATAAATATTAAACAAGAAAATATACTAGAAAAAAGCAACTAGTCTCATGTCGCCCTGACGGGATGAGACTAGTTGCTTTTTTCTAGTATATTTTCTTGTTTAATATTTATCACATAAAAATAGCATTGTAAAATGCATAATTTAAAAGTTATAATAACAGTTTTAATTAGTTCAATACCTTAATTTTAGTGAATCATTTTATCTTATTCAACAGAGTTTTCGACACAGTCTGGCTTTTTAGGATTCCATAGCTATTAGCTATGACGAATCTATATCAATTTCAATCTATATGAATTTAAATAGATTCGTCATGTCTGTCTGTCTGTCCGTCCGTCCGTCCGTATGTCACAGCCACTTTGTTCAGAAACTATTAAGATTACACAGTTGAAACTTAGTAGGTAAATTTATTCTGAAAACCGCTTTACGATTTTCACACAAAAATATAAAATGAAATATGAAGGGGCTCCCCTTACATGAACTGAAACAAAAAAATTGATTTTTCATCAAATCTATAGGTGCGGGGTGTCTATAGATAGGTATAAGTCAACCGTTTGAAAGATGTACACTTCCAAAGCGGTAAAATATGTGTCACCTCTAACTTTTAAATTAAGAAAGTGCAAAAAAAATGTGCTATGGATCATAATTAAAATTTCAACGAAAATTGGTTTGAACGAAATATAGCTAGCAGTTTTAGAAATATGAGCAAATTAACCGTAACCGCAAATATAACTTTGTCATTTATACAAACACTATGAAAAACTAAGTTATGTTTGCTAACGAAAAATGTTAGTGGTATTTTGACTACGGAACCCTATACTTCGCGTTGCCCGACACGCACTAGGCTGATTTTTTTGATCTGTCGCAATACCGGTCCCGTCCTACTATAAAAATGCACTACGCTCACATTTATGCGCCTAAGAAGATGACACACTACTATAAAAAAACTGGACAAGTGCGAGTCGTACTCGCCCACCGAGGGTTCCGCACAAATTTGTAGGTACATAATATTATAAATAGTTTAGGAATTAAGTCTCGCAGTTTTTTCAGAAGTTATCCTGAAATTTAATTTTATAGTTTCATAGGTCAACGTGAAATACCTATGAATTTGGATTCCCTTGAGAGTGTCGAAATATACGTTTGTGTCGCATAAACGGCCCTACCTACATCGTCACGAGACTGTTGACTTGAATATATGGGTTTAATTTTAGGTCGAACCCTCCACATGTGCCCAAGTCTTTCCTGAAATTCAGGTTCCAAAACTAAATGCTATATTTTTATGATTTATTACCAAATGTTTAGTTTTTAGATTATTTCCTGTATTTGTAGTAAAAGACTTTTCATAGTTCTAGGTCAACGGGAAGTACCCTATGAATTTTGATTCCCTTTAGATTGTTAATCTTTCCTATCCTCCTATCCTAGTATCCTCCTATCCTCCTATCCTGTCCTATCTTTGTTTTACGTTAATTTACAAGTTTGATTTTTTTACACCTTGAACAAACTGTTTACCTGAATAACGAACAGTGCTAGTGGAAAATACCTGAAAGCGCAGTTCTGATGCGCGTTTCGTTCAAAAGTTATTTAATAATATTTCACCGTGGGCTACATGTGTGTAGCCCGCGTAGTGTAGCCCGGAGATTGGTTATTTTAGCATCATTATAATAAAATGTACCTGCGATGTGCCTACGAGCTCTTAATTGAACTGTATTCGTAGTCACTCACGATATAATAGTATAATTATGTTCTCTGGCGCATAGCCTCTAAATTCCTAGTACCGTATTGTACACAGGTATTTTAAAACTGTTTAATTTTAAAAAAATTATAAAATTCAATTTGAGTACGATATTCAAGACATCTATTGACGACAAAGAAAACGATAAAATAAGCAATTGAAATAAAAAAGTTTTTTTTTATTTGGGGGATTTAATAATTAAATAATCTAAGAAGAGATTACAACATTTGGATTGTTATTGTTTTTGTTTTTTACTATACTTCTCAGTTGGTGTTCATGGAAGTTTGCATATTCATGGAATTTCATTAATGTTTACCGATTAAATTGCAACGTCCAAAATAACACTCATTAACGAATCGAGTAAACATTTTGCAATTTGTTTCCAACTCTAAATCTGAAAAGAGTAATGATCGCCAAATAAATTCTGACAGGCCAATTAGGCAATGACTGAAATGGATTCAGCTTTATTAAGTAGATAACCATTTAAAAATGTATTTATTTACCAATAATATACTTAAAAAATAACTATAATATTAGTAGGGTAAATGTTTATTTTCAATAATTTAAAAACTGCAATTACATTAATTGTTAGAATTTAGGAAATGGTACGTATTTCAAAACCTTTCGTCCATTAATATTAACATTTTGAAGTTAGAAAGAAATGTAAAAAATGTATTTAAGAAAACAGAAATCTGCCATGTAATAATCAGAGGCACTTCCGGCACTTGTAGCTAGTCTCCTACTTGAATTCGAATGCCCTTTGCTCAAATATCAAATGCTCAAAACCTTTCCTCGAATAATTATAAAACTGCCAAACAGTAGATCGATGCATCAAAATTTCGAATGACACTTAATCTCGACGGATCAAATAAGCAGGAACCTTCAAATGCTAATCAGAGAAATCATTTCACAAATTCTAACGCTGTTTCTTGGCAAACGTGTAAAATGGTTTTACCATACATAACTGCATGCGGTATGAAAGTAGCGTTTGTATCACAGCACAGAGTACATAAGGTGGGGTGCCACTTTGGCGCACAAGCAGAGAGAAAACTCAGCACAAAATGTCAGTTCTCACACGCTTATGTTGACGTTAGTTACGTTTACAGGCGTTCTCGGGCACTTTGAGAAGTATTCAGTCACCATTTGCAGAATTACTAAGAGGTTTTATTGACTAATACATAACCAACCGGAAAATTTTATTTTTCGGCTCCCACACAAAACTGTGATGCGAATTGATGCGATTGTATGGGAAGTTTTTGCGATGCGTACTGCGAGCTCGCCGATTTTTGCGATGCGATATGAATAGTTTTGTGTGGAGTCATAGACAAGCAAACAACCGATTGCAGCAAAATTCATTTTACGAATTCGTCGAAAGTGTTCGTATATTGCTTACTGACAAGTAGGCAAAAGACACGAAAAAGCACGGAAATGAAAGAGCAAAATTGATTCGGAACCTATATAGGGTCTTCCCAATTTTCACAATGCGAGATTGTTAGACATTTCTGCTTCAATTAAACATATATCTCCATGGTAGAGTGGTACGTACACCGGTTTCAAGGTGTCGCCTACTCTGAGGTCCCGGGTTCGAATCCCGGTGGGGGCTAATGTTTTTATGATGAATACGAGCATTTGTACCTGAGTCATGGACGTTTATATGTATTTCTACACATAAATACTTATATATGTATAATATGTATTTATATCCGTTACCCTAGTATCCCATAACACAAGCCTTATAGTGCTTACTTTGGCCTTATAAGCCTTATAATTTACTGTATCCCGGTTTGGGGTGGTGCGTCCAAAGTAAAATTTCTAGATGTTGAACGCGCTCAAAGACTTCTCTTAAAAGTCATATGTTTCAAGAAACTTAGATTCTCAACTCATAGTCTTTACTCTATAACCAACTTATTAACTGTGCGACAATTGTATGTCTTGCTCACAATTCTAAAGAAACACAAATCACTCCCTATTGATCCCACTATTCTGACAAAGAGACGTAAAAACACTGTTGCCAAAATAAATAAATGTAAAACGTATTTTGCTAAGCATCAATATATACACCAATCATCTCACTTATATAATATTGTATTTACACTAAAACAACTTTTACATGTAGACGTTTGTTGATTGAATGGTTAAAAAAAATGGACTACGAGGAAATAGAAGAATTGATTGTACATATTGAGAAGTAGAAAATTAGATAATTACCTAGAATAATATATAACACAAAGAAATAGTATAAAACACATACACACATACACACACACACACACACCCATGCGAGAACCTGTAGAATCAAGAGTGAAACTTAATGTAATTAATTATATATACCTAGATAATAAGATATTTGAAAATATGTCTTAAGTATAAAATAACTGATATTGATACGCGAGAGCGATCTCTCCTGGCACAAGTGTTTTCACACTTAAAAGGAGGAATCAACCTCAATTTATTGTTAAATCTTTATGTCTGATAATAAAACATTTTTCATTTTTCATTTCTTTCATTTTCATTTGGGGCTAGGTTAATTGGTCTGAGTGTAAGAAATATTTATTATTATTATTATACATATAATATCATTCGTCAAAGTTATCAAATTCCATATATTTTTAACATTTATGACAAGCAATAATACTTTTTACGAATGCGTAAATTTAATTCAAATCACAAATAAAACTTAATTTAACACTACATGGCCATAGTCAATACAGCAGCAATCCTAGTGAGTCATGCAAGTTTTCCAGTAAAGCGGGAGCTTGCCTTCTTTTAACTTTTTTATGTTGTGGTCCCGGCCAAGATTGCACTCGTAATTTGCAGGCGACTAACGCGTCGCGCATACAATTTCTCTACAATTTGTCTGATTAAAATCGACGTGTTAGCCCGCTCGCGATTTTTTCTTCTCACCTAGCACAACCTTAGATAGTGTATGAGTTACACCTTTAATGATAAGTGCGAGAGAAGTAAAAGCCTTTGATAGTTGCTCCTGCTCCCGGTACGACAACGATATTTCGGAAGTATAAAAGTTAAAGAAATAATTTATTTATTAAATGAAATACCTATTATAGCTCTAATTGAGATAACTTTCTTCAAAAACTCTACTGATCAATCAACCGGGAAGTTCCCCGATTGTACCTATGATTCCGTCAGAAGCGGGCGCCTTCATCTCTCTTATTTGTTGAATTTTTCGCTCTAAGTCGACATCTACAGGGTTGATGATATTATATTGAGTCTTGATTGCTGATGATGGTGCTGTTGCGGTGATATAACGCAATTAAAATGATACGCCTTACTTGAACGGTTATTACTCAAACCCTGACTGCAGGCTGCTCACGATGTAATCGGGATGATCTTGATATTTTCTCCCTTAACTGCAGTGTAAATCCACCTCACTTACAACATAAGATTCACGTACACCGAATATACGTCACTTAAGTCACTCGCGAGGCCCTTTCGAAGGACCAAACAGATGTATGAGTTACACCTTCAATGATAAATCCGAGAGGAGTAAAAGCCTTTGATTGTTGTAAAAATGATTATAGTGATAAAAAGATAAGATAATAAAATATTACGATAATAATTCTAAAATGTTATGTAATGAGTTACGCGCCCCGCGGCGTGATTGATAACCGATGACGAAATAACTGTCTAAATGATTTAAATTAGTGCATGTGGCGTAAAAGTGCTGAAATAACAAATGTACGTGCGTTGGCCCGTACAGGTAGAGTGCCAGGAAAGTTTTTCCAGCGAAGTGAAAGCTTGAATTCTGTAAACTTTTTATGTTGCGGCCCCGGCCAAGATTGCACTCGTAATTTGCGGGCCGGTACTATAACGCGTCGCGCATGCAATTTCCGCGTAAACCACGCTAGCGCCACCTGTGGTCTGATTGAAATCGACGTGTTAACACGCTCGCGATTATTTCTCGAGATTATTATGACGTCTTATTTCATTTTTTGAGAGTTATATAAGGCCTACTTACACCAAGCGAGGGTAACCCACTTAAGTCAGAGTTAATGCTACTTTTGTATGCATCTAACTCTGAGTTAAATGTTTTCCTAGTTTGGCGTAGTGTTTCATCTTTTTAACCTTCTTTGACGTTCATAAAGGCTTGTAACAGCCTAGACTGAATAAATGATATTGAATTGAATTGAACCTGAAATATTTGCCATAACAATTTATTGAAGTTTTTTATCTCGGAAACTATTAAGGTTTTTGAAGTGAAAACTTCTTTAGCGGCGTTGAGCACTTTTTCTGTAATGGGTATAAAATCTTAAACTCGCGTCAGGACACGTGACCTGATCGAAAAAGCGTAGGACGGATGGAGAATGTTGAGGTGACAGGTTGACTATGGTTTCGGTTGCTTAGCGACATACTGTTGATAATGTCTTTTACTTGTCTCTTGTTTTATTGTCAATATATATTTTTCGATTCTCTATAATAACTAATGTTTTCTTATATCTTATTACCTAACTTAACGTTCACTTTAATATGGTTTGTCATGTTTGTGTACGATAGCGCAATAAATGAATATTGTATTCTACCACATAAATGATAGTACTTTTATACTGATAAAGCAATTGGTGCAAAATTATTCCCTAACCATTCCAAAATATCAAACATGCTCAACGTTAATAATCAAGTTTTCACTTCTGCCGGCACTCCCGGAGTGCAACCCGTCTTTTTTTTTTCACAGATTCGTAATTTACAGGTTTATACTGAGACATGCGATCAATTTCCAAAAAAATATTATGCCGTCGATATCTTTTTTATTTGTTATATGTTCTATAATCGATTCTTAATTACTGCTAATAAATAACTTATTTGCATTGATTTTAGTCTGAGAGTTTCATCCGGTTTGTGAAACGAATGTCATTGAAAATGGACATACTTTACAACTTTACGAGTTTTGTCAACGATCCTCGCTAGCGTCTAACGTATAGACATTTGTATGAAAAACTGTTCAGAGCCCCAAGCGCTGAGTGGCTGAACTAAAAATGGTATTATGAGTTGACAACGTTGACATTTGGTGACTTAACAGCTCCTGTTACGTAAGCTTCACGATTCTTGTTCACGTTTTTCATACAATTTGGTATTATGAGTTACTAATTTGGCAGATGCTCCTGTAATTTACGTTCACAGGAGCTGTTACGGCACTCACGGCATTTCTTTTAGTGAGAAGGTATATTATTCAATTTAAATTAATAAATACACGACATATTTTGAAACAAATTGATGACAAGGCATTTTTTAGGATAGAAAATAATTTACGCGGCTGAACGAAACAAAGAACACAATGAATTAACTAATTTGTATAGAGGCAAAATATCGACAACGGAAAAAAATCCTAACATTGATTTGTCCTTCCAAAAGCGCATTTAGCTAAATTATGCCTACTATGTAATAGAATAAACACACAACTTTAAAATCGACGTAAAGAATTAAACGAAGTCGTAAAAAGTAAAAAATAAGATAATATAGCTGTATTTATTTTACAATGATTCCACGTAATAATTATTATGGAACTTATTTAGTAAACGGCGCCTATGGGCTTATTAATTGAACTGTGGATAACCAAGGCCCTTTTCGGGTCTTGGGATGTCTCTTTTCTCTATAGAAAGTTTTCTATTTAAGCAATGAAAATATTTTTTCAATATTTTAGATTGTCCATAATTTCATGGATAACTTTTAGGTAAGCGGTCTATTGTTTTAATGCAAAATATATCAATTTATCGTAGGCATAGTAATTTAATATTCTCAGCCGATAATGAGTAACTACATAAAGATCGATTATTTATTTATAAACAAACATTTTAGTGTATATAAATACACTGTGTCCTTGTACTATTATTTTATTCTGTGTCTGTGATGACACTTGACACTTGACTGACTCGGATACTATGATAAAATGTAAAAGGTCATACATAGTCTGGCTGTGAAGCTTTACTTCACATTTCTTAATTTAATAGGGCTATACGTCGCCATGAAAAATGTACTCTTTTAATTTCTCTATTTTTGGCTCGATGGTAAAGTGTCTTTCTGCCCTTATCCTCATCATATAGACAGAAAGAGATAGTGACAATTTTACGTTACGTATTCAAATTTATGCCTCGACGCTGCCTTCTCACGTATTTACGTACCAGCTAACGTAGCGTTTATAAAAACTCATAATACCGATACGATAGTCGGCGATTCGAGCACCGTATTTACGTTAACAGCAGCTGTCACGTCACTTACGTTTACAGGAACAACTCATAATAGAGCTACTAATCTCTCTCTGTTGGTTTTCGGGCCGAACGTAGTAAGTCACACTTCATTGCGTGATAAAATCACTCAATTGTAAAAAAAAAAAGACGTTTCCTAGTTTCTTCTTGCCAAGAATACAATCAAGATTTACAGCTATACAATTTCTGTGAAGGCTACGCCAGTGCCATCTGTGGTCTGATTAAAATCGGAGTGTTGATCAGGTTTTCAATTGGAAATTAATATACCTAAATAATGTAAATGCTTATCATGTGGGTATAATTTTTTGCTCTCGTTTGAGATTCTTTCGAATTGTCTTACATGAGTATATAACTATCTTCAGCTGTACATTAAGTATTTATAGTGTGTACAGCCACAAGCAATAATATGTAAACATTAAACAAACTTATCACAATAAAACACAACACACGGAAGCAAATTTCTCTGTGTGCACAAAAAATGTGGTATTAGTGTTCACATTGTTTTGCTTGTGACTTTACAGTCTAAATAATAAAATAAAAAGTTACGTTCATTGGTGATATAAGATTACAGAAAGAACCAAGCTAATTACATATTGAAAATTTGTCTTCAATTAAAATTAAATAGTACTAGATAGAAGAGATCCACCATAATATTTATAGCGCAACCTATTAGAGATTAGCGTTAAACTATTCAGTTGGGTCGAAAACGAACTATCCCTCGACGTTTTGAACTAAACTTAGCTCACAGCGTATGAAAATCTAAATACCTAATTTTAGGGCAAACTTCACAGTAACACTATTTAATCTAATGACTCTTTCCAGACAAACTAGCTAGAAAAAATATGAATTTCAATCTACTTTGTTAAGTAACTACACACAAATTTTAAATGTTGTTTTTGCATTCGAGTGTGATTTTATTTAATTAAATTTTTCTAAAGCCAGTCTTCTATTATTTGGAAGGTAAGTACTTTATTTCGTTGGAATTTCTAGGTTATTCTTCATGTTGGTGAAACAATACTAAGTAAATAACAAAACACATGGGGAAAAATTGATTTTTTAAGTTCCCGTTACATCTTCTATTAAGAAGGAACAGCAAAAATATCTGGTTATTCTGTCTGAACATTTTTGATCTAGTATAAAATTATATTTGTTTTGACAGACTATTTGCAAATCAAATCTTTTTTTTTCGGTTTAGATTTATCTTTGCCAGAACTAGAGTTCCTCGTTTCATTAAACCTCTTCACTTCATCTATTTACTAGATTAATAGGACAAGGATTCTCTAACTCTAACTTACTTAGGTGGAATTGCCTTTGGTTTGTGGTTTTGAGGCCAACTCTTGTAAGGGCACGTTAATATGGCCGTTGGAAGTATACAGTTCCGGTCCGGAAATCCGGGCAAATGTTCTCGCTCTTATTACAAGAGGTCACCAGGACAGGAAGAGGAGGCACAGATTGAAATAAAAAAAACTAAACGGAATTAACAACGATTTTGATTATTTCTGTTTTAGCCGTTATGACAGCTTGTATAAGAGCTTCCATATTCACAGCTTCCATATTCGGTTGCATAAAACAGAAAGCCATATTTTAGAGCTGCATAACCTATTTTGGCATACTCATCATTTCGCATACCGTCATACAGAATAAATCATAATGCATACTTTTTTTCCCCATAACCTCTTTTGTAGATAATAATGGTATTTCGGTATATTTTTTTTTCGCATAAATGTTTTCACCATAATGATTACTAATCATAACATTTATTGGCATATCAATCTTTATCACAAAATATATTTCAAATACTTTAATGTTAAAAGTATACAATGCATACATGCAATGCATGCAAGCAAGCAAGCATGCAAAGCAAGCATGGAATCAAGCATGCAAGCAAACATATAAGCAAGCATGCAAGCAAGCAAGCAAGCATGCAAGCAAGCAAGCTACCATGCAAGCAAGCATGCAAGCATACACATGGGAAATACACGTCTCCGGCGCTGCGGGAAGTGCAGCCCCTTCGCCCTTGCGTATCAAAACGCAGTCACCGCGCGAGGCGGAGCGGCTGAAGCTGGTCGCCCAAGGTGACCAGCAAGCCGAAGCTGCGTAGCCGATAGTTTTGCTACAGCGGGCGGGGGCTGCTCTCCCTCGGCGCCTCCGGGCTCTAAATTGCACTCTAGTATTGGGCATACAAGCACCACGGCAAGGTGACCACGGCAGGTCGGGAACAGGACCTAATTCCCTACGAATCACGCTAAATTAAATATAAACTTTAACTCTTAATTGTTGATGGTTACGGACAATATAGTTATGGATAAGTCCATTATGCATTTCGTATTTTATGATAAATTGCCTTTAGACGTATAACAACTATGCCCTTTAATTTTATGGTCATTAAAATGATGTTAAAGGAAATTAGAGTAAGTAAGAATAATGCTGATGAAAACATTCTTGCTTTCATAAAACTATGCTTATCATAATTTATGCGAAATGACTATATGCTAAAACTGTTATGCCAAACGACATTATAACAAAAAACATTAGGCGACCGAAAGGGCACCCCTTGTATAAAATATTTGTCAAAAAATATCTTCTTATAAAGCTTTAAAATTAATTGCTTTAGTTAGCTCTAGCTCAGTCAAATATCGGCGGTACGAAAAAAAATATGTACGTCTAAAAAGGTTTTTTTAACATTAGATGCCACGGCAGTTAACGAGATAGAACCATTCGTAACTTCAGCTGCATTAAAAAGTTAGGCAAGCTTAAAATGCAGTTGCGTCTGGCTCATAGCCATTAGACACAGCACAGCACACAAAAACTACTCCGAAATATAACTAGAGAGCGTCCTCGAGTTATGTGTTGTTTCATTGTACTATTCATGCAAGCACTGCACTAGTTCATTTAAATAAATTAACTGTGGGAGAGACACTAAAAGTACTTAGGTGTCGTGTGGGTGCCGGTCTAAAATAACACTACCCTGTTTCATTCTGTGAGTTTCGCATTGTAGAGCGAAGCCGCAAGGGTAAAAACATATGAATGCATTACGATACCTCGCAGACGCGGTTTACTGCGATGTAAAACAAATGTAAGCAACAGTAGCTAGAGGTCGAAACAAGGCGAATGTAAGTCGGACAAAGAAAATTCCACAATTTAGGCAATAATAAATATGGAAACACCATCGTTTAGTGAGCTTTGCAACTACCTGACATCCATGTATATACGAGGGTGAATCAAACAGTTCTTAGAATCGCTAATAAAGCATCAGTTAAATTTAAAAAAAAAAGAGTTCTACGTTATCTCCTTCTTACTCTGAACATTTGGTATAACGCTTTTCCAACTTTTTTATTCCCTCCGAAAAAAAAAATTTCCTTGACTTTCGAAAATTCCTCTACCGCGGCCATTACCGCGTCATTGTCTTGAAATCTTGTTCCATGAACATGCTCTTTCAATAAGTAAAAATCATTAGGGGTTAAGTCCGGTAAATATGGCGGGTTATCTTAAATTTCAAAGCAATACTTACGGATTGCCGTGAGTGCAGCGTCGGAGCGATGAGCTGAAGCGTTACCATGGTGAAACAAGACCCATTTTTTTTAAGACAATGGATTGAAACTTACCAAATGAAATCTTTAAATTCTCTGCAGGTTATTTTAGAGAGTCATCAAGTACCATAGCCACCGTCGTTTCATCAATGAGAGAAATATCCTCGTATTCGAAAGAAACATTTGTAAAATGCTTTCTACATTATGATTAGGAACATACCTACATATTCCCAAAAAACTGTTTGACATGACTCGTTCGTAATAATTTCATTTATTTTTACATATCGCTATGTCACTGTATATACAACCTACCGCGTACTGTATTCCTACCGCGACTTCATCCGCACTTTTCTTTGCCTGTCCGTTATACTTGATATTTCGCTGATTGCATTACCAACTTGTCATATCCTAACTAATATTATAATTGCGAAAGTGTGTTTGTTTGTCCTTTCTTGACGCCCTAACTAAGCAACCAATCTACTTAATTTTTGGCATAGAGTTAGTTGTAAGGGCGGAAAGTAACACAGACTATTTTTTATTCCGATATTCCCACGGCAATTAACTTACTAATTAGGAAAATGATAATTTTAAACATCAAGACAATACTATACTTTTCACCTCACACGCTTGGAAAAGGAGGTTTGGTCATTTAATTTCTGCGTGGAAAATCGCGAAATGGGGGCTGGGTCAAGATTACCCGCGCCTTTTTAGTTTGCCTATATCTTACAAACTTTTTTTGGGACATTGCTGCCGCTCTCATTAGCTGGAGTTTTTAAATGTGTTACAGTATTAAAGTCTTGTTCCCACAATTAAAAGTTTATACCTAAGATTTTTTTTTATATTTTATAACCTTGATAACAGTAACATAATGCATGTAAGAAATAGAACATTACTGCAGCGGCCAGCAATAGAGGTATTGATGGACGAACGTGTAATTGTGGGCCGCGGCGAAGCTGAGGCGCACATACGTAAGTCCATCAATGCCTAATTGTGGCCAAGCCTTGTATAGCACTTATCTCAAATAATGTGCGGAAATTAAAACTACTTTTCGAAATTAGACGAACAACGAACAACAATAATTTTTCCTCCTTGGTTGCCATATTTCGGAGTAAAAGATACACGACAGATATGAGTTTACCATGTAATTTACTTCATTTATTCCAATTCGGATCCACCTTTTCGATCTACATTCTCATTTGGACCCACATGTCCGCTAAACACGACAAATATGAATTTTTATACAACTTTTGCCGACCGCTGCTCGCACGTATGTGGCCAGTACAGCAATATCGATTTATGTCGAAGATCGTTGTCAAAATAATGCTCATATTTCCAAGCATGTTTGAGAAAAAATATTAATTTCTTCAGATAGATACTAAAATAATTATGACATTGTCTGTTCCTGTAATAATTACCCGGCCCCACCTCGGTGTAATAATTTTCCACCCGACCTCCCCTGGTTAATTTAAAACCTAAAAATATTAATGCGTTCCGCATCGCACAAAGTCAATACGTTTTATTTCATTTTATTCTTATTTTAAATAACTTTGAATAAATTATATTACTCCGTTTTAGTTTTATTATATTATTTTAGTTCCTTGAATCATAAAAACAATAACAATAAGATTAAAATGTTAGTTATAAGAATTTTATATTTAGGCTGGGTGTGATTTCACAACCTAGGATTGGATTTCGAAACGTGACATTTATCGTCATATATCATCATATATCGTCATATATCATATGTCATATATCATATATCGTCAACATTTACCGAATCTTTTTTATTGTTTTTATAAGTAACAATTTATTCCTTTTTAAAATAATGTTGAATTAACTATAATACTTCCATTTTTATTATTTTAGTTTTTATACCATCAAAACAACAAGAATGAGGTAAATTCAGATTATTAAACTTCTTGTTAAATATTTTTTTACCGCGGAAACAACCTACAACTTTTCCTCGCTGTTGTAAGGTTAAAAATTGTATGTTGCGCTTGGCAGAAAAGTTTTTAACGTCTCGTATCTTTGAAACCCTCGCTACGTTCAGGATGGAATCCTTCGCTTGATCAGGTTTTAATAGTCGTTACTTCATCTTTACAGCCTTCCATAACAAATAACTATTTCCTCAAGAACCAATGCCAAACAAATGAGAAGAAAACCCTTTTAAATAATAGTTTGGGAGAAAAAGTTTTCTCGCGTTTTTTAAGAAAATTCAAAACATTTTTTAATAAAGTTTATTTACATTTAACTAAAGTATGTAGGTGCCATTTTGTTCGATAACTTTTAGCCATCTTGTAGGCAGGGACATGATCCCATTGCTATAGAAATTTTGGGGCTTCTGATCAAAATACCGCGACAAGTGGTTTTGATAGCCCTCTCGTGATTTTAACTTGACACTACCTAAAGTATTCTGAAGAGACCGAAACAGATGGAAATCTGAAGGTGCAAGGTCTGGATTATACGGCGGATGTATTAACACCTCCCAGCCAAACTCCTTAATTTTTTATGAGTGGCTACTGATATGCCGATCTTGCTCCACTTTTTCAAAAATGGCATCCATTTTATCCGTAATAGCGACCAGTGCGACGTGCATCTTTGTCATCAAAAAATCCGGATTGAAAACGCTTAGACCAAATTTGTGCTACTCTCACAAACACTGCACTAGGTCCATAAACATCGCATTTTTTTTGCGGCTTGCGTTGCTTTTTTACCTTTTTTGTAGTAAAATTTTAAAATGTATCAAATTGCTTAATTAGATTCACTCATCTTGACAGTAAGAAAAACAAATGAAAATCACACATTTTCCTAATTAATTTGAATTTGGAATTATCTTCTTTAAAATTAAAACTTTTAATAATGCCGAAACCAGCCAGATACAAATAGTATAGCCAAAGAGATTTTATTACAAGTTCATACACACTATTTGGGAAAAGAATTTTTCCCTAACCTAATATATTAAAAAGTTTATATGAATAAAAAATCCCATCAAATTTTTATATTTATTATTATTCTCACGTCAGGGGTTCCCAAAGTGGGTGCCGTGGCACCCTGGGGTGCAGCGGACAGAGTATGACAGCGGTGCCGCCAGCGTATGCTAGCGGTGTCAACACATTCCATAATTTTCACAAAAAATGGGATTAATAAGTAAAATTTAATTTTATAATTTGCAATAAAAAGACTTGTTCGTTTTACTTCCACTTATTCTCAACGTATGCTTACATAAAAAACAGATACAGGAGTAAATTTTCAGCGTCAAGTGAGTTAAGGGTAAAATTGACAAAAATTCCTATCAAATTAAAGGAAATAATTAAAAAATCATTTAAACAGTTTCGTTCTTCCCATTACAGGTAAATGAGCACTAAACTGCATTGTGTTTTCTTGTTTTCCTATTTAGCCAAACCACTTTAAAAGTAGGTGTATTTTAAGCGCAATAAGGGTGCTGCGGTGAAAAAAGTTTGGGAACTCCTGCCTCTACGTGTTGCATAGCAGTGAGATGAGTTGCATAAAATAAAAGAGAAGTAAAATTGTGTCCCGGTAGCCGTTAGGGGGCCTACCGCCCCATCTCTTAGCGCAGTATCATTTCAATCTTACCAAGCTGTTTCATACTGCGAATCTCTTAAAATGAGCTAGTTTTTTGACGGAAGTTTAGTGACGTCTTCGCTCAATCATCGCCTCCAAAGTGTGAAGTGTGTCAAAATGTGACAACTTCAATAAATACAAAACGCAACAAACCGTTCTTATGCCATGATGGTTTCTAATAGATGATGGTAGATGGAGATGGTAGCCGCACATCACTGCGTTCCGGCGTCGCACCGTAGAATTAGCCGATGCGCTGCCATTCCGCTGCGCCGAGATGAAATTTTATGCGATGCGACGCCGCAACGCCGCAACTCAGTGTTGTAGAAGGGCTCTAACCACAAGATTTTTTTTAAATCCTGAGATTTTACCGATAGTAATCTACACTTTCTATTTTATCTATGAGATAAAATTACAAATAATGAATGAAATAACAAAAATGACATCAATCAAATAAAATTGCGGCAACTAGATAGCGATTCAATAGCAGTCGGCAGCAATTTATTTATGTCTAACTAAAGTAATTGAAATACGAGTATTAGCAAATATCTATCTATTAAAAAGCAATTAGTTTTTGGTTTTCAAAAGCCTTTTATAAATCGCTGTCCGTAAAAAAATTACCGACGCACAGTGGTTCCAAATTTAAAATTAATGGACACAGGAGCCGATGTTGGTGTATCAGGCTGATTTTTTTTTCATAGCTAATGATTTAATGAATCTAGTAGATTACACGTGTACGGAAAGCCAGATGATATAGTACGCAGAAAAAATAAATTAGCCAAATCCAGCAGCGGTAGCATGCGGTAGTTATAGATCAAAAATATTTTTTTTGTGGACTGTTTACTTGTGTTGCCTTCTTTCTGTAGAGCAATTGTTGCTTATTTGTGACCCTAAATACATTTAATGAATATTAGAAATATTTCAGCGCACTGATAATCTAATATAAATATCCCGACAAAATTCCTAAAAACGTAAATTAAAATTAAAATCATGAAAAACAGTACTAAAACATAATTATACTTAAAATAAAACGCATTCTTATATACCTCTAAGCAAAACGAAAAAATGCCTGAAAATTTCCGCTCCATGCATCAGTAGTATACCTATGGACACTTATTGGCATGTAGTACCATGGATACAGGTAAATTAATAATTCTGCCGTTTTTCTACAGTAACTTCTAAGTCTTCTACTTTGATCTTCTACTATTCTGAACAAATAGCTTTGATAATTATAGAAAATCAGAAAATCTAAATTTCGTCAAGAAATGCACTGTCCAAGAGAACTTGTAGTCTGAAACAATAAAATATTAAAAAGTCTTCCCAACGAAGGATAGCAAATAACATTAATAAGTACCTAATACTTGCTCCTCTCTCAGTAGCTTGAGTAGAGTCATCTGGAAGATAACATCTTAGCTTGAATTTAATAATTGCTGAGCTTTCTTTCTTCAAAAGTTCCCTTATAGTAATGTATTGTCATTTAGAGAGATCAAGGTAAGTTAAAACAGCCTAGGCTTTGTCTTCAGTAATGGCCTCAGATTTCTTTTTCGTACATAAGAACTGATACATTTAGCACCATATCAGGGTGTTTGCTCAATTACTCGACAATCTTGGCTAAACTTGATTTGCCATTAGCCTTTAACTTTTCAATTAAGTAATACAAAAGCTCTTCTTCGCTGACCAGGGTCAAATTGTTGTTCTTTTTCGCTTGTTGCTCAAGTCTTTGAATGAAACTCTTATCACATTTTCTGTAGAGGTTCTAGCTTCAGCAGTAGACGTGGATGGAACTGGTTCAATGCAAACAGATGAAAAAGCAACGGTCGATGTTTCTTCATCTACGTCGGCGGTAGTTCCGAATACAATATTCATATCATCGGATTCTTACCACTTACGATTGATGCCCCTGTTCAGAAACGTCTTCACATTTCTACTACACTTAGCCAACTTCTTCATCATAAGATCCATTACTCGACGAGAAGACTTTCTAAGTCTTTGGCGATCATCTTCAGATATTTCATTTGGAATTTTAGATAAAATAACTTCAAATAAATGCTTATGGTAAATTTTAAATAGAAAAATATTGGAAAAAATTAACTCGGCCACAAGTGAATTCTCAGACGGGAATCGAACCCACGACTTTTGGAAATCCGGTCCAATGCTCGAACCGCTGAGCTACAAAGACTTGCGAACCACCGTCGAAATTCTCAAACAAAACATTTCAGATACTCGGCTTTATCGTACCGTTTGCTAATTGCATTCATAGATACCGGTCATGATTTTACTTAAGTGTATAAGTAATTTTTTCAACGATTATCAGAGCGCTGAAATATTTCTTATATTTCATGAAATGTATGTAGGAACACAAATAAGCAACAATTGATCAACAGAAAGAAGGCAACACAAATAAACAGTCTACAAAAAATTGAGCAATAACTACCTACCGCATGCTACCGCTGCTAGATTTGGCAATTTTTTTGCGTACTATATCATCTGGTCTTCCATATACCTGAAAACCTTTGGTCGCAATATAAAAAAATCTTGAGAAAAAATTATAGCTTTTTCTCCATACAAAAAAAAACTAGTTGTTTTTTTTTTAATTAGGCGTTTGACGACTCTCTAGCACTATAAAGGTGTTAGGCGGATCATCATCAGCCATGAAAAAAAATCAGATCGATAAACCAAAATCGACTCCTGTGTCCAATAATTTAAAATTTGGAACCACAACCACTGTGCGGCGGCTAAAATCACAGGTTAAAATTGTCAGTAAGCTTCAACAACATGGAAAACCAATTTCAAATTGAAAAACAATGGTTGAGGTCAGGAATAGTACAGCCAGACAGTGTATTATTAGTGACGAATACACGGAATTTTTTCCACTGCATTTTCAACAATGAATCGATTGTTCGTAATGTTCGTGGAGCTAGATGGCACAATGAAAAACGCATTTCGTTTGCGATTGTGACGGATAAGCATCTGTGGTGGACGTGTTGGATGGTTGACCAACAATAATTACCTTGAGCCTTTAGGGGTTTCAGAAGGCACGCTAAGGCAACTGTAGTTTTAAAGTAATTATTTAGAGATACTTAACTTTTTGTTTTTATAACTTTTTAATTTTGCATATTACAATGCTATTTTTATGTTATAAATATTAAACAATAAAATATCCTAGAAAAAAGCAACCTGTTTCATGTCGCCCTGACGGGATTCGAACCCGCATCCTTGGGAATCCGGCCCAATGCACTAACCAATTATGCTACAGACCTATGAGGACACGTCGAATTTTTCTAGTTTATTCGCCTTTCCACGGTGTTGGCCACCGTCATTTCATCAATGAGTATTTTTTTTGTTTTTGTCAAATCATATCGATAAATAAAATAAAGTAAGTAATAATGGTTATTATTGAATTTTGTTACATACTAATACCAACTCCATATTTTACATATCTTTATGTGCATTAAAGTCCTTAAGAGAAAAATGGAATCTAGATATTAGATTGAACTACACCTAAAGATGCAATATTTAAAAAAAGTTGAACCCGTGGTATTTTTAATACGTAAGAACAACTCCACTTGTTCGTTACCATAATGGTAAAAAAAAAATGTCACTAACGCAAAAGTATGTAGTTGAACTGTTCAACCCTTATGAACTCTTTGGTTCTTAAGCATACTTATATAAATAAGGCAAGATCTGCGAACACGAAAAAAGTCAGAGTCAGTATCTTGTTCGCTAACTGTGATATACTTGATTGATTGACCTCCAAACGCACCTGAGGATGAAATTCACTTTTACGTTTCGCGTTACCATTTTTCACGACTTCCATTATTTTTCATGTCTGATAACCTGTCATAAGACGCTATCTATCATGCTAGCCCATATTTTATCGTAACTTTAACGATTAATTGATATCGGATAAAGTAGGGCTTTGCAATAAATTGTCTTAGCGGATATTCAATTTTATAAAGAAAAAAATATATTTTTCAATGTCTTTCTTTAGACGAGTTGTCTGTCGGTTGTTATTTTATCTGTTTTGAAAATCTTGTAATGGATTTGCCTTAACAATTTAACAACTTCGATTCCATTTTGTAAACTTAAATTTACAGTTAGAATATTTTTCGGTCAAATTTTCAAAAATAAACAAGCTTTCATTATGCTTGCATCATAAAATTCAGATGCAAAATAACATTGACAGTACCATAAGATTTTTTTTAATAAATTATGAGATAGACATAAAAATTGTTTACAAGACTACTGCATCAGCCAGGTGAATATCACACCTTGGCGGAACGGAACGAACAGATGTGATAAAACCTGATAAAAAAATTAAATATGCAAAAGCAGTAAAAAATCCCGACACGGCTCTCGCGTCACGTGGATTTCATGACTTTCAACCACAGACTAGATTTCACCGTATAAATAAATCACGACGTTTAAACGATCGTTCCGGATATTACAAAAATATGTGTATGAAATAATATTTTCTCTGTAAATATTCTATATTTCATTATGTTTTTTTAACAAATTCTTCAAATTTTTCAAGATGACTTCGTACTTAGTATATTAAATTTTTGTTTAATAGTGTGTTTTATGTATACACAGTGCAATTGATTGCGTCTATCCTCACTATATACCTATACCTATGCCATGCCATAATAGTTGAAGTAAACGTAGTTCGACGCGCAATATAGTTTGAATTTAGTTGCAATTTTTGAGTAGGTATTTTTTGCAAATAGGACAAAAAGGATTGCTTAATGAATTTTTAAACCGGCAAATATTAGCAATATTTTATATAGATAATGGTCGTTTCTACGGACACTTTACCAGTGATTTCTTTCTATATTCGGATTTACTTTCTTTCACATAGTGTATGGAATTTTCTCCAGTGCCCCAGCAGTGACTAAACTAATCTATGGAAAAAAGATACTTAACTTGCTAATAAAAAATAAAATTACGAAGATAACGCTTGGTTCTAATGTTCACACCCTCTTGTTTATATTTCCGCCCAATGTAACCACTGTCCAATAATATCAAAAAATATTAATATTCTTTTTTATTTCATTTGTATAACAATCGCTTTATATAATTAGTTAAAGTATATATCGACAATAACAGACGATTTTTTACTTTTATGGAAAAACTTTTCTTCTCAAATGACAAATCCGACTATTTCCCTCTATCCTATTTTAACTTTAGTAACAAAGTTGTTGCAATAAAAAAATCCCAACTGTCACTTTTTTATGACTGACTAGTTCTTATGGTCTTGAACAAAGAACACAATTTTGAATACAACTGTAGTTTCACAAACGTGCCAGCTATTGAATAGCGAACTACGAGGACTGAATATGTAGTACTCATTACTGTGACAATATCAGACATGTGTGTATATTTACGAGGGAAACACAAGTGGATATTATTATATTATCTCACATGTTACTCCATTTGTCGGATTTGTAGTGTATGCAGCTGGGTATCCGGTCCTCTTAAAAAGAACCTATAAAATTCTTAACCGTTGAAAAAGAAGGTGAATAATAAGTAGTTCAATGCAGTTTTGTGAGGAATAGATAGATTCCATTGGATTTAAACCTCGACGGCTGAGTGAGTCAGTGTGTCGGTCTACGCTTGGAGGAACTTACTTAGTTATCTAGTGTCAGTTGCTAGTGCCGATAGAATTAAGGACCAGTATGTAGGATCAAAAACTATCATCGAGTTCCTTCGTGGTTAAAATTTTTTAAAAGTTCAAGTTCATGTTCAATCACTGGCTGGCTCCATTTACAACTGTATCTCAGTATGCCTGCGTAAAGAGTTATGGCACATCGTTCTTTGGAGAGTCTCAGCGCTGAAAACAGATATCGAATAGGAATCAGAATCAGATAGGAATTATCCTTCTATGAATTTGATACTGAGCTAATAATAACACATTCATAGTGTGTTGATAAGAGTAATATATATAAATAAATATATCTTACACTAACACCAAATTAGCAGTCCCAAAGTAAGCACTGTAAGGGCCGGTTTCACTACTTTCTAGTAAGTTCTAGATAGCTTATCCGGCAAATAATTTGACCTATTTTTCATATTACAACTGTCAAATGATCTATTATATAAGGTGGTGAAACCGGCCCTTAGTCTTGTGGTATGGGTACTAGGATAACGGTTAGAAATACATAAAATACTTTTTTTATTTTTTTATTTAAATAAACAGCCACGATTCACGTACAAATGCACGTTATTCATCATACAAACATTTGCCCTTACCGGGATTCGAACCCGGGACCTCAGAGTGGCGACGCCTTCAAACCTATCACTCTATCACGGAAGTCGTCATATATGTAGTAGAGTAGTAGTAACTTAGTAGAGTAATTTGAGAATATGTGTTTTATAAATACTTTCAGTGCCAATTTATTCTTTGTAAAATTTACCACAGTACGTAATCAATCATTAACCATTGATACATAGTGATAACAAATAAACATTTAGAGATACCTGTCTGCCTAATCTAATGAACCAGGAGGTACAGAATTCCAAGGAAAGCTTTTAAGAGGCTGAAAGTAAACACTATAAGTGGTTAACAAGTATAATTATAAGATAAAAGATGTTACAAGCTCAGGTGTGGGTTCATGGGAATCTTCGATTGGTGGCTCTCGCGAGGGTAAGAATGGGGACTTAGCTTTAGCTTTGCCTAGAGGAGGCAGAAGCGGAAGTCCGACGTAACGGACTACGTTCGCTTGGGGAGCAGGATGTTCAGCCTCGGTAGCACGGAGGGTAGGCTCGGAGTGGTGGTGCGCACGTAATCTCGGAGGGGAGTTGCTCCGGGGTAGGCCGGAACAGGCGAGCGCTCGGCAGGTAGGTGCCGAGGTGGTGGAAGGCAAACGAAGCAGATGTAGATGCTGCCCGTGGATACGAACCTGGAATGTTTTTAAGAACGGGTCAAAAGGTGTTCGTACAAGTCGACCGTATAAGGTAAGGATGCAAGGGACAGACAGCTACAATTGAATAGTCTCAAAGGTGCAATATAAAACTATTAAAAAATGTTAAAGTAACCGCTATGTGACAAAAGTAAAAGAATGTACAATAGGTTTGTACCCTATTAGTCAGGATAAAGTTATTTAAAAGGAATCAAATCAGTATTTAGTCTACCAAAGAAATTCAAGAAGTAAATATTAAAGTTACTTATAGCGGTTTTAAGGGAACGCATCCTTCTTAGCGGTATAAAAAAGTAACTCACTCAAATAATTAATTAAAAAAATCAATAAAATGTGAATTGTATTTGTTCCACGTAATATTTAATATTACGTTTCACTTTAAATACAATTACATATACTGTAAATTACAATAAATTAAAAAGGAATAATCGTTTTGCATTGGAGTATTTAACTACCCGCTATGTAAAAATATTGTATGGAATATTTTATAGAAATTACAAGTAAAACGTATCGAATAATTATAACACTTAATTATTACGAGATTTAAACTAAATAAATTACGAAAAGAAATAACTATGATTAAAAGAAATTAAAGTTAACTCACACTCACCCTAGTACGGGGATCGCGAATTCACAAATAGAGAGTAAAATAGAATAACTTTAAGGAAGAAAAAGAGGCAGATGCGAAATTTATACTCAAATCTATACAGAACGTTCTTTAGTAAAAAATTAAAGTGGGAGATGATTCTCAAATTCTATAGGCGAATAATGTTTAGTCATTAGCATAGACAACATAAGGATTGTAAGACCGATCGACACACGGTGTTTTGTCTATGGCCAAAGAATTAAGGAATATTAAAGTTTGCAAAAACATAATAGATATACATAGAAAAATATGTAGATTTTTCCTATATATAAATAGTTAAATAGAAATAAATTAATTTTGTAGTCTAATTTACTTGGCCGAAATACGAAATCTCCCAGCCGTGAAGTTAGCAATATCGAGGGTACGCAGGAATATTTTGTCAATTAACTACCATCGTGAAGTTTTCTCAAAACAATATAAAGTAAACAAACAAGTTAGAATGTTGAAGTGAATGGTTTTGATTTAATTTAGTTAAAAGTAAGTACTAGATTAAGATTTAGGAGTGTGCGGTTTTTAGAACCGTTACATATCCCTTTCTTTAGAGTAGGATTTTGGCTAGTCAAAATCCACTAAGAAAAAAAACTCACTAGAGAATAAGCAAGACTTTAGTGAAATAGCCATCCAGAATTATACAGACTCTTAAGAACATCAACAACTGTAAAAGAATACCCCACAACATTGTCGAGCGATATCGACAATAACAAGACGTTAGTGGTCTTGGTAGTACCTAGGACTACGGAAGTAAGGCAATTTCAATCGTTTAGATTGACTAAAAAACAAAAGATACAGTTGGAAATGTCAGCGTTCAAGGGATGCTGAGATTCCATACAAAACTAGATTAGCAAGAGATAAAAAGATATAAAAAAACAATCAACCAAAAATTTCATAAAGTTAAAAAAAATCAAAATTTCATAAATTAAAACAGTATAAATAAATAAAGGTTTATATTTATATTGCTTTTATTTATTTAAAAAAAGATGTAGAAATAGTTAAAAAAAGAATCAAGAATAATTATTGACTTTAAAATCTTTGATATGCCAATCGACCTTCCCAATCCCAATCTATGAATTGACCAAGGGCGACAATTTAGATTTGATACGACATTTAATATATTTAGGAGCAAGTTTTTTAGAAAATTGCTTATCTTTGTCGCTTTGATAATAAGTTTTACGCCAGACAATATCACCGACGTTGAAATCAAAGTTTTTACGACGAAGATTATAAGGACCACAATTACGTGAATGTGATTTTATTAAAGAGCTTTGTACCTCATCGAAAATTTTCCTAAGTTTTACAGTATTTTCAGCATAATTATCCCTAGATGTAAAAATGATGTTGTCGGTTAGATCGACATCAACATAGTGAGATCCACAAGCAACTAGGTCTCTACCGTAAACAAGAAATGATGGTGTATACCAGTGACTTCGCTTACTGCAGAATTGAGAGCGAATTGAATTTTTGGTATATTGAGATCCCAAGTCCGGTGATCATCGTTAATAAAAGTAGAAGCAGCCGTCATTATTGTTTTGTTATAGCGCTCAACAGTATTCACCTGCGGTGTATATTTAGGTGTATAGCGTACATTTCTCATTTGACCGATGGACATTATGAACTTTTGTTAATTTGTACGAAATACTATATGACGTATTTAGTTTTTTTTATATAACTATTAAACAACAACCAATCTTTTAGAACAAGCGAAACTATAGCTTTAACTTTCTGAAAGCTAGTACCGGAGGATTCACAACTTTATTTTATCTTTTTATCAACCCTGTTCTGAAAATTATGAATCTGTCTGATATTTTAAAAAATACATATTTGTTGCTCATACTATTTTAATTTGCATTTTTAATATTATTACCTCTTGTTTAAATTGGTTTCGATGTTGTAAAGAGTACAATCATAAAATTAAAGATCAAAAATTAAAACTTACAACCAGCTAAGTTCACTATGTGGTAGTGATTTAGTACTTAAAAGTTGAATTATACAAATGATATATACAAGGATCTAATGAAATACTTACTGTAGATTTTATATTATAAGCTCTGCAAGACACAGCGGAGCCGAAGTAATAAGAACAATCCAATATTGATAAATCTATCTACAAACCTAAAATCTTTGTTGTTGACAGTTGATTTAGTCTACTGGCTATCTTTTATGTGTAATTATCCCTTTGTCTCTGTTGAGGATTCATTCGTGTGAAAGGAATTATTCCGGTAAATCTCTTTCATTTAAATTCATAGCAAGGTGTCTCCTCAGTCCCTTTATTTGTCGGCACCGAGGGAATCCGCAAACTAATCTGCCAACAATACGCTGTTCCTCGAGTATTTATTTGTATAATGGTTTATGATTTTAAAATTTAAACAGATTCTTTTATGTTTTCACTTTCATGTTTTGCATTTGTTTTTGTTTTGCTCTGTTTGTAGCAGTTTGATCATTGTTCAAGTACTTACTGCATTGATCTACTTAATTAAGATAACTGCAGAAAATATGAATTACAATTGTTTTTCCATGTATTCAAAAGTACAGCACAATACCTAAGTGTAATTAACAAAGAAATTACATTTAAAAAAAATGAAGTCGGTTAATTATTGGTAACATAAATTGGTTCCTCGATTCGTCATCGTTTCTCGGTAAAATTTTACTGTATGATCAGCTTTTAGATGTTTTCTACTGTTACTTATTTACATTAATCAAAATAACCTTTTAATACATCTATCGTGATTAGAACACAATATTCAAAATAAATAATCATATTTGACTCAAACACAATCACAAAAAATAGATAAAAATAGCAATAAAATTGTTTCCCCAGCGATAATTTTCAGCTCTGACACAAAGAACATTGATAGAACTGAAGGAAAGAGCTATTCCGTTTTTCTTGGTGGCATGTTTATTTCCACCAACAATGGCCTGGAAATTGTTTCTGGAATTGTATGGCCTCTTTATTCGAACAAATTGCTTCATAAAAGCAGAATTACCCTTGCGGTGTAAGAAATTAAAACTATACTTAGGTAGAGTGTGTTTCTATAGTAATGTTTCCAATGGTTATACGATTGCTTTTTTTTCGATTTTGCAGAATAGCGTAAAAGAAAAAATAATAGGTCTAAAATCAGCTACAATTTCCTTTTTTTGCAAGTATTTGATTTCAATCAGGCAGTAAACATACTTTCTAATATAATGACGATTGATTGAAAAACAAAAAGAACATATTTTGACGGTTTTTCCAGGAAAATCAACAGTTCATCCTTTAAAAGTTTTTTTTATATATTCCTATTAGACGTTGTAAACACATACTTATTCCATTTTAATCCAAAGTGAAAATGAATATGCGTCTGCATAGAGCAACGCGGCTCCAGTAGCCAGTTATAATACACGAAACCTTTTTAACCTCCCTAATAGCTCTTCAAAAAACTCCGACAGTTGACAGTCGTGTTCATGAACCTTTAAAAAGAGATATTTCGTATTCGAATCCGCTTCCATAAGTCACCGTGCTCCGTCGGTGTAAGCCGATAATTTGGACGTAGGTAGCGGCGGTATAGACCCAAGGACAGTGCAGTGACGGTCTGGGCGATGTCAGTGTTTTTTCTTCGTCTAGGGCATTTAAAAAGGCGCTGGCAGGGCGATGAAGTGATGCTGATAATATACCTAGAATACCATTTTTATACAGGAAACTCACCCTTAACAGTTTGTTTGCCTTTAAAATTAGCGCAATTAAGCTCTTTCGCTCGTCGTGTTCGTCGCCTTTAAAAAGAGATATTTCGTATTCGAATCCACCATTTTTGTCTGAGCGCTTCCATAAGTCACCTCCCGCTCCGTCGTGTGCCGATAAGTTGGACGTAGGGAGCGACGGGATAAGACCATGCTTAAAGCTCCTCTCCATAATCGAATAAGCCGGGCCCCTAGATTGTAGGGAGACGGTTCTGCATTCCGAAATACTTGAAATATTTTTCATTCACGGAATATTTTGTTAACGCTTAGTAAATACTGTTTTAAAGTTTTGCGCTTTCTTGGACTAAATGAGTGTAAGTTCATTTGTCTATAGAAAGGATTTCTGTATTATGAAATAAAAGAGCAGAATATATCTGTCGAATCAAACCTATAATTACATGTTTTTTACAGACGACATATTATAGAGTTTTGAGCGTAATTACTGCGTATAAATTTTACGACTGTTAAGATGGTAGCGCTGTCAAACCTTAAGCGTCTACATAATAAATAATATGTAGTTATTTTCGTGCTTGTTAATGTGTAGTGGCACCACAATTATTTTCTACTCTTTTGTGTCGCACTGACTCAAAAAGTTTTTAAGGCGGTAGTTATTTTCTGTTTTTTTTTTACGATCATCTGCGAGGTTTATACGCAATTTAATATTTGTAGCGACTAGAGAAACAGTTTTGCTTGTCATGTGCACAAAAGTATCATTATATGTTATATGTTATAGGCAATAGGGACCACTTTATCGAATTGGGATATGTCCTGTCATGATATTGTGTTTGCGTTAATAAATAAATAAATAAATAAAAAAAACTTTACTTTTCCATATAAAAAGATGTCCTTCCTACACCATGTTTCATTTCAAAATTACCAGTCCACTCAAATGCAACGGAATTTCTATAAACACATCAAAATGATTTCTTATTGGCATGTTATTAATGCTCATTAGCTGTTTCCGCTGTCCCAGATTAATTTTCTCAAACTTTATTCAGTTCTTTTTAATTATTCCAGAAATAGGTAGATACAAGATTAAAAAATCACGTAGACGTCTGCTACCTTCCTAATTGCATGATTTGATTTCTCGCTGAATTGAGTAGCATTATATGAGAAATTTTTTCTCCTTAAAATTCATAATTACGAACCGGAACAAAATTGAAAGATGGAACGGAAAATTGCGCTAAAATGCTAAATGTTTATTCTCTATTCTGAATGGATTATCTTGTTACTGCAGTTTAATTAATCCGACTGTTATAGTAATTCTTTGTGTCTGTTTTATTTAAAAACACGACTTGATAAAAGTGTTAACGTTCATGTATTAGAAATATTTACACTGGATTTGAAAACAGCAATTTGTTCTATTTAGAATAATATAGTTTTGTGTAGGTATATAAATTAAAGATGCTGTAAAAAAGAAGATATAAAACATTTGTAATAATTGAAATCGTTAGGGGGCAGTCAATATTAATGAAAAAAACTCAGAAATGGTTTTTGGATATAGCTAAATGAGATTTTATATTCTCTGTTTGCTTAGTTCAATCATACTGCCAATATGATTAATTTTAAATAGACAAAATATTGGAAAAAGTCTACTCGGCCACAAGTGAATTCTCAGATGGGACTCTAACCCACGACCTTTGGAAATCCGGTCCAATGCTCTAACCACTGAGCTACCGAGACTTAGTGAATTCTCAGATGGGACTCGAACCCACGGAAAATCCGGTCCAATGCTCTAACCACTGACCGGATTTCCAAAGGTCGTGGGTTCGTGCCCCATCTGAGAATTCACTTGTGGTCGAGTTGAGTTTTTCCAATATTTTTCTATTTAAAATTTATCATAAGTAAGTATATAAATTGCATTGAAAATGCAAAAAATCAAAAATCATAAAACACTTTACTTTAAATTGCAATAAAGTTACCTGAAAGCAGATAATTGCAACCGTATCAGTACAATTTGCTGAAAAATTTCACATTATTTTCACGGAAGTATTAAATACGATAAGAAAGCAATCAAGTAAAAAGATGATGTTCCCAAAAATCTGTGGAAATTGACATTTAAACGTATTGAAATTAAATAAACATTAGTCTCGCACTTTTCCAATTACTTTTAAATGTTTATTAATCTTATACATTAGCGGTCATACTAATAAAGAACTACAATAACCTACCTGTTTAACAACTGTGTAACTATGACAGTTGATAGAGGCATTATACATCAATTTGTGGGACTTGTTGTTAGGTCGCCTGGATAGCTACCACCTTATTATCTAAGCCTGACGCCATAACAACAATGTTTTCAGCATTGTTGTGATCCGGCAGTTTGAGATAAGATAGCCAGTTCCAGTGGCATAGGATTCCGGGAGAGGCTAAAAGTCTCACCGTCGTCGTTCATAAACAAATAAAAAACGTCGCGTATCGTTTACTAATAAGGACTTTTATTGTATTGTGTAGTTTCTAAGTGACTAAGGTTATTTAAATAAATATAATTCAAATAAGTTTTGAGGTTATGATATATCATAACCTCAAAATCCGCTTACAGATCCGATAAACAAGGTCCCATAGCGGTGTAAAACGTTATTTAGTTTCCATAGTACTTAATTCCCTACTTGTAATAACAGATGTATAGAACGGAATTTTCAAAATGTGCTTATTAGTCAAACTTTTTTATATCACTTTGTATACATCGCTGGTATTTTTTTTATTAGTAAGACCATAATTAAATGAAATGACCATTATTTTTATACCGTCTTTAACATTGTCATATGGTACGGTAAATGGACCATAATGTTACTACAAATATTCTGAGACCTCAATAAAACACGAAATAGTAATTTTCGGAAAGTACAACTGCGAAGGAAACCCAACTGCTTCAGTGCTGAGTCTACTATGAGTTATAATTTGACGGCCTCCGTGGTAGAGTGGTACGTACACCGGTTTCAAGGTGTCGCCTACTCTGAGGTCCTGGGTTCGAATCCCGGTAGGGGCAAATGATTGTATGATCAATACGAACTTTGTACCCGAGTCATGGACGGTTATATATATTTCTACACATAAATACTTTTATATGTTTATACATAAATATAATTATTTATAATGTCTTTATATCCGTTTTCCTAGTATCCCATAACACAAGTCTTACAATGCTTACTTTGGGGCTAGGTTAAATAAAAAATTGGCAAAATATTGATCAGATCTAAACGTCAACCTCTCTTTCCCGCGCCAGAGCTGATTTACGCGTGAGAGTTTGGGTGAAGGCATCAACGCACGTGGCGCACTTGTATCAGTTTCCACATCATGCACTCTGTCTGACTAGGTATTATCCTGATACCTATTACTGAAAGTCCATAGTTCGTATACTTTTTAAGAAATAGAAAATATAGTACTATCGAAGATGTCAATACAGTCGTCGTCTCAGCCACATGACACCCACTGCTGGGTATAGGCCTCCCCCAAGGATCCAGCGGCTTCCCGCGACCTTCACCAGATCGTCGGTCCACCTTGTCGGAGACCTACCCACGGAGCGTCGTCCTGTGCGCGGTCGCCATTCCAGAACCTTTCCGCCCCAACGGCCATCGGTTCTTCTCGCTATGTGTCCCGCCCACTGCCACTTCAGCTGAGCAATCCTTCGAGCGATGTCAGTTACTTTAGTTCTCCTACGGATCTCCTCATTTCTGATTCGATCACGTAGGGAAACGCCGAGCATAGCCCTCTCCATTGCACGCTGGGTGACCTTGAGTTTTCTTATCAGACCCATAGTTAGCGACCACGTTTCACTAGCGTAAGTCATCACTGGCAACACACACTGGTCATAGACTTTCGTCTTGAGACACTGCGGTAAATTGGATGCGAAGATTTTACGGAGCTTCCCGAATGCTGCCCAACCGAGTTGGATTCGACGGGAGATCTCTTTCTCGAAGTTGGACTTACCTAACTGGATTGTCTGTCCAAGGTAAACGTAGTGGTCAACAACTTCGAGTGTATTGTTCCCAACGTGAACTGGAGTGGGTACAACATGGGAATTTGACTTAATTTTCGTCTTATCCATATTCATCCTAAGACCCACTCTTTGGGAAGCACTACGGAGATCTACGGTCAATACAGTATTATCCCGTAACTTAAGAAAATTTTAATCGTTTTATGTAAAGTCTTACCCTTTGACAAAATTATTTTTAACTGATAATTTGCGGGTGTTGAAACTTCATCAGCATCACTTCCGAACAAAATACTTAATGAGAGTTCTGGCATTTTATTTTTCTTACCAAAGACTTTTAATACTTTCATCACAAAAGTTAAATGACTGCCATGAAGAGTTGAATTTATTCACGAAACTTTTAACGATACCCATTTTTGTACCTTCCTTTTGAAAAGTATCTTGGTGTGTTTCTTAAAAGCTTCCTATTCATCGTTGAAAAATGAAAGACACTGACTAACATAAGACCAACAGCTTAGCAAGATCTGGGTCGCCGGAACTTACTTACTCAAAAATTTAATGGCTCTTTCCAATCTCTCATAAAGTACTGAGTCGTAAAGCAAACTTTATTTTACGAGACTTCAGTTGGATTTGGTGGGAATATAAATGTAAAAATAACTGGAATTCAGGTCCAGTAGATATTATCAAATGCGCTTAGATAACAATCTAATTCTTAAATATTATTAAACACACCCTTTCACTCACAATGTTTTGAAAAAGGTGGGTGTAAGTTTCGTTAACATTTTTAATTTCACCCTGATTCAAAATTAAAAACAAAATATTAAAGGTATTATCTCATCTAAGTACTATAATTAAACCAAGGAGATGTAGCTTTCACTAATTATTACACTCTCTTTTGTTTGACTGACGAACAAAAAAATTTAGTGTAAATATGAGATCAAAAAAGGCGATTCTCCAAGTTTTTACCGTCAACAAAAGAAGTATCTACGTAACTAAAATTACTTACAGTAAAATATTTAGTCAAATTCCTAAAAAAATATATTAAGACACAGCCTGATTATCAATTACCTATACTAAATTAAAACAATTTAATTTCAATCCATTCTTTATCTGCTCGGGCACTAAGTATAAATTATTTTGATAGGAACTTTATTCAAGTATACTACAAATTTCTCCTGAAAAGGTACCATTTAATTAATCCTCCAGAGATTTAATGCAAATTTAAAGACTTTTTGAAGTAAGGATCAACACGCAAGGGACACCTTTGTTACCTAAATGTAGCTAAAATGTTGTTCCGAACAATGGAAGTAAATAAACTCTCTACCGCGACCTTTTTCTCAACATGCTTTTAAGGTCGAAAAATATTGGGATAAGGACGAATTTACTTAACGTCCGACCACAACGGCATAACAGAGCTTAAAATTTTTGCTGAAAATATACATTTTTCTTTTTTTCTATTGATTGATCGGACTAACGTCAAAAGAGTGTCCCAAATGATTTATTGTACTTAATTATGTCTACACTGATCAATATTAGGGTGTCTAAGAAAAAAATTGAAAATGAAAAAGAATGTCTGGAATTTTAAAGTTATCGAAAATTTAGTTATTTTGCTTATATTGACTATTTTTTTTTCCTTTCTGAGAAAATACAAGAAAGAATTACATATTTTACTTATTAAAATGTGGCTTTTCATTGTGATTTAGATACAATAAACGTTCGACAAGAGTCAGGAAACACAATCAATGCTGTTTAAGTCAAAGTAAATCCAAGAATGCCAAGCAACAAACAACCACTCCTCATCTCCAAATCTTTATTCAGATTAAGTAAATAAACTTTTCCAAGTCCCTTAGTGAAAGTGGATTCTTAAATGAACAACTGTTAAGAGTCACACCACCGATTTAGGCTCGTCGTCCATTATTCAACATCTGCGAAATGAACCGAGAGCAGCAGAGAGGGCGATTCTCACACAACATTTGATTTGTTTGCTCCGTCGCCTCAGCTTGGCCAAGGTAATTAGAAACACTAAGTAAGTTGACATAGCCTTTTTCTTGTTAAAAAATATTTATCAAGAAAAAGGCTAAACTGTGGCCCTGTAAAATGGCTGTCTATTTGATTTCCTTTATGTTGTGTGTGAACAAAATAAATAAATAAAAGTTCAATATTGTTATTGCAGCCGCGTGGTACGTAACATGCGATTTGCACACGCATACTGCGTAGGTACAAAACTTTCACAGCATATTTTTCGTTTGTCACCGCGGTGCATTCGACACTAACGCCCCTTTGCACTAAACTTAAGAATAGCCTAAGACTATTCTTATTGTTAATAAAATTTGCTTTGTATTCCAATAATAATATCCACTAAGGCTATTCTTAACTTACGAGCCCAATATCTATAATGGATGTTTTAAGTTAGAATAGCTTTATGCGATTCTTAAGTTTAGTGCAAATGAGTGTGAGGTTCTTGCTGAGGTCTTGCCGAACGGAGGCGCGTCGTCGAATATGACTCGTGAACCGACCTTTAGAAGGAAGACAGAATACTGTGTAAGTTTATACTGTGGCCTCAGCTCGGCGTTCAGTTTATTAACTAATTAATTAATATGTCAATGTTATGCAGGAGTTTAGGGTACGACGATAAAAATGTTTCATTAAACCGATATTTGATGAATGAAAATATATTAGTTGATGGAGTTTAATTTTTTTTTATTTTAAACGGTGTATTCGTTTAGTATCGTCTACTGATTTTATTGAGAGACTTAAATTTAATTTGCTGGTTAGGTAACAAGCTTTAATTTTAACTTAAATAAGGTTAGATGAGAAATGTGGGTAATTGCTAGTAAGGTTGTGACAATCCGAACTATAATATTGCCTTATTTCTCTAACTTTATAAGCAAATCGACATGGTATTTTTTTATTTTATTTATATATAATTATTCTAAATTATTATCGTTTCCAAACAAAGTCATTGTCTTCATAGCTTATGCTTCAAATTATAATTTAGTTACTCATTAATTCACTAACTTCATAAATAACACCATTAACATAATAATTTTTAAATATTTCTAAAAAGCGACATCTAGTAACACCTAGTTAAACAGTCTCTGGTAGGGCTATGTTATCGGGCAGGTTAATGTTAACGTTCATGATCGAAAATAATAGATGGCGCTATTAAAATAGTGGAAATAAAACGCAGGGTTTATTACCTAAGAAATACAATTTATTTTCTTTCTTGTTGAATAACAGACAAAAGAGACTCGAAGATTAACGAATAAAACTAATGGCATAATTTACAAGCAAAAGCTTACCAGAATAACTTGAGATATTAATTTAAAAAAGGTTCCTTTAACAAAAACTACTCTCTCAAAAAATCCTTTGCTTTTCCTTTTCTTGCTAGTTCCTTTAGTGTAGGCAATTTAGATCATTATTTGATTACCATCCATAATATAGAGTTGAATTTCTTCTGAAATAGAGTTTATCACTGGTTAATATATTGAAATATTACATTAAGTATTCTTGTAAAAATTCAGTTAGGATTAGAAGACTGATTCAATTGATTTAGAAGATTTTCTACGGAGTTAATAATTTTATAATTGAGCCTTGTTTAATGTTCTTGCTATAAATGTGACAATATTGTAAATGATGACTTGATCTATTTAATGGTTGTTGATGATTGAAAGATGACCGGTATGGGTAAAAATTGTTTTGAAATAAATGGTATTAGATTATGAGTGAAAATGCAAAATACTTATTAAAACTCTTACCTGGGCGTAATGGACAGTTATAGAAGTAGATTTAGGTACCTACTTAAATCATTGCAAGTGCTAAAGCTACTTAATTAAAGTTCCAGTACACTTTCAGTCTATAGACTGGGAACATTTTAGGCTTTAATTCCATAAAATTTGTCTGAAAAATAAATTGTTTTTCACAAGTTAGCAGGAATCTATGCTTTACAATATAAGAATATACTTACTGAAAAGTTAACTTGTCTTCTAAAAAATAGTAAAGTATTTCCCTCATCCTGTCTACAATACACTTTACTTCATACATAATTAATATTTATTTTAACTAAAGATATATTTTATTAGGTTAGACACACTATTCACCTTGATATACGTAGCTTTGCCTCGGACATACCACATCTAAAAGAAGTTTTGATTACTAAAACAAAAATTTACACAACGTAGGAATCCTAACCGCTCTAGACGATCACTATTTCAATTTGGCCAAATAAAATAATACTTTCCATAATATTATTAGGAAGGTATTTAGTTTAAATATTTTAGTATTTAAATTATAAAAGTATTTCCTAAAGCATTTTTTAAAAGATCTAAACAGACTTGCATAGGAAATATAAAAAACTTTTACATTGGTATTTAAAGGATCACCACCAGTAAGCAATAATCATTTATCAGCTTTACAAAAGGGGGGGTATTTACAAGGTCGATCTCTAATAACACAGTCCGCTAATTCTGTTATATTTGTTAAACTAAACTCACACATCAATAAGTATAGTATAGGCAATAAAACCATACTATGTATGAAAAATAAGTGGAATGATCGCCATTCCTTTTAAATTATAAATATGGAAGCACATAGCTTAAACAAAAATATTACGTACCGTCACACGCGCGACAGACTTGAGTCGTTTTTATTAAAAAAAGTTTGCTAACTGCACATACTTCACGATAAACTCGGTCCATGTAAGCTTCAGACTGCTAAAATAACTTGCAGTCATAAATCCAAGCAGCCGTGAATTGCACACAGAAATTCTGGCTGTGAATACGAATAACTTCTATTGAAATAAGAACATGAGCACTTTCATTCTTTCGCGATAAGCGTGTGATTTTTTAATATCATTATATAACCATAACCGGATGGACTTTTTAGTTTTATGAACAACGGGGAGAGCCTAAGACTTCATCATAATTATTTGATGTTAAGTAATGATAAGGCTGAAGGTGGAGACGCGACTCTACCGGATTCTGAGGAGGAACTGGCAATCAGGGGGCACCTATTGCGAAACGTTTAGTAGTTGAATTTCCGCGCTCCTAGAGTGAGAGACAAAGAGATTTACAGAGACGCCGCTATAAACGGATCACACTATATCAGTATTTTTTATTTTATTTTTAGTAATAGCTGGGCAGGCATTTGACCACCATCGTGCTTAACAAACAGGAAATGCCTATTAACTCTCGCCTTGAAGAGGCCAAGGTTGTAGGAATCGGGGAACACATGAGCAGGCAGTGCATTCCATTCTTTAGCGGTTCGCATAAGAAATGTGTCAGCAAAGCGCTTGGTACGGATCGCTGGAATGTCTACGACGTACGGGTGATAAGGTAGCCTGCGTCTGGTATCCCGATGGTGGAAAGGGGCTGGAGGTACAAGGTCGTGCAGTTCTCTCGCACACTCTTCAAAGTGTATCCTATAAAGATTGATGGACATGCAACTTTGCGGCGGTGACTGAGGCTCTGAAGTTCCGCTGTGGCCAATGCTGAGTTTCCAATGAGTTTTCTGGCATGGTTTTCAATCATTCCAGAAGCTCTAGCTGATACTTAGCAGAACCATCCCACAGGTGACAGAGATATTCCATAGACGGCCGAATCTGCGCTTTGTATAAAAGGAGCAACTGATTCGGAGAGAAGTATCGCCTAGCCTTAGAGAGGACTCAGGCCAAGAAGTTACAGATTTTCGGTTATCGGTAAGGATACACGCTGGAAAGTCGGAGTCAATATAATCAGTTAATATAAATAAACAGTATACTGACATTATTTCTTAAAAATTTCACATAATTAAAATATTGTAACTGATGTAATAGCAAACCACATAATACCAGTAATACTAACATTAAGAAATAATCAAAATCAAATCAAATCAAAATCAAATAATAATAAATTTTTTCATATAAAATCACACACATAAACAAAACAGATAAATTCTTAAAGATAAAACATATAATGTCAGTATACTATCATTACTACTGATAGTGTGTGGTCCGCTAGGCGCGTATAGTATATATGTACAACTAGTGGGCCAACTATGTATACACAACTAGTTGTGCCATCACGGATATGTGTTCTAGCGGCGACTCACTCTAGGTGCGCGGAAATTCAACTGCTAAAAGTTTCGCAATAGGGCCTATAACTCTAAATACTGAAACACAAGAATGCTGAAAACGTTACTTAGATAAGATGGTGGTAGCTAGCCACCAGGCGGAGTTACAAGAGGTCCCACCACCAATCAAACCGAATACAAATGTACCCCACTGGGAATCGAACCCGGGACCTCTGGGACTGATTCCGGTGGTTATTACTACTAGACCACAGAGGTGGTTAGTTTTTGATATCTAAAATAAAGCAAGGAATGTGTACCTACTGTGGTACAGACTAATTTACTACTAACCTTTTTGTTAGATATTTTATGTTATTATCTATTTATATATGATACCTAACTGTGGTACAGACTAACTTACTACTGACCTTTTAGTTAGATATTTTATTTTATTATTATCTATGGCGAGTATTATAGTCAGACAGTACAGCGAGTCACAGTACTTTATTAAAATAGTCGCATTTACAAAGTATTCAGATTTGAACTGGACAGCTTTTAAGCCGAGTAACAATAGAAATAATATCACTATTATGAAAAACGGGATTTTTAACATGTTCGTATTTGTTGTAGAGTCCCCGATACAAACATGGTAAAAATCTCGTTTTTTATAATAGTGATAGTGATTATGACCATGAAAGTTTAAAATATTAATAGAAATAAGATTTTAAAGGTGAACTGTAAAACTGTTCTTTTGTGCTTCTACCATATGTTTTAGCTTCTGTGCAATGTCGTAGGAGTAAAGATTTATTGAAAACGTAAACATTATAATAAACTGGCGGTCGGTTTAACCTCCGTTGGTTGTAATAACAGTAGTCGAAGTGCTTAATATATTATCAAAATCAAATCAAATGTGTATCATATGTGTGTTTTCTGTGACTTTTTAAGTTTTCATTTTCAATGCTAACCTAAATGAGAAGTTTTAATAGAAAAATACAAAAAAAAAACGACTCGGCTCACAAGTAACTCTCAGGCGGGACTCAAACCTGCAACCTTTGGTATCCGACCAGGCCCCCTGTCCTTCCAATTAAAGATTGTCTCGGTAACTCAATTGATATGTACTTATGATAAATTTTAAATAGAAATAAAAAATTGAAAAATATTGGAAAAAATTAACTCGGCCACAAGTGAATTGATATGTACTTAT
This sequence comes from Chrysoteuchia culmella, assembly GCA_910589605.1. NCBI lineage: Eukaryota > Metazoa > Arthropoda > Insecta > Lepidoptera > Crambidae > Chrysoteuchia > Chrysoteuchia culmella. The sequence continues at coordinate 11,177,279 of OU342650.1, read as the reverse complement.
TTACTATTTATTTACATGGAAGACATTTTACCTGACTACGCCAGAAGGAGGGTTATCTTTTTCGAGAGTATGTTGTATGTTGGTATGTATAATTGTTTGGCGGCCTGAACGGCGCGATGGATTTTAGCTTGAGAGATGTCGTTAGATTCGTATTTACTGTAAGAGTGACACTAGTATATCAAAGTTAAAAAAAAAAACAAATTTTGGCGCCAAATTCATGAAGCGAAAGATAAGGTTTATTTTTATTATACTTCAATTTGATACCCATCAAATTAAAAGGCTGATCTTTAGGATTTCAAAAAGGTATATCATAACCGATAAATAACTAAAAAGATATAAATAAAATCAGCCTGCTTCAAAAAACAAACCAACTGAAAAGATGGATACAGGATCTTGTTTCCATATTTTTAGCTAGCTTGTTTTTTGAAGCAGGCGTGTTTTTCGGTTTTTATTAGTTATACCTATATTTTTTCAGTTCCTCATACCGCTTTCGTACCGTACACCACCTGTCCCCTATTTTATTCATTTTTGACACATACAACATACAGAAGACCCCTGTACACAATAGGAGGTACTTATCATATTTTAAATATTTTCAGGTTGTTAACTATTGACAGAGCGTTAAAATTTAACTGAAATAAGACTTTAAAATAAACTCGGTCAACAAAAAGCTAACTTTTTACTGTGTACGTAGTGTGAAGCTAAAGTGAGTGAACAGTGGTAATAGACATAAACTCAAACAGCTGTGAAACTTTCAGGAAAAGCTAACTGGACAGAACAGCTGTACTTATTCTTGGTAATGAAAATAATGAGTTAGGTGACAATTTAATGGAAACGGGCTTATACTGTTTTAATTGAAACAAAATAAACTTAACTTAAGTACTTACACTTCTGTCAGGACTAGGTTTGCCTGTCCGATTTCTACCTTTAAATCCAATAAAATATTATATATTGTGAATGAAAATGTCTTCAAGCTTTTTAGAGAGCTAAGGTATACAATTATAAGTTTTACTTTTATTTTAATTTTTGATAGATTTCTATCAAAAATTAAATTCAAAGTAAAAATTAAATTAAATAATGTTTACTTTGAAAGAAAACAACTTACCCTTACTTCAATATTAAACAAGAAAATATACTTACTAGAAAAAAGCAACTAGTCTCATGTCGCCCTGCCGGGATGTCAGGGCGACATTGTGCAAAGTTGCAAAAATCTTAGCAGTTTTTTTATAAATTAACGTATTCTTTGAAATAAATGAACTTTTACAGATATCAAACGCGCTATATTTCACGAACTAAGTTGTAATTGTCCGTATTTTTAGGTTTTAGGGGTTTTTTGATTTTCCCGACGTTTCGGCACCTTTGCAGCTGCCGTGGTCACGGGATGACTTAACGTATTCTTCTTAAAAGTACCACTTCCTAGCTGATTAACTCTAAACGTCATGTAAATGTCATTTTCCAGTCGTTACAACTGAAAGTAGAAATAGACAACGCTTTTTAACCCACGATTATCTAATCGACATTTGGTAAACTCGGCTTTTAATCTTGATAATTGTGTTCTAGATGTCATCCTATAAAGTCTCTGGCACGCCAAGGATATGAATAACATAGCAAATGCTTTACATATTACGGTCTAATAACCCGGAACAATCCATTTATCATGCGGACCATATTTCACAAGTTTCCCATGCTGCGTGGTTTTGCATATTTCTGTGTTCTAACGTGTAAGTAAAAGACATTTCATTTAACAAAGGGCATTTGGTGTCAATATTTTATGAGCACAACCGACTCTCATCATGTCAGCTCATCAAAAAGAGATAATAATTTTCTTGGCAAGTGTTAATATTTTTCATAGAAATTACATTATTAACTATTTTCACACTATATAGTTATTTAGTTTTCATTATATTGTTTCAGGAAATACAAAAATATAGACCTAAACATAGAATCACATTCCTTTAAAACAATATAAAATATCATTCATTGATTCAAGAATCCTATTAGTTATATTTTTAGCTACGTGACTGAAACGAAAAGCTCTTCGTACATTCATTTAAAAGGTAAACACCTATCAGGAGGATCTCTTGTTTTTCTGTTTTTAATAAATATTAATATCTAAAGCTTTTATTTGATCACAATAAAATGAACATAACAAAGGATGGGAAGAAAGAAGCATCATAAATATTCTGTATTGAACCATCCTATATCTGAATTGGATTAAATTATTCACAGTAAACCAGCTTACCCAACCGAGAAGGCAGTATGGCGGATCTTTCCCAAAAAGTAGGTTTGTACCTCCAACCCCTTTTTTGGATACGGTTTAATAATGCTCTTTGATAAATATCAAATGAGACAACTGTGCAATAATTTCTTCGGGAAATAATTTGATGCAGTTTACATCAGCTTTGGCTAATAATCTCTCATAATTATATGCCTCTTTAATTTATTTTTATTATTTGGGAGAGACGATATGGTTTTCCTTTCTACCTTTTATTATTACCTTCTACTGTTTAAGAAGTTTATTTTAATAATGATATATTAATTAATTTAATAATTCAAAAGCTACATTATGCAGAACTTTGAAAACTAATTAAGGTACAATTCCTACAATACGTATTATAAATACGCGCGAAAATCGAATACTGTAATAACTTCCAATGCTTATAACTTTTCACTGTATCACCACAGCATAATAACTAACACACAAAGTTTTGTTCTGTGGTGGAAGTTATCAGATTATCCTCAAACAGGACTTGCTCTATAGCAATTTATATTATTATCTGTGGGGACATGCACCACTTTCAACATAGAGCAACGCCACTGAGCAAGTAATCACTACGTTTTTAGAGCAACGCGGCGTCCTACAATCCACGTTGCTCTATGACTTTCAATGTCAAGTTGGCCAAGAAACCAAATAGGTTATATTTTTATAATCTTATAAGGTTTTGGTACTCGACTCATACTTAATTTTATTTTTGTCGAACAATGTCAGCGTACTACAGTAAACAGTTTGCGAAGAACACTCGTATTCTGCACACGCGGCCAGACAACAGACATATCGCTTTCTGCACGGACTTTGATAACTCAATTGTGATAAACAACTTTGTGAGAAGGGGTTGGAAACAAGTGACACCGAATGAGGATTGGAACATATATTGGTCTAACTCAACCAACTGCCGCAATATATTTAACATGGACAACGGGAGCCGTCTCAATGACAACCAATTAATTAATCACTTCCCAAACCACTATGAACTAGTTCGAAAGGACTTGCTCGTCAGAAACATTAAACGATACCGAAAAGAATTGGAAAAAGAATGCAATCCGCTAGCGAAAAAAACTGAAGTCAAACTACCAAATGGACAAACTGTAAATCAGTATTTATATCTTAACTTCATACCCGTGACCTACGTCCTGCCGTCAGATTATAACATGTTCGTCGAAGAATTTCGAAGATTCCCACAGAGTACTTGGATCCTGAAACCTTGCGGAAAATCCCAAGGGGCCGGCATTTTTCTCATAAACAAGCTGTCACAACTTAAGAAATGGTCTCGCGAATCGAAAAAATATTTGCAACATCAACTTACTAGTAAGGACACATACGTTATATCACGCTACATAGATAATCCCCTTTTGATCGGAGGAAAGAAATTCGATTTGAGGATTTACGTTCTTGTTACGTCGTTTCGACCTTTAAAAGCTTATATGTTTCGAAAGGGCTTTTGTAGATTTTGCACCATGAAATATGACACAAGTGTTACAGAGCTCGATAATATGTATGTTCATTTGACGAACGTCAGCGTGCAAAAACACGGAGGGGATTACAACAGCCAACACGGTGGAAAATTGGACATAAATAATTTAAAGCTCTACTTGGAAGGCACGCGAGGAAGGGCGGTTACTCAACATCTGTTTGAAGAAATACAATGGTTAATAGTACATTCGTTGAAAGCTGTAGCTCAAGTTATCGCAAATGACCGCCACAGTTTTGAATGTTATGGTTATGATATTATTATTGATGATAACCTAAAGCCATGGCTTATTGAAGTGAATGCATCACCTTCAATGACTGCTACTACAGTTAAAGACAGAATATTAAAAAATAACCTTATAGATAATTTACTCTCAGTAATACTACCTCCAGATGGAATACCAGATACTCGTTGGAACAAAACACCCACCCCTGACGCTTTGGGAGATTTTCAAGTACTTATCGATGAAGATATTATGTATAGGGAAGATATGGAACTACATCAAAAGGAAAGCAAAACAGGTATTCGTCACAAAACAAAGTAACTTTTTAACTTAGTCTTCTATTATTTCCATATTTAATGAATAAACTCTTTTATTTAGTGCGACAGTTTTATTGGGTAGCGTCTTAACGTTAATTGTGATATGAAATTTAAATTTTTAGCGACTTCAAAAAAGGAGGAGGTTCTCAATTCGGTTGGTATATATATATTTTTTTTATGTATGTACACCGATTACGCGGAGATTTTTGTGCCGATTTCCGTGATTCTTTTTTGGTTCGATGCAAAATAGTTGCCAATTGGTCCCATAAAAATTTGGTTTAGTTTGACCCAGTACTTTTTATGTTTTGAGCATTTTTATATATTTCATTTCATATTTGTTACTTGGATGACATGCTATTATCTACCTTTAAAAACTGTGATATAAAAACTTTTTATATAAAAAATTTAAACCGATTTGAAAACACTAAAAAGCAAAAAATTCATCTTTTGGAGTCGGTGCAAGCCAAGGCAAGAAATTTAAAATAGTAAGACCGCAAAGTAGAATGCCTTGGCTGGCACCGACTCCAAAAGATTATTTTTTTGCTTTTTAGTGTTTTGAAGTCGGTTTTCATTTTAGACTTCTAAACTATGCTATGCATACGATAGTAGAAGTCTTATGTGCTGACCCTGTCCGTGTGTGCGCATAATTCAATCTCGAGAACTACTATAGCTAGAAAGCTGAAATTTTCTGAGGTGATACATAGCCATGTCAAACCTCTAAATACGGAGTTTAGAAGTCGTCTGATGCCTTCGCTACGATAGTGAAGGGCGCCGATCTTGTTTTATATAAAAAGTTTTTTTTCACAGTTTTTAAAGGTAGATAATATCATGTCATCCAAGTAACAAATATGAAATAACTTGTACAAAAATGAAATTGTTCATTATTTGTAGCAAATAATGAACAATTTTATTAAATAACACGTCCATTGTTTTTTCTTTAATAATATTTTATTTCTATAATTTCTAACAAAATTAAAATAAAGGTATCTAAATAAATAATCACTGTCTAAAGCGGTGGAATTTGTTATATCGGGAATTAACGTCTTCTCTTTCCATTAGTTCTTCATCGATGAGTAATTCAAAGTCACCCAGAGTCTCTACGGTAGGAATCTTGTTCCACCTTGCATCAGGTATACCATCTGGTGGAACGACTACCGAAACAATATTGTCTATCAATTTGTATTTCAATATCCTATCGCTATGTGTGGTAGATATCAGAGAAGGAGACGCATTCACTTCCACCAACCAAGGTTTCAAGGTGTTATCTATTATTATATCGTAGCCGTAACATTCAAAACAGTGTCTATCATTAGCCATTACAGGAGCTACAGCTTTTAAAGAGTGCACGATTAACCATTGCATTTCTGCAAATAATTTCTCAGTCACTGATCTTCCACGTGTACCTTCTAAATACAATCGGAAATTCTGAATACTCATTTTTCCTCCATGCAAACTGTTGTAGTCCCCTCCGTGTTTCTGTACACTCACGTTAGTCAAATGTACGTACATGTTATCTAACTCGGTTACGCTTGTGTCGTATTTCACAGTGCAGAATCTACAAAAGCCATGTTGGAATAAATAAGCTTTCAAAGGCCTAAACGATGTAACCAGAACGTACAAGCGCAGATCAAATTTTTTGCCCCCGATCAAAAGGGGGTTGTCAATGTAACGTGATATTACATAACTTTCCTTACTACTCAGTTGCGGATACAGTGGAGTTTTCGATTCACGTGACCATTTTTTCAGTTTGGAAAGTTTGTTTATCAAAAAAATTCCAGCACCCTGCGATTTTCCACATGGCTTCATTATCCACGTACTCTGAGGCGATTTTCTATACTCCTCGACGAACATGTTATAGTCAGCTGGCAAAACATAGGTGACAGGTATAAAATCCAGATGTAAATATCGTGTCACAACTTGACCGTTGGGTAGTGATACCTCAACTTTTTCCGCCAAGGGATTTCCTTCCTTTTCCAGTTCTTTCCTATATCTCTTGATGTTTTTCACCAATAAATCTTTGCGAGACAGTTCGTAGTGGTTTGGGAAGTGATTTATCATTTGATTATCGTTCATTCTATATCCGCTCTCGATGCTGAAGATATTTCGGCAGTTTGTGGTGAAGGACCAGTAAAAGTTCCACTCGTCTTCGGGCCCTACTTGTGTCCAACCGCGTCTCTCGAAGTTGCTCATTATCACTGATTTTTCAAGGTCCGTGCAATATGTGACTTTACTTTTTTCCATAGTCGACGTCGATACTTTGCCGTGTATAACTGATGACGCTTTTTTGATATCTTGAGCCATGATTATTTGTAAATTTAGTTTATAAACATAAAAAATAATACTAAATAAACGAGAAAAAATAAATGACTTAGTAATATTGACAAAGAGTATATAATCACTCCGTTTTAAATATTGGCAGATAAGTACTGTCTAAAGAGGTGATTAGCTAATATATACTTTTTACACTTAATTACCATAGACACTAGTATATGTGCTGCCAAAGCAAGTACCTACGTACTCACCATAGAGATGTTTTATTGTTACACAGATACGATACAATGAATTTTCGGACCATAAAGCTTCAGGAAGCCGCTTGCACCAATAGCTAATATTCTTTGCTTGCTCTATGATTCGGACCTACCCATTTTTTGGACATTTATGTTTTTGTAGGTATTTTCATAAAAATAAAATATCCTTTCACCACACGCTTGGCACTAGATGCTCAGAGATGCTGCTTAGCTCTTACTACACCCACGGAACAAATAGTTGATGCTATTCTAGGCTGGCATTAACAGGGGCAACACGGCACATGTTACCAATCAATAAACCTTTAAGATATTGTCAAACAATTATCAAAACTACAAAACAAATACCTCCACGTGTATGATTGTTATCAAATACATTATAATTACAACTTTCCCGATCAGAAAACCTTTTACTAATCACAATAGGCCGTAACAAAATAGATTTGCTACCTCTAACCTTTCAAAGGAAATTCCACGAGGCAATTTTCTTTAACACCATAAAACGTGCAGGTAAAAATATGAAAACAGAATATGCTTTTTGCTTTCAAAGCAAATTACACAAATAAATCTTGATTGATGGTCATGCGATGAAAAAGGATTTTTACGGGCATCCGCAGCGGAGGTAAAAAGAATAAAACCCATTGTGTCTTCAGTTTACCATCCAATTTTAGTGGAGGAGACTCCAATCCCCCGAGGAAATCTCGTTCAATATTTTCCCTGTTCTTTTGTTTGTCTGTGTCATTTTATCTAAACTACGTCCCGATCAACCCACGTTTCATTTTCTTCAGAGTTTTTTATAATGTCATCGGGGAGTGTTGCTATAATTTGAATGTCTTATCGCATTTCATAAATTATTTTGTCAAGGATGAAATGTAGGAACTTGCTATGTTTTTGTATACGCCTTTTTATGTAATGGATAAAGGGCTATATGAAAGCTTATTTTTAAAATTATATGAAAATCATTTAACGTCTTTTCTGTCGGATATAATACTGAACAAAAGGATAAAAACCTTAACAAGTTTAAATCTACATAACATAAAAGATTCCTGCCAATGATCCTACTTTGTAAAGATGTATTCAATCTTTTTAACTCCCAGGTAGGCTTTCATGTCTCATTCATTACAGGTTCTATAAAAGCCGGAGGTTGGGAGTTCTTGACCCACGGAGAAAAATAACAAAATATTTCCATTTTTTTCACTAGCGGTCGGCAGGGTGTCTTATTATAAAATCAGGCGAAAATTTTGGGAATAATTTTTGTTAAAAAATATTATATTATTCATTAAAGTAGAAGATGTGAAAATGTGTGAAATACAATATCAGAAAACCACAAAAAAAACCAAACTTAATTTAGTGTAGATTGCAGTGATTGCTAAATTAACTTTATTGTATCTTTTTGTTTTCAAATAGATTTATTGATAATTCATCTTCCTTGTTGGCTATTACTAACTTAACTCAGAAGAACTAATTTTATATTGACAACGTTCAAAATTATTGAAAAAGATTAATATCATATCTGTAAGTAAGTAAGTAAATTGAATGGTAAACCCATCCTAATCAAATGAAGCATACGCGAGGAGTTTCAGTGTAAGTCTTTTTCGTTTTGGAGTAAAAGACTCTTCAAATTGGGGTTCTGTCTAATGGGTCGTGGAAACCGGGTTCCTCCGTGATTGCGAGAGCAAATGGAGTGTTGCTGATTTGCTTGTCAGCACTTTTTGTAATAACATGCAAATCATCAACAGAGTGACGTTTTTAGTGCCATTTCGGGATTTGTATGTGATGGTTAATAGTCTTGATATAAGGTAGTAAATCTAACTTTATTTAATAAAAAAAAAACCGACTTCAAAAACTAAAAAGCAAAAAATAAGACTTTTGGAGTCGGCGGCAGCCAAGACATTCTACTTTAAACTCCTATTCTTTTATTTTTCTTGCCTTGGCTGGCACCGACTCCAAAAGTCTTATTTTTTGCTTTTTAGTTTTTGAAGTCGGTTTTTTTTAACGCAGTTTTTTTTTTACTTTTTAGTGTCTGTAATAAGCTGTTTTGTAAACTACAGCAGGGTTTTTCTAGATTAGATAAGGTTTCATGTACATTATTAACAAAATTATCGTAAATATTACATCGTCCAAGTCAACAATGAAATGAAATATATAAAAATGCTCATAACATAAAAGTACTGAGTCAGTATGGGACCAATTGGCAACTATTCTGCATCGAACAAAAAAAGAATCATGGAAATCGGTTCAGAAATCTCGGCGTAATCGGTGTACATACATAAAAAAAAATGAAAAAAAAATTATACCACCCGAATTGAGAACCTCCTCCTTTTTTGAAGTCGGTTAAAAATAAAGATAATGTATGGACTACACATGGAATTAATAGGTACTACATATACTGTACGTAGTGTAGTACTGAAGGTGACCACGACTACTCTGGCATACATGAAGTCCGAATTTATACGGACGGTTTCAAGATGGGGATTGGCACTGGAGCCGGAATATTCTCACAAGACCTAAATATCAAAACATCACTAGCACTAGGCCAACACAGTTCGAAATTTCAATGCGAATGTGTTGCAATAGTAAACGCAGCTACCACGGCCCTGTCTAGAGGTATGAAGGAACTGAACATCCGCATACTGACCGACAGTATGGCCGTGCTAACAGCACTGAAGGCCAACACGATCAACTCCAGTATTGTCTACGAATGCCACGAGTCTTGGATCGTTTAGCATCCAACAACAGAGTAATCCTACAATGGATTAAAGGGCATAGTGGATCACACGGGAACGATGCCGCCGATGAGCTGGCAAGAAGGGGATTCTCCACAACAGTGGCTGGACCCATACCCATACTGCTACTCCCGTTCAGCCAACTACGCTCATGGGTAAGACAGCGTACTCGTGCTGCACATAATAAGCGTTGGGTAGATCAAACAAGCTGTAGACAGGCCAAGTTGGCTATGACTGCAGTCTCGCCGCGGTTGACCTGTAGACTGCTCAGCCTTAATCGTCCAGACCTCCGAATAGTTGTAGGCACACTTACAGGTCACCTAACTTTAAACCGACAACTGTTCATCATGAATGCGACAGACAGCTCCCTATGTAGGGGATGTCTGGACGCAGAGGAAAAAGCCGCCCACGTGATCCTGGAGTGCGTGGGTTTGGCCGCACAACGGGCAGAAATCCTCAAAGACGTAAGGTCGCTACTAGAAGCCTGTGAACGCCCCAGGAGGCTTCTGCGCTTCTGGAAGAAGTTGGGATGGCTTGACTAGCCATACCGACGCTATGTTCACGCATAACGGACCAAATGGGAGTCTAAATGCGGAGCCATCACCAATACCAATACCAATACTGTACGTAGTACCTATTAATTCTATAAGTATAACCAAATACTAGTGTCTATAGTATTTGCCGCCAAAGAAATCATACCAAATAGCCTATTTGGTATGCTACAACGGAAAAATTACTCTGTAGACATACCAAGGAGATCGTGTGACAACAAACTTCTTTAAAATTAAAAGATGGTTTTAGTAATTGATATAACTTAGTTCAAAATTAGTTTTAAACGTGTACTAAACAATGATTAGTCAGTTATATATAAGTAAAACTTTCTAAATTCCTATAATTGATTACAAATGTAACTCAGAAACTAAAGTTATTCCGTCAAAAATTGCGTCTTGTTACTGACAATTAAAAGTGGTGTCTATAAATGATAGCATTACTAATGATATTGATGAATTTTGTTTAGGGAATTCACACTTATGTGAACCCTAATCCTGTAAAACCATTTCAAAACAATTATATACTGCACAAACTTTTAAAATTCAACCCAAAACATTAGAAGTGTTAGTTGCAACATTGATAAATTCAAATCATTACTTGTAAGGATGGGCATTGACTGCGATGTTTATAAACTTGGAACTCTGGTACGCCTAATATTTATCACATAGATTTAGTTTTTTCGTATTCTAAATATATGGTTTATTAAGAGTGTCTATACTATAGTATTTGGTATAACTTCTCTGTAGCCATATCAAGGAGATCGTAAAATATTGTAAAGATGTAAGAGTAAAGATGGTTTATCAGTTGCTTTAATGAACCGTTCTCTGTTCCATACAATTTATCACTTGATCTCATAACATAAATAACGGAACTAAATATCATAAATACCAATATTTATTGTATGAGCGAAACCACGTGGTATGTGCGGTTTTTTGAATGATTGCCTTTCGTTGGTTAGTAAATATCTGGGAGCAAATATAAAATGATAGATGAGTCCGTTATGAGCTCAACCCATCTGTTTCCGAAATATTTTGCGAAACAATTTTGGTAATGGCACGGTTGTTGCGTGTATAATACGCAACCGTGGTATTTTCACTCTCGGGACTGGAGTGAGGGTGTGTCTGGTGGTCTATTCGCAGGACTGGGCTCAGGCCCTGTGTTGAATTCACCATCAACGACGCCAAGAACAGACCACGGGATACACCGTCGCCCCAGACACGATAGTGTTTTGTTTACCATTCTTTTGGGCACTGATTTTAGTGTTACTAACCGTAGGTTCCTTGCGCACCGAGCTATTTCATTGCAGAATCATTCTTTACACGTATTTACCAAAGTTTTAGCATTCATTCCGTAATATTTTGTTGTTTTCAATATTTTCACAATAACAACTACCAGTGTTATGGTTTTGAGTGGCTTTGACATTGACAGCGAATGACATGACATCTGACGTTTTACGTTTCGTAACAGGCAATAACTTAATGTTATAAATCACAACTTGCTGTCTTTGTGAAAGTTACTCGTTGCATATTTATTGCTATTGTCTAATGTTTTTTAATATTGTAATGGTTTAATTTACTTTCAGTATGTCTTCTGTATTTATTAAAATACATTTCAATTAGTTGTAGAATAAAAAATCTAAATTCTTTTTGTGGAAAATTCTGGAACAATATATCATTGTTTTTGGTTCGGCTCGTCTATGGTCGCCGGTGACGGTGACTTGCCTTTCTTTTCGATCCTCGGTGTCGGTCGATACGACATATAATATTGGAAGCAGAAAATTTATATTGGGATCGTCCGATCCGTTGTTGGAGATGAGGTGGTGATTGTCCAAGAAATGGCCTAGTGCCAATATATATTTTTATTATATGAATCAAGAATTTTAATATGGAGCGGCAGGTGAGTCTTTCATACCGTTTCGTCTTGGTTGGAGTCCCCCGCCTCATGGTGGAACTTCTTGAGAATTATCGTGTGCTCTCTTATTTTGTTTCAGAGAGCCGCTCCTTTGTTTTAATCCAGAAATTAAGTTGTTTTCTTTACATTTCTGACAACTTTCCCCGGGCTGATGCACATGTCCCCTTGATGCAGTGTGTCTCGTCTCAGGCCACAGAATATAGAAGTGTTCTCCTCTGATGCATGGGAGAGTGAGTGCACCAACACCTTGGAGGATGGCTGCGTAAGCTAACAACGAACTCCGTATGTTTTTGTGTACTTTTTGTTTGAGAATTTCATCGACATGTAAAACAGTTGTATTAATGTAATTTTAATATAGAAGTAACTTAGGATTGTACATTTAGCTTCAGAATAGATTCATGGAAGGACGCTTCCACTGATTCTTGTTTCCACAGGTCATGACCAAATAATTTACCATGTGTTTTTGAGTACCCACATGTAACTTTTATTCTTTAACTTTTAATGAGTTTTATTAACAGTGCCCATGTTTTCTGCTAATAATGTTTAGAAAGAATTGTTTGTAATTTTGTAGTTATGACAGTGGTTTAACATCAATATACATATTATTTTTGTCAGAAATGTATCACTTTGTTTGATTTATTCCAACACTCCTGTGTTGGTGGCGCCCTCTTTAGAAGTAAGAATTAGAACCTTTTAGTGAACTAATCTCCATATTTTCTTTCCGAGTGTAACAGCCATCAAGGTAGAACCCACGCACACTCCCATGAGTCTCGTGCCCATCTGAGCTAGCTGAGCAGACCGCATCTTGGAGGCAGTGGGTGTTGCATAAACACGGCTGTCCCCAAGTGCGTAACACGGTTTAAATACAAAACAGTTGTATAAGTTTAAATAATGAAACATCAAAGTTGTTATAGAAATAGGTTCACGTTCTATTACTTATTATAATAGGTACCTAGTGTATATATAAATAAATTATTGTTTTAATTTATTTTCACATGATTTCATTTGGCAATAATGTTTCATGTTGTTATAAATATTTAAATTGAGCTTGAAAAAGTAGAAAACATACAAAATAAAGTATTTTAAAACAGAATATGAGTACATTATAAAATGGGATTACATTTTTAGGAGCAACCCGCATCTGACATTTTTCCGTCCTAAAACAAGCTTTTATCCCCCATTTTACCCCTTTAATATTTATTTTTGCGACAACATGTTGGTTATGTCCTTCCCCATTGTCCAGTCTTTCTCTATATCAAACCTAAATATACCTGACTTCCGATTCCAAATATATGAATACAGACCACGCACTTACACTCTTCAGCTTTATTACAGTACCTTTGTGTCATATGTATTTTCCACATTTTCTACCTAGCCAAAAAAAAAAAGATAACTTAGGCAAAAAAAAAAAATATTCTAATACTAGCTGGACCCCACATAGATATCCACAAAATAGAGAACATTTAACCGATATATATTAAAATCGTTCCATCCAAATCCATTCAATCGTTTTTGAGTGATCGAGTAACATTTTTTTTTTCCGGCAAACAGAAATTACATGACATTAAATACTCGTTTATTTTAGGCCTTAGGCCTAATTTATATTATTATAGGAACTTGTATAATTACTATCTAACCCTCACAATGGGCTTAGCCTGTTCTGTATAGAAAAACGTATATCACATTGAAATAAAACAACTTTTACGGATTTTTTACATAACATTTGTAATAACTATTGGTAGGAGAGTTTGGTCCCATCTGAGAATACACTTATGGCCGAGTTGATATATTTTCTTAATTTATCATAAGGATAGTAAGTTTATTTGACGAAGTTTTTGTGAAAAGCATTTCCGGGTACTTTATTTGTAGGTACGGATGGTATCCTTTACCTTCATATAAACTGCGTCACGTACCACATCGTTTTAGAGCAAGGGCCTTACTAAAAGCTGCTTAGCTATATTCAAAGCGAGATGGCGCTATACGCAATGTATAGCTCCGTCCTTTAGTCAATATTACTTCAATATTGCAATGACATTCGATGGTAGGGCTCCAAGGTTGTGAAATGGACAAGTTACACCCGTGAGACTATGACCACTTACGTTGTTCTATGGCAGTCTTTGTAACGAAAGTTAGGGTCGCAAACACTTTCAGTTTAATGAAAAAAATTCTTGCCATGTTTTTTATTCAAGATCAATTAAAGTATTTTTTTAGACTTTTAAAATGCTAAGGTTTTTAGAGCCCCAACGGTATTTTAACAAATCGCTTTGAATAGCTCGCTCAGTCATCAAAACTTCACTAGTAAACTTTCCCGCCGATTTTTCTCTTGAAAACAAAGCTCTCATTAGATGAATTTATCATCATTGAGAGGGAACTGCCTCGGCATTACGGAAATATGACGAGCCCTCGCTGAAGTTAAATTTACCAACTTCGTTACTGTTCGTTAAAAAAAATCTGTTGTTTGGAGAACCGGCACTGTTGAATTGGGCACTGGTAGTCGAAAATCATGCTTTTAAAGTTATGCTTCTTTTCAATGAAGCTAACAATTTTTTGTTACCTATATTCACCAAAGTAAGTGCTTTAAAGTAGACAATTGAACAGGCTTAAATTGGTGGTTTGATAAAGGATAAATTATGTAACTGACTGGTCCATTTGTACATTTGATAGTTCATACGGCTCTGTGCTAATGTCTGTAAAAGAATGCTTTTGTCCTCTATACTTGTACTTTTGATTAATAACAAACATTCATTGAAATCGTCATGGGAAAAGTAATCGTACAACAAAATAGAATCACATATTGAATGCAAAAATATACGCACGTAGGTAGCACAGTCATCAAAACTTCACTAAACTTTCCCCCAGATTTGCTCTTGAAAACAAAGCACCGCTCATTAGATGAATTCATCATCATTGAGGGGAACTGCCGCGGCATTACGGAAATATGACGAGCCCTCGCTAAAGTTAAATTTACGAACTTACTTGCTACTGTTCGTTAAAAAAATATCTGTTGTTTTGGAGCACCGGCACTGTTAAATTGTGCGCTGGTAGCCGAAAATCATAACCTCTTTTCACTACAGCTACAGATTTCACCTTATTGTTAGTAAGTTACCTAATGTTAACCAAAAGTAAGAGCTTGAAAGTCTACAGTTAAACAGGCTTGAATTGATGGTTTGGTAGAGGAAACTATGTACACACTTGACTGGCCCTATTACACATTTAGTAGTTCATACAACTTCAGTGCTGTGCACGTCTATAGATAGTGCTTTTATCCGATATACTTTTGATTATTTACAAATGAAAAATAAATAAGTCAACAACAAAATAGAACCACATATTCAATACAAAAATATATGCACGTAGTTACCTCAGTCATCAAAACTTCACTAGTAAACTTTCCCTCCAGATTTGCTCCTGAAAACAAAGCACCTCTCATTAGATGAATTCATCATCATTGAGGGGAAACTGCCTCGGCATTACGGAAATATGACGAGCCCTCGCTGAAGTTAAATTTACGAACTTCGTTACTGTTCGTTAAAAAAATCTGTTGTTTGGAGCACCGGCACTGTTGAATTGTGCGCAGGTAACCAAAAATCATCTTCAATGCTTCAACAGTAGATTAATTAAAATGCTTTTATGACATCTATCTACGTTGCTCCAAATTCATTTTAAATTAAGTATAATAAAAGACACAACAAAAAATTTACTCTGTACGCAATCACCATTATAACAACTCTTCGGATTATCAAACTTGCTACGTCCATTAATAAATAGTACATTACTGCAGCAGCCAGCAAAAGAGGCATTGATGGACGAACGTGTCTAGCGGACAATTAAATTACATAGTAAACTCATATCTGTGGTGTAATTTAAAAATGGAACGAAAACGAACGATGGAAATATGACAATCAATGAGGTAACTTATCAAAGGTTTTATTTGAATTTCGAACTGGCTTGCAAATAGAATGCTGTTTTATAAATAAAACAACAAATGAATACTTTATCGCGGAAAAAAACATTGTCGTTCGTCTGACTGATGGACTTACGTATGTACGATGGGCATCAATGCCTAGTTGTGGCCAAGGCTTGTATAGTACTTTTCTCAAATAATGCACGGAAATTAAAACTACTTTTCGAAATCAGACGAACAACGAACAACAATGTTTTTTTCCGCAATAAAGTGTTAATTTGTTATATCTTTTTAATTTTTGCATTTTACAATGCTATTTTTATGTGATAAATATGTCAGGGCGACATGAGACTAGTTGCTTTTTTCTAGTATAATTTCTTGTTAATTTGTTGTTTTTTTTCTGAAACATCTTTCTATTTGCAAGCCAGATTGAAATTCAAATAAAACCTTTGATAAGTTACCTCCTTGGTTGTCATATTTCCATCGTTTGTGTTCGTTCCATTTTTAAATTAAATGATAGATATGAGTTTACTATGTAATTTATTTGTCCGCTAAACAAGACAGATATGGATTTTCATACAACTTTTGCCGGCCGCTGCTCGCATGTATATGGCCAGTACAGCAATATCGATTTATCCCGAAAAAGTTTGTCAGAATAATGCGCATATTTCCAAGCATGTTTGAGAAATAAATATTTATTACACTCACATCAATTAACCTAGCCCCAAAGTAAGCACTGTAAAGCTTGTGGTATAGGATACTAAGATAACGGATATAAATACATAATAATTATAATATATAAGTATTAATGTGTAGAAATATATAATAAACAACCATGACTTATGACTCATGGTTGTTTATTATATATTTCGTATTCATCATACCAACATTTGCCCCTACCGGGATTCGAACCCAGTACCTCAGAGTACCACCTTACCACAGAGTTTCTCTTCGTCGATTAAACGTAAAAGAAATAACAAAGGCAAATAAGCTTTGTTAGTGTATTACTTGAACCATGTTGAGTTTTCTTTTTGAGTAATGTATTCCTTTACTCTTAAAAATAAATAAATAAAATAAAATAAAAAGAAAGCTATAGAATGACTGAACGACTTTATCTGTTTTTCTAAGAGTTAATTAAAATCACTTACTATGATTTTTATCAAAATTTTAATTAGACAGATACCTACTTCATTAATATACAGGAAAAAATATATAATACATTGTTTCAATCAAATCCAACCTCATTAGTGGTAAATGTGAACGCTAATTGTATACCACAACATTGGTTATACAAATAACCGATTTGTAATCAAATTCGAATTTTAATGAAATACACGCTTCAAATTACCAATGTCGGTTAAGCTTAATTAAAACAGTAACATGCCTAGGTATTAAATTTATATCGATTTCACAAATAGTGGTCGACTTTTAAGTCCTTTTTATTGAATTGGAAAATCAAAAAGTGTTCAGAGCACAATGAGTGGTTTAATAATTACACAACGTTCTTAGTTCTACTAATACAATTTGGAAGTTTGGATGTTTGTTACCTAGTCACGCGAAAACGCCTGAATGGATATATGAGAGAAGTTTATAGCCTGATTTAAAACTTAGTACACATTTAATCTCAATCTAATTAAAAAAAATCTAATTTGTTATATCTTTTTAATTTTTGCATTTTACAATGCTATTTTTATGTGATAAATATGTCAGGGCGACATGAGACTAGTTGCTTTTTTCTAGTATAATTTCTTGTTAATTTGTTGTTTTTTTTCTGAAACATCTTTCTATTTGCAAGCCAGATTGAAATTCAAATAAAACCTTTGATAAGTTACCTCCTTGGTTGTCATATTTCCATCGTTTGTGTTCGTTCCATTTTTAAATTACATGATAGATATGAGTTTACTATGTAATTTATTTGTCCGCTAAACAAGACAGATATGGATTTTTAAAACTTAGTACACATTTAATCTCGATATTCGCACGAGAACGGGAACCACGCGGGTGAATACTAATGCACTTGCAGTACTACTACTTATATTAATAAAAAAAAAAAAAAAAAATATGCAATATTAATACCGTAGCTACGGCAGCTACGGCGTAGCTGACGACTATTGATAACTATTGATCATAACTTTTTAATTTTGCATTTTACAATGCTATTTTTATCGCCCTACGGACGGGATCCCGTCAGGGCGACATGAGACTAGTTGCTTTTTTCTAGTATATTTTCTTGTTTAATATGTATCACAACTATTGATCAGCCAGATTTGATAATTTTTGTGTAATTCAATAAGTTTGTATCTACAAATTAGTCCCCCATAACATATTGCGGTGGTCATGCTAGGGCAAATTAATCTTTAATTCAACTCTCACGCTATTGGCTTTCACAATCCTTGTTAAAAGTACACGATATCGGTAAAATTGCATTTGCTGTGCACGTGTGCAGTGAATTATTGCTCACCGCTGGCTCATGCCGCTGGAAAATCGCAGAAAACTCACTCGTTATCTGTGGCAAAGATATTAAATATATTGACAGCCGGTGGCTTGGTAGTCCTTTCACGTCTCCTTCGCCAAACATGTGTAGTCAATAAAGTGAATTTATGTTCAACATATCCGCTGTATTATAAATATGTACTGTACATACGTAAAATTTACTGCTTGGAGTCCGAATAGATTTTTAATAAGGTTATGATAATAAACGTTTTAGAACATGAATGTTTTCTAAGACTTATATATTTTAAAAAAAGTTCTTTGTATAACGCTATCGCATACCTATATGATACCATCTCGCTTACAATAGTTTTTCTTAATTATTTAAGGACAGCATGAAAATACTACAAAGTAAGACAAAAAAAACATTTTAAGACTTACAAGCTACAGTGTTGTCTAATTAAAAGCAGCTACGCTACAAAATAAAATAGATCTTAAATTATAATCACTTTATGGAGCCTGTCTCACAAAGTCAAATTACCTACTATAATTAACGAGTAATTTTAATTAAATTCTGTTTCAATTTACAATTGAAAATGGATTGTGGTAAAAGCACTTAAAATTAAAATTATTAATTTTATATTGCGCTATCGGTAAGACCACAGATGTTCTTTGAAACTAATAATTCTTTCACACACTTGGTCCCGTAGTTAAAGTTTGGACAAGTTTCAAAGAGCATCTGGTCTACACAGCCAGTGGTCCACAGCTTAAGGCGATATTAGACGGTTCATTAAAAGTGATTCATCTTCGATGAACGGGCGGACCAGTGAACGACTTTATGTTTTTCAATATTAAATGTAAAATTGATGAAAAGTGACCTGAGTATTTTTAATTATCACAAAATGTCGCGGAAAAATGTCGTGCGCTTGTTGCGATCTTTGTACAACCAATCGGTGGGTTCAAAGACATTCGTGGTGCTTAAAGTATTCTAAAAATACTGTCATGTGCCCATTGCGCCATATATAAAAAGTTAGCAGCGCCTGCTAGTTAGCAGGCACAAAATAGACTTCTAAACCACGTGACAGTTGTTATTGTTTTGTAGTGTAGAAACTAAAAAAAAAAAAAAAAAAAAAAAAACACATTTGACACATGTCCAAGGTGTCCTAAACTCATTCCCGTTGACCGTTTGTCTCTATCTCTTATGGTTTCTGAGATCTCGATGCGTACATACATACGTACGTACGGACGGACAGAGAGGGATTATAAGACTTTTCTAAACTTTAGAGTTTAGAAGTCTAAAACCATGGTATATGTGTGAAAACGAAAATTATGGGAATCACAGGAATAATATAATAAATGTTCTGACAACCTACCGCACACTGCAATGAATGGCGCTATTTACACGCTTCATTTATCATTCATTTCCGATGACGGATGCAAGACCGATGCCGTTGAAAACGAACGGTCTCATCTAGTGACTTTCTACTTATATTATAAATGCGAAAGTTTGTAAGGATCAGATGTTTGTTACTCTTTCACGCAAAAACTACTGAAGCGATTTTGATGAAATTTGGCACACAGATAGAAAATAGCCTGGATTAAAACATGGGTTACTTTTTATCCCAATATTTCCACAGGGACGGGATCCACGCAGGTGAAACCGCGGGCGGCCGCTAGTTCATCATAAAGGCGCATTAGTGATGAAAGATGAAACTTCACAATTAGACACTTCATTTTCGATGCTTCACTGATGAAACGTCAAAATAAACCGTCTAATACCTGCTTTTGTACAAGCTCCACACAAAGACACAAACGCCTGTTCCAACAGACAGACAGCACTGACTTTTCAAATAATATTTTGTTAACAATTCTTTTGTGACAGCAGAAACGAAAAACTTTCAGGCATTCGTTGGTATTCATTGATCGGAAATTGAGTTTCAAACATATATCAGGGAAAACAGAAAATTGAATCAATTTTCAGGAAACGAAAAAGATATTTTGTTATATAAATAAACATGTATACAATGGACAACTGTTAAAAGGCGAAAAGAGGGAAATATCATATCGTCACCTGCAGGTTCACTTGGGGTAATTGACAAAACACGATTTTGTAGGAGAAGCATTTAAAGTTTTTTTTCGTCTTAAATCGAACATAACTTTTTTTCTATTTAATATTTTCTTAATTTTCTTTTATAGAAATGCATAGAAAACAACGGATTGCGGGCTTAAATGGATATAATATCCAAATATATCATATTTTAGGAAATAAATTTCAGTTACACCAAAATATTTTGATACTCTTGACAGTTACACCACATCACCATAAAATGTTTTTAAAACAGCTCAGGTCAAAGTGGTGTAAAGATAGTTTTATTTATATAAAATAATTATAATTTTGATGCAAGGGCCGGTGTATTTTTAATTGATTACAGTACATTTCAGTTAAAATACATAAAAATGTAGAGAATAATGAAATATAAACCTGTTGCCTTATACACTAATTTTACTTAGATTCTAAAAATGGGATGGTTTAGATCATTTTATGATAAAAAGTAAGATAAAATGAAATAAAAACATTTTATATTATTATAAAGTTTCATATTTATTGCGGAATTAATCAAAACATTACACAAAGTAATCAAATAATTAAAAAAATAAGTAATCAAATCAAATTGCTAGGCCTCTGCCTGCTCCTCTCTTGACTTCAAGAGAGGTGTCTTCTTCGTCCATTTGGTTAAGCGTGTCCTGTACTTTCGTAGCATAGGGTAAATTAGTAAAATCCCCATGGTACCTGCTAGGAATAATACCATCATTACATAATTTTATTAAATCTTTATACTTTACTTCTGATATGGCCAATCTTTTTTTTATAGAGGGGCTCCAATTCTTGAAATACTTTTCTTAGTCTTATTTCTAGTGTGTCTCTTGAAGTTGATGGTTCATTGATATCATTTTCTTTAACGATTCCTTTTCCTTTCCCTTTCCTTTAATAACACGTTTTCCTTTTGGCTTAGAAACATTTTTACTTAATTTTATTTCATAAGTGGTCGCTCCAGGTTTCATAGAATGTTTAGTTTTAATAGTTTTTACATCCTTTTTCTTCATTGTAGCAATTCTTATTTTTGATGTGTTTAATTCCTTTGTACAACAAGGAAAGCATTCCTGGGTCACTGGGTCCCAGTCGATAAAATCCTTAAATTCAAGAACGTTTACATTGTAAGGACGAGTATTTTTTCGAGCTGATTCTATATAAGTAGACCATTGTGTAGGGCTCCAAACTATTATTTTTCTCACTTCACGTTCTATAGCGGAGTGCATGCTATCTTCAGGCATAATAGCTATGTCCCGGCAGCAGGTAATTAATTTGAATGACTGCAATATTTTTAGATACTGTCAAAAAAACGTTGAAAATCGAAAGTATGGTGTTATAAAAATATTTTGGTGTATCGGTGATTATAATTTCACCTAATTCGGCATACATACATACTCCAACTTTATTTTCTACCATTATAGAAATACACTAATTTAACTTGTCTAAATGAATTAAATGTCTGTTACCTTAAAATTAGAATTGAAGTGTGGAAAATACATACCCAAAATAAGTAGTGTATCTGCATTTTTTTAAAGGCTAGAGCTTTTTCAAATATATTATTTGAAAGAGCAGAAAAATCTAAGAAAAACTGTATACGTATTTTGTCAGTTACCCCAAATGAACCTGCAGGTGACGATATATCTTTAAAAAACTATAAAGTGGTAATTGAGCATGTTGTAAATAAGTACATACTATTCAATTCGTGAAAACATGTTGGTTATAAAATCGACTTTTACTTTTTAAATAGGTAAAAGTACCTAATGAATCTCTAGGAATTTTGTTATTATAAACCGCACATAGCTTACGTAGTTAAGTTTCAGATAGTTTTTTGTATATTATGAAAAACTCACTACGAAATAAAAAAACCGGTGTACACGTGTCCTAAAAATCATAGTACAAGTCACAGTCACTACCTCATAAGTACACTCAAAAGCATATCATACTTTGCATGATGACCTTGAGACCGCCCTTATGTCGCTCGTATAGCGAGGGTAATCATAATAATAAAAAATAATATTTTATTTTTACCAAGGAAAAATACAATAGGTATGTTCGGCAAGTTACAATAACGTACAACTATAAACATAACTTAGGTCCACTTGCGAGAAAATTGGCTATATCTCGATTTTGTTAAATCTAGATTTAATTAAATCGAGATTTAATATTTTTTTCTGCAAGTGGACCTTAATTGTATTAAACCTTTATAGGAACAAGCCAACAGTAAACATCTGCACCCGAAATGGAAAAGCTGAGAAAATCTCAGGTGCAGTGCTCTTTCTCTCACTGTGAACAAGAGAAGGTTATTCCAGAGATGCAAAATAATTTAAAATAAAACTAACAAAATATGCCAGAATCATCAAAAAATAGATTGAGCCTAGCTGTTAGCTTTCCAGGGCCCTTATTCACTATGACAACTTAGGGATTCCTTGCTCAAACCACGCCAATCTCGTACTTGGTTACGACATTTTCAGAATTCGTGTCTTCTATGACTCTTACAGATTTTATAGTTAGTGTACAAGTAAATGATACTGAGAAATTATACACGGCTATTTTTAAACAGTAGGTATCTATTTTTTTTTAGTTGACTCAGAATCGATGAGTGAACAACTTTCTCCTAGAAACATGGGTCGAAATACGAGAACAATTTTTGGACTTCCCATACTAAATCGATCACGTGATCAGTCTGATTTGTATGAAGAGTCGAATTTTTTTTCATATTTCGAGCCGAGTTTCTAGAAGAAAGTTGTTTACTTACCGATTCTGAGCCGAACTTAAATTTTTTATATGCTATTTGAAAATAACCCTGTATAGTTACTGTACAAATACAATAACTAAATAATTTATGAGTATTGTAGCGAAAACAATTTTTTAATATGTCTTAATATTCCTCAATATAACAACTCTCCCGTAAAATTTACTTTTTTCAGTTGTCGGTATCTATTTAGGCGCCGTCGCAGTATGTTTGCGTTAGTTTAAAACGCTTAGACTGAATAAATTATTTTGAATTTGAGTTTGACCCGCTGTTACCTGTACATACCTACATCTGCTACCCCGTTATTCGTAGACACATGGCGATGTCTCCAATTGAGTGCAATTTCCGCCAATTCCGCCGTCCTCGCTCATCGGGTGAATGCGAACGGTAGGAATATGTAGAAATTTTAGGGTCGCCGCCCAGTCGGAATGCTCGATGCAATTCGACGTGTGTTTAGTTGGCTGAATTAAATTTTTCGCCTCTTCAGCATCCGTGAGAGAATTTAGAGGGTAATTTTTGTCTTAATCGTCTTAATATAAACTCGCAGATGTAGCACGATGAGCTTGAGTAGAGTTTTGTCTGATGTAATTTTGACAGCGGAATAAAGTGTCCGTTTACATCGAATTATTATTTTTGTCTTACATTCTAATCTTAACTGATATTATAAATGCGAAAGTGTGTTTGTTTGTCCTTTCTTGATGCCCTAACTAAGAAACCAATAGACTTTGTTTTTTGGATAGAGTTAGTTGATAAGACGGAGCGTAACATACGATACTTTCATCCCTATAAAACCGCGGGCGACCGCTTGTATTATTATTCGAATACGAAGTTATCTAAGTAAAATCGCACTATACGCCGTGTATATGTACGCAGCTCCTTAATAATGTCATTTAATTAACATTACTACAATATTGCATTGTGTGTGTTGCAGGTAACCTTTAGAATTATATTTTTATATTTTTTGACAACACTGTGATTTACTTACAGCTTTTTACTTTAAAAATGTACCGTGCCTACACCTCACTGTACATCACACCTACATTACATCTACCATCATCCAGATTTTCAGCTCTTTGTTCCGATAAAAGCTTTAAAAAATCGAACTAGTCACCAGTAATTTGGCGAGTGAGGTATTAATCGAAGATTTATAAATGTATCTTGGAAGCTAGCAGCAGGAATCGGTCAAACGGGTCACATTAAATTATTCACAAGAGGAGCGTCTATCGATTAGCTTAATTTGCATGCCACTGGCACGGTTTTTAGCGTAAGATACACACAATATAACAAATTCCCTTTGAATACAAATACATGGAGTTTTATTTTCAATTGAATTGTTAAGAGATTCAAGCGATACAAATATTTAAGAGAAAGTAAAGAGCAGCTGCATAATTATAGTATTTAATTTATTTATTGTTCAGAAACAAACGGTCATATACATACATAAAACAAATTAGTTAAATTCACAGTACATAGAACTTTTCTTCTTATTTCGACGCCGAAGCTTTCAACAATGTTTCGATAGTAACAAAAATACAGTATTGTTTATATTTTGTTTCTCATTACTTAGAAAAAGATATTTTTCTACATTAAAAATCAGTTATTTTATTTTAGTTTAAAAACGGTATAAAAAATATGTTATATTTTTTTAATATTTTGATTACGCTCACAACAAACAACAATAGAGAAAATTTTAATTAACTTTACGGACAAAGGAAATACCGAAACCCTTTTTTGTTTTTTAAGCTGGTACAATAAGATTTTATTGACATCGTTTAAGACTTAAAGAAAAGGTTTGACATTATTATTTTTTTCCATGTTGTACAGAGAGTTTATTTACTTACAGTTTTAATTTAATTAAATTATAAGTAATGAACTAATGGTCCGAAAAGATAGATTAACTTTTGCTTCCGGTTTTTTAGCGTTTAGTCCGAAAATGCCCTATTCCGAAAAGGATTTAATTCTTTAATGACTTATTCCTAAAATAAATCATTCCAGTAATAGCTTAAAATATGTAAAACCACTAATATATAGCGTTTACAGACGTTTAGTCTGGTTTTAAGGACTTTATGACACGCTCAAACAGAGCCATTTACAACTGTAAATATAAAATTGTCTGTTTCGTAATCCATCGTTGAATTTACATACAATACAGCGTTTCTGCTTTGCAACTTCAAAATCTATACTAATCCATACAATACATAGGCAAAACCGACCTAAAATTTGAATCGACATTCAGCCCGGAATTTCAAAGCGTGTCTGTTTTCCAAAACACAAAACCCTATTCGATTGCACCGCTATATTCAAAACGAATTCAGGTATTTGGGTATTTGTAAAGTTTCTGGAATGGCCCCCAATAGAATCGCTATATTCCGCGTCAGATAAAACTAGAAAATTTAAGACCTGTAACTGTGAAAAAATATTAGAAAATTGGCAGCTGTTATGCAATAATAAGCACGATTTTTAATCGATCTAAAAAAGAAAGAGGTGATTAATTCGTCGCGTATATATATATAAACTTGGGAGTCTCATTATTCAAAAAGTATAAGCAGTTATGTAAAAATGGCTCGATTTATTTGCTCCCAAGTGTATATTATGTATGTTCACCGATTACTCGAGAGCGCCTGAACCGATCGAAATAGCTCAAACGCTATAACATATTTTCGTTCCCAAGTCGGTCCCTTTTTTTATTTTTCAAATCGGTTCAGTAGTTTTGAGGAAATCTTGAAAAAACTGACGTTTTTTCGGTCAAGTGGTTTATCTGAAACTAGTAGTTGCCTACACTACTAGTCTGAGTCAAACCGAAGTGCGAAACTTATTCTAACTTTAAAAATTGTGAAATAAAAACCGACTTCAAAAGTAAAAAATAAATCTTTTGGAGTCGGTGCCAGCCAAGGAATTCTACATCGTACTTATTTTAATTTTATTCAAACTCGGCTGGCACCGACTCCAAAAGGTTTATTTTTACTTTTTGATTTTTGAACTCGCTTTTTTTATAAAAAGATTTTTTACTCTAAGAAATACTAGACTTTTTGGTTTGTGAGACAGTTTTGTGAGACTTTGTCTAGCACTAAGTATCTTATTGTAATGCATGATAATAACAATAATTATGGCAAATGTATTCTTGGATATAAAATATTAAATAATTGTGTAAAAGGGATAATTCAGTAAAATAAATCTAACATTTTATACCGACTACCGACTAACTTACTTTTCTAAATAACAATAGTAGAATAAAATTATTGATATTAGACATTTAGTTATAGAAATAAGAACAATATAATCCACATAAATATCGTATAACAAAGGCTAGACTTTTTTTAGAGAAAAAATAAGATTTATATGTAATATCTACATAAAACATGTAGTTGAAACGGCAGTTGAATTCCTTTGTTCTTCTTCATCTTCATATAAAACCTCGACTAAGTGACATAAAACAGTACCAACTTTGCACAATAGATCAAAGTTCCAGCTGTAGATAAAACTCGCAAGCTCACTACTTAGCATATAAAATGGCCTCCGGTGTTATTTTTCCACGGAGGCAAACATTAAAATGCAAATGGGGGTATGTGCCCACAAATGCCTTTCTTTGATGCACTCTGATGCGACATTTTCATGAGCTTGTTCTAGCAAGTTACCTGATGGAACGCCGGTGTTAACCTGGAATGCGCTGAAAGGGCTGCCGGGGCTTAAAAGCTTTGAGTAAACACAATTTTTGTAGCTATCTACTCCAAATTCCAAGATTGTTTTACTAAAACCTCTACAAGCTGTCTCTTTTTTCATCGCTATCTTCTGCAGTTAACCTTTAACAAAGAAAAATACCGGACAAGCGCGAGTCGGACTCGCCCACCGAGGGTTCCGCACAAATTTGTAGGTACCTACCTAGCAGTGGCGAAGGGTCCATACACACCGATTCCCATCGGCTTCCCTTTAAGAAATCCTATCCTCCATACAGTTGAAAGAATTTTTGGAGAAATTTTGGGTCCGGCTTACCTTCGCCATATTTTGACCCCCTTCCTACATAATGTTATAAATAGTTTAGGAATTGATTCTCGCAGCATTTTCCAAAGTTTCCCGAAATTCAGTTTTCAAAACATAAGACAAAAAATTTCATGATTTAATTACAAATGTCTAGTTTTCAGATTTTATCTGTACTTGTAGTAAAAGACGACACTATTTACCAAATTTCATAATTCTAGGTCAACGAAAAAAATCCTATGAGTTTTGATTTCCTTGAGAGTATTGAAGTATGCGTTTTTGCGGCATAAATGGCCTTACCTTTTGAACGTTAATTTTGAAGTTTGATATTTTTACAGGTTGACGAGATTGTTAACGTGAATATATGGTTTTAATTTCCACTCGATACCTAAACGCGTTCCCGAGTTTTTCCCGAAATTCAATTTCCGAAACTAAGGACTTTATTTTTATGATTTTATTACAAATGTATAGTTTTTAGATTTTTTCTAGTATTCGTAGTAAAATACGATATTACTTGCCAAATTTAAAAGTTAAAGGTTAACGGGGAGTACCCTATGGATTTGGATTCCCTTGAGGGTGTCGAAATCTACGTTTTTTGCGACATAAACGGTTCTATGTTTTTTTTTAGTTTCATTTACAAGTTTCATTTTTTACCCCTTGAACAGACTGTTGATAAATATATGGTTTTAATTTCAACTCGATACCTTTACGCGTTCTCGAAATATACGTCGACAAACGGACGGACAGACAGACAACAAAGTGATCCTATAAGGTTTCCTTTTTAGGGTTCCGTAGACTAATGGCAAAAAACGGAACCCTTATAGATTCGTCAAGTCTGTCTGTCCGACGTATGTCACAGCCACTTTATTTTTGTTTAGGAGTTCGGAACCCTACAAAAAAGGAATAATGACAAATAGTCGATTTGAAAAGATGAAAGATTACAGAATGAATAACAACAGATTGTATTGTATAATATTTATGTTAAAATAGCTAAATCGATTTATCCATTGTTAACTAAAACAAGAATAAAGTTAAAGAACAATTTTTCGATGTCTTTGTTGTGAACCCGGAAACTAGCATCGACATTCACAAACTTATTTTCAATTCTTTCTATGTTTACTGTTACGGCTTCCGGAACTTGGCTCGTCTTTCTCCAAAAGTTCCTCATCAATCAACAAATCGAAGTTGCCCAATGCTTCGGCACTCGGCAACTTGTTCCATCGAACATCTGGCACGCCGTCCGGCGGAAGTACCACCGACAAAATATTATCAATCAGTTTATATTTCAAAATTCTGTCGTTCACTGTTGTCGAAGTTAAAGAAGGCGAAGCGTTAACTTCCACTAGCCAAGGCTTCAGTTGGTTGTCTATGATAATATCATAACCATAACACTCAAAACAATGCCTGTCATTCGCCATCACGGAGGCGACAGCTTTTAACGAATGAACGATTAACCACTGCATTGCAGCAAACAGTTTTTCCGTTACAGCCCTGCCACGACTGCCTTCTAAGAATAAACGCAAATTTTGAACACTCATTTTCCCCCCATGAATACTGTTGTAGTCACCTCCGTGTTTCTGTACACTCACATTAGTTAGATGTACGTACATATTGTCTAACTCAGTTACGCTCGTATCGTATTTTACGGTGCAAAACCTACAAAAGCCGAGTTGGAACAGATAAGCCTTTAGGGGTCTGAACGAAGTTACTAACACGTAGAGTCTAAGGTCAAACTTTTTGCCCCCTATTAGTAGAGGATTGTCTATGTATCGGGAAATCACGTAGCTTTCTTTGGTCAGTTGTGGATGAAAAGGAGTTTTCGCCTCACGGGACCATTTCTTCAGTTTCGATAGTTTGTTTATAAGAAAGATTCCTGTGCCTTGGGATTTTCCACACGGCTTCATAATCCAAGTGCTCTGTGGAGATTTCCGATATTCCTCAACGAACATGTTGTAGTCCGCTGGCAAGACGAAGGTTACAGGTACAAAATCCAGGTGAACATATCGTGTCACGGTTTGTCCACCGTGTAAAACCACTTCAGCCTTTTCCGCTAACGGGCTGCCTTCTCTTTCAAGCTCCTTTCTATAACGTTTTATATTTTTTACCAGTAAATCTTTTCTGGACAGCTCGTAATGGTTTGGGAAGTGATTGATCATTTGGTTGTCGTTCATTCGGTAGCCACTTTCGACGCTAAAAAGGTTTCTACAGGTTTGTGTCGACGCCCAATAGAAGTTCCACTCGTCGTCCGGCCCAACTTGATTCCAGCCACGTCTTTCAAAATTGCTCATTAGAACGGACTTTTCCAAGTCTGTGCAAAAGTTTACGCGACATCTTTCTACGGCGGGCGCGGTGACTCTTCCATAAATACTGTTCGATGTTTTCTTCGAGTCTTGATTCATCGCGGTTCTGTTATATCAAAAGTTTGGCGTATTGACCAAATATTTACGGCACAGGTGCGTACTGTTGTCATGGCGTTGTACAAATATCGCCCGCTATTGGCCGATATCCAATCTCACTCGTTTCGCTATGACTACGTGTAAACAGCGTCCTTATTGATTTTTAACGAGTTTTGCTGCAGTGGTAGTAAAAGCAAACTTTTCATTCAGCTTTAAATATCTTTTTCATTTGTTTTGTTAAGTGGTGACAGTATGATTTTTTATTGAAATCTTTTTTGTTTCTTTTTGCCAAAAGAACGCAACTGTATCCCATTCCCATATCATTCCATTATTATACAACATAGGTATAAAAAGACCTCTCGAAACTATGAAGAATTAATATACTTAAGTAATGTCATAGTTCGAGAAACACAAAAAGAGCGTCGCCGTTGGGGAAAATTAAATGTGTTCTCATTTTGTACAAGTACAACAAATAAGACAAAACACAGTTGTTATTAAGTAAAGTACACACATGTGTTGATTCGTTGTAGTCTGGTAAACAAGATAAACAACACAATAACATGAAATTGGACGATCCGAATAAACAACAATAGCAGATAGGGAAATGGATTGAGCTGTTAATAAACCTTATTTTGTTTCTAAGTTTTGAGACAAATAAGTAATTAAAATGTTTAAATTCTACTAGTATACACAAGTAATCTTAAATATTAAAAAAGAGGGCACATTATAATCTTCTTTATTCAAATAAATTAATGATCCTTTTCTACACAATACAGCAAGAAAGAAAAGCATGGTGTTTATAATTACTGTCTATTAAAATACGAAGGAATGGAAAGATAACGTCGAAAATTAACGTATATTTTTCAAGCTAACTTTTAGTTAAAAAAGCGGAGAAACAAGAAAGACGAAGTTGAACGCTGGGCGGCTATGTATAAGGTCTATAATAGCGTGTAGAGTATACGTTGCAAATGAATTGACTTTATCTGGACACGGCTCTAATTGACGGCAAAGTGAAAAGCACCGGGAACGGGCGTGCCCAAACTGAGTCTCACTGAATATGAATGAACTGAGACAAATGTTTGGCTCGCGAGGACCCTGGTGATTGGTGTGCAGTATATTTACGGGCATAATAGAGCAAACGAGCCGGATTTGGTCACTTTACTAAATCTTTCAGCTCTCAGCACTTAGGCTGAATTAAACTTAACATTATTGATTTTCATGAACTGTTTCATATACTGATTTTTGTGAACCTAACATGCCGTGGCAGTTTGTAACTAAGGCCACACTACGTGTCTTTTGTACCCGATCATGTTTTTCACTTATGTATAAGTGTGAGTCTTGTAAACTGTCCTTTTCTTAAAAATAAAAATAAAATAAAAATAAACATTACCATATAACTGTAAACCTTTAAAAAGTTGCCTTTTCCAAGGCTTTTTTTTCTCGAAGGTCTAAGATGTCAGCCATTTCTCTTTGCAAAAAAGTAAAAGACAGACAAACTTACTTTCACATTTATAATATTAGGAGAGTTTTAAAGATCATGACATTAGTATTGAAATAAATTTCACTAAAAGTCATTATGATAAATTTTAAATAAGTCTCGGTAGCTCAGTAGTTAGAGCATTATACCATCAGTCTCATCTGAGAATTCACTTGCGGCCGAGTTAATTTTTTCCAATATTTTTCTATTTAAAATTTATCATAAGTATAAAAATACATTGAAAAATGCAAAAAATTAAGTCATAAAAGTCATTACTTTACCCTCATTTCGCTATAAACTATAACCTAAAATAACGGTCTTCCTTCAACTAATGCTACACATTTACCGCAATTTAAATCCGCCCAGAGATTTACGCACAGGGTGTTCCAATGGGCCACCGCAAGTGACTTTCGTGGTCGAAATGTTCGGCATTTGTTATTTTAATGATATTAACACCTCAATTAAGCTGACCCCTTTAATGAGAGGTCTGCAGCGCCACCTGAGTGCTGTAATAATGTAATAAAAAGTTATAGCCAGTAGCCTGTCACGTATGCCCTTATAATAAATGTATGGCTCTGAAATACAATAATAACAGAGCATCGTGTCTCAAATTACTATCATACAGTCTCGTGAGTATCACGAATGTTCAGCTGTGACGTAACTGTTACGTGGAGAAGATACGATGTGTACCTACAGGGAACAGTAAAATGTTTGTTGATGCGTGTATATTAAAAGTACTGAAATCTAATTAAAAGGACAGGTATCTTTGAATGTGGAAATAACAAAAAGAAACAATATTACGTTACAATAACTTTATATAGAAAATATACAGAGATTGTTATGAACTGTTAAAAATAAGAAAAGTTCAAGTGTATTTTATCAAATCTCAATTTTTCTCAATTTCTCAATTTACTACTTCAATACTAAATGGAAAATTATCGAATATACCTATAATTGATATCCCCTGCTTTTTAAAATCGGTTTTTATCACTTCATCCGTCTAGGTATCACAAAAGTAAAGCGTAAACGTTGGAAGTACGAAGATAAAATAAACATACCCAACCACTTAGATGTTATAAATGAAAATGTTTTTCACCGGCGAAATCTAGTCTACTCCATTTACTCCACTGTGTAACTGCTTTCGTAATAGTCATAATAGTTGATATTAACCGCAGAGAGCTCTTGTGAAAGCTTTTCCTAATACTCAGAGAGAGTGTCAGGTGGACAGATGTGGCAAAACAGTGGTTTCTGGCAAGTAAATAGACGGTATTAATCTCACCGAGATATGAGAGGCGTAAAAACGAAATATTAAGCTATCTCAGTTGCTTCTGATGAAGAACAGTTTATAGAACTGTAGGTATAGTAGGTATTCGATTGAGTGTGATAAGATATAGTACATTACTGCAGCGGCCAGCAAAAGAGGCATCGATGGTCGAACGTGTAAGTCCATCAATGCCTAGTTGTGGCCAAGGCTTGTTAATAATGGGCGGAAATTAAAACTACTTTTCGAAATCAGACGAACAATGTACAACAATATTTTTTTCACATCACACGCTCTGAAAAGGAGGTTTTGTCAATCAGTTTAGGCGTAGATAATCGCTTTTTGCGGCCTAGCGCGGCAAACTACTTTTTTAATTTATTAAATTAAAAAAGTAGTTTGCCGCGCTAGGCCGCAAAAAGCGATTATCTACGATTATCTACGATAATATAAAAATATTTCATAATGCGTTCCGAATCGCACTATTGACTTTTTTGTTATATTGATTCTTATTTTAAATAGCTTTGAATTAATTATAATACTCCGTTTTGGTTTTATTATATTATTTTAGTTCATTGAATCTTAAAAACAATAACAATAAGATTAAACTATTTGTTATAAGAATTTTATATTAGGCTGGGTGAGATTTCACATCCTATGATTGGATTTCGGAACGTGACATAAATCTTTATTTTTAAATTGTCTTTGCCTTGTACCTCATGTCAGTGTCAACACTTACGAAATCGTTTTTATTGTTATTTATATGTAACAGTATATTCCTAATTTAAATAACTTTGAATTAACTATAATACTCCCTATTCTATTATTTTAGTTTTTCATATAATTAAAACAACGAGAATAAGGTACATTTAGATTAAACTTTATGTTTAAAGATTTTTTTACCGGAAGTTGACCGCGGAAAAACCATAAAATGTTCCTCGCTGTTGTAAGGTGAAAAATTGTGTGTTGCGGTCGGCAGAAAAGTTTTTAGCGTCTTGTACCTTTGAAATCCTCGCTTCGCTCAGGATTCAATCTTCCTAGAGCCCTTCACTTGCTTAGCTTTCAATAGAGGTAACTCGCCGCTATTAACCAACTTTCCAGCCTTGCATAACAAATAACTATTACCGCGTTATAGTGTTCATTTCTTGTTTTTTTTCTAAAACAGCTTTCTATTTGCAAGCCAGTTCGAAATTTAAGTAAAACCTTTAATAAGTAACCCCCTTCGTTGCCATATTTTGGAGTAAAAGATCGTTCCGTTTTTAAATTACACGACAGATTTGAGTTTACTATATAATGTAATTTATTTGGCCGCTATACACGACAGATATGGATTTTCATACTACTTTTACCGGCCGCTGCTCGCATGTATGTGGCCAGTACAGCAATATCGATTTATCTCGAAGAAAGTTGTCAAAATAATGCTCATATTTTCCAAGCATGTTTGAGAAAAATATTTATTTATTGAACTTAAAAATTCGAATATAACTTTTTAAGTTAAATAATAATGTGGATGTCAGTTCAAACTTAAGTATTAATGTGGTACAATCGGGGAATTTTCCGGTTGACCAAAAGAGTTTTTTTGGAAAACGTTTTCTTGGAAAGTACTAAGGTTAAGGAAAAAAAATATTATTCAAATGAAATAGCTATTAATGACCTATTAGTTGTGATGTAAAAGTTTTCTATAAATCTATTACTTTGTTAAATAAAGCTTCCTAAAACCGGGAAGTTCCTCGACTGTACTACTGACCCATATTCATAGCGTCTGTCCTAGAACATAACACCTTCGAGGTCATACCTCCGAAATATAAGTAAAACCTTTTTTATTTGGCTCAAGTAAATGCCACTTGAGTTCGCTAATGGAGTCATAATAATGGTTAAGAAATACCTCTCGCCTGTACTAAAAGCCTTTCCTAATACTAGCAACGAATGTGCGGCTCGGGTTCAGGTATAAATATGTTTAGCGAATTGCCGATGCCGGTGGCTGCTAGCACAGTAAATATAAGTACATGCAGTTCGTTACTTAGCTTTTTTCTTGATTAAAGTTAATTATTAGGGCTGCCCGCCAACATTAATTACCTATCTTTACAACACGCTTACTGGTACACTTCGTCACCGCGCACATTCGAGACTGAGACGCTGCCGAGCTCTCACCGAGTCGAGGCGCGTCGAATAATACTCGCGAATGGACCTTTTGTAGGAAGATAAAATACTGTATGTATATTTATACTGTGCTGACGTGCCAGTAATATTTCATATGAATTACAGGGAAACCCACCAAGTACTGTTGGTCACTGGAATATGAATATGTAATAAATTGTACGTTTCGACCGTTTGCAAAAAGTGATCCTTAAACCCTCCAAATGTTGGCTTATGGGATTTTCGTATCAAAAAGTAACCGAAGTATTGTAAAGCTTTAGATGTCAGTAACAAAGGTTTTCATAAACCGGAAGAATTTAAAAAGTGGTATATATTTAATTGGATTCTGCAGAATTTTGTGCAGACTGTACCGGTAGCACATTGGGCAGTAGTCCTGCTTACATCAGGGGTCGCGGGTTCAACCCCTGAAGGAAAATTCTGTGTTTCTTCTGTGTTCTTCAAAAAATTTCGATAGTTATGTACTAAAACTAATAAGAACATATTTTTTTTATGAACGACGGGGAGACTCTTAGCCTTCATCATACCTGATGTTAAGTATTGATAAGGCTGAAGATGGAAGTGCGCCTCTCCCGGAATCCTCAATCGCTGAGGAACTGGCTATCTTATCTCGAACTGCCGGAAC
The DNA here is from genome assembly GCA_910589605.1 of Chrysoteuchia culmella. Taxonomy (NCBI): domain Eukaryota; kingdom Metazoa; phylum Arthropoda; class Insecta; order Lepidoptera; family Crambidae; genus Chrysoteuchia; species Chrysoteuchia culmella. The sequence goes on along the minus strand of OU342650.1, from coordinate 11,142,213 downwards.
ACAACAATGCTGAAAACATTGTTGTTATGGCGTCAGGCTTAGATAAGATGATGGTAGCTAGCCAGACGGGCTTACAACAAGTCCTACCACCAACCAAACCGAATACAATATGTACCCCCGCTGGGAAACGAACCTGGGACCCCTGGGTATGATACCGGTGGTTGTACCACTAGACCACAGAGGCGGTTATTAGGTTAGGATCTTGTTATTTTAGAACTGGAAAAATAGTAGGTACATAGGCATAGGTCGCAGTGGCGAATGGTCCATACATACCGATTACCATCGGCTTCCCTATTAGATATCCCACCCCAGCGATCCACCATGCAGATCATAATAATTACCATGTCATTAATTTTCGTCACCAATTAGTTAAATATACGTGGATGCCAGGCAGTTGCAAAGTGAACAAAATATTATATTTTCCATGTTTATTACCCACTGTCTGATTTGGGGGGTTTTTTCTTGGTCCGGCTTAACTTAGCCACATTTCGACCCCTCGCTATTGATAAATAATAATAAATAAATAAATATTTCTTACACTCACACCAGTTAACCTAGCCCCAAAGTAAGCACTGTAAGGCTTGTGTTATGGGATACTAGGTTAACGGATATAAATACATATGATTATACATATTATAAAAGTATTTATGTGTAGAAATATATATAAACGTCCATGACTCAGGTACAAATGCTCGTATTCATCATACAAACATTTGCCCCTACCGGGATTCGAACCCGGGACCCCAGAGTAGGCGACACCTTAAAACCGGTGTACGAACCACTCGACCAAGGAATTCGTCAAAGGTCGTGACAGGTGGTATACTACGTGAAAACGTAATATAATAGTATCGATGCCATAAAATAAACATAACAATTGTTGTCTGTACTCTTTTAAGGTACCTATACCTGAAAACGTCATAATTATAACCACAGATTATACTTAATAAATACTACGAGTATAGTTATAACTAACAGTATCGATAAAAAAATCAACAATTGTTCTGTTTTTTAACTGATAATTGTTACAATTTAAATGTACCTATTATTATATCATAACATCCAACATCATATAATTCTTCTTTATAACGTATGATATCTGCAATAAATTAACATGCTCCATGAAGCAGATCGGATGTAGCAAAATAACCAGAACAGTCAGGAACAATATAATTTATATGAACATTCCATACGAAATGTTATTAGAAAGCAACGATAAATTATTTCAACTCCCTTGTAATATTGCCAAGAGTGAATTGCGGACCGATATCTAGAATAATATAAGGATATTCATCTGTTTTTGCCCGTCGCGCGTCGCCTATGAAAACAGAGGAAAAATTGTTTTTGTAAGTTTTATTGCAAAAAAGTAACAAGAAGTCAGAGATTTTGCACCAATTAAATTGTATTCATATTTAAAGTACTTACATATAAAAAAACAGTTTTGTGACACTTTTTACTAGGAAGGTATATTATGATAAAAGGGAGAAAACAACCATAAATTATTTTAACTCCCTTGCAATATTGCCACGAGTGAATCGCGCATCGATATCTAGACTACAATAATTTATGGAAAGATATTTATTTGTTTTTGCCCGTCGCATATGGAAAATAGGAAAAAATGTTTTTGTAGATACCATTAAAAAAACACAAGAAGTCAGTAGGTATTCTGACATTTTGTATGTTTAATATAATAATTTTTTATAGTAAACTTATTTCATTATCATGACTTTATCCGCCTCTGTGGTCTAGTGGTAACAACCACCGGTATCAGACCCAGGGGCCCCGGATTCGATTCCCAGCGGGGTTACATATTGTATTAGGTTTGGTTGGTGGAAGGAGTTGTTATGAATCCGCCTGGCTAGCTACTACCATCTTATCTAAGTCTGACGCCATAACAACAATGTTTTCAGCATTGTTGTGTTCCGGCAGTTAGAGATAAGATGGCCAGTTCCTCAGTGGTTAAGGATTCCGGGAGAGGCACGGTTCCATCTTCAGCCCTATCAATACTTAACATCAGGTAAGATAAAGGCTAAGAGTCTCCCCGTCATGAATAAAAAAAACATTAATAAGTACTTTATTATAAAACAGTAGTTTATGTATCATTTTGGACTTTGTTGCACATAATAATCACAGTTATTGTGATTCCTTTATGTGTTTCTAAAATATTGTAAGACTCGAGAAACACATATAGACAGCAACTATACACCTTTAAATACCTATTCACCGCAAACCGAAAACAAAGTTTTCATAACTAACTAATACTCTCGAAGCCGCAAAACCTTAAATGAAGACTCCGCAAGTTTCCCTTTACAATGAATGAAACTGCACTGAGTAAGTAAAAGGGAATTCATATTCACACAACTTTAATTAAATCAGGAAGTGCTGGAGTAATCGAGTATCCAAAAACTGTGACCAAAAAATTTCATTTCAATGACGTTCTTATTACTTAATAAACATTACTTATAGCAATACTTCAACCAATTTCTTTTTGCATAATGTTCATTTCATATAATCAAATTTGAAATAAAACAACTTTTTGCGGAAATTTTGTGCGATTTATTTACCCGAAATATATAGTTCAGTTGCCGTGGTCACAGTTGACTAGACAACTGAAAAGGCACCGAAACGTCGGGAAACCAAAAAACCACAAATAAACCGAAAAGTTATAGTGCCAAAAATATTTTTTTTGGGTAAATAAATCGCACTAAATTTCGGCAAAAGTTGTTTTATTACAATTATGAGTGCGCGAAGAAACTTAAAAATATTTTTTTTTATAATATCATTTAACATCTGCATTAACAAATCATAAAGTGATAACCTTTTTTTGTTCATACTCGTACATTTTAAGCTTAGATTAGAAATGTGACCAAAAAACGCGCAAGCCGAGATAGCGTAGCGGCCGGCGAAGCGCTAGAGACAATTTTGCTAAGTACTAAAAATTACGAAACTAAGTACTAGTCAATATAGAGTGAGCAAAAGAGCAAGAGAGCCGGGGGCGCAGGCCCCCCGCCAAAAAAGTTACAATGGATTACTTAAGTCTGAATTTAGGGGAATGGGTATAACCCATTTCACAAATTCAGACTGATGGGGGTGTCACTCATCACAAAATCATATTTTTTAAAGTGACAAGCTTTTTTTTTTGTTTATAATTTTTTAGGTTAGATTAGAACTGTGACCGAAAAACGCGCGAGCCGAGCGAGCGTAGCGAGTATAGTTTCGTATGGAATGTTCAAATAGTCTTTAGTTTCGGAAACTGAATTTCTGGAAAAACTTGGAAACGCGTGGAAGTATCGACTTGAAATTAAAACCATACAATCTCTTGAAGCTGTGAAAAAATCAAACTTTATTAACGTTTAAAAAACGTATACTTCGACACTCTCAAGGGAATCATAATTCATAGGGCACTTTCCGTTGACCTAAAACTATGAAATTTGGCAAGTGATATCGTCTTTGACCACAAGTACAGGAAAACAAAACTGAAAACATTTTGACATGAAAAATTCTCGGTGGGCGAGACCGATTCGCACTTCCCCCGGTTTTTTTTAATTAACATAATCTCTGTTTTTCCTATTTTACAGACGAGGTAGAAACGTCTTAGCCTTCGTTTTCCCAGCCTATTTTACCTAAATGTGAATGAAACACTTGAAATCAAAGCTTCATTAACTTTTAAATAATAGTAGGTTATTTGCATTTGCGTAGACAATAACCAATGTTTGAATATGGCGATAATAGCTATACCATCCTTCAAGTAACGACGTCTTTTATGATCGTGGTGCACTGTGCCAACTTTTAATTTATCAGTACCAGAAGCCGATTTATAGCTTTGTCTTCTTATGAAAGTTGTTGGGAGCGCGCCAGATCTTAGTTTCACAGGCGGTAAGTTTGAGACATTAATCCTGGATATTGGTTCAAAACAACAGGTTACTTATAACGTCAGCAACAACACTAACAGTCGTATGTTTGACGAGAAAAAGAAGTTGTAAATATGTTTTCAACGATGTGTTGCAGATTTATGGTAGTCAAAGCTGGGATAGCTTTGACTACCATAAATCTGCAACACATCGTAGCCAAGTAAGTGGTAACTGAAAATGAGATGGAAGGTACAGTCCAAACTCATTCACAAATCAATTTATTAAAGGTCCATATTGTTTTGCGGATTTTTTTTAACCAATGACAAATGTTGATTAAACAGTGGTTACAAGTTAGTTCATACATATTCAGTCTTTCTAAAATGCAATTTAAAACAATTTGAAGTACAATGCCAAGTCTATCAATAATTAGAATCACCATTATTACAAAAACAAAATAGAAATAAAAAGTTTGGAACATAATAATAACATGTGATAACAAGAAAATGTTTTGTTTTGTGTGTATCAAATAAAGTTTTTTCTATTCTATTCTATGTGAAATAAAGTAAAGAATTTCCAATTACAAGACTAGAATTGTGTCAAATTACAAAATTATGTCAAACTATTATAAAAAAAAATAATTGAACAGTAATTGAAGTACAATGCCAAATCTATCAAAAATTAGAATCACCAATATTACAAAAAACAAAGTAGAAATAAAAAGTTTGGAATATAATAATAACATGTCAAATAAACTAAAGAATGTCCTATTACAAGTCTAGAATTATGTCAAATTACAAAATTACGTCAATTTTTTACAAAAAAATAAAATTAAAGTTTGGAATATTATAACAACCTGTAAATAAAGTAAAGGATGTCCAATTACAAGTGTTAATATGTCAAATTTAATGATGTCATATTAAAAATATATGTCAAGTTGCAAAATTATGTCAAATCACATTATCATTCCAAATAACAAAATATGTCAAATTACAGAATTATGTCCAATTACAAAAACTAAATCAAATTACAAGATAAATGTCAAATAAATAGTTTTACATACTTACAAAAAAAGTAATGTAAATGTAAAAAGTAATGTATCCTCCTTAATCATTTAAAGCCAGAAAAATAACTAACAAGTCCTACCCGAGACAGCTATCTTCAAGTTTTAATATACAGCATGTATCACAATGTCTCGTCTCTCTTTGTCTTCTTAAACAAACTTGGTGCAATCGAACCAAGTTCCAACACACCCGCCAACTAACCCCAACTTCTTATATTAATCTTGAATTGTTCTGAACGACAGGTTATTCGCGTCTGTGGTAAAAGTATAAATAGAGTTTCCACCGGTTGTATCATTGCTCGAGAGGAAAATGAGTTTTCTATGAACTGAATGAAGAAAGGGTTTCATGTCTGATGCCCCATAGCGTGAACTAAAGATGGGATCTAATAATCCGCTCTATATTTGGGCATGACCATTAGGTACAATCGGGGAACTTCCCGGTCGACCAGTAGCATAGAGGAGCTAGAATTAATGAAATAAGAAAGGGGATTCTGGGAACAATGTGTTTTATGTATTTACGTTATCGAAAACTAATATTACCAATTATATTGTTAAATATTATAAAATTTAAAAAAATCATAAGGTTTTATCAGCACAATTTATAGGTTTCTTGAGTTGATCAATCTTAAAACAGTAACGTAAATTCAATCACAATATGTCTTAGAAGATCAGTATCTATGTTCTCTTTGCACTGATATTAATTATATCTAAGACATTTTACAGAATTCGCCAACGAACCAAGCATTAAAACAAAACAGAGTAACACAACAAAATGCATTGCGTTCAGTACGTGGTTTGGTTTCAAGCTCTAATATTAAAGTAAGGAAACAATGAAATCACTTTTTTCTTTTAAAATAAGACACCGTGTCGATCCGTAACTATGCCAATTTCAAGTCACGTTCGTGCTTTGGACTCATACAGCTTATAACAGGAAGTTTCGCGGGGAATATTTACAAATGTTAATAAAAGTTTGTAGATGATCCTTCGTAGACCGTACAAAGTTTATAATAACATTTACGACAAACTTCTTAACCTCGCATGCCCTGGGTTATGAGACACAATTGATATTCCATTGTTATCTGGACACGGGTGTCCTGGGGCCCAATTCTGCTAATGCTTAGTCACAATCGTATTCCAATGGTGTTTAAATGGCAGGCCTGTTTTACACATTTCTTGTTACAACAATGTAAATAAACACTACTATTGAAACACCATTGAAAGACGATTTTGACAAAAATTTTGCAGAATTGGCCCCCTGATACCAAATGAAAAGTATTAAGTCACCGCTCTATTTCCACACCACTGTTCAAATGATTGTATCCATATATCTATACTAATATTATAAAGCTGAAGAGTTTGTTTGTTTCAACGCGCTAATCTCAGGAACTACTGGACCGATTTATAAAATTCTTAGACCATTAGAAAGCTACATTTCTCCGAGTGACATATGCTATATTTTATCCCGATATTCCCACGGAAACGGACACCACGCAGGTAAAACCGCGAGGACCCAGTAGTATTTATATGTTATATCTGTTATTTTTAAATAAATTGCAGACAAAATAATAAGAAGTTGCTTAATCTTCCATAATGAAGTAAAATAAAAAAATACAACCAATAAAGAATATATCATTTAAAACAAATTAAGTTAAATATCTAAATATATAGCATGTGTACTTAATGCATTTTACAAATATCCAAGTAAGAAGATACCAACTTTGATATTATATCTGTAATGGAACTCCCCTGTTAATATGCTTTCAGTAAGTTTAGCTATCACTATTCCAGCCCATTTAGTAACACAACCCGATGCTCACAAAAGTTAAGACACAAATGTATCACTATGTAAGAAGATATGCATAATAATGTATAAGGTTGGATGCTTAATCTTTAAAATATTTAAGTACGTACATATTTTTAGTTAAGATTTATGATGTATTAAAGTCATAAAGAATCAATGTCAGCCGACTTTTTTTATTCTTGCGTGTCGTGGTTTTAGTTATTATAAGTAGTAATAAAAAATAATGTATTTCTCGGAGGAAATTCAAAGGTCCAATAAATAAAATTTTTAAATTTTATATCACGAAACTACATTTCCTTTGTTCTTAGTTTTACCAATATTTTAATTACGAGTAACTTATACCTACATATATAATATTTGCACAGCCATGCCTAATGTGTACTTACCTATTATTCAATTAAAATATTTTTGTAAAGGGTTTTGTAATCTAATCATTTGTTTTTATTATTCACGTAGCCATGGGCTGTGAAATGGGTCCGAGAAATGACAGATTCCAAAAGTAAATAAGTCACATTTTTACGTACTTATTAATCTAATGAAAAATTCAGATCATACGTTTCTATTACATTTTGACGACATTGAATTTTATTTGCTGGATTTTTTGCCATACATATAAAAGGAGCATTAACTATCGGGCTTTTCCAAATCATTTGGCAAACAAAATGAAGTTTCATTGATGTATGGTTGCTGTAGGCAGAAAAGGTACAATGTTAGCGAAATAGTGAAGATTTTCCTTAAATGGAGACTGTCACAAATATTTTCTTCTTTCGTCGACTCTTTTAAGTGTGTACCATGTTTTTACATTCGGGATATTATGGAACGTTTTATCAGTGTATTCTTTGTGTCAGGATTCGCACAATAGGTGGAATGTGTTTTTTAAAGATACAATTTTATGATGTGATTTTTTGCTATGGTAACAGAAACTCAACGTTATCGTCATCTTTTCTCACAATATTTTGTGTCGCAAAATTTCGCAGATAATCCACAAGTTAAACGGCCATTATACACAGACAGTCAGAAACAAAAAGCTTACCAGAAATACAAATCACAAAGCGAAACTTTTTAATATAAGTTCAATTTTGCCTCTTATAAAACACCAGATCCTAAAAACTGGAAACACGTTCACCGTTTAGATTCTTCTGAATCTAAATTGAATTGCTAAAGAATTTCTATACAAGAAATAGTATAGAAATTCTTTAGCAATAACACGGAGCTTGAGTTTGCAGCCAACTCGGCTTCGCTCAAATACCGTTTTACTCAATTGATGGTAGCAAAGCCAGTACTGTCCATAAAACCACACAGGCGTTTGCTTCGTATCTTCTGTACAATAAAATAAAAATAATAATAATAAAAAAAATATAAGCATTTCAGCATTATTTTCACAAAGTGACGTTGACAACCTGTCAAATCAGTCTAATGAATAAAAAATCCGACTATAGAGCTGTGTATGTGAGAAATAATATCTAACTTGAAACCCATACAGTGCTTAGTGCTGTGATGCCAAAATTCTGAAACCCGATTGGCAGTTCCAATAGTAGGTACTTTAGTAATAGTATTCTCTGATAAAAAATTTTTACCTCCTGTATCGAATGGTAACATTTTTAATTCTAATACTTTTAATAGCTATGCCGCGAATTTTCACACCTGGACCATAAAACCAATAAACAGCGCTAGTGTTGCTTTCAGTGATAAGGCCGCCCTTCCTCACCATAGTTTTGTTTTCTTTCTTTTTGTAATGTGTGTGTGTGTGTGCAATAATGTGTATATCTATCTATCTAGTGTGTGTAAGAAATAATATGTAACTTGAAACCCATACAGTGCCTAGTGGTGTGATAGCAAAATTTGGACAGATCAAACACGAAACGCAATTTATCTTGCATTTCATCGTGATAAAATAAAATCCTCTTTTTTCCCATTTGTCAGTACAGCATCGTTCGTCAGTTGTTTACAGGATGAAATGCAAGTGGCGATTAAAAATATAGTGAAGTTTTGTTTGAAGTAAATAATAAATAATAATAAATATTTGCATACAATCACACCAATTATCTAGCCCACGTTAAGTTTCATGAAGAACTTGTGTTATGGATACTAGATAACGAATAACTATACTTATATACTTTTTTTTTGTAAATACATACTTAGTATACATATAAACACCCAGACCAAGGCAAATAGACATGTTCATGCACACAAATATTTGTCTTGTCCGGGGATCGAACCCGGGACCCTGGCGCAGACGGCGGGGATAGTACCCCTGCGCCAAAGAGGTCGTCAAATTTTAACCAACACTCAAAAATTAAACAACACAGTGTTAATACTACATTAAGGTTTTTTTTAATAATATTTGGCAATATTACGACGACAGTTTAGTCACTTTGAAGATTAGTAAACAAAATGAGGCAAGGTTTGTTAGTTTCGCTTTACTATAAGGTTATTTTTTCTTGCCTCTTAAAATCGATAAGATACTCGTACATCATTGTTTTAGATTCTTACGATCAAAATTATATTATTACTTTTCTAAATCAGCTTTATACAGACGCAACTCATTTCACAATCCTAATCCTAAGTCCTAACTATATATATTATTTTAGTATTATATTAATTTTATATTACATTACATATTATTTTATTAACCTAACTAATATTATAAATGCGAAAGTGTGTTTGTTTGTCCTTCCTTCACGCCCTAACTAAGCAACCAATGGACTTGATTTTTGCCATAGAGTTAGATGAAAGGACGGAGAGTTATATATATATATACTTTTATCTTGTTATTCCCACGGGAATGGTAACCACGCGGGTGAAACCGCGAGCGGAAGCTAGTTACATTTTCCTTTGACTCGGCAATCCATTTTACTTCACGTTTGAGCAAGCAGAGACGGCGTGAATACGAGATGCTTTAATCTAGTATAAAGTTTACATTGTTAAGTATGCTGTTATGCGCCGTCAAAGTTACTATAATCTAAGAAGTTCTAAGAATCTACTGCAAAACTTCAACTAAAGTACATAAATAATGAAACTAGCGGTCGCCTGCGCCGTTTTCGTGGAAATATTGGGTTTTAAAGTAGACTTTGTTTTGAACTAGGCTGTCTTATGTGTGCCCACTTTCACCCAAATCGGTTCAGGAGTTTATGTGTGAAAGAATAAAAAAGAAATTGACATACTTTAGCATTCATAATATTAGGTAGGGATAGTAGGTAGTGAAGCGTGCTTCACATTGCATAAATGTTAAAATAAGGGTTAAAACCTATTACCCTAACTTTGATTTCATTAAACTATCATCCAAATAGGTATTTCATTTGAAAAGTATTAATATCTCGTAACCACAAAGCTCATAAAGGCAAATACTTCTTGTTATTGATAATTAAGCTGCCTGCCTGCCAAAGTTTCACTAAATTCGAGATTATACTCGGACTTAGTAGCACGGTCGGTTATAACCTGCGAACATATAAAGGTATAAGTACTAATTTAGATTTCTGCGAAACCAAATTGTTTAGTAGGAAGCTAATTTAATCAACGTAATTTCATTTGTGATTGTGACGTCATAATTTTCCAATGTTTTCATAAATGTAGGTAAACTGCCCTGCTATTCTGATACCTAAGTACTTTTGTAAAATCACTTTCCAATTCGCATTCGAAATTTAGATTTTATATGACAAAACTGACATTTCAAGTACGAATTCGAAAGTGATTTTGCAAAAGTACTTAACAGAATAGATAATTTTTTATTAAGTTCGAGTGATTCTAAAGTACGTAGGTATCGTTCGACTCAGTGCCCGTAGATAAAGTAACATCATTATGTAGTGAAACGATAATTTGATTCGTTATTGTCTATATTCGCTAATTACCTTGCGGTAAGATCACGTGATTTAGCGCGGCCTATGCCAATTCGCCAATCCCATACATTTAATTCTTTTCGTACTTCGTTATCGTTTTTGAATTGTTACTTTGGCTAAGGGCCCAGGTTTTTTTCTAATCATATTATGAATATGTCAACAGCGTAGTTCCCGCTTGACTATGTTGAATTTTACAAGCTAGATTTGGAAGGATCGGTAACAAATAGAAGATGTTTACTATTGCTAATTGATGTCTCTCTGCCAAATGTATTTTTTTGGAAAGCAAAAATCAACTAACCTCCAAATCGCTTAAACGATACTAAATTTGGATGAAAGTTGAGACTAGTTGATTTATCTAGTAAATTTTTATCACTATCTTGACCTTATTCTAATTCTAAAATAGCATAGCCAATTAAAAAATAATATCTTAGGTAGGTAGTTATATATTTAATCGCTAAAGAAAATATAAAATCTCAAGTCTGACTAGAAAATTTAAAATTACTAACTAATAACGCGTTGTTGTTGTGTTAACATTGTTTTAATGGAACAAAAACTGCCGTGCTACCGAGGCGATACGGTGCGAACGTTTATTTTCCAGCGAGCAAGTGGAAACCACTTTTATGGGCTTTAGGCCATTGAACGAACACTTTAGCTTATTTTGTGAGCCCATTGTGGAGCTAAAAGTCACGCAGCATTTTTGTTAGACTTTTCAATGCGCTTTACTGCGATTTCTTATCCTGCGTATGAAGTAAATAGGTATTAGGAAACTTACAAAAAAATACGCTACTAATCAAAAGTTTATGGTAGCGGAACATATTCAAAAGAGTTGAGGTTTGTAAGTTTGTGAGACGATTTAAAAAAAAACACTTAAGTATAAAAGTTATATTACCTATTTTTAGGTGATATACATATTTGAATATGAAATAAGTTCATGAAAACTAAAAATATTTATGTGCAATAAGGGATACATTGAATATCTATAACAGTACCCTCGATATTGCTAACTTCATGGCTGGGAGATTTCATATTTCGGCCACGTGAATAAGAATACAAAAAATCTACATATATTATCTTTCTATGTATAATTATTATGTTTTTGTAAACTTTAATATTCCTTACTTCTTAGGCCATAGACAAAACACCGTGTGTAGATCGGTCTTACAATCCTCATGTTGTCTATGCTAATGACTAAACATTATTCGCCTTTAGAATTTGAGAATCATCTCCCACTTTAATTTTTGAAGAACGTTCTGGATAGATTTTTGTATAAATTTCACATCTCTCTAATGTTTCAATCTAAGTTATCTAATAGTGACAAATTGCAAATGTATTTAATATGACTTGCATGCTTATATTATTTATGATCATGATAACTTGATCATAAACATATCTAAAATTAACTTATAGTTAATGAATTACTTATATTCCAATTTTTAATCGAAAACTACAAACAGACCGACAAATTAACTAATACAGACTTCACAGTTTTTTTAAGTTTATATTGTTAGCATAAACAATAATATGCTTATATACTTACTTACATTGTAACATAATTTAAACTGTTATATATTTTAAACGTTAAGAAAGAAAGAAAGCAATTACAAAAAACGGTGTATGGTAAAGTCTATGTACGTGAAAATGATCAATCGATACGTATACTACTACGGAGTAAAGAACAAGTGCAGAATTTGCTGTTAAAACACTATCTTTTGATTGTAAAGGTATTTTTGATATTTTCGTACTATTTTCATATTTTTTTATACAAATTATGCATGTTATCTCAACGAATAAGCACCAGTTCAAAAGTGGTGAAGTACTTTTTATGCTTCTTTATATAAATATTTTAAAATCTTTATTTTTAATTCTAATTTCCAGTGTCCATGTTATTTTCCTAGTTGTTTTTTTTGTACACTGGCTGTTTTTATATTCGAAGTTTTATTCATGTTACCAATTCTTTGTTAATTTATGTAAATTAGTTAGTAAGTTATTTTTCAATTATTTTTAGACATTATTGTTACAAACTTAAACACAATATATTATCACAAATTATACACAAACACACAAAATCATATAACATACACATAAATACATATATACTTACATACACAACGTACAGACACATATTTACACATACTCAAACAAACTTAGCTATCAAAACTCTGAAGAGTTATTTACCACATAAACGTAAAAATATAGCCAATCTTGCTCTTCCTATCCCGGAACTAACTGTAGAAAGACCATAAAACCAAAAAAAATTAACCACTTGACAAAACCACGAGACAACGGCTCAAGTGCCGTATCAAGTTACCGGTCAAGTGCCGTATCTGGTAAGGAGGTATTTAACATTCCCAGTACATCATCGACCATTAAATTTGGATACCCATCTAGGACACTGGATACACAATTACATCCCAAATCCCAAGACAATAACGTAGTCAGTTCATAATGAACAGCACTTTACAACGTTCGCAGTGAAATATGTTCACCCGGGGTATCATAAAATATTTAGGCCAAAACACAAAGGACATTAATTGTTTCACAACTAGCCAGAACAGACTCCGGCATGCTCGGAATCCAAGTTGAGCATCTATTAATATGTGATCCCGCGGGCGTAGTTCACTTTTGAGCGTAATGGTCGGAAAACCGCCCCAAACTCGCTAATATGTTTGCTGTCACTCACTTTAATGTAACGTGACAATTCAGAATACGCCACATATTAAAATAGTGAGGCGAAGATCCTAACAGTTTGTTCCAACTTATTGGCTGTCGGCTTTGATTTAAATCAGCCTTGCTATTATGTTTCTGATAAGTACTTTTGCAAAATTTCTTTCGAATTCGCATTTGAATTTTGAAGACAAAACTGATATTTCCCGTGACGTGCGAATTCGAAAGTGAATTTGCAAAAGTACTTATCAGAATAGCACTAGGCGCCTCCGTTCACACTTGTATCGGTTGTCGGCCCGGCCTAAGCTTGGTGGTAATATGAGGATTCTGTACACGAGACACTCGACACTCGGTACTTGGCACACGCCCCTCGCCTCTTGGCACTTGTCTTTCGCCACTCAGCAGTCGGTTGTCTGCAGTCGGCACTCGGTATTCGACAGTCGACATTCGGCACTCAACACTCTACTCGAAACACGACTCTCGCCACTCGGCACTCGGCAATCGCCAACCGACACACGACACTGGACACACGGCATATTCGATACTCGACACTCGACACACGACGCCACTCGACACTGGATACTCGACACTCGACACCCGACAATGGAATGTTGTCAATGGACACTTGATAATCGGCACACGATAAGGAACCGATGGCGTAGCTTCTTTTACGTTCATAAGTGCTTGTAACAGCCTAGACTGAATAAATGATATTGAATTTGAATTTGATACTCAACACTTGCCACTTGGCACTCGGCAATCGACACTCGACACTGGCCACTCCACACTTGACACTGGCCATTCCACTCTCGACAATCGCCCCTTGCCACTTTGCTGTCAATAAACTTGTTTGTAAAATCCGTAATAAGAACGATCATTAATAATTGGCATTTATTAGTTACATAGGAAAAATAAATGGAATGGAAAGGAAAAAAAAATAATCATAAGTAACCAAATTTTCAGTGAGTAAATAATAGTACATTATTGCAAAGGCCGTGAAATAGGCAATTGCAGGTCGAGTATGAGTTTGAAGGCCGAGCCGTAGGCGAGGACTTCAATAATACGAGACAGGCAATTGCCATTTCCGCCGAGGCATGTATAGTGATTTTCTCAAAAGAATGCAGGAAAATAAAACATACTTTTTATATTATACATTTAATAATTACTGAAAGAAAATCAAATTGATTGCAGGAGCGTCTTTTTGAATTTGGAACATTATAGCGCTCCAGCAATGTTGTATGAAACGCGTGCTGGAGTTGTTAAATACTCTTTGTAATGTTCCAAATTCAAAAAACGCTCCTGCAATGGATTTGATTTTCTTTGTCCGTAAATTCGATACTTCGCGTGTTCTTTTTTCGAAAATAATGACAACATTTCCATGCATGTTTGAGTAAATACCTTTATGGTCGTAAAACCGTTCTAAACTCGCTAAAATGTTATAGAACTGTCCTTAAAACCGATGCTGCAAAATTCAAAACCCTTTCGTGTTTGTTTTGCAGGACTGGAGGGTCTATTACATTGTTGACAGTGAAATTTATCCGGAGTCCTTCCTCGATTGTTGTTTATTTCGAATCTACGTATTTTAAATATGATATTGGATGAAACTTCAAACGTTTGTGTAAGTCCTGTTTAAATTGTATTTGTGTAACAGAGCGACCTTTTTCGGTGTTGGCCACCGTCGTTTCATCAATGAGAGAAACATCCTCGCATTCGAAAGAAACATTTTTACAAATGTTTGGCTATCGATTAAGATGAAACAGCCATCTAATTAAAACTTTTTAATTTTGCATTTTACTATGCTATTTTTATGTGATAAATATTAAACAAAGAAAATATACTAGAAAACTACTACAAGTGACGGTGGCCAACCCGTAGAAAGGTGAATATACTAGAAAAATTCGACGTGTCCTTATAGGTCTCTCTAGCATAATTGGTTAGTGCATTGGGACGGATTTCTAAGGATGCGGGTTCGAATCCCGTCAGACCGACATGAGACAAGTTGCTTTTTTTCTAGTATATTTTTTTGTTAAATATTTATCGACCGACAGATTATGATTATTGCTGCACTTTTTCAGCCACACTACATTTCAAATATAAACATATTTGAAATGTAGTGTGCATTTTTACATTTTTGTTTCATCATATTTCGATTGCGCATTTACTGAAACAGGCGATTGAGAATTATTTTTATCAGTATCCTGCTCTTTTTAATCGAATTTGTAAAACCAACACGTTGAACTACTTACCTACTTAACTCAATTTTTTTACTACATAAAAACTCCGTGTCTCAAACTTGCGCCGGTGGGTTGTTTTTTTTTTTACCATAGACCTAAGAGAAACTGCATTAAATCGCAACATTTTTTGTCCCGTACATTGAGAAATTATCCCATAATGAGTACCTAAAACATTATCACCCATTTTGCACTTAAGTTAAGAATCGCCGAAGACTATTCTTAACGATCTTTATTTTAATAAAAAAATCTATTAGTAACCTTTTAAGACTTTCAGGCTATTCCTAACTTACGGACCCAAATTCGAGCGCCAAAGCCTTAAGCTATTCTTAATATTAATAATAAAGACCTTAGGCTATTTTATGATTTTGTAATTTTTGCATTTTTCAATGCTATTTTATACTTATGGTAAATTTTAAATAGAAAAATATTGGAAAAAATTAACTCGGCCACAAGTGAATTCTCAGGCTGGAATCGAACCAGCGACCTTTGGAAATCCGGTCCAATGCTCTAACCGCTGAGCTACCGAGACTTGCGAACCGCCGTCGAAATTCTCCAATACTTTTATAATTTTTAATACGCTGTAGGCCAGCGTTGTTACATCAATGCTAGGAAATATCCTTGCATTCGAAAGAAACATCTTTTCAGGTGTTTAACGATCGATTAAGATGCTACTGCCAATAATTTATGATTTTGTAATTTTTGCATTTTTCAATGCTATTTTATACCTACTTATGGTAAATTTTAAATAGAAAAATATTGGAAAAAATTAACTCGGCCACAAGTGAATTCTCAGGCTGGAATCGAACCAGCGACCTTTGGAAATCCGGTCCAATGCTCTAACCGCTGAGCTACCAAGACTTGCGAACCACCGTCGAAATTCTCCAATACTTTTATATTTTTTAATACGCTGTAGGCCAGCGTTGTTACATCAATGCTAGGAAATATCCTTGCATTCGAAAGAAACATCTTTTCAGGTGTTTAACGAATGACCTATATATATAACCTTAGGCTATTCTTAAGTTTAGTGGAAATGGCACTATATCTCCGTTTGCGTAACCCATTACATGCATAAAAAATTCGTCAATCCAGAATCTGACGACTCACGGCATCGGCATCTGTACAGCTGCTCAAACAGCCGACTCATCTAACGACCTCAACTTAAAATAGAGGGCGAACACGATTTAAAAAACCACTTGATCTCAAGTAGATGAGGAGTGTCACCACGGTTGTCTGCTCTAAGGAGATAAATGATAGTGGCGCCCTTGAATTAGGGTAGGCACTTACACTTGGGACAAACGCCGACCCTCGCCTTCAGAAATATGTATTAAAGTACCTAGTTACTTTTTGCCTGACCTTAGATGATGAAAGACGTGGATAAAAGTTTAACGAATCGGTAAAGTTTTGTTAAGATTGTTTAATACATCATCGTACGACTATCGATTGCGTTTAGGTTCCAAATGTAACATGTATGAATGTGATGTCCCATGCTCGATTGGGTGTAAAAGAAAAACATAGAATGTGCCAGCTGTTACATTCCAGGGCAGATAATAACAGCCTATCAATGTTGAAAATTTAACGGGTATTGAACGAGTATTAAACGCGTAGAACGCAAGTGTATCCTTTTCCGACATTTCGGCCAAGTTGCATTGGCCATGGTTGCATAGTTGCACGGCTAAGCCTATATGGCTTTGGTTAGTATTTTCGAAACCTGTTACTATTGTTTCAGCACAACGACTTAGATCCAAGCAGTACCAAATGTGAAGTCGTCGTTGAGGTATGCCTAAAGTCTCGGTAGCTCAGTGGTAAGAGCACTGGACCGGATACCCAAAGGTCGTCGGTTCGAGTTCCATCCTAGAATTCACTTGTGGCCAAGTTAACATATTCTAATATTTTTTTTATATAAAATTTAATTTCATAAGTATCAAAATAAAAAATCTGAAAATGCACCTTAGATGCTCTACCAATTCGGCAAGGGATTTATAGCGTGAAGGTATGAATGTTATGTAGGTACGCATATTTATGCCAATCTCTATTTACAGCATTTCGCTGCAATTGAGATATAACTTAGTAGTACCTTACCATTACATTTAAATTACAAAAAAAGTACTAGCTATCTGGAAATTGCTTTGAATTTACTGAAATTGAATAGTTTCGATTTGCATTGGAATTGGCTTCCTTGGTCGCTATTCTCAAAGGAGAACTAACCCCAGTAATTTGCAGCTTTTAAAGCTTGCCTTTGCTAGGATATTGCGTCTTCTCAATATTTTAAAGCCTCATTAAAAACTAAATTCCGAAACTTTTTATTTCTACACGATACAAAATAAAAAAGAAATATAAATATTTAAGCCCATTTGGATTTCGTAAGGTTATTAAATTGGTGTTATTAGTTTTTGCTGCCACCGATAGATGGTCTTTGGATCTCTAATTATAGGCATAAAAAATTTAAAGATAATATCAAAGTCTATAATATTACGCATAATGATCATGAAGCCGAATTTTACAAAGCATAATATTGTGTGGCAGAATTTTTTTGGCAGAAGTATTGAAATCCATAAACTCGAACAAACATAAAGCAGAACAAATTTACGCATTTTAAGCATAATTAATTATTGTTTCACAATCAATAATTCTGTTAATGCCTCGCCCCTCCGCGCCGTCACGGCTCTAAATTGCACTAAAGGGGTAGGACATACATGACAATGTGATGTCGGTTTTGCAATTTGTTACCTTCACTAAAATTATGTTAAAAAACAAAGGTTTTATTTTAATAGTTATGCTTAAGAATTTTAGGGCTACTGATACTTATGCCATATGAAATTATGGATTTTATTATTTACAATTATTAAAATAATGCCTTTAAATAACTAGGCCTAATGAAGTTTATGCCAGAAGAAAATTATGCGTTCTAATGATAAGGGGAAGTCAGCTCAATGCAGCCATAGGAGGCAAATGGCCACACCATGTTTTGTGGTAACTAAAAACGATAGCGCCACTTTTGCCATTCTGCCCTATAACAAACCTCTCGTCCTGCACCGAGCAGTTATTCGGTGGTGATCGGAGCAAACTCGTGGCCGCGTCGACGTGTGCAAGGTTTTTGAGCTTTTTATTAGAAAAAATCATAGTTCAACCTGTTTTGATTGAACCTCTCTAGAATTGATGATTGTTTGCGGCATTGTTTATTTATTATTTGTTGGATAAAAAATGTGAGCTGAATAGACTTTTAAAACAAAATGGTGTAAAAAAGCAAAGCGGTTGGTGGCAACAAAGTGGCCAAGTGTCCGCGCTATGTCGTATTCACAATAGTATAAAAAATCTGTTCTTATTACATTAGGATATAATTTAAAGAAACCGAGTATAGCGCTGTTGATTATGTAATTTTATGTAGAAGATTTTTTGGCACGTACTTAAATTTAAGTAATGACGTATGACCAATTTGAAACTGAAATTATTGGTTAATTTGAAAATTTATTTTAAAATATTCGTTTTTATAACGTAAATAAAGTGAAATACAATATACTTTAGGTATTTTTGTTAATTAAAATTGCATTTATTGATATATTTTAGCATGATCACTTTGCCCTTACCCCCATGGCCGCTTTAGGCGCTTACTCTGGCAAAGCGGTTATTTGTCAAGTTTCCGTAATTTGAAAATAATAGTAAGCTTCTCAAAATTTATGCAAAATGTGATTACATAAAATTGACATAAAATAATTTTTCAAAATCGATTCTAAAACGTCATTTTTTTAAGTCTAACTTTTTGATGGAACTACGATTTTTCTGTGCTTTGCTATTAGCATTAATCTGAACCCCGCTGTACTGAAATCGCTTTGGGAACTATACTCCCCATGGACGTTTCGCGAGTTTGACAGTTCTGGGACTATAGTCCCCATGGACGGTTTAGTGGCTGACCCGCTTTGAGCTGACCTCCCCTATACTTTTTGATGATTATGCCTAGTGAGTTTATGTCAAACGTTTTTATGACAAACAATATTAAGTGAAAAGAAACGATCCCATGATCTTTTGGCAAGATAAAGTAAATTTTCAACGCGATTATCCTTTGATTTTAGGACTAAATTCTAAAATCTAAAAGAGGCAATGCAATTGTAGTAAAATGGTAAAAAAAATGTAAAAATGGACCGAAATAGTTGAAAGGCAAAATATTTAACAATGATAGTTAGCATCGTTCTACAACTGATATCTCGTGGCTTAGGACTTTGAACTGTAAGGTCTGAAGTTTCCGCTTAATTGAAAGAAAGTTCTACGTACAGCCGGGGACACTTTCGGTGAATCAGCTAGCAACAAAAATCGCTTGGCAGACGTATTGCCGGCTCACGCGCACCCTCTTGATTGGCTAAGGGCATTCTACTACGTGACCAATTAGTGTACCTTTTGACGCCCGCCCGGCCGAGTGGGGCCAAACTGAATGCTGCCTTATTTCTAATAGAAATAAGACAGCATTTACTATATAATTCTCCGACCCTATTCGGCCGCTTCGGAATGAAATGGACAAACAACTTTTTTTTGGCTCGGTGCGGGGCCCGCGCCCTGCACTGTCCACTTGTTTTCGCAAATTGTTCACGTGTCTTCCGTAATTTTAGAGTAATTTTTTTTCGATTCCTACGTCCCCTGCTGTCTTCTCGGACTGATTCGTTTTGTTTTGTGTTGACCTCGGCTTTGAAATCGGATTGTTGTTCCACCTTCGATATTAATAACGGCAACAGGTAGACGCTTGCCAATAAAATAAAATATTTTTTAATGGTACGGAACCCTTCGTGCGCGAGTCCAACTCGCACTTGGCGGTTTCTTGAATTTACATTGCAATTATTATTACTTATTGAAAATGAAATATTAGAAAAAAAACGACCCATCCTTATGAAATAAACGCTGACTCACAGCGCGTAAGAAGGTTTAGAACGATTCGACGCTTACTCTAACGACTCCGTAGCTCAGCGGTCAGAGCATTCGCCCGGACAGTGAAAGGTCGATTCCCGGCGGTGCTACTTGGAGGATGGGTTGTTTTTTTGTAATAGTTTGTAAAAGTATTTTATTTTCAACCATTTTCTTCGCATACCTACAAAGTAGAATTTATATTAAATACTAGTGGACGCCCGCGAATTCATCTTCGTGGAGTTTAGATAATCACGTGACTTCAAACTACAAAATAATTTGTATAACTATTAATTATTTTAATAAATGGCGATTAAATATCGGGATAAAATGTAGCCTATGTTACTCTGGAATAATGAAACTTTACTTATGTGAAATAATTTTTAAAATCGTCCAGTACCTACCTAGTTTTTGTATTTATTCATCATGCAATTTACAATAAACAATATTTTCAACATAAGTTTTTTTAAATTTATTTATTCAAAACCCGTTAACATGCCTCTATCTATACGTCAACTGATTTATTACATATTTCCCTTATTATACTAATTTTATTTTCATTAATGTTTCTTTTATATTATTAATATTCAAATTTTGAAAAAAAAAATCTTAATCACGATAAATTTACTTTTATACTACACTTGCCGCCCGGAGAGACATTAAACATTTATAATATTGTATTGCGAATCCAGATTTGTAAAACAGACCGCTTCGATTTAAAAAATACAAACCGAATGCTCGAGATAATAGCAACTTATAAAAAAGAGACGTTGCTAAGCCGCGCGAGTCACTAAACGTTACTTAAATACACTTGCATTTATTATAGCTATGCACGTGTGTGTGTAAGTATAGACGAGACGCGTCGTGATTGGTTAACGCGGGCGAGAGTGGTGAGAAGCGGCCGCGCTGCGTGCACGCAATATCGCCCTTAAGGGTGGTCCACCGTTCTTGACCGCCATTGTACGTACAACACGAAACACGTACCCGGCACTGTGATATCTTAAAAAAACTAAAGCACTACCTATTTCACTAAGAACGCTTTTCGATTTCACTTCTTTCTTAATATATGTTTTTTTTTATAACAAGGCTAGTTTCTAACAATAATATCAAATCTAATGTAACGCAAAGTTCTTCTTTACTTACAAAAATACCTAAACTCATGGAATAGCTATTTAAACGAGGAAAAATCAGTTCACGTCCAAGACTAATCAACATTGTAACCCCTCTTACCTTCCAAAATGGGTAGGACGGAATATTTTGACTCAGCCCGACGCAAATTGGGCGGCTATAGTTCAATTAGTAGAACAAGCCCCATGTCAATGTCATTCCTCTTACTACCAACGGTGTTCATTTAAATTCCTAATTTGGAACAAACCCTGGTCATTTTATTCCATTTGAAAAATTCTAACAAACAATTATTTGGAACTTTTGTTTTAGAGGATGGATGCGGTTTGTTTTCTCGGAATGTTACTTGTTGTGGGTACGTTCTCAAAACGCTTAATAGGTCTAGGTATATGCATATTTTATGTTAGGTACCTACCTTGTTTATCTAATCTTCGACATTTAATTAGCCCTTAAACTGATATGCTTTATTTCTACTGGCTTGATAGGAAATATCCATAATGATTTCATACTGCTGAAAAATCTTGTTATAATATAATACCAACCCCTCTCAATGTCATCCAACCGCGGCTGTTTGATCTAAGGAAGATACCGTTAATATGTTAAAACTGCGTTATAAAAATAGTTCAGATTATTTAAGGTCAATCCAATTACGATTTACATCGCATAATTTTATCGACGCTTTACGAAAAGAAAATTGCCAAGTAAAACGAAAATTTATACAAAATAAACGTAGCACTTAAATTAAGACGAAATTATTGCCGAAAATTTCGTACTTTGATGGGTTCGAAAATGTGATTAGGACGGAACCTTTCATTTGGGTCCCATGTAAAAGCCATATCTTTGGACGGAGACCAAAGGGTCCGATATTCAGAAAGTAATTTCCCACAGTTGCGTTGGACCTTAAAACTTATTTCGGCTTTATTTTGGTTCTATTGGACGTGAAATATTTGTGCTTATATTCGGATAAATAATGTTTTCGGCGGAATTCGGAAAGGGGTTTCCGGTGTCGTCTTTTAAGCCGTGAATAATTACCGAACCGATCCGATTGCCGTTATTAATGACCGTAGTTTCTGCGTAAAGCTTAAACAACACTTTCTTAAGTAAAAAAGAAAAAATGTATCATAATTTAAAGTACAGCTAAATTGCTCTGAAATGCATGTGGATGCATTTGGATAGTTATATGATAAACACTCACAATGTTATATGTTTTCGTTAATTGCATTACTTACGTGAAAATAAATATAGTTAATTACGACAATATACACTCGGCAGCTAAGACATCGAACCACTGCGTCATTTTCATACAAACATACACTCACTTTAGAGCTTGGACGAATTAATTCGTCCAAGCTTTAGAGTCATTAATTAAAAAGTATATACCTATACCTATGTAGTTAAACATTTGTACGTCGATGTATTAGTCGAATACTCGACTTTCGAATAAAAGTCCTAAAAAATCAAGAAAACTTTCAGTTTTGTGCAAAGTAAGGAAAATAAATTTACTCAATCTGGTTTCCTAAAATAAAAATAAAATTTTGGAAATCAAGAAATGTTTTCAGCTGTTTAAATGCTAATTGATTAGTTGATAACGTTTAACCTCCCCATCAACACCCACATTTTTGCAGAAAAACACATACTTTTTTTATTTATTAGACCGTGAATTGAGCATGTTTGTATGAAATTAAGACAGAGGTTCGATTTCTTTGCAGCCGAGTGTATGACGTATGCTGTCCAAAATTTTGCCATGTAAGGTCTGCGAACATATTGTTAGGTATATTCTTTATATTTTTTCAGTAAAATAGCGAAAAGCCAAGTTGACAATGACCCACTTTGTTACAAATTATTATCGTATCACAATTCTAACGTCAGTGCCGTAACACCATTAAAAAAATAAGGTGCCACATCCAGCTGTATTTCACTTTAATTCAAATTGCAAGTTCATAAAATAGTATTAACACTACCGAGCCAATAAATTACGTAGCGGTTGAACTTAACCCTCTAGCTGCTTTTTGTTGTAAAGTGAAACGAATATTTCTTGTCGCCTACCAACTGATATTTACGGCCCCGCCAACCTGCGGCGCTGTCCGTAATAATTTATATTTGCGCTGTTTTATTTAACCCATTAACTTTTCTTGCGGCTCGCTTTGGTCATTCTGTAATGGGAATGCGAATGTTAAGGTAGGATTTTGAATTTAGACGCTAAATTAGTTTAATTACTTTTCTATTACCTTTTGACCTATTAGATTAATTTCTAGGTAGGTATTAAATACGGGGTAAGTAAAGCTACCGTATTTTTCTTATTCAGCCAAGAGCTAGTTGGCGAAACCAAATGCTGACGTTTCGCCGGTTTTGTGATTTAAAATGGCCATGTGTATTTTTTTTTTTAACATGCAAATATTTTTTACATTTGCTTTTTAAAATGAAAAGTGTTTAAAAGCTATTTATTTAAACAGAAAGCCAAAAAAATTATATATCTTCTTAAAGCACTACTGTTTAAATTGTCTCCTGTATAAAAAACAAAAACCCGTATTTTAGACGTTGGTAGCCCTTAAGTCAGGAAGAGGCAGGTGGCAACCCTAGGTATTACAGGCAAAGTGTAAGCATTTGGCTGTGTGGAATTCAGTTGTATTTGTATCTCGGTCGTTGGGGATCACTCAAATATTCGCATCAAAAAGTATCCTATGTCCTATCCATCTTATCTTTTATATCAAAATTTAGTAAATTAGTACAGTTCTTAGACTCCTTAGTTCAGTTTTTAGGCGTATAAAGGTAATAGAAATACTTACCTATAGAAAGACAAGTCATAACCATAAAGTATAATGGATATTATGGCAAACAACCAAATGCAAAAAGACAGGATAATATATTTTCTAAAAGTTTCTTACTACACGATGTACCTAACTAATTCACAAAATCAGTAGAAACTAAGCACTCGACGAGATTGACTCAGAAATAACAAATAGGTACCTATGCTGAATTGCTAAATCGGTAGATTCTCAGAAATAAATTAAGGTATGGTTGATAGTTAGTACAACGCCTACATATTTAGCGATCAATTTTGCTATTATACATGGTAGTTTTTTTCTTTATTGAGTAAGACTAAAAACATGCTTGCTGAGTTTACATCTTGTGATTTATTTATCTTCCTTTCTCATTTAGCGTCACCATCACAAACAAAAACTTATGCGACCAAAATAGAACCGAGTTAATACGATAGCCAAACAGAGGCTTCCTTTGTAATAGAAACGTGCCACAAAAGAAAGATAATAAAGAAAAGGCATGTATACGAGCTTGTCCGAGTTTTGCGGCTTTACCTACTTAATTTCTTACTTCATTCATTCAGGATCTTTTGTCTAACTGTCGTTGTAAGCTTTTTGTATTGGGTTCCTTCTTATTCGCGATAAAAACTTATCGGATCTTTTTAACAATTTAATTTTACGAATTAATTGTTTACCTACTCTATTTAAATTGTCTTCAACAGCTCTCGACATTGACGTTGTTAAGCCAAGGCAAGAAGTAGAAGTGCAATGTAGAATTTAGAGAACGCATCATTGTTGCCTTTGGTGGCACCACAGACATAGATCTATATGTCTGTGGGTGGCACCGACTCTAAAAGGGTAGTTTTTTTACTTTTTGATTTTTGAAGTCGGTTTTTATTTTTTTTATAAAAAGTTTTTTATATCACATTTTGAAGTTACAATAAGTCCCGCACTTCAGATTGACTCAAACTAGTAGTGTAGGCAACTACTAGTTTAAGTCAAACGGTTTATGTCAAACCGCTTGACCGAAAAACGACACTATTTTCAAGATTTCTTGCAAACTACTGTACCGATTTAAACATTTCAAAAAATGGTTCCAACTTAGGATTGGATCCGATGTTATAACGTTTGAATCATTTCGATCGGTTCCGGCGTTCTTGAGTAATCGGTGAACATACATACAAAATAACGTGACGAATTGATAACCTCCTTCTTTTTTAAAGTCGGTTAGTAAAAACTTCAAAACAAAAACGCAACAAAAAAAAACCCCAATATGGTGCAGCCAATCAGTTTCGGCGATTAATCTTCATTACCATATTTAAAAGATAGATTACGAACGACGGTGTTGGTTGGGATTTTCACACGTCAACAGTCTTTGACTACTGTGTAAAACAGTGCAACAAATTTAAACACAATTGAGATAAGATTATGAATAAAAAATTATTACGACGGAAACCGCGATCTGAAAGTGCACAGGTTGCAGGTAATAGACAACAACAATACAATGCACGCACTTACCTTGAACACTGCAGCGCACTCGACGAGTTGCGCCTTTCGTTGAGGATCACCATCACCAGTTCACCAAGCAAATTCGATCGATGTTGGAGTTTATGAAACGATGTTCACAGTCGCGCACGTGACTCCTGCGCAAGCGGCAGGGGCGTGCATTGGTTTTTCCAGCGCGGTAGGCACTCTAGATCTAACTGGTAGCTTTGCACTTATCCAATCCTACTACCTAATATTATAAGTGCGAAAGTTTGTGAGGATGTTTGAATGGATGGAAGTTTTTTACTCTTTCACGCAAAAAACTACTGAACGGATTAACATGAAACTTTACGGTATGTATATGTAGCTTATACATCAGAATAATACATAGGCTACAAATATCCCGATATTCCTACGGTAGGTAAGTACTTAACTGAACGAAGAACCATGTGGCGGGTGAAACCACGAGCGGCCGCTAGTCATTCGTAATATTTAGTACTGAATGATTTATATTATAAAGCTGATGAGTTCGTTTGTTTGAGTACGCTAATCTCAGGAACTACTAGTTCGAATTGAAAAAATATTTTAGTTTTGGATAGTCCATTTATCGAGGAATGTTAAAGGCTATATAATATCACGCTACGATCAACAGGAGCGGAGCATTAATGTTTTTTTTTTAAAATGCTCCGCTTCTGTTGATTGTAACCAAAAATTATTTTTTTTATGTAAACGGTCAAATTTACGTAAAAATCATGTGTAATGAAACTGTTCCCCATTGCCCAGCAGTGGGGTCGTAAAAATGGCTGATGACGATGACGAATAGAATGAGAGCTGTTATGCAGTTTTACTATCTATAACCTATAACCGGGAGTCTTTGTTCTGTTTGGTTGTTTCTCCGTGCGGTTGCCCAAATGAAGAGCATTGCGTCGGATAGTCAAAGGTTGCGGTTTCGAGATCCTGCCAGGAGCTGTATCTTATCCTATTCTAAATATCCTACTAATACCTATTATAAATTCGACTGTCTGTGAGGATGTTTGGATGTTTGTTACTCTTTCACGAAAAAACTACTGAACCGATTTGAATGAGGCACACAGATAGAAGATTACCTAGATTAAAACATAGGCTACTTTTTGTCTCGATGTTCTCACGGGAATAGGAACCACGCGGGTGAAACCGCGGACGGCCGCTAGTAAGAGAAAAAGCTCTATATTATTAATTTTAGTAGTTGTTTGTAATAATTATATTTCAACACACATTCACATACGCAGCTCAATCCAATATTTCAGCTGATTATAAAAAATAAACCTGTCTGATATCTCATTTGGTTATGTCAAATAAATTGTTTAAACGTGATTATTATAGGTGACCGACACAATCAAACAATTAGGTCCTAGCAATGAAAAGCGTTAATCTACTTATTTAAAAAGCTTTAACTCGAACGAGACAGTGGAACAATTTTTATTAATACATAAAACAAAGTAATGATAATTTTATTTATTGTTGGTATTTCTTAATTAACACGACGAAATTAATATGGTAGGCGCTGAAATAAGGTTTTTTGGTTTCGTATAGGTCTTGATTACGATCGGATAACCAATTATCTTCTTCATTTGCGAATAATAATCTTTTTAATATGTTTTAAGAAATTTGTTTCGGATTCCTTTATAATGATACAATACATTGTGATTGAGCGCATGTCGCCTTTTTTATCAATCTTATTATCAGTACTTTGGCTATATATAATTATATTCATCATAGCAGTTCTCACTTCATCACACACAGAGGCAGACGACCGAACGACAGAATTTTAGTAATACCTCCTCATGCATTTTCAAAGGGATTATAAAATCTGCATCAAACTTTAAGAGCGCTTACGCACTGCGTCCGAATCCGTAAAAATACGGTCCATCATAGCCGTAGAACTATTTGTATGGTAGCTAGCTCACACACTACATCCGTTTTCTACTCTCCGTCATCTGTGAATCTCCATGACGGACCGTAAACAAATATTTTAACACTATACGTGAAACTATAAGTTAGCATCCTGGATTCCACTTACTTCCACCGTAGTGGTGGAA
The DNA here is from genome assembly GCA_910589605.1 of Chrysoteuchia culmella. NCBI lineage: Eukaryota > Metazoa > Arthropoda > Insecta > Lepidoptera > Crambidae > Chrysoteuchia > Chrysoteuchia culmella. The sequence continues at coordinate 11,114,436 of OU342650.1, read as the reverse complement.
AGAAAAAGATAACATAAAAAGGTAAGTTACGTATCCGATTCGGATCGCAGCAGTGCGTAAGCGACATCCGAATTTTGTCCCAGTTTACTGATCCGTTTTTTCACGGATTCGGACGGACGTGTGTGTAAGCTCCATTTGTCAATGAGCAATATCTTCACGCAAGCAAATTAAAAACTTTACAGGATAGATGAGTCTGATTGCTTTAAAAATAAACGCGTTCTCCCGCAAATATCTCCACATAAGTACACTCAAGAGGTACCAGATCGTATCCCAAAGTCTGATTGTGCTGTTGGCATATTCCAGAGCCATGAATATGCAATCCTGAGATCGTGTGGCGGCGTCTCATTTACTATTCTGTGCATTGCACTAGCCGACAGTATGGAGATTTTCAAATGCAATGAGCTGAAAATCTATATCCAAGCCAATTTGAATAGAACCGTAATGTTTTATACATGCTGCCATTTGGAATATTGAAACAATTTATCGTTATTCATGTTCGGTGAAAATGTATTGTGAATGGAGAAACATCTCGCTGCATTAATAAGCGAATACTATTATGAATATTTCGACGAATATATAAAATGTTGGTTAAATGTTTCGTTAATTGTTACGGCCATAAAAAAAAATAATAAAAATAAAATTAAATTAAATTTTCTTTTCTCATCACAAACTTAAGTAAAGGAGATGACTAAGAAACTGCCCTTAACCGATTCATTGCGTATCCCACTTTTAAGGACTTTTATCCATGGCGGCTAACAAATATTCTGCGACGCCTCCGTGCGTCAGCCGCCACCCATTAAAATGACGCCCTTGCGCGTCTTCAGCCATGGGTGAATGTGCAACGTAAATGATTTGCTAATTAGTTTAGTGTGTTCTTAAGTGACATAGCTACGAGATTTAGCTGGAATGGCCGGTAAGTGATTTTTTTGGATCAGGTGTTTTAAACCTTTTGAGTAATTTTAGTAGGGGTTTACAAAAGTGTGTGAAAAGAGTACCTTTATTTAGGTCTTGTTCCTAGGTCTTTACCAGGACGGGTATGCTAGGTGACCCCAGCATATCCTCAAGGCAGGAATCTGGAAAGACTGGATTCCCCTCACTCAAATAATAAAAAGAAAATGTTATTAAATCTAAAAACCATCATGACATACGCAAATTGTATCCAGGGTATTCCTGCGATCTTTATCACGTCGGTCGTGGAGTCGTGCCTATGTCCACCATAATTAGTAATAGTTGGACGAACGAACAAGTTTAAAAAGGTTCTTTCAAATGTGTCAATGTACGATGTATTGGTCATGGTCGCCGACCATGGTCGACCAACCTGTACTGGGGCCTTATGGCGACTGCGAAGCGCAGCAAAGCGATCGCTTTAAATTTCGTGGTTATTTTTTTTGTGAAACAAAACTAATGGATTTATAAAAAAAAACTTACCACGTGTTCTACAGGACTAAAGGCAAACTACAGGACTGGCGAGGCATACTCGCTTTCTGAAATGTCAACGCAGCTTTGCGTAAAACAGTTGCGAGACGATCGTTTTTTTAGGCGGATAATTCGCTTGTGGTTATAAAGTTATAAAACTTGGCGCGTGTCAATATCTGGAACTAAAATTATGACATGGGAATAAGGCTTATTTTTCCGACCGACCACGACGATCAGCACCCTATGACAAATGCCAAGTTATGTGGCGTGGACTCTCTGGGAGGCAGATATTGTTTTCTCAATTTATAACAAAGAACTCTCTCAAAATTCATTCTAGTTTTAGAGGAATTTTCTTTACGACGCCATGTGGCGTCAAACGCCATACACAAAAGAAGTCAAATTTGGGAACAAAAGGTTTGCAACCTCTGAAGTCTTTAAACTGGCACTATTTCCTAAAACTATAATACAGGCATAACCTACGTGGCAAATAATGGAAGTTCTGCTAATTAGAGCTCTATAGATAGTCATTGTACAGAATTTCAGAGGAATTATTTATGACGCTATTTGGCGTCAAACGCCATACGCAAAAAATATCAGTGACGCTCCATGGCGTCATCCGCAATGAATCGGTTAACATGTATATTAATGTCTTAAAACATTAAAATATTCATATTTGAATTAATTCGAGTTCTATATTCTTATAATACAACTTTCATGAAATAATCAATTTATTAAAATATTTCAAGTTGGGTTTGATGTTTTTGTTTGACAAGAAGAATGTCCGTATTACGAAATCGGTGGGCAAGAAACCTTCATTTATTTTATATTCGTGTAAACTGAAACAAATTATATTAGAGAATTTATGTTTAAAAAAATATGATATTCTTTGTTTTGTTTGTTCATAACAGATCACCCGAAACACAAAATATGTAATAAGGTTGGTTGACCTACACAATTGACAAGCGATGAGATGAGCATCCGTATATGATACGGCTACGTTCATACGGCATAATTTTCTCCGCAAACCGCACACGAGATTTTCTATCAAACAGAGCAGTGACAGTATAAAATACTTGTTCACATAGTCTCTATGTGGGAAAATATTTTTCACGTAAACTTCAGAATTTGTCACCGAAGAGGCCGCGTCTGGCTGTGTTCGAAGAATATATTGTCTTGAACGCAGCCGAAGTGAACTAAACATTAAAGGGCAATTTGACAGACGGAGGACTGTTTTTATGATTTTATTTTCAAGATTTTAACTGTTTCAAAAGTTCCTGAAATTTGTTCATACGAAATACTGATATTCCGCTATGTCGCATTATATTATTACTTGGTTCAATGTAAATACATTGCTAGGGCAATCGCCCACACAAAATTTTGCCATCTCCTTTACAAAACATTATTGGTGTTGCATATTTAGTGAAATATAATTAAATGTATCTTTTAATTTTGTATGACCGAAATACTTTCAGAGTTACAAGGATTTCTTAATGATAACTAGACATTTTTTATATAAATTCATTTATGGGTTGTTTTTTAACTATTATTTTATAATTTGTCTGTACAACTTCATAAACAGAGTAGTTATGCCTTTACATCTCTTAAAATAATTTTTCGGTTAATTTTACAATCATCGTTTTGTCGTTATTAGAACTAATACTATTATTATTCTTATTTTTAGAACCACAGTCCGTCTTCTGCCTCTTCTTCGCTGTCTGTAACCTGTAAGTCGTCTTGGATGGCAGGTTCCGGCTGTAAAAAAAAGTTGTCATGTATACAATAAATTGATTAAGTTTGTACGAAAATTGAACAATTCAAAATCAATAATTTTTTGCTTATAAATAAGTAAGCACTTTCGAATGTGTTTCGAAAGATATTTTTTTTTTTTTGGCGAGTAATACAGTGCGATAATTGCAAGGACTATAAACAGGTCGTATTTTCGTTTGACTGTATAAATGCCAGCTTCTTGCATGACTGCAGTAATATGACAAGTATCGTTATATCGCTCGTCGTCGTCGTCGTCGTCTCAGCCACATAACACCCACTGCTGGGTAAAAGCCTCCGCCAAGGATCTCCACGACGATCGTTCCTGCGCTGCCCGCATCCAGCGGCTTCCCGCGACCTTCACCAAATCATCGTCCACCTTGTCGGGGGCCTACCCACGGAACGTCGTCGTCTTGTGCGCGGTCGCCATTCCAGAACATTTCCGCCCCAACGGCCATCTGTTCTCCTCGCTATGTGTCCTGCCCACTGCCACTTTAGCTGAGCAATCCTTCGAGCGATGTCGGTCTTCAAACGGGTCTTCCCTTTTTGAAGAACACTATCACCTTACTTATATTCCATGTCCTCGGTGTTTTGCCCTCGACGATGACGGAATTGAAAAGTTTCTGGAGGACTTTGAGTATCGGCTTACCGCCCGCTCTCAGAAGTTCTGTACTGATTCCGCCAGAACCCCGCTATATCACGCGATAAGTTAAGGCCCATGATGCTGTTTTGCTAACTCCACAAGATATGAGCGAAACAGACGTTACCGTGCTACGAGTGACGATAAAAGCCGCTGAAGCTATAGCTACTGATTTTGTTGAGGGATAGCATTGTTAGATTAGTATTAGTACTGACCTGCCAGTTCTCTGGCGGTTCTTCCTTGAACTGCGGTGGCTCTATCGAAGTGCCTTCCATCATCGGTGGATCCATATGCATGTCTGGTTCTATCGGCTCCTCCTATTAAATAATGTCAATATTTAATGAAAAAGCAAAACTTCATACATTTAATCTATTTAGTCCTACTTGCTCCTGCGAGCCGGATACAACTCATTTTTTTTTCTTCTAGCTTTGATAACATTTACGAGTAAAATTGAATTGCTATCAGTAGTTTCAATGTTATCAAACATTTAGACTTAGTGGAAGCTGGGGGTTAACATAAATAAATAAATAACATAAACTTTAAAACAATTTCTTACCTTCACCACAGTAGGGTATGTATAGTCAGTAGTGTGTTGATCTAAGTCAACGAGATCATCGGATTGCGGCGGCGGTTCATCGGGCACTTCACGCTTTATCAAGAACTCCGAGGTGTCGAAGCTTGGTTCATTCATCGGCATAATGTCATCATCTAATGGTAAGAAACACACATTTTATAATCTATTAATTTTATAATCAATTCCATCAATTCATAACATTTTTTGTGATAACTGTGTTTGGACTTTCTTATTCAAAACTGATTAGTTTTATATATAATAATAATCATTATTGTTATAATGTCAAGACTAGAAATAATAAAGAATTTATTGAAGCATAAAACACTACTAACCTGGTCGCACAGAGAGCTGCACTAAACCTTCTGCAGCATCCTTTTGTTCTACTTCTTCTAACTCAGAACTGCCGCTATCAGAATATTGTAAATCTGCAAGATAGCAAATGTATTAATATATTCACTGAACTATCAGTAACTTATGGAGATGCAATATTCTATATTGTATAAAGCTACATACCTTCTTCCAGACTATTTTGATCCTTCCTTGGTCTACCACGCTTCCTTGGAGTAGCACCTGAGAAATATTCAACAGTCTTAAAATGTAAATGCATTTGTAGATAAGAAATATTGTTTATATCACGTGACTTGTTTTTGTTTTGTTTCAAAATTGAACAAGGTTTTTGTTATTTTTTTATCTGATTCAAAGTCGAGTCAGAGTCCAAACAGTCTTTGCTCTGCCTAAAACTGGCCAAAATGACGCATTCACACAGATACGCGCCGCTCGCTTGCTACTGTTTTAGGCTCGGACTACAGCGAAAACCAGAGAGATCCTTGTAGCGATACCGAGCGGCACGTGTATCTATGAGCGCGCCATATCGGCCGAATGCAACGAGTGTTTATTATGTTTAGACAGTGATCGAGTAGTTAATAAACTGGTAAAGTTTAATTTATTCGAATGCACTGCTCGTGGCAAATGAAGAAGACAAAGCGATAGTTTACTAATATAATTTGCCAAATTCGTACTAGTGTTACAGCTTATAGCTTAATAGGCTATATACTATACATACACCATCGGGCTATTCATCTTACCATCAGCAGAAGTAGAAGTAGAAGCTTTATGTTTCCTCGGGCGGCCGCGACCACGTTTCTCGTCTGAAGGCGTGGGGACAGGTTCTTCTACCTCCAAGTCAGAATGTTCGGCATCTTCTAGCATCTTCTGTTGCACGCGAGCAATGTTCGCCTCGAGCTGGCTTACGTTCTCGCCGAACTAATGAGCAAACATATTGTATATTTACAATTTTTATTTTTTTATTGTTTTTATAAGCATTTAAATGTGTAGCCTAAGTATACTGTTTGCTTATTTACCTTTACATGTTTATAAACCATCCAATTTTAGGCTTTCAAAACATGGCTACAGAGATTTGTTCATCATCTAAATTTTTACTGTACATACCATGATCTTTTTCTAAGTTACAACAGGTAGCAACTACTGTTTTATTTTAAACTTGATTTAACTTATCCAGTATTGAACTCAACTCATCTGTTATATTTACGTATCTATCTTTTTATTTTGATTAAGTTTCTAAGCAAATATACGAGGGGACATCAAAAAGTTTCCGGTTTTGGGGGGATGGTGGAGTTAGGTTCATTTGACCAGGTAAAGCATCTTAGCGTTAGTATATATACCTAATTTGAACCTAATTGGGTCGTAAATATTTTAGTTATTTAACGAGCAAGTCGGAAGGGAAGACAAAAACAAATTAAGTTTTTTTTAGAATGTTTTCGTCAGCCTTTGGAGCTCAGTGGCGAGATAAAGAATAAAGTTACAGTCCGAATTAATACTAAAGATGAAAGCTATGTTCACCTACGTAATCCTAGTCGAAGAAGGAGTCGATACAATATGGCATAAAGAAGGCATTCTGCAAGAGGGCCGAGTTGGATAATAATAAGGCGGAAAAATGTTTGCGACTGTTTCTTTTTTGTGTATTTTACTCATCGACTATGTAGAAAGCGGTGTTAATACATAAATAAGCTTCATTTATTAGAACATTTGGAGGGGTTCATACAACTTTTATAGTCCCCAGTGACAATATTTTTAAAGAAAATATTTTCTGTAAAAATATTTTTAATTTTTAATATATTCTTCCATAACCCTAACACATACATTGACAAGCACTGACGGCAGGCAACAGGCACCTGACGCCTGAATAAAAATTGACGTCAAAGAAGTGGTGCAGTCGGCAATTTTGACGTGAAGGACCAATTTTTGTCTCGATGATTTTAACAAATTATTTGAGCGATCGGAGGAATGTATTAGGGGAATGTATGTATTAGGGTTTGGAAGAATATATTAAAAATTAAAAATATTTTTACAGTATATGCGTTTGGGGTTAGAGGTTGTTTGTGTGTTTGTATGTATGTCTGTTACCATTTTTCTCGTAAACTACTGGGTCTATTTCGATGCGGTTTGTTGCATTTGAAAGGTCATTTCAGACATGTTTCATGGTGGTAGACCAGCAGGGGGCGCTGCAGCAAGAAAACAGTTCAAAAACTACTACTGATTCAAATGCGGCCTTTTTTCATTCAACAGGCACATTTAAGTACAGCAGCCAGGATAATGATATGATAATGATATATTTAATGATATATTTAATGATATATTTAATGATATATTTAATGATATATTTATTTCACCAAAGAAAAAATACATTGTTTGGCAAGTAACAATAAGACAACTGTAAACATAACTTAGTTCTTACATGAAAATAAACCATTGATTGAAACAAGCCAATGGTAAACATCTGCACCCGAACTGGGAAACCTGTATCTCAGGTGCAGTGCTCTTACTCTCACTATTTACAATACAAGGTTTAACCAGAGAGGCAAAATAGTATAAACTAAAACTAACAAAAAATGCCAGAATCAAAACTAAACCTTAAAGTTAGATTATATGTAGTGAACATCTCACGGTGAGTAAAATGAATATGAGTGAGTGTGTGTCGAGAGGGTGTGTATATTGTTGAGTCATAATGAAATGGAATTATTTGAATTTACTAAAGAATCTTATATTCGTTAAAGGTACCTAGCATAATTAATGCTTGGCGCTTGAGGAATTCTTAGAAACATTTCAACCAATTTCGATGCGGTATTTTGCATTAAGTAGGTGACATTTCAGAGCATGTAATATTATAAGGTTTTATAACTGTAAACTGCCAGAGGTCGCTGCAGTATTCTGCTGCGAGTTCTTCAAAAATATTAAACTAAAAAAAACATAATTATAAGTTTTCATACAGGATTTTCATACAACTTTTGCCGGCCGCTGCTCGCATGTATGTGGCCAGTCAGTACAGAAATATCGATTTATCTCGAAAAAGGTTGTCAAAATAATGCTCATATTTCCACGCATGTTCGAAAAAATAATTTTGCAGTTGTGATTAATTTAAAGTATTAATTGAAATAGAACAGAGCGTTGGAAATGGCAGCACACGACGGATTTTTCTTGAGTTTGTAATTTTTTAGTAGGTCGATAAATTATGTAGGTATAGTACCCATGTAGTCACTTCTAGTCGGGAGATTTTCGTAAAATTATTTAACTCTTTTTATTTTTATCTATACGGCGTGAGTTTAAAAAAAATGATTTTGTTTATTTAATTTCTAACTTCTTACCCCTTTACCGAAAACTTTATGATTGTCCCTCGTATTACAAGATTTTGGCTTATTTACCTGTTCGAGAGCCTCTTGCGTGACCTTTAGGATAGCCTCAGCTTGCCTCGTAAATTGAGAGTTGAGGCCATTGTACGCTCGGCAGTTGTCCACTAGGAGTTGTACATCGCGAAGGAACTCATCGCGGCTGTGGTACTTGTGAGCTGTGTTATCAAAGCAGTAAGGTTGAAAATACTTATAAAGATTAAAATTTACATATATTTAATTAAATTTACTACGGGTCTCAAATAGAAGAACACTCTTATCATACTAATAGTATAAATGCGAAAGTGCTTTGTTGCTCTTTGCACTCAAACTACTGAACGGATTTGGATCAAATTAGGCACAAATATAGTAGATAGTCTGGATTAAAACATAGGATAGTTTTTATTTCAATATTCCCATGTGAACATACCAGGCCGGTGAAACCGCAGGCGGCCGCAAGTTAAACATATTTAGATTAATGTGATTTGAAAAAACGGGTAAGTAATCATTTTTATTTTGATGGCACATCAACAGTTTTTTCAGTCACAAGAATATTGTTAATGAAAAACTTAATTAAAATAAGACTTTATAATTAAGAGCTTTTGAATAGTCACCAGTTTCCTATCGCAAATTAAAGCTAGAGTTACTACTTTCCCACAATTAATTAGAGATTTTATACCAGATGCTTATTATGGAGACAAAAAGAAAATTAAACAAATTTTAAATGGAAAAAATCCCATCTGAGAATTCACTTGTGGCCGAATCAATTTAAGTATTCCAATATTTTTCTATTTAAAATTTATCATATAATAGCATAAATAGCATTGAAAAATCGGCCAAGTGCAAGTCGAACTCGCACATGAAGGGTTTCGTCTCTAACCCAAGGTTGCCTGGATGAGATTGCTATGTAGCAATAAGACCGCCTATTGTTTGTTCTTCTTTTTTGTCATTTTCTCTGTATGAATTTGTTTTTGTATCGTGTGCAATAAAGTTTATATTATTATTATTGCCAAAATGTACTTTAATCTTTGTCTGCAAAAGTAACTTTGTTTTTCATAGTGTTTGTATGAATAACAAAGATATATATGCGGTTTTGGAAAATGTGCTATAGCTCTGAAACTACTAAATATATTTAGTTCTAACCAATTTTCGTTGAAAGTTTTTATAAAGATCTGAAGAGAGAGAAGAGAAAGAGAGAGAGAGAAGAGAAAGAGAAAAGTTAGAGGCGGCACATTTTTCCACTTTGGAAGTGTATAACTTTCAAACGGTCGACTTTGAGAAAAAACTGTTTAAGAAGCCTCAATGTAATTTTTAAAGATCTGTCTAATGATATCCCATACGTATAAGTTTAATAAAAAAAAAAAATCAGTAACAGTTCCATGTACGGGGAGCCCCCCCCCCCCCCCCCCCCCCTTCATATATTATTTTATTTTTGTGTAAAAACTGTAAAGCGGTTTACATAATACATTGTGTAATCCTCATAGTTTTGGAATAAAGTGGCTGTGACATACATCGGATTGGACGAATCTATAAGGGTTTCGTTTTTTGTCTTTAGGCTACGAAACCCTAAAAATGCAAAAAAAAACAAAAATCCTAAAAAAAGAAAATTAAACAATTTATCAAATACTGGGTTTGGTAAGAACAACTTACCTAATATTTTCTTGCTCATAGTTTCCATATCGATAGGTTTCTTGATGACGCTGTAGTAGTCTTTGACTTGCTTTTTGTTCACAGGCTTCAGGAATGGCCATGCTTCTGGCATTATTTTCAGCTTGGTGGTTAAAAGATTATCCAAAAGATAGGACAACGCGACCTAAAAACAAAACTATAATATTATTTCACATTCTTCAAGTACTGGACGGAACGGACAGCTCTTTCTCAAATTTCCAATATGCTCGTATCCTTGATCCCGTCAGGGCGACATGAGACAAGTTGCTTTTTTCTAGTATATTTTCTTGTGTTTTATATTTATCACATCAAAATAGCATTGTAAAAATGCAAAATTAAAAAGTTATAATGCTTGTCGTATGTTTGTACATACATATTTTTTATACATACTTGATTTTTTTTTTATTATAAGTCAACAAATGTGAAGTCATTTACCTGATCGTTATCGTCAAGGAGCGGATTGATCTGTTTTTCAAGTTTTATTATTTGCTCTTCTTTCTCCGCAAGTTTTTCAACACATCTTTGCAACATCCTTTGCGCTGCCACTGTAAGGCTGCTTGTTGGCCCTTTAGAATAGATTAATTATATTTATTCTTTACAGTGTTTTACGAATAGACGACACGTTGTTTATACGACAGTTTTTTTTTTAACTTACCGTTATAAAGCGTCGAGTTTTCAACAATTTGATTGACGTCTGCTAAGAAGTCTTCTCTGCTTTGGTAGTGTTTCTGTCGCAGGTTTTCCCGTATGGTCTGTAAGTCCATCGGCCGGGACACGATGCGGTAGTAATCCGCCACCATCTACAATGAAACATTTGAATTTTATCGCAACGCATGCGAAGGTAACGTTAATTCTTTGATCCGTATTGTTTTAAATCTTACTACGAAGCTAAACTAAGCACATCTTAAGTTTATTGAATAAAGCAACTTTTAGGACTAAAACACGCTTTTTATCTACTATTTGATTTTAATTTAAACTATGAGTAATTGGTCTGTTATTAGTTTAGACATTAATGGTGCCTTTCCACCGGAACGTTATGTTACGTTGCTCTGGATGCGATTGATATCAACCAATCATATTCATCGGTCTATATATCTTGGCACTGGTGGGGACGGATTCAATTAAGTTCTGTTTTTTTTTATAAATGGATGCATGCTTAGGATACGTACTATGGATCTCTATGTATGCTTTTACTTTCGATACATGGCACAGCTCGAGCAGCGCATCTTTATCGCACAGCTACCTCGCGACGGCACATCTTCATAGCACAAATTACTCGCCCCGCTTCATAGGTTAGCATCAGTGGAAAAGTTCACATAGTTTCATAGCTCCGTATATAGCATACCAGGCCACCGTCACTCGCTCAAGGGCGCGCGATAAGTGTCTACTTGGTGCCTACCGCTAGCCGTTCGCTTGGGCGAACAAATGGCAGAGGGGCGTCTCACGCCAGCGCGAGTAGTTTTGTGCGGGGCACATGCTGCAATGATTCTAGTATTTTAACACTGTCAAAACACTGCTGCTTAGATTAAAGAACAAACTTTTATATTTTTTTAGGCAGCCAAAAGCTGAGGAAATATTCCTAAGTAGTTTTTGTTTATTTTGATTATAGTTTTACTAATATCCACACAAACCGTTTTTGATAAGTACTATTAAAAAATCAGTATGTCAGTGTACACTCTCTCTCTCAAATCGTATGAGTATTAGCGGCCACCTCTGCTGCACACTAAGAATAATAGATCGATAAAATCGACTTAATTATATTCTATTAGTAGGTACTTAGGTATAACTCAAATAGTACTGATGTTATTTTGATGTCGCTACCTAAAACAAATTGATCATTTTATAAAATAAAACCATTTGTTTCTTAGTTATTTCTGTTAAATGACGGGAAATAACAAAGATTACTATTAAAAAATCAGTATGTCAGTGTACACTCTCTCTCTCAAATCGTATGAGTATTAGCGGCCACCTCTGGTGCACACTAAGAATAATAGATCGATAAAATCGACTTAATTCTATTCTATCAGTAGGGACTTAGGTATAACTCAAATAGTACTGATGTTATTTTGATGTCGCTACCTAAAACAAATTGATCATTTTATAAAATAAAACCATTTGTTTCTTAGTTATTTCTGTTAAGGTGGAACGATTTTCATACAAAAAACAGTCGAGATAATCTTGGTAGATTAACAGAATTAATACTTAAATATATGTGCAACTATTTCTTTTCGGGTATTCATTTGCGCTTAATTAATAAACAAACATTGTTTCATTCAGAAATCACCTATAAATGAACACAAAATTTTTGCAAATATTACGTGTGTGTATGTGACAAATGTCGTGTACGTATACAAAAATCGCGACGTTGCCATTCCATGCGGCTAAGACGCGCAACGCGCGACGTTGCCGCTCTTACGTTTGTCTCGATTTAATAATTGTTTAAATTTCTCTTTACTAGATTTTTCAGCTGTGTTGCCGTTGCGTCCCAAAAGAGATGAGTTTCGTCAGTAATAATTTACTTTGGGATTATGATATAAAGTTGTGATTTGTAGGATTTATCCTGACTCCGATTTTGAAAAAATGCTAAACACGACTTTACATTTTGTTTTTTATGCGTAAAACTTTTTTTCTCCCATCACTGTCAAAAAATGGAAAATAAGATTTTATAAACAAAAAAAAAGAAAAGAAAATTTTATCTGCTTTGTGCAAATAAAATTTACTTGTATTATGTAACGTACTTAATATTTAAATATTTTATTTTTTCAAATAGGTATTAAATTGTCCGGAATCACATCTACGTACTGACAACACCGACCGATCCGTATTTGTCATTTGTTTATAGTGTTTTTTCGTTGTGTTGTTGTGAGTTGTGACTAGGGATGGTCAATACTACTGACTAAAATTTCAGTGAAATGAAAATGAAATATAAACGAAACTTATGAAATCTTTCAAAACGGGTTGAAATATTTCAGTTTTGAGTGAAATTTATTTTCTGACTAGAAATGATTTATTTTACGTACATCTTAATGATTTAACGATCTTAATGATTTATTTTATTATTAATATTACAATTTTAACGTATTAAATGATAATAACAGACTTAATTTAGATTTTACCGTTAAGAAAGTTAAGAAAGCAATCTAAGTATTCAAGTACTAATTCCAATGATATTTTTACTTAGCCTTTTAAAACATCATAAATATGATGATAGGATAGAGATAAACATAGACTAAACCAAATACAAAACATGAATTTGACGTCACATATCACTTGACTATTGATGTTTCGACTATGAATCAGGACATTTGCGCGAAAAGCTAATAACGTGAAAGACTCTTACACGAAAAGCCGTTTGCTCGAATGAACAAAGGTAATTAAATTTGCCTCAATTATTGGTCAGTTAGCCTTCAAAAACCATTTTCACCGTACAGCGCATGAATGAATGTGAGCGATCTCAGTACTTTTTATCTAGATTGTACTTAACATTACATAGTACATATTTAAGATACACAAGAGGTTAGCATTTTTTATTTTATAACCTCTCAGGCATCGGAAAACGAAACACAATAGATATTTTATCATTTGCAACCCCGGTGTTCGCTGCGCTGCTTTACGAATTAAGTGTTTGTTGAATAATACAATTTCATTATGAGGTAAGTACTTAATAGTAATATTTTTTTGGGACATTTTTGCTTACTTACATGTTTTATGTATTAATCTATACTAATATTATAAAGAGGAAAAATTTGTTTGTTTGCATTGAATAGGCTCCGAAACTACTGAACGGATTTGGATGAAGTATGGTACACAGATAGTAGATAGCCTGGTGTCTGTAATAGGCTATTAGGTAATAGGCAGGGTTTTTCTAGATTAGATAAGGTTTCATGTACATAATAAACAAAATTATCGTTTATATTATAACCAAGTCAACAATGAAATGAAATATATAAAAATGCTCATAACATAAAAAGTACTGGGTCAAACGAAACCAAATTTTTATGGGACCAATTGGCATCTATTCTGCATCGAACAAAAAAAGAATCATGAAAATCGGTTTAGAAATCTCGGCGTAATCGGTGTACATACATAAAAAAAATATATATATATATACCAACCCAATTGAGAACCTCTTCCTTTTTTGAAGTCGGTTAAAAATACTAGCGGCCGCTCGCGATTTCACTCGCGTGGTTCCCGTTCCCGTGGGAATATCGGGATAAAATATAGCTTATGTTAATCAGGGATAGTGTAGCATTCTAAAAGAATTTTTGAAATCGGTCCAGTAGTTTTTGAGTTTATTAATTACATACATACATACAAATCTTTCCTCTTTATAATATTATATAGTATAGAAGTATAGAAAACGGTAACATGATGATCCAATAACCACCACCACTTTTTTTTATTGAGGAAACACTGCAATTTTAATCAAAATCTGTTCAGCAGTAGTTTAAAAAAATATAGATATTTTATTGGGCAAACTCACTAAGAAATCTTAAAATTTAGAGTATCAATTACATTCTTGTCACTTGTGCAATTTAAAAAAGTTGTAATTGCATTTGTTGCAATTTATACATCAAAATTAATATTGTAATGTTATTTAAATAAACAATAATAATAAATAAAAAAAAAACTATCATCAGAAGTTTCGAACCATGACTCTTTGATATCTAAGTCGAGTACGTAGACCGCTGGGCTACGTGATCTTTTCTAGCTAGGTCGAAATATTCTACTACAAGAAACTCAGAAATAAAGTATGCATGTGTGAGTGATTAGTAAAATTTGAAGACAGACACACTCTCTCGAGATATTTGGATGATTAATGTACTACAAAAAGATAAATGTTGGTTTCGAAAATTCAATATTTATTTATAGAATGCGCTAAAAGTATTTTGAGTTAAAAAGATACAAAGAAAAATTAACAAAAAAATAAAAACTACTAAATAGCGAAAGTAGCGCCATCTAACGACCGTTCAGCTTTTTGTAACTTAATCGTTCCACCTTAAATGACGGGAAATAACAAAGATTACCTAGCAACTAAACCACAGTAGGACTATCTCTTACTAAGGACAGGTTATTATATACTAATGGCCGTAAATTAATAACTTTATTTACCTTAGGATTGACAGGGAACAGGAACGGTTGCACATCAGGTAAATGCCTCATATGATTCAGTACATCTTCCAAAAGTGAAGACAACGTCACTAGCGGATCTGTTCGCCGTCTTTCTGCCGGTCTCTTTACTAAATAGTCGCAAGATTCAGACGCAGTACCGCGTCGCTTATTGCGGCCAGCGGCGCGGAATTCTCCGCGTCTACCACGGCGTTTTAAGTCTTCAGCTGATTGCTATTGAATTAAATAATTACAAGTTACTTATACTATGTAAATTGCCACCATTTAAAACTCACACAATACATATTATATAGTCTATTTGACTATATCGTTGTGAGAGACTGGTGACTGATGTAGATTTATTTAAAAACATGTATTACAAGTCACCAGTAGCCCTAGCAAGAGTGGCTTTTATCGACTCAATAGCTCGATAACGTGTTACTGTCCCGCTCACATCTTAGCGGAGTAAGCAAGACAACATCGCATGCTATTTATTTATTTATTACAATATTTGGGGGGCTTACAGCTAACATTACAAAGTGGATACATAAATTATACTACTAGAGCCATTTACAAAGTCTGCCCAGCAAGCAGATAGCAATAAGTTAAATAACTGTTTAACGCTTACTTTCGGCATACAGCTAATTAATACATATTAATTTTATATAATTAAAATACGAAACTATACAGAACTACTAAAAGCTCTGACAAGTTATCACAAAACAGGTCAAGAGCATTCATGTCTTCCTTATTAATACTGTTGAACAAATTACTGGTACGAACATAAAAACATTACGGTGGTGCATCGTGCGGACGAGTGGAGCATGAAGCAGATTTCTTGGACGACAGTAACGGAATGGTACATTAAATTTTAATTTTAAATAACAAGTTCAGGGCGATTGACTTTATTTTGAGCTATTAGATTTATTAGATAACGAAGATCAGAAAATTATCTTCGGGTCTTGAGTGGAAGAAGATGGAAACGCGAACAACGATCCTCATACGCCATGGCAGGAATTTTGAACTTAAAACATAGAATCTAGTAAATTTCCTCTGGATTCTCACCAGTCTTGTCAGTCATATATAGTGGTGTTCATTAATGCTAAGGGGGCTGGTCCCTCCCGCCTCCCGTTGACAAGGCAAGTTGACACGCTAGATTTACCAGAAAATTAAACTAGATAATACAAAACTTCTTATACCTAATACAGTGGCGAGGGGTCGAAATATGGCAAAGGTAAGCCGGATCAAACATTTCTCTAAAAAATCTCTTAACTGTATGGTGGATTGCTGGGATGGTATTTCTAAAAGGGAAGCCGATAGGAATCGTCATGTACAGTCGGGGACTTTCCCGGTTGATCAGTTGAGTTTTTTTGGGATAAATTTTCTCAGAAAGTATTAAGGTTAAAGAAATAATTCAGTATTTAAATGAAATACCTATTAATGTGTTATTAGTTGTGATATCAACGTTTTTTATATATCTATTACTTTTTTTAATAAAGCTCCATAAAAAACTCTACTGATCAACCGGGAAAGTCCCCGACTGTACCCTTCGCCACTTACCTAATATAAAGTGTAAATAAACTACGTAATAAGTGTAAAATTAACTACGGAGAAAGATAAAGGCTACTTTCGAAAGAAGAATTAAATCTTTAAGTTGGGTAATAGAGGATTTCGTTGCTAGTTGTAAATAGAAGATGAGTAATGTAAAAAACATTTTTTTTGTGACATTTAGATGTTAGACCTAGCTTTGCAAACTTTGAAAGTACGTGGCAGTCATCGGTGTCAAGTTTTTGCAGTATAATATGCTATTATGACAAAATACAACTTTATTGTACAGTCAGCGTCAAAATAAACAGAGCATTAAAACCTACCACATACAGAATCATTTGACAAAAAGCAACCTTATTTCAACACATTAAGGTGCACTTTCATTTGGTGTCTCAGAACAAATGAAAGTCCACCTTAATGTCTTAAAATAAGGTTGATTTTCGTCAAATGATTCGATATTTTGTTAGCTTTGAATGCTCCGATCATTTTGACGCTGACTGTAACAGACAGTTATGAACATTACGGAGTTTATACCTTACCTTAACAAATTTAGACGGCAACGTCAGCTTGGTGCCATCCACATATCCACCGAGGTCGTCTTCATCAATTTCAGGCGGGGCTTCCACGTCCAGCTCTTGTGGAGATGGAGGTCCACCACCCATGGCCCCAGTGTAAAGGGGACAAGCCTTGTTTGTTCGCATGTGGCCTACGTTACCGCACGCACCACACTGGGAGGAAAAAAGGTAAGTTCATTGACTGGTTATACAGTGGAGTGTCATAGATTCAAAAATCGGCCAAGTGCAAGTCGAACTCGCACATGAAGGGTTTCGTCTCTCACCCTAGGTTGCCTGGAGGAGATTGCTACGTAGCAATAAGGCAGCAATAAGGCGTTTTTTGTCATTTTCTCTGTATGGGTTTGTTTTTGTATGGTGTGCAATAGTTTCTATTATTATTATTGCCAAAATGCCACTATAATTTTTCATCTGAAAAAACTTACTTTGTTTTTCATAGTGTTTGTATAAATGACAAAGTTATATTTGCGATTTTGGAAAATGTGCTATAGCTCTGAAACTACTAAATATATTTCGTTCAAACCAATTTTCGAAGTTTTTATAAAGATCTACATCATATAAATTTTTTTATTTTTCAACGTCTTATTTTAATAGTTAGAGGGGTGGGGGGGGGACACATTTTTCCACTTTGGAAGTGTATAACTTTCAAACGGTTGACTTTGAGAAAAAACTGTTTTAGAAGCGTCAATGTAATTTTTAAAGATCTATCTAATGATATCCCACACGTATTTGATGTTTTGATGAAAAAAAAAATTTCAGTTACAGTTCCATGCATAGGGAGCCCCCCCTTAATTCTTTTTTTTTTTTGTGTAAAAACCGTAAAGCGGTTTACAGAATACATCTACCGACCAAGTTTCAACTGTGTAATCCTCATAGTTTTGGAATAAAGCGGCTGTGACATTTTACCACTTTGGAAGTGTATATCTTTCAAAATCGTTTTAGAAACCTCAATGCAATTTTTAAAGACCTATCTATAGATACCTGCGCTCATACTTAAATACAAAAACTTACCTTCAACTTGAGATCAGGCTTGAGTTTGGCTCGCCGTCGAGACGGCGTGTGAGTTTCGGGCTCTTGTTTGATCTGACCAAGCGGTATCAGCCAAGACGATGGAGAAGTTGATGTCGTCATATTCATACCTGAGATGGACAACGTTATTAAAGTCCGGCCAGTGAGAAAATGCGTTCCTGGCAGGTCGTTAGTTCACTATATCAAGTAACTAAGCTGTATTAGTTACAGCTTATTTTCTTACTGTTACAAATAATCGAAATTTAACTTAATTTAGACATAACGAACTTACAGGAATGTGTCCGAAACGCATCTTCTCAGCGTCCGCGCTTTGAAGAGTACGATTGTTTAAGTTGGTTGTAGAATGAGGGTATGAGCAAGGCTAGAAGATAACTATAACATAGCACTCTGACAATGACAATACGGACGAGTCACGTTTTTATGACGACTGACAATTGAGGATTATTGCGTATGTGTGTAGGTATGTATTATGTATGATATTCACCACAGAACACGAAAAAGAGGGTAGAAGAAATAAGTTGGCTGTCACCCCTTTGCGCGAGACACAGAAGTATTCGGTCCATATATCTATTGCCTCTTGTACGATGTCAAATATCACCTCTTCACCTTGTCATGGCAAATTACTTGCCTGTTTTCAAGGCGACACTTCTTTCAGCGCTAAATTCGTAACATGGTCCTTCTAACCTCTTTTTTGGGTTATGGTATAGTATTCACTCTAAAGTATGTAAAGTTTTGTGTGAATAAGTGATCACTATCACTAGTAACCGAGATTAAATTAAAATGGGTTTTTTTTACCTTGATGTGTAAAAAATACTCACTTTCAGCAGTTCCTGTAGTAGTAACAGGGTTCCCAGCAAGTCTTTCCCTCTCCTGATTTCGTTTAATACGACGCAGTTGTTCCTATCACGATGAAAAACATAGATTAATTTTGTATACTTAATAAATAACAATATCACATAAAAAGAAAGAAAACTTATTATGTGAACTGTAAAGCGTATCACCATGTCCAAGAACATTGTGATTATACTTCGCGCTAATTTCATATTTTGATACGGTTTTATTTACTTTAAGGTTAATTTTAAGTAAAATTACGGTTAATAACTTCATGCAGAGAAAATTTGATTGCATTTTATTATAATTCGACTGTGTATTAATATGAAGAAAAATAAATAAACTTCAACATAATATGAAATTGAGCTGGTAATAATACATTTCAAAGCTATTGCGATATTAATAAGGTCGTAAATAATAATGTCACAGGACTCGAAACAGATACCAACCTGAATCCTTCTCTTTTCTCTCTTCATCTCCTCTTTCTGCGTTTCATCCATTGTCGCGAATTGTCGGATAAAGGTCTCATCTTTAGTCGATCGTATTTTCGTATACGCTTCTATTACTGCTGCCTTTCGCACTAGTTCTACGCGGGTGTATCTTTGACCGGACGCATTGCGGAACGTTCGTACGATTCTAAGGACGCGGCCAGCTAGAACGTAATGGACGATTTTAAACTTTATTGCATGGTGTTTAAAACCATTTTGAGGTATATCTGGGCATATTTCAAAATTGTTGCTTTGGAAATAAAAAGTGAAGCTTTAGATCACTGTCCCAGTATTCAAACAATTATGTTTGAAATAACCTCTTTAAATAACATTCGGTTAAAATAACTTGTTTTAATGAGAAAAATAAATGAAAATTGTACCTTGATTTGAAGTCTGACTCTGATCATTTTGGTTTATTTGCGGCTTCTTTTCCGATTGACCCAATATCATCTTTCTCAACTCCGCTCTTTCGGCTTCTTCTCTTTCTAATGAGAGCTACAATCCGACACAACAGTTTTTTTTTATGAAAACAAAGCATGTTTTTTTTAACAAAAACAATAAAAACTGAAAAACGGTCTAAACGATAAAATAATAGTAATTATTTTATCGTTTAGACCGAAACACACAAGATCCATAAAATTTTTAAGATAAGCTGATAAACCTTAGATGTGCGCGTGCGCACTTTTTGACCTTGACCATTCAAAATTGTAATTTTTCATTCGTCAGTTGTTTGTTGGCTAATAAAATTGTTAATTTATTCAAAACCGAAGTCTTACATTATAGGGTCAATAGATACTCCTTATAATGGCTCACCTGTTCTGTAGTCTTTTTATTAGCGAGCATGTTTTCAAGATTCTTGCCCATCTCCTCCAGATCTGACTCTTCACTGACAGAACTCTCAGCTTCATCTGTACTCAATACTTCTGTGCTTTGGAGCACTCGATTCTGTAGCTCGAATATACGCTGACATTCTTCTTTATACCTAGTATTTTATGAATTGTAAATGAGAAGTTGTTTTATTTTATGATTTTGTAATTTTTGCATTTTTTCAATGCTATTTTTATACTTATGGTAAATTTTAAATAGAAAAATATTGGAAAAAGTTTACTCGGCCACAAGTGAATTCTCAGACGGGAATCTCTCGGTAGCTCAGCGGTTAGAGCATTGGACCGGATTTCCAAAGGTCGCGGGTTCGATTCCCGTCTGAGAAATCACTTGTGGCCGAGAAACTTTTTCCAATATTTTTCTATTTATAATTTACCATAAGTTGTTTTATATTCATACAACGAACCACAATAGTCAATACAATGATATTAGCAGGAGCTAAAATGTTTTTTTATTATATGACTGTTTGTTTCTTACATAAATAAATAAATGAAATATTACATTTCTTCCCAGGTCGACTAATAAAATATAGAATATGTATCTGGGCATTCGATACTGAAAAAAATTAAGCCCAACTCTCTTAAATCACATGTCAGTAGTAACGATACGAGTCTGTTGTGGGCAACACTAATAATATTAAAACTTATTTTTGATGGTGACAACACAGTTTTCAGTTTCCACCTTCTCTTCCGTTACAATTTTGTAAGCTGTCGTTTTGTGACCCATAAAATAATTTGATTTAAAATAAAATTAAAGCGTCATTCATTTGTTGCAAAACCCAACTAGCCAGCGACGGTCCTAAGCGGAGCATTAAAAGATAAGGTCTTTTGAGCCATAGAATAAAATTAAATAATTACCGTTCTTGGTGCTCAGCGATTGAAAACCTATTTCCTCTTGAGAATTTCGTCATACCTTCTTCGCCAGCCTTAGCTTTTTCGGTAGAAAGTGTTCTGACCACATCAATAACTTCCCAGCGAGAAAGCTTCTTGATCTAACAGATACGACAAAAGTATTAAATTAAAAATGAACTATCGGAATCTGCCTCTAAATTACAAAAAACAAACTATATTACTTTAGATAAAAAAAAATACGTGGCTGAGTGCCACTTGCGCCAAGCTGGGTTAGCACATTTAACCCAGAGTTAGTACTACTTTTGTATAGACTAACTCTGGATTTTAACTCAGCTTACGATAATCCGATACTGCAACGGTACAAACTACATCACAAAATAATCGATCGAAGAGAGTTAAATGAAAAGCCAACAAGACCATCCATTAATAAGTATAATAAAACAAGCTGTGTCTGTCTACGTTATGTTACGCGATAGTACTAAAAAAAGATCTTTTTTTATAGTATTCATATTACTGATTGATTGATTGTTAAGTAGGATAACTTTGTGTTCCCAAAGACAACATACCTCTTCCTCAGGCACGCCAAACTTCCTTAGCAGCGCCTTTGCATTATTCAAACTAAGTCTCCTCAAGTCCGCATCCGTTCCAGTCACAGTCCTTTTCGGTTGCTGCTCTTCGCTCGGTTGCTGCGTAGGCTTATTCGGGACGCGAACGTATGAGAACCCTTCACCACAACCGGTAGGGTCAGCGGGACCAGTCAGTTGGAGTAAACATTTACCGCGCATAGCTTGGATGTAAGCGCGGGTTGTATTCCAAGGAGCTACTTTGACCTGATAACAAATTGTGATAGTAATTTATATTAATGTTACTACGAAATTTAAAAGTTGGTATTTGCTTTAGGGCGGATTCGACCAAACTTGAGTAAGTTTTTACTCGATTGTAAACTTATGCTTATTATAACTAAGAGAAAGCTAATTTAGCATTCCACCAATTACTAACCTAAGAATAAGGTAAAGTAAATATTTACACGGGCAATTTTGGCGGAGTAAAGTTTAAGCTGAGAATTACAGCTGTCAGAGCAGAGATGTCACTTGTGAAAATAAAATAACCTCAATTTTGTTTTTGTTAATCAACACATTTTGATTTGTAATAACAAATTTGTAAGAAAAATGTCCAAAATAACAGAAAACAACACAGAGGAAAGTACCACGCAAACAACACAACCAAACATAACCTAGAAACTAGAAATAACAAGCTGTCAACATTTGACATTTCACGTATTATCCTACAGAATTCAATCGTTGTGTCATTTCAAGGTAAGCTAGATGTAACAAAAGTACAATGAATTTTGTCGGTTTAAACATTCGTTCATCATTCTTTTTAATACGCAGAATAACAACACCGAGTATAACGTACTCCTCGAGTACATTGGAAAAACGTAAACGAGGGTATCTTCGTTTAAGTAAAGGTAAATTCAAGGAGTAAAATTATTCCTGTAATAGTAACACTCGTGTAACTTTGTGTTTGGTCGAATCCGCTCTTAGTGTATTTAGTAACAACTTAAATACATGATTTTTGACGTGAAAATTAGAATCTGAAAGCACAATACAATTTACAAGTAATTTTTTTCAAGCGTGATAATGCCACTTTAAAAGGAATTTCATGATTGACCAGTAAATAGTCTTTTTCAGCTATGATGATTCCTGTGACACTTCAAAATTTTCCGAATCGCGGATACTATGTCAGCAAAAGTTTCTCATTTCTCAAAAGTCATTTATTTACTGTAGCGATTTAGTAAAAAAAAGTAAAAACTACACCTCTGGAAATATAAAGTATAATCTGTGTCTATTAATTACATTTTAATTGAATACGATAGAACAATTTTTTTTTGTAGTGCTATGTGCAATTCAGAACAGGGTAGAGATGTGACAAAACGGAATCGACAACTGCCGTTGTTCATTAGTCGATAACAATGAAAAGAGGATGCTTTAAATTTTAAACAAAACAAAACTCATCAAGTTTTTTGGTGCTACAAATTAAATGTTTCTGCTGGCACTAACATAAAGTCAAAGTCAAAGATTTTTATTCAAATAGACTTATAGATAAGTGCTTTCGAATCGTCCAATTTTTTTTTCCTACCAGCCATTCAGGACATCTTTTAGCTGATAAGAAGAGCGGCCGCAAGAAACTTATCAGCTTTAACAGAAGCAACAACATTTACAAAGGAACATGTCGTTGCCAAACACAAATCTACAATCTTGAAACATATTTAATATAAGAGGAAAATTTTCTTATACTCAGTTATTAGAATATTTTCCCTTTATACAATTACAATAGTCATGTTTTATGTTAGTATCACTTCCATGCATTTTGGTCTTTCAAATAATCTTCTACCTTGTAATAACCTTTGCTTAAGAGCGTTTTTTTAACATGTATTTTAAATTTATGCAAGGGCAGCTCAATCACTTGTTGTGGAACTTTATTAAAAAAGGCTATGCCTTTCCCCAAAAACGAGCGACTGCATTTTTCAAGTCGAAATCTTGGAACGGCAAGCTTATTCTTGTTTCTAGTATTAAAATTATGAACATCGCTATGCTTAATAAATAAATCGTGATGTTTCCTTACATATACTATATTATCATAAATGTATTGTCCCGCCAAAGTTAGTATATTAATCTCTTTAAACAATTATTTAAGAGAATCTCTCTGTCGAAGGTTGTAAATGGCGCGCACAGCTCTTTTTTGAAGTATAAAAACATTTTCTATATTGGCTGCTGAGCCCCACAACAACAGGCCATAGGACATTACACTATGAAAATAACTAAAGTAAACTAGTCTTGCCGTTTCAATATCAGTTAGGAGCCTTATTTTCCTTATTGCGAAAGCCGCAGAACTAAGTCTACTCGACAAGGTTTCAATATGTGGATCCCATTGTAGTTTTGAATCTAATGTAATAGACAGCTTAATGTTTTATTTTACCACATAAATAACCACATACAATAATTTTTATCCTATATAATGTTCACGTGGGATAATATACCAACGATCATCAGTATGGATTCCGAGAGAAACGATCAACGGGCGACCTTCTGGCGTACGTGACTCACATCTGGGGTGAAGCTATCGACAAGCGTGGCGAGTCATTGGCTATCAGCCTTGACATCGCTAAAGCTTTTGATAGGGTCTGGCACAAAAGTCCTCTCTCCAAGCTTCCGGCGTACGGACTACCTGCTCAGCTCTGTGCCTGGGTAGCCGACTTCCTGCATGAACGTAGAATCCGCGTCCTTACGGACGGATGTAGTTCGCGGTTCATGTCAGTGAATGCCGGTGTGCCTCAGGGTTCTGTCTTATCCCCCACACTCTTTCTGCTGCATATCAATGATATGATTCCTCTTGGGAATATTCATTGCTATGCAGACGACAGCACAGTGCGCGCGGGATATTTCGGGCATGCAGTGGCTGGGCAGATAGAAACCATTGAGAAACGGGAGAACCTTGTCATCGAGCTCGACCGGGTTTTGAACCACATCTCGGAATGGGGTACCAACAACCTTGAGTTCAATGCCAAGAAAACCCAGGTCTGCGCTTTCACGGCAAAATCGTCGCCATTCCTTCCCCTTCCCTCACTTCAGGGCACAACACTAGCCTTGAATAGCAGTATTACCATGCTCGGTATGGATGTTCGCTGTGACCTAAATCCAAAAGATTACATCGAAACCGTGATCAAGACAGCCTCACGTAAACTCGGAGTCCTCAACAAGGTGCGGCGTTTTTTCACGCCAGATCAACAGTGCTTGTTATATAAAACGCAAGTACGGTCCTGCGTAGAATATTGCTCACACCTCTGGGATGCCTCCGCTAAGTACTTGCTCGATGCACTGGACAGGTTGCAGCGCCGCGCAATTCGCATCATTGGCGATGTAGAGGTAACAAAATTCCTGGAGCCCCTACAATTACGCCGCGATGTCGCTTCATTAAGCGCGTTCTACCGCCTATACCACGGCGAGTGCTCTGAAGAATTATTTTCCCTTATCCCACCGTCTCCTTTCCTTCATAGGACCACGCGCGCTGGCTTGCGTTGCCACCGTTTTACTGTGGCAGCGATTCCAACGCGAACAAAGAAATTTGGTAGCTCATTTCTTTGTCGCACTATCCGCAAATGGAATTGTTTGCCTGCGCACGTCTTCCCTCCTTCCTACAACCCGGGGTCCTTTAAACGAGGCGTGAAGAAGCATTTAGCAGGCCGGCAAGGTGAGGGTGGCTGGTGTGGCAGTTTGATCTGCTGCACCAGCTATCTTCGCGTCTGGACTCTACCTCCACTTAACATCAGGTGGAGGTAGAGTCATTTGCTCCGACCTAAATATATAATATATATATTTAGGTATACGCTATAACTGGATTCCGAGTGGACAGAAAAATATAAAATATATTGCAATCTTTCCAAAAGTACGTTACTGAATTATAGTAAAGATCGATAGATAAGTCGATAGGATTTCAATATGGGACATCTCTAGAACTGTCAAACTTGAAACGTCACAGGAATCTTCCTAGTTGAAAAATACTTTAGAAGCTAATGGTGCGGTGGCACTAGATTTGAGCTTTGCACTCAAACCAATCAACAGTACACCATTTCGGTACACCATGGAACACATTATACGTTCGCCATCATACATATCTCATCATCCACTTTCAGCTGCAGCTCCTCATCGTCGTCTTCCTGCGGCGTCCTCCTAAATAGCAGAGCACGGAGTGCCTCTTCAAACGGCGACAGACGGAACTTATTCTGGTATTTTACATTAAACAGCTCAGCCTTTATATTTCATCATACCTCATCATCCATTTTCAGCTGCAGTTCCTCATCGTCGTCTTCCTGTGGCGTGAATATGAACTTCTCTCCGTAGCCCGCATCCTTCAACCTTTGCTCCGCCGACGCCATGCTGAAGTACGCACAGCACTGCTCGGGCGATACCATAGCACGGATCTCTTCTTCAGACGGCAGGCGGAATTCGGGTTTTATTACCCACCTTGAAACATTTAAAATTTTAATTATGGTGTTGACATGACCTTTTACTAACAGTGTGCTGCGGTTTTTCTTTTTAATTTTACGACTCTGTAGGTAGGATATAAAACAGGGAGCAGTATTTTTTTCCGCCGTAGAGATTTGTGATCCGATATTGTAGTTTTTCTGACATTTACACCCGACCACAGAATACTCATAGTACAAGTATTGAGTTCACTCTGCAAACCCAATTAAACAAATAGCTACTTTATAACGAAGCATTAAAGTGCAGTTCACGTCGCACTGCGGTCAATACCTAGAATTTTATTCATCTACAATTTGCGTCTCTTTCTATCGCGTCGCTCGTCTTCCTTCTAACGCCGCTAGGGTTGCCTCCATAAGATTTAATTATTATTTTAATTGTTAATAAATATTTTTTTATTTTAATATTAGAAGCGCTCATGGCGGCGCTTGACAAACTGATCGTATCACATCATCACATTTGTTAAAAAACGTTCGGTCCGGTCTGATGTCGGATGAGTGACCCGTAAAGTGGTATTACAAAATGAGCGTTTCCATGCTTCGGAGGGCACGTTGAACCGTCGGTCATCTGATAAAATAGTCGTTGAACCAAGTCACAGGACTTATAGGCGGCTTGATAATCTCTTATACCAGAGGTGGCCGGCCACTAATCCTCATACGATAAGAGAGAGAAAAGATAATTGTATTGTTAATTTATTTATAGGCAGAGTAATTAATTTATTTATATTTTGTGTAGATATGTGCAAAGTAAAAAGTAAGGGTTAATTAATACCTATCAAAAGTATAAGAAATTCGCATACATACCTTAAGTACCTACCTACTTATTTTACCTAATAAGAAGATAGATACGGCATACGTTTGTTAATGAAATTCAAAATTATTTCAATATATAATGTGTTTATGTAGGTCGGTTTCGTATCAAATCGGAATGACATAATATTACGATGCGACGCGAACGCGAATGTGTGTTTAAACAATTAAATATTGCACAATGATTACTTGCTTTTTTTAATGATTCTCCATTTTAAAATCGGTAAAGTAGGTGACGAACAAAACTCGCGCGTCGTACGTCACTGCTCGCTCGCTCGTCCTTGCTAGATTAGCAACGCTGGAGTTGCTGCCGCGCGTAGGTATGTTTTTGAACCTACACGGGGAGTGTAACAGACCTGACCCGACTGACTATGTTGGGTAAGATTTAGTATAAGATCTTTCTGAGATAAATTACTTCCCATCGTTGAAAAAAGGGTCATCATTTCAATTGTTTAGCCTCTAAGCCCTAACCAAGGTATTGCTTTCAAATGTCAGAACACACCTAGTGCACGCGGAAAAATACTATTTGAAGGGTTGTTGCGTGTTTATACATGTTAGCGCTAGTTAAAGTTTAACATATTATCTTAGATAAAGCTTTGAAACTCACCAATTAGAATCAAGTCCTGTCCGTTTAAAGTCGGCGCACAATTTAAGACGCTTCCGTATAGAGCTCTCCGAGTGAGAAGGGAACGCTCTTTTTATGTCATCCATTTTAATACGTCGCGGATTGTGAGTGGATTTCCAGAACAATCGATATATATAAACCTGCAAATAAAATAATGATCGTATCAGAAAATATTCAACTATTTTCAAGTAAGTAATTATAACTACAAAATTTCAACATACCTGTAAGAAATCTCTCACGAAATTGTTGGCTCTTTTGGAATTGGGACCGGGTACTTCATACAGGGGACATTCTTGACCAGCTACATATAAGGCATCAATTTCACGGATATAATATGCTTGTCTGGAAGAAAATAGTGTGGTCAGGCTTCACAAAACTGAAGAAATTCTCCCAATGGGGAAGAAAACTGACAATACTCGCCACCAGAGGCGCTTCTTATTTTAGACCTATGACACTATACCAGAGAGTACAAAGAGTATAAAACGCTAGTTTTTTAAAACAAAACTGACAAACTCAAAGTGACAGATTGCTTGTTAAATGTCTAACTAACGGAAGCGCCATCAAACAGCTTTGCGTTTTCTTCTCCATAGATTCTAAGCCTAACTTTAGCTTAGAGTTCAAATTCGATTGGAGAAACATAATGCATGCAATAGCTTTCTTACCTAGTCCTGATAACAAGAAAGTCTGTCTGCGGCGTGGTGTGTTCATATATCGGTGCTCGGTACATATTGTTCTCTACGACCGGCTGCGTTGCCCCGGGAGCTAAGATGCCGAGGAAAGGTGACGTGTGGGCGTAAGCTACTTCGCCGTATTTCAAGGGTTTCGGACCACTGTCCTGTGAAATATAAATAAAGAGTTATAGCTATAAAAATAATCTAGTATTTACTTTACTGTCGTTGCGCGATTGCGCAGTCAGTACCTAAGCTGCCAAAATATGGTATGCCATTTTACGAATTAGTAACTGGACGGTTTTTAGCCCGACACTCTGTGACGTTTCAAGTTATTTTACGTTCTATATCTCCTTTTATTTGCGCTACTTTGAATGGGTTATGTCTACATCGAACTGACAAATATTACATTTCATCGTAAACAAACTTTTTAGTCAACTGTCAAAAGACAGAATCCAAGTGGACATGATTTTTTATTTGTTTCTCCCAAACATGTAGGGAAGTAAAAGATATAAAATAAAATAATAATAAATAATTGCATACAATAACACCAATAAGGAAGTTTCCAAATTTATTTTTATTATTTTAAAATAATAGCCCAGAGCTTGCAATAAAGCCCAGTGATTTAATTTTTCAATTATCTTCAAAAATTACGAAGTTATTAGTCGCCCGCGAATAGTCTTCGCTGCGCGCTTGTCTTGTCGCGTTCGGAACGGAGTAGGTTGTGGAATCATTTTGGAAACAGTGCAAAGTAATATTAAAGTACATTCCAAATATTGTAGGTAAAGTGAGTGGTGTTAAAAGGACTATCACGGCTAGAAAAGGTTCACGAGTACCTAATAGTAGATTAACTTATAAAACTTATTGGAAATGTAAAATGAAAGAAAGTTTGGTTATTGGTTAGTATGGTAAAACAGTGAATAATAAATATAAGAACAATTATTTAAAATAATTGTACAGGCTAACTACAGAACCCCGTTTTGCACGTGGCCCGACACGCACTTGGCTTTTTAAATCAGAGCTTGCCATGTGATTTTAGCAGTACTGAACAAAACATTAATTTGGTTGCAGGAACCAATAAATGGTAAGTGTCGGGCCTTCAGTAGATTTGTAATACATGTCCGCACCTATTTTTTTGTTAGCACAAATGACCACTTTATTTGATGAAAACTTTAGAATTCTTTTTTTAACATAAAAAATTATCATGAGTTTGATTAGCGTTAACACAATGCGTGAACTTAAAAAAAAAATTGTCATTAGTATTTGTGGTAGTAACTTTATATAATAAAAATTGTTAGTATGGCAAACGAAATTTCTTTGTAATCTTCAATACCTATGAAACATCCGATTCGTATTGAAGATCTCAAATATATTATTCTTATATATTATAGATAATAATTTAAGAAATATCTATATTTTCTTGACAATCGGGTTACCGAGATTTCAAATCACTGTTAAGAGCCCTATTACTCAGTACTGAGTTCAGACGACCGTTGGGTCTCATTTTGTAGTAATTTTGCAGTTACATTTATCGTTTTTACAAAAGTAGAATAATTAATTCATGCTTAAAAATTATTAAATCTATTCCTCATGATGTAACAATTATTCTGGTACAAATTTAGCTCAATAATATTATCGTAGACAGGAGAAATTCACAGTTAATTTAAAGCTATTTTCGAAGTTTTTTTTGTTTAGAATAAGATTTTTTTTCTATATTAAATCAATGATATTTCAAAATTCCGAGGCCGCTACGAACTATACGACTATAATAATATAAGAGATATCTTTCTTTTTATTTTATTTTATTTGATTAGCATAGTAGTTCAATCCAGGTGCGCATTTTATGAAAATCTTTCTCTGCAATTTTGGGTTTATTTAAAAAGTTAACCAAAATTAACAAAAAACGAGGCTGCTACGAACTATGCCAATGGCTAGTCTGCACTATTCAATAAGTCAAAATTGTTAATGTATTTTTGTTTCCCAAATCAAGAACGCCAAAATTGACCATTTTACGCGAAAATCACAGTCAAGATGTAATATGGCTCCTAAATAAAACCATAAAATCCGCAGCGCATTCCGCCCCACCCGCTCCGCCCCGAGTGGACCCACCGGGCGGGCGGTCGGCGCCAAGAGTTGTGACGTCTCTAAGCGAATACTCCGCACATATTTCAAAATTATTTCAGGCTTTGGTGAAAATTTATTCAATTTGCCATTTTTCAAGGATTGAAATAATTCTTTCATCATATTTATTATAAATTTATTGCCTTACAAGTCTTGTAAGAATTTTTTGTTTTCGTGGAAATGGAAACTTCCTTATTAACACACGTTAAGTTTCATGAAGATTTGTGTTATGGATACTAGATAACGGAAAACATAATTATATACTTTTTGTAAATACATACATAATATACATATTAAGCACCCAGACCAACATAGAAAGTATATAGACATAACTTTCCTATAATACGTCATGCTAAGCCTGCTGCAACCTTTGTAACTATTGTTTTTATTTTGATACGTTGATGAATAAAAAACGTTAAAATCAAACATACCTTTGAAGTCGTCCTTTTATAATAATTCTTGATCTTAGTGCACATTCCGACTTGGCTGATGAGAGGCGGGTGTTCTTCGCAGAATTCCACCAGAACGATCTCTCCGTCGCGACCGCTCAAGTCTTCAGGGGTTCTCATAAAGAATACGTCGCCACCTCCAGAGGCGAGACGTTCAGCCTCCCGTTGCTAAAGAGAAGATAATAATTATTATATTTACATTAGTGTCCTGTCGTCACAATACGTCACGAGTCGACACACTAATGCATACCTAATAATTATATGAAACTAGCAATACCGTTTGTAATGTTTCTCACGCGTTACCTCAGAGAGCGTTAGACAAGTATAAATCTGGCGTAACCGACGACACCGTATTGAGTAGCAGTTTAGTAAAAATAATTCAAAAACTAGACAAATACTAATAAACATTTATAATTTACAGAATTAAAGGTTTTTTTATAAACTCTTCACTATGTTTTGGAGAAATGGACCGCTAGCAAACCGGCGGCCGAGTGAAGGAGGCCTGACATAATACAAAAACATTTACCTTTTT
Organism: Chrysoteuchia culmella; assembly: GCA_910589605.1. NCBI lineage: Eukaryota > Metazoa > Arthropoda > Insecta > Lepidoptera > Crambidae > Chrysoteuchia > Chrysoteuchia culmella. Next base: position 11,083,132 of record OU342650.1, on the reverse strand, counting down.
TCTTAATATTATTCAGCAACGGCGGTACTGGCTGAGATCCTGGGGCAAACAATGGTCCGTAATAGTTTCCTCATAGCTAGCCTATGGAAGGTTCTCTGTTTTGCTGGGCCCATATGGGTTTTTATGCACTACCACCTTAACATAACACACTAACCTTACCTTTTCTTAATATGCTTTAGCAACGGTTACACTGTATGAGGTCCTGGAGCAGCCAACACTCCATAAGAAAGTTTTCTTATAGCTGGCCTATGGAAAGATCTGTCTTGCCAGATCCTTATGGGTTAGTATGAACATAATACTACCTAAACACACTGACCTTGGCCTTCTTCTTAATATGCTTCAGCAACGGCTGCACTGGATGAGGTCCTGAGGCAGCCAACGGTCCGTAAGACAGTTTCCTCATAGCTGGCCTATGGAAAGCTCTTAGTCTTGCTGGACCCATATGGGTTTGTATGAACGGCGCGCGTAGTTCTACTACAGGCGTACTGTGTTGAATGAGTTGACCGCCACCCACTTTGAGACGAGGGTTCTGGGATTTTGGTTGGTAGTGGCTAGAATTGAGAATGTAAATTAACTAAAGTTATTTAAAGCTAATACATGGAAAACCACACAAGTAAAAGCATCAACGTCGTCACTTTAAAATTTGTATTTCCAAAGAGATTTCCAAATATCTTCGGCTAGCCATACAGCAGCTTTAAAACTTTATGTTTAGAAAGGTATCTTGTAATATTTTTTTTTCCACTGAGCAAATAACGCGTAATAAGCCCCACTACGGAGCTGTCAGCAAGTGTCCACAATTCACAGGTGACAATAAGTGACAGGAAAATTGTAACGACTCAAATCTATTGACTTGAAATTAAAACCCCACTTACACATCATTAGAAATATTAAACGGATCCCTGTCAGGCGACTTTGGTGGCGGCGGCGGCGCGTCTTCTTGCAGCACGTTGATGACGCCAGCCTTACCCAGAAGAATCTTGGACTTCTTAACATGGGGGTGCGGTATCTTTACTTTCGGTGCTGGCCCGCGTTCTACACAAGAATTTCAGTATTTAAGATGCCATAATTGTCTACTAGTATACGCCTGTCGTTTAACCCCCGTGGTTCCCGTTCCCATGGGATAAAAGGGAAACTACACTACCACTTTAACTTAAAAGTTATAATTTAGGCTATAGATGTGTGCCAAAATTTATCGCTCGTTCGTCAGAGTAACTAATACAATCGTGAACAATTGACATAATTCATTTTAAATGCAAACGAATCTTGCCTACATGTGGTCTACTACCAAATATCGCAATAGTTACTTATTTACTTACTTACCTTCAAACTTGATGTTTTACCTAGTTATTCTAATGGCGTAAAAACATTTCAGCAGACAGTAAGCAAATAAGTATCAGACCCGCCTAAAACACTGTTGCCTGAATCTGACTCAAAAAGTAAAAAATAATCGCCAAATGTGTTGGTAAGCGCAAAACTTGGAAACGGCTCGACCAATTGGAATTGCCTCGGGTACGGAAACTACGCGAGTGAAACCGCGGGTGGCTATTAGGTCACATTACAATCAAATAATAATGAGTTTTTTACCTCTTGTAATCTTAGATGGGTCAACGTCATCGGGAATACCAAGTATAATATTCTCGTCATTGGGATCCAAAGTCAATATCTTTGGTTTGGGTATCTTAGGCATGCTCTCAGCGTCCCAAATGACGTCATCCTCCCAAACTCCGTAGACCAACTCTTCGTTTTCAACAGGAAATATGCTGTACCATGTGTTGTCTTCACCTTCTGCTGAGTTACCAGGCTGGGCGTTCGCTGAAGCCGTGGAACTGGTAATAAAATGTGGTAATAAACTACAGGAGCTCTATTTTTGATTCATTCGTCTCGATCTTTCTACGGATTTTCGTGCGACGTTTGAGTTTCCGTATTCCGTAAAAGCGCCCTTGCCCGTATATACATAGCTTCGCTTTTCGCCTGTAGTACCGCCTCCCAACGCGAGCGCGCGAGGGGCAAAGCGAAAAGCGTGCTATCGCCTGATCGCCTCGCCACTCGCGCGACGAGGGATTCAAAAATAAGAGGTCCAGGCCCTAATCACAGTCTAAACATAAACAGTCGTTGCACTCGGCCGAAATGGCGCGCTCACACACGCGCCGCTCGCTATCGCTACACGGCCGGCACCTCGATCACCCTCGTTTTCATTGGTAAAACCATAGATTTAGAATTTTTTCGCTCCGCAAAAAGATCCACGAAGCGTGGGAGCGAGAAGTCCTAATCAAGTACTAAACGCCCGAGAGCGAAAGTGACAACGCATAAAGTACAGCTGTGTCAATATTTTCACGAGTAAGAGGCCCTAGCGTCCAGTCTGTTCAATGTCGCGGTGGAATTTATGCATTTTTGTAGTAATCCTTCGATTACAATTAAAAATATTGAAAGTGCAATTATGGTGACATATTCTGTACGTGTATGTGAAGTTACAAGGCGCAATAATCCGTATCAATACACTTTTCACAGGTAAATACGATTTTGTAATTGGAAGTTTTCAAACCATATTTTGCCAAATTTCTGCCAGTTATCGGCTCAGAAAAAGATGTTTACGATAGAATATTAATTTGCATTGTTCTGTGTAAGATATATATCGTGATTATAAACAATATTTGCGAAGAAATTATATAAAATAGTAAATTGATACGTTACGCTAGTGCTTGACAAAACGGTGACGTCACGAGTATCGACAAAAACGTAATCGTTTTTTAGTGACATCGTGACATGAATACAGTTATTTAGCCAAGATATGTATCGGAGATAAGCAGTAAAAAGATAGTTTGCTGATGCCACACATTATTGTTAATCTATTCTTAAATTAGAGTTAAAATTGAATTACTATACAAATTAAGAGCTCATTTTTACGAAAAAGATTTCAAAACTTAGTAATACAGTAACCGATATATTTTGTAGATTTCTAAGCAATGCAACATTGCGTGAAAAATGGATGCGGACTATAAATAGACCAGGAGCTCTATTTTTGATTCACTCGTCTCGAGGATTCTACTGATTTTCGTGCGACGTTTGAGTTTCCGTATTCCGTAAAAGCGACCTTGCCCGTATATACATAGCTTCGCTTTTCGCCTGTAGTAACGCCTCCCAACGCGAGCGCGCGAGGGGCAAAGCGAAAAGCGTGCTATGTCCACGCATGTAAGGTCGCTAATCACCTGATCGCCTAATCGTTCGCCTCGCCACTCGCGCGACGAGTGATTCAAAAATAGAGGTCCAGGAGGCTAATTGTGTAATTTTAAAATCTATCGCAATTCCTTTCCATTCGTAATTTCAAAGATATTGACATACTTCACACCGTTTCTTTATGACATGTGATAGGGATTGTGATTGAGACGCGTATTGAAAGATAATTGAGTGAAGTAAATAGTTAATTTTGACGTTTTTTTTTGAATTTTTTAGCTTAAAATTTAAATTTAAATTACACACACAATACCTTCCAAATGTATGGAGAACTGTAAATGAAGTGTCATATTAAAATATTCACGAAAAAGGGATTGCGACTTTTAGTTACACAATTCCAGAAATACCTATCACAAGCACTAAACTTTTAAAAGGGATTTTGATAGTGATAGTGAGTGTGAGGTTTCGAAATTAGACAATTAGGGGGCAGATTGGACTCGGAAGTAAGAATTCCACTATCTGTAGAAAACATTTTGAGGGCAAATGTTTCACACAAAGGAAACATCGCCGTGTCCTAATGAAAGACTCGATACCAACATTATTTATACTTGTTAGTACGATTCTTGGGACTCCACTTAGCTAATATTAAATGCAATATGTATAGCTGTAGAATATGGTGTACAATTTACACTATTTGTTCACAGATTCAATTACCACGTCGGAAACCGGGGTCTTCTTATGTCTATCGAGATATTACGGAGGTAGTGACATGGTCCCCGCTTAGGGAAAAAAATCCTGGGCCCTCAAGTCTAATACTGCCTCCAAGGAAAAATGAATTGATATACAGCATTACACGTCTCAAGCGAAAAATATTAAAAAAACAGGGTTTTAAGAAAATGACTAACCGCCTTTTTATTTGCAAGAGGTTGTCAAAGAATTAAATAAAAGGCCAGGGCTTGTAAATAATCGCAATTATGTTGAGGTCGTGTGCCGCAACAATTTACTGCAAAAATTTGTAAATATAGTGAATGGAAGAGCCACTAGTGAAATAAGTCGCACAGCTGAGTACGATGAAGAGCTAAAGAAATTGGCTTTGACTATACATTCCAAATTAATGCACAAATTCCACCGCGACTTTGAACAGACCGGGTGGCCTCTAACTCGTGAAAATAATGACATATCGGTACTTTATTTGCTGTCACTTTCTCTCTCGGGCGGTTAGAACTTGATTAGGATTTCTCCCTCCCACGCTCCATGGATGTTTATGCGAAGCGAAAAATATTTAAGGCGCCAAAACTAGGCATTGCCCTTAGATAGGGAAACGCAAAATAAAATTTTGTGTTTATAAAAAAATTAATAAACAGTCTTCTTCTTCTTAAATTTAAGAGCTGCGCTCTTGCCGGTGGAGTATTTTCCATTCCTCTCTTTTTGTGCCAATGACTTCACTTCCTGGTACGACACAACATTAACTTTCTCCTTTATCTGTGAAATATAGCTCATTCTAGCTCTACCTCTCCCTCGCCTTCCCTCCATTTTCCCTTCCAGTATGTTTATAATGAACAGGTGGCCCAGCATCTTTCCCATGCTATTCCCAATCTCCCCAAGTAAATTTCTTCTCTCCCCAACCATGGTAATTAAAAGTAAAGTGTTTTAATTTAGTAGGTACATGTACTATTGTACATTAATATGTTAGCCTATACGTCTCACTACATTGAAAGAGCATACAATGTGACAGTCAAATGAGTGAATTATTATTTTTAGCTTTCTCTTCGATTATAAGCGTTGAGGTGGATCGTCACTTACACTAGCGCCGCTAATAGAAATAAATCATTTACATCAATCATTGAGCATTTTCCGCAAAACAGGTTTTAAAACGTTTTTTTATTAATCGTTAATTTACAAATTGTTTTCTGACCATTTACACAAACGTAACTACTTGCCTATAATTTTCGGCTAAAATATTTAAAAAGTATATTTGACTATATCCTTTGATATTTGCGCAAAATAGTCAATAATTTCGATCTAAGTCCTTGAGAAAAAGTACTTAATTTATTTCTATTGGCGGTAGTAACGTGACGTACGACCAAGGTTTCCTCGCAAACGATTTAATTGCCTGTATAAAAAGCCTACCAACTGAAACAATCGACAATGTAAAAGTATATCGTGGACAGCACTATTTTTAACTTGCACATAGACATTCATCAACACATGCACATATTTTTTCTTGTCTCATCTTCGAGCCGTCATTGTGTATCTTGTACATTCTAAATCTATGGGTAAAACAGTAGCGAGCGCGCGTGTAGCGGCGCGTATCTGTGTAAGTGCGTCAATTCGGCCGTTTGTAGGCAGTGCAAAGACTCTGTAGACCTATATCGAGATAGACGGTAAAAGTGTACCTACCTTGCGTGTCAAGTTTGATCCACGGTAAAAGTTTTACGACCTAAGTCAGTCCGCTTGAGACAATTGCCATGAAAACACGCGTCAATCAGAAACGAAAATGGTTAATTGTGCAGTGCTTTCTTGCTAAAGCTCTTCAATAACATTTACACATCACTAAATCTCGCTCGTAACGTCATTGTAGGTACGAAAACCTCAACACGCTAGGTTCTCATACAGTTTGAAGCTCTCGTCTATCCCGATATAGGTCTGTGTTTAGACTGTGTCCCTATATAGCTTGGACACCATTTTATCACGCGATATGATATGACTCATGATGATGTCTTGCTTACCCAGCTAAAATGTGAGCGGGACAGTGTGTGGACTCATGCTAGGACTGATACTTTTTTTTGTAGTCAGTGCACAATTTTTTGTCTACTCGGTTTCTCCTATTTCTTTCCATATATATTTATATTAGTTTGTGATTGTCATTTATTTTAGTTGATAATGAATTTAAACTTTTATCCAAGGATTGAAAAATCTCTAACGATCATTTATACAACAAATTAAATTATGTGTCGCGCTTATTTAAAGAAGCAGTTCCTTTTAATAACATTTTCAAAAGCGTACTATGCCGTTCAAATCAGAATAGGACGGGCCGTTGGCTAACTTCAGACGCGTAAGTACCATTTGCAAAAAAGAATATTAATTAATCGATGTTACACATTTTTTACTTCGCTAAAGGTGAATTTACGTTATGAAACTATTGTCATGCACGATGAAAGTAAATTCACGAAACTTTTTGGTGTTGTGAAATTAAGTTCTACATTCTAAATTCGGCTTACATACAATACATACTTTAACGAATAAGATTTTCTTATTTTATTTTCCCCCGATTTATTTTTTTGCATACCGTACTAAAGTGGTTACTTTGACAGAATGGCGTCACAAAATGGCGCATGTTTCATCCTATTCTTGTTTGAATGGCATAGTATGCGCCTTTAGTGTAGCTTTAAGGTGTAAATATGAATGCATACGTACGTAGCCGGTTTTGTCTGCAAAGGCGCCGGCGCTTGCGGCCTAGGGTGAGAGAATTGCTGAGCTGTCCTACTGACTGACGTGGGCACCCAGCCCGAAGATTTGCAAAGGAGCAATCGAAAGTCTAATTTTGAAATAAAAAATGTACCTAGACGAAGCAATGAAACTAAAGAAGATCTCGTGGAAATGGTCATGACATTGTCAAGCAACGTGGGATCTCAAATGGATAAAAAAGATATAAGTGATATATACAGGGTTCGTAGCAAGAACGAAGCAAGTCAAAACTCGCCAATAATCGTGGAGACTACGTCGGTCATTGTTAAGACATACATGCTTAAATCCTGTAAATCATTCAACATAAAGCATAAATCAAAACTTTGTGCCAAGCATCTAGGACTTAAAACAAATGAAGATACGCCTATATTTGTCACAGAACAACTCACGGCAAGAGGGTCGCGACTGCATTTCCTAGCTCGCGACTTGGTGAAATCTCGTTCATACAAATTTTGCTGGACTGCTTATGGTGTTGTATATGTCAGAAAAGATGAAACCTCTCCCATAATAAAGATACATTCTGAAGCACAGGTACAACATCTAATGCAGACCATCTGACTATACTACAGTCACTACATAAGGAGTTGGCATCGGATCATGATTTTGACCAAACTAACTATGTACCTGTGAATCTCTGGTATGTGTACTTGTTAATTAAATTAATTCTCTTACTCTATTATATTTTAGTCTTAGTTTCATATAAAAATGTAATACACATTTTTTGCTTAAGAAATATGTCTAACAAATTTAAGATATGTATATTGACTCGCATGGAGTATACTTGTGAACACTACTACATTAATTTACAACACGTTTTTGTCTTCGAAAAAATCTTCATAATGTTGTCTAATGAACAGATCTCTTATAGTAAAAATCAAATACAATTTACATTGTCACCAAACACAATATCCCTCAACTACACTTATCATAAGACACACAAAATAGAACATATATTATCTACACACGAAACAAGGCATATACACTCAATACGAATTGAATTTCTGCACAATCCCTTTTGCACTATTTGCTTTAACCACTCAATCAGAAAAAGTCGACAAATTTTAACAAAAAGATACCCTACTCATGCTAAAATTAGTGTACTTTCTAAACTCTTTAATGGGTACCAGAATACAGGCCATTAACGAGATTGATTCTATGAATATAGCCAAATCTATCGAATGTGATTGGTCTGATCTTGCTAAGCATCGTTATGTTCACAAAACCGATCTTAATATAATTTCGCAAAACATAAGAAGCATATATTGCAATTTTGACGATTTGGTAATAAATCTGTCTTCGTCCACTGTTGAAGCCGACATACTTATACTGACCGAGTGCCAACTCAATCCTGATAAGCCTATCCCTTCATTAAATAACTATCACTCTTACAGAACCACTCGTCAACTAAACCAGAACGATGGAGTGGTTGTTTATATAAAGAATACACTAACATCAAAAGTTGCTGAACTAAACCTCACGCATGCTTCTGGTCTGCAAATTGACATTCTCAATAATTCTATATTAGGTATCTATCGGTCTCCGTCCAATCACTCAGCAGAACATTTCATTAACTCACTGTCAAGACATCTTGCCACAATAAGCTCTCAAAAAAATATTATAATTGCTGGTGATATTAACATAAATATAAAACCTATTGATAACGAGCAACAGTATGATTTTAAAAATAGGACCTGCTATCTGGACATGCTATCAGCATACGGCATTCTCCCTGGTCACTTACTGATTACTCGAGATAGGAAATGTCTTGATCACTTTATGTTGAGAATAAACAAGAAGAAACACTCCGCTTTCATTGCTATCTTAAATACGTCCATTACCGACCATCGTACAACTTTTCTATCTATAGCTAAACTAAAAAACATCCAAATTTTATCCAAAACGTCTACCAGAACCGACTTTGAAGGAGCTTTCCAATATCTACAAAAAATTGATTTGCTGCGGCTACTCTTGCTTCATAACCCTAATCTTATAACTGAAAATCTCATCAACTGGATATCCGAGTCAATAAAAGAAAATACTACAACTACAATAATACCAAAAAGTAAGCGAATAATAAAACCCTGGATCACAAACGGCATTTTAAAATGCATTAAAAACCGGAATAAGCTTCAAAAAGAATTTAAAGATGATCCACTAAATGAAATAAAAAAAAATACATTTACGCGGTACAGAAATTACTGCAACAAGTTAATAAAAAAATTAAAAATAAATTATGAAAAGCAACTCGTTGAGAAATCCATTAAAAACAATAAAATTCTGTGGAAAAGTATTAAAACAATAACGTACACAAAAAAACTAAATAAAATAAATTCTGAACTTACCTACTTAAAATCATCCGCCCTTGACTCCGCTAATTATATAAACCATTTCTTCGCTGATATTGGGAATCAGCTTGCTAATAAAATAAAACAAACGGTTAATAGGATGACATAAATAATTATCTAAACACCTTACCAAATCAGCAACAATCCTTTGTCTTGCTAGACACCGATCATGAAGAGGTCAACAGCATTATAACAAGTCTAAAATCAGAAAGCGCCCCAGGATGGGACAATATTTCTACAACATTTATCAAATACGCTAAAAAAGAAATTATTCCTATAGTAACACATTTGGCTAAGCTTTGTTTTAGGATGGGTATCTTTCCTGACTTGTTGAAGAAGTCTATAATTACTCCGATATACAAAGGCGGTGATAAAGACAACGTCAGCAATTATCGGCCCATCTCGGTTCTTCCGGTCCTAGCGAAAATTCTGGAAAAATTATTAAATACTAGATTATTAAATTACCTTGATGCTAAGAATATTCTGTCCCCTAATCAATTCGAGTTTAGACGCCATATATCGACTGAAGACGCAGTAACCTCCCTGAGTACACTTTTATCACAAAACCTTGATAAAGGTGAAAAATGTCTCTCAGTGTTTATAGACCTCAAGAAGGCTTTTGACACCGTTTCGTCTACTATCCTTTTAAAAAAACTTGAAAAGATAGGTATTAGAGATATACAACTTTCGATTTTTAAAGATTATCTATCCAATAGAAAGCAAAAAGTTAAAATAGAAGACTGTACAAGTGAGGATGTTGATGTGTCATGTGGCGTACCTCAAGGCAGTGTTTTAGGGCCCACCCTATTCCTCATTTATATAAATAATTTATGCAACTTGACCCTCAACAACGCAAACATATTTTCCTATGCCGATGACACCGCAATCGTCTTCACTAGATCCAGTTGGGCTGCTACAAAAACAAATACAGAAAATGGTTTAACGCAGGTCGCATTATGGCTCAAAAATAACCTCCTCACTCTAAATGCCACTAAAACTAATTATGTTTGTTTTAGCCTTTACAATAAATTCCAACCCAATAACGAATTCGATATAAAAATACATACTTGCGACCAATCCATCAATTATAACTGTAACTGTCCCTCAATAAGTAAGGTAGAGAACGTGAAATATTTAGGAGTTATGGTAGATCAGAGGCTGTCATGGTATCCTCAGATTGACATGACCGTGTCCAGAATACATAAATTTAATTGGATATTCCGAACGCTGAGACACGTCGTTTCTAAAAATGTGGTAGATAGCGCCGGTACCACCAGAAATCTACTGAATGAAATATATGTTGCTCTTGTTCAATCCATAACAACTTACTGTATCTCAGTTTGGGGCGGTGCTCGCAAAACGCGCTTCCTGATGGTAGAACGAGCACAAAGAGCATTACTCAAAATAATGTATTTTAAGAGAAGAACATTCCCAACTCAAAGCCTTTACCAAATCAGTAAACTGTTATCCGTAAGAAAACTTTATATTTTAGGGTTGATTTTAAGAAAACATAAAACATTCACATACGACCCTTACGTTAGAGATAAAAGAAGAGCACGTAAGTTCAAGGTGGCAACCATTCCTAAGGTCAGAACAGTGTTTGCAAAAACTCAATTTGAGTTTTTATCATCAGACCTTTATAATAAAATAAATAAACAATTAGATATACATAACAAACCACTCGCCGAGTGTAAATCTGAAATTAAAACTTGGCTACAAAATTTGGACTACGCTGAAACTGAGGCTTTACTCAATTCATAAAGGAAACTAAACTAAACTACCAACATTCAAACAATCAATCAAGAAATCCACATGTTCTTATCCACATCTTCATACGTACATGCACAATACTCAGAAACATTCATTTTCACACACACATTCACACTACACAACCACAACACATGTTACGCATACTAATACATGTCATTTTTAAGCTTATATTATTATATTGCATTAATAGGTAAGTTTAACTTAAAATCAAAATTAGCAATAAGAATAGCATAAACACATTTATATACTAGTTAAGTTATGCAGAGCGTTGTCTCCTGGCACAGGCGATAACAAGCCTAAAAGGAGGCTCCGTTGAATAAAAAAATTATGTAAGTTTTTATAAAGAAATAAATAATTTTTGATTTTTTTTTTTTTTGATCGATGTTACACATTTTTTACTTCGCTAAAGGTGAATTTACGTTATGAAACTATTGTCATGCACGATGAAAGTAAATTCACGAAACTTTTTGGTGTTGTGAAATTAAGTTCTACATTCTAAATTCGGCTTACATACAATACATACTTTAACGAATAAGATTTTCTTATTTTATTTTCCCCTGATTTATTTTTTTGCATACCGTACTAAAGTGGTTACTTTGACAGAATGGCGTCACAAAATGGCGCATGTTTCATCCTATTCTTGTTTGAATGGCATAGTATGCGCCTTTAGTGTAGCTTTAAGGTGTAAATATGAATGCATACGTACGTAGCCGGTTTTGTCTGCAAAGGCGCCGGCGCTTGCGGCCTAGGGTGAGAGAATTGCTGAGCTGTCCTACTGACTGACGTGGGCACCCAGCCCGCGGCATTGCTCTTGCTATTGAGTCGCGCTAGCACCTGAGGAATTGAATAGCAATCAAATTGATCACCATGTGACTTAAGTATACAGGTGGTGGTGAGCATTTTCAAAAATATAAGAATGCAGTTTTTAAAAATCAAGGAAAGTTTATCATCTGTAATTTTTAGAAGAGTAGGTACTTGCTTCCAGCAGGGCTAACATGCACGTCACGAGATATTCTCACGCCATTTTCTCGTGGTGAGATGACATATCTCTACTTCTCGACTGTCGGTAACATTGCACTACATTTTGTCATGTCGTTCTGTTAAACGTAGACTTCGAGAAATTTTCTCTTTAAACTGCAACATACGCGCCATACTTTCTCATAAATAATCGAGTTTTGACATTTAGTTTAGATTTATTTGTCGTCGATCATTCTGTTCGAAGAGATAGCTGGAGAAACGTAAAAAGTGTTGCGAAAAATGACAGTGCCGTATTACAATTATTTATTAACTATATATGAAGAGAGGTGTATTAGGCGGATCGAAAGGAAGCGCATACGAGACGCCTGCGACCGTTTCGATCTTCGCGACAGCGAGTTCCAGTCGCTGTGGCGGATCACAAAGCCTATGGCTCTGTATATAGTGGAAAAACTCCGAGTGGACCTCGAACGCCCGCCCATCTAAAGGTAAAAAAACTCGATACTTAGCTGATATTTTATCAACAATTTATTCTAATGAAAAACATGCCTTACCTATACTACTATAAGTATTTTTTAGCGTTGTACAAAAGCAATACCTAACAAAACTTATAATATAGAGAGTTCACTTCACTATTGGTACTTACATCTCTCTCTCATATATACTATATACCTACCTTAAATTTATAACCAAAACTTAGAAAAATAAGTCGATTTTAAGCTCAGTTTTTATTTTGCAATTTCGACATTCATTTTATTCAATGCTACGCTTCTTTTTCAATTGAGGTGGTTTTACCGCTTTATTGTATTGTATTCTTAGGAAATACACCATTTTCAACGGATAAAATTACTTTAATTCAATATTAAAATTGATGTTGCGTCATCTTTGTTATTGCTTTTGAACAACGGCAAAAAAAGATCTTACTATTCATGCTTTGTTTTAGGTCCTATGTTCCATTCAGCTACTAGCAAATGGTGGTTACCAGCGCCAACTAGAACGGACGGTTTCGGTGAAGACACAGGTTTAAAAATTGACAATAGTGCTACTTTTGTCATTATTAATAATCGCAAAAGAGAAGAAACATTTTTAGTTTTTAATTTAATGAACTTGACAACAAGACTATTGGCCATGCTTAACATTTCATTCGTTCAATTTGTTGTGTATGGGTGGTTTTAGTCACCATAGACACACATGATTATCAGTGTTTTCATTTAAAAATAAAACTTGACGTTTCGTCATTAAAGGGATATCTCACGACGTGATGATTCTCTCTCGTGGCGTGTATGTTGCGAATTGCGAGAAAATTATCGAGATTGACAATTTTTCTCATCCCATCTCGAATTTTCTCATGGTCGCGCATGTTAGCCCTGCAGGTAAGATTAAAAAATCCACCAGTATAGTTGACTGGCTTTTGTCTCGAAATAAAAATATCTTTAGTACAATAAAAACTTCAGATCAAATTAAGAAAACAACATGAAATACTTTTATGTGTCTCAAGTTGCTTTTTTCTAGTATATTTACTTGATTAAAAATTATCACATAAAAATAGCATTGTAAAATGCAAAATTAAAAAGTTATAAAAAAAATAAAAATGAAATACTTTACTCAACCAAAATTAACCAAACAGCTAAATATTTCTCGAGTCGCCCTGACCGCCCCAAATAGAAGTTGTTAGAGGGACATAGTCAAAAGCAGATGAGTAAAAATATCATTAATCAAATTTACCCTCCAAGTTTACTTATAAAAAAAAATGCATTGGATTTAAGTGCGCGCGCGCTTGCACACTTGCGCGGTAGGGCCTCTGTTCTTACAGAGGCCCTACCTACCGCGCAAGTGTCGTCGGCATCGACATCGACTTCATTTGAAAGATGGATGTGACATATTGCTCTTAGTCTTTGGTAAGTTACATTTGTGTTAAAAAGAAGCAGCAATGTGTCACATCCATCTGTCAAATAAAGCCGCTTTCGATGCCGACGCCACTTGCGTGGTACGGCCCCCTTACAGTAATTTCACAGGAATCAATAAATTTGTACATACCTTATGTTTGATCTCATTGCCGTCCCAAATGACATCGTCTTCCCACTGTAACTGTGATACCATAAGAAAGGAGTCGTCAGGAAACCCACTATCAGGACTATCTGATGCTTCTATCTCTCTTTCTGTCATATCAGTTGTCTCTTTTGCCTTTTCTTCACGCTCTGGTGATGGCGCCTAAAGAAACAAATTCTATTTGTTACTCACAATCTCATCATCAAACTCTACTTATACATGTCAAGATAAACATCTGCCTGAACTACCTGATCTACCTGAAAACTGTGAAATAGGTTATGGCTCAAAGCTCTCTTAACCTATCCAGAACCTAGACCCCCCGCGAAGTCGACCGTACTTGAGACCGTGCCCTTGAAACTCGACACCGTTTTTTGCCTCTCTAAGCACTTAAAGCCGATACAATCATTGTGAAGTGAAAGTCAGAGAAGCCACGTTATGGGTCGCTTATTTCTACGACACAACTTATAGCTCATTTTGCATTTAGAAGAGTGAGACACCACAAACTCAGTGCCTCTTCACATAATACAGTTTGACAGATGACAAGGTTGTAAACGGCAGCCGCGCGGCGCCCACCGTATTTGCCGTTTTACATGGCAATGGACAATAGGCTATTTGACAGGTTTTGAAAATCCATTTTATATTATTAAGTGGAGTTTAAGGAACCCAGTAAAAGTTGTTTTTTTATTCTGGTACATATTTGCTGAAAAATATCAAATTAAAAAATCAATATTTAAATAGCGCGCCAAAACGCTACTTTGACAATATGGCGCTGCAATGGGTTCGGTGACGTCACTTGCCTGTATTCTGCATAACATCCACATACGTAGTCAAACGAGGTTTACAAGCAGGTGACGTCATTATAAACTCGACGAATCAGGAGCGTTTTGTGTCACGTGACAAAACGTTTAAAAAATGCATTTTTATTTACGGATTTTTAAATCAATTTATAATTATTTTCAACTTACGTTAATAAAAAACCATTTTTAAACTCATAATTTATACTGATAACAGTAATTGACACTTTATTTTTCGCATTGTCAAATAGCCTATTGGGCACAGTCACCCGACTGCCATAAATTATTCGGCTGCCGTTTGGACGGCGACCGTGGCCAAATCGTGTCATGTGAAGAGGCACTCAGGCAACTTTGAGAGTTAATATTATTGACAAGAAAAAATTCTTTTCTACAGACTTCTTGAAATTTTACCTTCAGCTTGAATCCATAGTCAAATCCTTCGCCTGTCTCCGGCACGTTTAGCATATCGTACCACACTTGTGCTGGACCGAACCGCCAATGCGCGGGCGTCGGTTTATTTGTCTTTTCGCCCGATGACGACTGGTTGTTTTCTGAGGCCGATTGCTGGTTCTCTTCCATTGGTCTATAGTAAAGATTTTAAATCATATTAAAAGAAATGATTCTTGTTTTCAAACAACTTTTTATAGAAAATTATGTATAATTTCATGACATAGGCAGTTGTCACTGGTCACTATTGTTGCCGGGCAACATCTTAGTTATACCGATGCCGTCGTTGATAAGAGTGACGTTTGTACATACTTTACTTTCAAACTGCACTTTTGATACGCCAATCCCGCAAGGAATATCGATCAGGGGCTAATTGTCTAATTTTAAAATCTATCGCAATCCCTTTCAATTCGTCATTTAAAAGATATTTATATACTTCAGGCCGTCAATATTTGACATTTCATAGGGATAGTGATCGGTACGCGTTTTGAAAGGTACTGAATGAACGAAATTGAACTGTCCAAGCAAAGTGACACACGAAAATATTTTTCAAATGTATGGAGAAGTGTCAAATGAAGTGTCATTTAAATCATCATTCGTTCCGAAAGGGATTGCCTCTATAAATTACACAATTCCATTAATCACTATCACAATCCCTTTGAAAGGGATTGTGTTAGATTTTGAAATTAGTCAATTAGGGGGCGGTTTCAATAACTTGCCATCAGTAAGAAATAGGTTTACTAGAGCATTGTTGCCTCAATTTTTTTTGTTAATCAGTCCATAATAACAGTGTTTGTTAAGTAATGTAATCATGAGTGGCCTAGGGATAGATTATTGAAGGTGGCCATAAATGGCGTGTAGGTAATTAGGTATTTTATAAGTAAAAGAGGAAACTTACTTAAGAAGCTTTTCTTCATCATCACTGGCATATTGCAACTCTTGTGATTCAGGCATTTGTGGTGGCGTGTCACTGCCTGTACTGCCGCTACGCTTGCGACGTCTACGCTTCTTCACTCCGCGCCATATTTGGGGCAAGCTCGATAGCTTACCTGGTCCAAATAATCGGGAGAACAACAAGACCTGAAATCAAGAATTTAATTCATTATTTGCTAGCAGGACACTGGTGTCCAGAGAACAATGAAATATCTATTGTTTCTCATAAACTGCGGACTGATAGGTTAAAGTATATCTATAAACATGTCTATCTCTATAATCCATGATGGACTGTGAGCGAAGAAAAAACATAGAATGCTCCAGCTGCTAGATCTAGTGCAAAATTGAACAGCCTATCAACAAACAATTCGATAACTATTGTAAATGATGTGTTGGCAATCTTACACTATTGTTTACAGTCAACATATTAGACCTAGGGAAGTACCGGTATTCCCGGTTCCATCGCCCTTCAGTACCGGTACTGAAAAAACTTGGAACCGACCCCGATTCTGTTTGCCCTACTTAGACCCAACCAATGCCAAATGTGGCGTCGTCAATCAAGGCGTGCCTATGAGATTGATAGCTACATTTTTTTACTCTAATGCTACACCTTTGAAATTATGTGTCTACTCAACTTCAACAATTAACATCAACCAACCTTATCAGGTCTGAAGTCCGGAAACAGTTCTGTGACCTCCACATTAGCATATTTAGATGGCAACATAGCAGCCAAAGGAGTTTCCAACTTCTTAGGTTTGTCAGACCTTTGAGGTTTGCTAGAAGCAACAACACATTTGTATTAGGGTTCTTTAATTACTCATCATCATATCAACAACACGACACCCACTACTGGGTATAGTTCTACCCCAAAGATCTCAAGATCTCCACAACAAGTGATTGTACGCTGTATGCATGCAGAATGTTTTAATTGCCCAAACAGACATCCAGCATTCTAAATACTTAGACAAGAAAAATAAAAATAATTACTTACGGTATAACTGAAGGTGGGGGCATGAGGCCACCATCACCTTCCATGTCGCCTTCATAGCCCTCATCATTCGTGGTTTGTTGCTGCTGTCTGAATACTTCGTCATTATCTTTGTTCAACCAGTCATCATTACCCTCCTCTTTTACTTCAGTCTGTGGACAATCGCTCAACGAATCGGATTCTAACTTTACATCATTTTGTGCTTTATCCCCAACATCTTGTGCCTCTCCTTCCGTTTTCGTTTCTTGTGCATCTTGGTTAGTGTTAATATCTACTTCCTAGTTTTAACAAAACATTGTTACAACACAAGTTAGAACACAAACATTTAAATAATAATAATGATATTTCCAGTATTAAATTAAAATGTAAAAGTTGCAGCATTTTTACTTTTTAATCAAATTAAAAAAGAAGCTTCTATATTGTAGGTTTTAATACTGAATTTATCAATATAAAATTTGTGACAATGACAACACAAAATTAGATAATTGTGCTTTTACATATAATAAATATAATACAGGTTTTGCATGTATAATGGTAAGAAAACAAGTGAAGTTTTATTTAGCTACAAAAAGTACAAATAATAAGGGTTAAGGTCAGTTTAATCACACAACAAACATGCAAAATACCAGCTCACATATTACAATGTTCACATCACAACACACCATTTATTACTAAGAAGTCACTCAAAACACATAAAATCTTAAGAAAATACTCTTGATAGCACATCTCCTTTTTTTAAAAAAACCTCTCAGGTCCTGGATTATGAGACACAATAGATATTCCATTGTTCTCTGGACACCGGTGTCGGGTTCCCGTTTGATAAATTAAACAATTTCCAGGCAACTATCACTGCTTCAATCAAATGATTCAGAATGAAGCCAAGAGCAAGCCTATTTAATGAAACGGGAACAATGCGGATGAAACCGTGTGTGGCAGCTAGTACTTAAATAAATAATTACTTCAAGTATCTAGCTCAAGGTAAGTTTCATATGAACTTGTGTTATGGATACCAGAAAATGGATAAACATACTTATATATATATTTTTTAAATACATACATCATATTAAACCATCAGACCACGACAAATACACATATTCATGCACACAAATGTTTGTCTTGTCTTGTTGGATCGAACCCGGGACCCTCTGCGTAGATGGCAGGCTACGTACCTCTACACCAGACAGGTTGTCGAAAATAGTTGTCATTATATAAACTTATTTCCTTACAATCTACAACACATCTTAAGTGAATTCGCAATGTGTTTAAATTATAATTTTTCATCCCATCTATTAGAAAAACGCTGATTGATTCGCCTATAAGTGCGAGCAAAGTAAGTCTTTTCTCCAAGAGACTTTTTCACGGGGCAGTAATGAGATTTGAATTTTGAACATTAACATGTCCCTTAGTGCTCCGTGACCAAAGAGACGCACAAAAATATTGTATGAAAAAGTCACTGGCCGATTATTAGGTGAAAAGAAAAACTATATGACTATAACATTTCAAAATTGCACAAATGTTTCAAATATTAATATTAATTTTTAAGCTGTTACTTTATACTTTTTTTTTTACATTATAACATTATATTGGTGTTTAATATTTTTTTTATAAATACATTCATTAGTTGTATCTAAAAACGCCTCTTATTTTTTTTTTCATAGACGGGGATGAAAAGTAGAGTGTATCACTCGGCCGCAAAATATATTTTTTGGCTCGGGCGACATACTTTGAATCCCTCGCTACGTTCAGGACTCTACTAAAGAATCCCTCACTACGCTCGGGATTCTATTCAAGAATCAGCTCTGGATTCAAAAAAGCACCCTCGCCGTAAAAATATTATTTTGCTCCCTTATGGTACAATCTACTATTGCTCTCTAGTTCATGTAAAAAGTAATATTTTGCACCTAGACCAGCAAAACTACACAGTACATAGTTAACATTATTAACAAGTAAACACTAATATTGAGCATTACTCTTACTATTATTCAAATAGGTACATTGAATGAATTTGAAGTAATAAAGACAGAAAAAAGTACACAACTACATACCTTTAAATCTTCTGCAACATCATCTATATCGAAGAAATCTACCGCTGATGGACTTTTTACATTGTAATCTGGAAGTAACAACACTTAATTTTTTCAACCATAATCTTTCTTGTATTCTATTGTCTGCATTAATCAAATTACTGCCAATTTCAAAACAGCATTACGCAAATTATGGCTGTGTTTGCAACACCTTTTTTTATGAATGGCTTGTTTTTTAGTACTTTACAACATCAAAAGCATCATCTTACAATTTGATGTAATAGAAATAAAAAGGGCAAATTATGGTTTATATAGAGTAAGTCAACAATGTAATTGTCTAACCTTTCTCCTCATCTTCTTTGGACAATTCTTCTGACTCAAGCACCTCTGATAACATGGATCCAAGACCAAGCCGGTTAAGTGACGAGAGCATCCGCTTAGAATCTCCATCAAGAAGGCCATCGTCTTCAAGTTGACCTCTTTCGTCGATGTTTCCAAACAAAAATCCAGTGAGGTCCAAGCCAGACTGACTGTGATCCCCAGGATCGTCACTGTCACACATATTTATTAATTCACTAAACCAATTACTGCATTACAATTTGTAAATTTTCGTATTGATTACTGTCGGAATTTCTTTATCTTTAATAATTATTTTAATTTACAAACAAAATTACACTGAAAACAAGCAAAGCGAAGCAAAGGAAACGTCATTCATTGCGTCAATGTAATTTTTTTGACATTTTGTGGTGACATTTAAAATGTCAAGTGTTTGTCACTTTGGAGGTTTTCGGTCCGAATTGAACATACTTAACAAATACGAATCGTACTATAATGTAAACTGTTAGCGTACTATAATGTATACTTTTTATAACCGATTGATGAATGCTCTCTGATATCATATTTATCATAGCAAATACTTTAGAAACTAATAATACGTAAAGCTCTTAGCGACATCTGGTGAATGAAAAGTATATTTTGTTTTATTGGTCTTGTAGGGTAAAATCACCTTGTATCGGCCACCTCCTGATAACTCAGTTTTTTTTACATGACTTTGTTTACGTTTTATTTATATTGGTCTAGAATATAATCATCATGATTTTAAGAGTATAAAAATCATAGGTTATCGGTGAATTTTTTAAAATATAAGTATTTTTATGAGTATCCCACTTATATAAGTTACAAGTGCCATTCGTACGCTTTACAAAAAACAAAACGATATCACCATACGTGGCCACAAAGAGTCTCTTTTGACGGTTTCTAAGTGTGCGCGCCGAAATTTTTAGGTGTCGAATGACATGGCCGATAAGTGGCACCGAGCGGGTGGCAATCTGGGGGGCTATCGCGTAAAAAATCTGGGTATGGATATGGGCTTCATTTGACAGTTGAAGCTCATAAAATTACCATATATGGTCATTTAACTGCCCAATGAAGCCCATGTCCATATCCATATTTTTTACGCGATACCCGCGATTTTTTACCCTGGCCACTACAGCGGATATCAGGCATTTGTATTTGATCCCGAACTACTTAATTGAATATTCCCCTTTGTCCATTTTCGTAAATAAACATTCGTAACCAGTTACAAGAGAAGAATAATCATTATCTATAATTTTTGCTCTAAAATATTAGGTACATTTACCCTGTAGCTTTAATAGTCGAAAACACAGACCTATATCGAGTTAGACGAAAAGAGCGCTTTAAACTGGGGCCCTACCGTCCAAGTGTCGTCGGAATCGACATCGACTTCATTTGACATATTGCTCGTAGTCTTTGGAAATTTTTATAGTTATGTGTCAAAGAGAAGCAGAATGTGTGAAATCCATCTGTCAAATGAAGCCGATTTCGATGCCGACGCCACTTGCGCGGTACGGTCCCTGTATGGAGAACCTAGCATGTCGAGTTTTTCGTACCTACGATGACGTCACGAGCGATATTTAGTGATGTGTAAATGTTACTGACGAGATCTTGCAAGAAAGCATAGCACAATTAACCATTTTTGTTTCTGAGTAACACGTGTCTTCATGGCAATGGACTCAAGCGGACTGACTTAGGTCGGAAACCTTTGACCGTGGATCAAACTTTTGGCACGCAAGGTAGGTACACTTTTACCTTTTATCTCGATATATAGGTCTGTGGTCAAGAATTAACTAAGACATTATAATTAGGCAGGCTTTACCGTAATATTGTCATTATTTCGTATTCAAAATTTATTCAAGACTAACGCTTTCACCAGCCTGGTTCCCGTTTCCGTGAGACTATTGGGATAATAAGTAGGCTATGTTACTCTCCGTCCTTTCAACTAACTCTATACCTACCAAAAATCAAGTAGATGGGTCGGTTAGTTAGGGTTTAAAAAAAGAAACCCTACTTTATTTTATATTGTCATATTTATATAATGTAGTTATTATTTGTTTATTAATATCCATATTATACCAATATTATACAATATATTTATTTATTTGTTTAATTCAGACAGATGTCCATAGAATTTGTTAGTAACAATGCACTTAAGAACTATGTTAGTAAAATGAAATAGAATATAGGGCAACATAATTACTCTAGATCCGGTACTTCATGCACCAAGGACATGAAGCCGGATCCAATGCTTCAGCATAGGGCAGTCCATTCGACCAGCCAGAACTCTTAGAATGCTGTTGTTGCTGCCGCGCACTCGATGGAGCAGGGAAGCCACTCGCTTCCTCATTATGGCCGGGAACCCGTCCGTGCGCGCCTCCGCGAACATCCCGGATGCGCTACACCACCTCGGCAGCCCCAACAACATTCTAAAGCCGTTATTATACTGAACGCGAAGGGCGTTGTATGCCTTCTGCGTGTAGTTGACCCATAGACTGCACGTATACAAATTCTGGCAGTAGGCTTTAAAAATAGTTATTTTAACTTGTTTACTGCAACGGGCAAATCTACGGGCCATCATGTTGCATCTTACCTGCCAACGCCCTCCGCTCCCTTTCGATATCGTCAGCGTCTGTGAGACCAGCCGAGACCCAGTGGCCCAGGTACTTAAACCGATTCACTCTGTTGAGCTCTGCACCACACAATCGAACAGGGGGAACATTCAAAATCTTTGCACCCATTGGTTGAAAAACTAGAAGTTCGCTTTTTTTCGTGTTGTACCGGAGCCCATGCGACCCGGCGTAGTTCTCACAGACACTGACCAATTTCCTCAATTCACTGATGGAGGGACTCAATAGGACTGGTTAATAGAAGTTCCATCTATCGAGCAGCCTAGTTTAGTCCTATTCAGTCCCTCAATAAGCCCATTAACATAAAAATTAAAAAGACGAGGAGAGCTTAGCCCTCCCTGTCTCACCCCACATTTCAATTTATAGGCATCTGACAGTGCCCCCTCCCAGCGCACAACGTTAACTTGGTTTCTGTACCAATAATCAAGAATGTTAGTTACTTCGTTAGGCACATCTGTCTCAATTTTTAATTTCTTCCTGAGCAAGTCATAGGACACCATATTGAAAGCTTTAGAAATATCAAGGAAGCATGCATAGACAGGAGACTTCCTGTCAGTGTATTACCGAACGGTGTGCTTGAGACAATATATAGCTATATCTGTTGACAATCCAGTCCGAAAACCGAACTGTGAGTCATGGAGGTGTACATGTGTTTTTAATATGTCATCAAACAAACCGTCCAGCCCGTTGGCTATTATAGTGGCTAACGATATGGGCCTATAATTACAGTTGTCCGAAGAGTCGCCCGTTTTGTTCTTGATTATTGGCACAACAACCGTCTTCATACAGTCTTCCGGCATTAAAGTATGCCTAATACAAAATGTGTGCAACATACTTAACACCCTAGGCAAGTGAACACCCGCGTGGCGAAGATGCTCAACGCTGAGACCATCATGCCCCGGGGACTTTCCCCTAGTCATATTTCTTATAATGTTAGCTACATCTTTAGCAGAAAACCGTACCTGCGACTTGCAAGGCAGATGGACATCAGCATCGGGCATCACCGCCGCAGAGCAATCACCCCCTATTAACGGCTCAACATAGAAATGGTTTTTAAAAACGTTGGCAATTTGACTCGGTTCGCTAACACCACCAAAATTCATTGGAGCACTTTGCTTTGGATTAAGTTTTTTTGTACTTTTCCAGAAATTTTTAAACTCTTTCCTTGAGTGGTGGCTAGCTAGAATATCCATCCTGATCTGCTCTGCATTATTTTGACACCATTTTAGTTTCGACTTAAATGTTTTCCGGGAATTTTCATGTTTTCAAAATATGCGCCACACGTTGGCTTACCGTATAACAACCATAATTCAAAATGTGACCGAGCAGAGTCATGTGCAGACCGTACATGAATATTCCAGCCTACAACACTCTTCTTTTTTAAATTAGGCCGTCTATTCATGCCACCTGAGCTAGCAACAGCACAATCGCTCAGTATCTCTGCAATTTCTTTGAAATAAAACGTACATGACGGAAATGGTTTGTGTTGAGTAAGATGTCAAAAAACGATAGCTGACAGAATTCCGTCGAATTAAAAATCAGACTATATTATAGCATATTCATTACGAATTGAAAACGATCTTTTCGATTCTTCTTTACCAATCAGCGCATCCGATAGTTTTCAATAATGTTAATAATGATGTTTTCACCTCACACGCTCGGATCTTCTATATTTAAATTTCTGCGTGGATAATCGCATTTTGCGGCCTAGCGTGGTAAAGTATTTTAAACCATACATTACGTCTTAACGTGTTCCGAATCTATTGACTTTTACATTTATTCAATTTTTTATTCTTTTTTTGAATAACTTTGTATTAATTATAATACTCCGTTTTGGCTTTATTATATTATTTTAGTTCCTTGAATCATAAAAACAATAACAATAAGATTCGATTAAACTATTTGTTATAAGATTTTTTCTATTTAGACTGGGTGAGATTTCACCACCAATGATAGTCTTTGTCGTGTAGGTACCTAAACATATACCGAATCGTTTTTATTGTTATTATGAGTAACAATTTATTCCAATTTTAAATAACTTTGAATTAACTTTATTACTCCCGTTTCTATTATTTTAGTTTTGTGTCATTAAAACATCAAGGGTATATTTAACAATAAGGTATATTTAAATTAAACTTTTTGTTACAAGAATTTTTACCGTAAGTTGACCGCGAAAACAACCTTATTTTCCTCGCAGTTCTGAGGTGAAAATAGTTATTTGTTATGCAAGGCTGGAAAGTTGGTTATTTAACGGCGAGTTACCTCTATTGAAAGCTGAGCAAGTGAAGGATCCTAGGATTTGAATGAATCCTGAGCGAAGCGAGGATTTCAAAGGTACAAGACGCTAAAAACTTTCCTGCCGAGCGCAACACACAATTTTTCACCTCACAACAGCGAGGAATATTTTATAGTTGTTTCATCGGTCAACTTAAGGTAAAAAAATCTTTAAACATAAAGTTTAATCTAAATATACCTTATTCTCGGTGTTTTAATGATATTAAAAACCAAAATAATAAAAACGGAGTATTATAATTAATTTAAAGCTATTTAAGTAAGAAGAATATGTAACAAAAAGTCAATAGTGCGATTCGGAACGCATTATGACATATTTTTAGTATTAAATTAAAAAGTACTTTGCCGAGCTAGGCCGCAAAAAGCGATTTTCTACGCCTAAACTGATTGACAAAACCTCCTTTTCAGAGCTTGTGAGGTGAAAAAAAATGTGTTTCGCTCGGCAGCAAAGTTTTTAGGGCCTCGTACCTTTGGATCCCTCGCTACGCTCAGGATTCAATCCCAGAATCCTTCGATTGCTCAGGTTTCAATTGAGGTAAATCGCCGTGAAATTAAACTTTCCAGCCCTGCATAACAAAATTATTTGTGGCACTGTGAGATCGAGACAATAAAAAGTGCAAAATTATTGGTGCAATCAGAGAATCAGGCGGTACTGCCCGATCGTGACTAGTCTAACGCACTAATTAATTTACCTACTTCAAATATTCTAAATGAAATAATTTCATTAGTAGCTATTATAGTCGTGAATAGTTTCGGTAACCTATTTTAAACGTAAAAACTCCTACATTTTGTTTGCAAGATCCTTGATTTTACCGTAGTGTAGACTGTTTCAGTAATACGCGGTAGACTTAATTTTGCATCGTGCAGTAAGTTAGTAAGTACACAGAAGTACATTACCATGGGAGCACTGGCGGGCGCCTGCTGTACCGTCTCTGTTTGTGATCCGAATGTGAATAGGGTACGGTTTCGAAATACCCACAAGTTAGGGTATAAATATCGCTTACATGAAGCGTTTTTCACTAACTTTCATTAGTTAATGAAATAAATACATCTGAACCAAAACTATCTAATAGTAATAAGGTACGGTTTCCAAATACCTACAAGTTAGGGTACAAGTTAGGGTAGGCTACAAGTTAAGGTATAAAGATAGGGTATAAAGATAAAGATAGGGTAGGGTACAAGTTAGAGTATAAATATCGTTTACATGAAGCGTTTTTCATTAACTTTCATTAGTTAATTAAATAAATACATCTGAACCAAAACCATCTAATAAGGATGTGGGTTCCTAATTTATTAGTAGACACAACCGAGGCTTTTACCCTACCTATCAAAAAAGATAGGTAAAAGGTACATTATTTTCATATCTAGACAATAAAACAAACCTTGCGTATTGCTTATTCAAAACAAAATAGACAAGACAAAACAATTTGTTTATTATAAAATATACCTACATAGCTAGGGCATGAATACCGGAATCTCGGAATATCGTAATATCGGAGTTCCGATATTACAATTCCGGTATTGAGTGATCCAATATCGTAATAACGGAATCAGACAAATATTTATATTTGAGTTCTTAAATATATATATATATATATATATATATTATAGCTGTGTGTTGTATAGTATAACGCAGAGCGCGATAGTGGGTTCATTATTGATTGAAATAAGTTATTTTGGTATTTTATAAAAAAAAAAATTAAGGTAAAATTGTTGTTCTTGACTTTACTGTTTATTGGCATCGTCGCCAGTCCTTAGACGTCCACTGCTGGACATGGGTCTCTCCTAAATAACGCCATTGAGCCCGATCCTGAGCTCTTCGCATCCAGCTCCTGCCTGTCATCTTTCGAAGGTCGTCTCTCCACCTAGTTGCAGGGCACCCTAACGCGGTTTCCGCTCCAGAACTCGTTTGCCCCAACGTCTGTTGGTTCTTCTTGCGATATGACCAGCACATTGCCGTAAAAAAAGTCAAGGAAAAAGACAACAGCTTCTTGTCCAGTGAAAACCTTCAGATTGGAAAAGTGATTAAAAGCAATGTTAGGGTACAGTGCATGGAGAAATACAAGTTGAGGTAAATAAACATTAGAAAACATATCTTTTTCAATTAGACACCTGAGCACTAATGTGCCTGATTGGTTATAACATTGTTAAAAGATCTTGGAGACAAACCATACAAAACTCTTGCACTCTAAGTTAAAACTTAGCACTATTACGTTGATGCCTGCTTACTCTTTGAGCTATGTCGGTCACCTTGGTTCTCTGTCGGATAACTTCTTTTCTAATTATATTTTCAGAGAATCACCGAGCGTAGCCCTCTCCTTAGCTCGCTGAGCAACTATGAATTTGTGGACTAGTCCCATCGTGAGTGTCATTGTCCATGTTTCGGCTCTGTAAGTCATTACGGGTAGAAGGCACTGGTCGAGGACTTTCATCTTTAGGCTTTGTGGTGTCAACGACGAGAAGACATGACGAAGTTTGCTGAATACCGCCCATCTCAGCTAAATTCTTCTATTTGTTTTGCTCGCAAAGTTAATTTTAACTTATTGGCACGGTTTGCCCAAGGTAAACAAATTGAATTGTAAATCTGCAATTTACAAAGAAAATAAACAATTTTTGACGAAAATGTGCAATTCCGATATTAATATCGGGATTCCGGTATTGAGGTGTAATATCGGAAATCAATATCGGAATTGAATAATTGTTGGCATTCCTTCAAGGACACGGTGACCTTTTTGTTCATGCTGTCTTGAGTGGGTTTTCACACAGCTAAGTGCAATCGATCAGGTCAAGCTGTGTGCCAAAATATTCACTAGAATTACCTAACTAAACGTATTCAAGTTGCAACATCCTAATCCATGGGGTATCAGAGCTATGGGCTGTCAAAGTATCCAAAAAACCTTCACCAGGAATCCACCTTGCTCTACGGCGCCTGAGGTTGAAAATTGGTCTGAGTGAGCCGTCGGTTTTTCTGCGAAGGAACATTGTTGAAATGAAGCTCATAACCAACTGGGCCGGACTCAGCTCTTCGAGTACTTGTTGTTTTACCAAGGTCTCGACTTGCTCCGTAATTTCCGGCGACTCGCATGTACTATGAAGCGGTGCAGGTTGACCTGTATTGGTGGGACAAGCACAGGCCGGACAGCAACAACATGGCAGACGCATCCCCGATATCATATTCAGGATAGCCTTCGGAGCCTGATGCGCCTGCCACTGCCCCTTATACGCTCGTTTCTTGTCATCGTTCCATTGCCATTCTTTAGGATTGAACTTCCGAAATATCGAGACATTGACCGCTTTGACACTTGCGGATATAGGGGTCTTTTGTTATGACCCTTTGCCTTTGATCTGAACGAAAGGGCTTTCTGTTATTAGGAATTTCACGAAAAGGTCCAGCTTTGGGAAAGTTTTTTTTGACTCACGCGTTTGGACTCATCGACACTAAACCAGGGGCCCTACCGCGTAAAAAATATGGATATGGATATGGACTTCATTTGACAGTTAAATGACCTTATAAGGTAATTTTATGAGCTTCAACTGTCAAATGAAGCCCATATCCATATCCATATTTTTTACGCGATAGGGGGCAGAGCCGAATCCATTTGTCCATACCTCCTGTGCTTTGTATGTAAGATTATGCACTCTTATCAAATAGAAATTCCGAGCTAGGCGGGATTTTGCGCAATCCATCCCGTAAATGTTTGTTAGGTATTTCCGCCAGCATACGCTCACGACGTGACTCAATGCATTCAGCACGCTTGCCAAAAACAACTTGCATTATATCTTCACTAGTTTTATGGATCTTGAACTTTACGATGAACAATTCAGTTTTTTTTTTTTCAAAAACGCTTGTAGTAGTAAGATCAGTTTTAGGCGTGGCTGCCCAGTTAACAAATTCTTGTGATTATTGTTTAAGGTGCTCATGTTGAGAAAGCAACTCATTACTATTAGCAGCTAAAGATCGCTCCGTTGGGGCCATAATCTTTGCCTTTTAAAAATTGACGAAGTTCGTCATTGATACCAAGTTCTATAAAGCCAGGGTGCGCACTATGGGTTTTTCATTATAAAAAAAAAATCGTTAAATTGACTTTCGGATTGCAAATGAGCAGTATTACTGCTTAGGATGTTGCTAGTACGAAAGTTGACGACGCTATGGAGGCATCGAGGGCAAGGAACTCCTAAGGTGACTAGAAATTGGCGCCAACCGGAAGCAAGTCTTACGTACTGCAATTCTATTGATAAGTCTATTGGCTATAACTTGCTAGACCGGAAGTCGACGAACTCTCTCCCAGATGCTGTGCATCGTCACATGCCGATACTGTATAAATGTCAAGGGAGTTTAAGAAAACGGCAACACCCTATTCGAGTGATTTAAAAATGCGACAAAATGGAAGTCGGTGTGTTTCAATTCAAATGCGAATTTAATTCGCATGAGAATTTCGAATGTGCTGATGTAGCGTGTACGATAATTAATTCTGTCCCATGTTTATTCTGACTTATTTTTATTCTCTGAAAATGTGAATAATTAATAAGCAACCTGGGATGCGTATATATGTAAATATTTCAACTTAGTTTGTAATTTAGTGGAAAATCTAAGTTACATGCAAAAGTTTGCAAACTATTATAAATTCTCAATTAGTGGAGTAAGTATAGGGCTGTCGAAGGGTTTTTAAACTTGTAGACAGATAAATTTTACTTTATTTTATTATGCAAGAAGATAATAGCATCGAGAGGTTAATTATACTGCGGTAGTAAGTAGTAGTATTTAGTAGTAAATTTTGCATTTTTCAATCAAACAAACAAACTGACATACTTTCGCATTTATTATGTATTAGCACAGAATACTTAATAGTACAAGTAATATTAGTAGGATTTGTGCCGGCTGGGGATCGACCACGACCCCTGACGCAGTATAGGGGACACGAAATCTTGCTATGCCCGAGGCAACTATGCTATCAAGCTAAAACTACAATCTAGAAGTTTTGGGTGACAAAGACCGGTTTGGACTAGGCACGAAACAATGAGGCGTGCAAGGCAATAAAGTCGCTACAACTACAAATAATTTTAACCGCTGGTCTAGTGGTAACAACCACCGGTATTAGACCCAGGGGTCCCGGGATCGATTTGGTTGGTGGTAGGACTTGTTGTAAGTCCGTCTGGCTAGCTACCACCATCTTATCTAAGCCTGACGCCGCTCTCAGTTAGAGATAAGAAACCAGTTCCTTAGTAATGGGGATTCCGGGAGAGGCTCGCTTCCATCTTCGGCCTTATCAATACTTAACATCAGGTATGATGAAGGCTAAGAGTATCCCTGTTGTTCATAAAAAAAGTCGGTTTACAATTAACTTTAGGGTGAAGATAAAGTTTAACTGTCGGAAAGTACCTTTACTCTTCACAAATTGGTAAAAAGTTAGGCTTTCAATAAAATAAACACCGCATGCCTCTTGTCACACAGTAACACAACAGGGGCCCAATTCTGCTAATGCTTAGTCACAATCGTATTCCAATCGTGTTTCAATGGTAGTGCTGTTTTACACAGTTCTTGTTACGACATGCGACAGTGTAAATAAACACTACTATTGAAACATCATTGAGAGACGATTCTGACAAAAAAATTGCAGAATTGACCCCCTGGATTCGGAACCAAGTCCTCTTAGTTAGACAAACTTAGTCGCACTTAAGTTGGATAAATCTGGAGCATTATTAGCATTATTCTGTGTAATTTACTTAAAAAATAAAACTGACTATAGTAAGGCATTTTCGTAATGCATGACTGTGTTTAAGGTGACTCGAAGTTCAAAATATTGCCCTATTTAGCTATAGCAAATCTCTTTTCGTTTTTTTTTTATTATTATCAGTTATATGTTTTGGGACAGTTTGCTTACCACCAAATCTCCAATGATTGATAAGATCAGCGCAGCGATGCCGTTTGAGATAGTTCAGTGTCATAAATTTCAAACCAATATCGTGCGCTTCAAAATCTTTTCACTTTAAGAGCCATTCATAGACGTCGCTTCATTTTGGTGCTGGTCGGTGCGGACAAATCGCCTCAATCTATCTTTCGGAATCCCATGATTTGTGGCCGGTCGAATTTGAGTTTTTGTTGAGTATTCGGTCTACAAAAATAGGGCCTTGAATGATTTAGTACTTCCACTTAGAATCTGAGTAACTTTTCATGTGACGACTTGATTGAAGAACCAATATTATGTAGGATTCCGGCCTGTATTTCACTATTATGCACAGTATTTCAGCAGATTGGAAAAAATGGAAACGACAATGAATAAAAGAGTACTTACTTTGCACACTTGTTTTAATATCTTCTAAATATACTTTCAAACACACTTTATATTCAGAAACTTTATATTTCTCAGATCACAATCAAGGGTCATATGTTGACGAGTCGACGTCTGCAATTCAACTACCTTGTCCGCCATTAGCCAGAACTGTCATACGTTTTCCCCACCGCTATACTTTCCCGCCAAAATGGTACTTGCGTTTATACTCGACTCGTCAACATAGATACTTTTAATACATTTGAATTTTAAGTAATCAATGCAATAATTTTAACAATAAATAGATATAATAATAATCTTAAATTATGTAATATTGATAACAGTCGGCCATCCAAGTTTTCCCGTACGACCTCGTACGCTAACTATGTAATCACAATTTCATCCTTATAAATATTACATTGGGACACATATTAATGAAATCACTTTTACTACTAAAATAAAAATAAATGATATAATTCATATATTCATTAGATATAAACAAATCTTGGACCAGGGATGTCCAGGTAAAACTTATTCTGGACCAGGGATGTCCAGGTAAAACAAATCTTGGACCAGGGATGTCCAGGTAAAACTAATCTTGGACCAGGGATGTCCAGGTAAAACTAATCTTGGACCAGGGATGTCCAGTTAAAACTAATCTTGGACCAGGGATGTCCAGGTAAAATTAATCTTGGACCAGGGATGTCCATCTAAAACTAATCTTGGACCAGGGATGTCCAGGTTACATAAAAAAGTCATACTTATTTAATGCACTGTTACGAACCAAGATAATTAAACACAACATAAACAGCTTCTTCGATACATGTTACAATATTTCCTCAGTTTAATGTTAATGCAAATTATACACATTACAATACAATAACAGTAATTATCAATATTTAGTGTAATCATTTTTTATTATATTTTTTTATTATATTTTTTTTTCTTGTAAACAATCTAACATCTATTTACTAAACTTTTTGCGAGTCTTCCTCACTGGAATCACTGGATGACGTACTAACGTCCTCTTCATGAGGTCTATTAAAACTAAGCCATGGTCTGATTTTATCTACAGCCACGATTGTGGAAAAGCGTTTACCACTCTTTCGGGTAAGTGGCGTATCTTCAACAGCAAAGCGATCGTTATCTAGTACTGCTGTTATTCTATAAGGGCCTTGGAACTTAGGTATGAGTTTTTTACTTTGACCGGTGGCGGCTACCTGCCGCTCCATTCTTACAAGATCTCCTACCTGATATTTTGAGGGTTGACAGCGATGTCTATCATAATTTTCTTTTTGTTTTTGTTGGGATACCTCAACATGAGTATTTATTTCTTGTCTAATCTCATCCCTAGCAGTATCTATGTCCGGATTATTAACAGCATCATTCGAAGTTGTACTATTATCAAGGTTCAAATCTGACAGCATCCTACCTTCGCTTGGGCCGACTGGCCTTATACCGAACAGAGCTTCTGATGGTGTGCGACCAATGCCCTTGTTAATAGTATTATTCATACCCCACTGGACATCGGGCAGGTGATCGTCCCATTTATTATCATCAGTGCCAATTGACTTACTCGTTAGAGCGTCTACGATAACTTTATTGTAACGCTCCACCTGCCCGTTGGCCCTTGGTGTAGCTACCGCGTTAAGCACATGTTTGACACCCTTATCCTGCATAAACTTTTTGAATGTGCCACTAGTAAAGGAAGTGCCTCGATCGGAGATAAGTCTACGCGGGACACCAAATATACCAAAATATTCCTTAAGAACCCGAACGGAAGTAAAAGATTTTGTGTTTCTCACAGCCTTCAGATAAATGTATTTAGTAAACGCATCTATAATTACTAAAATGTGCATATTCCCTCTGCTACTGCGTACAAAAGGACCGACGTGATCGACGTGTATTGTGTCAAAGGGGTTGTCAATTTTTGGGATTGGGTGCAAATATCCAGGTTGCTTTCCTCCTGTTGCTTTTGAATAAGCACACTCTAGGCACGATCTAACATATTTTTTTATGAAAATTCGCATTTTTGGGAACCAATACAAAGATTTAACTTTCTCGAGAGTTTTGTCGAAAGCAAAGTGCCCTATAGCATCATGGTTCTGCTGGACTACTTGCCAACGTACCCCCTTCGGCACAACCCACCGATCGCCTTCCGCGGTGAGCCTGAACAATTTGTCACCTCTAATTTTATAATTATTTTTAATGTCAACAATGTCATCAAGATTGGGGTCCTTAAGAATCTGAACAATTCTTTGGATCTCAGAGTCTGCACTCTGCACGGTCGCTAGCCAACTTTCCTCTGAGACATTGTAGACATCAAGCGTTTCTTGAGAAACAGCCGAAATCGGGTTTCGGCTAAGTGCGTCTACGTGTGCCATAGATACACCCGCCCGATACTCGATATCAAAATCATACTCTTGCATGAGTTGCCACCATCGAGCAACTCGGGGTAGCATATCTCTTTTTTGAAATGTGGCCCTTAAAGAGTTGCAATCGGTAATTATTTTAAATTTCATCCCAATGAGATAAACTCGAAACTTATTCAGCGCAGACACAACCGCGAGTGTTTCTAAATCATAAGAGGCGTAGTTCAATTCAATTCAATTCAATCAGTTTATTGCACTCCATAAGTATACAAGGTCTTAAAAATAGATGAGAACATTATGGGTCCGGATTGGACATGACAAATATAAGTATAAGTAGAGGGCACTATACTCATTTTTGTTACAAAATAAAATTATTTATTATAAAAAACATAACATAATATTGCTAGAGTGTTGCTAATTTCAAATATTATTTTAAAGACGTATCGGTCAAATACTCACTAACTGTATAATAAGTTTTGGTAATAAGTAATTGTTTAAGTTTATCATTGAATTCTTTATCTTTATCTATGTCTTTTATATGTTCCGGTATTTTATTATATATTTTTATAGCCATAGCTAGTGTGCTTGCAGAGTGTAGCTTAAGTCGAGACGTAGGAATGATAAGCTTGTTTTTATTTCGTAGTGTGTATTTGGGATTACTTTCTATGCGTTTTTTAAAGAATTCTGGATATTTTCGGACAAACTTACAAATTTCTAATATGTAAATACTAGGTAATGTGAGAATTTCATGTTTCTTAAAAAATGGTTGGCATGAGTCCGTATTATCTATATTTACTAGTATTCTTATTAACTTTTTTTGTAGTGTAAATAAATTTGGAACGTCGGTGCTATTTCCCCACATTATGACTCCGTAGCTAAGCCACGCATATGCATATGCATAATATGTCACTAATGCGGTCTGGAAGTCGGTTGTCTTTTTTATTTCGTAGAAAGCATAGATGAATTTGGATAATTTTGTCTTAATTTTTTTGATATGTGATTTCCAATTTATGTTTGAGTCGATTATTAGGCCTAATAGAGTAAATTCTTGAACAACATCTAATTTTTTGCCATCTATAAGATAGTTTATTTTGATTGGTTCTTTTTGATAGGGTTGAAAAGTCATGATTTTAGTTTTTGTGAAATTTAGTTCAAGATTGTGTTTATTCATCCAGTTTATTGTTCTTATTAATAATGCATCTAGTTTTTTGTTTATATTACTACTATTTGGAGTTGATGTAAGTATTGAAATATCGTCGGCGAATAATATACATGGTTCTTCTATAGTTTTGGGCAAATCGTTAATGTAAATTAAAAATAATAAACAACCAATTACACTTCCCTGTGGAATAGATGCATTCATAATTTTACCATCAGAGCGAACTTTTTTAATTTCTTTAGTTAAATCATCAAAATATTCAATTTCTACAAATTGCTCTCTATTTGTTAAATATGATTCGAACCATTTATATGCCATTCCACGGATGCCTATTCCATGTATTTTTTTAAGTAGTATGTCAAATTGAATTTTGTCATATGCTTTTGACATGTCCAATAAGACTCCTACTGGGTATTGCTTATTATTTATAAGATCAACAACTTGTTGTATGTATTTGTAAACCGCTAAGACCGTAGATCGTTTCTTACGAAAGCCATTCTGGCTTTCGTCAAAGATTTTAAATTTTTCGCAGAAGTTATAAACGCGGTTACACATGGCTTTTTCAATTATTTTTGAAATAGTAGGCAATAGGGCAATAGGACGGTAACTATCTGGATTAGTTTTGTCGTTTTTCTTATAAACAGGCTTAATTAATGATTTTTTTAATTTTTCAGGGAAAGTTCCTTCTGAAAAAGATTGATTGATGAGTAAACTAAGTGGCAAAGCTAATTCCATCGCACAGTGTTTTATTAACTTTGGTGGAATTTCATCAATCCCAAAGCTATTTTTATTTTTTAGTTGTTTTATTATTTTATATACTTCACTGATGTCCACAGGCCTAAGGTAAAAACTGTTTTCAGTAGGGTTAAGCACTGGACAACCTGTAGCAGATGTATTTCGTTTTTCGCCTATAGAGGAAAAGAAATTATTGAAACAGTTTGTTACGGCCTGCGGTTCCGAAGTTAATGTATTTTTAACGTTTAAACTAATATTACATTTTTCTTTACGTGCTTTTTTGTTTGTCCTTTCATTTATTACAGACCACATTGTTTTAACTTTATTTGATGATTTTTTTATTTTATTAATGTATTGTATTTTCTTAGCTGTTGCAATAGACTTTTTCAGTATTTTCTCATAGAATTTATAGTGTTGATGTAAAACTTCACTATTTGATTTTTGTGTCAGTATTTTAAGTAGTCTTTTATTTTTACATGATTTTTTAATTCCGACTGTGAGCCAATATTTTTTATAGTTATTTTTTAGTTTTATTTTACATTTAGGTATACATTTATTAAGAATATTATTTAAAGTATTGTCAATTAGGGAATAGTTTTCATTAACGTTATTGTCGGGTTTTAACATGTCAAGCCAATTTATTAATTTTAATTGTGATTGAAATTTCTCGATGTTATTTTTATTAAATAATCGTTTTTCTGTATACCATACTGATTGTTTTATTTGTGAGATGGATTCAACTTGTATTGTTGTACCTGCATGGTCAGAAAATCCTAATTCTTCTACAGATATTTTTAACAAGTTTACATTTGTATTAGTAAATATTAAATCCAGACAAGCTGTTTTTCGGGTAGGTTTAGTAATTAGTTGTGTAAAATTATGTTCCGCCATATAATCCAAGAATGTGTTTGTTTTTGGATTATTTTTTATTAATACGTCAAAGTTATAATCACCGCCTAATATTATGTTAAATTTAGAATAGTTTGTATTTAAGTAGGTAACAAGTTTTTCTAATTGGTTATAAAATATACTTTCATTTTTCTTATTCCAATACATACATACTAGCAATATATTCTCCTTAGGTATTTCAATTGCACACATTTCTAGTACATATTCAATAGACAAATCAGTTATATATTTCACTTCTTTACATAGGATGTGTTCACGTAGTAAGATGCACACTCCACCACCGGTTCGCATGGTCCGACAATAAGATGCTGCAACTTTATATCCAGTAACATTCACTAAGTCCAATTTATCTGGTGTCAACCATGATTCAGAAATACATATAGCTTCAAATGACGGGTCTTCATTCACAAAGGCTTCTAAGATATGACGTTTGTTATATACACTTTGGAAGTTCTGAAATAATGCTTTAAAGTGATTTTCTGTAGTTGCGAAAGGTATAGTTTTGGGGTTTCTTGCTTGTATTATTATTATTAATAGTAGGCGGGTGAGTACTATCACTAGCATTTTTATTTTCAACATTAATTTCGACTTTTCCATCATCATTCCTGCAGTCTACTTTGAGACCTTCAACATATAGTTCATTATTACGTATGACCGCATGTAGTCCATTTTTCCTTGATGTTAACATGGCTTCTCTCATAGTTTTACGGTTCATCAATGCGGTTTTATCTAGGAATTCGGATACAAATAAGCCCGTACCACGAAAACAGCCGCTATATTCAAGAATGTATTTTGTCATCCTTTTGGTCAAAAATTCAATTACTAAGGGTCTTGCGGGCTGTTTATTATTGTATCTGCCAATCCTATGCATATCTTCAATATACCCAGACACATCTATATTAAGGATGTCATAAAACATTTCCAATAATCTATTATGCAAATCAAAGCTTGATTCTTTACTATACTCTGTAAATCCGTAAATAACAATTTTTTTCAAGGTATTATTTTCAAACATCTGTTTCTCTGGTTGGATAATTTTTGTTTTCAATTCATTAATATCTTTACTTAATTTATCATTTTCCTTGGTTAAATGCTTTATTTTATTATTAAGTTGCTCCATTTGTGCAGAATTATATTCGGTTTTCTTGAACAGCTCATTAGTTTCTTGATGTAAATCTTTCTTTAGTTTTATTATAGCTTTATTTATTTCGCATTCTATTGCATTTTGTAGGTCAATTATAATAGTTTTATTGTTCTCCTTAAGACGCAATGTTATAATTTCGCTTAAATTATGCAGCATTAATTCCATGGTTGATTCCGTTTTCAAACCACTTTCTGTGCGCATGGTGTCGTCCAAAAGGCTTAAGTTTTCGGAACATATTACACTATC
The DNA here is from genome assembly GCA_910589605.1 of Chrysoteuchia culmella. Classification (NCBI taxonomy): domain Eukaryota; kingdom Metazoa; phylum Arthropoda; class Insecta; order Lepidoptera; family Crambidae; genus Chrysoteuchia; species Chrysoteuchia culmella. The sequence continues at coordinate 11,046,058 of OU342650.1, read as the reverse complement.
ACGTTGACTATTTTTCGTTTTGTTTCTGGTTGTGACATTTATATCTCTGTCGCAAATATCAAGGTGATCCTCAATAGTGCGTAGTGGAGTATCTGCGTTTCCTGTTTTAGGGGTTTTACAATAGCATGCCTGACATTTCCATGCTTTTTTGTGTTCATATGTCATTGTATTCATAAATCGCTGTATAGACACATTTGCGCAATCCAAGTCATAAGTGTTGTTACAGTAAGCGCAAGTTAATTTTTGGCTATTTGGAATTTTTTGGTAACATCCTGCACATAATGACGCCATCTCAATGCTAGTTATTAAAGCGATAGGCCAATAAAAAACTTCAAAACCAAAATGTTGTCTAAGTAAGCTTTTATACTAGTTTTGCTCTTCCGGTGTAGTTTGGCGGCTAAAATACGCTACGGGTCGTAACATACCACATTCACTTCGTTGAAATAAGATACCAGCCAGCCCTATCTTACAGGCATCTGTGTGGAGCTCAGTTGGAGCATGGGGATTATATAAAGCTAAAGTTGGTTTAGCGACTAATTTCTCTTTGAGAGTTTTAAATGCTAAAGCCTGCTCTTCCCCCCATACCCAGTCTACATTATTTTTCAGAAGCCTAGTTAGTGGCTTGGCAATAATTGAGAATCCCGGTACGAAACGTCGAAAGAAACTGGCAAGTCCTAAAAACTGACGGACATTATGCTGATTTTGTGGAACAGGGAAATTATCAACAGCTTCTATCTTTCGGGATCCTGGTTGGATACCCCCTCTCGACACCTCAAAACCTAAATAGTCAACGTTGGATCCGAAAAAGAAGCACTTAGAAAGTTTAAGAGTAAGTCCGGCATTTGAAAACATATTTAAAATATTTTCTAATCTACTCAAACCCTCAGGAAAGTCTTTGGCAGGAATGATAACATCATCTAGATAGGCTAAGGCTTCCTTATGGCGAGCAGAACCCAACACCTGATTCATAATACGTTGGAATGTCGCAGGAGCGTTCGCGAGACCAAAGGGCATTCGAGTAAACTCTAAGTGGCCGTCCGGTGTTACGAACGCTGTTTTGTACTGGTCATCATCCCGAATTGGTATTTGGTAGTAACCAGACGCCAAATCAAGTGTTGTATAAAATTGATGTCCTGCCAGAACATCTAGTTGGTCATCTATTAGGGGCATAGGATAGTTTTCCCTAATAGTCTTTTTATTTAATGCCCGATAATCGATACACATTCTGTATTCGCCGGTTTTCTTACGTACTAGGACTATCGGACTAGCGTAAGGAGAGGTAGAGGGTCGAATTATCCCATTTTCTAACAATTCTGAAACCATGTCCCTTACTACCTCCTTTTCCCTAATTGACAACCTGTAAGGCCGGTACACAACCGGTTGATCGTCGTTGAGGGTGATTGACATTTCACCAGCAGTAGTGGTTCCCAACTCTGAAAGCTTTGATGCAAAACATTTTCTATAACGATTCAACAGTAATAGCAACTGCTCCTTATCTGCTGCTGAAATGCCATCGCCCACTTTAATATCTACGTCCCTAATAGGTACAACCGTTTCACCCCGGCACGTAGAAACTTGCATAACCTGAGAGGCAGAGTCATTGTCCTCCTTTGCCACATGTCCACGAGCAATTAAATATCCTTTGTTAATAGTGATAGAACTACTACAAGGTACACTAACAGCTAATTTACCTAGGCCGATCACATCAAAATTGTATAGACCCGAAAGTACCGAAAACCTCACATCAGATATTAACCTAAGTCCGCCATCGACATACACATCGCCCGTCATGACAGGTTCCACGCGCACGTCAATAACTGACACACCATCTGATATGATAATGTCATCAAGGCAGAATAGTTTAACTTTAAAGTTATGTCTAAAGATTTCATCAGCTTGCAACAAGTGTAGATGGTTACTTGTTTTATATACCAATACGTGTGGCTGTTCTGTGAACGATTGACCTATCATAACTGGCACATGCATGGCGTCATCCGGTACAATAAAAAGATCAATATCTGCGACTACTTTATCAATTGCTATGTGAACTCGTTGCTTACCTATCACTTGAACTTGCGAGTTCCCAAAGCCTCTCAAAGTTGGTAGCTCATTGGTATCTAAGGTAGAAGCGATTTTTTTAAAATCAGACACTCTCATCATGCAACACTCACTCCCAAAATCTATAAATGCATTAAAAGGAACATTGTTGATTTCTATTGTTTTAAAATATTTATCGCCGAGTTTATCACCAGAAACTGTTAATACCGTCTTTTCTTTACTAGATGGGAGATTAGCAAAACATTGCTCAGTCTTGTGTCCCATTTTTTTGCATCTATCACACCGTTTTATGGGGAACGAACATGATGAGGCCACGTGACCCTCTTGTTTGCAGTTAAAGCAACGAGTATCTTTGGTTACAGGCTTAGCTGATACCTCTTGACCCTTACTGCTAGACTGTCCCTTGATTACCCTACGATCAACTTGGGGTCGACTATTTCTAGCATTTCGAAGATATGCCAATAGCCTATCGGGGTCCTCATACTGCACTGCTTCCGCGCCTAACCTAACAGAACGGTCATCAATGCCGTGCAGTATACATTCTACGGCTCTCCTACCAGTTATGCCACATCTATTTATTAGAGCGATTTTATCATAATAGTACGTCTCCAGTGACTCCCCGAATCGAGCTCGTTTAGCTAGCATATCACTAAGCATTTGTCCGTAATTTTCCTCAGATGGAAAGGCCGCTAATAATTTAACCTGCCATTCGCCCCATGTAAAGAGGACAGACGACAAGCCCTCATACCAGCGCTGTGCAACCCCACGTAACTTTGGTAAAGCGTAGTGGATGATTTGCTTTTCTGACCACCCGTATATGGACGCGCATTCGTTGACTTTATGGAGCCACATTGTCATCGTCTGTTCCCTCCGCACAGGGTCGAATTCCGGTACAGTATTATGTACATTCCCTAACTTTTCAACCGCGTCAAACCGTCCTACTGACCTAATCGCTTCAAGAATACTATGTGCTAAGCTTGTATTAGTTGAATGCAACTCACCGGTATTCTTCAAATAAGATTGTTGTGGAACTCGTTGATTGACGCGGCTGCGGGAACGGCGGCTAGGTCGGCTGCTAGAGCGGCGGCTGGCCCGGCTGCAGGAACGCTGGTTCGCTCGGCTGCGGGAGCGGTGGCTGGCTCGGCTGCGTGAGCGGCGGCTGGCTCGGCTGCGGGAGCGGCGGCTTGCTCGGCTGCGGTAGCGGCGGTGGCCTGCTCGGCTGCGCGAGTGGCGGCTCACACGGCTGCCGGAGTGGCGGCTCACATGGCTGCGGCGCTTCAAATCACGAAGTTCGTGCCCTGGAGAGAGTGAGGGCGAAGAGCATCGTGATCGCCTGCATGGTGCCGATCTTCTTTCCCGACTACGCGACCGCCGACGGTTGACACTTGTTGGTCGCGACGGGGTGTACACACTTCTTATCGGCTTGTCCACTGGAATGTGAAAAATAAATGATTCGCGCGGTAATCTGTCCATTTAGATTGGAAAGAATATGATTCTACGGGCATTCAGAAGTCACTATCATTTATTCAATGTAAGCTGCTACAAACACTTGTGAATATCAAAGAAACTATACAACATCGGTTCACAAACAAATCCTAAAGACAAGAGACTTCATAATGAGAAGAACCGGCGGGAATTTCGTCAAGAACTGATCTTTTTTATGAATTGATATTATATAAATTGATAAAGCATTTACAGAAAATTTATTGCTTTGTTAAAAGTACTTATAATGTTATATTTGTTAACTGGGTCATAAATAAAATATCTTAAAACATGTTCTGTTGTTTCAAATCTGTCGAATACCCTGTTAATTAGCACTTAATCCTTGTTTTATATTAATAAGTAGCCAAAATTATATTTTAGTATAACAAAATTCAATCATTGATGATTCATATAAGGTTCAAGCTAGCTATGATTAATCTTTTACTATAATGGTAAGAATAGTATAATTGTGCACATGGGTATATATAAAGGAATAAGACGACTTTGTTACAAAATAACCTACAAGTTCTGATGATTTACTAACCATTCATAATGAAACCAAGGTCAAATTACTGCATATATATTAACTAAGCATTATAAGAAGGCGCGAGACTATGTTTTTCAAAAATAAAAAGCTTTATTTGCACGACTGATGCATAATCTCGTTTAGTCACACTTAAATTAACATGTAAAATAAAGGAAGAGAGAGAGAAAAAAAACAGCCATGCAAAAATAATTGTCCATCATTATCCCACTTCTGAAATGTAGGATTCCGGCCTGTATTTCACTATTATGCACAGTATTTCAGCAGATTGGAAAAAATGGAAACGACAATGAATAAAAGAGTACTTACTTTGCACACTTGTTTTAATATCTTCTAAATATACTTTCAAACACACTTTATATTCAGAAACTTTATATTTCTCAGATCACAATCAAGGGTCATATGTTGACGAGTCGACGTCTGCAATTCAACTACCTTGTCCGCCATTAGCCAGAACTGTCATACGTTTTCCCCACCGCTATACTTTCCCGCCAAAATGGTACTTGCGTTTATACTCGACTCGTCAACATAGATACTTTTAATACATTTGAATTTTAAGTAATCAATGCAATAATTTTAACAATAAATAGATATAATAATAATCTTAAATTATGTAATATTGATAACAATTATTACATACGAGCTTCCGCCGGCAGTTTCACCATCGTGCTTCCCGTGTCGCTATAGCTTTTCACCGGAAGAAACAGTAGTCACAACAAACAAATACTTTTTAAGTTTTTTTTACGAACAACGGGGAGACTTACTGTCTTACCACAAAACAGTGTTTATCGTGTGTCTTAGTTAGACAGTGTTTAAATGTGATACTGTCACTTTTTTGACAATATAGTTTCAAAGAGACAGCATCACATTTAAACTCTGTCTAAATTTAAACATTGTTTTAAAATATTTTATGGTAAGGCATTTATTATTTCATCATACCTGATAGTCTTAATAATTAGTAGTCCGAGCGGTCTAGAGGTTAAAAGATCAAAATGCTGAGTGACTATCACACAAAATTCATTCATCTACATGCTACGACCATGCTACGAGACCGCTACGAATTTTTCGCTGTAGCACGTCGTAAAAATCTCATCGGCATATTGGTGTTAGCGGGCGTGCTGTAGACGCTGCGACTGCGGTCTGGAAACTGGGAACAGTGTGGATTTGTGTTTAGAAATGAGAAAAGTTGGAATTCATTGTATGTATGTAGCTAAATAATAAAATAATATTTTTTTATAAAAAATAAACGTTTTAGAGTCGGTGCCGGCTACTCAGTTGACTGTGACTACATCATGTGTTACGAGACTGCTTAGAATTTTACAACGTAGTACCTTCGTAGGAATCTCATCGGCATATTGGTGTCAACCGCTAACTGTGACGTAATGGATGCAGCGGGCGCGTTGTGGACGCTGCGGCTGCGGTCTGGATGCTGTGAACAGTGCGTATTGGTGTTTAGAAGAGAGCAAAGGCCGAAATCGAGTTTGTAATATTTACTTATTTACTTATTGATATTATTTATCAAGAGATCAATAAACAGTGATTTTAGTGAATGGTTCCTTAACTAAGGATTTTCGCAAAACAAACAGTCGGCTAGTGTGAGTATTCGGCGAAAGATATGGCAAATAATATTTTAGTAAAAATTAAACAAAATAGTGATCTCATAATATTTTTTTTTATGTAATTTTAGTCTTAAAAAATAAATCTCAGTGTTGCTTTAAATGAGACTAAATAGTCTCATCATAATTATATAAAACTAAATTCCCAGATATCCGGTAGTCTAGAAATTTGAGAACACCTGTAAATATAAATACAGATCTCTGGTACGAGAGACGTTTCGGTTGGCAGACGCGCTTGCATTCAGATTATTCAATGTCTAAATGTAGACACAGATGCAACACAGTGTTCAGACAGAAAATAAATAAATATTATATTATTAGAGGTACTGAACAAACATAGCTACTAACTAGTATTAGCTTATAACGTTCAAAATCAATGTAAATCAAATCTGAAATTCTCATTGTATTGCGTAATATATTTGTTGAATAAATCCTGAATAAATCCATTCTTGAAGGAATAAACAAAATATTTACGAATTTTGTGTGAGTACAGGGCGACCATTGACTTATATATTACTAGCGCTATCCTTTTGAAATCATTGAGGGTGATAATTAAAGTGTAAACATTTGCATAGAAAACAGTTGAAAAAAACTGGAGACATTTACTTGCTGGTGAGTAATTGGTAATTTTCGACCACTTTCCGGAGTGTTGCAGACTAGGTATATCGCGTTGAATATTCTGTTCTTTCCCAGTCCGCGGCATGTTTTATAGACTTTAGACTGCAAACAACTCAATAAGAAAAAGTCCAGGGGCTTCAAATCGGGTGACTAGTAAAATTCCATATAGCTGACTGTTCCATATAGCGAAAATTTACCTACGTTTAAATGATAAGTTGACACTAACACGCGTTTTTATGGCGTGTACTGTTTCATAGTAAACATTCGGAAAGACTGACGCTTCGAAAATGGGCTATACAAGCCGATCTGAAAACCATTAATGTACTAACATATGCTATCCACTCCCAGCAGTGGGCCTTCCTAATGAATGGATAAGGAGAATTAATGCGCCATAAACCACCACGCGGGTCCAATGTGTGAAAAAAAGTAAAGTCAAGTTTATAAGTACGCTTAAAATCTGTTTAAAAATTGTAATTAAAATGATCATCGATCCGTTACAAAAACCAATAATTAAAAACTAAGTATCCCTTACATTGTATTAAAAATGAGAAAAAATTAGGAGCTTGGAAGCGCAGTGGTTCGCGCGCTCGGCCCACGACACTTTTTCAAAGGTCGGTCACGGGATGGGTGACCAAAAATTTACTAACTCGAGCGCCTCCATGCTTCGGACTGCAAATTCAGCCGTGGGTCCCGGCTGAATTTGCAGTCGTTAAAACCGCATTGGGCCAACGTGGTGGGTTATGGCCCGTTCTTATTGCATCATATATTTTAAAAAATGGCTGATGACGATTTTAATTACATCACCATTAACCATTTGAATGTCCCCACTGCTGGGGTACAGACCTTCCTTAAGGATCTTCTTCTTATTCGTGTCGATGCGAAAGTTGCTTAACATCAACAATCGTAATGAAAATAGCAAACCTTTATAATGATCACCAAAGTACCCACGTACCAAAGGCGGATAACATAGTACCCAGACAAACCGAACTGCGGGAGGGCAGCACACCCAACTAGTTTGTCTGATCCGATTAGAACTGTTGAGCCCACGTTTATTGTTCGTTAAATTGTTTCGACATGCTTCATCGGGCCATTTGTGATGAAGTTGCGAAAGCGTGAAAAGCTAGAATAGCATAACTAGATCAACAGCAAATATGAATATATGCAATCAATTTATTGATTTAGGTAACATACACCTACTGTAACAAACAGACAGTTTCTAATTATAATATTTATGTATTTATTACTTTGGAAGTAGTAGCTGCTGCCCTGCTGGTCGCGTGGTTAAAAAAAAACGATCCGACCCCATAACTTATATATAACTAGATCGACTAAAAACTAAAACTAACTTTATCAAAAACCATAAAGGAGTTTAAAATTTATTATTAAAATCATCTTAAAAAATAAAACCGTTTTCAAAAAGTAAAAAATAAGTCTTTTAGATTCGGTATAGCCAAGAAATTTATAGTGCATTCCACATATTCATCTATCCTATTAGTTTTCTTGCCAAGTTTTGCGCAAACGTCGATAAAAACATTAGGAATGAAGTCGGATAAAAACACCACGTAACTGTCTATATAGTCTGTCACTTTGTAAGACTGTAAACTGTTTTTCGTAATGGCTTGCAGATCCAGATCCAGTTCAGTTATTATTGATACCATTCACGCACACAAAATCAATATTTTAAAGTTACATTTAATTCAGCATTATTTTTATAAAAGTGACCTTGACGACCTGTCAAATCACTCTACCGAATAAAAAATTCAACTATAGACTGAATTTTAGACAAACTCTTAATTATTCCTATAATTGTCAAACAAGAGCCTCAGTAGGGTCAGCAGCCAAACTGCGAACTAATTTCACTGATCGGATTACAAGTATTATCCGGGAATATCCGTTGGATTGTTTTAGCGCGGTCGGATGAGCCGGCAAATTGGAGTTAGCGAACTTAGTACACACGGTTAACACAAATAAGCAAAAACTGAATTTAACAGACGGTACTTTAGTCGGTACCTCGCTTTCGTCAACAATATTGAATCGAATTGCTACAATATTGCAGGATAAAGTCATTAAAAATCAAATATTTTTTTATATATTTCATCTGGTTATTTTAACACTCAAGGTTATAAATACAAAATATTTGTTCAAGACTGTTGGATTTCATGAACAGTATTTATGATTAATATGTAGGGTTCGTCCAACTATTTGGGGGATTACATTCTAGAAAAAGGTACTTGGCCTTTATAAGGGGGATGATAAGGGGATGATAACATTTTCAGTCTGCAAGTTTTCAATACTGACGTTATTTAACTAGATGTTATCTTTTACGTAAGATAACACAACAGAAATGAACGTTACCATTTTTGTTTTATGCAAAATAAATAATCCTTATAATAACAGGTCTTTACCTATGAAATTGCCGATTTTTTCTTACACTTCTAGAGAACCTCACTACTTCTGTGATTAAAAGGAACATTTATTGCTTGATTTTATATTAAATTAAGACCATAATGATCAATAATATTAATCTTATGATTATTATTTTCTCTCTTTTCTCTCTTATAACTATAACAAAATTTGTTAGTATGGAAAACGAACTTTCTTTGAAAATCTTCATACAAATCGGCAATTTCATAGGTAAAGACCTAATATTTCAACTCGATACTGACAGAATGACACGTACTACATCGTCCTTTTCAGGAAGAACTCTAAAAAATTGCATACGGTAACGTGTTTATTTATAAAAACGTGCTTGAATCACGAGAGAGGGGCTTACGCTGATAATGTTAGGGATCTATGTCAGCTCTATCCAGGAATTGAAAAATTATAAGGGACTTTATAACAAGACTGCAGACAAGTTAACGGTATTTTTTATGATAACGGCTTAAATATTTTGATCAATTTAAAACCTAATATCAACACTGCAAATCACAAGAAAAATGTTAAAGCGTGGCGTATTGTCATTCCGATGTACGATTATCCCTTCACTATTCAATGTAGTTGAGAAGCTATTCATTTGAATTATTTAATTGTAGGTGCTTCAGTTACAAATAACAAATTCCCCAATTATTTTTATTGCCGAGTCAAACTTTACTGACTCCAATAAATAAATAAATGCATACATCACAACAAATATCTAGCCCACGTAAAGTTTCATGAAGAACTAGTGTTATGGATACTAGATAACGGATAATCATACTTATTTACTTTTTTTTGTAAATACATACATAATATACATATTAAACACCCAGACCAAAACAAATAGACATGTTCATGCACACAAATATTTGTCTTGTCCGGGGATCGAACCCGGGACCTCTGTCGCAGAATGCGGGTTTTGTACCCCTGCACCAAACTGATCGTCATATAAGTGTGATAAAATCTCAAACAAATGTACTTTGATATCCGCATATAGGTATACCTATTAATACTTAGGTAAGGAATAAAATACAGAATAAAGGGCTTTTTCGCAACAATTTTCAAACAAATCACTATTCCCACGAATGTCACATAATTCTGCTCGGGAAAACACATAAAACCTCATTTATTAACTACTCACGCGGTACGTAATATCAATATTAACTTAATGGATCTTGTCTCTGGCTGGCATGACTTCATACTCCGCAACATAATTTATTAGCTGTAACTAACCTTACGACAGAAACATTGCGTTTGTAATATTAATTAAAGTACCATAAAATTCTTGTTATATTTTATTTATGGATAATTAAATTCAATGTTTTGTCACAAATATTTCCAAAATCTAGTGTCCTCGTCTATATACGTGGCAATAGGACCACATCTAAATCGAGCTATCGTGGCTTTTAAGTTATAAATCCATAATTAAAATTTGACCAATTTTATTTGCAGCAATTTAAGTTGCACAGGGCTTTTACAGTTTTATCTTAAAAGCGCCCTTAAATCACTAGTAATAAAGCCTGATGTACAATAGCACTTTGGATTGCCACCCCTTATCATATCTCTGCAATCAATATTATACTTTATGTTATTTTAAGTTTACACAAAACCTCAAAACCATTTGTAGAACTCATCTATACGAACAACTTCTTGTATGTAATCGCCAGAAAAAAATGAGCTGTTCTGTTCAGTATTTTGAACTCTGCTAAAATGTATGAAAAGAAAATGTACGTAGGTAATTATGAGTTCTATAAATGGGTTTGAGGTTTTGGATAAAGAAACTAGTGATATACATAAAGTAATTTGCGGAACAAAAGTAACAAATTGTTAACCAATCTCGAAACTGAGACGCTTCGCTCGCTTCGGCTTCGGTCAATAACGTTGCATATAAGTACTCGTACAAAGTTAAGGTGCTGCTGATCGTAAATGGAATAAGTACTGATACTTTCATCAGTTTCTGACTACAAATTTGCAAAATAAAAAAAAACATAAAGGAGAAAAAGGCAAGAAAATAAAATTGATTGAGATGATTAAGAACGACACGAAACGTAACCGTAGTATTACACTAGGAATTCTCTTTGTTTTCACATTAGTAACTTATACGTTATTTAATTGAAAGAAAAGTAAGAAATACCCGTCCTGAGAGAATTCTTTTAGCTTTTACAAAATAAAATGTTAGTTCAATGTAGACTCTTATACAGTCCATTATCGGAAAACATCGTTAATTTGATTGTATCGGAGAATACTTTCTGTGCTGGAAACTCAGGACTCATACCTATATGACTGGTCTTAAATGAGCTTTTGGTTTAAGTGGGGCGATACACTGCTGTCGTTATGTCAGACAAAAATCTGTATTTATTAGGTAGTATTTATTCAGGGCGACATGAGACAAGTTGCTTTTTTCTAGTATATTTACTTGATTAAAAATTATCACATAAAAATAGCATTGTAAAATGCAAAATTAAAAAGTTATATAGTATTTTATTTGTTTATTTTCCTATGAGCAACAAAATGAACTCGATCAGTTTCTGTATTCTTTGCTTCTTATTGTCCCCTAATAATAAATTAATGTAAATAAATGTGTAGAAGGGTAGACAATAACGGAAAAGACATCTATTGCTTAATTATACATACAATACCTAATTCAATGCTAAGACATATACAGACGGCAAGGACGGGCGAAGGATGGCTCAGTGGCACTAATCCACGTGTCGTAGGCTGGATGCCCAGCCCACAAACGACAAAAAAAAAATATTTGATGAACATTCGTGTTTGTTCCGAGTCTGCCCTGGGCCCGTAGACAAAGTAACATCGTTATGTAGCGAAACGATAATTCGATTCGTTATTGTCTAAATGCGCCAATTAACTTGCGGTAAGACCACGTGATTTAGCGCGGCCTATGCCAATCCGCCAATCCCATACATTTAATTCTTTTCGAACTTCGTTATCGTTTTTGAATTGTTACTTTGGCTAAGGGCCCTGGGCCCGTAGACAAAGTAACATCGTTAGTAGCCAAACGATAATTCGATTCGTTATTGTCTATATTCGCCAATTAACTTGCGAACCACGTGATTTAGCGCCTATGCCAATCCGCCAATCCCATACATTTAATTCTTTTCGAACTTCGTTATCGTTTTTGAATTGTTATTTTGGCTAAAGGCCCTAATAATTTGACTGTACTTTCCCGACATAGGAAATAGAGATAGTAATTGTGTCTTTATCCGTGATTCCAACATACTGGCGTTCGGGACCACAGTTCGTGGTCCCAAAAGCCCCATCAAAAATAATAACAATTTCGAATGGGGCTTTCGGCACCGCGGTCCCGGTCTCAAACGCCCGCCGATTCATATTGTGCGTGATGTTGTCTGATATTTATATTTATTATGCTTATTAACGTAACAACTTAATAAAGTACACAGTTAACTCATGTCAGTTCTGTTGAGCTTTAACTAAGTACAAGTTCAGTTAACGATAACGTGATTTAGCACGTAATTTACAAAAGGCTAATTACTTGGCAGCCGTTACAGGCTTTAAACGTCTTGGATTATTAAGCTTTGACTGGCAAATGAGGATACATCACGGTACGACGGATTCCAGGAAATTGAGACTTAATATTTGTGTTCCTCGTGTAATTTAATAAAAAATCTTGTGAAGACTGGAACGTTTAAGATAAAATGTTTAAAGTATGATTTAACCGTTTTTAAAATGATTAGGTATGTGTGGCGAAACTTTTAAGTCTTGTCTCTAAATTATACAATTGTAATGAAATGTTTAAAGAGACATTAAGTTTTCTCTTTATTAGTCAGTGAAATAGTAAAAAACAAATAATATGTTTTTTTTTTATAGAACAATATTGGAAAAAATATTCGGCCACAAGTGAATTCTCAGATGGGAATCGAACCCACGACCTTTGGCTACTGTTCCTTCCTTAACCAAGTCTCGGTAGCTCAGCGATTAGAGCATTGGACCGGGTTTCCAAAGGTCGTGGGTTCGATTCCCATCTGAGAATTCACTTGTGGCCGAGTAAATTTTTTCGAATATTTTTCTATTAAATTTTTTTTTATCATAAGTATAAAAATAGCATTGAAAAATGCAAAAATTCAAAATCATAAAATAATATGTCCATGTAATTAAAAAAACCGAACAAGTGCTAGTCGGATTTGCTCACCGAGGGTTCCGCACAAAGTAGGTACCTTGGTAAATTCTTAATATATATAAATCTCCTGTCACGATGTTTGTCCGCGATGGACTCCTAAACTACTTAACCGATTTTAAATTAAATTGGCACACCTTGAGCAGTCTGGTCCAACTTAAGAGATAGGATAGCTTTGATCCCAAAATTACCACGGAAACGGGAACCACGCGGGTGAAACCGCGCCCGGCCTCTAGTATTATATATAGTTCAGGAACCGAGTCTCGCAGTTTTTTCCGATTTTTTCCCGAAATCCAATTTCCAAATCCAAAAGTAAATACTATACTATTTATGATTAAATTACAAATATATAGTTTTCAGATTTTACCCTGTACTTGTAGTAAAAGACGATAAATACTTGCCAAATATCATAATTCTAAGTCAACGGGAAATACCTTATGAATCTTGATTCCTTTGAGAGTGTCGAAATATACGTTGTTTGGGGCATAAATGGCCCTATCTTTTTTTTAACGTTAATTGACAATTAATTTTATTAGCTACAACAGACTATTGGCCTGTATATATGTTTTTTCAACTCGATACCTCCACGCGTTCCCGAGATAAATGGAGACAAACGGACGGACAGACGGACAACAAAGTGATCCTATAATAGGCTTGTGTCCATTAAGAATAAATATAATGGATAGGGGTTTATAATGATTAATTATATTATGGAGAAAATAACAAACAATTTTAATTATTAAAAGCGTTAAAGATTAATAATATTTTTAAAAAATAAATTTCGGAAAATGAAACCTTTAGTCACGTGACAGTGAACACCAATCAGAAAGCGTTACGTCACGCCGTGCGAAACTCCAATCTTGTCTTTGACGTTTCGAGTATCACTACCGGTTCTTGATAAAATTTTGGTTTTTAACAATTAATATCAAGTTGATACAGTTTTTGCTAATTAAAGAAAAATTGTTTCTTTTGTATAGCGGACCCAGATTATAGTGAAAATCAAAAAGTGGAGATTTTAAGTGTGCCATTCAATATTGAGTATGTTGAGAATTTGATTAATAATAAACTATTAAACTTTTGGAAAATTAATGTATACCCATTGTTATATCAAAGTGTGGAACTATAACATATTTGAAATAAAAAAAAAACAATCTTAAAGTTTTCCTTAGTTTTATTTTATTAAAGAATCTTGCAAATTAATTAATGCACATGCTATTATTATTATCTCGTCAAGAATTTTTACAAATTTAAAAGTAATACATGCATGTGGTGGTAGAAAATAGGGATTCTACAAAACACATCTAGTTTGCTCGAATTAAGTAATAGATTGTATTGTGTGAAATACTTACATCAAAATTATCTTCACAAAAATACATTCTTGAACCTGTTGATAAAGTATGAGCATCATCTCTTCTTGCAAGTTTTAGCCACTTTTTCCGTATTTCTCCATTGTTTGGAACATATATAAATAACTTGTTTGGCGTTTTTATAGTCGTGCTATCACACTGGGGCACTATACAGTACTTATAATATGAGAAATTCATTTTTAAACGATAAAAACTAGCTATAACGTACGAAGACACGATCGCTCTTTGGTTTGTTTCGCACGGCGTGACGTCATTCAAGACGCCATGACAGTCTTGTGCGTTTTGGAACCAAATTGAAATTGGTTTTTTAAAACGCGAAATTTATAATGTAAACGCTTGATTAAAAATAAATAAACCTTTTTTTTTCGATAAAATGCCTAATAAGCTAAAATATTAAGCAGTTATTGAAATTTTGTCAACTAGCCTATCCTATATAAATTCTGTTTTTTCTTTTGAGAATCGAAACTTTTGTAGTAGTATAGATTTTACGAAATTATGCGCAATAACCCAGTTGAAAATTTTGTATACTTACTTTATAATGCAGTAAAATCTTTTATTTCCTTGTGAATAAATACTAAACATACCTCCTACCAAGTTTAGGTTTCTCAAAATTCACAACCAAAAAGATGGTAGGACGAGTTTCAGCGTCTTTTGAAATCTCGGGGATTCTAAAGATGAAGCCTAAAAAATAGTGTCAAATATATATTACGTAACTAAAGAAATTAAGATAACGGCCAATTGTATAGTTCACATAACAGTACTTTTACACTTAGCACGTTTGCAGTAACGCAAGTTTTCGCCCAACTCTCCCTGATGGCTTTTACCATTATGGTTTTTTCACACAATCCGACTACACGACACGATTTAAGAACCAGAACACGAATGACACACGAGTCGTTTTCCTTTTTTTTTTCACAAGCGACGATTTCAGCAACGACACAGCAGTGGCGTAAGTAATTTATTAAGAACGTATGTACTACGATTATGTCTCGCTTTTAATCTTCGGTAACTTCTTGCAATCCTGCTATACAGAAGAAGAAGAAGACACAGAGAGTACTTACTGGGGTTTTCACTAGGTCACTTTCTCTGGACGAAAGATAATTACAAGGAGCGTTTTAGAAACTCTACAACTAACCGCAGTTACACGCATGTGCTTGCCGTTCCCGTAGGAATATCGGGATAAAATGAGTAAACATCTAAACTTCGAAATATCGAAACATATTTTAAACTGGCTGAACTCTCTTGTTTTGCGGCGCATCGCACCGTGTACAAGTTCATTCAGGATCTGGACAGTGGCTATGTCGTCATTGCAAAAGAACGTACAACATAGCAAAATGTCGTTTCAAAATCGTGTGTAGTACTGTGCCCTTAGAACGAGTTTGACAAACTATAATCGTTTTCGAAAACTATCGCTTTGTCTCTTTCTTATACATAGACTGTTTAACCGACATGAGTAGTGCAGCCGATAGTTGTCAAAAACGTTGACAATAAATGTGAACTCGTATTAAGGGCTGTACGGTGTCGTTTATCAGTAAACGGTTCATAGAAATGTATGGCAACTGCATATTGTCGTATCGTGTCGTATCTTGTGTGAAAGCTCGCTTATAGTACATACAGCTAGTCCATGGACGCGCTAACATCCTCTCCAAGGAGACCCCGCGGTGTTATAATATGGACCAAGTTCTGGCTTAATACACAATTGTGAGAAGTTTGGCTTTACACGCTTAACCGAGACTGGGAAACAGAGATTTCTAAAATGGGCTAAGTAATTAAATAAAAGTGATGAATTTTATTCTTTTAATTCTTTTTCATTATTGAATTGAAAAAAGAATTGGGCCAAATTACATTCATATTTTGTTTATCCGTTTTTGAGCGATTGAGTAATAAATAACCAAACTCACATGTTACATTATTAGGTATAATAATCAAGGCATATATACTCGCTAAGAAATGCGTCGTCTGCGTCGTCCATTTCGTACATGGCTGCTGATTACATCGGAGTCACTTGTTCGCTTTGGGATGAGATTAGCCGGTCTAGGTCACTGCGTTACCGTGAACCTAGCTGTTTCCAGGAGGCGCCGCGGGGAGGCTCCCGTCCAAACCCCCGCATGATTCCTATTAGATAAACATTATAATACTTTGGTGTTTGTAGAAAATTATTATCGCAAAATATTGTGAATATAGTATGTGAAATCGGTGGGGAAGTCATTTTTATCCAAAATATGGTTAATTTCGCAACGCTCTTTAAAAAATAGCGCATTGCATGTATGGTTAAAAAAATGTTTTGACAATTCTTAAGTACAGTCGCCATGCTTTGACACTAACCTATAAATGTCTATTAACCCATAAACTATAACTTTGATATGATTTAATGTCAAAATTGTAAGAAATGACTAGATAAAAAGACTAGATTACAATTTCTTCCTGACAATTGGACCAATTGAATCAGAACAAAATGGCTGAGGTGAAATTATAACCTTTTAATAAAGTGATTGATCTAGTAGCTTATACGGTTGTTTCATCTAATATCGCTCTTATTAAGTAGAATTGCATTTAAATGAATCTCAAACAAGACAATGCAAACTTATAATAATCTAATAATCTCAACAGAATGTATTATAATACATTCTGCTCTTAAAAATACTACTAAAGGATCAAAGATTATTCAAGACTATTTAATCTTTCTGTAAACAGTTATAGGATATTAATTCTTAAAATTCTTAAAAATCTTGTAGCTAACTAGAAGATTGTGAAATAAGTACAAATGTTCTTGAGAATATATACGCTAGTGAAATGTTACTATTAGTAAAAGTACTCTGTAACTGTACTGTTCGTTAGTCTTGTAGCAAACTATAAGACTGAGATATGAAGACTGATGCTCTTGAGAATGTTACCGCTTATACATTGCTACTATAATTTATTTATTTATTTATTATTATTATTAGTTACACGGGCGGCGCCCAATTACATTTAAAAGAGTAAAAGAGAAAAGAGACTACAACAAGGCCCATATAAGACCGTTATTAGTAGAGATATGCTTATTTTTTTTGGAAGAATGCTTTTTTTTTTCTTCGCTTGTTAGTTTATACAACATTGGATATTATTATAAATTTTACAAAATTAAAATCAAATTTTCCGGTCCAGTGCTCTCCCAATTGTAGGAATTCACTGCAGTGAATGGACAACCTTATCGACATAATTATAAATAAAATAAAATAAAATCCAAATATTCGTCACAATCACAATCGCGTAAAAATAAATAGAAGTAATGATTACAAACATAGAATAGAACGAAATCTTAAACATCCCAAAAGTTTAAGTGATAAAGAGCGTGGCGAATATTTGTGTAAGTATATATGAAAAAATGCGGATATCTTTTCATTACAATTTGAATTATAATATTTATTATACTCGTAGATATCCTGCCTCTATGTTTTAGAAATAATGCAAAAGAAATAAGTGACTTAAATTAGTTCGATAGTCCTAAATTTGGAACTGAATCATTTTCTTTTGCTCAGTTGTTCATTAATAATTAGTATAATAACGTTACGAGTACACTATTAATTCTCCGAACATGACCGCCTACGCCCAACACATTCGATCAATCTCTGCAAGAATTCCGTGTGGTAATGAATAAGTATCAGAACAATAACGTTTAGATAGAAAAGTTATAATTTCTGGTGTAATTTACCAAGTGTACCTACCTATCGGCTGTCTCCTACTTTACATTATATTCAAAATTGCTTTTTAAAACTAGTTAGCTCCTGGCCAGTAAAAATATAATTAATCACAATCAAATATAGCCTATGTCACTCAGGACAGGACTAAATGTAGCTTTCTAAAGGTGAAAAAAAATATCAAAATAGTTTCTGAAGTCCCAGAAGTTACTTCTTCCGTGTGGTAATGAATAAGTATCAGAAGAATAACGTTTAGATAGAAAAGTTATAAATTCTGGTGTAATTTACCAAGTGTACCTGTCGGCTGTCTCCTACTTTACATATATTCAAATATATATAATTAATCACAATCAAATATAGCCTATGTCACTCAGGACACGACTAAATTTAGCTTTCTAAAGGTGAAAAAAAAATCAAAATAGTTTCTGAAGTCCCAGAAGTTACTTCTAACCAACAAATTCGCAATCGCACAAACTCTACCTCTTTGTAATATTAGTGTAAATAATTTTATTAAGTCTAATAATTAATAATTTAAAAAAAGTTTCTATCTTTATCTGATCTCAAGAAATACAAAGTATCTTCTCTATCTAAGAAAGAACTATTGAAAAGTTAACGTTACGCAGGACATTTATATTTTGACGACGTTCGATATTATAAACAGGAATAAAATGTATTCATCTTAACACAAAAAAAATATATACTTCGGTATAACGATGTCCAATTATTATGCTTCTTGAACTTTTGCATTTTTCAATGCTTTTTTTATACTTATGGCCGAGTTGATTTTTCCAATATTTTTCTATTAAAAATTTATCATAAGATGTCGAATTACTTACTTCGCTACAAAGAATTTGTAGAATACAGCAAGTATATTTATTTCCTTTCCTACATAACGGACATGTCGTGACTTCTGCACTGTCTCTTTTTAGACTGTTTCTCTGTTGTTGACATTTTCGCTCTGTACTAATTGACCATTGAACTAATCATGTACTTGTTTTTTGTTTCAAATCTTTTCATAAATTCTACTTATTTCACAGACTATTCTTTACCAGCCGCTTGCGATTTTGTTTTAATTATTATATAGTGAAAGTACGATAGCATTTATAATAGCAAAGTTGTAAAGCGCGATGCCTTATCAAGAGATAAATAAATAAATAAATATTTCCATACAATCACACCAATTATCTATACTTTTTTTTGTAAATACATACATAATATATACATATTAGACACCCAGACCAAGACAAATAGACATGTTCATGCACACAAATGTTTGTCTTGTCCGGGGATCGAACCCGGGACGTCTGGCGCAGAATGCGGCGTTAGTACCCCTGCGCCAAACAGGTCGTCGAGATGCCCAGTGATACGACTGTTTGTTGTTAAGATTACTTTAATAATGATCTTCTGTCTTAATAATAGGGGTTAAAGTATGAAATATCCGATTTTTTCCTTACACTTCTAGAGAACCTCGCTACTTCTGTGATTAAAAGGTACATCTATTGCTTAATTTTATACTAAATTAAGATCATAATGATCAATAATAATTAATCTCATGGTTATTATTTTCGTTTCTTATACGATAAAAAATACCTCGAAATGTTCTCCTTTTTTTGTTAGCAAAATTTACTACTTTATTTAATATAATTTATTAATTATTCATAATTTTTAAAATAAAAATATAGCATTAGATTGCTTAGTCTTCAAACAATGATTGTACATTAAATAATTGTGGCATTAGCACTTGCGCTAGTAACTATAACAAAAATTGTTAGTATGGAATACGAACTTTCTTTGAAAATCTTCATACAAATCGGCAATTTCATAGTTAAAGACCTAATACTACACGATCTTATATACTAATACCCATCAGTAGATACCAAAGTACACCACCGGGGTTTAAAAAAAAAAAAGTTGAACTTATAACTAAAAAGTTACTATAGTGATGTGCTGATGTGCATTTGTATTGTGCAAGACAATTTTTTTATTCAGCTACAAAATTAATTAATAATGCTTAAAAAGGTACACAAATCTTATCATTTTATTCATAACCCACATAGGTAGATATAACTTACTAAAACTTACTTAATAATATGTTTTTTTTTTAAGGAGAACTAAAACTATCTAGCAACAACTTAATTCAAATACGGAAGAAAAACAATCTATACAAGAAATATGTTCAAACTATTCAGACATATTTAGAAGGTGACAAGCTAACTACGACAAATATCTAAATACAAACTATTAGTTAAAAAATAACACGAAGCCATTAGGAAACTATATCTAATACTAATATCTTTAATTATTGTAATAAATTATTTCATCATCCTACGCATTTTAAAATTTCGCATTTAGTATATAATTTTCTTCAATAACAATATATCTTGATACAATTTCTTGCGATTTTTTTTCTCATTTTTAATGACATTATTTATTTCATTATCCATAATTTCACGATATATTTATTTATTAAAATCAACATAATCCACTCGGGAGTGGAGTTCTACAGTCTTTATAAAAAAAACCACACGTTCTCTTTGTATGTAGAAAGTTATATAGTTATAAGTTGTGACGACCTCCGTGGTAGAGTGGTACGTACACCGGTTTCAAGGTGTCGCCACTCTGAGGTCCTGGGTTCGAACCCGGTAGGGGCAAATGTTTGTATGATGAATACGAGCATTTGTACCTGAGTCATGGACGTTTATATATATTTCTACACATACATACTTATATATGTATAATTATATTATGTATTTATATCCGTTACCCTAGTATCCCATAACACAAGCCTGACAGTGCTTACTATGGGGCTAGGCTAATTGTTTTTTTTAAACATTATATTTCATAACAAACTTAAATATTAAACATTATTCTACATAATATTATAACTTACATATTCCTTTCATTATAATTATTGCTTTATATTCATTATAGATGTATTTCTATAAAAAAAACTATGTTTTCGTAACATTTCCGAAACCAACTCACTAAGTAACTAGCACGCTCTCAGGACTACACTATTTCAGGAAAGTTTCGGGAACTAGGCAACATTTGTTTTTTGTTCAAATAATCTTCATCATCATCATCATCATGGGCCATTAAAAGTCCACTGCTGAACATAGGCCTCCTCCTTAGAGCGCCACATAGAGCGGCTGTGATCGACTTTCAGCCATCGGCTCCCCGCAACCTTCACCAGGTCATCTGTCCAACCTAGGGGGGAGGGCCTGACCATTGCCACTTTAACTTTGCAACTCTGAGAGCTATGTCGGTCACCTTGGTTTTTTTACTCGTAAAAAAAACAAAATCATTTAATTTATTTGAAGATAACAAAAACCTGATAAAGTGTAAAGTATTTTAAAATCATATCCCACTAAAACTAGACAAAACTTCATTGTGTCTACTTGAGGTGTCTTTCGTAGTAAACAGTCTTTCTGTACGAGTTAACGTCGTACCATGCACTTTTCTCCGCATCATCACCTTTATGTTGACCTCATTTACACGAATGCACGAAATTGTATTGCACAAATCAGTTCGCATTTATCAGGCAATCAAGTCACGCGTACTCATTACCATTAATAATGATTAATGGTAATGAGTACGCGTGACTTAAAAATAACAACCCTTAAAAATAACTATTAACTAATGAGTTAATAGTTATTTTTAAGGGTTGTTCCAATATACCATTTTTACCATCATCAAGTCGTATCATTTATCGGAGCAGCCCCTACACTTTCCAAATAAAATTCGGTCGGCAAACTTTAACGCTCCATACAATAGACACAAATAAATTCTCAATTGTTGGGCAAATAAATTCTGCTTTTAAATAATAACTGTTATTCATAACTTCGCAAATTGGGATGCATCGGTTTGCAAAATCAATTAATTTTGTTCTGAGAAGTCCGGAAAGTCTAGAACTGGTTCAGTGGTCAAACAATGCCTTAACAAATTAAAACAATTGTCACATGTCTTTATCCAAACAAAAGGTACTCTTAACAAAAGTATTGTTATTGTTGTGTAATTAAGAATGAATTGAAATTAATGATAATGATTTTATTGCAGAAGCTAATGAACTTTCTGACCTCTAAACATTTTGGGTATCGCTATACAAATATTTAATTATTAACAAAGTAAAGTATTATTAAAAGATAACGTAAATAATTCCACTTTTTGGTAGTTAGTAGTACGACCAAATACACATAGGTAATAATAATAGTAAACAAATAACTTATTTTTTTTTTCACTCAAAACAAACTCTTAAGACACAATCTTTTTAATTTTGCATTTTACAATGCTATTTTTATGTGATAATTAGTTATAATTAGGTAAAAGTTATAAGTAGATGGCAGTTTCATCTTAATCGATAGTCAAACATCTGTAAAGATGTTTCTTTCGAATGCGAGGATAGATTTCTCTCATTGATGAAACGACGGTGGCCAACACCGTAGAAAAAGGTGAATATACTAGAGAATTTCAACGTGTTCTCGTAGGTCTCTGTAGCATAATTGGTCAGTGCATTGGGCTGGATTCCCAACGATGCGGGTTCGAGTCCCGTCAGGGCGACATGAGACGAGTTGCTTTTTTCTAGTATATTTACTTGATTAAAAATTATCACATAAAAATAGCATTGTAAAATGCAAAATTAAAAAGTTATAAGTAGATGGCAGTTTCATCTAAATCGATAGTCAAACATCTGTAAAGATGTTTCTTTCGAATGCGAGGATATATTTCTCTCATTGATGAAACGACGGTGGCCAACACCGTAGAAAAAGGTGAATATACTAGAGAATTTCAACGTGTTCTCGTAGGTCTCTGTAGCATAATTGGTCAGTGCATTGGGCCGGATTCCCAAGGATGCGGGTTCGAGTCACGTCAGGGCGACATGAGACGAGTTGCTTTTTTTTAGTATATTTACTTGATTAAAAATTATCTTAAGACACAATCTTCGTTTCATTTTACAAACACTATTACTTAACAATAAAAATCATGGACAACTCGGCCAACAGTCGGTTGCACCGTGGGGCAATCGAGCCATGTCCGAGCAAAATGTATTGGTGAAACCTCGGATTGGACTCGGCTCGGGCCCGGCACGGTGTAGATAGATAGATAGATAGATAGATAAAATATTTATTCAGATGTAGTCATCCTTTTCTCGTTAATGTATAAATAGTATTTCATGTAGTCAATGTCACACGTCCGCACAGTCCTCTCGTGCCTTTTCCCTGCAAAAATAAGATAGCTTAGTTTTTTTTTTGTATTTAAGACGAATAAAAATAATTGTCGTTATAATTGCCAACGACGAAAAGCGATTGAAAAGTAATATCACAATCTATGTAACGTCACTTGGGTCTTTAAGTACTCGACGATTTAGTTCGAGAAGTAAAACATCCATCCTACTTAATCATAAGAAATAAAAGTAAAAAAGTAAATCAAATTATAGCCACTACCACTCGACTTTTCCATTATCACAAATTTTATTCAGTTAAGTATAAATTGTGGCTATTGTTAAGAGCTATAGGAAGGAAACGAATAAAAGTGACTCGTTGGGTTCACTCAAGGAAACTTTTCTTTAACTTTTGGGTAGGAGGAAACTAAATTTCTGCCCCGTGAGTGTAAGATACGAGAGTAAAAACTTTTATTTATAACCTCTTTTAGTAACCATTTGAAGCGTTTGTTGTTTTATGACTAGAAATAAGTCAGGACGTTCCGACTCTTATAAAGAGTTGTAGGGTTGTCTTCAAATTATGAAGTATATAAGTATCCGGCCCAATTCACTAACCAATTATTCTCTCATTGATGAAACGACGAAAGGTGAATATACTAGAAAAAATCGACGTGTCCTCATAGGTCTCTGTAGCATAATTGGTTAGTGCATTGGGCCGGATACCCAAGGATGCGGGTTTCAGTATTGTTTTTTTCTAGTATATTTTCTTGTTTAATATTTAAAACTTTTGTTTTTAACGAGTCACTGATATTGCCTTTTTCATACTGCGGTTTATACAAACAAAAGTTAGGTATCACAAATTACTTCTAACTAAGCTTTGAAAATATAAATTCGGTAACAAACTTTTGAGTAATACAAAAGGGTTTCGTCAAAATTAGGGCGTCAGGGTTATAATTTCCGTGGAACACACCTTGTCACTCAGTACAAAATATAACGCAGAAATTGTACAGTAACAAAGAAGCACTTAGCAACCTTGTCACATTACAAAATTGAATGACATTTGTAGACAGAGTGAGCTTTGTTTCTGTGTCTTTCAATGCGATAAGGTTGTAGTGTATACTTAACATATCATTGCTCGTGACTTACATAAAACACATTTCGGTTTTACGATTACAACTTTTTTAGTGCTTTATAAAATTTTGAGAGTACCTACCCCGAAAGATATGTGTAAATCAAACTTGGGGATACTTTAACAAAGTAACTAAACAACTCTAGATTATTAATAAGACTATGTAAAGGTCAAATAGCATTTACAATTTACTTCAGTAAAATAATAGTTATTTGTTATGCAAGGCTGGAAAGTTGGTTATTTAGCGGCGAGTTACCTCTATTGAAATCTGAGCAAGTGAAGGATTCTAGAATTGAATTGAAAGATTGAATCCTGAGCGAAGCGAGGATTTCAAAGGTACAAGACGCTAAAAACTTTTCTGCCGAGCGCGACACACAATTTTTCACCTCACAACAGCGAGGAACATTTTAAGGTGGTTTCCGCGGTCAACTTCCGGTAAAAAATCTTTAAACATAAAGTTTTAAATTAAAGACAAAACCTCCTTTTCAGAGTGTGTGAGGTGAAAAATATTTTCTCGTTAATCGCCTTCACGCACACTACCTCTAAAATATAAAAACGCCAATTTTTTTTTAATGATAGGCAATAAAAGCAGTCTCGTAGAAATAGTTGAATCATTTTATTGCCTGATTTTATATTTAAGATACCCTCATTTTGATATACCTGGTTGGTGTTGGTTGGTGGTAGGACTTGTTGTAAGTCCGCCTGGCTAGCTACCACCATCTTATCAAGTCTGACGCCATAACAACAATGTTTTCAGCATTGTTGTGTTCCGGCAGTTAGAGATAAGATAGCTAGTTCCTCAATGATTAAGGATTCCGGAAGAGGCTCGCTTCCATCTTAAGCCTTATCAATACTTAACATCAGGTATGATGAAGGCTCAGAGTCTCCCCGTCATTCATAAAAAAACCTTAATGTTATATTAGGCTCAGTAGGCTTAGTACGAATAACTTTCGAATAAGTATCGAGGAATTAAAGTAAAATAAAAACGGGCCAAGTGAAAACGAGCAAAAAAATCACGTCTGTTGTATGGGAACGTCTTAAATATTTATTTTATTCTATTTTTTGTATTTTTTGTTATAGCGGCAAAAGAAATACATAATCTGTGAAAATTTCAACTGTCTAACTATAACGGTTCAAGAGATACAGCCTGGTGAAAGACGGACGGACGGACAGCGGAGTCTTAGTAATAGGGTCCTGTTTTACCCTTTGGATACGGAACCTTAAAAATCTATGAGATATTTAGCAGCGTTCCTACCGGACATAAACGGAACTACATTTTAATATATTTTTTTTGTCATTACGTGCTCGATACTTACTCGATAATATTTCGATAGTTTTTCGTGCTAACCCTACAGGTCATAGAATACTAACTACAGAGTAAAGTCTGAATTTATTCTTCTAGAAATAAAATATTATTAGGTATTTAATATTCTGCTCATCAATGTAATTTTCAGAATCGAAAATGGCTCAACGTTAATTGCTAATAATAAATATACAAAAATAATTTCAAATATTTATTAAAATATGGGACCAGATAAAAACCCCGAGAAGCAATTATGTACAATAATTGCTTCTACCAACTAAGTCTAAGCCAAAATGTCTTCTTAATTTCAACAAGAAACTTGTCTGAATTATTATTTGGACTAAATAATAATTCAGACAAGTTTCTTGTACTGTAGTATTAATTTGCGTTGATTAGTCAAAGGCAACATCATGCTATTCTTGTCCAAGCTTACAAGCTGAAGAATTTCACTTACTTTTGTTAAGTTAGATGCACATTTTGAATATAATTAAATATTGTTTGAGCTTTGCTAAATCAAGAGAGAGACGCCATCTTGGCCATTTTTGTTTCTATTTTGTTGGTCGAGAGACTTGCCCCGCGTAGCTTGGGAATTGGGTTGTTGCTGCCACGGGGAACTATTATACGTTTAATTAACATCCTCCCTTGAAAGGACAACTTTCAAGAGGCTCATGGGACTCTACATTCATGAAACACAATTTAGATATTGCTTAGATATCCCGTCAGGGCGACATGAGACTAGTTGCTTTTTTCTAGTATATTTTCTTGTTTAATATTTATCACATAAAAATAGCATTGTAAAATGCAAAATTAAAAAGTTATAATTAGATATTGCTCTTCTTAAAAGGCATTTCCTTGTAGTGACGTCGACGACTCTTGTGACACCATCTTCGCCAGGAGAGGTAGAGGTAGACTTCCTTTACCGAGCGTGTGAGGTGAAAATTATATTAAACTATAGCATAGCGTTATTCTTGTCTATTAAAAGATGAAAGAGAATGAGAATGAGTATATAGGAAAAAATATTGGACGATTCAAAGTACATAGTTAGTTTGTTTATTTAAATGAATAAAAAAATGACTTTGACTTTGGATGGTGCAGCGTTCAAAATATGTGTAGCATCGCCTGTGTATATTTTTAACGTTGATGCTTACTTACAATTCTGATTTCACTTTGCAGCTTCAGTAACATGATCAAATGTTCCGGTCATAACGATGGCATAACGTAGTAGGAGACGTTATATTAATGTAAAATGGACATTGGAGGTCTCAATGTGCTCGTAATCTTCACCCCTTAGCACTATAGTGGTAAAATTTTATAACGCCCATTACTATAACTATAAACATTCTTACGTGATGCACGTTTACAAACACATCATATCCATTATCAGTTTATATTTTATGAAGCGTAAACCTTTATTAAGGTGTCGGCTTTCTGTCTCGGGGACAACCATACTTTTATCATCATCCATTAGCCCCACTTCTGGGGTAAGGGTCACCACTCATGCCCATTTCGTTTTGGTGCTGTTTAAGGACTGGGAATTCAGCTGAAACCAACGGATCAATGTGCCTTCAGAAGCACAGAGGAGATTGAGACGGTATTTATTTTATATTCTTACAAAAAAAATACTGGACTGGACTAACAGAAAATCCCGTTTTGCACCAAAGTCTTAAGTTGCGGTAATACTTAACGCCCCAAGAAAAGTATAAAATTCACATACAAGCTCACCTGCTTGAGTAATAAATCATGTTCCATCATGAATGCCAACTTGTTCCGTTCCGGATTGCGCAAAACAAACCTTGTGTTTCAACTAGCTGTTTGCTTACTCATATGATTATTATTCTTCTGGCTGTAGCTTCGCGCAAACACAAACAGAGTACTTACTGCAATTTGCGCACGTTGCTTTAGATTATTTCTAAGTAATGCAGTTAAATAATTTTTGCTTCCTTAGGTTTTTTGTTTTCAATAGCGATAGAGAACATGTTTTCAGATCAGCCAGCATCACATACATTAACCCTGATTATATAATCTGAATCATCTGACGAAACGATATTAAAATACAGTGACTTTTTAAGACAAAATGTTAAATGTTTGAACCCACAATGCAGTTAAATTACTTACAGATTATGGAGATGACAACACCCACTGCTGGGTATAGGCCTTCCCCAAAAGGGGGTAGTAGTAGTATGACGAGTAGTACATGGTTATTTTATTTTAGCATTACTTTTGTTGACTTCTCTGTTTTTCTATTTTAATATTTTCTTTCTTTGGTTGCTGTATGACTAGGCACTAACCCCCATATTCTAAGTCATTCCTCCAAAACTTTTTACACTCCACTCAACCTCGTCGTGGGTAAAAATGGTAGTGTGCGCTAGGCCTAACACGGAGTGGCTACGTACTCTTTGATTCCTCCAGGTCCTTACGGAGTTATGACTTAGAATACCGATTTCGAGGAGTATTTCGAAGAGGTTTTCAATGAGGTTTCGTTAAATCGAGGACGAGTAAGTTTTGGAGGAACGACTTAGAATATGGGTGTAAGTCTATTTATTACAAAGAAAGTACGTCATAACAGACTCTCGTTAATATGAAAAAATTGGTAAATATCGTCACGCTTGATCTTCTCGAATCTTGATTAATATTAAACTGTTTGTGGAAACTTGTTTATAGCTCATAGTTATACGTACTTTCATTAATACAGGGTGGAAAAAAAGACGGTCATTGGAGGGAAACTACCCTAAATATTGATGTGAACAAATTTTAATCAAAGGGTATATTCCTTCGTTTTCAAAAATAATTAAACTGCATTCAAAGATTTTTGAAAAATCATTTACTTGCACCGGGAAATCGAACCGGCGGAATGAGAAAAATAACATGGTGTACTTTTACCATAAAAGTACAATCGATAGTGTTCATCATAAAGATCAATTTAGTGTGAATAGAATAATATCTAAAATTAAAAACAACTCTTAAAAAACTTATTCATCGATTGTCGCCTTTAGTATGGAATTATGGTTAATATTAGACAAAAAAGTCAATAACCTAATAGTTAAAATCAGTGTATTGCTGCATAAGATTCATATTTCGAGCTACTAAGTAAGTTACGGTGAACTTCATGTTTATTTTAGTTAGCGTGAGTAAGAGGTAGGTAGAATAATGTATTGAACTATGTTATCTGTTATCTTTCCTGGCTTTGTTTTTAATTTAAGACATTAAATTACTTAGCTAAATTGATCTTGATACTTAACACTATCGAATAGTACCATAAAAGTAAACGATGCTTTTTTCTCAAACAAGCCGACGCGACGGTTCGATTCCCGGTGCAGGTATGTAATTTTTAAAAAATCTTTGAATGCAGTTTAACTTATTTTTTGAAAATGTAGGAATGTTTCCTTTGGGTGTTTGCTTACATCAATATTTAGGATACTTTCCCTCCAGTGACCGTCTTTTTTTCCACCCTGTATATTTAATGTATCGTAGCAGTAAATAGAAAGAAAGAAAGAAAATTTATTTTATTTGAAACAACAAATCACACAACATAAAAACATACTTAAAAATAAAAATAATGAAATTTGTCTCAAAACGGTCACGACTCAGCATAATCCGTCGTGACCGGTTTGACAATCCGATACGGAGACAAAAAAAAAACCACGAAAGTAAAAAACAAATAAAAACAAAAATAATTAGCTTAAAAAATATGCCACAACAAACAAAAACTTTTCCGGCTGTATGGATCAAATTCCTTAACATTTCAATAACAAGATAATAAGGAAGTCACGTTGCTCTATGTTTGAACCTATTTCACAAATCACAGATACAGATACAGATCTGTGATTTTTTACATACCTTCAACCTAATTTTTTTTGAAAATGTCTGTCAAACTCCCAATAGGATTTGTGAAACAATCGGAAAAGTAAAGTTTGCCTTAATGTGCCTAACAAACAACGGCATTTTGTATTTCATCCGTACTCAGCCTCATAACAAAATGCTACTCGCGTCCTTCCAGTTAGTCTTGCTAATGTGTGTTCTCTACATTTTTATAGTTGTTTAGCAATAAATATCCTGTCCATCCGTCCGCAAGCGCGTGTAAAGGCTTACCAACTGATATATTGTGTTCACTGCCATTTTATCAATTTACACCTTTTAAACCTTATTGTGTACTGATACTAAGTTCTAATTCCTTCAACCAGATATTTTATTATCCTTGTCGAAGGTGAAAACAACAACGGGATTGTTACAAAGATGGACGTATTGGGAATAATTCGTAAATAGCTACGAGAACAAGTGAAAACGCCCGAAATGAAATAAATCAGATTTTAGTGGCATGGTCACGTAATAGTATAAAAAAAAATCTTATGAAATCTGTTTTGGTCGTAGTTTGAATCTCTTTTAAAGTTTGGTCATGTATAGATGACACAACTATACTTCCAAAACTTTTTCATGTGTTTTTCGTGGGCTGAGGTTTTCCGAAGATCTTGTATTTTCAGTTTAAGTCCAGGTTGATTTCCAATCGATTCGTGATAAATTTCGAAGCAGAGATGATAAAGTGTAATATTTTGGACGCTGCATAAAAGAGTGGATTTCGGTTGTCTCATATCGTAAACTTCAAGACTAATAAAACCAATATAGATTGATATTTACGATAAGTACATAGATTCTATGTTCTCTATAGATAATGCAAATCGAAATCAAAACTTTAAAAAATCGCTGCAGATGATTGCTATTGCGACACACAAGTAATAATCACGTAATCGGAATGGAACACCCGCCCGCGCACCTCAACTCATCACCAACCACACCAATTTTTTTTTTCACTTGGGAACTTGGGGATTTGAGTTGAATATTTACATCAAATAGATGTTTATTTTTCTAGTATAAAATTTCCATATCAATAATTTATTTCACTTTGAAAAATTGTCAAAGGTCGCAACAGAATTTTAAAATGCGATGTACATACAAATTTACAATTCAATGTTCTCTTTATAATTACGACTATCAACAGATTCCTAGCACGTGTTCACAAATATGTAGGTAAAAGTAGCGGCCGCTTGCGATCTCACTCGCGTGGTTCCCGTTCCCTTGGGAATATCGGGTTAAAAAGTATACTATGCTTTAATCCAGGCTATCTACTACCTCTGTGCCAAATTTAATCCAAAACCGTTGAGTATTTTTTGTGTGAAAGAGTAACAAACAAACAAACTGACATAATTTCGCATTTATAATATTAGTAGGTTATCTAACTAGTTCATAACGTACTACTGGAGTTTTGCGATACGAAAGTTAGGCTGGTAGGTAAAGTTTTAACAGAACAATGGTTAAGGATGATTGATCACTCTGTATTTTGGTTCTGAGTGCTTAGTGTGAGTTTTCTCACCTTACTCGCTTACGCCGCAGTTTACGAATAGAGTTTAATTCTCAACCTTATTACCATTGGCTTAAGGCTGTGTCAAAATTTTACTCTCACGCGATGGTAACGTTTGGATATTTCTACTACAAAATATGCTTCCTATATCTAATATAATAAATATAAAATTTATATTGTACTAATAATAAAAATAACTATTAATAAATGTACAGCAACAGCGGCTACGGCTTTACGTATCTGTCAAATTTCTCCAATCGGTTTTGGACTTTAAGACATAAATATGCCGTTGAATTCAGATTTGTCTGTACAAATTTGACATATTGTATTGCTGTTGACTGTACACTGGCGTAGTTGCTATAGCCTTTGTCTCAGATTTGTAATTCGACGTTTTTAATAATAATTTTGGTTGTCTAATATCTGACATACATTAAAAGCAAAGTGAGTGGTGATGCGCTCAAGGCAAGGCTCATAAGCTGAATATTTTATAATTATTTATTAAATATACAGTTAAAAGAATATTAAAGCTCTGTCAACTTAAATTTACTGGTAGAACTGAATAAAACAATTCTCCGTTTTTAACAGAAAATAAAAATATATATTGTTTTTCCTTTCACATACAACTTTGGTCAGAGTGTCGTCTTTTCACTTTTTCACTACACAATTTTATATTGCTGCGTGTAACTTAATTGCATTAAAGACGATAATGTACAGGTTTAAATATTATATAAGGTTAGAAAAGCTTTTTAGATTTCGAGTTTCATTAACACTGGGGGGTACTGCACCAAATTTAGGGGGGGCTGGAATAATTAAAAGAGTTCGGTGGCACTTTCAAAGTAGACTGTTCCCATGTGATTTACTAAAGGCTTTGCTTCGTTTATACCCACGCTGTTACTTAGTCGTTGATAATGAGTTTCATTAGAGCGCTTTATAGCTCTGCGCTTTAAGTTCTAATGATAGTGTTAACTTTTAATTACATCCTCATTGCTTTAAAGTAAAATACATTACTTTGGCAATTATCGATAGGTACCTTTTTATTTAGTTTGAGCACCTGTAAGAACTAATTAAGGTTTTTTAATTGTTTGAATGAAAAGACAACTTTCAAAAGTGATTCAGCTATAGATGGTTGTGGTGTTTGTGGTGTCCACGACAAACAGGTGATAAATAAAACAATGAAGTGTTTGGTAATCCCGCATCAGTCCGTGATATGGCTTCTCGTCTCATTGCCGCCAATAAGCAAGAGCAGACCAACTTGACAGCCGCCATAACACAGACTAACTTGGTTGTCATTTATTAAGGCAAATGCCACATCTACACAGACCAACTTGGTTGTCATTTTATTAAGGCAGGCAGTATGCCACATCCACATACACTACAATGGCTACGAGATCATGTGTATCCACGTAGTCATACTGGTATGACAAACTAGTATGCCACGTAGTAGTAGTAGTAGTACCACGAGGAAACAGCGGAAAATAGTATCCCCAAAGAATTCTCAGGCTAGTAAATAAAAAATAGTTATATTGTGTACTAGAAAAAAGCCAGAAACTCGGTGGCGGGCGCAGTGGTTAGCGCGTTTGTACTTTTATTTACTAACAATTAAAACGATAATAAAAAACATTATAATAATTTTTCTATTTGAAATTTATCATAAGTTTATAAAATAGCACTGAAAAATTCAAAAAATCATAAATTATTGGCTGTTGCATATTAATCGATCGTTAAACACCTGAAAAGTTGTTTCTTTCGAATGCTAGGATATTCCTAGCATTGATGTGACAACGCTGGCCTACAGCGTATTAAAAGTATTGGAGGATTTCGACGGTGGTCCACAAGTCTCGGTAGCTCAGTGAAGTCAGTCAGTTAGAACATTGGAACATTCCAAAGGTTCGAGACTAGAGTTGCAAATAAACCGTTTTAAACTAAATTCAGTGGTTTTATACGCATTTTAAATAAATTTAAAACGGTTTTAAACCGTGACCACGTGATTACTAGTTTCAATTCTATTCAGCCTGTTGCCTAGTTTATTAACAAATTATTATTTTGAAAGTAATAATATTAGTAATAGTAAATAAAAGATATTATTTTTTTATTTTTATTATTGTTAGTTTAAATGACGTTTTACAATAATGATATTTAGAAATATTAAAAAACTTAATATGCGTATTTATTTCTTTCTTTTTCCTAAGCTGTAAGTAGGTACCTATGCTTTTTCCTATTTCATAGTGTATTTTAGTTGTACAATATAATACGTTACGGAGTGGCAACGTCGCTTCGTATATTTCCTTTCTTATTTTTACACATTACTCGCGCCGAGTCGCGTCACGTTCGATAGGATTGGAGGATCACCTTAAACAATAATTTTCCATGGTATAGTTTGATTTTGATCAATATATTAAAATATTTAAGATAAGTATAGTTTTTAATTAATAATTGTTCACAATGTTTCGTAAATGGTAAATAAATGTTGATTATAAAAAGGCTTTTATTTTATTTTTCATTTCAATAACCCAGTTATATTGTAAACAATGCAATAAGTTTATTCTGAATTGTTTTTTATGAAAGGTTAGTAAATTATAATAGAAAATCGATTTAAACCTATATTAAACCTCGAAAATTGGTTTAAAACATTTTAAACAAAAAAACGGTTTAAAACCAAATGGTTTTAAATGTTTAAAATACTTTTTGCATCTATATTCGAGACCCATCTAAGAATTAACTTGTGGCCAAATTTAGTTTTTCCAATATTTTTCTATTTAAAATTTTATCATAACAACAATAATAAACTTTATACACCACCTGCATCTGTAGCACGTATTAAATATCAAGTATTCTCAATAGGAAAGTAAGCTATTAATGCCCAGAGGGAGCTACTGTTGTATGGAACTTGCCTTGGGTAAGTATGATATCATTTAATTTTGGAACGCCAAAGTGTAAACAAAAACTTCTATCAAACATAGTTTCGGAAAAAAACAAGGCTGTTCAATAATATCTTACGCTCTCGATTGCTATGGCTTAACTTTCAAATCCCAAATAAATAAAATAGAAGCATTACAGATAAGGTTTTCAAAACTTTTGGTTGACTATAAAACTAAAAACAAATGTAAAGGTAACTACTATCAATTATTTAAAATTTGTAATATACTACCAGCTAGCCTAAAGCATAAACTACTAATATTAACTAACAACCATGGATGCAGAGACCGTTTGATTTCGCTACAAAACAATCACCGCACCAGAGCGGTGTTTAGGGGCAGGTACATGGTGCCAAGGGTTGACAATTATTTTGGTGACCGTACACTTGACAAACGTCTGCCTTACTTGGTAAATGCACTTCCACACGACATTTTAAGCATGGAAAATAATAAAAACTTAAAAATGTATTAAAAAAACATTATCTGGAAAATATTGAATAAGTATTACTTTGTAATAAAATATATATATTAATATTGTACTTAATACCTATTAGTCTTTGTAATTGTTAAGTATCGATGTTATATATTTTGATGTTAGTGAACTCTTCACTCGCAGACAAACCATGGAAATGGTTTTGCGAGGTAAAAGTATGTATTATATTAGACATAAGTGATTTTTTATAAAATAAATAAATAATAAAAAATAAAAAAATAAGGAGCTTTTAACTATAAAAATGAGACTTTAAAGAGACTTTACTCCTACGAAAATATATAAATATGGCCGTATGTATCGCAATCCTTAGCACCAAGAAAACATTTGAAATTGGAATAATGTGATATTGTGCACTCATTCAAATATAATGTAATAGTTACATATATCTTTCATTTCCATGTATTTTCCTGTCTTTGGTTTTACTTATCTGTAAAACATGGCAAATCATCAAATTGTGAATGTGTGTTGTCTTGAATCTGTCACAGATATACCTAATGAAAATTGTCTTTACATTGCCTACGGAACTAATTATATAAAGAAAAAATCGGTGATTGGATTTTTTACGCGAATTGTTAAATTGTTGTCATTTATTAGTTTTATTATTTACTTATAATATCTTTTTTATTTAACGTCACAGTAGGCACAGTAGGTGTATAAAGTAGAGTATGCTTATCGGGGATAAAAGTGTCTTGGGCCTTGGGCAGACTTGAATCCTTCGCTTCATTCAGGATTCTTACTATAATTCCCTCATTACGTTCAGGAATTAAGTACTTACAGAAAATTTGGTGAGTGTGCGCGTGCGTGTGTGTGTGTGTGTGTGTGTGTGTATGTGTGTGCTCGCGGGTGCGTGTGTTGTAATTGTAATTGGTTATCTTACCATCGGAACCTTGCATTATGAATAAAATAAAGAATTCTGTGTGTGAAAGAATTCTGTGTGTCTAGGGTTACCATTTGCTCAGTACTTCTTATGTCTCGTTAGCGGAACCACATCCAATAAGTCGTTAATTTTACAGTAAATGGTAGGACCCATGTACAGAGAGGACTTTTTCCAAAAGTAAGTTTACAAGTCTTTTTCCTCCACTTCATCTTTCTCCGTGACCGCCGACTTTTTTCCATAGTTAAAAGTGCTGTTTTAAGGAATTTGAGTGTGAATGCCATAATGTAAAGTTGTCTTACTCGTAGCATGCCAGTTTCTCTGAAAAGTGTGTCAGTGCAGAAATGGATTCGTTTCTGATATAGCACTTTTAAAATGGCTTTAGCGAAGCTACTCCCCATGTTTATAGAGTAAGATTAGCTTTTTAATAAGTGCAAATCTACTAAACAACGAATCTTTTTGAAGATATGGACTAGGACAAATGCTTTTATGCATATATAGACTAGAGGGTTCGGCTGCAGCTTTCTATTTTAAACTTTCACGATAATTATCACTATAAATTATAATAAACGGGATTTATAATATGATTTTATTTGTTGTCGGGTCCCCGATATTTATTACACTGTGATGCAACTGTACCGAAATATCGGGGACTCGACAACAAAAATAAAAATGGTAAAAATCCCGTCTATCGTATTAGTTACACTTAATGCATCTTTCTGTCAAAACAATGTTAGGCCATGGAAAGAATGACTAAATTTCCTGGCTGCATTTGCAGTGGAAGGTGTTATAATATGGTCCATTCATCTTATCTAGCTACAGGAGATGTCGATGAATAGAAAAAAAATCTCTTGCTGAGACTAGAAAAGTTGCTCCTTTTTTAACCGACTTCAAAAAAGGAGGAGGTTCTCAATTCGGTTGGTATAATATTTTATTTTTTATTTTTTATGTATGTACACCGATTACGCCAAGATTTCTGAACCGATTTCCATGATTCTTTTTTTGTTCAATGCAGAATAGTTGCCAATTGGTCCCATAAAAATTTGGTTTTGTTTGACCCAGTACTTTTTATGTTATGAGCATTTTTATATATTTCATTTCATTGTTGACTTGGACGATGTAGTATTTACGATAATTTTGTTTATAATGTACATGAAACCTTATCTAATCTAGAAAACCCTGCTGTAGTTTACAAAACAGCCTATTACAGACACTAAAAAGTTAAAAAAATAAACTGCGTTAAAAAAAACCGACTTCAAAAACTAAAAAGCAAAAAATAAGCCTTTTGTAGTCGGTGCCAGCCAAGGCAAGAAAAATAAAAGAATAGGAGCTTAAAGTAGAATGTCTTGGCTACCACCGATTTTTTTTTAGTGTAAACAGTCTCTTTAAAATTTCATTGTGAATGCAATGTAAATTTAAACACGATGATAAATAGTAGGTATACCCTAGTTACAGTTACAAAGGTCTCAAGGTCGGCAATATAGGAATTATTTACGGAAACCCCAGGTGTTAAAAGCGGCCGTAGGCGCAGCTAACCGCTTTTCATCATGTAGGCCGCCGGTTGGTATCCTCTTAGTTTACTTTGAAATAAAAATGGATGTTGTGTGTTCTATTCGTTTATTTATTTTGGACCCATAAAGGCACTTTAAAGGGATTAAAGTGTCCTTTATTTTAGCCGCGCGTAGAAATTGTTGTTTGTAATGACGTGATGCTATTTTATAATGGAAAAACCAGACGAAAGTTAATAGGTGGTAATAAAAAGTCAAATGATGTGTCATAGAAGCTTTCCAGAACTTAAGTATTTATCGGTGGTGAAACCAGTCATTAGTGGTGATTTTTCTATCTACAGATTGACTTATAGGGTTAAAAGCACTTACAAAATAAATATTTTTATTTTATTTTATAGGCAACTAAATTAAACACAGTACAATAATATACTTAGCTTATTTCGCAAAAAGCTTGTATCTGACCGATTTTCCATTTACTTCCATTGTTCTTTTTTGCTTCAGTTAATTTTCGACAGCGCGTTGTTTCAGTTTTGGACAGAAATGTTTTGAATGGAAATGCTCCCGGGAAGTGCAATAGCAAATACTCTCCGCTTATTTGATCAACTACGTTACTTTTGAGTTAGTTTGCTTCTGTGAGCGTTATTGTTTGTATCCACTTCGAAAAATTAACTTCAACATATCTATCGTATTGGTCAAGAGTCATGATGAACTAGTGTACGATGTATTTATTTATAAAAAGGTATTAAAGTTGTTTACTCAAAAAACTTGCGAAAAAAAATAGAAAGCGCCCGCCTCGTGACCGCCCGAAGGGCGAGCGCTGCATCTTGTGTGTTTTGGGAAAAAAACTAAAAATAAACCTAAATAACTTAGCTTTATAGTTGGTTACGGACTTAAGACATGTGGTGGTATCTAATTTTAATGTGTCTCGTATTTATTTAATTATTATTGTAGGATATAGGGGCTATGCAGCTCCAGTTGGAACTGTAGTCACTGCGACCTATAAGATCTATTGTAACTCGCCACCTTATTGTGGGTCTCGTATACCTATATAGTCAAAATTGCAATTGTCAATATTTACGTGAATGGCATTCATTAATTGTTTTCCACAAGCGATTGAAGCGATTGACAATATTCTTACAACTTGATAAGAACCGCAAGCCACGATCAATCAAGTAGATTGACGAAGACCTGACAACTAATTAATATCTCACTCATTAAGTACTCAACTCAAACTACTCCAGACCGGCCACAGAGCTTAACAAAGTGTAATTTTATCACAAGGACGAATTAACTTTGAAAACTTGCCTAAAAGTGTGGTCCACCGCCAAAAGATACTCTGTTGTATTTTAAGACCGGCAGCTGTGGTAGTCGAGTCGATGAATATTTGATAGGAGAGCTCTGAGCTGAGGCATCATTAAGAAAAGTTCAATTATTCTCTTCTTTGAGTAAAAAAACCTTTAACGCGCTTAAGTAAATAAACAACGAAGAAGTAAGACAAAATTTCTCTTTGCTGTTTAACGTTAAACCGTGTCTTTAAACGGCACGAGTTAAGAGATAGCTTATTTAAAATTTACTGGAGCCCCCTTTAATTTAGTGCGCTTCTCGAAGACTATCTTGATGCACAGTGATGCATCGCGCACCATTCACTTGGGCAAAGTGCATTCCACACAGAATGCAAAGCTTAGGTATATTTCACGAGCTACAAACTCGCATCGGTTTAACTTCCAAATAAATACTTTAAACTTTAAATCCTCAGCGCTCTGGAGCGTTGTGTTATAAAATTTAATCGCTTAAACAGAACTGTGAATTGGCTTACAGAGGTGTGCCTACAAAGTTACATTCGCTGTAATATTATGGGAAGTTACAGAATTTATTGCCTGGATTTAAAGTTGACATTTGCTACTGTGTGTAGTGTTAAGCGGGGTATGAAGGATGTCATTGTAACTCCGTGTATTATATTAGCTCCGAAGCCAAGATGTTTTGTTTGAAAACATTGTATTCAAGTGGTCGTCGGAACGCCCCATGTTATATTAAATGTCGGCATTTTTGTGGAACAGCAACATTTAACATTACGAGGGTTGTTTCTTTGTGTCTTTACAAGATTTTTTCCGGCAGAAGTCATTTGTTCAATGAGATAGGCAGCTAGGCATGAAGGGCGGAAAATTTTGAATAACAAAAGTCTCTTTCCTGTTAGAACTTTTAGTTTTGCATTTTACAATGCTGTTTTTATGTAATAAATAATAATAATAAAAAAGCAACTTTTCTCATATCGCTCTAACGGGATTCAAAACACATCCTTGGGAGTGCATTGGGCCGGATTCCCAAGGAAGCGGGTTCGAATCCCGTGTGTGCATAATCTTATGGTTTTTATTGAATGAAATAATTCATAGATTAGTAGAACTGTATAAGTGAGAAAATCTTAAAATCTTGTTTTTATAACTTTATCACTCAAAAATAATGGACTCCAGACTCGTGGCCCCCTACGTTGTGCCCCTAGGGGATCACAAGGAGTTCGCTTTTAACAGGTGTTGCTAATTACTCCACAATTGTCTCTAAAACATAACTTTAATTTGGTTTTTAGGGTTTGTTGAGCTGTCATATTACGCCCTAGGCATAGCACATAAAGCATCAAACGCTAGATAAACCTATAACCATGAACATTCAAAGTATTTATTTATACAATAAGAGCTGAAAGTGGTCTTATCGTCCACTGAAATTACTAGTTCATCAT
Source organism: Chrysoteuchia culmella (assembly GCA_910589605.1). Taxonomy (NCBI): domain Eukaryota; kingdom Metazoa; phylum Arthropoda; class Insecta; order Lepidoptera; family Crambidae; genus Chrysoteuchia; species Chrysoteuchia culmella. Next base: position 11,006,664 of record OU342650.1, on the reverse strand, counting down.
ATCAGTACATTTTATTCTGTTTTAAGTTAGTAGGTATCTCTTATTTGTAAAAAAAAACTTTTGTTTTTAATTCAATTTAATAATACTACAAAAATACAATTGGCAAAATTATATTTTTTCACTTTGATGATATAGTGCTGGCTTGCAGAAATAATCGACGAGTCTTCTAAATTCTCAGCAGTTCAGTGGGGTAAGCACGAAAACCTATCGAGTAAGTATCGAGCACGTAATGTCAAAAAATGTATAGGAAAATGTAGTTCCGTTTACGTCCGGTATTAACGCTGCCCAATATCTCATACATTTTTTTACTTTAATTCCTCGATACTTACTCGAAAGTTATTCGTGCTTGGCCTACTGATGACAGAGCATTGACCTGGCAGTTGAAGTTTGTAGGGATGGATCCAGTCTAAGTTGAAGAAATGTGTTTTTTCCTACAAAGACAATATGAAAAAAAGTTATTTTTATCCTTGTATCGTTGAGAGTCGGAATTTTGAGTGCTTCCGTCCAAAATTAAACAAAAGTTTTTCCATCGGTATAGAACTAAAAAGGTAAGTTGAGCTAAGTTTGTTCCTTACTTAACTTTTGGTAGAAGATAAAACGAAATTTGGCTAGTTGGACCTCGTTCCACAGTTATGTCTAGCTCATTCTTTTGCACTAAAAACTTGACATGCTTAAAATATAATTAAGAACATGTGATCACCTTACCTTCAGTTTGTTGTTGAACTTATAGCTAAGTTTTCTTTACACGAAAACTTATGATAAATTTAAATAGAAGAATATTGGAAAAAACTCAAATCGGCCACAAGTAAATTCTCAGATGGGACTCGAACCCACGACCTTTGGGAATCCGGCCCACTGCTCTAACCACTGAGCCGACACTTAGCTTTCTATTCAACAACTGAGATAGAAAAACCATGTGTTATTAAAACTTTTCAATGCTTGTATCTTAGACGAATTAACCACCATTTATGAAATAAAATCGTGAACAAATAACTACTGGGGTTTTGCGAATTGTCATAACAACAATATTACTCGTATAAACTTGAATTAGAAGTAAAGCTATTTTAAAGTTCATTTTATGATTAAACTTTCACGTACAATAAATCTAACTTCGAAGGCAAATTTCTCCTAAAAAACTTCAGAACAACATGTTACCCTATCCTACTATTAGGTATTATAAATATAAAACTTTGTGAGGATGTCTGGATGTTTGTTACACGCAAAAACTATTGAACCAATTTGGATGCAAATGGACACACATATAGAATATAGCCTAGACTATAATATTGTTTTTATTATCTCCATATTCCCACGGGAACAGGAAACACGCGGGTGAAACCGCGGGCGGCCGCTATAATGCCAAAAGTCAGTAACTAAGCTCTTACAACTCATCGCCTTGGAAGAACAGGGTTCTATCGGCAATTTCTGGAGAAAATGACTTATACGCTTTTACTTTATAATAAAGTAACCCTGTTGTTCCAAGGCGACGAACTGCCTTTTCCATCGGGCCTACCATCGTCTATTAGACCATTCATGCCATAAGAACGTTTGGTTTTTGTTGAAGTTCTCACATTTTGACACATTTTATACTTTGGAGGCGATGATTGAGCGAAGACGTCACAAAACTTCCGTCAAAAAACAAGTTTACCTTAAGGGCGCGCTCTAGGCCAAAAGCAAAAGTAATAACTGCAACGGCGAACTGCAAAGTAAATGCTGCCGTATTTCTATAAGAAATAAGGCAGCATTTACTATATAACGCTCCGGCCCCATTCGGCCGCTCCGGAATTAAGAAAAGAAGGAAATTCTTTTTTTAAAGGATATTTAAATGTTATTTACAAAAAATATATAACATAAGCCCTGCCTTATCTATAGTGTAATTATACTAAAAAGTTCCAAGCTTTATTTTAATGTATTACTTGAATACTAGCAGTTTATCGTGTTAATTATAGTGATTTGGAGGCAACTTAGCAATTTTTTCTATCGAGAAAATTTTATGCAATCGTGTTTTTAAGTAACATAGTCACTAGTGTTAGTCCTGTAGTTTGCTGCATCTTAATTTGAAATTCAGTTTTTCATTAATATTGATAATACAGACGATCATGTAAAGCAATCTGATTTTCGTTGGCCTATAGCGGGCCCTTAAGAGATTCGCAGTACGAAATAGCATGGTAAGATTAAAAAAATAAAAATCTTTATTTCTCGTCACTGCCTTAAGACGATCTAAACCTAGTTTGTGTGAGACTGATGCCTGAAGTAGGTAAATTAATACCTGTAAATACAGGTCACCAGGCTCCCACTCAATACCGCGCTAAGAGATGGCGGTAGGTAAGCCCCTAGTTTGATTGTGTCCAAACCTCCTTGATAATTTGACTTCGCTTAACGAATTCAGTTCTCCAAGAGCCATCGAATTAAGTAAACACGATAATTTAAAATTTATGGGTACTTTGTACCGTACAATAAAAGGTTTATTGACACTGCGTAAATATGCTCGACAAATTGAAACTTCATTCTTCGCAATAGAACGTTTCCAATGTTCTATACCGTGTGTTTTGCTACAGTAGTTACGACTCGTGACCTCAATAATACCATTCATGTCTCAAATTCTCAATGCCAATACGATATTGAGTGGAAAATCCTTTCATTCCCTTTACGTGATATATGAATAGATTTGTATATAACGCTGAAGTGTTCCGCTCAAACGATTATACCATTCAATACTTAACGTAGTAACTAGCATTTGCTCTCGACTTCATCTGCAAAATCTTTTTCCAGTATAGATTTTAACTTTTGATTGAAAAGCACATGAATTTTTTAAATAGACTGATGTAAAAGACTTTAGAAATGGCGCGTTTACCATAAAACTTTCATCATATCTTTATCCCCCTCTTTTTGCCACAAAGCATACTCTATCTTTTGGGTGTATTTTTTTATTTAACAAATACAATTTTAAATAAAATTTCAAACTTAAAAAATCTATATATAATAATTATAAAGAGGAAAGATTTGATTAAGTGTTTGTTTGCATTGAATTAAGGTCCAAAACTACTGAACGGATTTGGATAAAATTTGGTACACCGATAGTAGATAGCCTGGTTATGAACATAGAATGCTTTTATCCCGATATTCCCACGGGAACGGGAACCACCGGGTGAAACCGCAAGCGGCCGCTAGTAACTTATAAATGGTCTGACGACAACATACCACATCATACTAGTCTGAGAAGTTTATGTTTTATTCATAAAAAACATATCTTTTTGTTTCGTTTATTATTGTTTTTGGAGATAAATCAGTGAATTAATTAGTGTATATTGTGTCAGAAGTCAGAAAGAGCAAAATGTGACAATGTCATAGTACGTGTTAGTTATATTCTTCTAGTCTAGTAATAGAAGAGTACCACGATCATTTCACTATAGGAACTTTATTGACAAAAGATAAATTAAACATTGAATAAATACAAAACGTAACTTTACGTTAATTAAACCCATTGTCGTTGCAGTGTGGCTGACAACAGTTTATTAATGGGGCGGCAATTTTTTTCAGTGGATAAAGATTAAAACTTATGTTAATTTAACAAAGCAGAATGCTACAGTAAATTATCATTGTAGATGTATATGTACAGAAAAGGAATAAGACTTGGGATGATAAACTTAATGATTAAAAAACTCAGATTATTATGTGTATAAAAAATAAGTATATCTATCGAGATCACTGTGAGTAAGAAAATAATTTGGTATCCTCTCGAATTAAAAACGATAAATTGGATGAATGAAGACCACATTTAAGTACGATGACAAATTATTCGTCGACGTCGTCTCAGCCACATGATTCCCACTGCTGGGTATAGGCCTCGCCCAAGGAATCTACACGACGACCGGTCCTCGTTACCCGCATCCAGCGGCTTCCTGCGACCTTCAGCAGATAGTCAGTCCACCTTGTCAGGGACCTACCCACGGAGCGTCGTCCTGTGCGCGATCGCTATTCCAAAACCTTTCCGCCCCAGTGGCCATCGGTTCTTCTCGCTATATGTCCTGCCCACTGCCACTTCAGCTGAGCAATCCTTTAGTTCTCCTATGGACCTCCTTATTTTAATATTATAATTTTAAAAGTTATTCAATTCATTTATTTGTCAAATCACAGGTAATTTATAGTGTTACAAAATATATATGTACAACTGTAATTGGCCTTTGCGACATATTAATTGACAATAATAAATACAATTAATGAATAAAAACCTTCGTTATTATTAAATTCATTATAAACAATATTAACATTCCAACTCGATTATTCATAGTATCGATAATTAGGTACATACAATTTAATGGTTCTCAATTCAATTCATTTAATTTATGTGTCAATTTAATTCAATTCATTGATTTGTCAATTCAATTCAAATTATTTATTAGTCTCAATTATTATATATGTCATAGTCAAAAAACTATTAGGTATACTTGTCTATTAGGTAGTCAAATAATTTATTTTTAAAAGTTAAAATGTTATTACAGTTCCTAATATCTGAACGATTGTATGAACTGAACCTACTGAACCTATTGTATATTTTTGAGGACATCATCAAAATACTATTACCAAGAAGTGTCGTCCTAATATTAGATCTAGTACGTAAATAGTTGCACCGTCTTGCACTTGTAAGGCTGGGGGAAAAGATTTGGGTTTTGTTTGATGTGTAAGGCAATTTGGAAAATATATTTATATATATATTGATACAAATGTCAACAATATATTTTTTTTTAAATAAGGTCTTCAACTTTCAGTTTTATTTAAGTTAAATATTGCTCGTATACATCTCTTTTGTGCTGTAAATACCCTTCTGATCTTTACAGAATTCCCCGAAAATATTATACCATAACTTAATTTTGGCACTACATAACTATGATAGGTGGTAATGACTGCTTTCTGGTTTACCACTCTTTTTAACATTCTTAATGCATATGAGAACTGCAGTAATTTATTTTGGACTTGGTCAACGTGTGATTGCCATTTCATATCGCAATCAGTATATAGACCCAAAAACTTGGTTGTTTTCATTTCACATAGTTCCTTATCTTAGTAAAATAATTTGGTGTTAGGCACTTGTGTGGGTTCCTGTTTGAAATTCATTGTATTCGTCTTTTGCAGATTTATTTTTAGATTATTAACTTTAAGTTATTCAATTATAGATTCAAGTGTAGTTGTTATTTCGGTTTTGTTTTCACATACGACAGTACAATCATCCGCAAAGAGTATCATTGGATTTTGTGTTGACCTTGGTAAATCGTTAATGTATATCAGAAACAGCAGAGGCCCTAGGACACTGCCCTGAGGAACACCATATAATACAGTTCTCTGTGAAGACATAACATTTTTCTCAACCTTATTTCAGCAGTCATCCTGTTATGTGTTATATATACTACGGCTGGTGTTAAGACTTGTGGTATGCCAGCCTGGTTGGCAATAATTTTTATTTATTTAAACTTGATTGCACATGTACAGCAAATGGCGGACTTAATGCCCTTAGGCATTCTCTACCAGTCAACCGGAAAGGATGTAAAAGAGATATCCAGGCGGCAATAAAAAAGTAACTGATTTTAAAATAAACGATATTGAGCACATTATACATAATGTACCTACCTACTAAACTTAAAGCTATATAGTATGTATATGTATCTATATAATACATAGATACATATACATACTATATAAATACAATATCTATTAAGTCATTGTGTTCCGGTTAGGGATAAAATAGCCAGTTTCTTAGTAGTTGAGGCTGCCCGGAGAAGCGCGATTCCTTCTTCGCGTAGTAGAGGGAAGATATTCTTAGGCAAATAGTATACCGAGCATACGTATAAAATTAAAATGCACGTTTATGATTTTTTAATTTTTGCATTTTTCAGTGCTATTTTTATACTTATGATAAATTTTAAATAGAAAAATATTGGAAAATTCCACGACCTTTGGAAATCTAGTCCAATGCTCAAGAGCATTATCCCATCTGAGAATTCACTTGTGGCCGAGTTGATTTTTTCCAATGTTTTTCTATTTATAATTTATCATAAGTATAAACTGCACGGGTTTGTATAATGCACATTAGTTAATTATAGACTGCGTGTTCCTCGTTTGTGTAGCCTTCCTGATACTGTGCGGTCAATTAATTGCACGCAGCCAATTAAATGCTGTCTAAATTAATGTACTGCCGGTCATATAGCTACTAATAGGAATATTTAATTAACTTGTATAAATTAGTGCAAAATTTAGTTTTATAAGGCTCACTTGCGCCAAGCTGGGTTATAATTCAACCAAAAGTAGCACTAACTCTGGAATGTGTCTAAATATTACTTATAGTTAAAAAATATAGCCGATGGTAAAGTCTGCTTAAGGTGATACTCGAAAAAAATATGCTGAAGCGAGATAGCAATGAGAAAACGACGCGCACGGGAGCGAGACCGATTTTGCAGATTAGGCAAAAAAAACGTATTAAAAAACTGCAGCGATTTAAAAAAAATGCTTCTATATGATCCTAAATATTATTGGTGTCCACGTATTAAACCAATTGCCAATAGTGTAAGTAACCCCATTTAAGAATAATCTTGAATTTTCGTATTTTTAGAGGTCTTTTCGAATAGAAAAAGTGTCGAGGCAAAATCATAAAATCTTGTTTTTGAAACTATACGAATCTAGATAAAGGTATGTAGAAATATATATGTTATTACCAGATTTGTAATAACTGTAACCGTGCTATTGTTTTATATCAAAAAGTCCATACTTTTTCCGAGTAGCGCCTTAAAAATCCGTCGGGTATGTAAACAACTATGTATTTCGAAAGCAGCATCTCGAAACAGCTGTTTTGTTTAACAATCTCAGCACTCCTAACGAAAATGGATTAATTAAATATGCAGTCCAAAACAATGTTGCATAGGATAAACGGTGAGCCCTGAATTTATGCCCGAAACTCTTTGCTAATTAAAGCGCCTCGCTTCGTCTGCTTGCAGTGTGCAGCGTACCATCTGACAGCTGTTATTAACGGTTAAAACAATTTAATATTTCACTGGATTAAGATTAACACGTCTAGTTTAAGAATTCACCTGTATGCCCTGGAATTGTGAAAAAACTGTTTCATAGAACACTAGCGGATCCTCGCGGTTTTACCCGCGTGGTGCCCGTTCCCGTTCGAATGACGGGATAAAATATAGCCTATGTCACTCGGGAGAAATGTAACTTTCTAATGGTCTAAGAATTTTCTAAATCGGTCCAGTAGTTCCTGAGATTAGCGCGTTCAAACAAACAAACTCTTCAGCTTTATAATATTAGTATAGATAGTATAGATTTAATTTGAACTCTGCTAAAAAATTGAACAGCTGAATTTTTTCTCGCGATTTCAAGTTTGCTTAAATACAAAAAGTTGTTAGTAATGTTGTGTTCTGCAAATAGTTTAGAATAAATATAAAATGAACAACTACTCTCCATGAGTTGTTTCTTTTTTCTCGTATAAAGTTAAATACAGTGGTTACATTATTGGGTTGTCTAGTCTATCTTGTGCCCACTATTATGTTTCCCGTTCATTGTAGACGTAAGAGGCGTCACACACCTATTTAAAAGATTCCTTAAAATACTTCCAGAAAATATGTATCTAGACAGCTATCATGATTATAGCTAGCTATTATGATTAGTTGTATAATATTTTTTACAGTACAAGCAGGCAATCAGAAAGTCTGAGTTATTATCCTTTTATTGTTCAAGCTTATTTTGTTTTCTTTACTAGACTTGTGTATTAACTCTTTGGGGAAAAGAGTAACTCATGTGAAGCTTCAAGAAAACGAATAGGTACTGTTATTTGCATTGTATTTAACTTTCTTCTAAAATTCAACTTTCATATTCATAAGTATTTTAAAGAGATGAACGAATACTAGTTAATAACAAATAGTTTCCAACTGGTTTCAAAACACATTCAGCGTGATACACACAATAATATTTTTACAATTAATACAACGTTTATGGCTTCAAAAAGGATCTATTTTATTAGAAATAAAAGAATTTTGTTTGTATGCTATATCTTTTGAGCTATTGTTTTCTCTGCTGATCATACTGAGGTCACATTGTAGTAACGTTCTGGTATTGACAGCTTTCATAGTATATATTGTATCGTCTTCAGTGGATTGTAATTACGCAACTGAACAACAAAGGAAACACGAATCGGCTACAATGTTACTATAATAGTAAAGGCTCATACAAAGAACCTATTTACTATTACTAAAATTTCGTGCCACTTATTTAATAATGGAAACTTCTTGGATCGTAATAATACACATTATGGAAAAGTTTTATATAACATCCGAGAAAATTCTTATACCTTAGTAAGTTATTACCTAATCCTGACCCTTCTAATTTTTATGACATTTGAGCTGGACAACTTTTTGCATTGTAAATATAACCGAAAGATGAATTATAAATGCATAGAAATGCAATCGTACCCATACAAATGAAGGATCAATTTTATCGAATGTAGGTAAGTAAACCAACAAGAAACATCCCATTTGCAAGTACTTATTAAATTTTATTATTAAATACTTACCCTTTATTCACCTTGTCATTTTCATTTCAATCTAAATATAAAAACCAATATAAATAAAAGATCAGCACATTTATGACAAAGATATAAATAACTACATACTGAGATTCAAACTACTTACTCTCCAAGGAATTGCATGCTTTGTTCGCTGCAGTTACTGCTGATTCAAATACAAGCACTCTGAATAAACGTCTCGGCACTATTTTATTTAAAGTCGAATAAAGTTAAATTAATTCGTATCGAATTAGTTCTTTTAGTGAAAGTTTTGAACACAAAAAGAACTATGAATTTTTCATGCTTTCATGAAAAAAGACGGAGGGAAAACGGAACGGACGTACAAGATTATTGAGTTTCCTCTCTCTTCTGCCGCTGGGCTTTTGGATCCGATCCGACTGATTAGCTTTTTTGAGGTTAACTTAGGCTTACAATGAGGACTTAATTAATTATCATAGCGATAACTAAATATCTAAAGAAAAACTCTTTCAGTATAAATCAATTTACATCGAGTGAGAATCAGTAAACAGAAACAAGGATTTATACAAAAAATTGCTTACACCGCTAACTATTCCAGACACGTGTCACTTCATTGCATAATGCAATTCTTTGACTATAATAAAATAACATCTGAAAATAGTTCCTCAGTCCATTTCCCAGATTTTCATAGCAAGCGGTTTCTGAACTTCCAACTCTATCACCGAAGGATGTGGTTCAGATTCCTTTGTCAGGATTAATGGCTTACCCATCAGTGGTCAACCCACGTCCCTTAGGGCTTAATCACGAGCGCTCAAATCCATCACTGCTCCAACAAATGAGGTAGATAGCGGTATTGCGTGCTGCGTCATTAACCACAAGTGTTATGCTGTCGTCGCGTCGCTTCTTTATTAATAGATATAGGAGAAAAGAGACGTGAACGGTTCTAGTTTAATGAACAACTAAGCTGAATCTGCCTTTTAAGGTAATGCCTATTGGGTCCAATTTTATTTCTCCTTTATATAAATGACATAACTGATATAACAAATCATAAATGTACCCTGTATGCTGACGATATATCTATAATTGTGACTTCGAATAATTCTAAATGCAATGACGCTATACGTAAGCATGAATTGGAGGTTAATCGGACTATTGACATAATAATTGACTGGCTTAAGGCGAATAATTTAAACATAAATCTTGACAAATCTTATTTTATTCAATTTAATAAATCAAAACATAAACAATATAACTTTGCTCTTAATGTGCCAAAAATGAATGAATCACATTATTTAAAATTTTTAGGAATAACTATAGATGAGGACTTGGATTGGAAAAAACATGTAAACGAATTATGTGCCAAAATAAACAAATTCGTCTATGCCCTTAGACGTGTCAGAAACGTAACCGATAAAAAAACTGCCATAGTGTCCTATCGTGCATATATAGAGTCGATTCTGCGCTACGGTATCATATTATGGGGAAACAGCACGGAAAAAAATAGAGCTTTTATTGCTCAAAAAAAGTGCATTAGGGCTATTTGTGGCGTATTACCTGACGTGTCTTGCAAGGGACTATTTAAAAGTCTAGGATTATTGCCACTTCCTTCGCTTTACGTTTATGAAGTTGCCGTTTTTGTTCACAAAAATACTAATTTGTTTAAAAAGGTAAATAATTATAGATTGAGAGATCCACATAGGATGATTTTTGATAATATTCCGAAGTCGGATAAGTATGCAAAAAGTTGCCTTTGTATGTGTGTAAGGGTCTATAACAAGATTCCTAAAGAGTTAAAAATGCTCAATATATATATGTTCTAACAAAAATTGTACGAATGGATTAACCAAAATAATTTTTATGACATAAATTCTTTCTTTAACAAAAATAATTAATTATCAAATTTGTATTGACATTTCTTATTTGTACTGACATTCATATTGTTATTATTTCCGTATTAATTTTTGACATGAATTGTATTATTAATATTTGCAAGCTATATTCGTTATTAGCGAAACATGTGGACTATAATTTATTGTATCAACTTGTAATACCGTGTTTTAAGCAAATAAACAAATTTATTATTATTATTATTATTAAGGTTCAAGAAAATTTTACTCATTTTTAAGGCTAATTCTACATCACGATCTACTCTAAGTAAAGAGACCAGTCGATATTGGGTGCTGCGTGTTATGCTGTCGTGTCGCTTCTCTACTAATACCTAGATTAAGAAGAATATAAGAGACGTGAAAGGTTCTAGTTTAATTTGGTTTTAGGGTTTTAAGAACAATTTACCCATTATTATGGCTTAAAGCTACACATTCTTCATCACGATCTAGTTTGTAAGGATACAGAGCGATTAGCGATTGCGATATTAATTGTGCAGTGTGCACCTTTGAATTTATTGCAATTCTTAAAGTATAGTCTACAGTCTATAGGTACTAAGCTTTGAAGGCTGGTGTACTAGAAACATACTCTAAGCTACATTTAAAAAGAAGTCAAGCAAAATTACTGTCCAATTTCATAACATAGTTACCCTCCGCCCGCGACTTCGTCGTGGAGGTGGCATATATCAGAATAAAAAGTATTCTATGTCCATCTCCATGGTTCAAGTTATGTCCATACCAAATTTCACTAAAATCGATTCAGTGGTTTATGCATGAAAAGGAATAGCCAGACAGACATACAGTCACTTTCTATTTATAATATTAGGTCTTTAACTATGAAATTGCCGACTTGTATGAACATTTTCAAAGAAAGTTCGTTTTCCATATTAACAATTTTTCTAATAGTTTCTACCGCAAGTGCTAATGCCAGAATTTTTTAATGAACAGTCATTGTTTGAAGACTAAGCAATCTAATGCTATAATTTTATTTTAAAAATTATGAATAATTTATAAACTATATTAAATAAAGTAGTAATTAAATAAAGTAGTAAATTTTACTTACAAAAAAAGCTTTCGAGGTATTTTTTATCGTATACGAAACGAAAACAATAACCATGAGATTAATTTAATATAAAATCAAGCAATAGATGTACCTTTTAATCACAGAAGTAGTGAGGTTCTCTAGAAGTGAAAGAAAAAAATCGGCAATTTCATACTTTAACCCCTATTATTAGTATGGATTAGTAAGTGAATGGAAAAGTTTATATATATGTCGCAGTCATCTGGTTAAATTAGCCATTTGATTGGAAGACTAACCCCATTAACTAAACGTTAAACTGTTGTAAGTTAGCCCTTTGAAGACGGCTGATGTTAATTCAGCCATGTGATTCAAATTTAGTTTAATTTTTTTTCCCCTGGGGCGCTGGTAGTCTCAAACAAATATGGCGTCAGATATCTCGCATCAGCTGACACTTTTATGTGCTTTTTTTTCTTTTAAAAATAACTTACAGTGATTTAATAAAAACAATATTGATATATTAACAATGTGTGATAAAAATATGCCTGATATTACTCCGCCGGCTACAAGTTTTCATGAATAGTTCTAGTCTATAATGACATCTCATTCAATGAGACGGCCAAATATGATGTTCAGCCAAGTCGTTATACGTTTCATTCTAAGACTTGGCTAACTAGCCAAGTCTTAGAATGAAACGTTCTCATCTCGGCATTCAATGAAATGGCTATGGGACAACTGTCCCTTAGCCATTTCATTGAATGCCGGCGTTTAATTAACGGGCTAGCCCTCAAATTGAAAGGCTGATTTAACCAATTGGCTGCCATATATAAGTATATCATGTCACTTATATAATAGTAAAAAAATATATTCCAAATCACTATCAAAGTAGCTATGTCTTTTTTACATACATTTCCATTCTAAATTTGTACCCCTTTTTTCAAACCATAATTATTTTTTATTTTTTTTACCCCTTTTTACCCTTTAGTGGTTAATTTCTTGAGAGGGGGTTTTTTTGTATTTCATTTCCAACCATAACCCTAATAAAAATAAGTGCTAGAACAAGTATATGTTTATTTTCAATCGTCAACACTTTTACTTTAAAAATAAAGGACTTTTCTTACCCATTTGAACCCCTTAAGGGGTGGAATTTAAAAAACACCGAGTTACGTAAATGATCATTTTCGTATGAACGTCGTCAACCTAAATACATAATTTGAACAAACATCTCTCACTTTCATACAAACTTTCAACCCTTGTTTTACCCCTATAGAGATGGAATTTCCAAAACTCCTTCCTTATTGGATGCATACACTGTTTAAAGTTTTTTTTTTTTTTTAAATTTCAAGTTTCTAGGATCAGCCGTTTGGGCTGTGCGTTGATAGACCAGTATTCTATACAAGATATAGAATAGATCTTGTATAGAATAGATGACAATTATAAAAATAGTCCGTTATTTGAGAAGTTTGACAATCTGGATTGGACATATTAGTTTGACTACCCAGTTTGACCACGTTTAAGATCACTAAGTACTTCATAATATTGTAAACAGGGCCCTTAGCCAAAGTAACAATTCAAAAACGATAACGAAGTTCGAAAAGAATTAAATGTATGGGATTGGCGGATTGGCATAGGCCGCGCTAAATCACGTGGTCTTACCGCAAGTTAATTGGCGCATTTAGACAATAACGAATCGAATTATCGTTTCGCTACATAACGATGTTACTTTGTCTACGGGCCCTGTTGCGAAACGTCTGGAAATCCAAGAAATTGGGAGTCGGAATATAACACAAAGTTTCTAAGATGCGCGAAAAAGTTGTGTTATGCAACGTAAAAATTCAATGTAAAACTGTTTGACATGTCGTTAAAAACCTAGTTGACAGAGTTAATATTCTGTGGTCGGCTGTGTAGACAAGACGCTGACCTATTTCTAGTTTAAACTACGTTACATAAACTTAGAGATGATATCGGTTCTTGACCCAAGCATTTGCAACATATTGATTTAAGATCACTATTTTAGTACGGCATACATTTAAATAGTTACGCATTATGACACGGAGTCATCATCATCAGCCATGTTCATTGTCCCCACTGATGAGGCACAGGCCTTCCTCATTGATGGATAAGGACAATAGGCCATGAGCAAGCGGGCCCAATGCAGATTGGTGGACTAATACAGCCGGGATCAACGCTTAACGTGCCTTCACAGAGGAACTCAAGATAATCTTGTGGTCACCCATTCCGTGACCGATCATTCAAAACCGTAGACAGAGCGCGTAAATCACCGCTACAGTAATTCATAGTTATGTATTTCAATTATTGATATACCTAACCTACTTCATTATTTGGAATTGAATCTTTCATCAGATATAATCAAGCTAAGCGGGAAAATAAAAAAATATCTGAGGATATGTTTGTTTAATATTCAAAGTATTGTTTATTCGTAAATAAATTGCAGCATATGTTCTTAATATTATGACTACAATTGTGATAATATAATAAGTGGTTACAAAATACCTATAAAGAAGTTAGTTCTATTTTAAACTCTATCACACCTTTTTCTGCTGATAAAAATTCAGTCGTAATGAGCTGACTCCACTAGACTCTCAGTTTTATATTCAGCGGAAAAATAACTATGCTCCTTATTTGAGTAATAAATTACCCTAATTTTACTAGACGATGCTCAAAAAGATTAGGTCATACTATATGAACATAAGATTTTTTTAATGTTATTATTACATTAAGTCTGTAACTGAATCTGAATAATGACATAGTAACAGCCAACTGTTTAGAAAGTGGCGACTTAGGAACGGGCGACATAGAAGGTAACGACTAAGGAAAATGACGACTTAGAAAGATGTCGACATAGGGAGGTGACGACTAAAGAAGAAGATAATATAGTGACCACTTAGGGAGATGACGACGTCATACAGAAGCCGACTTTAAGAAGATGACCAGGTGGCCCTGATTGCTTTTATGGTTACTTTTAAAGTGTTTTACATTAAAATTGAAAGAAATAATAAAAAATTACTGAAATTGTGTTAATTATCTACAATAATATAATATCCAGCGTGGTAGCAGTAGGCTAATAGCCTCTTATGAACGCTACAATAGGCGTGAGCTAGGAGAGGCCTATGTCCAGTAGTGGACGTCCACAGGCTGATGACGATCTACAATAAATACCCAATACCGTAGAATAATGTCTAATTGACTTTTCTAATTAATGTTCTTATTTAATTGATTGAAGAACGTTTCTAAGAACTGAGTATTTACTTTATAAGTATATTATATTTTAATTGTTTCAGCTAGACATAATAAGCAATAAATGATCAATGACAATCTTAAGGTCCCTTCGAGGTTGTTGACTCTCGAGGCAATCATAATCAAAAGACTTCGGAAAGTTAATCAATTTTTCACGAACATTTTAAAAGTTCTAGCTTTATAGGTCAGTTGTTATTGTTTTATAAGCAATTTTGTCCAATTTTTTGTTCAACTTTAATTAACTTAAATTATATAATATTTAATAAAAAATCACCAATATTTTAAGTCATAATACCTTTTGTATTAACTTTGCATTTTGTGCTTTAGTTGATATAAAAACTAGTAGCTACGTCGTCGTAGCTGTTCCTGCTACGAAGCTACTATGTATGAGTTAAAAGTACGTAGATTTATATTTATAATTTTGTTTCAACACACCGAAATAGAATAGGAATCTAAACATGTTGTTTAGAAAAAATACTATTGATGTGATGAAAAAAGCATTCATTGTTCAGTTTTATTTGTTACTAATGGCCGCCCACGGTTTCTCTTGAGTGGTTACCGTTCCAGTGGGAATTCCAATTTTTCTCATCATTACCTAAAACTTTCGTCGTACTTCAAGGCATATTTGAAAAAAATGCTTAATTGGTCGGATCATTCTCGGGTTTTGTGCAACCGACAAATTATGTTTTATAATAGACTAGCAACCGCTCGCGATTTCACCCGCGTGGTTCCCGTTCCTGTGGGAATATCGAGATGTAAAGTATCCTATGTTCATAACCAGGCTATCTACTTTCTGTGTACCAAATTTCATTCAAATCCGTTCCGTAGTTTCGGAGCTTATTCAATGAAACCAAACAAACAAACAATCAAATCTTTCCTCTTTATAATATTATTATAGATATAATATTATTATGTTACCTTCATAGTAATTTGCGTTGAAATCTGTGACTGTGACTGTCGCTGCACACATTGACAAACAAGCAGGACATGAAAAAGCACGGAAATGAAAGAGATAGCAAATTGAATCGGACCCCATATAGGCTCTTCCCAATGCTTCACAATGCGAGCTAGTATGACATATCTGCTTCAGTACACTCTTACAATATCATTGACCAACGCATTTAGCGATTCATTTTTATTGAAATACTAGTGGCCGCCGCGGTTTTCGTTCGTGGTTTTCGTTCCCGTGGAATAATCGGGGTAAATTATATAAGTGAATCTGTAAATGGATTATGTCTTATGGTAAATTTTAAATAGAAAAATATTGGAAAAAATTAACTCGGCCACAAGTGAATTCTCAGACGGGAATCGAACCCGCGACCTTTGGAAATCCGGTCCAATGCTCTTGGATAAGTATAAAAATATGGTTGAAAAATGCAAAAATTACAAAATCATAAAATGGATTATGTCTTATTTAATCTGTAATATAAACAATAATATTGGTAAGCCGATGTTACTCTCCTTTCAACTAACTGTATGGCAAAAAGCAATTCGATTTGTTACTTAGTTAAGGCGTGAAGGAAGGACAGACAAACACAGTTTTTTATTTTTTTATGAATGACGGGGAGACTCCTAGCTTAATTTCGCATTTATAATATACGTTAACGTAAATGTTAGATATGGGTTATTCAATACGAACAGAAGGTAAAATTGGTAGTTATTTATTTTAAAAAATATACCTACACATTCCGATATCAAATGTGAAAATATACTCGGCATTACTTAGAAGCAGGTGGCAAGCTCTTCGACGTAATGGAGGTAATATTTTCAAAGCCAACAGCAACTTTTAATAAACGGTCCAAAAAAAGGTCTAAGCGATTTTTGTTCCAGCACTATATTTGAAGATGTCCGAACTAAAGTGTGTTTATTTTTCACTCCGTATCTTCTTTCGTAGGAAATCGCCATTTCTGATCCATATTTTTAAGAAACTATTTATTGAACTATTAAGTATATTTGTGGTAGTTCTTTCATGCTCAGCTAAACCATGCTACTTATGTGATAAAAAATCTTAAACAAGAAAATATACTGGATAAAGTCAACTCAAGTCTCATATGGCTCAGACAGGTCATATGTACGGGGTTATGTACGGGGTGACTTACGCCCGAAATTATTATTACCTATCTTTAGGATATGTAGATAGGCTTATCTTGGTTTAGAATATTTAATTTGCTAACGTAATGTTAGCAATACTATATAGGCAACTACTCTCGGCCTATACCTTTCTGAGGATAGGTTATTAATTTCCGGCATTAGTGCATGGAGTTAGCTTTGTATTGCAAGGAGTTTATGTCTCAGGGACATGCAGTTCTTTTAAACTATTGAATTTAATTAAATCTTCTTATAAATTGGAATGACTAACTAATACTACTAGGTATCAATCGTTTCTATCATTCCCAACGTTACAAAGACTAACAACAAAACATAATAGTGATAATTTATCGGATCCGAAAACTTACAGTAGTTAAAATAAGAAACTTGTGTGAAAATATTTCGTTTTATTTCAATTCGAAACAGTTTTTGATTGATACAGTATACTTATTACATTATATCAATTAAACTTCCACTGCTAGTCCTTAGTTCCAGAGTAGCATGTTACTTCTTCATTATTACAATTACAAAAATGTCGTCTATTTTCTAAAAACGTCGTCAAAAACTTCGATAGCGTTAGTTTTCTCTCAACTATAACTCAAGGGAAAATTCAGTTAGTGCCGATGTTGAAAAGGTCAGTGCTTCCCAAACTTATTTTAAACTGTGACGCCCTTGGGACGTTGCTATTTTTTAAAGACACCCCTCAACTCCCTACCCCGTTCAAAAGTACCTACCAGTTTTAGTACTAGCCGAGTAACGTACCTCTAACACTTCTTCGAGTCTTCGAGAAAACCTGAGTCTTCGTATCGAGCACGTACTGTCAAAAATGTATGGGGAAATGTAGTTCCGTTTACGTCCGGTAGGAACGCTGCTCAATATCTCACACATTTTTGACGATACGTCCTCGATTGTTATTTGTGCTAGGGGTACAGGTTACAAGAAAAACTGTACTTATTTGTACAATTGTAATTTTTAATAAAAAATAAGATCAAAGCCAAAACATAAGCATGCAAATGAATAAAATACATAATAAGAAGGATGTGCTTGCTTTTCTGAGCATAGGTTTTCAAGTCGATGGAACGATGCTGCGACTCCCCAGGGCATCGCGACGCACAGTTTGGGAAGCCTTGGAATAGGTAATTAAAAAAAACAATATTGTTCTCCTGGATAAAACATAGAGGTATAAAAGCATCGAACTTGCATCGAGTCCTTTTATGGTACTATTGACTTACTACAGATCACAAGTTCTGATTTCGAGAAAAGCGAACCGATGTGGGCTTCGATCCCATGATTATAGTTCTTCTTCTCCGGACCATATAGCCCACCATTTCATATCAACACATTTCCCTCCTAGATGCCATCGTCATTCTCCAGAATGTTAGTACTCCACCAACTACGCTAATTAGATCAAATCACTAAATACCTACGAAACCTGGGGAGTGGTATCACCATTAGTCACTTAAGATTTTATGTTTCTCACCTGAACTTAACTGCAGAAGCAAAAGATTTACGCTTCACTATTATTGGCAAAGTTTCTTAGCGGTAACGGTCCACAAACTTCAAGAATAAACGAAAATTATGTATGAATGCAATTTCCTTATTTATGCCCGCAGTTTGTTTTCCGACGCTTCGGGGAGACGGTCATGGGGGCCTACTGCCATCTCTTATCCCAGTATTTCTTCAAGCTTACCATGCTATTTCGTAGGAAGGTATAATAGTCTCGTTTTTTTCTGGCAGAAGTTTTGTAACGTCTTCGCTCAATCATTGCCTTCACACAGTAAAATCAAACTTTTACTTGCTTTTACTTTGTTAATGTCTTGGTACGAAATTTACAAGCATTGAAAACAAAAGGTTCTTATAATATGATGGTTTTCTAAGAAATGATGGTAGGACCCCTGTGTTTTGTTCACTTTTGCGTGAAACGGGTGAAAAATATCGGTTTAAGCAGCAGCTGGATAAACTGAAACTTTTATAAAATGAGATCACTGGAAGAAGATACTTTTTGATCTAATGAATGGAGTCAAGTTTGCGTTTGGCGTAAAGTTCGTGTATACTTTTTGTTTACATTCTACTTTCAAAGCGGCGTACTTGTTTCGTTTTAGGATTCTGTATCTTGTAAGAAAATGTCCATTAGAAGACCTTCGATTAATTTGGTTGTGAGTTTTTTTATTCGATTTTCCTTTTCTTAGGAATTCATAATAATAATGATGTGAACTAAAGACTTAGGGTCTAAAAAGGCGCTTACGCAATATTGCTAAGTGAATTACTAACAATTAATTTAATTGTATATCAGTGTGGCAGAATTTGCTTTTAACTATTTGAAGGCAAGAAAACTTACTAAAAGCAAATTCATTAGGAAATAAACAAATAAATTAAGTGTCAGGGAATTCACTTAGCAATATTACTTAAGCTCCTTTTAGAGCCTCGGTCTACTGAAACGTTTAAAATATATCACGCTTAGAATATAGCTATTAATTTTCTAATATTATAAGACCCTATAATTATAAGACCACGCCGAGATCTTATCTTATAATTATGCCAGGATGTAAGGTATACTAGTTTACTTCCTGGCATAATTTCATGATACTTCCTGATATTTTCTTCTTATTGTACCCAGTTATAAAATTAAATAACGTGCCAAAAGATTTTCAGAAGGCAAGTCCCATATTTTGTTTTGTTACTGGGACCGTCCAAGTCAAGATTAAAATTATTTTCTTAACGATGATTGACTTAAGAAATTATACATAACAAGTATTAAGCTTTGACGTTAACAGTTCGAACAAAACATGCGTAAATCATGGCATACATAACAGTTCTTCCCAATAAGGTTCTTTTGTAATAATCCTACTAATATTGTAAATGCGAGAGTATGTCAGTTTGTTTGTTTGTTCCTCTTTCACGCAAAAACTACTGAACAGATTTGGATAATATTTGGTATGTAGGGACTTCATGTAGTGGACTACCACATAGGCTGTTTTTTATTTGGTTTGTTTTTTAACTTTGTATATATAACTATTTAACCCTTTATAAATTTAATTTTTGCGACAAAAGGTTATCTTTTCACAAAGCTATGTTTCTCTATAACTAAATAGGTACAATGATTCATCGCAATTCGTCAAGTGGCTTCAGTGCTAAGTGCGTTCAAACAAAAAACGTTTATATCATATATTTATTGAAGTTAGCACTTATGTTCTCATACAAATTATTAGAACTTTATGGAATTATGATGATCATATAAATTAAACCAATGAAAAATATAAAACTAGGACAGTCTAATTAAAGTGCTAAAAAAACTTTTATTTAAATGATAAGGTTTTTTATTACAAATCTCATTTTGAAGAAAACTTACAACCTGAAAATTTTACGTGGACATAATTATGCAAATTGCTTATCCTTCATAATGAAAAATGCACAACGTCGACAGATTAAAAAGAATGTCGTTAACATGTTAATTGCACGAGGAAGAGTAGAAAATTCAGTGTTAATATTTATTACGAGAAATTTATATAACTTTGTTATATTTTATTTACCATCAGGAGCTAACTTATTTAACAAGCAAGATATTTTTATGTTCCTACAAAAATATTCATACAAAAATTTGCTACCTCAACACCATAACAATTTACCTTACCTGATGATGTGATGTGATGTGAAATGAATATGGATCACATTTTGATGAGCTTATTGGCTGTGTTCACGTATACCTTCGTTCACTTCAAGTGTGGCGATTAAGTAACTTTCGCTATGGTCAGTCATAAGGTGGATGATCAATAATATACCTAGAGGTAATTCGTGCCTTAGAACATACATATAAAGCTTTGAATCGGCTGTTTTTCTTAGTACATCTTTGTTTTGAATTTTGAAACCAATTCTACATAAATAATGACTTACGATCTATTTGAATAGGCTACAAATCACTTCAGCAGGGAACTGGCCGCAACATAAATTAATTTCCAATTATCGTACACATCAGTTCAGCCCGGTGTTTTCGTACCTCAGGTGGTTCGTTTTGACTTCCTGCCTACATCATAACTTAAGAAATATGAGCTTACTTGCCAACGCATTAATCATTCGTCTAACACTTATTGATTGATAGCTCCCGTTTAGCTAATCAGCTGTAACACGGTTTTGTTTGCAGCTAATGATTTAGGATAAAATTTTCGGCAAGTAAGCAAATGACTAGCAGGGTCATTAAGTATACTATTCAATGAATTATCGTGCCCTTTACATTGGCTACGACAAAGATGCTTTGACGTGAATTGAATTTTGTGTAAAAAATTATCAGTTTACTGAGTTTAGCAATGCTGGTGTTAACGATAAATAGTTTTAGTTAGAGGTTTAATCTATAACTTAGAATAAGACCGAAGAGTTTTGAAACTGTTTTGTGTTACGAATTATGAGCGATAAATCTGTGTACAGATAATCAGTCTAGATTACAAGTAGCTCAGTATTAGATTAATTATCTTGTATTTGTATATTAAACATGTTTTAACATCAAACTCCCAGTTTGATAAATAGAGATCTATTGACTGCAAATCACAAAATAATCAGCTTGTTAATATTTTGATACTTAAGTACTCGTATTTAAAATATTTACGTAGCTGCTCAAGGGGCTTCTTGATAGATGTAATGGTACAATAACACGTTGGCTGCGAGACCGATTTACACGTTTGTTCTTCTGGTGCTTTAATAGGTCCAAAGAGGCTACCCTACCTGAAGTTCAGTGCGGCATAAGGTCCATTGTGCCCCACCACGCAAGAAAAAACTGTTTGTTTCTTCTTGGAGGTTTACCGTAGTGCATACAGATTTATACCTAAGCAATCTACACCTGTCGACCAATATGGTTCTAGCTTCGCCACGGTCCCGAGCATTTAGATTAATAAAAAAAATAAAAAAAAATCGGGGTCTTTTAGACCTTTTGCCCCACTGAATCGACCGACTAAAGCTATATTAGGGATGGGACACGATTATTACATTGTCGGGTGTGAATATGTTTGTACAAAGAAAATTGTATGGACAAGCGTTATCTCATAAATTACAAAAGGTTACCACGTGTGCTTATTCGAACTGAATAACGCGAGGATCATAATGACGTACCAACTTGAGGTGCAATCTGATTTTCAATTAGTCGCATATATATGTATTATTTTTATGTTTATTCACCAATTATGATGTATTCTATCTTCTTGTATGTATTTTTTTCACCTTATGACGTTTTAAATTAAAAATGCTATCGACGCTATCCAAATCAAAACACGTATTGTTATTTCTACACCGGCAACTCATTCTCATTAATAACTATATTATTAATGAGAATGAGGTGCCAGCGTAGAATTTCAACTTGCTATTCACACTGATACCTCGTACTTACTTAGTATAGTTTTCTTCATACGGGTCGAATAAAAAATCCAGCTTCTTTTTAACCGACTTCAAAAAAAGAAGGCGGATATCTATTCGTCGCCTATATTCTTTTCATATGTATGTACATCGATTACTCGAAGACAGTTGGACCGATTGTAATGGTTCAAACGTTATTAGATCAGGTGTGTTCCCAAGTGGGTCCCATTTGCTAAAATTTCGAAATTAGTTTAGTATTTTTCAGGAAATCTCAAAAATACTGTTGCAAAAACCAAGGTGGCAATAAATGGCGCTAGAGGTCACTAGATGGCGCTGCTTGGCCGGTCAAGCGGTTTGACTAAAACTAGTAGTTGCCTACACTACTAGTTTGCGTCAAACCGAAGTGCGGGACTTATCCTAACTTTAAAAATCGATTGTTATAATTATCTAGGTATTGTTTATGATGTTTGTTAGGTGATGTTTTTGAAAAAAATCTGAAAAAAAATAGTGCGCCATCAAGGAGCACTAAAAACTTAAAAAAAAATAATGGGAGCCAGCCAAGGAATTCTACATTGAACTTCTATTACTTTTATTTTCTTACCTTGACTGGAACGACTCCAACAAAAGGTTTATATTTTATTTTTATAGTCGGTTTTTTTTTTGTAAAAAGTTTTTAGTGCTCCTTAATGGCGCACTGTTTTTTGGAAAAACATCACCTCACAAATATCACAAATAATACCTAGATAATTATAACAATCGACTATCACTGTTCGTGTGCGGTAGGTCACTGTCCGTTAACATTTGTCCACACTCAGTGCGGATGGGGCTTGAAAGGGGTCGAAGTGTAATCTGGATTGAGGGCAAATTTTTTAAAACTTACAAAACAACTGTAGACTTACAGGGTAATAAACTAAAACTAGGTGATACTTAGTCCAATTTCTTCGCAATTTTTAGGGTTCCGTACCTAAAAAGGAAAAAACGGAACCCTTTTAGGATCATTCGTTGTCCGTCAGTCCGTCTATCAAGACCGTTTTTCTCAGGAACGCGTGGAGGTATCAAACTGAAATTCATAGCTAATACTCAGGTCTACTGTCCCTTGGAGCTGTGAAAAAATCAAACTTCTGAGCCAAAGCAATCAAAAGATACAGTCGTTTATGCCGCAAATATCCGCAAATTTTCGAAACTCGAACTGGACTTAAAACCTTTAGGGTACTTCCTGTGAACTTATAATCTTGAAAATTGGTACGAAGTAACGTCTTATAGTACAGATAAAGGAAAAATTGCGAATACCGTAATTTTTTTTGTTACATAATATAATAAAAAATATTTTTGAAAATTTTAAAAGGAACCCTCGGAGCGCGAGTCCGTCTCGCACTTGACCGGTTTTTTTTTAACCAAATGATGTGGGCTTTCGTTCCAAATACATGCTTTATCGTAAATCTTACAAAATACTACTTTTAAGTTTTAATAATTTATTTTTAAAAAGGATGTTACTTGTGTAGAACTTACTGATTGATTTTAGCCATCCACTAGGAGCAAAACCTATCAACAATTCGTTTCTTTCTCTTAATTCGCAAGTTAAATAATGGGCTAATGGTTTCATTAATTTTATAGCGGATTACCAACTTAAACAGTCTTTCTTCGCGAGGGTTCTTAAAAATAAGAGACGCGTAAATCTCTCGAGTGACAGCCCTGATGAATGAAAACGAACGAAGTGGTTCCGATTATGTTTTTGTGAAAGGAACCCCTCGGAAATTGTACGATGGGAGTAGAGTCCTAATTCGTATTTACATTTGGGAGTTTTTTTATTTTTATTTAATCTCACTGTTTGCTTATAATCGAAGTACTTTAAACGGGCTTGATAGAGTTGCGTGTTGGTTTTGCATTTTAATGTAAACATAACGTAATGTAAATAAAAGTAAACGTTTGGTCTGAAAAGTCAGTCCATGAATAGACTGTTCAAGCTTTAAGCATAGCAAAATGTTCATAATATTAGAAAATTATTTTTATGCAGATATTTGTAAAATGCTATAAAATACACTTAATTTTTTTGCGAGAATGTAAATAAAATTTAAATGTTTTTAAGAAAATTAAAGCATGACTAGTTTTCTGTCGAATATATCGGTTTTAAGTTCATCGAGCATATTAATTCCATATCAACCAGACACTGAACAAATAATGTTTTAAATGTTTGTCCCAAGCAGGTGGGATCACTCCACCCCATCGGGCCAATCAAAAGCTTGCAGTAAATTATTTATATTACATATGAGTGAATCGGTGAACTAGATGCTACAAATAACCATGAATCCTCGTGCTGACGTTTAATACTCACCTGCACACTACCCTGTGACGTACTGTCATGAATAAATCATATTTTGCTGCTAAAAAACAAACATATCGCATTTGCAATTTAATACCAAAGCCACTTAGGTAAAATCCTATCCTACTAATATTATAAATTCGAAAGTTTGTTAGGATGTTTCGATGGATGGATATTTGTTACTCTTTCACCCAAAAACTACTGAACGAATTTAGTTGAAATTTGGCACACAGGTGAGACAGAACGGGAATCACGCGGGTGAAACCGTGGGCGGCCACTAGTATTTTTATAAATCTGATGACTGGTATTTATTTAACATAGTTTGCATTAGAATTTAGAGGTTTGAATTAATTTAACATACAAGGAGAACTGTTGAACTAGACATGTTCAGACGTTTAACTAATACGTAACTACTGAACACTTTCGCAGAAATGGTCAGGTTAGGTTAGTTAGTTAGTTAGTTAGGTAGGTAAACAATCTAACCTAACCTAAACCTAAAAAAGTGGGTGAAGTGTGTGGTGGAGAGGCCCGCGGATGCGCGCAGGGCGCGCGTAATGGTCGGGGGATGAAGAGGTGAAGAAAATTAAATAATTAAAATGTGAAAGTTGGAGAAAGTGGCTGAAAGTTGGTCAATAGATGTTTTATTATTATAACGCCTATAGCCGTTTACTGTCAGTGTACGTGTTAAAAACCTTAAACAACTTATAACACCCTCCACCGCCGGCGCCGGTTCCAATCCTAGAGTTCTTCCAATGTCTTAGGGCTGGTTTCACGCCTAAGTTCTAGCTAGCTAAATTCTGGCAGATAATTTGTTAATAACAATTAACAGCACTTTTAGATTTATAATCATGTAGGACATGAAAAATAAAAAACATAAATTTTTTATGAACGTCGGGGAGACTCTTAGTTTTCATCATACCTGATGTTAGGTTTGAGAAGGCTGAAGATAGAAGCGAGCCTCTCTCGAAATCCTCAATCACTGAGGAACTGGCTATCTTATCTCTAACTGCCGGCACACAACAATGCTGAAAACATTGTTGTTATGGTGGTAACTAGCCCGGCAGTCTTACAACAAGTCCTACCACCAACCAAACCGAATTCAATATGTAACCCTGCTGAGGTACATATTGTATTCGGTTCGGTTTCTGCCGAATTTACTGCACTTATCTAACCCGTAGTTTGATAAGTTTCCTATACATACATACATACCGCACGTCATAAGTCCCTTGAGGGGTTGACAGAGTATCAAAGGTGTGTAAAAGTACGTATTGGATAGTAAAATAATTATATTAATTTGAAATTAATTTTGTACGATCATGACAGCACCTAAGATAGATAACAAAATAATCTCCTTGGTAAAGTGCTGTATCGTCTTGAGTGTCTTCTATTTGGGACACCATTTTGGACTGTACCAGCTGTCTGTCTGAAGAATCTGTCTGGAGCTAAGAATACTACTTAAATAATTCTTAAGGTTTTAATTGTATACCTAATGAGCTAATTAACGTATATAATTATTAAACTTCTAAAGCTCTTTTAGATGTTCATCTCAATGCTCTTTAAAAAAAAAAGAGATTGAAGAAATTTAAATGTATCATTTCCGAGTCCTTACTACTTACCTAGGAATAATATAAGTAGAACACCTTCTTTTCAAGAGATAAAAAGTGTGTTTAATTCCCCCCATACATAATGGCGCACGTGAGTTGTTTTGCGACCTGCCGGGGTCATGTCCGTAATAAATATGGCGGGTTTTCCTTACCGCTGATGTTTGGTGAGCACCTGGACCGGTACCTTGTCATATGCCGGCATGAATAAATCAAAACTCATGCCATACGGAATCCGAGGGAAATTCAAATAAGCATTACTTTATATTTTTGTATAAAGATCAAGATTTCGGACGAGCTGATTCGAAAACACTACTGTTTTTTTCAGCATGTCAGGGATAATTAGGGTAAGTAGCATCAACTTAGAAATAGTTATTCTGTCAAAGTATTAAGTACAAAAATGGTTACACCAAGTTTCATAACGATATCTACCATCTCCCTGACCACTTCGTCTCGCATTATTAGAACAACTGATACATAATATTCTCTTTATGTTTGTTACAAAATTATGAACTACCTATGTATATACTATTAATATACAATGTGATAGTTTGTGTGTTTAGATTTACACGAGCTTTATATAATTTGCCACACAGATAGTTTTTAGCCTGCATTGATATATAGGATCACTTTTATACCGATATTACCCGAACATTTATTTAGATGCCAGAACGGGTGTGGGACCTGATGGAGTCCACCCATACTTTTTAAAAATGTGTTACAATGAACTGGCATTTCCAATTGCTTTTCTGTTTTGTCTCTCACTGTCATCTGGAGTCATGCCTAGCGTGTGGAAACAGTCGCTAGTTGTTCCCGTTCACAAGGGCGGTGACAAGCACAATTGAAGAGGCATTTCTAAATTATCAGTTATACCTAAACTCTTTGAGAAAATTATATTCGACACCCTGTTTCCAACTATAAGGCCATACTTATTAACCCAACAACATGGCTTCATCAAGAAACGGTCCACAGAAACTAATCTCTGCGAGATTTTGGACAAGGTCCTTCATAGTATGAATAGCGGTTTTCAGGTGGACGCCGTGTATACTGACTACTCTAAATGTTTTGATAAAATCTCACATCTACTTCTATTACGTAAACTAAAGTTCATTGGTATAAACGGCGACCTACTGAGATGGTTATAGTCCTACAGTTGGAATTGGTCTCAAGCGGTTACTGTGAAGGGTTATATGTCTAGTTTTATACTGGTTCCGTCAGGGGTACCTCAGGGCTCTCACCTCGGGCCCCTACTGTTCAACATTTTTATTAATGACGTTGTCGAATGTTTCCGTAACTCCAAATTTCTTCTTTTCGCTGATGATACAAAGATTTTTACAGTGGTAAAGTCACCCGAGGATTGTATTGTCTTACAGGAAGATTTAAATCGGTTAGTCAGATATTGTACTGATAACTAGTTATCTCTTAATATTGATAAATGCTGCGTTATTACTTATAGTAGGAAAAAGCATCCTTTTCTGTCAAATTATAAAATTTTTGGTCAAAATCTTAAACGTTCGACCGAGGTGAGAGACCTGGGTGTCAATCTAGACATTGAATTATCTTTTTCGTCTCATATAAATAACATAATAACTGCTAAGGCTTATAGGATGTTAGGTTTCGTACTAAGGCAGAGTGTTGAGTTTACTTACTTAAAAAACATAATGCTCTTATATAATGCCCTCGTTAGATCCCAGTTAGAATATGCATCGTGTGTCTGCAATCCACGGTATTCGGTATATATTAATTGTATTGAAAGAATACAGGATAAATTCATTAAGAGAATGAAATACAAATTTCGAAATTTTGTCGATGACGATATTGTTTCCCTTACTCTGCGAAAACAACGCCATCAAATTTTATTGTATAAGATTGTTAATAACTATGTCGATTCACCTAATCTGCTAAGTAAAATTTTGCTAAGATGTCCGAGGTTCAACACAAGATCATGCTGTACATTTTTTATATCTAATTTCGTACAAACTATACGAGAATTAAACTAAGATCCATGGAATTATATAATTTGAAGTATTGTCACATCAACATTTTCTGCACTAAACCTAAAAAATACAAAATGTTGTTATTACTCAATAGTCTTTAAATTATTATTTTCTTTTATTTATTATTTATTACAAAAACATATTACAATTAATGGTACAATATGTTATTATAAGTACAGTTCTCAATCTAGATTTTAATCCAGACAAATGTGTATGTTCTTTGTAATCATGTATAATATACATAACATATTATTATTATGTTCATAACTACCTGTTGTTATTGCTAAACTTTGACCTGCTTATCAACTTTAGACACCAATGTTTAAAATCTATTTGTGGAAACTGTATTGGCAAATGTGTAATTTATTTGTGAAACCTACATGTATTGTAAAATTGCTGTTTGTTTCCTAATAAACTAAATGAATAAATTTCCACGGAATCCGCGTTCGATCACTATAACATTCTTAACTTTCTACATTAGATATCAAAATAAAATATCTAGAGGTAAAACAAAACGAAAATATACCGTTTCTAACTAAAGGTAGATACTCGAGTACCAAGGGTTTTCATTCTACGAAAACGTTTCATATCTAACTTGACCCGAATAACTTCCATGGCAGATATAATAATTTTCTCAACCCGCAATATTAAGTTGTGGCTAATAAAACACGCTCTTTTCGTATTTTATCTAACCTACATATCAAGTTATGTAATAATAAAGATCTAGAATAACTTATGAAGACTTGATGTAAGAAAACATGTTAGGATATTTTTAATACAGTACTAACTTGTACACTTTTATAATAATTCACTAGCGGTCACAAATTGAATCTGTTTGCGTTAATAAAACCATATTAAATTTCAGTTTTTTTTAATTATTGATACATTATGATAGAATATCACAATCTAACATCCAAGTAACTACCTATATAGGTATTCCAATATAAATTGATCTGCATAGAATGGAATGAAATATCTAGGAAAAGCGAAATATTAGTTTCTCACTAAAACAACGAACTCCTCATCTTCACAGAAACTACACAAAAGCCGCAGGCGAAATGTAAAAATGTGCAATTGAACGAAACGTTATTATAGTCGATGAGAAATCGATCATTGGACAATAATTTATTCATGATACTTCTACTCTCGGTGAAAAAAGGCTTTCACAATATACGCCGTTTCAGTGTCTAAATTGTATAATCTATTTATTGCAATCCAGTGAAGTTTCAGTGAAATATTTGAGAAATCACATCGTAAAAGCGGTAGGTATTAAGCCGGCTATGAGGTACTAACTTATTCAGACACCACATTCGCAAGGGAGGTTTTCGTTCACGAAATTATTTAATTACCTGGCTTGCTTCTCATCTGGACGTACTAACAAAGCCCTGACCCAAGAGACGTTAAAATTTAATTCGTCCTGTTACGTGTAATTTAGTTAATTGGAGCTATTTTAATTTTTAATGCCCCGTCGTTTTAAGGGAACATTTACGCAAGCTTTTAGATAACGGCGTTTGATAAAATCATCTGACGGCAGTGTCCGTAACTCGCAGCAATTATAGTAGAATGACTAAATAAGTTAACAAAATTAGGCTTTTGTCCTAAAATATTATTCTTCCCTGTCATCAATTTGATTTGACTGGACAACAACACATTTGACTGTTGTTTTTATAAAGTGACTAGTGGCCGTCCGCGGTTTTACCTCCGTTGTTACCGTTCCGTGGGAATATCGGGATAAAAAGACTTGACTTTGACTTCGGTTCAGTAGTTTTTACGTGAAAGGGTAACAAACAAACTGACATACTTTCGCATTTATAATATTAAGTAGGAAGTCAAAGTTTCTTATGTTGAGACTTTAAACAAGTAATTTCTATGATCCTCATGTAAAATCGATCACAATCAAAGAATACAGGATACCTTACAATAGTTATTTGTTATGCAAGGCTGGAAAGTTGGTTATTAGCGGCGTGTTACGCCTATTGAAATCTGAGCAAGTGAAGGATTCTAGGATTGAACCACGAGCGTTGCGAGTAGTAAAAAATTGAATCCTGGTCGAAGCGAGGATTTCAAAGGTACAAGACGCTTTTCTGCCGAGCGCAACACACAATTTTTCACCTCACAACAGCAAGGAACTTTTATGGTTGTTTCCGCGGTCACCTTCCGGTAAAAAAATCTTTAAAAATTATGTTTCATTTAAATATACCTTATTCTTGTTGTTTTAATGATATAAAAAAACTAAAATAATAAAAAAGGGAGTATTATAGTTCATTCAAAGTTATTTGACGTAGGAATATATTGTTACTTATAAATAACAATAAAAACAATTCGGTTTATGTTGACATTGACATGAGGTACAATACAAAGACAATTTAAAAATAAATGTTTATGCCATGTTCCGAAATCAAACAATACAATAATAATAAACTTTATTTCCAAAATATAATCATAGGTTGTGAAATCTCACCCAGCCTAATATAAAATTCTTATAACAAATAGTTTAATCTTATTAAAATTGTTTTTATGATTCAATGAACTAAAATAATATAATAAAACCAAAACGGAGTATTATAATTAATTGAAAGCTATTTTAAATAAGTATAAAATGTACAAAAAAGTCAATAGTGCGATTCGGAACGCATTATGACATATTTTTAGGTATTAATTTAAAAAAGTACTCTACCGCGCTAGGCCGCAATATGCGATTTTCTACGCGGAAACTGAATGACAATTCCTCCTTTTCCGAGCGTGTGAGGTGAAAATATTATAAGCCTAGCTCAAGTTTTACTTTATTAGATTGTAATATTAGTGGAAATAGGGCAATATTTGCTACATTATTACCTATCATAGCTCAATATTTTTATGTTTTCATACAGTGCTGAATGTATATTATTCACATCAAACGTACAATTTTGATATAAAATGTATACAAGAAATCGCAAGCCAGAATTGGTTTTGCATAGGTACCATACATATGGTATCTACATCATTTAATCAAAGATTAATAATTGCCTTAGAATCACCGAGCTCGAGGGAGAGGACATCCTCTTCATAGTCCAGATTTATTACCGAGTTACCAGACAGGCATTCCGTTTGTAAAGGCGGGAAAAGTGTTATTGTGATGTCTGTCATGTCAATGCTTATTTTTCGGCAATGCATAGAGATTTGAGGAACAGGTGGTCCAGTAGCACTCGCGCTTGGCTTGCAATCGTAGCAATCGTCGTCGGTCACAGGATCGTTATCGTCATCAGCCACTGCAGGGGCAGGCGATCCTTACGTGGATTGATCAGGAAATGGGCCATGACCCACCTCGCAGACTCAATGCGGATTGGTGAGTTTTAACGACTGAAAATGCAGCCGGGACCAAGCGTAGCTTAACTTCCGAAGCACGGAGGAGCTCGAGATAGTAAATTTTGGTCACCCATCCCGTGATCGATCATTGCGAAACTTGCTTAACCTCAACAATCGCATGCCGAGCGCACGAAAACCTGCTCCACCGACCTGACGGGAGGGGTACTTCGGAAGGCACGTTAAAAGTCGTTGTCGTTAAAACTCACCAATTAGCATTAGGTCCGCCTGGTGGGTTATGGATCATTCTCTTTATCCATCCATAACCCAATCAGTGAGGATATTAAATATCTTATGATGATGGAGACTTTAAGTTCTAATTGGGATCAAATACTTTACGGACTCAAAAGACGTATATCAAGCTTTCAAATGAACTCAAAAAAAGTTACGGCCGAGTAACTCTGTAATATTGAATACGTGAGGTATATCCTGTTGATCGAAAATCATTATAACAATTAAACTCTTATTAAGATTAGTGCGAAACCAATATAAACAAGAAAAATGCAACCTTATTTTTCTTTTTCATAGAGTCCGCATACTTTCACATCGTTATTCGTCATACGACTTAAAGGTATAAAGGATGTTACGTAAGGAAAGGCGATTTTGGGTATTCTTTTTTCCAAAGCTGAGCGTCGAAACTAACCCCTTCACAAAATAAACATAGCCACTTTTCCACTAGCAACTTTAGGGTTAAACTACAACATTAAAGTAATTAGCAGCTAGCATTCCGTAACGGTGCATATTTCACTGTCCACTCGGTAAGTTAACTAATGGTTGGCAATTCAATTGAATTATGTCACCTGAACAGTAGGATCCGTCTCAATTTAGAGTAATTTACAACATGACCACACCACGACGACGGTCCGGCCAGCCGAGCACTTGATGAATGCTTTGCTTGTATTAGGCGAGAATATATTAACCAAATAATCAAATATTTGAAATATAATGGCTCTTACGGTCTGAATAGATAAAAGAATGTTCTAATTTCTGAATAAAGATGCTGTTTTTTCATTATTAATCGAACGCTGGAATTGTTTTTATATTACTAAAGTTTCAACAGTTCTTACAAGTTGACGTGGACATTGGTGTGGGTTATATGCTGGTATAACAATGATGTATTTTAATTTTAGTTAATATTACTTAGCATATAACTGTTTAATGTCCCAAACTACAAAAATAAAAAAAATAAAATAAAGTTGAGATACTGTTTGAAAAACTATCAGAACGTTGATGTCTTTTCCGAGTTTTATTTTAAGAAAATTCAAAAGGGGTTTATAACGTTACTGGTTTACCATGTAATTAATGAATGAATGTACAGTCAACAGCAGCAACGGATTTACACTTTGACCTTCATAACGCCCTTAAGTCGCTCGTAATAAAATGTTGTGCAAATGTTACCGTACCTACAAAAAATACAGAAAAACGTTGCTTTTTTCTAGTAGGTATATTTTCTTGGTTAATATTTATCACATAAAAATAGCATTGTAAAATGCAAAAATTAAAAAGTTATAAAAAAATAAGTTTACCAACAATACGAAATTATAAAAAACTTGTTATAATGTTTGTTATGTTGTCACAGCGATAATGATGTTTAAAGAAAAGTAAGAGAAACATCTACCTAAATTAGGAATGCTTTGATGTCTGTAGCTTTGATGGTTTTTAAGGATATTATTAACGATCAATTTTCCGGACACTGTCCTTGATTTACTCCATTTATGGTAAATAAATCACATTATGTAATGTTCCCCTTCTATCAGGGAATCACAATTTTGCTAATAATTTGTTAGTCATCCAACCCCATTTTTTTATTAACTTTAACGAATATATATTTGTCATTATTGTTTTCGGACAACATCTTACAGATGAAGCTGTAAGATGTGGCTATGAGAGTGTTGTTTATAGATTATACTTTCAAGCTGCACCTTTGGTACTCTGCCAACCCCGGAAGGGATTTTTGTCGTCATGTTATGTATGTGAATACATTTCAGTACTTTAGTGAATTATAAATTACAGCATTAAACATGAATTTAGCAAAATATTAATCTACTGTTTGTAAAAAAAATTCAACCACACTTCGCTTATAACACTGTGTGTCCAAAAGAATATTTTTTCAAGAGTAAGCTTACGACACCTTTTTTTATGTCATTATCCCTTTCAAGTAGCTAAGATGTTGTAATTCTATTCTATAAACCAAATACAAAAAGTACTTACACTAACACAGTGATCAATTGACACTATAAGTGTTACTTTATTTATAGCAATCCACAAAATATTTTTAAACTATCGTCTACTATCTTTAGTTGTAACTTTTTAGTTTAGCGTTATTACAAAGTTTACAGTCTCTGTTTCTAACTTTAAAAAAAATTCAAACACTATTAAACAGATACTAAAACCGCATCTGCTCGTCCTCTAAAACTAAAAGCGGAGTTAATTTTTTCCAATATTTTTCTATTTAAAATTTATCATAAGTATAATAATAACATTGAAAAATGCAAAAAAAATAAATAAATCATAAACATTGGCTGTTGCACCTTAATCGATCGTTAA
This sequence comes from Chrysoteuchia culmella, assembly GCA_910589605.1. Lineage (NCBI taxonomy): Eukaryota > Metazoa > Arthropoda > Insecta > Lepidoptera > Crambidae > Chrysoteuchia > Chrysoteuchia culmella. The sequence goes on along the minus strand of OU342650.1, from coordinate 10,972,737 downwards.
ACATTTTCTTTCGAATACAAGGATATTCCTAGTACCTATTGATGTGACAACGCTGGCCTACAGCGTATTAGAAATATAAAAGTATTGGAGAAGTATCGGAAGCTCAGTGGTTTGAGCATTGGACCGGATTTCCAAAGGTCGTGGGTTCGAGTCCCATCTGAGAATTCACTTGTGGCCGAGTTAATTTTTTCCAATATTTTTCTATTTAAAATTTATCATAAGAAAATCTTAATTTATTTACATTGCACTTTGTTCGCTTTTCAAGCCTTTCGATAAAATAAATCTGCAGAGCTTATGCAGTAGCGTCGATATATTCGCGCTATTGAATATTTATGACTATTTTCGTATGAAAATTTTCGAAAAATACGGAAAGTGCAGCTGCTATGATTCTCTGATTTAAATGCAAAGCCTTGAAATGGAATCGCGGTCGGGCGAATCGGTCATTTATAGGTTCTCTCTATTGTCGATGTATTACACATAAAGGAAGACTTATTGATATCAAACCTGGTGAATATAAATTGTTTATAGATAGTTGACCAAGCGGCCTAATAGAAACCGGATGAAAATATTTTTTTTTTAGATTAATCAAAAAAATTGTTACCCTAAAATAACCAATTAGCCTAAGTGTTTTATTTTTTAAAGAAAAGGCGATCATGTAATCATATCCCACAAATAAAATCTTGCATTCTGGAGAGAACGATTTTTTTTCTTGGGATTCCGAATAGATCTAAATTATTTACATCACAAACAAGGAAAGAGTGCATGGACCTAGATGAGGTTTTGAGAAGTTCTACAATATCGATGAAATTTTAGAACTTAAAATTCAAGAAAACAATCAAGAGTCGGGTCTAGGTGGCAGGGCGGATTGCGTAAGGTAAATCGTATTTATTTGACAGTTCATGTCGTAGTCAATCGGCTGCAATTTTTATAGAATGACGTTTAATATGATACAATATGAACGTCAAATGAATACGATTGACTTTGCACAATCGCCTATCAATAATAAATTGTAACGATTGTCCATCTATGAAGAATCTTACGCAATTGCACTTCAGATGCTAACACTATTTATGTACCTAATTATTCAAACTTCAGCAAGTGTATTGAAATAAAAAACACGAATCACATTTTTTTTTAACGTCACAGATTGCCTCGTGGCGTAACTCTTTACAATTTCAAAACTCAATTTTGAACCGTAACGAGAAATAATAAAAGATCCGTTTTGTCATAAAGTTTCAAATGATTCTTTCCCAGATTTCCGCCAAAGGGACGTTTTAAATTCTTATCAAGCTTTAAATCCGAACCATGAATAAAGTAATTGACGGTACATAATGTGTTTGTGATTAACATTTTAAATATTCCCGTAATGGCCACCGACCGTGATAGGAATTTTTTATTAAGGTGGGGAGAGAGATTTTCCTTTTATAACCTATTGAATTATTGAGCCCTATATTTAAGGATATAGCTGTTTGTATTCCAAATAGTCTGAGAGGGACTTGGACTGGTCGGACTCCGCCTGCCTTAATTAACAATGTCATCTGCACTCATTGCAATTTTTAAGATACTTTACATTCTAGATAAAACATTAAACCGGAGACCAGTAACTTTTTTCCTAATATAAAAATCTTAAAAATAGTTTAACAATTCGATTCATCGCAGAATTTACGTTTATTTTTGCAATGACAATGCACACGACAAACGAAATACAACTTAATCTTAGAAAAAAAAAATTAAAGAGCCTCTTGTATACATTTCAACCCTGTAATGTTACCCGTATTTGTCGAAATACCCGCCGAAAATTGGCTTAACTTTTGGATGAGTTAACTCAGAGGTAGAAGCTTGATATATTTATAGTTACAAGGGATCGATCGGTCTTAGGTCGACTTAGCATTTGATAATAAATTCAGTTTATTTATCCGCAGGTTCCGAAGAAAAAACCTTACATACACAAAATACTGGCAACCAAGCGACTTTAATATTTTAATCTGTTACTAAAGTCTAATTATTGTTTTAAAAAGAACATAACCACTAATATGATAATGATTCTTTTTAGACTTGGTGTTGGTTATAAGTGTAAGTAAATAAAAAAATGCTTACCTACGTGTTTAGCTAAATTTTGAAACTTGAACTTTAAAACTGAGGCACACTCGCTAATGCTCGAGATTTTGTCTACATTATAACACAAGAGCCATTTTGTGTCAGCTGTCAAAAATAGCAATTCAGCGTAAACAGACTTTATAAGGGATCGACATGTCATACGTCTTAAAGGTATAAGGGATGTAACGTAAGGAAATAATATTTTGGGTATTCTTTTTTCCAAAGCTGAGCGTCGAAACTGACCCCTTCACAAAATAAACAAAGCCACTTTTCCACTCACAACTTTAGTGTTAAACTACAACATTAAAGTAATTAGCAGCTTGCATTCCGTAACGGTACATATTTCACTGTCCACTCTGTAAGTTAACTAATGGTTGGCAATTCAATTGAATTATGTCACCTGAACAGTAGGATCCGTCTCAATTTAGAGTAATTTACAACATGACCACACCACGACGGTCCAGCCAGCCGAGCACTTGATGAATGCTTTGCTTGTATTAGGTAGAATATATTAACCAAATAATCAAATATTTGAAATATAATGGCTCTTACGGTCTGAATAGATAAAGAATGTTCTAATTTCTGAATAAAGACACTGTTTTTATTTAATTCAAAGTTAGGGCTAACATTAATTGCACCAAACACCTATTAGTAGTAGTATTTAATCCAAAGTTCCTCAGGAGTTTGTTCTCTCTGCGACTCTTTTCCTGCTGCACATCAATGACCTTCTTCAGCCAGGCATTGTTGGGTACACAGACGACAGTACAGTCACAGAGCAATATTTGTTCAGTGCAAGCGACGACAGAACTGTCATTCAGTCTTTAAGAGAGGCATGGTGGAGCGGACAAATACGACCTTAAGTGTTGTCTCTCAATGGGGCGACGATAATTTGGTCCAATTCAACGCCGCCAAAACACAGGCATGAATTAAAAAGTTTTAAAAAGGAAAAGTCCTTTCGCCCTGACTCCGACTTTCCGTGGCTCGTCTGTAGACATCACCGACCATCTCCAACTTCTCAGAATGGAGTTGACTGCAAACCTCAACTTTGGCGCTACCATCGAGATGAAGGCACAAATAGCGGCGAAAAAGCTAGGCATTCTGAACAGGGTCAAACGATACTTCACGGTTGGACAGCTTCTTACTCTTTACAAAGCTCAAGTCCGATCGTGCATGGAGTATTGTAGCCATCTCTTGGATGGCTCAGCTAAATACTAACTCGCTACTCTCGACTCGGTAGAACGCAGAGCCAGGCGACTTATCGGTGACTACGAGCTGGTTAAAAATCTACAGTCACTGCCGTAAGGTCGCTTGTTTGTCGGTTTTCTACAGACTTTATTTGGGGAGTGTGCATCTGAGCTGCATAACCTCATCCCGCCTTCTCCTTTTCTCCATCGGGACCAAACATACTGCAGGCTACCATCCATACTTGGTTGCCATTCCAAACCTACGCACCGCGTAAACCGCTCTGGTTTAAGTCCTCTTTTGTCATGCGAACAGCCAAGCCAAGCCAAGTTTGTTTTCCCGAGCGCAAACAACCCAATCCTGTTCAAGGTACAAGCAAATAGACTTCTTTGGGCGAATTCGCTCCATCTTATACCTCATCTGCCGCCGTGTGGTGACGGCCTAAGAATACTCGTACAAGTGTCACCACTCGCTTAGTTGCCTGGGATGTCGTAAGAGTCGACTAAGAGCACGCATTCAAAACCTGTGCAAGAGAAGGAAAACTTGAAACAAACCCTCTACCAACCCGTCTGGCCAGCTTGGTAGCAGTAGGCTAATAGCCTCCTATGAACGCCACAATAGGCTTGAGCTAGAAGAGGCCTGTGTTCAGCAGTGGACGTCCACGGGCTGATGTTGCATACCTACGTTATTATCATCTACGCTCCTCGGCCAGATTGAAGTAAGAGTAAGCCCATTTAAAATAAAAAAGTCACTTTACCGCAGCTGTTTTCTACGTGTATCATTTTATTATTTGATAGAATCAGGCGTTACTTGGCGGAAATCCATATCTTAGTAGAAAACGAAAAATATGTCGCGTAATTCCGCAAGAAAAAATGCAGATGCAGCCCAGTGACACACCTTGCACCTTCACCGACTACTCTACACGTGTTTCGCCCACACACGGAGCATCCTCAGGAGTTGTTAGACCGTGCTGACCTGCTCGGTGCTGAGATTGGCACGGTCTAACAACTCCTGAGGATGCTCCGTGTGTGGGCGAAACACGTGTAGAGTAGTCGGTGAAGGTGCAAGGTGTGTCACTGGGCTGCATCTGCATTTTTTCTTGCAAAATTACGCGACATATTTTTCGTTTTCTACTATCATATTATTGTTAGGTAGTTTCTTTATCAAAAGTTAAAACTTACTTTAGGCTAGATAAGTAGTGGGAAAAAAATATTATACTTTAGTAACTATTGGAATCTAATAATATACAGTCGGGGAACTTTCCGGTTGACCAGATGAGTTTTTTTAGGAAGCGTTATTTAAAAAAGCTATAGACTTATAGAAACCGTTTATATCACTAATAATAGATTATTAGGTATTTCATTTGAATCATAAAGTATTTCTTTAACCTTATTAGTTTTCGAATAAACGTTTCCCAAAGAAACTCTACTGGTCAACCGGAAAATTCCCCGATTGTACCTAATCAAAAACTTTGTTATTCTTTACTTCTACAATACAAAATACATACTTATTGGCATTTCAGCCGTTGATTATTGTTATCGTTTTACCAGATTGGCAACTGTAATCGTCAAGATTTCAGAAATGCTGCATCCATCTTTTGTCTATTCTGTTCTATACCTACCTAGGTATAGTACGACTACGAGATGAGAAAAGTTAGTGTAATTTTAAGTCCAACATGTACGAAAATAAAGCTAATAACAATTTAATTAAACCTATAGACAGTAAGTGCTTTCGAATACTTAGTCCAATTTTTTTTTCCTACCATTACCTAATTACAATATCTTTGCAGCGTGAACGTAAAGGATTTAAAAGCTTTTAATTGGAGTTAGGTACTATATCAAAGTTTGGTTTGTTCGGAAACTGTTAATGGACATAAATTAATTTCCAACAATCATACCCATTATTGCGTCCCAAAGCATGAACAATTCTCTGGTGAATAAATTTACGATATGCACACATAATTGCAAATATTTAAATTAATTACAAATTTATTATTGCCACTCGTTTAGTTATATTGTTACACCATATAACTAATTAGTACATTTTTGAAAACATATTAGTAGCACCTGCGACTTCGTCTACCTATAACAAGGGTAGCTTCGGGTCTCAGCTAGTAATCGTAGCGGTTTAGAAACTTTCGCAAGGGTCGAACACGGGATGGATGATCAAAAATGTATTATTTCAAGCTGGTGGTGATGGGCTCTTTTCTCCGCATTTAGACTCCCATTTGGTCCGTTATGCGTGAACACAGCATCGGTATGGCTAGTCAAGCCATCCCAGCTCCTTCCAGAAGCGCAGAAGCCTCCTGGGGCGTTCACAGGCTTCTAGGAGCGACCTCACGTCTTTGAGGATTTCTGCCCGTTGGGATTCAAAACTGCAATGGGATCCACATATTGAAGCCTTGTCGAGTAGACTTAGTTCTGCGGCTTTCGCAATAAGAAAAATAAGGCAACTGATATTGAAACGGCAAGACTAGTTTACTTTAGATATTTTCATAGTGTAATGTCCTATGGCCTGTTGTTGAGGGGCTCAGCAGCAAATATAGAAAATGTTTTAATACTTCAAAAAAGAGCTGTGCGCGTCATTTACATCCTTCGACGGAGAGATTCTCTTAAGGATTTGTTTAAAGAGATTATTATACTAACTTTGGCGGGACAATACATCTATAGTATATGTAAGGAAACACCTTGATTTATTTATCAAGCATAGCGATGTCCATAATTTTAATACTAGAAATAAGAATAGGCTTGCCGTTCCAAGATTTCGACTTTCAAAATGTAGACGCTCGTTTTTGGGGAAAGGCATAGCTTTTTTTAATAAAGTTCCACAACAAGTGATTGAGTTGCCTTTGCATCGCAACGCTATCCGTTACTATACGACTTGACTGACATTATAAATTATTAATTAATTAAAAAGAACGTGTCATTTTTTATTTGTTTGAATATTATTTATATAATATGTAATAACCGTATGATTATACCTCATAAAGTGTGTCGTTGAAAACAACTAAATTGTTCATGTAATAAACAATAAAAAAAAACAATAATATGTCTCAATTGTCCTATACTAAACGAAACCGATTTTGAACTTACCGAAAACTGGTTCACCGTGTAGCTAGGATGGTATACTTTACCTGAGCATTAAGAAAAGGCTTTTAAGTGGTGAAATAGTGAAGTAATCAACATTGTCCCATACTAAACGCTGTCCGATAGTAACCTTCCCCTAACTTATTGATCAATATTAATTGACATTACCTACTAACACATTTCTTTCAGCGGATTTATCAAAAAATCACAACCAACAAAAATCAAAATAATTCACAGCGTATAAAAAATCAATACATTTGAAAAGTTAAATTAACTTATCTCCAATGGTAAACAGAGGGTCCATTCTTTACACTGGCAAATTGGAAAGTAACTCTGGATTAGATACATTTTATTTACATCAGAAAAACGCTATCAATTTATACTTCGGTACCTTTTTAATTTTTTTTTTTTGGTAAATTTAGTTAAGCCATTTTCTTTTGTTTCTGAAAAATCAAAGCCAACAAAATTCAAAAAACAATTCACAGCGAATTAAAAATCAATACATTTTGGGGTTAATGGTGCTCGTTTCCGTGGGTTTACCCGCGAGAGCCCGCAAGTGATCCCTGAGTGGTGAATGAATGAATGAATAAATGAATAAGAGTTTATTTGAATACATACATGAGACAATTACAATTTTATAGCAAAAAAGATTTTTTTTAAAACTAACTTAAACCAAAAGGTCTACAATTTCACTGTCTGAAGTGGATGTCTCACGGCTGCAGCCAAAAAGCTTGTAGGGACTTTAATGGCCATCACAAAGATGGCTGATCCCATATCGGGTGACCGACCATGCTTGGAGAGAGGCGCGAAGACTAGCTTTTTCGCACGATCTCTCTCAGCTTGTTAACTGCGCTACGCGAGTGCTAGATTTAGACACACATACCCCGAATTGCCTAGACCTTCTGCTGACTCCAGACAGACATTCTATATCGGTTTAAGCCCCTTTGGGGTCATCCGATCACTGTGTGGTATCCGTCTGTATCCGTCTACTCCCCACCTGATCAGGGCCCTAGTGGTATGGACGGGTGGGTGTGGCGATACAAGTCGGCAGACTGGGATGAGATGCGACACTTCTTTGCATCTTTTCCGTGGCGGCAATGCTGCTTCTCTTCAGAGGACCCGTCGGAGTGCGCTGACGCTGTTGCCGAAATCATACTTCGGGGTATGGAATACTACGTTCCTTACTCCGATGTTCCGTCGGGCAGTAATGCTAGCCCCTGGTTCAATGCTGACTGAAAACTAAAAACCTTCAACCGAGCCGCCAAGTCTAGCACGCGCATGTTGCGCAGTACAGGTTTCGGCTACATCAGCCGCATTGAAGCCAAACTTGCTTCCCACCCAACTGGAAGTAAAGAGTTTTGGTCCCTTGCCAAAGCAGCCGAACAAAATGTCTGTCGCCCTACCCCTACTACCACTGCTGAAGCCTGACGGATCGCTCGCTCATACTGCGACTGAGAAGCAAATTTGTTTGCCTCTCTTTGAGGAGAATTCGCGTCTAGATGTCGGTAGCAAAGTGCCACCTAAATTACCTCGTGTTGACTCCTCTATAGGTGACTATCAGATTCACAACAAAGATGTTCTAAAAGCTCTCCGTAATCTTGACGTGAACAAAGCTAGTGGTCCCGACGGAATCCCAGCAATTGTGCTGCGCAACTGTGCAGCTGAACTGTCTCCTGTATTACCTCGCCTGTACCACCTTTCACTTAAGACTGGACAAGTACCTCAATCGTGAAGCTTGCATTTATGCAGCCTGTGCCCAAAAAGGGCAGCTGTGCGGATCCTTCCAACTACAGGTAAATTTCAGTCACGTCCATACTCTGTAAGACTATGGAACGTGTACTTAACACCCGTCTTTTGGCATACCTTGAAGACAACGTCCTCCTCAGTGATCGCCAGTTTGGTTTTCGTCGAGGTCGTTCGACTAGAGATCTTCTCGTGTACCCATCTTTGGAGTGAAACAATCGAGAAACACAGCGAAGCCCAATTCAGATCAGATTCAGATTCATTTAGTTGCTCAAAAATTGGTCAATAAATAAATAAATTACTTCACATTAGCATCTTACAATTAGTCTTTGCAGACATGCAAATATTAAAAAAATACATTACATTCCAATTCATTAGATTACATTCATTCTTATTATACTCAAATAATTATTAAAATACAAATGTCAACTATGAAAAAATAAGTATTATACATATTAATAATGTAAGTTTAAAATTAAAACATGTCAATTTTAAATTGCATTTTATTTCATTATACATTATATTATTATATTCACGGCCCTTGCCGTATCGCAAGACATCTCCAAAGCCTTTGACAGGGTCTGGCATGACAGCCTAGTTGCTAAGCTTCCCTCATACGGTATCTCTGGTAGCCTTTGCACTTGGATTGCTGACTTCTTTCGCAATCGCTCCATCCGAGTGGTAGTGGATGGTCAAACATCAGACTTAAAATAAATTTATGCAGGTGTCCCCCAAGGATCTTTCGTGTCTGCGACACTGTTCCTTCTGCATATTAACGACCTGCTGGTATCTGATACTATTGGGTATGCAGATGACAAATTTTATTTATGTCTTTGATTTTTTTGTGTCTTTTGGTCATGATTTTTGACTGGCTACTTATATGTCATCCCGTGACCACGGCATCTGAAAAGGTGCCGGAACGTCTGGAAAATCAAGAAACCTTAAAAAACACGGAAAATTAGATCTTAACTGTGAAATACAGTGCGCTGAAAACCCGTAAAAGTTGTTTTATTTCAATTAACAGTGCGCGCCAAAACTTCAGATTTACGAAACTTTTTATTGCTTCAGTATTTCTTTTTGTAAAAGCCATTTTTGCCTTCGACAATTTTAAATTTTAAAATGGTCGAGGTAAATCCCGTATATTTTAAATTTACAACCATGTGAAAGCAAGCTTTGAAAGGATCACGAAAGCGAGTAAAATAAAACAAAAGTAAATTCGTTTGCGAAATCTTATGCAGTAAAAATAAAAGCGTACATAAACTAATTTTATTTTTCCTATTTTCTTCCTGCCAAATTATAAAAGATAAATAGTTCCCGGAACTCAACTAAAAATAAATGAAACCTAGGAGTCCAGGGCAACGGTATCACTAAAGGAGGGGGAGGCTCACTGTTTCACGGAGTTTCACCCCGGGGTGATAAGCTTCGGTTTTTCGTACCTCAAATTAACAATGTAGGTAATTAGTAATTGATAAAATTAAAGATTGATAACAATATAGGTAGGCTCAGAAGGGACTAGAATCAGCACAGCAATCTTTGAATTTCTGGTCCACTGCTCTTTCAATGAGCTATCGACACTTATTTGGACTCGTTGAACGTGAGATTGCGGGATCGAGTCCCATCTGTGCAATTTAGAAACTAGTTCTTTTTATTGTGTGTTCTTGTAAACTAGCTCCTTCCACGACTTCGTACGCGAGAATACTCGAAAATATCCTAAGGGAACTTTTAATCAGGCTTGTAATTATTAAAAAGAAACGGAAAAAAAAATTGTATAAGAGTAAGAGGTGGAAAGTCAAAGTCAAAGTCAAAGTCAAAGATTTTTATTCAAATAGACTTATAGATAAGTACTTTCGAATAGTCCAACATTTTTTTTCCCTACCAGCCATTCAGGACATCTTTTAACTGATAAGAAGAACGGCCGCAAGAAACTTATCAGCCTTAGCAGAAACAACAACATTTACAATGGAACATGTTACGTAAGTGGAAAGTATACTGGTTCCTCAAAATACTACGAATATTAAAAAGGACGATGTTCCGCGCCCATACATTGTTAGCCTAAGAACCAACAGCAAAAGAAAAATCATTTTCTAGTCATAGAAGCCCATAAGAACAAAATTTTTTCACGGACAATGCTGATAATATTTTTACATAAACTCATTTTCAAAAAAAACGGGCACCTAAGCAATGAACCATTTCAAATGTTAATATTGCTTTATTTGATAATTATTGGTAGTTTTATCCTCACAATTTGGTAAATTAATAAGAAAATAATCGTTTTCATCAGTATTTCATAAAATTTAGATACAATTTATGGGAAATAATGCTAAACCTCGCTAGTAGTGTATGTTCGCTAGTAGTGCATATACTCATGAAGTAAAAATAAAAAAGTTTTTTTGATTGTTTTTCTTTAATAAAGTAAAAGCAGATAAATGTTTAGTATCGAGTATGACCCCCTCTAGCTAAAATCACAGCTTGAATTCGTCTGGGCTTGCTAGCGAATATATCCCGGATACTTGCTTGCGGAATACGTTCCCACTCCGCAGTAATCACATTCTTCAGCTCTCTGATGGTCTGCGGAGCCGGGTGTACTGATCTCACACGCCGTTTCAGAACGTCCCAGACATGCTCTATGGGATTGAGGTCGGGACTTCGAGCTGGCCAATCCAAACGACGAATACCGACCTCTTGCACATACGCATTAACATCGCGGGATCGGTGGGCGCGAGCATTGTCGTCCATAAAAATCGAGTCTTCACCTAGAGCGGCCAATGCGGGTTGTGCATGAGGAATTAGAACTTCCGTTATGTATCGATACCCAGTCAGTGAGCCGTTTTCAATGAAGACTAACTCTGTACGATCCATTGAATTTATTCCTGCCCAAAACATAACAGAGCCCCCATCATAAGGTGTGATTCCTTCGAAACATGCCTTTGCAAAGCGTTCTCCTTGTCTTCTTAGCACTCGCCGACGTCGATCTTCACCGAACAGAGATATCCTGGCTTCATCAGAGAACAAAATCCTATTCCAATCTTCTTGAGTCCATGATTCACAATTTCTAGCGAACCTAAGCCTGTGAACTCTGTGCTCACGGAGTAATTTGGGGCCGCGGGCCGGGCGGTGACTGCGTATATTGGCAGCGAGAAGCCTCCTCCTGACCGTCCATAGACTAATATGCACATTTCTTACTTCTTGGAGGTTGTTCTTAAGATCCACATACGAAGAATTGCGATTTTTCAATGCGCGACTCACAAGAAAACGATCATCCCGTGGTTGGGTACATGGTTTTCTTCCAGAACCAGGCCTTCTCTCGACGAAACCAGTCTCCTGATATCGCTGCCAGGTCCTTTGGACTGTCGAGCGACTAACATTTAGCCTCCTAGCCACGAAACATTGGCTGCAACCCTCTTCAAGCAGCGCGATAATTTTGGTAGCTTTTACCACTTTATCTACCATTTTTGATACAGCTAAACAGCAATAAATAAAGCTTTGACAGTCAAGGATATGAAATTAATCGATAAAAATTGAATAAAAGTTATGAAAGTCGATGTTAACTTCTGGAACTTCGCGCCAAAACTGTAGGATAAAAAGGGGTTTTCTGTAAAAATGAGCATCAAATGAAAATTTGAATTTAGAACGTACTTTTTAAATACCACAGCATTTTTAAAACCGGCCAATAACGTGTACAAACGATTGAAACCTTTTTGGTATTGTATCTTTTTAAAGATGAATGAAAATCAAAACCGCCCGTTTTTTTTGCAAATGAGTGTATAAAAAAAAACCTTGTTTAAAAAGGCAAGAAAAATAAAAATAAAGTTAATAGAAGTGCAATGTAGAATGCCTTGGCTGGCACCGAGTCCAAAGTTTTATTTTTTACTTTTTGAAGTCGGTTTTGATTTTTTGATAAAAAGATTTTTTTATAAAAAAAATGTCCTCGGCAGTGTCAGTGAAAAAACTTTGTTCTTATAGGCTTCTATTACTAGAAAATGAATTTTCTTCTACTGTTGATTCTTAAGCTAACAATGTATGTCGGTTCTTATTTTTTTATAAAAAGTTTTTTATTTCACAAAAGTTACATCATGTGCCGTTACTTACACTAAAATCAACCCATATATAACAATGATTGTAGGGGGACGAGTTACGAAAGTTGACGAGTTAGGAAGTGGACGAGATAGGAAAGTGGACGAAGTCGTCCTGAAGGAAAAAATAAACAGTCGACTTGACAACCTCCTCCATTTTTTGAAATCGGCTATAACAGGATCAGATTTGAGGTTTTTTTTTTATAAAATTCCATATTAATTTCCACCAATTAAACGCGCCTTGACGCGGCAACACCACCGTAAATTAGTTCTTCGCTCTGATGGCTATGGCCATGACCAAGAACTCTCGCCAACAATTGAGCTAGTTCCGGTTGCTTTGACATTAACAGAAAAATTACTAAAATCGGCACAAAAACTTAAATCTTCCGCAATATTGATATTGAAATTGACGCCAATATCGATATTTTCATGTTTAATATCAATAAAGTAACTGGACTGACTATCGATGCAAATGACAATTCTAATTTAAGATGGCGGTTTCATGGAGAATTAAAGTACTTTTAAAAGTGTATCAAACATTAAACAGTATCCACTGTCAATTATAATACTCAAATACTGTATTATAATTTAATACAAATTAACGTACATTTCAAATGTTTGTTGCTTTTTAGGCCATTTAAAACAATCTCCTTTGATAGTTTGGATGTTTCGATGTTTAGGTTCAAATGTATAACCGAATAACCACGCGGATGAAGTTGCGAGCGGAAGCTAGTTAAGACATAATGAATACTGACACGTTAGGCTCATGAGCGTATTTTACATTAGGCAGAGTTTCTGCCTATTTGTCAAGTTCATGTCATAAAACATGTATACGATGCGGTGGTAAAGCACTTTAATTTACCTAAAAGCTTGCTTGCGTATGCCACCCTCTCATCTATTTCTGCCGCACAGCAGCAATAATCTTAAGTCTCTGATACACAGGAAGCGGTTTGAAGCTTCAAGTTTGACTTAAAAATACACATAAAGTGTAAAGATATATTTTTGCATACAGAAGAAAGTTTAAAATTAAAGAAAAATGTGTCTGTGCGCTCCATTACGCTTCAATGCATGTCGATAAGTAAAGCTATGCAACGCAAGTGATATAAACAGAAAAAAACAGTTTACTTTAAATATTTTAAAATTCGATAATTTCGTTTATTTAATGGATTAAATATTTTTTTTCACAAGTTCCACAAGTTTCCCAGACGGAGAATTTGTGAGACGGGTTTCTTCTTGTATTTTTCTAGTAAAAAATATCCTATAAAATTAGTAGCATTGTAAATAATTTAACAATCGTAAATGGATACGATTGTTAAATTATGCATATCCAAAAAAAGTAGCTTATCTTATGGTTGTATGATAAAATATGTAAAGTAAGTACTAACAATACTAATGAAAGAAGTGGAGTAAGTATAAGATCGGGTGATCTTAAAGTTGACTAGTCATGCAGTATTAGGTCACCTTGTTTTAGCGATTGGATTCTCTAATCCAATCGCTTCCGTTAAATCACAAATGTATTGAGTTCTTATCTTCAAAGTCTATTCGATTAGAGAACTGTAAAACAAAGTAAGCAACTGTGTCATTAGTTTAACAAATTTCGGACCAAGCTTTTTGTCTACTTTTAACCGACATCATCAAAACTCAATATCAGCTTGATCCTACAGTGATCCTACATACAATGACCTACTGCAAGGCTAGTCAACTTTATGATGGATGAAGAATGGGTCATGATCATGAGTTATAATTTTCGATGCGGGCTCAATGTAGACTCAAGCGGAATGGTGGGTTTTGACGACTGCAAGCTCGAGATAGGGTAATAAATGTTTGGTCACCCATCCCGTGACCGACCATAGCAAAAGTTGCTTAAAGACTACAATCGCGGGTCAAGTGCGCGAACCGGTGGTTTCCTCCTCCAATTATTTTCGAAAATAAGTAACATTATATAGTTTTGTATACCTACATGGTGGAAAAAATCTATGGGAGCTGGAGGGGTTTCTTTTAAAATTAAAGGAATGTTGCCTTTTAGTAAAATGTTCCCCTCCAGGGCCCATAGATTTTTTTCACCATGTATGAAACTATTTATCAAAGGGCTAAAAAGTAACTTAAACATCGCATTGACAAATTCACTGCTTCATAATTCTAGCCAAAGAACTTTAAAACTTTGCTCAATAGCTATCGTCAGACAAGTTTGTAACGAAAGGCCCACCGCTCAAAAGGTTAGAACCAAATGACCAAATTTGAATTTACTGTAAAGATACTTGGTAAATGTGGTCTATTTTCCGTTTCTACGTAATTAATTGAAATTCAAGAGTTCCCCAAGTGCCAAATGAGATATTCAAATGGTTATAGGCGTGATTAGATAACTTTAAGTTTCCGTTCGTTAGACTTATTGTTTTTTGAGTTTGTACTATTCAATCATACGAATAGTAAAACGGAAAATTGTGTTTTTTTCACTTTTAATTTTACAGAAAACCATTGCTTAATTAAACCTTTTTGCTACGTGTTTAAACGTAGCAAAAAGGCTTATACAGTGAAAGTAAATAAATATTGTATTTTGATAAGGATATGTGGAGCCAGATATAAAGAAAAAAAACTATTTATAAAAAAAATGAAAACCGACTTCAAAAAACTAAATTTATAATGTTTTAAGCTTATATTTTGCTTTTTAGTTTTTTGTAGAGTTGAGTTCGGTTGAGTTCTCCCGGTACTACATCATCAGCTCCACTTTATCACTTGGATTGAGTCGAGCATAAATTGTTTATTAACCACATAAACGTAATCGTATCGCTTCCGTGAAGTGCTAAGTATTTAATAGTTCCGATGACCATTTGTGGCCGTCATCATCATTTCCACTTCACCAAATGATGCTTTCCGGAAGCATATGCATGAGTTACTATAGAAAACACCAAAATCGCTATAGGAGTGCCTATAATATTTGAAGAGTTCCCTAGATTTCTCCTGGATCACATCATCAGATCCTGACATGATGACAATGGGACCACATGGGAAGTATCCCCTTTTGAACAAAAAAGAATTACTATAGAAGTAACATACATAAAAAAAAGATTCTGTCGAATTGAGAACCTCCTCCTTTTTTGATGACGGTTAAAAATAGCAAAGAGTAAATTATTTTAACAGACAATAAATAGAATGGATAACATTACAATACTTATAAAAAAATCACAACAGTTGTGACAATAATTTTTTATCCCCTATCTAATTATATGTACGAGTATTCCATAGATTTTTACGTCATAAATAATGTACCTTTAGTCTTCTTTCCATTATCAAAGAAATATATGGCTAAGAAGTAACTTAAACATCGCAATGATAAATTCATTGAAACCACTTCATTTGGCTAGCAAAGAACTTCAAAAGTTTGTTCCATAGAAATCGTCAGCCAAGTTTGTAAGAGCGCTTACGCACTGCGTCTGAATCCGATATAAAACGGATCGTGAAAAAAGGGTCCGTCATAGCCGTAGAACTATTTGTATGGTAACTTACTTACTACACCCGTTTTCTTCTCTCCGTCATCCGTGAATCTCCATGACGGACGGTATGAACGAACTGTTTCCTTATTTTAACACTGTACGTGAAAGGATAAGTTAGCATCCCGGATTCCACTTCCGCCACCACGGAGAACAACTCATTTTTTTAAACAGAATCAGACAGACGTAAAAACATTGACTCGACTCGCGATTTTGTTTGTGTTTTTAAGAAATTTGTATGTAACGGAAACTACGATTTATACAAAACTAGCTTCCGCCCGCGTTTCCATCTGCGTGGTTACCGTTCCCGTGGGAATATCGGTTTATAAGTAGCCTACGTTACTCTCCGTATTTTCAACTAATTCTATGCCAAAAAATCAAATCGATTGGTTTCTTAATTCAGTTGTGAAGAAAGGACAAACACACACTTTTGCATTTATAATATTAGTTAGGATTAGAATGTCCTACAGGTAATTCAGAACTCAACGGTCGATTTAAAAAATTCGAAAAATATGTAAATCCGTAGCTTCTGTACACAACGAAAGAAAAATAATATTTTATAAAATTGTGTGGAGGCAGATATGAAAAGAAAAAATAACAGGAAGTAAACTCTTTTACCAGACAATTAATTGAATAGATAACATTAACAAACTAATAAAAAACGTCGCAACGTAATAAAGTAATCAACCAAATAATACTATCGAAAAAAAAATATGGTTCTTCTAAAAAGGTGTCTCTTATACCAACGTTAAAATACGCTTTATAAGTAGGTAGCATATTTTTTACACTTTGTTTATTATGTAGAGTAGTAAAGTAGCAAGATCGGGTTAATTTTACTTGATTAACATGCACAGTTCAATAAGTACTACACAATTTAAACAAGACAAAGTTTCCTACTTCAAAAACAACAAAAAAAAAATCTGTCACCCAATGAGTTATTATTGTATGATTATATCAGAATATCCGCTTTATGATACGTATTAATTCCCATATTGCCACGAACCAGAGGCCGATCGTATTTGAATTTAATGGTCAGTGTGGTTTTGCGATAGTTTTAACGGGCCGTAAAGTTAATAGATTTATTGCAAATACTCGTATTGTGCAATATTACTGATAATGGACATGGGCGTGTGAATCTTAGTACGAGAGCAATTTTGTATTTGTTGTTTTCATGTTCAGTTTTATTGGTTTGTTTGTTGATTTTCTTTCGTTCAGTTTATTTTTTTAAATACCTTTAAAATATTGCTGCTGAAACACTTTTAATTAGGTCATTGCGTTCATTTGTTCCATCAGTTTCCTTTTATTCCAAGCGACATAATGTATGATAAAAGTAGGGGTCGTTTAATTAGCTTGTGACAGAGCTAGCGAAGCCTTAGTGGTATTTGAATTTAATTTTCCCGTCTAATTTCCGTCTCCAACCGTTTCAGCATGCCGCGTCGTACCACAGTAGATATAATAAAGCTTTTGCAGTACTGTAACTACGTACAATAGTCCGAAACGAGCGCATTCACACAGACACTTGCCAGAACAAAACTCTTAAAAAGCGCAGGCCACACCAGCAGCCGGCGGTGTTAGCTAACTGGCTGACTGGTGATTATCATCGTTTCACCTTTTTTTACTTAAACTAAGTGATTGGAATATCCGGTGACTCCAGTTAAGCTAACCCGTTTGCCTCGTTCATATCATTAGCTAACTCGCTAACTAACTCGCTTAGGCTTCGCTCATCTCTTTCAAGTCACGCGCGTGAATGACAGACAATATGCGGAAAGCCCTTCGCAGGACAGGCTACCCCCCACTCTCGATCGCATGTAGTTTTCAGTCCAGTGAACCCACATAGTTTATCTCGCCAAAGATTCGCAAAGCTCATAAGTATAGATGCCATGTAGCCCGCCTGCCCGCTGCTGGGGGGGGTTACTCTTGTCGGGATCGCGTTGAGATCGAGATTGTCAATAATTATTACTGATTTACGACGTTGGTTCGACTTTAATTGCCGCTAAAATCGATTACTAGCGTACAAAATTACTTCATTAACAAATTTCAAGTATAAATTTTTAGTTTAATTACTTATTTTAAGTTATTATTACTGACGTTTGACATTAATTCAATCTCGATCTCAATGCGATCGCGTCAAAGGGGGCTGGTGTGGCCTTTTTTTTTTTTTTTTTTTTTTTTTTTTTTTTTTTTTTTTTTTTTTTTTTTGAGTGAGGGGAATCCAGTCTTTACAGATGTGGCCTGCGCATAAGGTTCGCTTCGCAGTGTGTGTTTGTGTGAGTGCGCTCGTTTTCGAGGTTTGTATAGAAGTTACAGTACTACTTCAACTTATTAGTATACTGTGACTGTGCACTGTGACCTACTCAATGTCTCGGTGATCCGGGAGCAGACATTGAGTAGATTACTGTAGAACTAGATACAACATGTATTTGGTAATACTAAGACTGTATCAGCAGTAGTAGTATTATAGTAGTATTTTTGTTTGTAGTGTAGTGTATAAGCACATTTTTTTTTGTAGTGGGCTCATTTATGGAAGTGATAGTATTGGGTTTTATGTAGTAGATGAGCTCTAACTAAATTGATTCTTTGTATTCACAGTTTAAGATAAATGTAAAGAAAAAAACTGTCTCAGCAAGTTAAAGAGCAATCATAGCTCTCTGTGATTTATTTGTTTTCAGAACATAAATGAGTTTGAACTATAGTTTAAATTAAATATAAAATATTGCAAGTCTATTTACACATCTTAATACTTAAATCAAAAAAGTAGTTAAAGGCTTAAATTATCTTTATGTAAAACATACAGTTTTTCATTTAAGTATTCTACGCAAATGTTTTCTAATGCAAATATTTTACGGTGGTGTATTTTAACCAGTTTTCTAATCCATTTTATAATACTCCGGTTATAAATCCATAACCAACAAAGAAATGACAATCACAAACTAAAAGAGATATGAATGACAATTACAATTTTAATAATAACAATTTGTTTAGTACAATATCAGAGGAATTTCAGGTGAATAATATTTATTTTACAATTTAATCCCTATTTCATCCCTTTGCAAAATAATTTTGAGACATAATGTAATCTTCATAATCCAGTTATCTTTACACCAAAATTCATGCAATATGAATACCAGAAATAGACAAGCAAATACTCACTGTTTTGCTTTTCTAAAATATAGATAAAAATATAGAAATCAAATTGGTTTCCCTGTACTTTCATTTCTGAAAGAGTACGAAAAAGTCACTTTGCTCAGCAGTCGTGTGGTCAGGGGGCCTACCCTCATCTTTTGAAAACAATCATGGTATAAGAAGTTTTTGTTTTAAGCTGTTGAAATTCTTACCATGCCTTCACAAAGTATGTTACTCCTGGCAAGGACCAAATTAAAGTTGGTATTTTTACATACTTCACACTGTGAAGACGATGATGGCGTTACAAAACTTCTGGCGGAAAAATAAGCTTACATTAAGAGGGTTGTAGTACTAAATAGCATCGTAAGATTGAAATAATACTGCGTTAAGAAATGGCGGTAGGCCCCCACGTACTAGGTACATTTCGTAAAAGCTTTTTTGGTAGTTTGTTGTGTACGTTTTTTTCTGTATCAATGTGAATCAACACTACCAGTACAGTTGGATTTGAAGTGGCGTTTCATTTAATTATGGTCTCACTCGGTGGTAGGTTTTAATTAGGGCTGTCTCTCTGAAATATTTAATGAAATATTTAAGGGTAAGTAATAAAAATATTTCAGTAACTAAATCGAATGAATAAGTAAATAGTTATTTGTTATGCAAGGATGGAAAGTTGGATTTAGCGGCGAGTTACCTCTATTGAATCCTGAGCGTAGCGAAGGTTTCAAAGGTACGAGACGCTAAAACCACACAATTTTTCACCTCACAACAGCGTAGAAAATTTTATGTTGTTTCCGCGGGCCACTTCCGGTAAAAAAATGTGTTAACAAAAAGTTTAACTTTAATACCTTATTTTGTTGTTTTATTGATGTAAAAAGGGAGTATTATAGTTAATTCAAAGCTATTTTAAATAGAAATACATTGTTACATAAAATAACAATAAAAACCATTCGGTAAATGTTGACATTGACATGACGACGGGTCCCAAGAACAAAGTCGTATCTACATAGTATCTAGATTCCAGTATGAAGCTTTTATGTTGCCGGTAATTTCAATTGTCTTCTACTTCCTCCAATAAAGAAAATTTAAAGAAAATTGTAGTAAAGGCAGTTTGTTTAATTAATTTACATTATTTACACGTTCTATTGACTAATTTTAAAATGATCAATCACCAATCCGTATTGGGACACCGTGATGAGTTATCATGCCCCATCTTCCTTGGCCCAGCAGTAGGAATATTAAAAATATTATGAGTAGTATTATGTAAAGAAAAAGGTTGTACCTAAGAATTATTCCATTATCTAATCTATTATTCAAAGCTTAGGCTCTGTTTTATTTACATCGTGGCTGGATGGAAAATTTCCCAAATTATATTTTTTATTTTATCAACCAACCCTATTCGGTGCGTCGTGTTTCAGCCGCATATCGTGTACACACGAAACCGCAATTTAGTTTGTGGTCGGCCTACAACGGTGTCGCTGTTTGCTGTCTAGTTTCGGCACAACGGTCATAATTTGACATCGAAAAGTCGATTAATGGAAACGAATAGGCGGCAAAGCCCAGTGCAATAGTTAATGTCCGTTCTATGTACTCATTTGTAATGGCAAAACGGATTGTACTTATATAGTGTAACGTTGTAAACGTACATATTACTTTAAATAAACATTATTAACCTGTTTTTAGAACTTTCTAATAAAACAAATGATTAAATAATTAAAATAAAGTAAAAACTGCAAATACAATAAAAAGAACATTTAAACTTAACTAAGCCCTAAAATTACAAACAAATAACTAAAATAAAATATAAACTTATAACTAATGTAACAATACAATCTAAACCTTAATACTAAACCAAACACTTAAAAATTATAACTACATTTAAAATTCCGTTTCTCTAATTGCGAACTACGAATCCGTCAACACATTTTAGCACTCATTCTCCGGCTGTATTGTTTTCAATAGACGTCACGAATCAAGTAGGTGACATTCGTTCGGAGCGGGACTCCCGATTCCGACGCAGCCGAGCTAACTTGTTGTGCGTCATAACTTTGCCGTTCTTTGAACTTGCATATTTTTATTCGATTTGAAACAGTTGCTCATTTTCTTAATTTTACTAAGAAATTAGAACATTCGCTCACTAATAGCGATTGCTTATAAAATATTGTGCGTGAAGTGTTAAACCCCAGACTGGGGTCCGAGGTCACGGCAAGGGCGTTGACTATTTAAGCAGAACTGTTGAATTCCGAAGCCCCACTCCTGCTGCGCATCCTGTACACGGCCCGGGACCACATCACGGGAAGTACCGGAACGGAACAGAGCCAGGCCAAGACCCTTTTAATTCTTTGGGCTTCACCCATTCGACCCGCTTCTTTTACTGCCAGGGTATATTATTTGTAATAAATTATTATCACTTTATTTCTATCGTTTCTATCTTCCTATCCCCGTAGGAAAAATAGGGTGTAGGGGGTAGAACGCGACAATAGGTGACTAGCTTCCCCCCGCGACTTCGTTCGCGTGGAAATTCGAGTAAATCAAAATCAAAATTTTAACCCCATTTTAACCCGTTAAGTCATGTTCTTACTTCAAAATCAATGCCATTTTTGGAAGCAACATCCTAGAAAACCTCGATAATTACATACATATCGATTTTTAGATAAGTTACCCGTTTTTACCCACTTAGGGGTTGATTGCTTGAGAGGGGGATTTTGATAATAAAGGACTTTTTTCACCCCTTTCGGGGTGAAATTTTTAAAAGACCGTTTAGTGTTTATGTTCAGTCGTCAATACAAAATTTGAAGATCCTAACTTTGAAATTGACAGACTTTTATACAAACATTCATCCCTTGTTTTACCCCTTTAGGGGTAAAATTTCCAAAAAACATTTTTTAGTGCATGCTTCCATTGTTTAAGGTATCTTTGTGCAAAATTTCAAGTTTCTAGGTTCAGCCGTTTGGGCTGTGCGTTGATACATCAGTCAGTCACCTTTAAATTATTATTAAAAAATATCATAAAACCGCAATTTTACAACCAGTTATAATAGATAATGTTACATTCATAGAAATTTGAGTTGAAATCTGTGACGCAGACTGCACACATTGAAAATTGTCAATTAGGACAAAAGTCACGAAAAAACACGTAAATGAAAGAGATAGCAAATTGAATCGGACCCCATATAGGTTACGAAGTAACTATTTATTAATCTGTGATATAGGGTCTTCTCAATGTTTGACCATGCGTGCTCGTATGACTTATATGCCTCAAGTACACACTTAGGCTGAGTTGCACGAGCTAACTTTGACAGATTTGTTAATGTCAAAGCCGCCAAATCCTATACACTTTTCCACCGTTAGTTATCGTTAAAGTCCGATGGTGCAATCCACCCTTACAATATCATTGACCACAACGGTGTCGCTGTTTGTGCTGTCTAATTCAGCCATAATTTGACATCGAAAAGACGATCAATGGCAACGAATAGGCGACAAACCACTGTACTATCGTTTAAATACTCGCTTGATGTCATTTGTTATGGTAAAACGGATTTATGTCTATTTTTATTTAAAAAACATGATACCTTAAACTTTCCTAGACCAAGTGGTTACTGTCGTCAATCTGAAATATTAAACTTAATTTTAGTTTATGGTCGTCAGCCGACAACGGTGTCGCTGTTTGCTGTCTAATTCCGGCGGCGCGCCAATCATAATTTGACATCGGAAAGTCCGGTCTATGAAGCCATTTATGGCTATATGGCAAATCGGATATTTATACCTATTTAAAAAAACTCCATACTTTCAAGTCAGAAATTCCTTGCGGGGATGGTCAGAGCATCTAAAGTCTAGGTTGTGAGTAAAATCGACTATGCCATTCTAATAAGAATAGGACGGGCCGTTGGCTAATTTCAGACGCAAAAGTACCGTTTGCCTAAAAAATACATATTTTTTACCCCTGACGCAAAAAGAGTTATAAGTTTAAGTTTATAAGTTTTAAGTTTATAAGTTTTACGTTATAAGTTTTTACAGATAGGACTTCGTTCTACTTGAATTTACATTACGAAACTATTGTCTGCATGATGGAAATAATTTTACGATACTTTTTAGTGTGAAACTTGATGTTTACAAGTACATTTGTTGATGAAAATTGTTGTCGCGACATTAATTGTATGCCACTAATTTAGTAATGTATACCTATTCGGTGTAATTTTTTTTTTTTCATTTATTACTGTACAATAATAATTTTACAATAATTGAAAAATAACAGCGTAAGAAATCCACAGAGATTTATAGTAACGCTGTTAGAAGCTCGCTTTGGCGTTAAATACCATAAAATATACTAAATATCACTTACAAATAAGCTTAGACATTTGTGTTGTGTTCAGGGGGTCGACACTTCATACAAAAATGTAAAATATATGGATTTATGAAAGTAGTTTGTGCCAACATTAAAATACGAAAAAGTCCGACTAATGAAAAAGGAAGTTTAATCGCTTTGTCCTATCGTATTATTACGACACGGTAATTTAGCCGCATTATACATCACGTCATGTTGGCCAGCATGTGACACGCCGCCAAATTTAACTTTTCCTGTCAGTGATAACGTAATATTATTATCAGAAGTTTTTAATATAATTTTAAATAATTTTAATAATGTTATTAATTACAAAGAGATGGCAAAATGGGTGGCAAATCTTTCCGAACGTGCGAAATTTGTTATGTCCGTAGAGTGAGAAGGATGAACACGGTAATATTTTTGGCTAAATTCCCGCTTGAGCTGAACAGGTAATAAATCAATTGTTTTAATAAAAACATTGTTTAAAGTCCATTTGAATAAAAACAGTGTTAATAATCATATTATGGATTTAAATAATATTTTTAGAAAATTACAATATCGTAGTGTTTGTACTATATTGTCATAGTGCTGTGTCATTGTCACGTTATTAGTTATCGATATTGTTATTTTTTAGATGTCTGACATGGGAGGAAGACTTCCATCCGTTGGATCCCGGTTCCCGGGCGAATAACATTCAATCTGGAAGAAGAGCTCACCGCTGTTGTCTTTTCTATCAGTGGCTGTTTCATTCTTCTGATACTGCCTTCCAACATTCCTACAGATTTATCAGAATTACATAAATCATATGAAACCTTGTTTTATTCGTGCAATACTATACTAATAGATAACTGCTAACTTCCTAGAGGAATGTGAAAAATTATAACGTTGTAAGTATTTATTAGTATTTTTTACCGATATCGATACGTATATGTTTAGGAGTGCATCCCTAATCCCTTGTCATTTTGACAACTGACACAGTTATGTTGGTACTTAGAAAAACCTAGGTTGGTAGAAACTACGTTCATAAATCAGTTTAGTTGCTTGTATAGAAGTGCCTAAAAACGTAGTGATTACTTGCTCAGTGGTTGTGTTGACATACAATACATAGGTACATTAAGGAATTTTATTTTTTATTTTACTTATACTTCATTTATTTTTTTTGCATTCCGTACTAAAGAGAAGTTAGTTTTTCAGAATGACGTCACAAAATGGCGCATGTTTTATCCTATTCAAAGTCAAAGTCAATATCATTTATTCAGTCTAGGCTGTTACAAGCACTTATGAACGTCAAAGAAGCTATGCCATCGGTTCACAAACCATACGGCGGGAGACCTTGTAACGAGAAGAACCGGCAAGAAACTCGTCAAGGGCTGTTTTTTTCTCCCTGTTTTATTTCATACAGAGTCGTCAAATTGAAAAGTGACCTTAAATATGTTAAGGTCACTTTTCAATTAGGTCGTTCAGTAAGGTCAATATCCATCACAAAAAAAATACTAATTATAAATACATGTTTTGGTTATTGTAACCGTAAACAATTTTCAACTGGCAAAGAAAGACTTATCTATCATACATTACAACATTTCTCGCATTACAAGATTACTGTACGGCAAGTTGTGAGGAACATACAGGTCAGTATCAATTTATTATAGAAAAAAAATATTTAACCTTTAAGCACAAAACTAAGATAAGCAGACTGAAGTAGACCCATTTCCGCTGGCATATCATTCTTCTTTGAATGGCATAGTATAAACCGATGTTTTGGAGCGCGATCGCTCCAATGTTAACGACGAACAACATCATTTTTAATATCGATTTTGTTTTGTCAGTTTAATCTGGGGCAACATTAGTGTACAAATTATTTAATCTGTGGTAACTTTGTAAATAATAATCTACTCTGTGAAAACACTTGTATTGTATGTGTTACCTACTCTGTGGCTATTTTTAATTTCGAACCAAAGCGCGTGCCTGCGTGTCGCGCCAAAATGCTTAAATAAGCGCTCGAAAGTCAAAAGTGGTTTTGGCGCCCTTCCTTATTTTAGTTCTTCTATGTTTCTATGTGTTTTCTCTGTTTTGTTTTACCTTATTCTTTAACTTTTAAATTTACTCTTTTTAAACGCTTCGTGACTTTCATTCCATGTGTGCACCTTCTATTCAGTTAGTGACAGCCATTATCACAACGCAACGATCCATAAAGGGGTGTTTGTCCATTCTAGCCGGTCAAAAGTCAATTTTGTAAACATTGATGCAGGAAGATGAAAATTACTGTCTGACAAGTTGAATAGATTTTTTTCGTTTTTTTTTGGGGACAAACAACAACGACGACGCCACATTTAGCATTGGTTGGGTCTAAGATGTTATATTAAATTAAGTACAAAAAAAAATCGTGAAACTATAGGAAGAAGAATATCTAACAGTAATTTCTACCAGATAATGCTTTTCTACGCCATTGGTTACTGTGGTAAACCTGAAAGATTGAAACTTTAAAATCCCTAAATTTTAAAAAACCTAATATTTACGCTGTTCAGTTTGTCCGTGCACATTCATATTACTGCTACAATACGCATATTATGAGGACTGTCTATAAACCACGATGATGTGAGGGATGTAAACAGATTGGCTTATTTAAGGCGATCATGATAGATGTTACGTTACCCAATTACGAGGAATGAACCCTGTACGTATGTACGCAGTAAAGCAGATCTGCTAAAAAGGATCTAAAGGAGGCTTAGCACGAAAAACTTTAGTAATGAGTAATTATTTAAAAAGTATCGTCATCAAATGTATGACGTATTGAGCAGCGTTCCTACCGGACGTAAACGGGACTACATATTCTTTTTGACGTGGCGATTCGAAGACTTTCTCGATACTATATTATTGAAAGTTTTTTGTGCCTAGGTATCTTGATAAGCCCAAAAACTCATACTTCTTAAAATAGATACCCATCAAGTTTTTTATATACCCACCTAAAAATCTTTAATAGAAAAGAAAGTTTCATTTCATTATTAAGTATACCCGCGGCATTGTTTGTGGGTAGATTTATTCATCCCAAACCTATTTCGGCGTACAACAGATATTAAACATTGTTATTCCAAGCAGCACCGTACAATGTGAAACTCGATATCTTCGCTTAAACTTCTTGTTACGATTTTACGCACATATGAATATTCCTAAAGACCAAATTAACCCATTACGCCGGTTAATTCAAGTCGCGGGCAACTTTACGCCAACGGCGGAGCTTAATCGGGCAACTTTGAAATGGCTATAGCATAGGGCCCCAATAAAGACGATACAAGGACTTAAGCGATAATGTTGCTCTTCCACCAGTCGAAGCTGTGCTAAGCTATGTTCCAGCTATGTATTTGCCAATAGAACTGTTTTAATTTTGGTTCAGTGCAGTTGTTGTAGTAAAGTTACGATAAAACATTTACTGGAGCAAGTTTTTCAACAAAAAAAAGAGTTTTATCTTTTTTAACAGAATTACATAACCCAATTTTGGAAGCTTATTGCTAGTCTGTTGATTGTAGTCGCTAAAGATAGCTGCCAGAGCGGACGCTGCTGCCGTATTTGGCACTGATAGAGCACGAGAAACGCTATATGCTTGGGATGAGTGGATGTTTAAACAGCTGTAGTACTTATTGAGTGTAGTTCAAGTGGAGTCGTATTTTACGGGTATTAATCTATTTAAACCACCAGTGGGCTTCCGCAGTTTCACCCGCGTGGTTCCCGTTCCAGTGGGAATATCGGGATAAAAAGTAAGCCTATTGTGCTAGTCCACTACTTGAAGTCCCTCCCTACACACCAAATTTCATCAAAACCGTTCTGTACTTTATGCGTGAAAGAGGAACAAATAAACTGACATACTTTCGCATTTATTATATTAGTAAGATAAAAGCAGGCACTTTACTCGTTCGTTCAACCTTTCGCTTCTGTCACTGGAAAGACAGCTTTAGCCAAAACTTCCATATGAAAACTTGAGATCATAAGTTTATGTTGTGTAATATTATTCTGTATCTCACGGTGTTATTAGCTCCTGGCTCGAGTTGTTTGACCTTCGATTTTGACTTATAAACCCAATATTGTATATCGAAAGTACTCCTTATGTATGGTGAATCCTTCAACATATCTATATTTCTCGTGAATTGTGGTTACCTTGCCTTTCAAGTATTATATTATTATACAGGTGTTAATTAAATTGCGTTCAATATCGATGATAGAAGCATATAAAATAAATAGTTGTACCTAGCGTATTATTATTTTACTTTACAGGAGAAGAAAAGTTTCTTCTTATTTCTGTGGAACCACTCCCTGCCTTGCTATTCTGAAAATGGTAAATCACTTCGAAAGTCACTTCGCATATCATCTCACCTGCCATTGTTTTCGTTGTCTCAGCCACATAACACCCACTGCTGGGTATAGGCCTCCCCCAAAAGGGGGGGTTTGCCATAATCGCCACGCTTGGCAGGCGGGTTGGCGATCGCAGTATGGCCAAGTATGTAGGAGACGCTGCTGCCCATCTCCTGAAGGCTGAGTCCCTTAGTCGCCTTTTACGACACCCACGGGATGAGAGGGGGTAGTGCTATTCTAAGCCGACACTACACAGCTGTAGTATGCGGTCATTGTTTTGGTGTACCTAAAAGGATGAAAGATAAATCGAATTAGTCAAAAAAGGAAAAGTCACAATATTCAAAATAGGTATATATTACATATTTAATATCAAGGCGAATATCACATCTGAAAACTTTGTTGACGGCACAGCCACAAATATATTATATATGTCAACGAAAGGCTGACAAAACAAAATCGATCTTGCTTTGCTACGCAAGAAATCGAACCAAGGAGCACGGATTTCGATACTGCTGGGTTCACGAAGGCTGTATGTATACGGCTGTATAAAGATGGCTGTATATATACGGCTGTATATACGTCAAAAGGAGGACGGTAAACCAGCCACAGAAATCGTCTCGATGTCAACACTTTGGTCTTCCAAAACTCGCGATATTTAATTTGAATCTTTTTTGTGTCTTATTATTGGTTCTATTTTATGTAACATTGTAATAATGGAACACACTAAACTAACACATACACTACTAACTAACAAACGCAATAACGTACAAGACATATAAAAACACCATCTTTTACACTTTCAGTCACACTAATCACATCCCTTAACCTTTTTTCACACACACACACACACACACACATAGATGTAGTCCAGAGTGTAAAATGCTTTCGAGCGAATACAGTCTATAAAGCTTACTACATCTGTATCGTAAAAATATTATACACTTACACATAATTACAATATCATATACTCAGATAATGGGTGATTTTACAAAGGATCTTGACGAAACATTATCATTAGACTGTCATTCGCTCGACTGCATTGAATATTCTGCTACATTTCTGTCCCGTGGTCTATTTTTAATGGGTGCCCTTTCGGTCGCATAAAATTTTTAGTTATAATGTCATTCATTTGGCATAACAGTTTTAGCATAAAGTTTTTTCCCATAATTTATGATAAGCATAGTTATAGAACGCAGAATGGTTTCATCGGCATAATTCATAGTTACTCTAATTTCTTTTAACATAATTTTAATTACCATAAAATTTAAGGGCATAATTGTTATACCTCTAAAGGCAATTTATCATAAGATACGAAATACATAATGGATTTATATCTAACTATACCGTCTGTAACCATCAATAATTAAGAGTATAAGTTTATATTTAAGATAGGGTGTTTCTTAGGGAATTAGATCCTGATCCCTACCTGCCGTGGTCACTTTGCCGTGGTACTTGTATATCCAATTTAGAGCCCGGAGGCGCGGAGGGAGAGCAGCCCCCGCCCGCCCGCCGTAGCAAAACGCAGTCAACACGCGAGGCGGAGCGGCTGAGGCTGGTCCAGCAAGGCGAAGCTGCGTAGCCGATCGTAGTATGTTGATTTTATCAGATACCCAAAATCTTACACATACTGTTCAATAAGAGAGTTTTACCTGCACGTTAACAATTTTTACCTTATTTCAAAGATAGCAGCGTCCACCTCGCTGAAGCCTATAGTTGTGGTATAATTCAGAAGCGAATGTTGAAATTGACAAAAAATAAAAAATACATGAAAACGTATTGACATTACAATAAAGTTAAAAGTACAGAAGATGGATTGGAGGGGCGATAGAATACCCCCCTTTTGTTATTCTGAAGCCTTTGGTGGTGGTTCTGCAATCCATTTTGCCTTTATTCCCTTGGAGAGGGCATTTAGGGTAACGTTATCAATTGCTTCTTCAATGTCAAGGAAGGCACAGAGGGCTATCTGTTTGTCCTCTAGATCCCTTTCTAGTCATCTGTTAATTCTAACAGAGCATCCTTGGAAATCCGGCCAAATGCATAATTGGTTAGTGCATTGGGCTGGATTCCCAAGGATGCGGGTTCTGATCCCGTCAGAGCGACATGAGACAAGTTGCTTGTTTTTACTATACTTTTCTTGTTAATATTTATCACATAAAAATAGCATTGTAAAATTTTGAAATAAAAAGTTATAATTAGATGGCTGTTTCATCTTAATCGATAGTTAAACATTGTAAAAATGATTCTTTCGAATGCGAGGATATTTTTCTCATTAATGAAACGACGGTGACCAGCAAAGTAGAAAGGTGAATTTTTCATTAAAAAATTCAACGTGTCCTCATAGGTCTCTGTAGCATAATTGAATAGTACATTGGGCTGGATTCCCAAGGATGTGGGTTCGAATCCCATCAGAGCGACATGAGACAAGTTGCTTTTTTCTAGTATATTTTCTAGCATTGTAAAATGCAAATTAAAAAGTTATAAGTAGAAAGCAGATATCTTGGTTGTTTGTCACCCGTTAATAGAAATTCTAAAACGATTATAGATTCAGCCATTCATTTGTAAAAGCAGAAATTCAAAGGATATAATCGATTTAAGTGGTCCCTTAACAATGCAATGCAAGTGCATAACAAGAGTTCATATCTCAAAATCTAGATAAAACTTACGACTGATATAAATGGCAACTCTTAGTTAAACATTTGTTATACTTATTTATGAAGTATCACCCCTCTCCATTCAGTGAATAAAAAGAATTACAGTGTAGAATCGATCACTATAAGTTCATATTGAGTCAGTCACGACGTCAGTCGTTAGTAAAAGTTCTAAAACGATAGTAAAATAAGCCACTAATTTGTAGAAGTAGCCAGTCGAGATATATAATCGATTTATGGTTGTCCCTCAATTGAAACGTTTATTATAACAATAAAACAATATACTTAGCTTTCAGAAGCAAAATAGACGAATGCTGCAGTCTATCCTCTAGTAGAAATTATTACTAACGATTACTTTACTAAACAGTCTCAAACAATGTACCGTTTCAGTATATATAATAATAGAATTCCTGCGAAGAAATACTACAGTCGGGTTACCACACAAAAAGGTTGAACTTGCAATGCATAATTTCTGAGATAAACGGCTGCGCATTTTGGAGACAAGTTATTTCTTCCTATACGTACATCTTATGTTTTGGCGAGCACTGTTCATTGAAATAAAACAACTTTTACGGATATCAAACGCGCTATATTTCCACGAACTAAGTTGTAATTGTCCGTATTTTTAGGTTTTTAGGGGTTTTTTTTTATTGCTGTAAAGGTGCCGAAACGTCGGGAAAATATTATTTCTTCCTTATATTATTGTTTTATTATTTCTTCCTTTTAGTTTTATCACAGGGTGTTATAAGCGTCGGGAGAATCAGCGCATGATTGGTTACAGACCCGCTAAATCTTCTGTCGTACACAGCAACTCCTTAATAGTTACATCCAGCAGTTTCATTCTGTTCAAGCCGATTACCATCTGCGAGGCCAATCCACGACAGAGCAGAGCAGAGCACACGTGTGATCGTTTGGAAACATTGTTACATCCACGATATCCTAGCGAAAGCCATTATATTTTAAGGAGACAAATTGCTATTTTTGACAGTAAGTTTAAAATAATGGAAAGAAATATAACTATGGACCCGCTCTATTTTCTGCCAGCACTTCTTTAGGTAATAATAATTGCAACCAGCAATTTCATTCTGTTCAAGCCGATTACCGTCTGCGAGGCAACTCCACGACTGTGCAAACACATGCGATCGTTTGGAAACATTGTTACATCCACGATACCAGAGTGAAAGCCTTATTATATTTGATTTTGGAGAAAATTATTTTTGAAGTGAAAACTTCTTTAGCGGCGTTGAGCACTTTTTCTGTAATGGGTATAAAATCTTAAACTCGCGTCAAGACACGTGACCAGGGGCCCAAGTCTGCTAAATAAAAATACACCAATGGAGTCTCAATAGAGTGTCGATAGTGTCTCAGTTGAATGGTTTTTGGCATTTGGTATTCTCGTACTGTTTAAATCCGAAGCCATTCTATCGACACTCCACCGACACTCCATCGAACTACTATTGATCTTTTCGGTAGTCTACTATTGATTTTATTTGAATGGAATTGTAATTGTTGGTGCAAACGGTATTCTCTTCACTATTTAACGATTCTATCAATGGATTTTCAGTTGTCATTTGGTCATTGAACTGCCATCGAACAACGACACCTTTTTTAGAGCTTTATTCGATAAAATTTCTCTTTATTTTACTAAATTTGACTTTATATCATATTAATTTCACAAGGCAAGTTTGTAAAAATAATATTTCTATTCCTTATAAACCTTTCTTTTGAAATTGGTTAAACTAACCTGTAATTGAGTCAAATTGTGTTTTTACTAGAAAGTTATAGTTCTGATTTCTTCGATTCTATATTTATTTTGGGGTACCGAAATCGAATTTGAGATTTGCTAAAAAAATCGTGACGGAACATTGAGAAAACGAAATAAAAATAAAAAAAAATATTTTTTTCCGGATTTGTTGATTAAAATCGAAGAGCAGTTAATTGCTCAACACTCGTCATCAGCTATTTTTAAACCCCAACTGCTGGGACACTAGCCTTTCTTATAGATGGATGACGAGAACCGGCCATGAATGACCCAACACGGGGGCCTAATGGAGATTGGTGGGTTTTAAATGCAGCCGGGACCAACAGCTTAATGTGCCTTCCGAACAACGGAGAACCTCAAGATAGTAAATTTTTGGTCACCCATCCCGTGACCGACCATTGCGAAAGTTGCTTAACCTCAATAATCGCAGGCCGAGCGCACGAACCACTGCGATACGGGTTCCTCAACACTTGCATTGTTAAAATACAATTTTTGTTTACACAAATACTTTTCTTCAAAGTTTTGAAACTTGTGTTCAAAACTTCATGAAGACATTGATGTCATTGACGAACACAGTTTTTGGTAAGGGCAATTGCAATACAATAACAGCCATACTCTACCAATGTTTTCTATCTTTTTTTTAACTATATCGTAAAAAAATATAATTTGTCGATATTAATACATAAAATTCACAAGAAAGTACTTAAAACGTATTTAATTCACATTCCATTCACAGTCCATTTCCATTCCATTTCCATTGAACTGACACTCCATCGACATTACATCGAGATTTTAAAAACTTTTAGCAGAATACAAAATTTAGCACAATGGAATTGTAATGTTAATAGGATGTCGATGGAATGGAAATAGTTGGTCGCTAATTGTCAAATAGCAGAATTGGGCCCCAGATCGAAAAAGCGTAGGACGGATGGAGAATGTTGAGGTGACAGGTTGACTATGGTCTCGGTTGCTTAGCGACAGACTGTTGATAATGTCTTTTACTTGTCTCTTGTTTTATTGTCAATATATATTTTTCGATTCTCTATAATAACTAATGTTTTCTTATATCTTATTACCTAACTTAACGTTCACTTTAATATGGTTTGTCATGTTTGTGTACGATAGCGCAATAAATGAATATTGTATTCTACCACATAAATGATAGTACTTTTATACTGATAAAGCAATTGGTGCAAAATTATTCCCTAACCATTCCAAAATATCAAACATGCTCAACGTTAATAATCAAGTTTTCACTTCTGCCGGCACTCCCGGAGTGCAACCCGTCTTTTTTTTTACAGTAAGTATAATAATGGAAAGAAATATGACTTTGAACCCGCTGAATCTTCTGCCTTGCACAGCACCTCCTTAGGTAATAGTTGCAACCAGCAGTTTCATTCTGTTCAAGTCGATTACCGTCTGCGAGGCCACTCCACGAACGGTGCAGAGCACACGTGCGATCGTTTGGAAACATTGTTACATCCACGATACCCTGGCGAAAACCATTATATTTAATAAAGTGCGCTTTTACAAATATAACACGAGCTCGGAAAAGATTTGTACAATATCTTTAAATGGTATTACATGATTACACTTGTTATTGTGCTGCTATAGTAGTAATGGTGTTTTGTAACTGTAAGAGAAAGTATAAATCTTTTAAGGCAATCTTACTGAATTGGCAGAGGCTATTCCTACGTCAAGAGCCATCATTTCTTTTGCTTTGACTTCTGCGGATATCTTTCATTATTATAAAAAAAAATTGACGATCTCGTATGTAGCTGACTAGCGCGAACCACTGCGCCACTAAAAACCCTCACAATTGATTTGAATATAAAAGGTCTCGGAATTTTTCATGCCACTGAACCAAAGAGGAAATGTTTATAATTTCTTTGTGTTCAATCCACAATTCAAACCAAAAACCCTTTGTATGTACAGTCATTTCGTGTCTGCCACTTTTGCTCCGTAAATCTGAAAGAAAATCTGTCCGCGGATGTCTACCCGCGTCAAAGCAAATGTTGCGAGGTACACACAACAGCACATGAGGTTCGACGTAACAACAAAAATCACAATTTGTAAAAGATTAAAATATTATTTTGATTGTTAACGTGAACACCTATTTGGTTTTAATTTCAACTCGATACCTAAACGCGTTATCCCGAAATTCAGTTTCAGAAACTAAAAAATTTGTAATTTTACAAATGTATAGTTTTTAGATTTAGATTTTGTATTCTGCTAAAAGTTTTTAAAATCTCGATATAATGTCGATGGAGTGTCAGTTCAATGGAAATGGAATGGAAATGGACTGTGAATGGAATGTGAATTAAATACGTTTTAAGCACTTTTTTTGTGAATTTTATGTATTAATATCGACAAATTATATTTTTTTACAATATTAATATCAACATTTATTAAAAATGCATGTTTATTGTTAAAAAAAGATAGAAATTATTGGTAGTGTATTGCTGTTATTGTATTGCAATTGCCCTTACCAAAAACTGTATCCGTCAATGACATCAATGTCTTCATGAAATTTTAAACACAAGTTTGAAAACTTTGAAGACAAATATTTGTGTAAACAAAAAAAATTATTTTAACAATGCAAGTGTTGAGGAACCCGTATCGCAGTGGTTCGTGCGCTCGGCCTGCGATTGTTGAGGTTAAGCAACTTTCGCAATGGTCGGTCACAGGATGGGTGACCAAAAATTTACTATCTCCAGGTTCTCCGTGCTTCGGAAGGCACATTAAGCTGTTGGTCCCGACTGCATTAAATACCCACCAATCCGCATTAGGCCCCCGTGATGGGTCATGGCCGGTCATGGCCGGTCAAGAAAGGTCAGTGCCCCAGCAGTTGGGATATAAAAATTGCTGATGACGAGTGTTGAGCAATTAACTGCTCTTATTGATTTTTTAGAAACTTACAATGTGATGGCGCTTGACCGCCTTACTAGAACAAAGCAAGGACGTAGCTTGACCAAACACCTTTGGGCTGAATGCGCAGTTATGCTCAACAGCGTGTCGTCTGCCTAGCACTAGCAACGAGCTTGCCACAGGTACCACCACTGGTACTAGCAGGGAGTGCACTACCCCACTAGCACCAGCACGGAGCTGGTCGCCAGTGACCCCATAAGACAGACCAGGCCTGTCGCAACGCGTAAAGGACGATGCCGGCCGCACCGCACTTGCAACGGAACGGTTCTTCTTGAAAATAAACTAAATAGTACTATTTGTAGAGAATTTGAAGTATGTACTATAATTTCTGTAAACATGCCATTTACTAAAAGGTAATAGTTTCCGATATTAATAAAAAAAACTTTTTTTTTATTTTTTATTTTGCGCTTTCACAATTTGTTTTAGCAAACCTCAGTTTCGATTTCGGTACCCCAAAATAAATATAGAATCGAAGAAATCAGAACTACTCCAAAACTTTCCTAGTAAAAAAACAATTTGACTGAATTACAGGGGCCCAATTCTGCTATTTGACAATTAGCGACCAACTATTTCCATTCTATCGACATCCTATTGACATTACAATTCCATTGTGCTAAATTTTGTATTCTGCTAAAAGTTTTTAAAATCTCGATGTAATGTCGATGGAGTGTCAGTTCAATGGAAATGATATGGAAATGGACTGTGAATGGAATGTGAATTAAATACGTTTTAAATACTTTTTGTGAATTTTATGTATTAATATCGACAAATTATATTTTTTTACGTTATAAATATCAACGTCTATTAAAAATGCATGTTTATTGTTAAAAAAAAGATAGAAAACATTGGTAGAGTATGGCTGTGATTGTATTGCAATTGCCCTTAATAAAAACTGTGTTCGTCAATGACATCAATGTCTTCATGAAGTTTTGAACACAAGTTTGAAAACTTTGAAGACGAAGAAGAAGTATTTGTGTAAAAAAAAATGTATTTTAACAATGCAATGCAGTTCGTGCGCTCGGCCTGCGATTGTTGAGGTAAAGCAACTTTCGCAATGGTCGGTCACGGGATGGGTGACCAAAAATTTACTATCTCGAGATTCTCCGTGGTTCGGAAGGCACATTAAGCTGTTGGTCCCGGCTGCATTTAAAACCCACCAATCCGCATTAGGCCCCCGTGGTCGGTCATGGCCGGTTCTCGTCATCCATCTATAAGAAAGGCCAGTGCCCCAGCAGTTGGGACATAAAAAAAGCTGATGACGAGTGTTGAGCAATTAACTGCTCTTAGCTTGACCAGTACTATAATTTCTGTAAACATGCCATTTACTAAAAGTTTATAGTTTTCGTTTTAATCAACAAATCCGGAAAAAATAAGTGTTTTTATTTTTATTTTGCGCTTTCTCAATGTTCCGGCACGATTTTTTAGCAAACCTCAGATTCGATTTCGTTACCCCAAAATAAATATAGAATCGAAGAAATCAGAACTACCCCAAAACTTTTCTAGTAAAAACACAATTTTACTTATTAGTTTACCCATTTTTAAAAGTAATGTTTATAAGGAATAGAAATAAAAATTTTACAAACTTGCCTTGTGAAATTAATATGATATAAAGTCAAATTTAGTAAAATAAAGATAAATTGTATCGAATAAAGCTCTAAAGAAGGTGTCGTTGTTCGATGGCAGTTCAATGACCAAATGACAACTGAAAGTCCATTGATAGAAACGTTAAATAGTGAATAGAATACCGTTTGAACCAACAATTACAATTCCATTCAAATATAATAGATAGCAGACTACCGAAAAGATCAATAGTAGTTCGATGGAGTGTCGGTGGAGTGTCGATAGAATGGCTTCGGACTTAAACAGTAAGAGAATACCAAATGCCAAAAACCATTCAACTGAGACACTATCGACACTCTATTGAGACTCCATTGGCGTATTTTTATTTAGCAGACTTGGGCCCCTGGTGTATTGATTAAATTATAGTTTAATCAATTTTAAAAGAAAGGTTTATAAGGAATAGAAATATTCTTTTTACACAGTTGCCTTGTGAAATTAATATGATATAAAGTCAAATTTAGTAAAATAAAGATAAATTTTATAGAATAAAGCTCTAAAAAAGGTGTCGTTGTTCGATGGCAGTTCAATGACTAAATGACAATTGAAAAACCATTGACAGAAACGTTAAATAGTAAAGAGAATACCCTTTGCACCAACAATTACAATTCCATTCAAATAAAATTGATAGCAGACTACCGAAAAGATCAATAGTAGTTCGATGGAGTGTCGGTGGAGTGTCGATAGAATGGCTTCGGACTTAAACAGTAAGAGAATACCAAATGCCAAAAACCATTCAACTGAGACACTATCGACACTCTATTGAGACTCCATTGGTGTATTTTTATTTAGCAGACTTGGGCCCGTAAACATAAAGCTGAAGGTGGAAGCGCGCCTTTGCCGGAATCCTCAACAATGTGGAACTGGCTATCCGCCGGTCCATCTCTCCAGTAAATCTCTCTTCAGTTAGCGGATTCGCTTTCAGTCAGTTCAATATAAAAAGTGATGTTCTTTATTGTGTCGAATCTATATGCGGCTGACTGTACTAGAAATATTGCGAGTAACATTTAAAGTACAGTCTAACCCTTCTCACGTGGCCTGCGCGGTGGCAAATTGACTTTGGGGTTGTTTCTTTTTTAGATATTTCAAACAATCACTTTCTAACACATCTTCCTAACCTTTGACGTTTGTTTAGTTCGTCGTCCTCGTTAGTCAATTGTTTGTCGAAAGTATGTATGTGTTTTTATGCTAAATCAACCACTAGTTCATAAATAGGTCATTACTATGAATACAAAAAATTTATTATAGGAAATATCAGATAATGTAATTCAATACATTCTATAAATGAAAACCTTGTAATTGGCTAGCTGTTTACCATGTTGTAGCATATCAGTAGCGAAGGGTCCATTCAAACAGATTACCATCCCCTTTGCTTTTAGAAGTCCCTGAAATCCCAGCCCACCGATCCACCATGCAAATCACCAGTTTTGAGAACATTTGGTGAAATTTTTTTTCCGGTTTACCTTCGCCATATTTCGACGCCACTGGTAGCATATAGTCTTATTGTTGCAATTAGTTTTACAAATAAATAAACAATAAAAAGTATTGATGTTAATCTATTTTTTGTGATAAAATAAGGAACCGTCTGCGCCTAAACCATCGCGATTCTTACTATCGTCAATCAATATGACAAAAACCTACGCCCCTTAAAGAAATAGACATTCTATTCCAAGGAAACCTAAAATAGTTCCCTTCCATAAACAAACAAAAAGTGAACATAAGAAAAGTCCTAGCTTTTGTAGCTGTTGTCTGTGCAACTTTTCTCACGACTCAATGTAAGGCTCTGTTTCCACCAGATATAATACGACAGTATGCCAAGAAACTGAGCTAAGCGAGTTTTACTTTAAAATGGGTATGGCCAAAGACTTCTTGAAAGATTCGTCGGACACCCGAGCAATATTATTGGGGTAAAAGCGAGTTTGCCTTATCCTGTAGGTCACGTGATAGGTCAGAAATTTAAGACATCGGGAAGCGCAGCGAAGCAATCGATTTTAATTTAATTGTTTTTTTTTTTCAGTCCACAGAAGTACCAACTTGTTTTCAGAAAAAATACACCATCGTTGATTTTAATGTCACTTGGATTATAATACACTTACCGTGAACTTATATAATCACTAGTGAAATTGTATAATATCACGGCTTTGACAATATTACTGCAACTTATCCAAAAAATGCAGTAGAAAAATTTGTCTTTCTTTTCTGGAACTTTGCTTCATAATTTATAGTCAACCTGCATAG
Organism: Chrysoteuchia culmella; assembly: GCA_910589605.1. Lineage (NCBI taxonomy): Eukaryota > Metazoa > Arthropoda > Insecta > Lepidoptera > Crambidae > Chrysoteuchia > Chrysoteuchia culmella. The sequence goes on along the minus strand of OU342650.1, from coordinate 10,934,088 downwards.
CACCTTGTAAGCATACAATAAAGCTAAATGTTGGACGCCGCTTTGTAGATCGCATCCCGACTACAATCCGGCTCAACTTGAAGCCGCATTACATAACAGCGACGTTTTTCAATCCGGCGCGCCGTTTTGTAACACGGCTTGTTATATAATAAGGCTGCGACACATATAGCATGTTTCGTTGAAAAAGATCCATAAATATTTACCACTATCACAGATTAACTGAGAAAGGTTGCGGGTGGATGAAAAAAGGCGGGAGATCGTGTCTTGTGGCGCACCTTGGGGGAGGGTTACGTCCAGCAGTGGACTGCAATAGGCTGAATGATGATGATGATGATGGTGATCACAGATTATATAATACTATACTAGTACTACTATAAAGAGCTATAATATAATATAGGTATATGCCAGTAAACAGTACTGTAATATTATTTAAATATTTTCTCACGCACCGCTCAGCTCTAGTGGAAACGCTTCCTAAGCCGACCACAATTCACAGCGGGTATGCGTCGAATCAACCCTGACTAGGAAAGTTAGCTCATTTCCTTTGAAAAACTCACTTTGTTGCGTGCACCCGCCAACGTCACGTGCCACATTTTCTGGAACTTCAGGAATATTAGCTACATTTCCCTCTGGTAATTAGGTTTGCAAATATTTTTGTTCACCCCAACAATATATCTTTTATGCCTGTCTTGGTTCTGTGTTTGTGAGCGTCGGTTAGTTTTTTGAGAAAGACTGATTATGATTACCTAGTCTTCTAAAGGTTTGCTTCTTCGAATTTTATTTTGTGTTATTTTGGTTTACTTTGCTCTTTGTAGCGGAGTTATCTTAGTTTGCTCTCTGGCTGGGGATTCAGTTTGTAAAAACGTTCAGTTATTAAAACATATAAATTACATGTTATATCTAAATAGTTTAACTCCAGCATCAGCGCCCTTACTTTTAACGCTAACTCATTGAGATCTAGATTGAATTAATGTCAAAAGCCAGTAGTAATCAAACTAAAAATTAATAATTGAAATTTATAAATAAAGTAATTTTGTACTTTTTTTATGATTTTTAATTTTTTGCATTTTTCAATGCTATTTTTATACTAATAATAAAATTTTAAATAGAAAAATATTGGAAAAAATTAACTCGGCCACAAGTGAATTCTCAGATGGGACTTGAATGAGAATTCACTTGTGGCCGAGTTAATTTTTTCCATTGTTGTCTAGAGTACAAAATTTTTCATAAGTATAATTTTGTATAAGATGTATAAGATGAGATTAAGAAAATCATTGACAAGAATTCTCTTTTGAAGAGCGAGTTGGCCCAACTTCATTCGGGACATATGGAGGTGTTGGTGCAAAGGGATCATCTTAGAGATACCATCTGTGATTATGACTAGCAGCTAAACACTTATGACAGAGCTCTTAGCCGCATCACAGAGCTAGAAATAGAATTGATTTCTGCAAATCAACGTTTAGCAGAATTTGAGGCAACAACGCAAAATCAAGAGACGGTTCACACTCAGAGCCTTTTTGAGGAACTGATGCAGTCACCAGGAGTGTGTCTTTCTCCACAACCGTTAGAACATAAAACTAATTGCATAAATGAACTTAAATGTAACTTAGGGCTTAAGAAAGTAAAAAAGTATATACGCATTAGCAAGTTTATTAGGAAAACTGAAAAATTAATTAAAAGAAATAATTGTTACTGATGAAAACTATTATTAATACACTTGTAAATTAGGAGAGATTAAAATGAAAGACTTGGATTAGAGGAACACACGGAAGCTGTATTTCTGTAAAGGTATATTTCTCAACAGGAAGTGCAATGCAATATTGACAATGACAGATGCGTTCATGTTTTCTTTATACTATCGATTAGCTGCGTTCATATTTCTTCATCCTCCCTATGAACGCAGGCCCATATCCTTTAGGAACTTGGTATGTTTCGGCTTAGGTAACGCTTTGGTGAAGCAGTCGGCAACCATCAAATTAGTATCGATATATTTGACAGTAATATCCCCTGATGCCACTCTGTCTCTTATAAAATGATGGCGAACGTCAATATGCTTGCTTCTTGCGTGGTAGGCAGAGTTACCTGTAAGTTTAATAGCACTTTGATTATCACAATACAAAGTTATTGGTGTGGCCTCAGTTGAAGGCCACAACTCATGATGAAGTTGCTTTAGCCATAGCGCTTCTTGAGTAGCTGTAGAAAGCGCCATGTACTCCGCTTCTGTAGTTGATAAGGCAACAGTTTGTTGTCTTTTTGAATTCCAAGAAATGGCTGCACCCTGAAAAATAAATGTATATCCAGTGCAGGACATTCGATTTTCTTTACATGAGGCCCAATCTGAGTCGCAATATCCAGTTATTTTCTTTTCAATATCACTCTTGAAGTGTAATCTCAGGTCTTTTGTACCTTGTAGATAACGAAGTATTCGTTTAGCAGCATTATAGTGTTCTTTAGTAGGATTTTTATTGTATTGACTTAAATTATTCACGGCATAACTGATATCTGGGCGTGTACCTTGTGATATATATAATAAACAACCAATTAGTTCTTGATATAATTTTTCTTCTATTTTTTCAGATGTGTCTGAAAATTTCAGGTTTGACTCCATTGGTGTTCCCACTGGGTTGCAGTTTTCCATTCCAAATCGTTTTAGTATGTTTTCTATATATTTATTCTGATCAATCTGAATACCTTCATTGTTGACTGTGATTCTATGACCAATATAAAATTTTGCCTTTTTTAAATCTTTCATTTCAAATTTCTCTATTATTTTCTTCTTTATTTTACTTGCTAAATTTTCATTGTTGTAAAACAGTAAAATATCATCGACAAAAACAGTAAGAAACAGTATGTTATTGTTGTCACAGTGAGCATAATATACACATGGGTCTAGCTCAGACTTTTTAAATCCAATTTCAAACAGATAACTATCTAATTTCTTGTTCCAAGCTCTGCTGGCTTGTTTCAGGCCATAAATTGATTTGTTCAGTTTGCACACTTGTACTGAACCATCTTCATAGTGCGGAGGCTGTGACATATATAGCTCAACATCAATGTCACCTTGTAGGAAAGCACACACTGCATCTAGCTGCTCAATAAAGAGGTTATGTTTAGCCGCTATTCCTAATAAATATCTAATGGTGGTCAGTCTTACCACAGGTGCATACACTTCTGTGTAATCAACACCGAATTTTTGTTCATATCCTTTAATAACAAGTCTGGCCTTATATTTAGATACATTGCCATCAGCATCCAACTTAGTTTTGAAGACCCATTTACATGGTATTATTTTCTTTCCAACCGGGAGCTCAGTGAGAGTCCACGTATTGTTCTTCAATAGTGAACTGTATTCACTGTCCATTGCTCTTTGCCAATCTAGTTTGTTATCACTCTCTAAGGCTTGCTTAATAGTCTGAGGGTCTTCTTGCTCATGGTCTGACATACAAATGTAGGTAGGTATACTCTTGCCTTTTCTTGGTCTTAAATTTCTGGTGAAAGATGGGTTCAGTGTGACTATTTGATCAGGGACATAGTTTTCGTCATCACTGACATTTTCTTTAGCAGTGCTTATACTGTCATATGAACTTGAACTGTCATTTAAGTTTGTATTACTGTCTTCTTTCATATTACTTTCTCCGGATTCAAGGTTAGAAGTGATTGGCATCAAACTGAAGTTTTTATCTATATTTTCTTCCAAAAACACAACATCTCTGCTTCTAATAATTTTTCCAGATTTTTCATCATATAATCTGTAACCCTTGGACTCTGGACAATATCCCACAAATATTAGTTCATTTGCTTTACTGTCCCATTTCAATCTTTTTTCTTTAGGAACATGCACAAAAGCACGGCATCCAAATACTCTTATATTTTTTATGTTTGGTTTCACTCCTGTCCATTTCTCTTCTGGAGTTTTGTAATCAATTGCCTTTGTAGGCGAACGGTTTATCAAATAGGCAGCTGTGGAGACAGCTTCTGCCCAGAATTTCTTTGGCACCTTAGCATCAATCAGTAGGCACTTGGCACGTTCTACAAGTGTCCTATTCATCCTTTCGCTCATACCATTCTGTTCTGGAGAATATGGTACAGTGAATTGTCTTCTGATACCAGAATCTTTACAAAATTTGTCAAATGTTTCATTAACATATTCTTTGCCATTGTCTGATCTCAAAGATTTTATCTTGGTGTCTAGTTGATTTTCAACAAAGTTCTTAAATTCTTTAAATTTTTCAAGTACTTGTGATTTTGAGTGCATAAAATAAACAAATACCTTTCTTGAATAATCATCAGTAAATGTCACATAGTATCTGGCACCACCGAGGGACTTTTCTTCCATGGGACCACACACGTCCGAGTGGATCACTTGAAACAAACCGGAAGCCCTTGTGCCTTCATTTTTAAAAGGTTGTCTTGTTTGTTTACCCTGTAGGCAAGTATTACATATCAAATGTCTATCTTGTTTAATTACCTCCATGTCGACACCATCAGCGGACTCATTGAGTTTTTTGAGACTCTGATAATTGAGATGGCCAAGTCTTTGATGCCATAAATGGACAGAAGTTAATAATGCATACGACTCATTGTATACAATATATAAATTATTTTGTGCATATCCAGTCATGACCAGCTTAGAATCATGATAAATGTTACAGTAATCCTTACTGAATTTTACTTCACAATTATTCTTATTTATCTGATGTATTGATAATAGATTTACTGCCAAATCAGGGACATACAGCACATTTTTTACTTGTATAACACCAATTAATTCTTTACTCACATGGTCAAAGCTTCTCAAATTAACTTTACCACATCCTTTAACTGTTAATGTCTTGTTGTCGGCTACTTTGATTGTAGTTACAGGAGCAGGGCCATAATCATATAACCAGTCCTTATTGTTTGTCATGTGCATTGCAGCTCCAGAGTCCAGGTACCAGCATCCTTTGTTCAAGTCCGGAGACGCAGCAAAGGCCGCTACAAAGCTGAAGGTGTGTTATTATTGTTATATTTCATATTTCCTTTATGATTTGAGTAGAAAGCTGCGGAGTCACTTGTATTTTTGACATCCTGCAAGATTTTTGTTTTAACAAGATCGGTACTAATTTTTACACCTGAGCTTTCCATTGCCATTATCATAGGCTTATAGGATTCCGGTAGCCCTGCTAGGAGAAGCGTCCCTAGCCATTCGTCATCCACTATGAATCCTATATTCCTGAGCTTGTGTGCACAAGTTATTACTTTGTTAACATAGGTTTCAACACTTCCACAACCTTCTAAATCTGTGGTAATTAGTTCCCTCAATAAACCCACCTTCCTTGTCAGACCAGAGTCATCAAAAGATTTTCTCAAATTAGACCATACCTCCTTTGCAGTTTTTGCTTCTTGTATGTGGATATAATTAACGGAATCCACCAGTAATATAATCTTCGTACGTGCTTTTGTGTCCTCAACTTTGTCGAACTCTCCAACGGCACCGTCAACGCATTTCCAAAGGTCCTCGTGTTCGAGGTAAGTACGAACAGCGAAGCTCCATGTGGCATAATTTTCTCGGCCTTGCAATTTTTCAATTTGTACCATGCTATTAGATGCCATTTTATAATATCTGAAAAATAAAACGTGAAGAAAAAAATGCGACCACGACCGGCAATAATGTACTTTCACTTTCCGATTTACTATTTTTACTTTCGCGACTAAAATATTAACTAATCGGGCGTCTGGGCCCATAACCTGATGAAAACTATTATTAATACACTTGTAAATTAGGAGAGATTAAAATGAAAGACTTGGATTAGAGGAACACACGGAAGCTGTATTTCTGTAAAGGTATATTTCTCAACAGGAAGTGCAATGCAATATTGACAATGACAGATGCGTTCATGTTTTCTTTATACTATCGATTAGCTGCGTTCATATTTCTTCAGTTACCATAAAAATATTGCACTTAGGAAAGAACGGATAGATTTAATTGACTCATTAAATATTTATAATTCTAAATTAATTGAGAGTAGACATATGTATGAACGAGATACCAATTATTTGCAAGAAAACATTGAAAGATTGCATGAATCTCTCGAGATCATGAAAAATCAATACTCAAGTGCACAAAAACAGATCAATGAACATACTCGGTCAGCTACAGAGCTGGTTAAACTCTGTAATTATAATGCTGACAGGTATGATTCATTAGTAAGAACTCAATTGAATTCTTCTAGGGGAGTTTCACCCGAGTTCTTTTCGTAATAACACGTGTTGTGAGGCTCCATTTTTAACTCAATCTACCGTACAATTTATATATATTACAAAATATATTTACTTGACATTGGCAAAATTCGCGTATTTAACGCGAGCACGCCACTAATAAAAGAAGAAGAAGAAGAAGAAGAAGAATTCTTCTAGTCAACAAACAAACTGTTCAAAATCTTTATTACAAAACTCTGAATTAATTTATTTAGAAACAAGTATTTCTGAACCAAGTCATACATCGGTCTCTCCTAATCAGGTTGAGTCAAAGTATAATACCGTATGTTTTAAGCCAGTGTTAAGCAATAATTGTCAGACAATTATGTACTCTGACTGGATAGGTCAAGGTTTTGCATCAATTATTAGAGAGAAAATTGACAATAAATGTATAAATATTTGTATTCCTGGCCAGTCGGTGAGCCAAATTATTGCAAAAATAGACGAATCCCAAATAAATGAAACTACAACTTTAGTAATATTTTGTGGTGATAGTTCTAAATTATTAAAAAAGGATATACTAATTAATGTAAATAAATTAATGTCATTGCAATCTAAGACAAAATGCAGAATGATAATAAGTGCTTTGCCATATGCCAGTAATCTAAATTGGGATGAGAAGAAACGAATCTATAATTAGAATATGTATATGTATAACTTGATTTGTTGTCATAGTGACGTTGTATTATATTTTGACGTTAATAAATTTATTAACAATTTTATCTTGACTCCAGATACCATGTATCTGTCTAAAAAACTTAAGATAAAGTTAGCTAATTTATTAGCTTATAATTTACAAGACTCTGTTACAAATTGTGTAACAAAGTCAAATATACATATTATTTCTTTGAGTTCTACTAATAATAGTAGACTTAATGTTTTAAATAAGACTATGACAAACTCGGATTTAAACTGAGGCAAAAGACAACAGCCAGACCTGCTAGTATTAATATTATTCATCAAAATATTCAGGGTCTGTCTGGCAAAGATCTAGAATTAGAACTTTTTGTTCAAAGTAACAATATTCAAATCATTTGTGTTACTGAACACTGGCTGGAGCATTGTAATACGTCATTTAACTTAAACAATTTTCAACTATCTAGTGTGTTTGGTAGAAAATCAGCGATTCATGGCGGATCTTTAATCTTAGTAAATAATAATATTCAGTTTAAGGAAAGAAAGGATATTGTGAAACTTACGTCAGAAAGCCATGTCGAGCTATCATGTATAGAATTAAGTAGTTTAATTATAGTATGTGTATACCGACCCCCTAAGGGTAACTTTGAAACCTTTGAATCTGTAATGGAAGATGTACTTAATAAATTAAAATTAAGAAATAAGTCAGTGATGGTAAGCGGAGATTTTAATGTTGATATTCTAGTAAGCTCTCCATTGACTACTCGTTTACTAGCATTGTTTAATTCTTTTAATTTAACCAATCAATTTTTTGAACCCACTAGAGTGACAAGCCACTCTGCTACTTGCTTGGATAATGTTTTTTCAGAATGTGATCCGGTAAGCAAAGTGATTTTTAGTAATATTTCATCTGACCATTATGGATTGAAAGTAGCATACGAGTTAAATGTTGTTGACGATACAAAAATTATAGATAGCAGGCCTATAACTAAGAAACGATTAGACAATTTTAAAAACGGTGTGGAATGTAATATACCATTAATGCCTTATACCCACGATAATCCAAATGTTCTATACGGAGACCTCTTTAAACTGATTGCTAATGAGTTTCAAAATTGCTTTAAACCTAAGACTATTAAATGTACTCAAAAGTTAAAGTTCTGTGACTGGGCTACGACAGATATTTATAAAAGTAGAAATAGACTTTATGAACTTTATAAATTAAGAGAAACTAACCATAGCCCAGAGTTCCTAGAATATGTGAAACAATATTCTAAGACGTTCAAAAATATATGTTCTGTTGCAAGGTCTAAATTCATAAAAGCAAAAATAAAACAGCCCAAAACAAAATTAAAACGACCTAGGAAGTCATTAATCGTGAAACTGGTAAATATAAAACACGTGACCGTAGTATGGCGCTTAAAGTCAATAATACAATAGTAAAGTCGGACAAAGAAATCGCTAACATTTTTGACAATTTTTTTGTGAATATTCCTTTAGAAACTACTTCGAATTTGGATTCTTTACCAGCAGCGTCACTCTCTATGCTTAAAGGGAACGTAACGGCGCATTCCGTTACGTTCCCTTTAAGCATAGATTCATTAAGAGGTCATTGTTTACTTTTAAAAAAATCGATGCTATAGACATTGTAAAAGCTTTTAAATCACTAAAAATGAAAAATTCTACAGACTTGTGGGGCATATCTGTAAATATAGTCAAAGAAATTGTTTATACCATTGCTCCTTATCTTGCTGACATTTTAAATCTGTGTATTGATCAAGGAATTTTTCCTGATCTTATGAAATTAAGTAAAGTAATACCATTATTTAAATCTGGAGATAAAGAAGACCCTAGTAATTATAGACCAATTTCAATATTACCCGTCTTAAGTAAAATATTTGAAAAAATAATACTAGAACAGTTATTAACGCACTTTAAAATGAATCATCTCTTGCATAATAAACAATTTGGTTTTACAAAGGGTCGGTCTACAAATGATGCTGGGGTCGCGCTATTAAAGCACGTCTTTAAGGCCTGGGAGGGGTCGCAGAATGCTCTAGGCATTTTTTGCGACTTATCCAAAGCTTTCGATTGCGTAGATCATCAGACGCTGCTGTTGAAGCTTAACCACTACGGTGTAAAGGACAATGCTGAGAAGTTGTTACTGTCGTATCTCAGTTCGAGGACACAAACCGTTGATATTAATGGCGTAAAATCGTCCGCCTGTCTTGTAAAGATGGGCGTGCCTCAAGGCTCTATCTTAGGTCCGTTCCTATTTTTAATTTACATAAATGATTTACCATTCTTCGCAGATACATTTTGTGAGATTGTCTTGTTTGCGTATGATACTTCCCTTATTTTTAACATTGACAGAAATCAAACTCATTATGACGATGTAAACATGGCACTCTCTCAAATTCTTACTTGGTTTGATGCAAATAACTTACAACTTAATGCAAGGAAAACCAAATGTATCCAATTTTCTTTGCCTATGTAAAAGTCCTGCCAATAGATGTTGAAATTAAAAAAGAAAAATTAGATTTAGTCGATTCAACTGTTTTCTTGGGTGTAACTCTAGACACTAAACTCCAATGGGCCCCACATATCGCGGCATTAGTGGCTGCATATGCTATTAGAAAAATTAGACAGTTAACAGATGTTGAAACTGCTAGGATTGTATATTTTAGTTATTTCCATAGCATCATGTCTTATGGTATTCTTTTGTGGGGGACAGCAGCTGATATAAACACTATATTCATTTTACAAAAACTAAGAGCCATTTATCAGCTAGGGTCTAAAACATCTCTTAGGGATAAGTTCAAAGAGATAGGTATATTAACAGCTGCATCTCAATTTATTTTGAACTGTATAATTTTTGTTCGTCGCAATCTATCAGAATATACCAAACATAGTGATGTGCACAATCTTAATACGAGAAATAAAAATAAACTTGTAATGCCTCGATACAGGCTAAAAAAGGTTCACGGATCTTTCTTGGGTCTAGGTGTAATTTTTTTCAATAAATTTCCACAATTGGATTTGCTTTTTGAAAAGTTTAAGATTTATGTAAAAGATTGTCTACTAAAGAAAGGATATTGTACTATAAAGGATTATTTGAATGACAAAACAGCTTGTTCATAAATGATTTGTTTTATTTTTTCGAAGTTGTAGCCGTGTCATTCATTTGTTTAGTATAGTATTAGATTAAACTTTTAACGCAGGTAGCTTGAGTATGTCATGCTCTCTTTAAACATTTCTACGGTGGTGTCGTGTGAGGCGGGTCGCTACGTTCCCTAAAAAATGGTTGAGCGAAGCGATGGCTGGTTCATGCGTCATGCTCGTGAACGGGTGCTGCCAGTGGGATGGGTCTGCTCTTGTCTGATTGTGTTAAAATGTGTTGTGATATTTATATTTTTGTTTCAATTTTATAAATTCTATGTTTTTATGATGTTTTGAATTGAGAACGTGGCACTGCTTGATCAGAATAAATAAAAATAAGTAATGTTCTCCAATTATTGTAATTAAGTATATGAAAGCCATTATTATTATTATTTTTAATTTACTTTAAATACGCTTTATGATTATGACCCAGCTGATGCGTCTTCCAGTAACATTGTAAGTTGCGTCTTATATTAATGCACTTTTATCTTTATTTTTTTTTGTTTTTGCCATTGTATTTTTTATACATATACATGTATACATAAGTACCTGAAGTACGTCATGCTCACTCAAACGTTTCTTCGGCGGTGTCATGTGAGGCGGGTCGTTACGTTCCCTAAAATATGGTTGAGCGAAGCGATGGCAGGTTCATGCGTCATGCTCGTGAACGGGTGCCGCCAGCGGAAATGGGTCTACTTCAGTCTGCTTGTCTTAACGTTGTGCTTAGAGATTAAATATTTTCATCTAAAATAAATTGCTATCGACCTGTATGTACGTCACAACTTGCAGTACAGTAACCTTGTAATGCGAGAAATGTTAAATGTAAGTCCTTCCTTACGAGTTGAAAATTGTTTACGGTTAGGATAACCATAAAATGTAATATTATAATTAGTATTTTTTTTGTGATGGAAATTGACCTTACTGATATGTTAAGCTCAATTTTCAATTTGACGACTCTGTATGAAATAAAACAGAGAGAAAAAAATTGCCCTTGACGAGTTTCTTGCCGGTTCTTCTCGTTACAAGGTCTCCCGCCGTAGGGTTTGTGAACCGATGGCGTAGCTTCTTTGACGTTCATAAGTGCTTGTAACAGCCTAGACTGAATAAATGATATTGATTTGATTTGATTTGATTTACTCTAAAAATCGATATTAGCGCCAATCAACATCGAATCAAATCAGTAATAGTTATTGACATTCAATCTCGATCTTCAAGAGTAACCCCCCAGACCTGCCGTTTTTGCTTTCAGTTTGAGATAAACTATGATGAATGTACCCAGATTTACATATTAACAGCGTTCATGATAGACTGAGTTACGCCCTCATACCTCCTTGTTTCGCTAAATAATTATAAAAAAACCGACTTCAAAAAGTAAAAATAAAACATTTTGGAGTCGATGCCAGCCAAGGCATAAAAATAAAGATAATAGTAGTGCAATGTGGCATGTGTGAAATAGTACATTACTGCAGCGTGTAAACACATACGTAAGTCCATCAATGCCTAGTTGTGGCCAAGGCTTCTATAGTACTTTTCTCAAATAGTGCGCGGAAATTAAAACTACTTTTCGAAATCAGACGCACAACGAACAACAATATTTTTCCCGCGTTTTAGTGTTCATTAGTTGATTTTTTTTTCTAAAACAGCGTTCTATTTGCAAGCCAGTTCGAAATTTAAATAAAATCTTTCATAAGTTACCTCCTTGGTTGATAAATTTCGGAATAAAAGGAAATTTCAAACACAAAATGCAGAATAATAATAAGTGCTTTGCCTTATGCTAGTAATTTAAACAGGGATGAGAATAAACGAATCTTTGACCTAAATATGTATATATATAATTTGATTTGTCGTCATAGTGACGTTATTTTATATTTTGACGTTAATAAATTTATTAACAATTTTACCTTGACTCCAGATACTATGTATCTGTCTAAAAAATGTAGGTTAAAGTTAGCTAATTTATTAGCTTATAATTTACAAGACTCCGTTACAAAGTGTGTAACTGAGTCGAATCTAACTGACATTCCTTTGACTTCTACTAATAATAGTAGAAAAGTTTCAAGCATAAATTTAAACTAAGGCATAAGACAACAGCCAAGCCTCCTTGTCTCAATATGTTATGTCAAAACATTCAGGGCTTGTCTGGCAAAGTTTTAGAATTAGAATTATTTGCAGAATATAATAATATTCATATCATTTGTATAACCGAACACTGGCTGAAGCACTGTGATGTGTCTTGCAATGTAAACAATTTTCAATTATCAAGTTTATTAGCTAGGAAGACAGCGATTCATGGCGGTTCTTTAATTTTCGTGAGAAATGATATACATTATAAAGTAAGAAAGGATATTGAGAACCTCTCTATAGAATGCCATGTTGAGCTCTCGTGTATAGAATTAAAAAACTTATTTATAGTATGCGTATACCGACCCCCGAAAGGTAATTTTGAAACATTTGAATCGGTAATGGAGGATGTGGTAAAAAAGTTAAATGTTAAAAACAAACCTGTAGCAGTGTGTGGCGATTTCAATATTGATATTCTTGTTAACTGTACATTAAGTATTCGGCTGCTAACCTTGTTCAAATCGTTTAACTTAATCAATCAGTTTTTTGAACCTACAAGGGTAACATCCCACTCAGCCACTTGCATAGATAATATGTTTACCGACTGTGATCCAGTTGACAAATTAGTTGTCAAAAACATTACATCCGACCATTACGGATTAAAAGTGACGTACCAATTAGATATCATTGATGCACCTATGACTGTACAATGCAGGCCTATAACAAAAAAGCGCTTAGAAATTTTTAAAAATAATGTAGCTGATAAAGTAGCTTTAGTACCATATGTGCATAATAATCCTAATGCACTTTTTGGAAACCTTTTTGGGTTAGTAACTAACGAGTTTAATAATAACTTTAAATCCAAAACTATTAAATGCACCCAGAAATTAGAGTTTTGCGAATGGGCTACGACAGGAATTTATAAAAGTAGAAACAGGCTTTATGAACTTTACAACTTACGAGAAACCAATCACAGCCCTAGTTTCATAGAACATGTCAAACAATATTCCAAGATTTTCAAAAAGACATGTTCTATAGCAAAGTCAAATTATAATAAAGCAAAAATTAAAAATTCTAATAATAAAATAAAAACAACATGGGACATCATTAAGCGTGAAACTGGCAAATCTAAACCTCGTGACAATAGTTTCACACTTAACATCAATAACGTCCAAATAAATTCGAAAACAGAAATTGCTAATATTTTTGACAGTTTTTTTATAAACATACCGTTGGAAACCACCGCTGATTTGGACTCTTCACCAGCGTCTGCAGTCTCGTTGCTCGAAAAGCATGTATCTGAATGTAGTTCATCGTTTAATTTTAGATCTATTAATGCTGGAGACATATTAAAGGCTTTCAAATCCCTTAAAATGAAAACAACCACAGACTTATGGGGCATATCTGTTACTGTTCTTAAAAGTATTATTTACACTATTGCCCCCTTTCTTGCTATAATTTTTAATCAATGTATTGCACAGGGAATTTTTCCTGATCTAATGAAATTAAGTAAGGTAATACCTTTATTCAAATCGGGAAATAGAGAAGACCCAAGTAATTATAGACCAATATCTATATTACCCGTCTTAAGCAAAATTTTTGAGAAAATCATGTTGGAACAGTTATTGGCACATTTTACCTTAAATAATCTCTTACATAATAAACAGTTCGGTTTTACGAAGGGACGGTCTACCACTGATGCAGGGGTTGCACTTTTAAAACATGTTTTTGAAGCATGGGAGAAGTCGCAGAATGCTCTTGGCGTATTCTGCGATTTGTCCAAGGCTTTTGATTGCGTGGATCACCGGACGCTGCTGTTGAAACTAAATCATTACGGTGTAAAAGGTGATGCTCAAAAGTTAATACTGTCGTATCTCAGTTCCAGAACTCAGACCGTTGATATTAATGGAGTGAAATCTGCCGGCTCAAATATAAAACTAGGCGTGCCCCAAGGCTCTATCTTGGGCCCTTTCCTGTTTCTAGTATATATTAATGACTTGCCTTTCTTTGCCAAAAACTTATGTGAGATTGTCTTGTTTGCGGATGATACTTCTTTAATATTTAACATTGATAGGAATAAAACTGATTTTGACGATGTAAACAAAACACTCTCGCAAGTACTAGCTTGGTTTAATTATAATAATCTACAGCTTAATGCAAAGAAAACTAAATGCGTTCTTTTTTCTTTACCAAATGTTCAGAAAGTACCCATGGAAATTGTTATGAACAATGAAAAATTAGATTTAGTAGAATCAACAGTCTTTCTGGGTGTAACTATGGACTGTAAACTTCAATGGAGTCCACATATTGCAATACTAGCTGGCAAGCTTAGTTCTGCTGCCTACGCTGTGAGAAAAGTCAGACAACTGACTGATATAGAAACTGCTAGGACTGTGTACTTCAGTTATTTTCACAGCATCATGTCGTATGGTATTCTTATGTGGGGAGTAGCAGCTGACATTAATACAATATTTATACTACAAAAACGAGCTATAAGGGCCATTTATCAACTGGGTTCCAGAACATCTCTTTGGGAAAAATTTAAAGAAATTGGTATACTGACAGCTGCTTCTCAATTTATTTTAAATTGTATTCTTTTTGTACGTCGTAATATCAACCTGTATATCAAACATGGTGATTTGCACGATCGCAATACTAGAAATAGAAATAAACTTGTTATGCCTCGGTACCGATTAAAGAAGGTCCTTGGATCTTTTATGGGTCTAGGTATACGTATCTATAATAAAATTCCAGATAATATTTTGGATTTGCCTTTCGAAAAGTTTAAGATGAATGTAAAAGATTGTCTTCTTAAAAAAGGATATTATACTATAAAAGATTACTTGAATGACGAGACAGCTTGGTCATAAATATTTAGTTTTGTTTTTTCGAAATTGTAGTGTCATTCAATTAATGTTTAGTAAAGTATTAGATTCAACTTTTAACACAGGTTGCTTGGGTATGTCATGCTCTCTGTAAACATTTCTGCGGTGGTGTCGTGTGAGGCGGGTCGCTACGTTCCCTAAAATATGGTTGAGCGAAGCGATGGCTGGTTCATGCGTCATGCTCGTGAACGGGTGCTGCCAGCGGGATGGGTCTGCTCATGTTTGCTTGTGTTAAAATGTGTAGAGATATATGTTGTTTTGATTTTATGTTATTTATGATGTTTTGAGTTGAGATGCGTGGCACTGCTTGATCAGAGTAAACAAAGGTAAATAATGTTTTCAATTATTCCAAATATATAAAAGCTTTTTTTTATTTATTTTTTTTAACTTTAATTACGATTGAGATTGTGACCCAGCTGATGCGTCTTCTAGTGACATTGTAGGTTGTGTTGTGTCTTACATTAAGGCACTTTTATCTTTCTTTTTTTGCTGTTGCCATTGTGTTTTTTTTATATTTATGCAGCTTAACATAAGTACCTGAAGTACGTCATGCTCACTCAAACGTTTCTTCGGCGGTGTCGTGTGAGGCGGGTCGTTACGTTCCCTAAAATATGGTTGAGCGAAGCGATGGCTGGTTCATGCGTCATGCTCGTGAACGGGTGCCGCCAGCGGAAATGGGTCTACCTCAGTGTGCTTATCTTAATGCTGTGCTTAAAGCCTAAATATTTTTATCTAAAATAAATTGATACTGACCTGTATGTACCTCACAACTTGCAGTGTAGTAGTCTTGTGGTGCGGGAAATGTTGTAATGTATGATAGACAAGTCTTTCTTTGCCAGTTAAAAATTGTTTACGTTTACAATAACCATAAAATGTAATATTTTCATTAGTATTTTCCTTTTGTGATGGAAATTGACCTTACTAATATGTTAAGGTCACTTTTCAATTTGACGACTCTGTATGAAATAAAACAGGGAGAAAAAAACAGCCCTTGACGAGTTTCTTGCCGGTTCTTCTCGTTACAAGGTCTCCCGCCGTAGGGTTTGTGAACCGATGGCGTAGCTTCTTTGACGTTCATAAGTGCTTGTAACAGCCTAGACTGAATAAATGATATTGATTTTGATTTTGATTTTGAAAAAGATCGTTCAATTTTTTAATTACACGGCTGATATGAGTTTACTATGTAATTTACTTGGCCGCTAAACACGACAGATATGAATTTTCATACAAATTTTGCCGGCTGTTGCTCGAATGTATGTGGCCAGAACAGCAATATCGATTTATCTTGAAGAAGGTTGTCAAAATAATGCTCATATTTGCAAGCATGTTGAGAAATAGTACATTACTGCAGAGCGGTCAGCAAAAGAGGAATTGATGGATGAACGTGTAAATGTGGGCCGAGCCGAAGCCGAGGCACACATACGTAAGTCCATCAATTGGACTAGTTGTGGCCAAGGCTTGTATAGTACTTTTTTCAAATAATGCGCGGAAATTAAAACTACTTTTCGAAATCAGACGACCAACGAACAACAATTATTTTCCCGCGTTAAAGTGTTCATTTGTTGTTTTTTTTTTCTAAAACAGCTTTCCATTTGCAAGCCAGTTGGAAATTTAAATAAAACCATTGTTACCTCCTTGGTTGTGATATTCCGGAGTAAAAGATCGTTACATTTTTAAATTACACGACAGATATGAGTTTACTATGTAATATATTTGGCCGCTAAACACGACAGATACGAATTTTCATACAACTTTTGCCGGCCGCTGCTCGCATGTATGTGGCCAGTACAGCAATATCGATTCATCTCGAAGAAAGTTGCGAACGAAAAACATGCTTGGAAATATGAGCAAAATATTGCTCATATTTCCAAGCATGTTTGAGAAATAGTAATTTTCACCTCTCACGCTTGGAAAAGGTGTTTTTTCATTCAATATTCTGCGCTGATAATGACATTTTACCGGCCTAGCGTAGTAAACTTTTTTTTTATTTAGAAAGAAAACGTCATAATGCTTTCAGAATCGCACTATTTACTTTTTATGTTACATTTTATTCTTATTTTAAATAACTTTGAATTAATTATAATACTCTGTTTTTGGTATGATTATATTATTTAAGGTGGTACGACTTCTATACAAACAAACATTACCAATTATTGGTTCATCATACCTTAATAATTGATAAATATATGCGCAACTAACTCATTTCAGTTATTTGTTTGCGCGAAATAATAAAAAAAAATTACATTCATACATAAAACACGAATATACTAACATTTTATAATTTCAATAATTCTACGTATGTGTGTGTGACCCATCGCATTTATATAGCTAATGTATGAAAGTACATATTTTGTATAATTTCGCGCAATCAAATAACTAAAACGACATGTATGATGAACCAATTAATGTGCAATGTTTGTTTGTATGGAAGTCGTACCACCTTAAGTTCATTGAGTCATAAAAACAATTATACAGGAAATTTAAAACGGGGCACGAAGGGCAGGTACCTTTACCGTTGTAGCTACATGGAAACGTTTTTAGGAAACCATTCTTAATTTTTTGATAAAATTTGAACTACATTCACCGATTTTAAAAAAAATTACAGTCAGCAGAATAATGATGCGTTTTCAAAAATTTTTTTTTTTGATGGCAATCGATCCTGTTTCTTATCAGGATCAAAACACTCTATGACACTAACTGAGGTTTAAGCACTAGAAAAATCAGTACCTAGAATCGCTAAAACTACTTCCATACATTCTCTAAGAAAAGGTAGGTAGGTGAAGCGGATGCGGCTGCGGGACGCGTGCCGTGCGCAACCAGAAAACACGGAATGAGACTTTCAGGCATCTCCTAACAAATGCTTGAGAACATTTTTATTATTTAAAAAGAGCCTAAAGTCACCCTGATATTAAGACGACAACTTTATTAATCTGGTTGAGAATGGGTACAAAGTTATTAAATAAAGAATAAAAAAAAACTAAACAACCTTTTATAATATATACAAGGTAACCAGCGCACTGTGCTCCGCCCGCCTGCCGGCGGCGGCGTGCCACTGTGCCCTGCGTCTTTCTTTTTGTACAAGTACAGTATAACCATGTATGGAAATAGTTTTACGCTATTTCCGACTATTCTAGTACTCATACCTCAGTTGGTGTCTTAGAGTGTTTTGATCCTCATGAGAAACAGGGTCGATTGCCATCAAAAAATTTTTTTCAAAATCTGTGAATGCAGTTCAAATTTTCTCAAAAAATTAAGGATGGTTTCCTAAGAACGTTTTCATGTAGCTACAACGGTTAAGGTTCTTCGTGCCCCGTTTTAAATTTCCACACTGTATATATATATTAATATTATACATGCAAAAGTGTGTTTGTTCGTTCTTCCTTGATCGACTTGATTTTTGGCGATTAATTACTTGAAAGGACGAAGAGTATCATAGGCTATTTTTTATCCCGATATTCCCACGGGAACAGAAACCACGCGGCTGAAACCGCGGGCGGTAGCTAGTACCTACATAAAAAAATCAGATCCTCCTTTTTTTAAGTCGGTTTAAAACAACTGAAGATCCAACAGTAAGTTGGCAGATCATAATAAATTTGTTGATCATAATAATGAAGACTAATAAAAGGTAAAAAACTCAAACGCTGAACCATCCTTTTAAATTCGTAGAATATAATGTTTGTGATAAAGTGTGAAAATATTTAAGCCGGGGAGTTAAAAGCATAAATCATTCCTGTACCAAGACACTTTATTCAACGAATTTTATGCTGTAACCTCGTATGAACGGTAGGTCGCTCAAAAACTTAATTTCAACAGTTTTATAGTAATTTTCTAGTTGAACAGAGTAATGTCAAATTATCAGAAAATATTTTTTGAGCAGAATTTACTGGTAAAAAATGGATTACATTTCAACAGAGGTAATGCTACAAAATTACTGCGACAAAACTTACGTAATATTGTTTATGGTCGATTAACACTTATCTAAGATTAGCTGTTTTCTAAGGCGTTTTATTCAGAGATAACAATACATCACAAACAAAACTATACACAGCTATAGACTGTGAATATACCATTACATTGAAACACCGTTGTGAATTCAAACCTATTTTATATTATGCCATCCTATAAATATATTAATGTAAAATGAACTCAGAATTATTAAATGTTGTCTATATTCGAATCTCTTATACCTTAGAAGGGCTGCTAGGTGTCCACATCAGGTGTGCCAGACCTTCATAAATGATTTACCATTCTTCGCAGAGAAATTTTGTGAGATTGTCTTGTTTGCGGATGATACTTCCCTTATTTTTAACATTGACAGAAATCAAACTCATTATGACGATGTAAACATGGCACTCTCTCAAATTCTTACTTGGTTTGATGCAAATAACTTACAACTTAATGCAAGGAAAACCAAATGTATCCAACTTTCTTTGCCTAATGTAAAAGTCCTGCCAATAGAAGTTGAAATTAAAAAAGAAAAATTAGATTTGGTCGATTCAACTGTTTTCTTGGGTGTAACTCTAGACACTAAACTCCAATGGGCCCCACATATCGCGGCATTAGCTGGTAGACTTGGCTCGGCTGCATATGCTATTAGAAAAATTAGACAGTTAACAGATGTTGAAACTGCTAGGATTGTATATTTTAGTTATTTCCATAGCATCATGTCTTATGGTATTCTTTTGTGGGGGACAGCAGCTGATATAAACACTATATTCATTTTACAAAAACGAGCAATAAGAGCCATTTATCAGCTGGGGTCTAAAACATCTCTTAGGGATAAGTTCAAAGAGATAGGTATATTAACAGCTGCATGTCAATTTATTTTGAACTGTATAATTTTTGTTCGTCGCAATCTATCAGAATATACCAAACATAGTGATGTGCACAATGTTAATACGAGAAATAAAAATAAACTTCTAATGCCTCGATACAGGCTAAAAAAGGTTCACGGATCTTTCTTGGGTCTAGGTGTAAATTTTTTCAATAAAATTCCACAATGTATTTTGGATTTGCCTTTTGAAAAGTTTCAGATTCATGTAAAAGATTGTCTACTAAAGAAAGGATATTATACTATAAAGGATTATTTGAATGACAAAACAGATTGGTCATAAATGTTTTGTTTTATTTTTTCGAAGTTGTAGCCGTGTCATTAATTTGTTTAGTATAGGATTAGATTAAACTTTTAACGCAGGTAGCTTGAGTATGTCATGCTCTATGTTATGCATAAAATAAATTGCTATCGACCTGTATGTACGTCACAACTTGCAGTACAGTAACCTTGTAATGCGAGAAATGTTAAATGTAAGTCCTTCCTTACGAGTTGAAAATTGTTTACGGTTAGGATAACCATAAAATGTAATATTTTAATTAGTATTTTCTTTTGTGATGGAAATTGACCTTACTGATATGTTAAGCTCACTTTTCAATTTGACGACTCTGTATGAAATAAAACAGGGAGAAAAAAATAGCCCTTGACGAGTTTCTTGCCGGTTCTTCTCGTTACAAGGTCTCCCGCCGTAGGGTTTGTGAACCGATGGCGTAGCTTCTTTGACATTCATAAGTGCTTGTAACAGCCTAGACTGAATAAATGATATTGATTTTGATTTATTTTTTTTTCGATATTTGTACGTCTATAGAAAATGCTCATTGCGCTCAATAACTTTTCCTATGTTGCTATTTTCATATCGCTCATCGTTTGGTTGCTCTGTTAAGGTTCCACGTCAGAGATTCGATTTTCTAATGTTCCACTTAACTTTCTTACTTATTTTTTTCTTTCATAAGAACCTTCTTCTGACAATTATAAACACAAGAAATAAAGAATTAGCGAAATTATTCCATCCGTTTACGCGTGATGCGATGACCAAGGGAAAAAGACATATATTGTATACCGTTAAGTGTCATTATTAAGTGCCATCTAATAATGGCACTTAGCTTTTTGTATTGGCATAATAAAAAATAATACTATTTCCTTTTACGGTGCACACAGCCCACAAAGGGCAGTGCCTAGTTTTGGCGCCTTTTCGAAAATGCCTGCACACCGTTCAGACCTTATTAAATTTCGCTACCGTCCTATAACCTAATGAGGTGATTATTAAATATATTATTAATAATACTTATAATAGAATGATTATTTAAAACATTGTATAAATAATATTATTTCATTTGTATAAGTTGATAAAATCTCAAATTTTTCATTAAATTCAGCTAAAATATATGAAATAATCATCATCATCAAAAATCATCACTAGATGAACAGGTTGGATACGGATATCAAACGCGCTATATTTCACGAACTAAGTTGTAATTGGCCGTATTTTTAGGTTTTTTAGGGGTTTTTAGTCATCCCGTGACCACGGTAGCTGAAAAGGTGCCGAAACGTCGGGAAAATCAAAAAACCCCTAAAAAACCAAAAAATACGGACAATTACAACTTAGTTCGTGAAATATAGCGCGTTTGATATCCGTAAAAGTTGTTTTATTTCAATGAACAGTGCGCGTCAAAACATAAGATGTACGTAGGTTGGATACGGTTTAGAAATGTGCTGTCTCAATAACTATTGTTGGTACATATATATTCTATCGTTTTGAACAAGGTTTGGATGGTTTGCAGGGATTTTCGAAAAGGCGCCAACCCTTCATACATTTGTAGCATTGTCCTTTCGTTGTTCGATCAAGGTTACTGACCCGTCCGAAACTCTTTGTTTATAATAACATGATAATCCCAGGAGGAGCAGATACCTTAATTCTCAACTCTGAAAGTTTAAAGTGTTCACGCCACGAGGGATTACCGTGTGCTGCTTATTGCGCGGCTGTAAACGTTGCCGTTCCCAGAACGATAGGCACTGGGAAAAAAATACCGACTCTGGGAAATACTTAACTGTGACGGTGAGCGTTTGGGGGTTATTGGTGCTGTTTTTAATTAGGATTTTAACCTCTCAGGCAACAGAATATTAGAAACAATAGAGAAGTATTCCATTGTTGCCCGGCTCACCGGTGGGCTCTTGCCTATTGACGAGTTGAATGCTTTGAAAGTTATGATGTAAATTTTAATTCTAGAAAAATTACATGTCCGTCTTTAATATTAACTTTAAAAGTTGAAAGTGTTCACGCCACGAGGGATTACCGTGTGCCGCTTATTGCGCGGATGTCAACGTTGTCACGAGTATGTCGTTCCCCAGAGCGACAGGCGCTATGGAAAACAACGGACTCTGGGAAAAACTAAGCTGTTGCTTGGAAAACTATATTTGAGATTTTCATAATAGAAAAATAATGCCTAACTATTACTTTAATTATTAGTTTAGAGTGTTCACGCTACGAGGGATTGACGTGTGCCGTTTATCCCTCTGTTTCCCAGAACGACGGGACGGGAAAAACAACTTTTTTGCAGTACAGAGACGTTTCGGTAGAAAAAGGAAAACTATCACATTATACATTATATCTTCAAATTACTAAAATCAATATATTTTTTATTCCCATAAAGTTGTGAAATGAAATTTTTCATGCACAAAATCCTATTCAAACGTTTAACTGTTTTATACTAAACGTTTTTGCTTTGTTAACATTTCCCAAACTAAAACAACCATAACCATCCGGGATTTTACGACCGTCACAGACACTATTATATTTTTTTTCGGAAAATTAAATCTTTTCCCTTTGAATACCGTTGCAGAATTTGAGGCACGCCTGTAATAATTGATTGGATTTATACCTTCCACCGGACGGTCGGTACGTGATCTCTGTCCATGATTGGTTCCGAATTTATTTACTAACTGTGACAATGAAACGCGATATCTGCGTCATACAAATTCATCGGGTGAGCGCTGTCATGAATAAAATACGTTTTTAGTGTAAACTTTTCGGTAGTGCGTGGTGCAGATATGTTTAACCCGTTGCGCTGATAGCATTGTCGTTGACTATACTGAAATAAATGACGTTTTGATAGTTACCGTTTCATAATAAGAAATCCTTACATAAATAAAAAAAACAGTATTTATTTATACCTTTTTTATTTTGTTTAGAAATGTTTTTATGTTTTAACACACAGTACGTCACAGTATTTTTTGAGTCACATTTTGGGACATTCTTATATTATTGTATGAGTAAATAACCAATGATATCCCGATTCAAAGACAAAACTCCCGAAATTCTAACTATTATAGTTTCGATGCTATTGCAATTTATCTAAAAAAATCTGGAACTTTACAATAAACGGTGTGTGTTTTATGTTATTTATTGTTTTGTTTAAACCTCTAGTATCAACCTTCATTAGAGACTGATCAGATTTATCAGACTTCAGACCAGATATGGCAACGTTTTAAGCAATTTTTGAGCAAGCCGGCGGGCCATCAAAGATGCGAGATTTTTTTTTGTCGCTTAAGTATTGAGTATTAACATTCTGTTTTAGCTTAATATATAGCCAAAATTGAAGTAAAAATATAGCCACACAAAAATGCAACTGCTAATATCGCGGACTTTTAAAAATACGATAATCCCGAGAATCGAGATTATGGTAAAATGTAAAATTTTCTTTTTCCGGTTACAACTGCCTGTTTTATGCATATAATGCCGCATTAAAATATATATAAACTATTTAATCATATTTTCCGTGATAAATATTTCGTTTTCGTTCGTAAGAATCGACGTAAAGTCGCTTTCATCTGTTTCTGTTCTGCTACGCTGTCAAGGTTTTCTTCACCATCATTTTCAGTAGGTATTAGTCATCGACGTAATTTAGCTTTTGCTACCTGTGAGTATGGTGGAAATGCACAAAATCCTCTATTTGACAAATCTTGTTGTAAAAAATTATATCACGCCACACTGTATTTCTAGTCCATTATTATTCTACGCGCGGATACGAGCGTTGCACAGCGCAACGCAGCGTTGCGGTGCCGCGTTGCAGAAACCAGCGGTGCATGTGTTTTCGCTATAACATTGAGTGAGGTATTAAACGGTTGTGTTTGATGTACAAATTGTTTTTATATAACTTTGTAAAAAAACTATCTTCTGCGTCATAGAAATTCATCGGGTGAGCGCTGTCATTAATAAAATACGTTTTCTCAAACATGCATGGAAATATTGTCATTATTTACGAAAAAAGAACACGCGAAGTATCGAATTTACGGACAAAGAAAATCAAATCCATTGCAGGAACATTTTTTGAATTTGGAACATTACAAAGAGTATTTAATAACCCCAGGACGCCGCGCCGTTTCATACAACATTGCTGGAGCGTTGTATTGTTCCAAATTGAAAAAACGCTCCTGCAATGGATTTGATTTTCTTTTAGTAATTGCCCCAATATGACTAATGTATCATTTAATATTAATTAATTGAAATGTATAATATAAAAAGTAGTTATATAACTTATTTTGACAACCTTCTTCGAGATAAATCGATATTGTACTGGCCACATGCATGCGAGCAGCGGACAGCAACAGTTGTATGAAAATCCATATCTGTCGTGTTTAGCGGCCAAATAAATCGTGTAATTTAAAAATGGAACGAACGTATTGCAAATACGAAGATGTTTTAGAAAAAAAATCAACCAATGAACACTTTAACGCGGTAATAGTTATTTGTTATGCAAGGCTGGAAAGTTAGTTATTAGCGGCGAGTAACCTCTATTGAAAGCTGAGCAAGTGATCCTTCACTTCTAGGATTGAGAAAGATTGAATCCTGAGCGAAGCGAGGATTTCAAAGGTACAAGATGCTAGAAACTTTTCTGACGAGCGCAACACACAATTTTTCACCTCACAACAGCGAGGAACAGTTTATGTTGTTTCCGCAGTCAACTTCCGGTAAAAAATTCTTTAAACATAAAGTTTAATCTATATATACCTTATTCTCGTTGTTTTAATTATATCAAAAACTAAAATAATAAAAAAGGGAGTATAATAGTTAATTCAAAGTAATATATTGTTACTTTTACATAACAATAAAAACGATTCCGTAAATGTTGACACTGACATGAGGTACAAAACAAAGACAATTTAAAAATAAAGATTTATGTCACGTTCCGAAATCCAATCATAGGTAGTGAAAACTCTTGTTGTTTAATATTTATCAGTGAAATCTCACCCAGCCTAATATAAAATTCTTATAACAAATAAGTAGTTTAATCTTATTGTTATTGTTTTTATGATTCAATGAGCTAAAATAATATAATAAAACCAAAAGGAAGTATTATAATTAATTCAAAGCAATTTAAAATAAGAATAAAATGCAACGTTCCAAATCGCACTAACGACTTTTTTGTTATATTTTATTCTTATTAAATAGCTTTGAATTGATTATAATACTCCGTTTTGGTTTTATTATATTATTTTAGTTCATTGAATCATAAAAACAATAACAATAACATTAAACTATTTGTTATAAGAATTTTATATTATTTATTACTATTATTTATTTATTTATTTTTATGAAGTTACAAACAATAAAATGGTTACATAATCTCGTAAAACCTAACAAGAGGTTTGACTGTGAGTTTGAAATTTAAGTATATATTTCTTTTTCTCGAACTTAGCCTTCAATTATTGGGAAGAAATTATATGGAAGTTGGCGTACAAATTAGTAACATAACTAGCTAGTTTCATAAGCTTTCCAAAAAGGTACAAAAAATATTAACTTTTATAGCTGTTTTTTTTAAACAGGAAAAAGGGGCTGTAGGGCAAACTTTTCATTTTGATATGTAAATTAAATTTAGCTTCAAAATTCAACAGTAACATAGTAAAACATGTTTGTTTTAGGTACATTTGACTTAAAACTGTCATATCGACTGTGTCACGACTTAATAAAGACACTGAATTACAATTTAAAATTTTAAACTTAAGCGTTGCATTTTATAAAATTTATTACAGGTATTAAGTGCGATGTACACTTTATTGAATTAGACGTCACGTAATAGAAATCAAAGAGGAGGCAGTACCTTTTACTTTCGCATTCAAAATATTAGCATGAATCTTATAGTTTTATTAATGTAACGTTAGTAACTTTGCCTTAAATCTTACCCAAAACGATCACGAATAGAAGTAAAAAGATAAAGGGTGAAATCTTCTAAGCCAGGTGTTAAGAACTTACGAACTTCAATTGCCCTAGAGTAAACAGACAGGAGTTCTTTGGGGAATCTTTGGAACAAACAATTAAACAAGTTAGACTCAAGGAAGTCGGTTGGTGTTTCCGATATCGCGATCTGCTTCTCATCACAAAGGAGCAAAACAGTAAATTATAATGTATTTTAGACAACTTTTGCAAATTTTCAATCCTTTCATCAGAGTTATTCGAGCTTGCAGGACCATCAAATTGAAAAATGAATTCTTGGGTTTCGCAAATCTATGGAGCTTAGACTTTCGCTTTCGTATATTTTCAATACAGGGGGAATTGAAAAAGTGAGGAGTAGGTATTCAGAATTCAAAATCATAAGAACATGCACCAATCAAACCCGAAACCACAGAAAACAGCTCTGTCTAGTAGTTTTTGAGTTAAATGGCAACATTGGTTTGCACAAACAAACAAAGAAACCCTTTTCAAACGTCTCCGTACCGTCAGTCGTTGCGGGTAAAAAGAAAATATATAGTTATGTCTATTTATAGAGTAATAAATCGATTATGTTATTATGTGAATTTAAATATGAAAAAGTTAATAAAGAATATGGAATAATAACGAATAGTTTATTCAAAGCAATTAAATGAATAATTAGTTTAATCCCTCTATTACAATTTAGATTATTTTGTATCTGCGTTAGTAGCTTTATTTGATTAGACTAAAGACACGCTTCCGTTAAATTAAGTACTCGTTAATATGATTAATCAGAATATCAACAATATGGCAGCAGTTTCAAAGGTCAAAGGGCCTTTGATGTCTTCTCAGTCAATTCTGGCAAACTGGCAGCTACAGCAAGGCAGGTAAGCTAGTATTAATTGAATAACATATAATGACAAGATTTTTTTTTATCTTGTTAAACTTACATAATTCATCGTGCTCAAAGACGATCTAAATTCTTCGATACTATTTTCATTTCAATTCTAAGTGTGCATCTGCATTGAGTGATATTTTTTTCAACTTTTAGTAAAAGAAGGGAGATGTTAAGGAATTATAGTAAAAAAATAATAAAAATATATAGTATGGGTCACACATTTCTAAAACATGAGTTAAATATGTTATGGCCAAAAAACTGGAGCACTGAATCCAGACTGTGAATAAATTTGCATAGTCTAAATCTCAGAAAGTACAAACTTTGTGATAAGAATGTTTATTTTAGAATTTAAATAAAGATTTTCTTAAATCTTTTAAGAAATTACCAACTCGCTAGGATGTCAGGTTACAGATTTATTTAGGTTTAACTGGATCACTCAATTCATTATCTTTTTGAACTGAATGATCTACAAAATATGAGTTTGACTGAAGAAAAACATAGATATATAACATTTTTATATTGTAGTACAATAGTAATATTTAGTATTCTTTGCTTTGACTCTTTTACGAATTATTAAAATAGAAATAATGGATCAAAAGTTTTTATGTCAGAAAAGAGGTTAACAGTTTTTGAATAAAATTAACTTTGGGAGATAAAATATAATAAATAAACATTTAATTCTTTAATTAAATTAATTATGACCGTAAATTACAACCATTTATCTGTAACAAAAACACAAAAATATTAATTTACTTTATTAATAATACTGGCTGTTTTTATGCCTTTGCCTTAAAAAATGCGCGCGTATCGCTAATTTGTGAACAAGTAAAAAATATTCCGCGCGCTTTTTCTTTTCGCTTTATTGTTTTTATTTGAAAATGTCGTCAAGTAGTGATGAATTTATTAATTCGACACCGCCAGTAGTCTTAGAGGCAGCGGAAAAGGCTACTCTAAGCCTCTTGCCCGAAAAACCGACCGATAGATACTTACAAGCGTATCAAAATTTCATCATATGGAAAACAAGCAAAGATGCAAATTCATTTTCAGAAAGTGTGTTTTAGCCTGTTTCATGGAACTTTCTCAAAAATATAAGTCAAGCTCATTGTGGTGCTACTATGCAATGCTAAAAAGCACTGTGAAAACAACAAAACATGGATATTGATAATTGTTCAAATTTGTATAACTGCTTTAACAAGTGATTAAAATTTTATTCGTTTAGGAAAGTCCCGATTTTATTGATTTCCTCGCAAATATGTTATAAAACGTCGTATGACATACGTGCGCTTTGTTAATTACAGCCTCTGCTTTCTTGTAGCTCTCGCCTACGGCCCGGGCCTAGCAATATCGCCTCGACTGTAATTTTCAACTTACCGCACTTATATCATAATGTACTATTAATCTGATAAATGCTGATAAATGGCACCCTTACGGTAGTGAAATGTGGTCGCTAACTATGGGTCTGATAAGAAGGCCCAAGGTCACTCAGCGTGCAATGGAGATGGCTATGCTCGAAGAGGAAAATGAGAAGATCCGTAGGAGAACTAAAGTAAACGCCATCATACCAAGGATTGCTCAGCTGAAGTGGGCGGGACACATAGCGAGAAGAATTGATGGCCGTTGGGGCGAAAAGGTCCTGGAATGACGATTGCGCACCGGCCGACGCTCCGTGAGTAGGCCCCCGACAAGGTGGACGACGATCTGATGAAGGTCGCGGATAGCCGCTGGATGCGGGCAGCCCAGCACCGATGGTCGTGGAGATCCTTGGGGGAGGCCTTTACCCAGCAATGTGAATTATGTTGCTGAGACGACGAATTGGCACCACCACGCGACATCCTAAATCCGCGCGTCAACCTAATTCCTCGCGGAAGAAGTCGCGGGCGAATACACGTTTCCTTACAAAACTGGTTATGACACCTAATCACACAACATTTTACAAGTATCATTTACAATGAAGAAGTACTATGAGGAAGTAAGAAGTGATAAACCGCTCCAGAAAGGCATTAAGAGGGTGAATCCAGGTGTTGTTAATTGATTGGGCTGCGAGCACCGTTGCAGCTCTTCGTAACTAACGATATGTCTTGCAGGTCATTAACAACCCTCGTAAATAGTACCGGTACTGACGTTTGAACATATTACACGATTTACAGGTAAGTAGTTACTTCTTACATCTTTATATTGCTATGAGGAAGCATAAAATCCAGGTGTGTTTCTTGAGGCGAAAGTTATTGTTATTCAAACAGCCACATTATTTTATCTATTGATTTATTTTATATATAAAAAAAAATACAGTCGGAAGATGTTTTTTTTTTTTACTTTTTGATGCTAATCGATCCTGTTCCTTAAGAGGATCAAAACGGTCTACGACACCAAATGAGGTAGGAGTACTAGAAAAGTCAGAAAGCGCTGAATCCAAACCTTCGTAACTTGAGGAAAATACTATAGAAACTCTTGAAAGCTCTGCTATTTCCAAATTTCATTTATGACACTTTAATACCTATAGACAAAATTTCTTTCATACTCGTTTTGTTACTGGGGCTGGAAGACGTTGGTACCTATTTATAGCAAAAACTATAGAAACTAGTTAATACTCACAGCTCTTGACGTTTCTCTTATAATATACTTGGTAACCTATGCAGAGCCATGGTGGCCATTCTTCCGACGCTGTGTTCACGAGCAATGTTAAGTATATGTCGCAGCTATCTGATTCAATCAGTCGTTTAATTGAAAGGCTAGCCCGTTCATTGAGAGCTAGCATTCACTTAAATGGCTTAAGAACAACTAGCCAAGTCGTTAAATGAAACGTTTGACGACTTGGCTAAATGTCATATTAAGCCGTTTCGTTAAATAGGCTAGGGTAAAACGACTAAATGGACCCACTATTTTGTTAGTTTTGAGGGGGTATTAGCTGAACGAGCTATTTGTTTTGGTGACACCAGCGCCGCAGTGGTAACAAAATTTTAATCACCTGCTTGAATCTTCGTCAGTCATCTTCAATGGGCTAGCTTACAATGAGCCAACTAGTTCAACGTTGAGTGATGCTATTTTAATCAACTATTGGAGTAGGCATTCAATTGAATGCCGACGTTTAATGAATGGGCTAGCCTTTCAATTAAATGGGCGATTTAACCAGATGGCTGCGACATATCTATACAGAGTGAAAATTTAAGACGGGGCATTAAGGGCAGGTACCTTAACCGTTGTTGCTACATGAAACTTCTTAAGAAACAACCATCCTTGTTTTTTTTATATTGAACTGTATTCACAGATTTAAAAAAAAATATATACAGTCAGGTATAGAAATTTCTGATCCAACGTGATTTTATTTGTGTTCGATGCGGAATAGTTGCCAATTAGTCTCATGAAAAATAATTCAGTTTGGCCCAGAAGCTTTTTTAGGAACTTTTTGTTAACTTGGACGATGTAATTTTCACGATAAGTACACCTACTTTGTTTTCTTTAAAAAATACCTAATGTAGATTATTGTCTAGGGATATTTCCCTGGTTTTTTGTGCTACGCTGCGCCTGTTGGTTATTAGCAAAAATCGTTAGTTTTGGACATGATTGAAGGAAATATGGTTACCTACGATATGCAGAGTGAGTGACAAATTGCTTTATTTCTGTCATACAGGTGAAAAGAGTTTCGAAATACAGGTGTGTTCTTAATAGGACGGCTGACGGACTGATGTTCAAGCTATCTCGCAATAATTGTGCATCTAAGGTAGAGTTTTACAGTATATATATAGGGGAAGGGAAATCTAACTATTTTAAAATCCAGGTCTGTCCATTGATTGTAGCAAATACAGGTTCGTCTTCGAAAAGTAGTAAGAAATACTCTCAATGCAAAGAATGATGCTTAGGCTAAAGAAAGGTATCGTATCAATCTAGTCAATCTAATGTTTTATTTTTGTTTATTTATAATGTGCGTGATATAATCGTAGGTAAAACAATTTGTATTAAGTACCTACGTGTTCCTGTATCTCATGCCAGCTATATGAGCACCGTTCAGTAAAGTCGTGTGAGTGTTTCCCCAGAATCACATAAGTATTGAATGACAGAGGTAATTAATATCATTCAATACTTATTTAATAAATTCTGAAAATTAAGAAATGTTTCCTTTGAGTAAAATTTGCTTACATCAATATTAAGGGTACTTTCCCTGCGCGGTCTTTTTTTCCACCCTGTATATTTATACACATAAATACTTATACATGAATAATTATATGTATTTATATCCGATACCCTTGTATCCCATAACACAAGCCTTACAGTGCTTACTTTGGGGTTAGGTTAATTGGTGTGAGTGTAAGATTTGTTTTTATATTAGTTAGGTATCAAATATACCCTGTCTATTGATGGGCTTTTATTATCTGCACTGGAAAGATAGCGGCTGGCACATTCTTTTTTTACACCCAGTCCAGCTTGGAAGATATAATTATTTTTAATGGCTAAAAATTAAAAATAACCTATTTCTATCTTCACAAAAAAGCCTGTCTAAATTTGTAATAATAATATACTAAAACAATGTCTATATAAAAATATAGTCCTCCAGTCACAATTGCATTGAAAACATAATTAAAAAAGTCGGCTACAATCTACATTATTCATACTTCATTAAGCGGGTTTCTTTGCATACCTTTTCTCTAGCGCTGATATTGATATAATAAGCCGAGGTTTGCAATGAAAAGGGTCCATATTCGGTTGCAAAAAACAGAAAGGCATATTTTAGAGCTGCATAACGTTTATTAGCATACCCATCATTTCGCGTAACGTTCAAACAGAATAAATCAGAACGCATACTTTTTTCCTTATAACCTCTTTTGTAATAATGGTATTTCAGTAGAATTTTTTTTTGCATAAATGTTTTCACCATAATGATTACTAATCATAAAATTTGTCGGCATATCAATCTTTATCACAAAATATATTTCAAATACTTTAATGTTAAACGTATACAATGCAAACATGCAATGCATGCAAGCAAGCAAGCAGGCAAGCAAGCATGCAAGCAAGCATGCAAGCATGCATAAGGGAAATACACGTCTCCGGCGCTGCGGGAAGTGCAACCCCTTCGCCCTTGCGTATCATAACACAGGCACCGCGATCGGCTACGAAGCTTCGGCTTGCTAGTTCGCCTCGCGCGGTGACTGTGTTTTGCTACGGCGGGCGGGGCTGCTCTCCCTCCGCTCCTCCGGGCTCTAAATTGCACTCTAGTATTGAGCATATAAGTACCACAGCAAGGTGACCACGGCAGGTCGGGATCGGGACTTGAATTCCCTACCAAACACGCTAATTTAAATATAAACTTTAACACTCTTAATTGTTGTACAGACAATATAGTTATGGGTAAGTCCATTATGCATTTCGTATTTTATGATAAATTGCCTTTAGACGTATAACAATTATGCCCTTTAATTTTATGGTCATTAAAATTATGTTAATGGAAATTAGAGTAAGTAAGAAATATGCTGATGAAACCATTCTGCGTTCATAAAACTATGATTATCATAATTAATGCGAAATGACTATATGCCAAAACTATTGTGCCAAACGACATTATAACTACAAACATTATGCGACCAAAAAGGCACCCCAATGAAAATATCGATAGGATGATGCGAACCAAGTAAATTATGTACTCTCAGCACATGACTCCCTGCAATTTAAGACTATTGACAACATAATATTATTATAGTACAATCAGAACTTCCGGTAGGTTAGTAGAGTTTTTTGGAAAACGTTTTTTCGAAAAGTTTTTAAGGTTAAAGAAATATTTTTTTATTCAAATATTTATTGATGTTCTATTATTTGTGATATACTTAAACATTTTCTATAACAGTATAGAATTAAATATAGTTTTAATTCTATAAAAGAGCCGCCCCCTATAAATAATGTCGAAAATGTTTTAACGCCCAAACAAGACTCAAACATTCCTTTTCCGTCATACTATATTTCTTCTCAGCATCCGTTAATTTTCTAGAAGCATAAGCAATAGTATAACATCGTCGTGTTTCCTTACATAAGTACGGCACCAATTGCTTCATTCGACGCATATATCTCCGCACTACAAGGAGGCCGCTACACCGCCGTTGCTGGCTGGTATTGTTTATAGTAAAATTAAGAAAGGGAGGCCCGTCGTCGTGCGTAGACATGGATGGTCGCCTTGTCAAATAAAATGTAAAAATAATAATAATTACTCAATATAGAAACAGTATCCAATTAAACATAGTTTTAATTCAATAAAAGAGCCGTCCCCTACAGAATCTATATTTTTTTGTTATTTATTTTACCGTAGCTTATTTCAATTTGTACCTACCTATATGTCTGATTCGATAAACCAACCACCGGTCTTTGCTGCTCGAGAAACACGAGGCTAGTTTGTCCAAGCTAGTAAGCAAGCCAGAACCTCGGTATACTATCCTGGCTTTGTCTTGAATACAATGCTTATTGTACAAATTGATACTATTTATGTCCACACAGAGCCAAAATGACTAGTTAGTTAGCCTACTAGGACTAGCTTGCTATTCTAGCATAAAATACAAGATACGTTTTTTGCTTCACTGTTGAGACTATCTGGCTTCTTTGTAACACATAGGCTAGAGAGTTTTATACTTTTTTATTCACGAGGACTTAACTCATCGCCGCCGTTTCGAATAGAGGGAATAATCGGCTTTCATTAGTACTCAGTTGATTCCTCAGAGCGAGTGTTCATCCGGCTTACGAGTTCGATAGAATAGAGGTTTGAAAAAAATTGTTATAGCCTTCAGTAGACTAAATAAGTTCGACCTCTTTTGTAGGAAGGTACTAAAGCTTAACGAAGGTTGCATTTTTATAGTTTTTTTTTATTATTATAAAAGCACCAACCGACAATAGCACTAAAATGCAAATAAGTAAAACTTTTGTAGAAATGATAAACAGCAAATGACAAGGAAAAGACACAAACAAGTTTATGTGCATATAGCACATGTATTTTGGTTCCTATCCTACATCAACAAAATAAGATGCATATTTTGATTTTGGTGGTAATCCAAAATTCAGAGATGTAATGAAAACTAGGACATGCCATTGCATTATCTATACCTACTTTCAATCTTGCAAACCACCTTCGCATAAGTACTTATTCCACTAACTCCATAAGCTACTCACATAAATTAGAAAACAAAAACGAATCTCGTGTTTCATAATAGCTAACCGGGTACTTACTGACACCTTTATTACGTTTAAGGCAAAAGCCAGTGCAAACAGCCGAGCGCAGCTGAGACAAAAAGTCTACCTACTTCGGGCTCTATCCCGAAAATTAGCCATTTCCAGCCGAAAAAGTGGTCAAAAGAAAGTTTCATAGCGAGCGAGCACTTCATCCGATTAATTTAAAAGAGTGAAGGTTCACGGCATTTTGTTTTGAACGCAGAGTCATGCACGTTTTGAATGAAAATATTACGCCTTGTTGGGGAAAAAGATTATGGAATTATATTACTTAAATCTGGAACAAGGATTTTAATGGAACGCAATCATGAATTTAAATACAACGTTTTTGTGTTGACTCTAATAATAATAAGGTATTATGTCTGTACACACAAAAACAAATTGAAAAGAGAGTTAAAAGTTTGACGTCTACACGCCT
This sequence comes from Chrysoteuchia culmella, assembly GCA_910589605.1. Classification (NCBI taxonomy): domain Eukaryota; kingdom Metazoa; phylum Arthropoda; class Insecta; order Lepidoptera; family Crambidae; genus Chrysoteuchia; species Chrysoteuchia culmella. The sequence goes on along the minus strand of OU342650.1, from coordinate 10,899,576 downwards.
CTGTATTTATAACTGAAGTTTATAATGAAGTTAAATATTCAAGTTTGTCATCTAATGAAGTTCAAAGATCCTGGATACTTTGTGTACTTTCGTATTTCCGATTCCGGACTGATTTGGTTGTACCGTTATTTATACGGAATCGAAAAAAGTTTTATGTTATGCTTAAAGGCCGCTTAAACAAATACCAATGTGTTATAGAAATTCTTTTATTGGAATTTATCAAAACAGTTTGCCATTTAAGGATTTTTTTATTTTTTATTTTTTCAATGCCTGTTTTATACATATGGGTAATTTTTTTAAATAAAAATATATTGGAAAAATTCAACTCGAAACAAGTGAATTCTCAGATGGGATTCGAACCCACGACCTTTGGAAATCCGGTCCAATGCTCTAATCACTGAGCTACCGAGAATTAAGTTAGTTAAGTTACTGTCTTCTAAAGTACTATATCTTTAGTCCTAAGTTAGTAAGTTTTTTAATATAAAAGAAATATTTTTCTAGTTAAATAAAATTATCTTACAGTTTGCCATGTTAATATTATGGTTTCCCAAAGCAAGGCAACTCAAGGCTGGTTGAACAGGCAGGGCTGGGTGAACAGGAAGGCATTTGGTCAAACATAGAAAACACCCAAAAGTTGCGGGTTGGAGCCCTGTCTGAGCGATATGGGGACTAGTTAACTTTTATCATTATATTTTCGAAAAACAACCAAAAATAAATATAAATAGAAAAACAAGTTTGTAATTTATCGATATCACACCTAATTAAAATCATCCAACCTTTTTTTTTCAAAACACCCGACTCGAGGATTTTCAAGTCGTCAAAATAAAACGATACTAAAACAAATATTCTTATCCTCATTAATCGTCAACGTACGAATAAATCCTGAATTTTTCAATAGATTCATCCTCGCAGAACAGTTGTAGTTATTTTCTTGTAATAAATAAAAATAATGCACCATAATTTTCCATTATCCTTTCTATTGATAAAGACGATTGTGTCCAGGGGCCCAATTCTGCTAATGCTTAGTCACAATCGTATTCCAGTGGTGTTTCAATGGTAGTGCTGTTTTATACAGTTCAAGTTACAACAGTGTAAATAAACACTACTATTGAAACACCACTGAGAGACGATTATGACAAAAAATTAGCAGAATTGACCCCCAGATGTCTTATAAGTTTTATTGGAAAAAGGGAGAAATAATTGCCTATTACTTTTTGTTCCATTAAGCTCCTTCAATTGTGCTTGAAGAGAACCAAATAAAAGGAATACAGACCAACAAAATATTGGCATTCGCAAGTGTTATACGAATTTCTATGTAAACACAATTTTTATTGGAGTACAAGCACGTTTAATGAAAGGAAAACCATTCATAATTCCATCGTGTTTACTTAGTCTGGTGAAAGAAAACAAATGATATTGCTGTAATTTTTTACTGTTTTGTGGTTCAAGACTTTTATTTCGAAAAATAGGATGAAACATACTAAATACGAGTATGTCCGTCAGGATTGAGGAGCCACTTTTCGTATCTTATTGAAATTAATATACTAATTTAGTAGTAAGTTAAATATTGTGTAGACTCGACCCTCGATTTTGTAGTATAATTCTTAAAAAATTATACAAACATAAAGGTGGTTCCTCAGTCTATATGTTTGGATTGAGGAGTCACGTAGGAACTAGGAATTTACCATTATTTGATATGATTTTGTAGCATTTGAGAGTAGTTTGTAGGCAAAATCTATGCTCGGTAATATTAAATTAAAAAAGTTACTATTCATGTGGCTCCTCAGACCATACATACAACTCGTAATTTTTCAAAGAAGTATTGCTCCATTAAAGCGCAATTTCTACATCATTTAGTACTCATGTCACTTTGTGATCTCAGGTAGGTACAGTCAATCATTTAAATGCAGAACGGCAGGATTGAGTAGCCAAATTAAATGCGTTTATTTACTAAATTCACTCTGTTTTACTATTGTCCATATACTACAAATTCGAATACACTCACTACTTATAACTTTTTAAGTTTGCATTTTACAATGCTATTTTTATGTGATAATTTTTAAACATATATATACTAGAAAAAAGCAACTTGTCTCATGTCGCCTTGACGGGACTCGAACCCGCAACCTTGGGAATCCGGCCCAATGCCCAATTGAAATTCTCTAGTATAATCACTTTTTCTACGGTGTTGGCCACCGTCGTTTCATCAATGAGAGAAATATCCTCGCATCCGAAAGAAACATCTTTACAGATGTTCAAGGCATAACTCCTGGTCCAAGGAGTTTTTAACTTTAAAATTGACACTTCAAATGGTATGTATCACGGTCCTTAGCACCAATAAAACATTTTAAAATGGAATTATGCGATAGTGTGCACTCGTCATCAGCCATCGTCATCAGCCATTTTTAATGTCCCCACTGCTGGGTCACTGGCCTTCCTTATGGATGGATAGGGAGAACGGGCCATAACCCACCACGCGGGCCCAATGCGGATTGGCGGGTTTTAACGACTGCAAATGTAGCCGGGACTTAACGTGCCTTCCGTAGGACGGAGGATCTCGAGATAGTAAACTTTTGGTCACCCATTCCGTGACCGACCATTGCGAAAGTTGCTTAACCTCAACAATCGCAGGCCGAGCGCTCGAACCACTGCGATACGGGCTCCTCAGTGTGCACTCATTCAAATATAATGTAATAGCTATCTCTTTCATTTCCATGCTTTTTCTTGTCTTTTGTCTTACTTAAGTATCAGTAAAATATGGCAAATCATCAAATTGTTAATGTGTGTTGTCTTGACTCTTGGTCACAGATATACTGAAAATTGTCATTGCGTTGCCTACAGAACAAAATATTTAAAGAAAAATAGGTGATTCGATTTTCTACATCAATTGTTAAATTATTGTCATTTATTAGTTTTATTATTTATAATATCTTTTTTATTTACCGTCATAGTAGGCACAGTAGGTGTATAAAATAGAGTATGCTCCTCGGGGATAAAAGTGTCTTAGCCTTGGGCAGACTTGAATCCTTCACTTCATTCAGGATTCTTACCATAATTCCCTCGCTTCACTCGAGAGTTAACATTTTAGTTCCCTCACTGCATTCGGGAATTAACTACAGAATCCTTCATTTCGCTTAGGATTCAATACGCTGCCCGTGACCTAAGACACTGCTTTATCCCCTTAGTGCATAATCTACTATTAAACCCCCGACTTAATTATCCGTTGGGGGCTGCCATTCAATGAACTATAGTAATGCAGTTTTATAGTAACGTGAATAATAGGATTTATTTCTATTCATACTAATTAAGTCGGGGTTTTTTTATTTATTTAATCCTTTTTCAATTACGTTTTAACCGTCGTGAGCTTTCTAAAATTTTTATTATGTTTTTTATTTCAAACTTTTTAGAGAGCATATCGACACTTGCATGCAAGAACATGGTAACTCAGTTTTTGATGATGATAATTTAAAATTAAAAATGATACAAGAGAATGATAAGCTCTTGTATCATTTTGATGCCATATTATTTATATATCTAATTATTAATTGTATATAATTAGTGAGTTACAATAAAATTATTCCTCATATACTTTGTAAAATTACATTGTAACTCCGAAATACAATCAATATTGTATGAAACTGTTATGTTCGTTAAATTTGAAATTGTTGAATAAAATAATTGTATGTCTGAGATACAATGTTTTTAAGACGTTTTACAGTTTTTTATTTTAAATTATAACGAGTTTAAATACGATGATAAGTGTAAAAAAATCGGAATTTTTGCTTAGTATGAACATCGTATCATCTTAACTCAATACTGCCTAAAACTGAGTTACAATGTTCTTGCTTGCAGGTGTCGATATATATTATGTACATTGTACTACAAACCATTACTGAAAACTGCATCAAAATCGGACTAGTAGTTTTGGTTGTACAAATAAATGTGTACTGCAGCGCCTCCTGGTGAGCTGTCACCGTAAAACCTATCTAACAACATGGACCAATCAAATCCGAACCTATCACTGGAAACCGCATCAAAATCGGACTAGTAGTTTTGGAGATAAATTGTAATATTAGTTTGCACAAAAAACAACCTGTCACGCGTATACCGTCTCCGTACATACCGTCGCGTCGTTGGTAATTAAAAGAATGCAACAAAATGTAAAAATCAAACACATTTTACATACGCCCTCTGGTTAGTTCTCATCGTAACCTTATCTAAGAACATTCACCAATTTAAACCCAAACCCTTTACTGAAAACCGCATCAAAATCGGACCAGTAGTTTTGGAGATAAATGGTAACATTGGTTTGCAAAACAAATGTTTACTGCTGCAGCGCCCCCTGGTGAGCTGCCCCCGTAAAACCAATCGAACAACATGGACCAATCAAATCCGAACTTATCACTGGAAACCGCATCAAAATCGGACTAGTAGTTTTGGAGATAAATATAAACATTGGTTTGCACAAAAAAACAACCGGTCACCCCAAACGCGTATACCGTCTCCGTACCGTCGCGTCGTTGGTAATTAAAAGAATGCAACAAAATGTAAAAATCAAAAACATTTTACATACGCAACGTTTTTATTCAACTGAATAATCTCTAAAAGACTATGTCTTTCATATATTTAATTTCTAATGGATACGGATTAATTAATTACAAATATTACAATTCTTAAATCGATTATTAAGTAACTACATATTTACAAAAAGTACTTGGACATTTACGATTAAGCACTTTCGAGAGTATTTTCCATAATTATTAAATGCTTACACTGAGTTTAAACTCATTTTTATACAATATTTTTAAAAATTATGCTGTTATGCTGCTACTGCCGAGTCGGACAAAAAATATGTTTTATTGAAAATTAATGAAAATCATTTTGCAGTAACAAAAAATAAAATAACTTATGATTTTGTAAATTTTGCATTTTTTCAATGCTATTTTTATACTTATGGTAAATTTTAAATAGAAAAATATTGGAATAAATTAACTAGGCCACAAGTGAATTCTCAGACGGGAATCGAACCCGCAACCTTTGGAAATCCGGTCCAATGCTCTTGGAGCTCTTAAAATTTACCATAAGTATAATATAACTTGTTAAATTCATAGCTCCATTTAATCATTTAAAACTAAAAATATTAAGTTTCATAATGGTTTCTTTAATTATACGGCAAAAAAGTACGGTGCTTCATTTGTTTTAACACAATCACAAACGAACTAAATCTCAAAAGTGCTTACACTAAACAAACAAAAATTAATTATAAACATAATCAAATCCTCAATCACATTACCATGATATGTAGTACAATAGTTCATCTTATGTATCTAAAAATTCAATCATAAGCGAAACATTAAAACAAATTACTCTGTTTTTAATTAGGAATGCTGTTAACATACGTGATACAATTCATAATATCTACATTAACTTCGTTGCAAACATGAAATGTAAAAAAAAACAAATAAAATGGACGAAAAGTATCAGCCAATTATTCATAAGAATTGTAAACGCGTAAGTAAACCACAGCTGCAGTGTATTTATTATTTCGAAGAAGGTAAAACACACTGTAGCAAAAATAAGTTTACCATATCAACTTTTGGCAAAACGAGGTAAATAAAAAACAAGTAGGACTTAAGTAATTTTTACATCCGATATATCATTCAGCATTAGTTTAACCATATTTGGCCGGATGTAAAAATAACTCTTAGTTATTTGTTTAACTTGATGTTTTGTCGCAATTCGGTTTATTTCTTATCAATATAACGGTTACTCCATATACAATTTATTCTTAAAGATATTTAAATAATTATACCTAACTACAAATAATTCGTTTTATTTTCAATTCGAGTAACATTCAAATGGCAATATAGTGGTTATACTATGGAAAAACAATCTGTTAAGGCTAATACACAATTTCAATAAAACTTTACGTGGAATTTTTAGAGCCCATTGTCTTGTATTTTTAGAAGGTATCGCTACATCTCGTCATAGTCATTCGTAGAAGTAGATAGCAAATGTGTCAAAAACGGCCACTTTTAGCAGTTTTGCTATCTACTTCTAGCAGTGACTACTAGGGAATGTAATGATACCGTCTAAAAATACTAGACTATGGGCTCTAAAAATTCCACGTAAAGTTTTATTAAAATTGTGAATTAGAATAACGATATTAAATATAATTCAACGCGGCGCCACTTTCGGTCAGGGTACCGCCTTAAGCACGATAGGTACTCATTAGGATTTGTTTGATCAATTTCTCAAAACCCTTTTTCAGCAAACAGCCGCAGAAGGTCAAATCAATATGGAAAACAAAATCTGTCAGAAATTTGATCTTTTACATGGTGCTTAACATTGAAATGTCTGTTCCGAAATCTTTTAAATTCTACTGTTTGTGGCTCGCGAGTGGAACACAGATAAACACTACAATTTTGAATCGTATTGAAAAATTTGTTTTAATTTGACTGCGAGAGAGAGAGATTTGTAACATCTCGTTGATGAGTACCCAGCTTTATATAAATGTTCATATTTAATAGAAAGTTTTCCTTAGAATAATAGCATTATCAATGCAAAAAATTAAAATATTAGCAGTAACAGTATTTTAAAGAGACTAGACTTTACAATGGTTACGGAAACTTAATTATTTGACTACTTTATAAACTCGAAATTGAAATCCTAGTCATAATATAATTTTATTTAAAAAAGCTGCAATTATGTATGAATAACGTACGTATGTTGCAATAAGTTTTTTAACAAATATCTAGTTATTTTTATTTTCTTATATCTGGTATAAAATACACAAACAAGCTAAATTATTTTATTTTCTTTCTCTATCACAAGAATTTCTGAGCTAATTCAAATTTTAAGAGTAATAACTTCTAAGTTAATAAATTAAAAAGTGTAATAACGAAATAAAATAATAGACGACGATTATGGTACGACGAGATTCCATAATACAAATCTCATATCTTATCACAAATAATTTCAAAGGAGGTTATTTTTTATATTTCTCACATTTATTAAACGTTATTTTACATCAATGAATTGTTATCCTTGAAAAAGATTCTTTTAGTACCTAATATTTTACCTAAATACGAAGGATATTTTAAATCATAGGTACGTCATCAAAAAGCAATCGTATATAAAAGTACATAATTATTTAATAGGTACATTCGCATTTCGTGCATATCGTATCATGATAGATCATGCACTTATAATGGTACCTTTTAACCATATTCATTTGAGGTATATGAAGCTTAAAATACTTTGAAGATTTTTTCTCGGAATATAAAAGGGTTGCAAATTGTAATATAGGAGAACAATCCAAATCACATAGCTATGGAATCCAATGAGCTCATTTAGGATGGAGTGTTTTTTAGTATAATGATTTTCGAGTTGTTATCTTGGTTATGTACTGTTACTGAAGTATTATAAGATTGTTTAAACAGTAATGTTTGAACAATATTAAAACACTAGTAAGTTAATGTCATCATTATCCGTCATTATTAAAAATCAAATTACAGTTTCAGTAAATGTATTACAACGACTACTTCGCAGAAAACACCAGACGATTCAGTGTAAGTTCATATGCAAACGTCATACTTATAATATCAGGTAATGGTAAGAAATGTGAAGGAGCATTTTCTCGCTTCTTTTTGTTGTTTCGATTCGGCTTAGAATTTAGCCACCTTGATACCGTTGTCGGTAGCAGACGCGTTTAATTCTGAAAATGTTTCATCTAATCGGAGGTATCTCAATGTTGTTTTAACTTTTCTGCCCCTTACTATTGATGCTATCGCATAGAGATCGAGATTGAATTAACGGCAAAAGTTATAATTTATGACTTGTTATATGTAATTAAAGTAAAAATTAATAAAAGTAATTGTGTACTCTAGAAATCCACCGTAGCGCCAATAAAAATCGAATCAACGTCGAAAAGCAGTAATAATTATTGACATTCAATCTCGATCTCAACGCGATCCCGACAAGAGTAACTATACCTAGTGCTCTTGTACACAGATAGTACAATGTAAAAGAGCATTAATTACAATTGAAGCTCGAAATTCGATTATAGCAAACTAACGGCCGCCCGCGGTTTCACCCGTGGAAATATCGGAATAAAAAGTAGTCAACGTGTTAGTCCACTACTTGAAGTCCCTACATACCAAATTTCATCAGTATTTTTTGCGTGAAAGAGGAGCAAACAAACAAACTGACATACTTTCGCGTTTAAATATTAGTACGATAATAACTATTGAGAATAATAATTTCGAGACTTCGACCATGTTCCATTAGGGGAAATGTTCAGAATCCCTGTCTGATAACTAAGGTTTCTGGGAAAACAACCATTAACAATATACGGTGGTATATTGGCGCCGTAAACCCAAGCAAATGCGATTGTAACGTTCTGAATTGAAAATTTCAAGTTGAAAACGTCAATTTCAAATCAAAGCAAATTGTTCATACAATATCGACCATAAATGTAGGTACATTACATAATCTTACATTAACATAGTTTTTGAGAGAAAATAAAAATATTACTATATATTGTAAAATCTACCGTAACATTTTGTTGGATATACGTAGTACATTCCAGATTTGGGTTCCTGACCCTTGTAGCTCTTTTAATGAGATTTTAGTAACGGTAGGTTTGAAATGTCCTTTTTAAATTAGTTGTGTCTCAATGAATCACCAGATAGTTCATTTGTTTTAGCTTAGAGAATAATATTGTATGAATCCTTTTTTCCTTTCTAAGATAATTACAGTTATAATAATATAATTTACAAAATGGTGATACTTTTAACAACAGTAACTAAAGACAGCCATATGATATAAATAAGCCTATAATAACATAAAAAACGGAACATAGTAGGTATTGCTATCTCACGTTTACTCAGACAAACAACTTAAATACATGCTAATAATATAATCACACCTCTTTACAATATCGCGGCACACGATAAGGACCAACAATCATGCTGCAAATAATTTAATAACTAAACTCAGACTAAAGAAACTGTGTACCACGTTCATTATTTACAGTTCAGCGCGCGTTGCATCACTTAACAAACTTCTGGAACGATTACTTAGTTTTTTGTTGGCAACACTTGAGCGTTTTAGTTCTCTTTTCGAATGAAAACAAATGAATTACGTCGGTACCCATACATCGGCCATGTATGCTAGTACGTTAGCCAATACCGTGATACTTATCACCACCATATTGTTGTTGCTGTCGGCCGCGGCGTCGGGTAGCCCGCACTCGTGCCCTCGGTACTCCAAACAAAAGTTCTGAAAATGTAAAACGTATTATGATAACGAGAATAATCCATTTTCAATAATGAAACACCGGTGGTTAATAAATTTTCACCCGTTCTTTTGTATCGGCGCGAAATGTATGCAGTATTATTTTTAATTACGTCGTTATTGGTTTTGGATCATAGTTTTATTACGGTAGAGCCGCGTTCGTTCGTAATCACAATTAATAGTTTTGTACCCGCTCATCTAAGTCGTTTTGTTAATTGGATATACCGAGATTAGCCAAAAGTTAATCCGTAAGGCCGTTTAACTTAGAAAATTGACTATCTGAACTTGGTACTAACTAAGCTATTATTACGAATACATTTTTTTGTACATTTAAAGTGATCTTAATTATTTCGCTAGAATAGAACATTAATATCTGTTCAAGCACAAGCTTACCAAAATATGACGAGTTCGTTTCGACGATTCTGTACGCCTAGTCTAGTGGTTACTTTACTACGGTGATGAAACAAGGCACTTCGGAAATATTGTTTTAAAGTTTACACATACTCCATTCTCCAACTCAACTCACAGTAGGTCTGTCATTAAAATGTGAAGTTTGTATCGTGTTCATTTCAATATTAACTGACACTGTCACAGGTGATGTCACTTATTTAAGCAAAAATATTGAAATATCCTCATTAATTATATTATTATTTAAAATCCATATTTCAATGCCATACTGTAAGTTCGGTTACAATAGAGTCGGCGTGGATCGATGTGATGTGCGAAGACTTTAATAACTATTCTTACCTAATTTAATTTAGTTCCATTGACTGTTCCTATCAACTTAATCTATTAATAAATATAACAATCAGTTATTGACACAGGAAAAGCAACTCTAATTCAATAATATTAGGAGTGTACCTTGATAATGTTGGACGCCATCCTCTTCAAGAATGCACTAGTGAACAGAGCAGCCTCATCGCCGCAGGATTGCTGCACCGTCTGCTCCGAACATAACAGATATTCTTGAAATGAACTAGAAGAGAAACAACCTTAATTATTAACTAGAAAGTCGTTGGTTTGGTTTATTGGAATAACCAGCACAAAATCAATTAACTTTTGACGAAGATATTATTGTTTGGTTAATATTTCTTTTTTTCAGAGTGCATCAATATATTGATGAGATTATGAAATGAATTTCTTGAGCATTTTAATTTACTTATAAGAAGATTCTTTATTAATACTGCGGGGCTATTACCTATCTTTGCATTATTTGCATTTTGTTTTACAATGCTTTACAACAATTGCTTTACAATTGCATTACGTCACGTTGATTACGTCATGTTATACGTATGATTGACGTTCGATTGAGATACCTCTACCGAACAAATGATGAACTACAATGTGCATTCATTTAGTTCCTGTTGTTGCTACCAAATTGTTATTGGCGCTAGCGTCATAGCAACAAGTGACTCTCGCAACTAGGTCTCGCAGAGAGCGAGAGAGTGAAACGCCGCTATACGAACCATCAGCGAGCGATTAGCCAGCAATCACATACGTAATACTTACCATTTTAATTTTGACGTTCCGCAGCGATCGCGCGATATCTGCGCGATAATTGCAAAGTTTTAGGTAAGCCCCGCTGCTTTGCCAAGATATCTGACCAACAGATATTCTCTTATTACCTACTCTATGTTTACATGGGCAACAGTGGACGATTATCCTAATCCTAACTAATATTATGAAACGGAAATGTGTTTGTTTGTCTTTCCTTCACGCCCCTAACTAGGTAACCAATTGACTTGATTTTAGGTGTAGAGTTTATTGATAAGACGGAGAGTAACATATGCTATTTTTTATCCCGATATTCCACCGGAACGGGAACCACGCGGGTGAAACCGCGGGCGGAAGATAGTTATCCATAAGAATTTATGACCGTGCTTTTTAAAAATATGTATAATATATGTTTGTTAGTTTTAATTAAGAACTTGATATATGACCTAATAATAATTACACTATACGTCAATGTGTTTATCCACAATTTATCGTTTTTATTAAAAACATATTCCGCCCCGATTTATTTTCCCAACAGTTCCAGACACTCATTGCCTATACTGAACGGGAAAAATAATTTCCTGTTTAAAACGAGTCACGAATAGTTCTACATTGAAGAATATCGCACCGATTTCCTTCGTCATCAGCCATTTTTAATGTTCCCACTGCTGGGGCACTGGCCTTCCTTATGGATGGATAAGGAGAACGGGCCATGACCCACCATGCGGGCCCAATGCGGATTGGTGGGTTTTAATGACTGCAAATGCAGCCGGGACCAACGACTTAACGTGCCTTCCGAAGCACGGAGGAGCTCGAGATAGTAAAATTATGGTCACCCATCCCGTAACCGACCATTGCGAAAGTTGCTTAACCTCAACAATCGCAGTCCGAGCGCGCGAACCAATGCGCCACGGGCTGCCGATTTCCTTACAGAATGTAAAATACATCACAAAATTCGAGTTTCATTTTCTTACATTCTCAGGTAAGTAATTTATAAGTTACAGGGAGTGATTGAACTAATTTTCCTTTTCAATCACATTAATAATAAGAACGTCTAAGTAACATATTTTGTCATTACTCAGCTGCCTATAAACTCATTTATTTACGCAGAAAAATATCGACAATATCACTTAAACGAAAGATACTTATAAGTTTGCGAAGTTTCCCGGCAGAACTTATTATGGCAGTTAAGAAATTTTCAAAAGAAACAACGTAACACAAAAGATATACAAAAAGAAAACTTTCGTGTTTCTTTCATCCCCATAAAGTGACTTTCGTACTAAAACTAAATATTTTAAAAGAGTGTTTTATTTCTTTGTATAAGGATACAACATTTTTTATTCAGCCCAAGCTATAACAAGTTATTACTTATGTATAGTTTGAAGCTAAACTTTCCTAAGTTTTGTCGTTAGTATGAATATGTTCAGAAGCTTACGTCAAAATGTTTAACAAAACTTCGCTAGCTTTGTTTTGAGTATATGGAAATGTTTTATTGTCTCAGGCACAGATTATTTAATACTCAGGGAACCATTGAGCAAAGATCAATTTTAACTAAAATAAAGCACATTCTTAAAAAAAAACAAGTATTTGAAAATATAGTTATCAGTGGCAAAGAGTCCAAATAACACGATTGCCATCGGCTTACTTTATGAAAAATCGAATCTATAGGTCAGCGATATTATAAGTTGTAATGTTTCGATTTTTATTAAAATTTTACTTTGTTTTATTCATTCATCAGTAACTTCTCAAACTAAACAGCCTTCGCCACTGATGCACTGAAAAAGCGAAACAGTTACAAATCAAAAGCGTATAATACTTTTTCAAGAGATCAAGTACTTATTTGACTGTATAAAAGAACCTATGAATATTTATCAGATGTAGCCTTTCAGACAGGCTGCTTACTTTAATTATTTCCCTATTGAAGTAGTGGCAAAAAGAATTATTACCGATCTAAAAAATGCGGGGCGATGCTCTCATACGACGCCCCTAGATACTTTTGATATGTGTAAATTATTGCTATTTATAGCCGAGTGACTCGATTCGGAAGGAGCCTGCAAAGTTTGTTGCTAAAATCAAACAAGTCCAAATTGTTAACGTAATAGTTATATATTCCAATTTGTTATTTTAACTAGTAAATAAGAAAATAAAAAATGCTGTATTCACCTGTAATGGCATGTCTTTTGGCCTAGTCAGGTTTTAATTTTTAAATTCAAATGTGTAAAGATATGTCGTTGGTGAATCTTTTTCAATAAATAAATAAAAAATAAGCCGTCGTATCTGGAATGTGCTCGACAGCGAAATTGTTTCTAATACTTAACAATTTGTTAATGGGAAGTGATGGGAGAGCGATTCTAGCGTAAATGTCATAAAGTTACAATTCATGTCACCGCTCCACAGTTTTTCCGCTGAAAATAGCTGTGTTTTTATTCTTCTCTTCATTGTGTCGGTGCATGGGCAGCGATGTATGAATCCTGTGATAGTGCACGAATATTTTTAACTAGAAAACTGACCTGACTTACTACTTTTAACAATGCAAATATAATTTAAAAAACAACCACAAAAAGTTTATTCAAAGCTGCGAGCATGAATTTTTCGGGAGTGCTTTAAAGTTTGATTGGGTAGCGGGTAGTATAGTATGTTGCTAGTTATTTTTGACTTTTATCGTTTTAATTTAAACAATAGCCGTAAAGTCGACGACCTGTTTGGCGCAGGGGTACTAACCCCACCTTCTGCGCCAGAGGTCCCGGGTTCGATCCCCGGACAAGACAAATATTTGTGTGCATGAACATGTCTATTTGTCTTGGTCTGGGTGTTTAATATGTATATTATGTATGTATTTACAAAAAAAAGTATATAAGTATGTTTATCCGTTATCTAGTATCCATAACACAAGTTCTTCATGATACTTAACGTGAGCTAGATAATTGGTGTGATTGTATAGAAATATTTATTTATTTATTTATAAAGTAAAAAACTTTGAGTTAAATACTCCCGACATTAAAAGTTCTAGAAAATTAACCTAGAAATTTTACAAGGAAAAATTTAAAGTTGACACGGCTTCAATGGCCCAAAATGGTTTTCCTTAGACTCTATTCAAGATGTTCCTTGAGCAAAATGAAATTAAAAGTGAGAAATAAATTGAAGTACAAATAAACTTGCAACAAAAATAAGACTTAATGAATAGCCCAGCTGTCTAGAAAAGTAACTGAGGAAAGACAAAACATAATTCTGTCGTTTGCATTAATATCATAATTAGTAGCCGCAAGCGACAGTAATCTTGAGTAACATAGCGGCTTTATTTTCTTACTTTAGTGTTTAGGACAAAGAAGCAGATCTTAAATGCTAATATAGAAATGAAAGAAAAGTACATAGATACTTGCAAATAACACTCACAAAAATGATATTTTGACTATTATGGTCAACAACATATACGAACTCGCTGTTGGCAGTTTCAATAAATCTATCATCTCTCGTGCTAACCAAATGATGTTAATTAAGAATAATTTACAAATAAAACTGGCCAGCTGAGGATTTTTACATTTGTATCAACCTATTTATAAACTTTTTTCAATATTCGTCAAATATCAATTATAATAAACTACCATAAATTTTAGTGACGGCACATACATCAATGGAAAATAGAAATATCAACGGATTTCGCTAGGCCTGCCTGCACTGGTGAAACTGAATATTGCACCTGACATGCAATCATTTCATTACGAATTTGCTTGTCCTTCTAAATTATTATATACCCCTGCCTCATATTAAAATATAATGTAGCCCTATATATTCGGAGAAAGAAGTTAAATATCGGTTAATAACTTCCAACAACCAAAATCACAACTTACAACTTTACCTTTATTTATAAGTTAAAATACTCGTAGATTATTAAATATAATTCTATTTATTTTGCATACTTACGTAACGACAAAAGTATATCAAACAATATAAAAAATCGGCCAAATGCGAGTCGTACTCGCTTATGAAGGGTTTCGCCTCGCACCCAAGGTTGCCTGGAAGAAACTGCTACGTAGCTATAAGGCCGCCTATTGTGTGTTCCTCTTTTTTGACATTTTTTCTGTATGTGTTTGTTTTTGTATCGTGTGCAATAAAGTTTCTATTATTATTATTGCCAAAATGCCATTATAATTTTTCGTCTGCAAAAATAAGTTTGTTTTTCATAGTATTTGTATGAATGACATTTATATTTGCGGTTTTGGAAAATGTGCTATAGCTCTGAAACTACTAAATAAATTTCGTTCAAACCAAATTTCGTTAAAAGTTTTTATAAAGATCTACATCATATTTTAGTTTTTGACTTTTAACTTTCTTATTTTAAAAGTTAGGGGGACACACATTTTTTTACTTTTGAAGTGTAGGTATAACTTTCAAACGGTTGACTTTGAGAAAATACTGTTTTAGAAGCCGTAATGTAATTTTTAAAGATCTATCTATGATATACCACACATATAGGTTTGATGAAAAAAATATATTTCAGTAACAGTTCCATGTATATGGGAGCCCCTCTTTAATTTATTATTTTTTTGTGTAAAAACCGTAAAGCTGTTTACAGAATACATCTACCGACCAAGTTTCAACTGTGTGATCCTTATAGTTTTGGAATAAAGTGGCTGTGACATCTTATCACTTTGGAAGTGTATATCTATCAAACTGTAATAGAAACTTCAATGTAATTTTTTTAAGACCTATCTATAGATAGGCCTCAAGCATAGGATTGATAAAAAAAAAAAAATTTAAATCCCTTTCGGGAAAAATCCTATATTTCTAAAACTGACAACCATATTTCGTTCAAACCAATTTTCGTTGAAAGTTTTTATTAAGATCTACAGCATATATATTTTTTGAATTTTTCACTCTCTTATTTCAAAAGTTAGAGGGGGGGACACACATTTTACCACTTTGGAAGTGTACATCTTTCAAACGGTTGACTTTGAGAAAAAATCGTTTTAGAAACCTCAATGCAATTTTTAAAGACCTATTTATAGGTATCCCACACGTATGGGTTTGATGAAAAAAAAAATTTCAGTGACAGTTCCATGTATGGGGAGCCCCCCCTTAATACATTTTTTATTTTATTTTTGTGTATAAACCGTAAAGCGGTTTACAGAATACATCTACCTACCAAGTTTCAACTGTGTAATCCTCATAGTTTTGGAATAAAAAGGGTGTGACATACATCGGTTTGGCCGAATCTATAAGGGTTTCGTTTTTTGCCTTTAGGCTACGAAACCCTAAAAAGAAATTATAACGATTTTTAAAATATAATCGCAGTGAAGGCTAGTGTCAACTTAGATTTTATTCCCGGTCAATTTAAGCCTAATCTGCTTTCCTAATGGTCTCGATTCCAGTAGCGTTATTTTATTCCAGAAATTATTTTAAGAAACTGACGATTATTTGGAATACCTAATGAACCAACCAAGTGTTTCTCCTTCGAATTAAAAACACTAGCGCTGCAAATAGAGTCTGCAAATATAAAGCGAAAGGAAGACTTATTGCAAATGATAATTAGATTATCTAAAGAAACCATCCGTTGAAATAACAATTTAGAATCTCAATTTACACTTTCAATTGGAAAACGATCGTTAATCGAAACATTAGCGTATGGAAAAGTGCTTTAAGTGCGTCTAATTTTGTACGAGGATCCAAAAAGAATCTTTGACAGTCTCTCTTAATGGGGAAAATGAGGGCGGAATGAAACTCGGATCAGGAAAACGACTCGAATAGTACTCAAAAGGTAATCGTTTATGCAAAACCAATAGACGAAAGAGTCTCGATCAACTCAAATCGTTCACTTAAAATTGAGTTTGTAACCTCTCTTGATAAAAGACTGCGGACAGTTTATTAAAAACGTATTAATTATGATTTAATTGTTTTCACAATGCAGTTAAAAAATATATTTTTTACTTACTAGAACAAAACAATAAGAAATTAAAAATAACAATTTGTCTCCAATTCCTCAGAGGGACTGACCGTCTAAGGAAATTGGAGAATAGGTTTTTTCTTGTCATACCTTGAAGTTACTTGTCATCTAACATGATATAGGTAAGTAACTTTTCTTTGGAATGGGCAATCAGATGCAAAAGATACCGGTTCGCAAAGTTTTCGAAATTAGCACGTTCAAACAAATAAGCAAACTCTTCAGTTTCTTCATTACATAACTTGCTAAAAATCAATCTGCAATTAAAGCTCAAAATTTCTAATTTTCTGTTCAGTACTATTCAGTCTATTAGAATACGCCGAAGCTAAGCAAGAAGCTTCTCAATCTGAGATCCACAAATTAAACTGTCATGGCAGGAATTCATCGTCGACTGTGGAGAGGGTACTCAAAAGACTCGAGCGAAGTCTTGAATATTGAATAGTCCTCGTTAATAAAATATTCAGCAAATCGAAACGGCTTCCCAAAGACTAATTACTCGTCTGAAAATTGACTATCGTGGACAATAAAGCAGCTTTATCAACAATGATTATTTTAGGCGGAATTAATCAAATTTTACAGAGAAATTGTCCGTTCCAACTAGAAAAACAAGAAAATATTAAAACTTTAATTTACATAATTATGTGTACCTACCCGTGGCGGCGACGCTCATCTTATGGCGACAGAGATTTTCACTTATATTGGCTGGGAAATTTAATAACAAACTACAATGACCACATTCAGTTATTATATTTTATATAACAGACGAAATGTGATTAACCAATGAACATATAGTATTTTTCATATAAAAGGCTAATAAAATGTATTTATTTTATGTATTTAAATCTGTATTGTACAATAAACACAAAGTTAGGTACAAAAGGCGGACTTAATACTAAATGTATTCTCTACCAGTCAACCTTTGGGGAACAGAGAGCCGCGAAAGCGGTACAAAATGCGATTTGTTAACATTGATATATAAACGTACATCACTTCAATACATACAAATAATATAAATATACAAATTCATACATACTAATACAAAAAATAAACAAAATACCGTACAATGATAAAATGAGAAAAAAACATACATAGTTGATGATAAATTACCAAACCACGAACCAAGGCACTAAGCCCATTCAAAAGAAAAACACGAACATTCCTTTTAAAGGAATATTTGCTCGGAGATATTCTGATAGCGTCAGGGATACGGTTCCAGAATCGCGAAGCTTGCAGAGTGAAGGAGTCAGACATATAGCCAGAATGAAAGAGAGGGGAAGTGAGCGCAAGAGTATTAGCAGAGCGAAGACGCCTGTCATGAGAGTCACAGAGATACCGTGAACTGGATTTCAAGTATCCGGGAGAATTGTTCAGGATTGAGTAGTGCGTACAGAGCAACGTAAGTTGTCTGCGCTGACGTATGGGAAGTAACTGAAGCTGTGACCGGTATGCTGAGATAAGATAAAATTTGCGAAGGGAGAAGATAAAACGAATAGCTTATTCAGAAGCCAGTCCAGCTTGTTCAGAAGATCCTCGTACAGATTAGTAGGAACTATAGGGTTCGTGTGAACCGCGGGGGTAGATCAGGATGGGGCGCCGGTGCCGATGAGGACTCACAACTTTACTTCTTGATTAAACCAGTTTATTTCCTTTAATTTCTCCTTTTTCCGACTTTTTCATACATTACCTTCATAATCCAACCCACAGGCGACATGTGTGCCGTTATTTTTCTATTTTTTTATACTTATATTTTCTTTAGTTCTTATTTAAAAAAAACAAGGGAGTTCAACTCTGCTTCCCGCAAAGGTTTTACAGTACCTACTATAGAAGCGTTAATTACCTTCTAAGAAATTAATAAGCAAAAGGATTCATCTTTCCAATAATCTCTCCTTTTTTGTATTGATGAAATCTACTGTGCAAGTGCAAGAATACATACAAACCCATGGACAAGTCATTTGTCCTTTCACGATCTTTCTTAACATTTTACTCCTCATGGATTTACTACACACTTCAGCTATACACTAAACCTCTAAAAGATTTGTTTGTAGCTTATTTACGTTGTCCAACTTTATTGAGTGGCATTAATTAATTAACTGAAACTTAACGTATTTGTAAAACTATTTAAAAAAAACCAGCCAAGTGCGAGTCGAACTCGCGCACCGAGAGTTCCGTTTAAAATTTTCAAAAATATTTTTTTTATATGATGTAACAAAAAAATTACGGTTTTCACAATGTTTCCTTTATCTGTACTATAAGACGTTACTTCTTACCAAATTTCAAGATTCTAAGTTCACGGGAAGTACCCTGTAGGTTTTGATTCCCGTGCGAGTTTTAAAAATTTGCGGAAATTTGCAGCATAAACGGCTGTATCTTTTGATTGCATTGGCTTAGAAGTTTGATTTTTTCACAGCTCCAGTTTGATACCTCCACGCGTTCCTGAGAAAAACGGTCTTGACAGACGGACGGACGGACGGACGGACGACGAAGAGATCCTATAAGGTTCCGTTTTTCCTTTTGAGGTACGGAATCCTAAAAACGGACAAAGTTTTGTTTATGAACATTCTATTGGAGTATAAAATACTAAAAATAACACTCACCAACACACTGTTCTCAAATAATCTTCATGATTCCCTCTGCCGTCTGTTTGATACTGTTCATTCTTCTGATGATCACTCAACGTAGTGAGGGTAACCTCATACTTCTTGCTGCACTTCTCGTACTCTGGACGTACGGTCTGCACGCAACTCGCATGCTTCAAGTACTCATCTTGATACGCTCCTCTGCTGCACAGATCCTGAACTACGTCCGTGATACCAGAGTATATCCTTCTGAATACCACTTGTTCGTGTTTCTCCATACAAACGTTTGTGTAGTTGTCTATGCATCTTATGCCGGAACGAAGTTCACTGCAACAAAAGGCAATATTTAATAATTATGTTTTTAGGGAATTACTTGCGGTAGGGAAATGGTCTCTATTTCTAACTCGAATACCATTTATCATGGCTCTAATACCTTCTAATAAGGGATTGTGAGATACTATAAATAAGAAATGTTTTCGCGTGGTTTGGTAGCCAAAGTTCTCTCTCCAATTCTTTATCATTAGTCCATGCTCCATACTAAAATGTATATCGCAATCCAACTGTATAAACTAGCAAAAACTGAACTAAACTAAACCAGTATACAGAGAAAACTTGCAAAACTTAAAAGCATTAGTATCCATAGATGTTTGAGCTCGCAAATCATAATAGTCGCATTTTCCATTGGTTCTGTTTTTATGTTTAAGACTAGAAAAGTACCATAAATCATTTAGCTTACATTCGGTAAGGAACCGTAACGGTAACTTCACATTAACGTAACTTTTGTAAGTATAATTAAGTATTCACCGCATCTCGTTGATATTCTGTTCAGTCGAGAGCAAAGTTGTTCACCACCTCTATGAAGTACTCTAAACTATTCAAAGTGTTATTTACCACATACAAGAGCACCAAATTGAGTCAACTGCATAACGTTTTGCTGGAACTGGAAATAACTTTAGCTTCCAAAGATCTTTAAAGCCTTAAACTGATAGAGTTTGGAAGTAACTGAATATTTAACAGACCCAATTGTTTTGGGTCTGTCAGCTGTTTCTGATTATGGAATCGGTTTAGTATTTGTTTGTCACTTAATTCTGTTTGTGCATCTAAACTTTTTCGTACTATTTTTAAACGATTAAACCATTTTAAAGTCCTGCAAAGTAGGTATTAGTATCTTCGTGCCATGTTAACGGTACTCTTACATTTAGGTACGTTGAGGAAAAACAAATAGCTAAGGAAATAACCAAACGAAAAGTATTTGAAAGGAAAGAAATCGAATTGGAAAATTCATATTTATGATTTTGCTAAGAAAAAGACTTGAAAGTATTATCAACCCCTTAATAAATCTCCTTATGTTTTTTATCTTATCTTTCGACCCTATAGTTCACTCGTTACTCCTTTTTATCATGCGTCATAATATATAAAAGTCATCCCTACTGTTAGTTTGCAAACGTAACTAAACACGTTAAGAGTTTTAACTCTCAATCCTGTTTCCTTACACAATTCCAAAACTTATACTCCGTTCCGTAGCGTAAGTTGGTAAATGTGCAATAGCGTTTGCGTTGTGTGTTTAATTGTTCTTAACTATTATTCCTTGACTAGGTATATTATTATTATGGTGCATAATATATTTACAATTCAATCGCACATAAGTATTTACATACCTATATACTGAGTCTCCTATATCCCTGTGTCAGTTGCTTAGTTACAAAGTAACTATATACTAATCTGTGGCTTAGTATAGTTTGTTAGGAATTTAAATAATAGTATAGTAATTAAAATGGTCGATGATGAAGATGAATAATTAACAGAGGCACATCCTAATCCTAACTAATATTATAAATGCGAAAGTGTGTTTGTTTGTCCTTCCTTGACGCCCTAACTAAGCATCCTATCGACTTGATTTTGGCACAGAGTTAGTTGAAAGGCCGGAGAGTAACATATAATATAATTAATACATTTATCCTGATATTCCCACGAGAAACACGCCGATGAAACCGCGGGCGGAAGCTAGTAAATACATATACCTCATGCCATTAATCCCTTGCAGATTTGGCAGAGCATTAAAAGTGCAATTATAGCTTCAAATGTACAAGTAACACTCTACTAGCCACACTTCAACGGCGCCACATTTAGCATTGATTGGATCTAATGCCCGCAGCATTCGGGAAGCTCCGTCCGTAAAATCTTCGCGTTCAACTTACCTCAGTGTCTCAAGGCGAAAGTCTTCGACCAGTGTGTGTTGTCAGTGATGACTTACGGCAGTGAAACGTGGTCGCAATGTCAGCGTGCAATAGAGAGAGCTATGCTCGGCGTTTCCCTGCGTTCTCACAAGAGAACTAAAGTTACTGACATCGTTCGAAGGATTGCTCTGCTGAAGTGGCAGTGGGGGGGACGGCGGGAGAAGAACTGATGGCCGCTGGGGCGGAAAGGTTCTGGAATGGTGACCGCGCACCGGACGACGCTCCGTGGGTAGGCCCCCCACAAGGTGGACCGACGATCTGGTGAAGGTCACGGGAAGCCGCTGGATGCGGGCAGCGCGGGACCGATCATCATGGAGATCCTTGGGGGAGGCCTATACCCAGCAATGGGTGGCAAGTGGCTGAGACGAAGAATGCCCGATTTTCATGGCGAGCGCCTAGATCGTGAAACAAAAGACAGATCCACAGTCACCTGTCAAATTGACTCGCCACTGTCCGATCGTACTTACTCACTGTACTTACCAACTTCGCTAAAGGCTTGACCCGTGTAAACCGGGCATTAGTTGCTGCACGGAAATAACATGAATAATTTCCACATAAAATTTACGAGCTTACACTAAACCAATCCCATGAACGAATCCACTTTTATGATGAATATCTCGTCGAGTTTTCTAATCGACCAACAACTATTATTAAAACTATGTCCGTTTTCAAGTTAACTCCCTTGTTTCGTATGCAAATGCGATACATTATTCAAATATGAAAAATATGACATCGTATGTAACCTAACTTCATTTTATATCGATTTCCTTTCAATTTCGCTTGGGCACTTGCGTTCGGAACAAATAACATAGCTGGTTTATATTCTAACAATAAAATTTCCAATGTTCATCTTATTTGAATCTGTTCACCCGTTCATAAGATCAATCGTAAATATATTGTAAAAAGGATAAACTATATCCTAAACTGGGTATGAATAGATTGATATAGGTATATTAAAAGTATTAACATCAATTAAGCTTAATCGAAAGTTCCTTTAAAAACTTTATGCTTTTTTAATTTTTGCATTTTTCAGTACTGTTTTTATACTTATGATGCATTTTAAATATAAAAATATTGGAAAAAAACAACTCGGCCACAAGTGAATTCTCAAATGGGACTCGCCCAATGCTCTAGCCACTGAGCTACCGAGACTATTTTTTTACTGCCCGTGTCTAAAGTTTATTTTCGTTCTATGTGTGCGTGTTATTATGAAAACGATAGCAAGATAATTGGGCAACTGGTAAAATGGCAAAAACAATAGATTTTAAGAAAACATTTAATTTAGACAAAATTTAATTCCGCCCTGAGTGAAAAGAGATGAAACTTTTCATCTAAAAAGTACTCATTCAAGTCAAATTACTAGAATTAAATCTATCAGATTTAAGATGATACAACGGATTTATCAGATACTTTAATATTGAACTAAGGTCTGAGTTTATTTAATAATGCGATAAGTTTCATTCAAAATTTCTATTTTCATCTATACTTTACCTAAGCCATATAACCAGTTGTTCCTAAGCGCGTCCCATTCTTTTGTACCCGTGGCATACCTACGTTCATATATTTTGAATAACCGTCATTGATTCTCCGATATCCGTATTATAACCTCGGAATCAGAATATCTAAATCTATACTAATTTTATAAAGAGGAAAGATTTGTTTGTTTGTTTGTCTGCAACGAATAAACTCAAAAAAAATTAACGGATATGGATAAAATTTGGTACACAGATAGCACAGATAGAACCACGCGGATGATACTACGAGCTGCCGCTAGTACTTATCAAATATTGTCTTATTTGGAAAGTCTCTAGAGAGAATACCAAATTGAATATTTAGATTACAAAAAAGCACACCGTAATGAAAACGTGTAATCGATCGTGTGTCGATCGTTAAACACCTGAAAAGATGTTTCTTTCGAATGCAAGGAAATTTCTAGCATTGATGTGACAACGCTGGCCTACAGCGTAAGTATTAAAAATATAAAAGTATTGGAGAATTTCGACGGTGGTTCGCAAGTCTCGGTAGCTCAGCGGTTAGAGCATTGGACCGGATTTCCAAAGGTCATGGGTTCGATTCCCATCTGAGAATTCACTTGTGGCCGAGTTAATTTTTTCCAATATCTTCTATTTAAAATGTATCATAAGTAGATTACGAGTAATTTTATTTCAAAGCAGTCCCAATAAAACAAAACTTTTCACTTCGAACTGATTTCTTACCGTTCTTCTCTACCTTTACTCAAACTTTGTAGGATTTGTGCTGTGGAACCCATTCCCTTTCTAATTGTTTTTGTAACAAGTTAAACTATATTTGTGGATTATAAGTTTGATTGAAACAAATTATTGTCTTTTAATCTGTTTGATCGACCTATATATTATTCAATACCTCCGCAAAAAATAGTCTCAGTAAAATCAGTTAAGTATAAACTAAGAATAATCGTCTTTGTTTCAAAAAATAAAAAAACATATACCTAAATTTATAAAAAAAGAAAAACATTAAAAATCCTTATTATTTTACTTCGTGATACAAATTGACCACATCCTGTTTGTTCAGCACGATGATGGTTAAATGCCTGCCCAGTTATTACAAAAAAAAAAAACTAATACTAATACAAATGACTAGCAACAGCAACAAACACAGTAAGTACTCTACTTAAAACATTAACAAACAAATATATCAAAACTTCAGTATTTCATCCAGCACAGTCGGCAAAGTAGTTATGATAGTTAGACCTAGTTGATTTAATCTTATCCAGCGAATCGCACCGAGAGTTGGATCACGGTATATTCTGTCTAGGAAGACAGAATACTGTGAATCTTTACACCGTGATCCAACTCTCGCTGGTCATCGCTGGTTTGTTTAATTACTCAAAGGTATGGAACAATTACTGCGATCTGTGACAGATGTATGGTTAAGAGTGTAAAATATTGAAAATTAAAGCTCCATTATGATTCTGTTATTTATAATATGTTTTATTTTATATGCTTTATTTTTGTTCTATATTTTATTTTAGCAACTAAAGGACCATTCTACACCTTGGTTTAGCAAGAATTCGGCAAGAGGCCCGTATTCCAGAACGTGACTCAAGCAGTGATCTATACTTAAGAACAGTTAGAAAGGGACGCGCTTACACATGTAGCGACGTCCTTTTCTAACTGTTTTCAACTACTTTAGTTACGTTCTGGAATACGGGTCGGGCCTCAGTCTTGAATGCGTCGCCGCAGTGTCGAATGCACGCTGTGAAAATGAAAAATAAAATTAATAAATAAATAAATTATTTTTCATAAATAACTAAATTAGTCATAGAATACTAACATAGTTTGTAATGCAGTATTGTTCCTAACAAAAAATGGATCTTTTTTGTCTAAATAAATAAATAAAAAATAATAAATTCACACATACTAAATAAAAGTAACATTAAGTGGCTAGTCTATGTTGGCGGGCAGCTCTATAGCGCACCGCGGAACTGCACTTATAATAATTAATTTTTTTCAAGAAAAGGGCTACAACTTACTGTGTACTTATCTTTATACTGTTGTAGGATACAACACACACTACAATTTACAGTTATTTAGATCCAAACGCTCGTTTACGCAAAGAAACTTTGTTGGAGCCGACCTGGGAGCTTTGCCGCTTCAACTCCGAAGAGTTACAAACTCTACAAGTGAAACAAATAAGCACTACCTAGTTTGTTCTGCGAATATTAAATGCTTTGACTTGATTACAAATCTGCGAAACTTTTCAACTGAGATCATTTAATATTGTACGTTCGAGAAATAACTAAGACAGTGTGGTGGTTATCATCATGATTATATCAGTCGTGTGACGTTCGTTGCTGGATATACACTCCAAATTGTAGCGATACCTCACATTGAGCACTTCTTCGCTGCCCGCATCCAGCAGCTTTCCACGACCTTCACGTCATCGGTCAATCCTAAATTCCCAACCTCCCCGTCCGGTCTACAGTCGCCATCTTTCCACCTCAACGCTTCTCAATCAATCTTTGTGATGTTTGTTTCTATCTACAAGTTTTTTTTTTACTAAAAGTTTATTTCCCTTTTCAATCTCGTAAGGATTGAATTTACAAAAACCCTTTTCCTTATACTAGTCGTAGTAGTTTGTCTGGCTTTACAGTCGTTAGGCAGGGCTTTCTCTTATATTCAATTAAGACTTTTGTATAATTTTAAGGTGATATTAGCAAAACAGTAATTAATTCCTTTACTAATATTAATATCCTTAACATTAAAGAAAACCACTAAGGCTTAAAGTACAGCTGATGGCTATTTAGTATCTTTGGAAAAATAAGTAAACTTACATGCAACTTTTATCCAACTCGTCTTGCGTCAGTGCAAAAGATATTTCCCTTGAACTGAGCACTGGAAGGGCCATGGCGCACCTCTGCAGAAGGTCTTCCTGTTGATTACAGTGGCCTTTTAATGCATCTGTTGACAAAATATACAAGAATAGGTGAATGCAACTTTTACATTTCCTAAAAATTTTAAAGCTTTAGTTTGGTAAAAAGTTTGTTACATTATTATTACCAACAAATTTTTATGAAATAATATACCTAGATATATAAACCTGCTATAGATGTTCTTATGCTACGTACAATACAAGTCATAAGTCATACATGACATACTAAGAATTCGCATAAATATACTATGCACTAAAACTCGATACGATAGTCAACATGAGTCAAAGTACAAAGAGTAGTTTCTTCAAAATGTTACACATATTTCAAGGGATGTTGGCAGCATAATACTTACATGATATATTTTACTTTTTTTGCTATGTAAGATCAGTGTCACACTATCCAAAAGAAGCAGTTGTTATGCGACTTTTCTAACTTTATAATTGAAAGGTAAGGTAAAGGTAAAAGTAATAATTAGATTGCTCTTCTTTTACTTCATTCCTTATCATTAATATAATACTGTGTAGGTATTAGGTACACAACGCGACGTAACGTAATTTTACTACCGATCAAAGAACTTAACACTGCAACTGCTAGTCGGATTTTTTATTCAGTAGAATAATTTGACATATGCCAACTGTTTTTGGTAATTTACTCAGATCCAGATCCAGTTTAGTAAGTAGGTAGGTATTGATGCCATTCACGTATACAAATACTGAAATTCAACATTATCAGTAGGTATAGCTACATTTTCGGGCAGTAATATTTCTATAAAATGATTTTTTATAGAAAAAAAATAATTTGCTCAGAAACTCCAAATAATAATATAAATCCTAATAAATTGCGTATGACCTCTACAAAATATTGTAATAAGAGTAAAGTACTGTCGCCTGTACAAAAGTACTCACGTATAAACATAATGACTAATAAGGTCACCGAGGCAGCCGCACCATGGAAGCTTTATAAAGCCATTGGTGACGAGGGCATTCACAGGAAATAATCACTTGAGCTTGTCGCTCGTGTAAAGAAAGTATCTGCACTCATCCTTTTTGCTTTGCTGAAGATGGCGGAAAGACACAAAATACTTGACGTGACCCAAATAAGCCTTTGTATCTTCTAACTCGTCTTTCAGATTTTTTATTCGGTAGAGTAATATGACAGGTGCCAATTTCATTTTATAAAATATATATATACTGAACTAATTTAAACCTGTTATAGCTTCGTTATAATTATTGAGGAGTTGAAGTAGTTATTTACTACTTCACTACTTCAACTTTTAAATTTTCAGATTATATAAGTAGGTATTTTATAAGCGTATTACCACTTGACATTTAACCATCACGTGGTATAAAAATAGTAGCAACTGTTCAACAATATAAATAAATAATTATAACGAAGCTATAACAGGTTTAAATGAGTTCCTCAATTCAAGTCCAAGAATTTTATCGAAGTCTAATTATCTTAATAACCATCCAAATTATTTAAATCTTATCTTTTCTTTCAATCATAAGAAAAAATAGGATTTTCTTATTGCTGATTGTCATTTATAGCAACTAGCCATATATAGTTATACCTAGTGAAGCATTTCTTTCTATACTCTTTAATAACTTTGCTGTCGTTGCCCCAGTTCTTTTTTTCCGAAATATCTTTTATTTTTTGCCCTCTGCGTAAACACTACTGTATTGCCTCTCAGTTTGTATTTTCCTATATCAAGTAAGTATATTAACCTACTATCATAGTTGTATCCTTCTTTATTTCCTCCTCCTTTACAACAATCATATTTATATCTTTGTTTTGTCGTACCTATTACGATATTTAATTAGTTTAATTCTTTAATTCTTAGTCATTTGTTTTTACACTCGTTACTGATAGCGCGGGACTAGCAGATACATTTTAACATCGGTAGCGCATGACCTTCCAATCAACCGATTCTCTGTCCACGCAAATGCCAACTCTCGATTTATCTGAGGCTATAAACAGTTGTGCAAACGTCATAGCGCTCACGCGGCTAGCACGCAATCAGCTGTCTTCACACATGATGGAAAAGTCTGCTGATACGAGCGTGCAGGGAATTGTTGATGTTTAAGTTTTGATAAAGCAACTAATTAGTTAAACTTTTGACCGAGACAATGAGAGTATGAAATCGTATCATGATAAAATGTTATTTACGACTTGTGTAAATCGCTTAAATAAGAAAGAAGATAGATACTTGTAAACGAGATAATTCAACATTGAACATAATACTTTGTTTTGAAATTGAACGCCAAACGTAAGAATAGTAGTACGCTCTGTAATCATATCCACCTCAATATCTTGGCAACGGTGACTGTCACCGAACATCATGTGCGGCCCGATAAACATGTGGTTATTTTTAACAATGCCGTTCTAAGTGAGAACCATGCATTCCGATGGCGTGGTGGGGCGCCGAGCCCACCACGCACGCGGCTCCCATTGGCCGGCTGGCATCGTACGATCTCTGCAGATGTGCGCGTGCGTGCAGACAAGGCAGTAAAGGCACACACTCTCACCCAATCGAAACATAATCTAGCGCCAATTGATCGCCTACATTTAAGACCATTTGATTCACTGATTTGATTGCTCTGATGCCTTAGGAAGTCTCGGTATCGCCTTGACACAATGATGGTACTAGCTACCCCCCTTTATTTGTTTTGATTGATCGTTAACCATTCTTACGGAGTAAACAACTTGTTTGTTTTGACTGACGTTTTTATTTTGATATGCACGTTATTATACTTGTTTCGTTATTACAGGCTAGTATTGATTCACTTAACCGTGTACCTATTATTGGAATCCAAGACATTAATAATAATAAGGTTGAACCAAACTCCGTTGTTCCATTTGCCTTAGTAAACTCACTGTTGATATTTATCAATTCATAAGGTCCGTTTGCTATTGGGATTCAAGTTGCCCCAGACCAGTAATTATTTAAATAGAATAACTTATCAACAAATGACTGCTCTTAATACATTTCTGTTCCACCCACTTGACTGTTATGTTATTGTTCTATGTTTTATTGTTTGTTCCTTCACACAGAAATTTTGCCAGAACTTTCAAAATGTAGAAAGCTCATGTTTTATACAGGAACATTCTGGAAGTTGTTATGGATCTCGAAGTTTCTTCAAACACATTTAATGCCGCTCAAAGTACAAGGAATGTTACGATCGGTTTTTTTCCTAACAGTTACAGCATGGCTTTGACTGTCTGATCAACAATACCCCGCTATATTAGATAGCTTAAAAGTTGTTCTGGTTTATATTATAAAAAAGTAACGTTTGAATATTTTTGTAATGGAATCGTCCCGAACCAGTTCACGTCAAACGAAATTAGTCTACAGCAGATACGCTCAAAAATCATATTGGCAGAATTCCTTATCCCTTTGTTTTGATAAGTAGTTGAGTCATAGTGGATACTTTATAAAACCAGAGACTTTGGGTGATACCCGCGTTACGTTGCTAACAAGGAGTCAAATGAACGCTGATTAGATCCGTCCCACTAATGAACAGTAAGGCTCTCGGGTTAAATTCTACCCGGCGACAGGCGAAAACGTAGTTGGTAATCTCATGGCGAATGGCGGGTTACGTCATATCTGCATTGTTAGTTGCTTGCAGTTTTGTTCAACTAGAAATTTTGATAAGGTAACATAAGTGTAATGTTTGTAAATTGACTGCGCTCGTATTTACGGTTATGTTTGAAGTTTAATAGGTTTTTTGGCAATATGCAGTATAAAAAGTAGCTATAGTTTTGCTTAATGTTTTTATGTTTTTGCAAAATTATTATACACATTTTTTGCTTGCTCTGTTTGGCGCGGGAGAACGTATTACCTGCCTTCTGTGCAGAGGTAGTGAGATTCCCACATAATTTATTCTTTGACACAAGTCAAATACTTGTGTTCCTGAACATGTCTATTAATTTTTCATTTTAGAATTTTTGCATTTTTCAATGCTATTTTTAATAGAATAATATTGGAAAAAATAAACTTGGCCCCTGGAAATCCGGTACAGTGCTCTAACCACTGAGCTACCGAGACTTCAGTGGTTAGAGCATTGGACCGGATTTTCAAAGGTCGTGGGTTCGAGTCCCATATGAAAATTCAATTGTGACCGAGTTGATTTTCTATACTAATATTTATGAAAGATTTTTTGTTTGTTTGCATCGAATAAACTCAAAAACTACTGAACAGATTTGGATGAAATTTGGTACATAGATAGTATATATAGCCGGGTATGATCATATAATACTCTTTATTCCGATATTCCCACGATATCACTACGCGGGTGAAACCGCGAGCGGAGGCTAGTTTCCAATATTTTTCTATTTAAAATTTATCATGTCTTTTTGTCTAGATGGGTGTTTAAAAAACAAAACAATAATTCTCTGACAATGTTTCCCATTAAACGTAGGTTTCACCTGTCAATACGTCAAAGTCTTTATGAAACTGGAAACAAAAGGCGGTTACAAGTGTATTTAATTATGCTCATCATAACTCACATTCACTGACGCTGCTGATACAAACCCGTACTAGCAAGGTCACAGGTAAATACACTTTTTTTACATCGTTCATGGCGTGCATCAATATTTTTAACACAGCACAGTTATTTTATTCTAATTAAAAATTGCAAGGTCAAATAGAACTTCTCACGCTTATAATAAGATTTGTAATCATAGAAAGGTCTGAAATTATTTTTAATACTATTCTTTAACTCGTATTTTATACTACAGCTGCAACAAAATGTGCGATAATAAAGTGTTTTATGAACCGCATTTTTATTATTTAGTATTTTATTTAAATGAATACTTAGGAGGATGGAAAGGAACGAATAATAAACTAAGTGTATTGAAAAACGTTGGAAGTCTAAAACCTTGAACCACTTATCTTATTAAAGATTTTGTAAATCAAATGCCTGAATCCAATACAACAGGACACCTAGAGGCGTAAAACCGACATAACAATATTTATTTCACTGCAAAACACATACCTACCGAAATACTACATTTAAATCACTTGAAACTTCAAATCCTAAAATGGCTCTAAAATTGCATGCAAACTTTTTTTTTAATACTTCAGTCGCGTGATTGCACTCTACCTAACACTGGAAAGGTACTCAAAAGCAACAAACTATTGAATAAAAAAATTAAAGCGGACACTGAATTGCAGTTTTCACAAACAAAATACAAAACTAAATGTAGGTAACGCAAATATTTTTATTAAAAACTGATAAGCTGACGGATCCGATGGTGCAGTGGTATTAATCCTACTGCGTCAGGCATCGTGGGTTCGATACCTGTAATGAACATAAGTGTTTGTCCTGCGTCCGTAACGATTATATACAGGACTAGACGGTCATTGGATTTAAAAAAAAACTTTGAATGTAATTTAATTTATTTTTGAAAATGGAGGAATGTTTCCTTAGGGTAAAATTTGCTAACATAAATAGGTATTTAGATAGATAGATAGATAAAATAATTTATTTGCATCACAAACATACATGCACATAAACAAAAGAAAAGAAAAGAATAATAAACAAACTACATACGGACTAACAAAAATAAGCGAGCACATAGACAGATACCTACTAATATGTAGCCTAATAATCGTACAGAGACCTACCCATGAAATCAAACTATTGTTTAATTTCTATGTCTGTGCATGTTTGTCACAGCAGCGATGCAAAGAGGCAAAAGCTCGGCATATATTTTTGCCCCGAAGGAACAAAACACTGGTTTTCAGTTTTCACACGTAGAAAAACGCGAGAGACGCATTAACAAAATCGGACGCCCTGTTATTAATTTAAAAAGATTCTAACATTTTAATTTTGCATTTCACATAAAATAGATTCAACAAATAATCATAAATAATAAAATAATTTTCAAATCAAATAATTATGAGCCATTAGTATAATATAAATAAAATATATTATCATGCCTTGAATAAATTAATTGAAATTGAGTCTAAAATCTAATAAATCATAAAATTAATATCAATTCAAAATTAATAAATTGTATTAAATTTATAATATGCAAAAAATTCAATCTAATTAAAGTTATTTAGGGTACTTTTCCTCCAATGACCGTCTTTTTTTCCACCCTGTATAAGGTAAGTAATGTTTACTATTTGTAAAAACTCCATTGGTCCCATATCCGTACCAAAAGTTTTTAAGCTACTTCATTAGGAACCAGACCAACATATATAAATTCCTTGCAGTGTTTGCAGAGCAATCAGAGCATCGAAGGCGCAGATTAAGAGTGAAATGTAAAAAGATCACTTTCACAGCAACACCTCAACAACGCCACATTTAGCATTGGTTAGGTCGAAGATGTTCTCCGGAAAAATGGTTTATTGAAGCCAGAAATCTGTATTAAAAATCGACTTCGACTGAAATTAGAGTATCTTGACAGTAGTACAAATTTCACTTACATCTATACTAAAATTGTTAAGAGGAAAGATTTGATTGTTTGTTTGCATTGAATAGGCTCCGAAACTACTGAACGGATTTGTATAAAATTTGGTATGAACATTGGATTATTATTATTATTTTGGAGAGGGGACACCAGCAACCATTTCACCCAGTTCCCCGAAGAAAAAGTCCCCTGAAAACAGGGGGGCCGGGTTATCGTTTACCCCAACGGCGTCGGACCCTCGAACCTTCCTGTGCGCTTACAGACTTATACTCAACTGCTTTAGATCCTCTTCTTTTAGCTTGTCCGCTTCAAAGAGTTCCCAGCGCAGCAATGCATACATTGGGCATTCTGCCATGAAGTGGTAGCTTGTTTCTTCCTTTTCTTTACATTGTGGACAGATGGGAATGGGATCCTCTGTCCTATTGATAATTGAATGGTGCCTGTTCAGTGGACAATGTCCTGTCAGTACTCCTACTATGTTTCTTATGTTTCTCCTACTTAGTTTCAGCAGCTGTCTAGTTTTCTTCTTATCAACTGATTTGATGAAGATCTTTGACTGTCTGCAGTCCTTTCTTTTCATCCATCTTTGGTTAGTTTCTTTAATTATTTTAATCTCGATGATGTTCTTAGAGATTCTATGATTATATGTCAAGGGCTTTGATGGCAGCTTGACTGTCGCTGTATATTATTATTTTTCCTACGTTATAGTTGCTTATATCACTTTTAAACACACTGCATTATCGCGAATACTTCCGCTTGGAATACGCTGGAGTATATGAACATGGGATACTTTTATCCCGATATTCCGAGCGACGCGACGGGAGCGGGAACCACGCGGGTGAAATCGCGGCCGCTAGTTTTTAATAAAGAAATTAAGGTTTGAAAAATGTCGAAATACATCATCTCAGCGCCAGAATTGCCGGGTGATACGTGTTATACATCCAACTCTATTCTATTCAATTCTAGCAATTCTAACCCCGGGTTTCTATACTTACTAACGGATTGTTTTAGCTACGGACGTCAAAATTTAAGCCATTTAGCCAAAAAAATCCGTTAGTAAGTTATAGAAACCCAGGGTAAGATATCTAAATGAGTACTCTGTTCCAAGATTTCCAAGTCGCCCATCATAATTTCGAGGTCAATATGCGGGACATGCGGGACGGAAGAGACGTATTGCGGGACTATTTTATAAAATATTGCAATGCGGTATTACAACTGTCATTACGGAACGGTAGCCGCCTCCTACCGCCATCTCTTAGCGCAGTATTGTTTCAATCTTACCATGCTATTTCGTACTACGAATCTCTCAAAGTAAGCTTGTTTTTTGACGGAAGTTTTGTGAAGTGTTCACTCAACCGTCGCCTCTAAAATATAAAGCGTGTCAAAATCTGACAACTTCAATAATAACTAAACGCAAACAACACGTTCATAAGACATGATGTTTCTAATAGATGATGATAGGCCCGCCGGGTATCAGGGCCACAGGTAGCCGTGATGCAAAAGATGCGTTCTAGAGGTACTTTTGTAGCATTATAATTGAAGTTTGTTAACCAATTAACAACGGTAACTCCGTCCAATTACAGTATTTATTTACTAAGAAAACAAGTCGTTAAACCGAACGCTCTTTAGTAACTTTAGTATTAATCTGAATAAAAACCGTATTTGTTTCATTATATTATTTAAAACTAGTTGTGGCCCACGTTTTCACCTGGGCCCTTATTCACTATGACCACTTAGCGATTCCTTACTCAAACCACTTACTTGTAATGTCTTACTTGGTTTTGACATTTGCAAAATTAAAAATAATTATAATTTGTAAGTGTCATAGAGAAAACTAATTTTTAAAATGTCGAGACCAAATACGACATTGGCGTGGTTTGAGCAAGGAATCGCTAAGTGGTCATAGTGAATACGGGCCCTAGGTAGAATATCGTGTGGAAAAGTATTAATTGAGTACATTAATCTCACTTCTTATTTTTCTTATTATACAAATAATTATTATATTATGAATGCGAAAGTATGTCAGTTTGTTTGTTTATTTGTTAGTCTTTTACTTAAAAGCTACGGTTTTTATAGTGAACTAACATATAGACTACTTGTTATCCCAATATTCCCAAGGGAACGAAAACCACGCGGGTGAAACGGGTGAAATTTTACGCTACTTACATTTAATTAAAATAAGTTACGATACATAAATGAAATAATTCCTGATTTACTGAAGGCTCGTGATTATTTTAATTGTAGAATGAATGCCATCCAGTTATTCCGGTGACAGTTAATAGTCCGCAACGTTAAAGTACCGTTCGTTCATTAAACATGACACCAATTTAATTTGTTCTCACTTCACAAAATATTTTCCTTAAATATTGAAACACAATAATTATTGTTTATGCCTTTTTAAAATAAGTACTTGGGCACTTCCTTGTACTTATTAATTATTAATTCAGTTAAAACTTTTAACTTTTTAACGAGTATTACCTTATTATCCAAGAAGCTGAAACAGAAGTCTTCGTGTTCGTTGGTGTTTCTGTCCTTAATATGGTTCCTTATCTATATTTTTATATAGGTACCTCACTGGTCCTTTGGTTTCATATCACATTTGTTTTTCAATACCTACTTAAAAGTTATGAAAAGCAAAGGTTCTAAAAATATCATACCAGTGTTATGAAACACGGGATTAGTTTAAAGTCTCAAAAAGTTTGATTATTTCTAGCATTACCTGGTGCTAAGTTTAAATAGAAAGATTATTTATTGCACCTGGCTGTTCGTATAATTTAGATTTATTTAAGGGAATAAATTCAATATTTCTTACAAAGTATCGCGAATCAGTCAACTGGACTGGAAATATTAGTATGTAATGTATCAAGGTCAATCGCTAAATAAATAGCAATTTGTAATTCTGAAAGCAACCAAATAAATTTTAATAGAAACTCTTGAGAAACAAACAAACACGACGCAATGAGTAGGAAGTAAGACCATGCGAAGACCAAATTTTAATAAACACACACTTTACTTTATTTAATGGATTGAGATAAAATATGTTATCAACTGTTTTACTTACACGTATTTTATACTTTAATCATTTTGCCTCTTAACAGTGTCATGGTCTTATGTAAAAGAATGATCTTGATTACAAATACAGAAACACCTACAAACTCTTCAATACGCTAAAATATTAATGGCTGAGTTTTTCATTACAAGAGTAAGTAAAATAACCTCACTTTTGCCCTTTCTTGATGTTTTTCGTTTTTATTTTCATCATTATCATTAAGTATCACAGTTAGCTTCTTGATTAAATATCATTGAAGCAACTTAACAGTACTTTACAGTGTATTTTGATGTAGAATTCAATATGTTTCCGCTATATTTTACGCCAAACAAATGAACTTACGCAAGCGCTTTTAGTGATTTTCTGTATGTTTTGTAGTAATCTTTAAGGTTTATACGCAATTTAATATTTCAACTTGAGGAACTCTTTAGCTTGTCATGTGTTTTTTTTGTTCAATTTTAGGGTTTCTATATTAAAAAGATCTCCCACCCACACCATGTTATATACTACTTACTTTTAATAATACTACGAAACTAGCAAAACATTTTTACTTTAGAAAATGGGTAGGAAAGTTTGTTTTTAGTCTAAACTCAGAAAATTTCTTTGCGCTTCGCAACGAAACTTTGTGATAAACTATGCCCAAATGGTGTGATATTTGTCAAGTTTATCAATAGGTCGGAAGACTACAAAAGTTATATAACTACATTTTAGTTTTCTACAACTTTCAATGATAAATGATAAGAACGCGACTTACGTAATGTTGTAAATTTATCAAACTTGACAACTACAAGTTTTCCAACCTGTGTTTTCTTTATTTCAGCAAAACCTTTGACTTACTTACAATTTTGAAGATGTGTTAACATATTTTTTACTTGATTTCGATGTACGTCTGTCTCCGAGGTACGGGGGTCACGTTGGAAAAAGGTAACACGAAAATATGTGTACTTTGACGAACCTCCTGCGCATTACACATTCGTGATTTGCCATGTTCGATCGATGCCAATGGTACAAACATGTAGCTTAGCTCATCGCCTAAATGAACATAAAAAATATCTTTCTGAGTTAGTATTACATTAGTATTACACTAGTAGGTACCTACATACTCTATTTTACTAGAAGAATGATGTATAACAATTTAAGTTTTATAAAGGTAGATAAGTAGACTATGACATGAAACTGAGGTATCGTTTTGAGTATGATACACTTTGGCTTTGATGATCGAAAATCATACATGTTGAGTCCAATAAGTGATTGTTTAGAAATGCATGCTGTCAGAGCAACCAACGAATAACGACACGCATAACAGGTAATCAACTACGTCATCAGAAGAAACCGAACCACTTTCTTTACTAGGTACTAGGATTCATAAAAAATTGACAACAAGACACTCAATTGTCATAAAAGTTAATTGACGTCTCGTAATTGGGCTGTTAGTGCGTTCAGCGCTTTTGTTTTGACCTGGTTTGAGGGTTAAAACTTATTTTACCTGTTAAATAAGTTTTGCGCATGCCTTTCGCTCACATACTAGATACGTCATTATCTACTTACACCAATATTTTTTAAGTAAAGTTTGTGACTTTGTTTGTATAGAAAGTAATCTCTGGAACTACTGGTCCATTTTGAAAATTATTTCGCCTGCATAAAATTACATTATTCCTAATTGTGACTCATAGGCAATATGTGATTGTGTGTGTGATAATTTCGTCACAAATAAATATGTTTGACGACAAGCAAAGTGGGCACGGGTCAGTTAGTAGGTAGTAGGACACATGTTTTAAAACTTCCATAACAGATAATAAAATATCAACTTTATCATCCATCATACATAATCAGATAACATAATCAACAATATCTAGAAAATATCGTATCTGAAGAGCGACCTTATTTTGCAAATATTTATCAGTTTAAAGATGACTAGACTATTTTTTGCGACTGTTGTAAACAAAAAAACATGTGAAACATTCAGTGCTACCTTATTCATATTCTAGGTAATAAAATAGAAAAAATACATGAAATAAAACCACTTTATTACTACACTAGCGCACAGTTTATTTACACATGCTTAGGTCTAATTAATTTAGGTTGCCTATTATGAGATAGGCGCCTAATTTGAGATAGCATGGTATTGGCCAACTTATAAACGGCAGCGTCCTGGCGCTGGTGTCACGTGAAACTATGACGATGCCGTTGCTGCGGCACGAAACAAACAAATGGGTTCCTTGAGGAATGTCGTTATTGTTGACAAAACAATTTGTCAACAATGATGACAGGCGTTAGCTCTTTGATTGCAGCAGTGATGATGAGCCACCTGACGCTGAATGTCCATGTCAGGGCTGTTTCAAAAGGGTTCATAAGGATTGATAGAAAAGCGTTCCTTATGTTGTTTTTTTTATTTCAGATACTTATAAATAAGTGCCATCCCAAACATTACTGTGATTGTATTACGTAACTATTGAATTACTATAAGGGTGTGGATTAAGTCAACGTTTAATATACAATTGTTATACCTATTGTGATCTTTGTTTGTCTGGTGACTGACGTTTTATGACTGCGGTTGTTTAAGAAAATTTTATTACTTAATAAAAGTCTGATATCACCTTTTCTTTTTTATATATTAGGTACCTACTATGATTTTGTAAATCTCATAGAACCGAATTTGAGATACTATTTCATAATAATATAACTCATAACCCCTAGTATCTCATAATAGGAGACCATTTTCCCAAGCCACACCCCCATATTCTAAGTCGTTCCTCCAATACTTTTTACACTCCACTCAACCTCGTCGTGGGTAAAAATGGTAGTGTGCGCTAGGCCTAACACGGAGTGGCTACGTACTCATTGGCTCCTCCAGGTCCTTACGGAGTTATGACTTAGAATACCGATTTCGAGGAGTATTTCGAAGAGGTTTTCAATGAGGTTTCGTTAAGTCGAGGACGAGTAAGTTTTGGAGGAACGACTTAGAATATGGGTGACAATATCGGTTCTTTTTTAGTTTATCATACCCATAAACTCATGGTTTGTATATAAGACTAAAGAGCATTAAACTACAATAAATTACCTATCCTAAATTATGATATGTAAGGTTCTAATTACATTACTTATTTTAAAAATAAAAATGGTATCTCATATTCGGCATCCTCACCCTAAACGAGCTTAGATCACGGCAGCTGAAAAGGTGCCAAATTGTCGGGAAAATAAAAAAAACGAAAACAAAACACGAAAACTTAGATCAAAGCTCGTGTATATAAAATGTGCGCTAGTCATCCGTTAAAATTTGTTTTATTTCAATGGACAGTGCGCGCCAAAGTTTAAGATATACTTATTTACGTACATCTTATGTTTTGGCGCGCACTGTTCATTGAAATAAAACAACTTTTACGGATATCAAACGCGCTATATTTCCACGAACTAAGTTGTAATTGTCCGTATTTTTAGGTTTTTTAGGGGTTTTTGATTTTCCCGACGATTTTCCTGAAACGTCGGGAAAATCATACTCATTTAGATGAAATACTTTTTTAACCGACTTCCAAAAGGAGAAGGTTCTCAATTGGGTCGGTATGTTTTTTATTAAGTATTTACACCGATTACGCCGAGATTTCGGGACCGATTTACGCGATTATTGATCGATGTGGAATATTTGCCATTTGGTGCATAAAAATTAGATTCAGTTTGGTCCAGTAGTTTTTATTTTATGAATCAGAATCAGATGTGTGCATATTTGTTGATCTGGACGATGTAATATCACATTACTTTGTTTATAATGTATATTAAACCTAATCTAATCTAGATAAACCAACTGTAGTTTACAAAACAATATATTACAGACACTAAAAATATTTTAAAAAATGCGTTAAAAAACCGACTTCAAAAACTAAAAAGCAAAAATATGCCTTTTGGAGTCGGTGCCAGCCAAGGCAGAAAGTAGAATAGTTCAATGTAGAATGTGTATTTATTGTTATTATTTTTTTAATTTAACAATAAATACCTACACACCGAAACAATAGAAGTATTTTTTGTCAATCTTTCTGTTCACTTTTCACGTAAAAACCAACGTTGCACTCCGGGTCAACAATTAGTTTTTTCACCTCACACGCTCTGAAAAGGAGGTTTTGTCAATCAGTTTAGGCGTAGAAAATCGCTTTTTGCGGCCTAGCGCGGCAAAGTACTTTTTTAATTTAATACCTAAAAATAAGTCATAATGCGTTCAGAATCGCCTATTGACTTTTTTGTTATATTTGATTCTTATTTTAAATAGCTTTAAATTAATTATAGTACTCCGTTTTGGTTTAATTATATTATTTTAGTTCATTGAATCATAAAAACAATAACAATAAGATAAAACTATTTGTTATAAGAATTTTATATTAGGCTGGGTGAGATTCACAACCTATAATTGGATTTCGGACTGTGACATAAATCTTTATTTTTAAATTGTCTTTGTCTTGTACCTCATGTCAGTGTCAACATTTACGGAATCGTTTTTTTTTCTTATTATTAAGTAACAATATATTCCTACTTTAAATAACTTTGAATTAACTATAATACTCCCTTTTTTATATCATTAAAACAACGAGAATAAGGTATATTTAGATTAAACTTTATGTTTAAAGAATTTTTTACCGGAAGTTGACCGCGGAAACAACCATAAAATGTTTCCTCGCTGTTGTGAGGTGCAAAATTGTGTGTTGCGCTCGGCAGAAAAGTTTTTAGCGTCTTGTACCTTTGAAATCCTCGCTTCGCTCAGGATTCAATCTTTCAAATCTGAGCAAGTGAAGGATTCTAGGGTTGAACCACGAGCGTAGCGAGTGGTTCAAAGATTGAATCCTGAACGAAGCGAGGATATCAAAGGTACAAGACGCTAAAAACTTTTCTGCCGAGCGCAACACATAATTTTGGGTCCATATTCGGTTGCATAAAACAGAAATGCATATTTTAGAGCTGCATAACGTTTTTTGGCATACTTATTATTTCGCATAACGTTCATACAGAATCAATCATAACGCATACTTTTTTCCCCATAACCTCGTTTGTAATAATGGTATTTCAGTATATATTTTTTTCGCATAAATGTTTTCACCATAACGATTACTAATAATAACATTTATTGGCATATCAATCTTCATCACAAAATATATATCAAATACTTTAATGTTAAAAGTATACAATGCAAATATGCAATGCATGCAAGCAAGCAAGCATGCAAAGCAAGCATGGATTTATGCATGCAAGCAAACACACAAGCAAGCATGCAAGCAAGCATGCAAGCAAGCAAGCATGCAATCAAGCATGCAAGCAAGCATGCAATCAAGCATGCAAGCAAGCATGCAAGCATGCACGCAAAGCAAGCATGCAAAGTTAGCATGCAAGCAAACAATGATGCAAGCATGCATATGGGAAATACACGTCTCCGGCGCTGCGGGAAGTGCAGCCCCTTCGCCCTTGCGTATCAAAACACAGACACGGTGACTGCGTTTTGCTACGGCGGGCGGGGGCTGCTCGCCCTCCGAGCCTCCGGGCTCCAATTTGCACTCTAGTATTGGGCATACAAGTACCACGGCTGGTCTGGATCGGGACCTAGTTCTCTACCAAACACGCTAACTTAAATATAAACTTTAACTCTTAATTGTGGATGGTTACAGACAATATAGTTATGGATAAGTCTATTATGTATTTCGTATTTTATGATAAATTGCCTTTAGACGTATAACAATTATGCCCTTTAATTTTATGGTCATTAAAATTATGTTAAAGGAAATTAGAGTAAGTAAGAATTATGCTGATTAAACCATTCTGCGTTCATAAAACTATGCTTATCATAATTTATGCGAAAAAACTATATGCCAAAACTGTTATGCTAAACGACATTATAACTAAAAACATTATGCAACCGTAAGGGCACTCCACAATTTTTCACCTCACAACAGCGAGGAACATTTTATGGTTGTTTCCGCGGTCAACTTCCGGTAAAAAAATATTTTAATAAAGTTTAATCTAAATATACCTTATTCTCGTTGTTTTAATGATATAAAAAAACTAAAATAATAAAAAAGGGAGTATTATAGTTAATTCAAAGTTATATAAAGTAGGACTTTATTGTTACTTATTAATAAGAATAAAAACGATTCCGTAAATATTGACACTGACATGAGTTACAAGACAAAGACAATTTAAAAATAAAAATTTATGTCACGTTCCGAAATCCAATCATAGGTTGTGAAATCTCACCCAGCCTAATATAAAATTCTTATTACAAATAGTATAATCTTATTGTTATTGTTTGGTGAATGAACTAAAATAATAAAATAAAACCAAAACGGAGTATTATAATTAATTCAAAGCTATTTAAAATAAGAATAAAATGTAACAAAAAAAGTCAATAGTGCGATTCGGAACGCATTATGACATATTTTCAGATATTAAATTAAAAAAGTACTTTACAGGGCTAGGCCGCAAAAAGCGATTTTCTATGATGAAACTTAATGATAAAACCTCCTCTTCCGAGCGTGTGAGGTGAAAATAACTATTGTTTTCGGATAAAATCTCTTGTTACCTTGCGGAAATGAAAAAAGAATCGACGCACGACCAACGGACAAAGTTGGGGGAATAGTAGCTTCATATTAAAATTATTTATGAAGTATTGTTAAATGTTATGAAACGTGCCAAAATCACTGTATACCTACTCAACTGTGGGTTACGAAGTAAATTCATATATTGTTTAATAAAGAGAAATGCTTTGATGTACTATGCACCTATGCTTTATAATAAGCTTAAACGTAATGTTAAATAAATTTTCCAAGTTAAGTAATAACATGTATAATTTTAAGTAATCTTAAGGAACTGGATTATGAAACGACAGAAAATCTCTTTGTAAGGTTACAGTAGCAAGTATTTGTTTGTTAGCATTTTAATTCAATATTACTGTACTATTATAACTTTGATTAAGACCACACTTTCAAAAACACTTAAATTATTTGTTAATCTACCTGGGAGTACCGTGGCCTGTAGCACAGTTTTTACTCAATTTTTTTGGTCACGATGTCAAATTATATTTGATGTATGTGTTTAGTACTCAATAAATTATTATCTTATCTTATGTTATCATACTGTTTAATTATTGGGTAATACTTTACCATTACTTAACCAATATTAAATATCTTCTGTCAAAAAAAGTTACTTTACGAAAAACTAATTGGAAGAATTACGACCA
Source organism: Chrysoteuchia culmella (assembly GCA_910589605.1). Taxonomy (NCBI): domain Eukaryota; kingdom Metazoa; phylum Arthropoda; class Insecta; order Lepidoptera; family Crambidae; genus Chrysoteuchia; species Chrysoteuchia culmella. The sequence goes on along the minus strand of OU342650.1, from coordinate 10,856,947 downwards.
GTATAAAATACAGCGTTCCCTTGTTAAACGGAAACAAGAGATTTATAGCCAATATCCGAATAGATGTTTCTACGAAGACGTCTCGAAAAATGGGAGGGATGTCACCAATATCGACTCTATGGATGCGGGCCCTGACTCCCAGAGGATTTTAGGGATACATAAAGCACCGAATGATCGCGAGGCAAATCGCCCATTTCACTGATGCTTAGTGTTGCCAACGTTGCAAATTTTCCGGTGAGCAAAAAGCGGGGCTAAAATCTGATGAACCGTTTTTTCTGCTTAACTGAATCATGATCCTTATTCCAGGATTTTTGGAAGTTGTGGAGTTGGCGCAAATTTTAAACTTAAACAATTTCTATTTTTATGGCACATTCTGTGTTTACATGTACTTGTGTAACCAATGTGTGTAAGCAATAATAAAATATTTGTGATGTCGTCAATAAATACTTTTTCTTTCTTTCTTTCATTTCCGTGCTTTTTCGTGTCTTTTGTCCTACTTGTCAATTGTCAATGTGTGCAGTCTTCACGTCACAGATTTCAACGCAAATTACTATGAAGGTAACATATCTATTATAAAACATATTTCCGTGCGACCATTATTTTCAGGTTGATGCAAACACAGACAATAAGCAATTGATTAGAGACTAAGGACTTAAGGACTACGCTCACCGAGCATGAGCTAAAGACAAATACTTATAAAAGAGGTAGGTACAGCAACTATTGTCTTTTATTTACAAATACATTAACGTGGTCATTTTCCTTAACCATTACGAATTCATACCTAATTAAATTATAAGACTCGGATTCTACATAATTGCAACCTTTATTTTCCCGACAACAAATTTTTGCCAGTAGACTACACCATCTGTCCATTAAAACTTCACATTAACGCTATCAAAATAAGATTCCGCAAAATACTTCCAACGTCGGAGTATCATGACAGCTTACTGCACTTGACGGAATCGCAAAATTATGGCTGGCAACACAGTGCCGCGCCACGGTCATTTGTCATCGCACTCGGATGGGATAACTTTTTGCACGGACCGCTGACTTCATCGCAACTTTTGTAAGGAAATCGAGGCTCATTATCACGTCCGACACTAATGCGACCTTTACTGCTACCACTAATCTTTCCATTTGCAAATAAAACCTGGGAGGGATGCGACGACGACGACGTTTCAGTTTGTTTATAAGCGAATTTACTCACTTTGAAATGTTCAGTTAGATATAAATCGTAGAGTTAGTTATGTATAGTGACACTAGCGAATTCGAGAAATTCTGTTGATCGTCAAACTAGTTACTAGATTTGGCAATTAACATCACTGCAATATCTAAATGTTAATAACTGAAGTTCTCTTGAATTTAGAGTTTGATCAAATTATTTCTTTGAAACGACATCAACGCATTCCAAATCGCCACTTGAGCATAAATTCGTATTCAATGTTTTATTGAATACGAATTTAATGCATTGCATTTCTTGATTATTTGATAAAACTCGAATGCATTTTGGTATGTCAGCAGAGGCATCTGCGAGTCGCATTTTCGATGATATCAGTTATCGAAACGTTGCTTTTGTTCAACATTATAAACCAGTCAAAAAACGATGTGTAAGTGTTTGGAAACTGATTGAACACTAGCTGCAATATTAATTATATTTCCGAACCAATTAATGGCCATAATGTAAAAGCGTACACTGCAGATAAATAATTAAAGATAGCAAACACATCGTACCGCACCGCACGTATATTATTTATGACGTGTAGATTTCGCGGAAAATATTTAAGCCGGCCTCCTGCGGGCGATAAATTTGGATAAAACAATTTCATCCGACTGGAATCGCACCAACTATGTGGCCCACCCATAAATCCCGATTAGCCCCTGAAAGAATGAATCAATAGATTATCGCCAATAATGTTTGCGGTACATATAAACGCGTGTAAGTTACGACTTCGACTTGTTGTTTACATGTAGTTCGCCAGTATTTTATGATATAAGTTTTTGGTAGTAAAAACTTGGAAATGTACAAATGAAAAAGGTGGTAGTTACGAGTATGTGTTGTAAATGAGGTATTTCCACTTGATCTCACTATACAACGTTTTATGGCAACTAATTTGGCCTTGTTATTGCCAGTAACAGGTTTGTATTCCAAGTGAATTTCAGATTATAATAAAATAATTTGGCAACAATTTAAACACCTTTATTCTTACACTTATAAAGCTACAAGCGGCCGCCCGCGGTTTCATCCGCGTGGTTCCCGTTCCCGTAAGAATATAATATAACATCCAAACATCCTCACAAACATTCGCATTTTAATATTAATAGGATTAGTAATGTAAGTAAGTAAGTAAGTGTTAAGATAATATTTTCCTTTTTTTTTCTTTCACAAAAACACACAGACAGTCTTCTATAAAACTTTTATACCTTTTAATTTGATAACTGTTGAGTATAATTTGTTTTGGGCAATATCATCAATATACCATACTTACCATATTCCATACAATGTATAACAAAAAATATACGCGACGATTTGATAACCTCCTTTTTATAATTTTTGCATTGTTGCATTTTTCAATGCTATTTTTATATTTATGATAAATTTTAAATAGAAAAATATTGGAAAAAATCAACTCGACCACAAGTGAATTCTCAGATGGGACTCGACCTTTGGAAATCCGGTCTAATGCTCTAACCACTACGCTACCGAGACAATTTTTATTTAAAATTTATCATAACCTCCTTTTTTTAAGTCGGTTAAAAATTGACGTCATCATTATGCAGTAAGTCGTTAGTATAAAGCGTTTATCTCGGGGAAATTAATGTTTACTATTATTGTGAATTCATTCTAATTACATAAAATTTAAATAAAATGGTCACCATCTATCATCATTGTCTTTACGTGTTTTCTCTCAATTTCTTAAAAAATAATAAAATAATTTACCACTGTCCTTCCCAGGAATGTCACGTAGGTACATACATACTTCCATCCATGTGATCTCATAAGTGCTGACATGTTCACACATGTCACATTAAATTGAATGTGATGTTCTCTTAGCTGCACTATAATTAATGCTAGATTGCATTTGATAACACTTGATAGCACTCATAGTAGGCATTATGTTTTCTCAAGACTTTGTTATATACACAGATCAACACTGTCTAGGGATATTATATTAAATTCTTCATAACTTAATTAAACTATCTACAGTACAGAAAAAGTTTGTATGGGGGGAAAACTCTCTTGGGATCCGTCTTTAGAAATTAAAAAAAAATTAATGAATCAGAAAACTGCATGATAATTTTGAATATAACTTTCAGACAATGAATGGCGCTTTTTTTGAAAATGAAAGGTGTTTTAATTTTTTTTTATTTTTTTAAGACCAAATTGTTCTTAAATGGTTAAATGACGACGTGGCATGATAAAAAACTAAACAACCTTTCAATTAAAATTAAAATAAAGTTGAAACGCCTTTAATTTAAAGAACTAACTTTTGCGAAAGTTTTGTTCAAATTATTATGCATTCTTTTGTTTTACTTTTTTAAATATATATTTTTTTATTACTAAAGACGTAACCCAGGAGGGTTTTTTTCTCATTCAAACTTTTTCTGTAGTGTAGATAGTTTTTGAGTTATGAAGAATACATGTAATACAATATCCCTAGACAGTGTTGTTGTGTGTACATTGTATGGTCTTTTCAAACGTATTATTTATTGATTGATTCTTTTGATATAGACTTGCCACCGCATTTTAATTGGTCTTTTAAATCTTTTTAAACGTCAGTTCAAAGTAAAATTTACAAAAGTGGAGCTAAAAATTGTTTTTAAACATTGTCTTCCTAATTTATATTTTGTTATAAATTGATCTGAAATCATGCCGTTTGGTAAGTTATTTTACCCTAGTATAGTTGCTATTATATTTAATAATAATTTAAATAGAATTACACGCGTCAAACGCCTGTAAAGTCGAAAATACTCATAATTAAACTTATAAGTTATATCTTGGCCAACTTTTTACAGTTAATGCAAAAACTGTCTAGGGTATGTCACGGATAGAAGCCGCACAGATACATGCCGCGATTTCAAAAACTACCATAAGGGTAATGACTGACCTCAAGTCCAAATTGCCCTGTACTAGATAGCCCACACCGCGTACCCCAAATCTCGGCCGTGAGAGGCGCTGTGAAGTATTTGTATGCGTCACAATCAGCAATTAGAAATATTGGCGCGCGAAAAAAGGGACTATAATTATTTTAGTGCTTCTTTGAAAGCCCCAAACTTTTGCCATGGTGAATGGATTGCTACTTGTTGATCGTTAGGTAAGGTATCTAATTATTGTTTAAAATTTGATTTTATTTAATTATGTTATATATTAATAACACAAGGCATCTAACCCCTACGAAACGGATAGTTACCTCTTTTTGGGGATAGATGCCCTTAGAGGCGTCTATCCCTTACTAACGCATACTAACTAATAATACGAATATCTTTCTTTCGTTTCAGTAACAAAATGACTCGAAAATATAAAATAAAGTCTGGAGTCCAATCACGGACAATAAGTTGGTGGAATAATGAGTTTAAAGTGGCGTTATCGCGGATTTTTTTAATACTCTGAACACAAATTCAAAGAGGTATCTATCCTCACGATATTCGTTAATATAACAAACATTTGAAGGATAGACACTTCATGGAATTATTTTTAATCCTTTGATGTTTTGATATTCATGATGTTTTTTATGACGGAGCCAAAGTTAAAGTATAAATTTGTTAGATGTTACATTTTCTTTAAATTTGTACAAAATGACACGAATATCAGTAAAAACATAGCTTTTCGTACCGCGGCGTCTACCCTCTATGGAGAGAACATGAGTCAACGACTAATTATTAATGGAATAACGTTTTTTAATGTATTTAATTTCCTTTATGTAGTGGTAAATTTGAATTTTAAGGTATTTCTCAGAGAGGCAACTATCCCTCCGCCCAATTTGACTGGTGAGGCGACAATCGGGGTGTGGCAAAAATCCCCAAAATTTTAGAGGTCTGCGAAAATCATTTTAGCTCATATGCTAACTACAATAATCAAATATGTGTTACATGAACTTAAAGATGAAGGATCACACTTGATGTATGCATAAACAGGTAGGTAGTTGATTTTGCACATGATTTGTAAGATGTGAAGCAATTTCAAAAAGTGCGGCACCTATCTGTGAGTTACCCTATGATATAATACTAAAAATATACAATTAAATGCTGAACACTGTTTTTGCCAAATATAACCATTTATTATAATACCAAATAGAAATATAACTATTATTATTGTTTCTACTGATAAAGATGATAATGTTTTTTTTTGTGTTTAGATACGCCTACGATAATGTAAATTTTATAAATATATTCATTAACTACAGAGCTGAAAAGATTTGTAAATATCTACCCACAGCCAAATGAATACCGAACGGCTACGAAAAAAATAAAAATACGGCCAAGTCCGAGTCGGACTCGCGCACGAAGGGTTCCGTACCATTATCTATAAAAACGGCAAATAAAAACACGTTTATTGTATGGGACCCCCTTAAATATTTATTTTATTCTGTTTTTAGTATTTGTTGTTATAGCGGCAACAAAAATACATCATCTGTAAAAACTTCAACTGTCTATCATGGTTCATGAGATACAGCCTGGTGACAGACGGACAGACGGACAAACGGACAGCGAAGTCTAAGTAATAGGGTCCCGTTTTATCCTATGGGTACCGAACCGTAAAATCATTCACAGTTAGTGTAATAATAAAACCTGAAGAGAAAATGCTAATAACATGGGATACGTCACCCAACAATAAATGGAAACTTCAGTCCACAGTACAATAGTGGAAATTAATTGAAAACAGCCAGCGAATGTAACGTTACCGTTAAATAAGTACTACTGCAGCTCTCAAATGGGTCATCATCGATATTCATCACGGAGCTATTGAATCAAATAGGACCATAATTGAATGCCGCCGGGGCGAGTCGTACACTCGAGGAAATACGAATCAAAAATGTTTTAATGCTACATTTGAAAAGAAACTAACTATGTTGGCTGCTGTTTAAAATGAAACTGGCATTAAAACCGCTATAAAGGAAAACAAAAGATTTTGAAAAACGGCTGATGGAAAAAAATCATTGAGAATTTCATTTCTCATTTACTGAAAAGTCGTTTGCTAGCCTCAAGTTAAGAAAGCGAAGTGTATTACATTTAAATATGTAAACTTTTATTCGATACAAAACATTTTTTATGATTGCAATTTATTATTTTTTTAATTGATTATTGAACTCTGGAATAGTTTACTTTACTATGAATTTTAGACCACTACCTCATGTAGGATATTATAGATGTGCCTTAATACGTCATTTGCTAGCAGGACACCGGTGTGTCCAGACAACAATGGAATATCTATTGTGTCTCATAACTCGGGGATCTGGGAGATTAAAATGTATTGGATCTTCTAAAGAAAAAATCACCATCGAAAGTCACCGAAAAGTCTGTATCAAAATCAAATGCGTCCAAAGCTACGAGATTACAGTTATATCCGATCAGAAAAACATTTTAAGAGGATTTAAAAACGTGTGTTCTGCCAGAAGCGTTGGTAATCTGTTACGAATGAATACGTTATCTATCCCACCCACATATTTGCAAACAAAATGCGAAACAGAACTTTGACATCGTAACATTATTGGTGCGACAAAGAATGTGATACATTTGCGTAAGCAAATGGAGCTGAAAGTCGTTTATATAAAAGTAAACCAGAGTAGTAAATAGTCTGTATATTCGCTGTATTTTTGTGGCTGTTTACGAGTCACCTAGATATTTTTTGTGTGACGATATTGTCAATGAGGAAAGCAAAGCAACTTGTGGGCGCTTGGACGAATGCCCAAAGGTGCCACGCCTCAAACTAAAAACAACTCGCAAATGAAACTGTCAAGAGCGAGTAGTGATATAAAAATAAATGGAACTCTTTAACTTAATATTTTTTTCAACCTAATAACAAATCTACGTAACGAAACTTAGCTAGCAGAAATATAATCGTGACATTTTTATTGTCAATTGGACCTTATTAGGATCTTCCATTTTAACTAAAATTATTAAGTGCAGTAAAAAGTATCACAAGAAAATAAAAGACCGTCTCTCGACATGTTGACAGCTTAATGTGCTCACTGCTCATGCAGCTACTTTAGACACAATGTAATGAGACTCAGAGACGGCAGCCTCGAAAAGTTGATCATACCTAGTTGGGAACACAAGAGGGGAAAAGAACCAGAGGCCGCTCACAACTTGATGGTCTGACTAACTCAAGAATCCAGAATACCAAAGTTCTACACTGTCGCTAATCGCAACAGACAGGAGTTGATGTAGATGGTTCGCCCGTTCCAGATTTACATCCCACCATGACCACGATATCTTCAGACATGAAGGACCGACCAGAGAGAGATTAAAGTATTAGGCGGGTACTGTGTATTTAATGACGATAGAGTAAATGTCAGAAAAAAATAGCTACGACATTTTTATAGAACTAATTTTAAATACATAATAACTCGTAGGTAATTCATTTTTGCGTAGGTATGTACGAGGGTGTATTAAACAGTTCTTAGAAATGGATAAACTATTTTTTTAGGTGGAAGTTTTTAATTTCTATTTTCAAGTGTCATTCTTAGAAATGGATAAACTATTTTTTTAGGTGGAAGTTTTTAATTTTTATCATTATCATTTAGTATTTATGCTAAATATCAATTGATTCCGTCTTGTCCTTTTATTTTATTAATTATTTTGTTAGACAAATTGATAAAGTCTACCAAACAAGGATAAAAACGAGATACGCGCGTTGATAAAATACCAGTGCCTGAAAAAAAATGACAATTTCGGATATTTATTAGGATATTCAGCAGTCATAATCATAAGGAACTGATGCTGTACCTTACTCCATGATCGCTTACTGGGTAGCCGAGTTTAAAAGAGGCAAATCGAGCTATGAAGCAAGCTGTGAAGATGATTCTCGTTCTGGTCGAACGTCCACCTCTTTAAACGAAGACAATGCCAAAAAATTATGAAAAAATATGATGACTCTCTATAATAACCTGCAGAAACCCTAAAGATTTTATTTGGTAGTTTCCAATCCGTTTTCATTAAAAAAATTGTCTTTTTTCACCATGATAACGCTTCAGCTCATTGCTCCAATATTGCACTCACGGCAATCCGTCAGTATTGCTTTGAAATTTAAGATAACCCGCCATATTCACCGGACTTAACCCCTAGTGATTTTCACTTATTGAAAGAGCATTGCGTTCATGGAACAAGAACAAGATTTCACGACAATGACGCTGTAATGGCCGCGGTAGAGGAATTTTCGAGAGTCAAGGAAATTATTTTTTGGGGAAAGGAAAGGGGAAGTTGGAGTAGCATTATACCAATAAAAGGAGGTAACGTAGAAAAATAAATATTTTTTTTACATTTAACTGATGCTTTATTGGCAATTCTAAGAACTTTTTGATTCACACTTGTACGTGATTACTTTTTCTACATATTAGTTTTGATAGCTTGTCTGTTTTATGTGAGCATATTATAACATAATAATACTTTAACAAAGTACCTAGAATATCTGAGAACTAAATAAGATTTATACAAACCTATAACACAATCTGTCGTGACGTGAACAATATTTGCTTTTGGCTAGTTTTAAATTGTCATACCTATATATATATATTGAAATTATATTTTTGGCATCGTTCAATCAGATGTCATGTTACAATTACCCTTTAATTTAGGTACATTCCCAGAGCAATGGACGACATCCGAAAATGAACGTAGGTTGATATTGATAATAATACAGCTAAGTATTTGAACAAGCCCCTATCAAAATAATTACTCCATCCATATCATGTATTTTACGATTAGTTACGATATTCATTAGATTAACACAAACTTCGCTGTTAGACCTTGTACAGTCAACAGAAGCTACGGCTTTACACTTTAACCTTGAGAGCGTTACGTTCGCTCGTAATAGCGACGGTTTTCGTAGTGCAAATGTAAAGCTGTACGTGCAGCTGTTGACCGTTGTTGACATTACGTACAATCACGTATTTATTGTGCTGCAAGTTAAAAAAACTGTAAAGGAAAACTGCTCTAAAGGAAAATTTCAAAAAATCATAGGTAAAAGGTAGGTTTCAATAAATCGCGAACTTTGTAGAACCAATTGAACCAGCAACGAACTACGCCAAATAATTATTACCGAAGCAATGACAACAATGCGCATGATAATATTGTTGTTCATCTACCTACTAGTCCGCACTAATTTAGATTTTATTATGATATTCATGCTTTGATATTATGAATAAGAACAATTTTAATGCAACAATAATGTCCAACTTATTTTTTCCGTCAATAGTAACTTTTTCGATTTAAATACTTAATACTTCTATGAGATAATTGCCTTTCTAGGAAATAAAACTTATTTCCATAGCAATTAGTGATATCCTAATATTAGGTAATTTTTTTTTATTGTTCCTAAAATAACGAAATAACTATTTAATCATGTTCTTTATTTATCAATTAAATTTCCTTCCTGATTATTATTTAAATATCTTGTCTAAACCATTAGTATCATATTAATTTACTCCTATAAATATTCAGATGATGTGAATAATATTAAGTAGTTTTTAAATAGTTCACTTTTAAAACTAGGTTTACACTAATGAAAGCCAATTCGTCCAAGCAGTAAAATTTACATTTAACCACTAATAACGGCTGTCTTAAAATTTTTGATTTCACTTACCAGTTATGTTGACGAAAAGAACTGCAATAAAACTATAAATCAAAAAGGTACACATTTTGGATACACTAATTGCCACCAGGTAGTTCAATCCAATAACAAAATTACAACAATTAAAAACAATCACATTTCCCGAAGCTTAAAAATTTAAATGTTTTTCCGAGTTCCGTAATCGAATACGCAAAAGTTTTATACACAAACGTGTGTCTCCCCCCCAGTATCAAGTTAAACTGATTTTGTTTTCATTCACTCACTGACTTTCGAGTCAACTTCGAGCCCGCTCAGCTCAGCGGGAGGATATAGGAATGAATGTTTGAACGAACCTCGCATCGAATGATTACAGTGACAATGGATTTGTTTTCATATGTAATTATTTTCTGCAAAAAATAAATAATAAAGAAATTATATATTATTAGATTAGAACTAGGTATACTTATATAAAAAAATATTTAAACTTATCGAACAACAACGAAACTAATACGATTTTAATATCGAACTTAATTTGAAATGTCATATCGATGTCATGCTCATGTCAAATTGTCAATTTGATTTCATGAAAGTATTTTGTTTGACAGTTGACAGTGACAGTTTCAGCTGGTTGTGTGTGATTGATTGATTGAACAGAATGTTTCGCTATTCGGGAATATCGTGCTTTTAATATTTATTCGAGAATATAATTGGTAAATAAAATATAGTCTTAATTTAGCGGTCATAACAGTACATACTACCTTATTCAATTTAAAATAAAAGTTTAAAATATAACCTATAATGGCTGCTAAGATTCTGAGAACCTTTCTTCGAACAAGACCTTTAATTACTATGGCAAAAAGATTTGAAAGTAATGAAAAAATGGTTACTCCGTATGATCCTTTTGTGAATAAGCCCCAGAAAAATAAGAAGACTTATTTGGCGGCTATAAAAATATTTGAATCAAGAGATACAAGAAGAAGAGGTCATGTGGAGTTCATTTATGCGGCTCTTGCTCGAATGAAAGAATTTGGTGTGCAAAAAGATCTGGAAGTATACAAGGCACTAATAGATGTGTTACCAAAGGGAAGATTTATTCCAACTAATATATTTCAAGCAGAATTCATGCACTATCCTAAACAACAACAGTGTGCAGTAGATTTATTAGAACAAATGGAAGATAATGGTGAGTTGAAATGAATTCATTTGACATTTTGAATGTAATGTATAGCTGGAAGTTTCACCCGAGTTCTTTTCGTAATAACAAGTGTTGTGAGGCTCCATTTTTAATTCAAACTTCCATACAATTTATTTATACTACAAAATATATTGACTTGACATTGGCAAAATTCGCGAATTTTATCGCTAGCCAGCCATTAATTAAGAAAGAAGAAGAAGTACTGTATAGCTTTATAATACATCTTTTACTTTTCTGTAGGAGTTATGCCAGACAGTGAGATGGAACAGATGTTGCTAAATATTTTCGGCCGCAGAGGTATTCCACTTAGGAAGTTTTGGAGAATGATGTACTGGATGCCGAAATTTAAGTATCTTAGTCCATGGTTGTTGCCTGAAAAGTTACCTGATGATACACTAGAGTTAGCAAAGATGGCTATACAAAGAATTACCTCTGTTGACCCAGAAATGAAACTGAATGTTTGGCAGGTGAAGTTTTTACTACAAAATTTAGGATTGCCTAATTAAATAAAGAAATTACTTTTTAAATACCATTATAGCTTATGAAGTAATCTAAACTTATCTTATTCTTTTCATAATCATAAAGCATTTGTGTCAAATAACTTTAAATTTGTCAGACAGAAGAAATTGAGGCATCTTTAGACAAGACATGGATAGTTAGTGCACAAAGTGAAGTCCAAAAAGTCTTACTTGCTGAACAGCCATTAGATGAACCATTAGTCATCAAAGGACCTTATAATGTGTATATGAGAGATCAAAGAGTCAGTTACTTTACCCTAATAGGTAAAACAAGGCTGGAACCTAAGGATGATAAAGATATTGATGGTAAGAATGTCTCTACACATAAATATCTGGTAATAATATTTGCAAAACATTAAACATGATAATTACAAGAGACAATACTGATATACTATGCTTGCATGTTATACTGAAATTTGTAGTTCATAAGTGCTAAATATTGGCAATTTTACATTTCCTGAAAGTCTTTTTTTTTACAGATGTATCAAATATTGACAAGCCATCAGGTATACCTGGTTATATAGGCAGCACAAAGCTACCCTCTGTAAAATGCACAGTACACGAACAGGACGACGGTACCATAGTATCAGTGTGTGCTACAGGTTAGCAATTAGCATACAGACATATTAATATGTCAGTATAACAGGAAGTCCTGTAGTGTATCCATATTTCATTCATGTTTACAGTGAATTCTCACAATGTTTCAGGTACCTCCTCTAGAGATTCTCTTTTGTCATGGGTGAGGTTACTGGAGAAATTTGGTAACCCGGTACTATCAGAAGTGCCTGTAATTTTCACCCTAACTGCACCACCCTCAGATATAGCTTTACAGGAAACTCAGCCCACAAATCAAGAGAAAACCAAACTAGACCTATAGAATTATTGTCAAATCGCAGTTTCACCCGGTTTCACGCGGTTCCCGTTCCCGTGGGAATATCGGGATAAAAAGTATCCTATGTTCATAACCAGGCTATCTACTATCTGTGCACCAAATTTCATTCAAATCTGTTCAATAGTTTTTGAGTTTATTGGTTGCAAACAATCAAATTTTTCCTCTTTATAATATTTATATTGTTAAATATAGCTGTAGCTAAGACAATGTGTGTTTAAGTAATTAAAAATGAATTTATTGTTTTAAATTATTCTTTTATTACATATTTTCAGCCTTATATCACATTATTATTAATACTACATACTTAATGTGTATTTACACCAATAACCTATTTAAACTATAAAAAGTTTAGCAAGAAACGTAACTCGTAAACATATTTTATACACAACAGTTTTTGTGGAACACAGTTTAATTTTTGGTGGTTAACTTTAATTTCATTATGTCCATTCATAGTCTTCATCCACATCAAAAGAGATGGTTCCCCACTGTCAAGTGATATTATGCCAATCAGCTTGTGGTAGCAAATATGTCTCATTGTCACTCCTTACTACAGTAACACCTGCTCCATAGTATGGAACTACATAAGCTGAACCATCTGATGGTCCAACCACCTGGAATAGAAATCACAATTTTTTCAGCAATAGTGTTAGGGAGTAAGCATTATTAGGATTATACACAATGAACAACTAAACACTAGTAGGGCCTTATTTAAAACTCGGATTCAAACTCAATATCATTTATTTAGTTTCTAGAGTAGCTCAAATGTAAGTTTTAAATAAATAAACAAGTAATACTTCTTAATTCTTATCATAATGAAAGCAATTGGTGAAGTTTATAAAAATGATAAAGTGATTGTTTGTAGATTTTTACTATAATCTTGAAACACACTACCAAGGATAATTGTATTTTGTTTTTGACAAGAATAACATTAAGCTTTGATGACGTGTCTGGAGTAGAGGTACATAGCCTGCCTTTTACGCAGAGGGTCCCGGGATCCCTGGACAAGACAAATATTTGTGTGCATGAACATGTCTGTCTTGGTCTATGTCAGGGGTGTCTAACATAATTTTGTGGAGGGCCAGGTTTAGTATTTTTGTAACCGTACCGGGCCAAAAGAAAAGCACAATAGCGAAGAATTAAGTAAGCATTCTTCTAGCTATTGATGTCTTCGCGGGCCGGATGAAGGACTTATGCGGACCACATTATGGCCCGGGGGCCGTATGTTGGACGGGCCTGATCTATGTATTTTACATGTATATTACTTATGGATTTCCAAAAAAAGTTTAAGTATGTTTATCTGTTATCTAGGATCCATAACACAAGTTCTTATGATGATTATGATTCTTTCTTATGATATGACTTACCTTGGACTATATAATTGTGGGTGTGGTTGTATTAAAACTATTATTATTATTAAGATTATGAAGCCATACCTGTGCAGCAATCAATATAATGTCCAACAACTGGCCAATAAACATAAATCCCAATGTGCAGAGCTTGGCCAAACCTATACCTGGATAGCCAAGGTAAAATCTATCTAATCCAAACATTCCTAAAAATACAGACAGCAGCAGTGCAATTTCTAGCGAATAACCATTTCTGTGAACAAAACATTTATTGTCACAAATTTTATGTAAATTTTAAATTTATAATCAATTTACATTCATATTATTGTTTAAATCAACTGCAAGCTGCTTACGTCCATTTGCAAGGTAGTTTTTTCTTGAATATGGAGCCATTGGATTCCTTACAAATTATGCCATCAGCAGCTATACATTGAACTGAAAACAAGAAAAAAAATATGTTAATGATAAAACAAGTGAAGATATACATGTTAGTTTTTAATTATTAATATATGTTTCAGCTTGTTAAAGAGATGAAATACTACCTTCTGCTTCGCCTTCAGATGGATTGATTTCACCTTTCATGCAACCACGATATTGCTGGGTTTCAGGATCTATTGGATTTATACTTGGATCAGGACATATATATTGTCCTAACCTTAGCATTGTACAGTCTACAACTTCAACCTTTTCACTTTTAGCTTCATCAGAAGCATTTACCAACGAAAAAAGCAATATGATACAGATTTCAATAACGTAGGACTTGATCATATCGCAAATTGGGTAATTTATGACAAATCACTTAGTGTTAGCTAAAGATCTTAAACAATACACATTGAAGCAGAGAATTATTATCGCGAATTTAAATTTAACCCAATTTCTTTCTCATCATCACACAACACACAATCACACACCCTGACTGACAGTGACAATGACATGACATACAAGTGACTGACAATGACATTTTTGACAGTGACTCCTGACCATAAAGGTATAGGTGGAGCTATCACTCCGAATAGTTAGAAGAAATGAAATGTTCTCCATTCTATGAAGCGTTATCTCACTCTCTAGAAAATTATCTCTCTTTCTAATTAATTCTGTTTTCCTATTTTATCACTTAAAAATAAAATAACAATCATTTACTGCCTGAAGGCAAGTTGCACCCATAATGTTAGTAAGTAACAATGTATCTTAAATGATATGTTAGTAAATTAACTGTTATTTAATATAAATATAATTATTATAACACAGCTGAATGTCCTTCAAGAGATGGATGCGTGTCCGGTGTTGCATAATAGCACTATCCAAGTATCCACGTACAGTCTCTCAGCTACTGTCCGCAAGATACTATTAGATGGATCAAGGACGCAATGCGTATTCTTATGAGAGCTGAAAAGCTGACCTTCGCTCCAGCTAACATCTCTGAAGCCCTGCAGTTACGACGCACCCCAAAAGCCTTCTGAAGGCATTGTTATATTAGGTGCAAAGGGCCCTACTACACCTATACTCTATTGGTGTAATTCATCCACTAGCTCCACGTGTACAAGGACTGACAATACGTTTAGGAAAGCGTTATTTTAACTTGTTTGGTACATCGTGCAAACTTGCGGGGAAACATAATTTAGCCCTATCTAATACAGAGCGCCCTACGTTCCCGTTCACTGTCAAGGTCATACTTGAGCGACTTGGTAACCCAGTATCCCAGGTATTTAAAACTCTGCACAGCCCTAAGAGGGTTGTCGCCAAATCGACCAACTGATTAGGTCATAGCGAATTAAACTAACTTGATTATATGGTAAACAGCACCGAAGTACACACACACTTTTCTGCCCTACAAGGACACCGATAACACTAACTGTATTGTCCCTCTGTATGTACCTGCACTTCAGTGCATACATACTTTACTGAGCTGATAGGATATCGACCCTCTGTATACTTGCACCGCAGTGCATGCAAACTATGCTGCCCTACAGGCTAACCGATAATACTATCTGTATAGACCCTCTGTATGTACCTGCACCGCAATGCACACATACTTTACTGTTCTGATATATGGGGCTGGTTCCCCTGGGGCTGGTTCCCCTTGGAGCTGGTTCTCCTGGGGCTGGTTCCCCTTGTAACTGGTTCTGGGGCTGGTTCCCCTGGGGCTGGTTCCCCTTGGAGCTGGTTCTCCTGGGGCTGGTTCCCCTTGTAACTGGTTCTGGGGCTGGTTCCCCTGGGGCTGGTTCCCCTTGGAGCTGGTTCTCCTGGGGCTGGTTCCCCTTGTAACTGTTGCTGGGGCTGGTTCCCCTGGGGCTGGTTCCCCACGATGGCCTCCAACCTTCCCCTTACAGCCATCCCTTACCTCACACAACTGATTGGTCCTGATCCTGATCACCTATTACTACTGATACTGTTACTGGTCACTGATTCATAACAACACACACTTCAATCACAGTACAACTGAACGTACTGAATCTGGTAAGCAAAACACTGATTTGGTTATCTTCAACAATCACCGCAGCAATTGCAAGATTACGCATCTGACATGTAATACAACAAAGTGATCAATTATATTGACTTACCGATATTCTGCGCTTACCACAAGCCACAGGAACACACTCACAATACAAATCAGTCTTGAATTATTTCTAATAAGATAATGAATGTTACTTATTTTCTTGTTATCTTGTTTGTTATCATCATTAGCGCCAAAATTCAAGAGAGAAAACTTTTGACATATCAGTGTTGCTAACTACAAATTGTTGCCAGTGTAATGACAGGTTAGGTTTTTTAATATCGTCGATTTAGGATCGTGACTGTTCACGACACTGCCGCCCGAAGAACTGATACTGTATGGGACTATTCTGATCTATATTACTTATGTATATAAAATAAAACCCTGTACTATTACAATCAAACAAGTTTAATTAAGTCTTTGGTGCACTGTTTATCCAAACTTTGAGCCCTTTGTGCTGCTGCTGATAACCGCTTGGTCCTCTGCGTCTGAATCTCCTCATTACTGTCCGGTTCAGGTGATTTCTGCGTAAACTTTATACCTGATGCGTCTATATTGGTATCGTCCTTTTCTATAAATGCATCTAAATTGGATACTTCCTTTTCCTTATCCTTATGCCTTGTGTCGTTCGATTCATCCTCCATCTCAAGGGGATATAAATGACTTATAGATCTAGTGCATACCTCCCCAGATGGGAGTGTTACTCATGCAACTCGTATCTTTCTATCTGAGCCCGTTATCACAGCTGGAATGCGCCCAATTTTCCAAAGAGTGTTGTTCCGATCTCTTGTAATTTCTCACCTATCTTTGGTACTCTATCCACGACTACTCTGGATTGTTTCTGTACGCTTCGTGTCTCTCTTAAACTGTCTAAATCTGGGTTGTAAACATACGCTGATAGTCTTTAAAATATCTTGCCCACGCACGCTTCCATATTACAGTCATTTTATCTTTTGTAATAGTGGCTTGTTCTAAGAACTCTTCTTCAGAGATATCTGTAACAATAGAACCACCAATCCGAAGGAAATCTGCAGGTGTCAGTACATATTCCAAATCACATACGGTATACACATTGTGACTTAAACAGTAGTAAGGGGCGCCTATTAACCACCGCTTCTACCGCTTCAATTATTGTACACAGTTGATTATGATTGAGCAAATTTTTATCTACAGTTTTCTTTAAGCAATATTTTACCAATCCAATCAAAAGTTCATAAAATTCCCCAAACTAAAGTGTGAGCTCTGGTATAAAACGCCAAGAGATTTTGTTTTTAATACAATAGTCAGACGTTAAGACTTCCGCTGTCAACTGAACGAAGTAGCATTACGTGATATTAGGACTTGTTGTAGTTCTCTGATCGCAACGAACCTTCTGATAGCCCACATTCATCGGCCGATATGACACATTCATCGGCAGATAAGTCCTTCACTACCTATTTAAATATGAATTGCCCTAACACACAAGTATGTGAATAAACACACCTATAGTTTTGCAACAGAATCTTGTTCTATTTTAAATGGTTCAAAATAATCTAGACCTATGAATGTGAATGGGGAAGAATATCTGACTCTCTCAGCTGGTAAAGGAGGCATTGGCGGAAGTTTGTATAGTCCACCATTATACTTTCTACATTGAAGACAGTTCTTGAGTACTTTTTGAACTTGTGATTGTCCTTGTATTATCCAAAATTCTTGTCTAACCAAATCTAATGTATGACTGACTCCAACATGATAATTCTGTTTATGCACTTTTTTCATTATTTCTGATGTAAGGTTGGAAATTTTCTGTAGCAGAGGTTCTTATTTTACAGAGAGCATTGTGGAATGTGCGTCCAGAATGAAATAGATACTTGCCATTTTTGAATAGCTTAAATTATTTTGATAAATATGTCTACTTCATTTTGGAAAATGCTGTTGCTTTAATTTTATTATTCTAGTAATTTCTTTGTCTTCCTTATCTCTGTCTCTTTGTGTTTTTACGTCAATTTTCATTTCTTCGCCTTGATCTTTTTGTGTCGCTGAATTCTCCGAAATCTCGTTTTCTACATTTTTGTTATCTGTACTCTTTTTTTATCGTTTTCATCATTAACCTCTGAAAGATCCTCCCCAACAGAAAAAATATATAATTATAAACAATGGACTCACACTAATTTGGTGATATTGTGCTCCAAATGTAAAAAGAGAAATGTAGGTAATAAAATACCCAAAACACACTTTCATTTATATTTAATTGTTTCGGCAATTTTATAATTTGGAACACACATTTGTACTAAAACACAAGTAATTTAATTTACATCAATAAGGAACTCATAATTCAACATTGAGATTATTTAAACAGTTTAATTGATATTCGTTATTTCTTAGCCTTTTATAAACCTTAATGAAATTAAAGTATTATGAAACACAATTTACTTATTCATTCATAACTTCTTTGTTAAAGTTTAACACACCAACATTTATCAAGTATTAACCACATAGACTCTATAAATATTAAACACTAAGACACCATGTTTCTCTTCCTTAATTCAATAAGATCAAAAGCCTATTTTAGTGTTTTAACTGAAATAGATATCCACTAGCTAATGATTTAAGTTTAATTAGAATATAAAATTGTCTTGTCGGGTTAAATGAACTCAACAGAATACAGGTAAGTACCTAAAGTTTCTGATGATACCACTTTTACCAAAACAAACAGGTAAGTATACATAGATACATGTAGCAAACACTAAAGTCAGTTCTTTAGAAGAATATCATTCATCTATTTAATGTGATGTATATTAAGAATGAAGTTGGTTCACATTGCAGAGTTATTTATTAATTAATTTACTTTACTATGTAATTACTTTATAGTAGGTACTTAATAAAAACCACAAACTATCAGTCATTCTGTTAAAGTTTTATAACTATCTTATAGATTCATTATATGCTTACATCATCACTGTTCAAGTTAGTAATAGATTTATTTAATTGTAAAAAGGTTTTCTATGAAGTATGTATGATAAACATAAATCAATGTTGGTACTTTAAACTAATGCTATGCATGCACAGTAGCATAACATAAATAATCTGCTATAACAGAAGCAAATCTATCAGAATAAAACATGTTTTAATTTCAATTTATATTATTAAACAACTTAAATTGTTTTGGAGACTGATATGTATGTGGAAAACTGCTATAACTGATTCCACATAAAACACTGAATGAATACTCTTTAACTAATTAATGCAAATAAAACATATCCCAGCACCTCCACCATGTCGCCAAATCGACCAACTGATTAGGTCATAGCGAATTAAACTAACTTGATTATATGGTAAACAGCACCGAAGTACACACACACTTTTCTGCCCTACAAGGACACCGATAACACTAACTGTATTGTCCCTCTGTATGTACCTGCACTTCAGTGCATACATACTTTACTGAGCTGATAGGATATCGACCCTCTGTATACTTGCACCGCAGTGCATGCAAACTATGCTGCCCTACAGGCTAACCGATAATACTATCTGTATAGACCCTCTGTATGTACCTGCACCGCAATGCACACATACTTTACTGTTCTGATATATGGGGCTGGTTCCCCTGGGGCTGGTTCCCCTTGGAGCTGGTTCTCCTGGGGCTGGTTCCCCTTGTAACTGGTTCTGGGGCTGGTTCCCCTGGGGCTGGTTCCCCTTGGAGCTGGTTCTCCTGGGGCTGGTTCCCCTTGTAACTGGTTCTGGGGCTGGTTCCCCTGGGGCTGGTTCCCCTTGGAGCTGGTTCTCCTGGGGCTGGTTCCCCTTGTAACTGTTGCTGGGGCTGGTTCCCCTGGGGCTGGTTCCCCACGATGGCCTCCAACCTTCCCCTTACAGCCATCCCTTACCTCACACAACTGATTGGTCCTGATCCTGATCACCTATTACTACTGATACTGTTACTGGTCACTGATTCATAACAACACACACTTCAATCACAGTACAACTGAACGTACTGAATCTGGTAAGCAAAACACTGATTTGGTTATCTTCAACAATCACCGCAGCAATTGCAAGATTACGCATCTGACATGTAATACAACAAAGTGATCAATTATATTGACTTACCGATATTCTGCGCTTACCACAAGCCACAGGAACACACTCACAATACAAATCAGTCTTGAATTATTTCTAATAAGATAATGAATGTTACTTATTTTCTTGTTATCTTGTTTGTTATCATCATTAGCGCCAAAATTCAAGAGAGAAAACTTTTGACATATCAGTGTTGCTAACTACAAATTGTTGCCAGTGTAATGACAGGTTAGGTTTTTTAATATCGTCGATTTAGGATCGTGACTGTTCACGACAAGGGTCACTTTATGTACTTTATAAGTCTTATTGCCAGCTTTAAAAATTAACAGCTCACTTTTAGATGTGTTATACCTGAGACAATGAGATGCCGCAAAACAAACACAGATAAACCAATCATTTTTTTGAGAGCGCTAACTAAAGGACACAGCAGCACCATGTCGACAGCGTAACATATATTATTGACATAGGTTGGTACCGTCAATAGTCACAGCTAACTTCAGCACTGCTGAGCTGCCCGATCAGCTCATTCGTGTACTGATTGAAAAGGGTGTGAGAACTTATTCCACCTTGTCTCACACCATATTCCAATCTATATCAATCTATTATCTTTGACGTATTAGCAAATATAAATTATATGATCTGAAAACTTGATTATGCAAAAATACTTAATGAAATACCTTTTTTTTCTCTTTATTTTGACACATACTTACTTACTTTTATTAGTACAAATTACTATTAAATTAAAACTTACATTATAGACAATCTGACATGTCTATAATAAATCATGTTAACGTTGTTTTTTGTCGAGTTTGCATGCTATAATTTTAATGTCTAAATAGGTTAAGCTACTACTTATGAATATGGATGAGATGAACACCCTAATGTAAACCCTATTTAAAGCAAATAAATATATTTCTATTTCTATTTCTATTTCTATACATACCAGAGAGTTCTTCTGACCATTTCACAAAATGTTGCTGCTTTACATACCAGTCTTTTATAAGCGATATATATTCACAGGGAAGGTCAGTATCCTCACAGAGCTTTTGCCAAAGAATATCATAATGAACAAAGTCAACTTAAGAGTGAAACGATAAGTTAGCATCTTGGATTCCATCTTACTCCGCAACCACTTGGTAATTGGAACCTTGTCACAAATTATCAGAAACTTGGGACTTATCTATTACTAACTAACCCTTGGACTTAGTCATTTTCAGGAGGTAAATGCTGGACTTGGTGATATTATTGCAGTATCGCGTACATATCATATCATATTGAAAAACATGTCTTCATTTATTCTATTTCACTGCAGATCAGAATCATGTTCCCGTGGGAATATCGGGATACAAAGTAGCCTATGTTTTTAATCCAGGCTAGTTGTTGCGAAAAAGAGTAATAAACATCCATTTAAACATCCTCACAAATTTTCGCATTTACAATACTAGCGGTCGCCCGGGGTTCACCCAAGTGGTTCCCGTTCCCATGGGACTAACGGGATTAAAAATGATATGTTCATTAACAGGCTATCTACTATGTGTGTACCAAATTTCATCCAAATTCGTTCAGTAGTTTCGGAGCCTATTCAATGCAGACAAACAAATAATAAACAATCAAATCTATATAGTAGAAAAGAGTAGGATTACTAGCGGCTGCCCGTGGTTACACCGGCATGGTTCCCGTTCCCGTGGGAATATCGGGATAAAAAGTATCATATGGTTTTTCATCCAGGCTATCTTCTATTTGATTTACTTTCAACCAAATCCGTTCAGTAGTTATTGTGTGAAAGGGTCACAAACATCTATGTACTGTACCTTCCATAGTACGAGTTTGGCAAACTAAAATACATATTATGGAAGTAATAGTACTTATTACTTCCATGAAAATAGTTTTCGAAAAACTTCTTGCTTTTGTCTTTGCCATATCCATAGACTGCTTTGCCGACATGAGTAGAGCATCCGATATTTATCGAAAACGATGACAGTAAATGTCAACTCGTACTACTGATATCGGATGTAGTGTTATTTCTGTATGGACTAACTCTGGGTTAAATTTAGCCTAGCTTGACGCAAGTGGGCCTTATTTTCTCAATATTTGGCGCACAGTTGATCTAAATAGGTAAACACATACTGCACAACCAAAGTACAAAACAATTAGGCGCACTACAAGAGTGCGATTACGTGTTTTCAAAGCTCGCACCCCGCGTCTTTGGATGCATTTATTTATCCTATTAACTGATTGATTAGCACTACAGTACTTAATTAACTGACAGAAATTCGCTTATTGGAGTTTTAGTTTTCAGTAAGTTATTTTATGTTTTTCTTAGCTGTCAAGCGCCGATTTTTACTTTGACAAGCTAATTTGATCTTTATACTTACCCACTTATAGTTCGAGAGCCGGGCCCAAAAATTACTACCTCATTACATCAGGTACCCTAATAGGCTATCATTAGATTGTTAGCCGACACTTACACACGTAAAAAAACAGGTCTGCCAGGGCCAATCCTGCCGGGTCATGGAAAAAAATCGATATTTTTTGACGTGTTTTTTTAGTCGAACCAACCTCATTGGTACCCGAATTAATCATGTAAAAAAAAGTAGGTCTGCCATTGCGCAGCCTGCCGTGAGTACTTGGCAGACCCCTAAAATATGCCCTTCCGACAAGCTGAACCTACCTCATCGAGTACCCCGATGGGACCAACGCCAAATTATAGCCAAGATGCCCCTGATAATAGATCAAAAGGTCTGCCAGGTCTAAACTTGCCGAAACATAGTGTTCTAAGCCTTTGAGCAGCATTTGACAGTAAGCAGCATAATTTCATCTTTGTTTCTATATAGGTACGTTTTTATCAAAATATTAAATAAAACAGGAAATGTAGCGCTAAAAGATGTAAATTTAAAATTTAACAACAATCACTAAGAGTACAAGAACTTGCTTACAATATCTACATTCCCGAGAATTCCGGACATTATGTACAATAATCAAAACTTAATGAAAGTCGGGATTACATTTACCCGGATTCTGTACCTATAATAGTGAGTTTAGGGAACCTTCCAAGTAAATAACCTGTTATTGTGTGAATCATCGTAGGTACAGTCAACGCCTGATCAACCTTACCACCACCAGGATCACTCTGATCCACCGAAATGAGGTCAAAGTTTAAATATTTATGTTAAGTTGACTTTACCTCAATTCTGCATTGTGGCTGTGTATGCAAGAGTGGCTGTATGTACCCCTACCAGGAAACTGACTATGCTGGGAGGGAGGCGCGAAGGTTTTCCTTAGCACTAAATCTAACCCAGCTGGTGGATCAAGCGACGTGAATTCCCGATATCGCTGGCCACACACACAATTGTCTTGACTTCCTGCTGACAAATGATCCACATAAACATTCGGTATCGGTCTCAGCTTCGCTGGGAACGTCCGACCATTGTGTGGTGAAATCCCCACCATCTCTCCCCCCCTCTGCTCTCATCTGGATGCCAGCCCTAGGGGCACGAGGCGAGTTTGGCGATACGAGTCAGCAGATTGGGAGGAGATGCGTATATTCTTTACTTCTTCTTCCCGTCCTTGGTATAATGTGAATTGTGCTCGTGGTGAGGCCCGAAACAGTCCCTTACTAAGCTTGGGTGCAAGCTCGCAATCGCAGGATCCACGCATGGAGAATCTGGGCGAAGAAGAGTGCCTATAATTCGGCCGCCAAGTCGTGCAAAAGGGTAATACGAAAGGCGAGGTTTGACCACATCAGCCGAATTGGGACGAAACTGTCATGTTACCCGAAACGGCAGTAAACAGTTCTGGGGCCCTACCGCGTAAAAATTACATATTGGCATATGACATTGACAGTTAAATGACCATATAAGGTAATTTTGATCATGTAAGACTTTCGAAATCAGTCAAATCAAATTTCTGCCGTCCTACGCTACCGTCTATGCTGAAACCTGACGGGTCGCTGGCTCATTCTGCAGCTGAGAAAACAAGTTTATTTGCTTCTCTGTTTGCAAGCAATTCGCGTCTGGCCACCGGCTCTCAACAAACACCAAACATACCTCGCTGTGATTCTTCAATGCCGGAGATCACTATCCAGAATAAAGAGGTCCGTATAGCCATATTTAGTCTACACGTGCACAAGGCCAGTGGTCCTGATGGTATACCAGCAAGGGTATTGAGGTATTGTGCGCCTGAGTTGTCGCCTGTGCTGACGCGCTTGTATCACCTCTCTCTCTCAAGACAAAACCGTACCAAAATGCTGGGAACTTGCTAATGTGCAGCCAGTACCTAAAAGAGAAGTCGTGCCGACATCACTTCCATACTCTGTAAGGTCATGGAAAGAGTTCTGGTTCTGAACAGTAAGTTGCTCTCATACGCAAAGAACAATGGCCACAAACTTTCCTTATAAGTGCTGACCTGATATAGAGAGTTTTTTAAAGTTGATGTTTATTGATAATAAAAATGACCGTAGAACTAGTCTTTATTGAATTTAAATTTAGCAGTCAACAAAATTATGTAACCGTAAAATCAATATTTTTAGTGTGTGCTTGTAGAAACGCACAAACATTCAATGAACGGTCTTTTTAATTTGTTGTTATAGATCGCGCTAAACTTCTAGTTCGCTCTGAAGTTGTTTCGCTCAGAGATACAGTCAGACTCGTCATACTTATGTCATAGTAGACTTATGTATTATGTGAACAGGGATGCAATCAGACAAATAATACTTAAGTCTTATTAGACTTGAGCATTATGTGTCTGACTGCATCCCTGCGCGGAGCAACTTCGGAGCGGACTTGAAGTTTTGATCTATACCAGTGAAGTCGAGTAGCCCAAAATTCGCGCAATTAACCGCTCTTTTTCATACCGGTTTCAAGTCCTGCTCATACCTAGAAGTCAATGACCTCCTCAGTGACAATAAATATGGTTTTCGCCGAGGTCGATCAACTGGGGATTTTCTAGTTTATGTGACGCATTACGGGGGCGAGGCTCTCGAGATGCACAGCGAAGCACTTGCCGTGTCACTTGACATCTCGAAGGCATTTGACAGGGTCTGGCACGCAAGTCTGCTGCGCAAGCTTCCTGCGTATGGTATCCCCGCTAACTTTTATAGTTGGATAGCTGATTTCCTGACGGAACGGTCGATCAGAGTGGTCATCGATGGCTGCTCCTCTGACTCGGTGGCTATTGATGCCGTAGTTCCTCAGTGTTCTGTTCTCTCTGCGACGCTTTTCTTGTTGCACATCATGGACCTATTGATACCGGGTTTTTTTTATGTAGTACGGGGATACTCTTAGCCTTCATTATACTGATGTTAAGTATTGATAAGGCTGAAGATGGAAGCGAGCCTCTTCCGGAATCCCCAAGCACTGAGGAACTGGCTATCTTATCTTTTAACTGCCGGAACACAACAACGCTGAAAACATTGTTGTTATGGCATCAGACTTAGATAAGATGGTGGTAGCTAGCCAGGCGGACTTACAACAAGTCCTACCACCAACCAAACCGAATACAATATGTACCCTCGCTGGGAATCGAACCCGGGACCCCTGGGTCTGATACCGGTGGTTGTAACACTAGACCACAGAGCAGTTAAAATTGTTGGGATGCAGATGACAGTACTGTCGTAGAGCGATACCTGTCGGATGCAAAAGCCAGCAATAACGACGGGATATTGATGAGAGAAGCCATGGTTGAGCGAACGAACCAGACCTTAAGCCACATCTCCCAGTGAGCTGACAGTGACCTGGTCAATTTCAACGCCACCAAAACGCAAGCGTGTCTATTCACCGCAAAAAAGAGTCTCTAACTTTACTTAACTTGACTCCTACTTTCTGGGGTGCATCTGTACCTGTTACCGACAGTCTCGAGCTTCTTGGCATGGGGTTGTCTTCAGACCTCAACTTTGGCGCCAGCATCGAGTCCAAGGCTCGAACTGCAGCCAAAAAGGGCATCCTAAATAAGGTCAAGAGACATTTCACGCCGGGACAACTTTCAACTCTTTATAAAGCTCTAGTCCGATCTTGCGTGGAATATTAGTACTTGCATGGAATAATATTAATATCAACTAGCTACACTGGACACGATTAAACGCAGAGCTTCAGAGAGAATGAGAGGCTCATTGGCGACAAAGAACTGGTGAAGAGCAAGTTTCACACCCTAGCTCACCGCCGTAAAGTTGCCTGTCTGTCGGTCTTTTACAGACTATACTTTGGAGAGTGTGCGCAGGAGCTGCATGAGCTCATACCGACATCCCCCTTCTTCCACCGGATCGGACATCCAGACGCACTGCGGGCTACCACCCTTTCGTGTTTGATATTTCTTCCCACTCAAAGTAAAAAATAGTTTAGGGAACCATTCGAATGTAGAACCTGTTATTGTGTGAATCATCGTAGGTACAGTGAACGCCTTATCAACCTAACCACCACCGGGATCACTTACTTTACTTCCTGCCTGCCTATTAATACTATTACCAAATAATAATAATAAATCTCGCATCAAGGTAGTGTTTACGGTAATTTCCCTCCAACTTTAATTACCGTATTTTTTCCATCTTGTACTTTAATAGCCGCCGTATAATGGTAGCCGATTTATCTATGGTTCATTTTGTATTTCATGTAGACGGTGTGTAGACGATTCATGACTGCGAAGAATAAATTGGTGAGCGACCGATCGATACATTGCACTTCACTCACCCTCGACTCTTTAGCCTCTTTACAATGGAAGTGATTTTAAATCCAGTTTTGATTGAATACAGTATTTGGAGAGCGACTACGTGCCGATAAACCTACTCAGTCTACCCGCCTACATATACATAAAAAGATATTGTACCTAGGTAGGTAGGGTAAATAACATCTCATGTTCGGTATTACCTTGGAAAACTGTGGCATTTCCGATGCCAGCAATGCAATTACCTACCTTGATGTGATGTGCTTATCACTTCCCCCTACACCCTATAAATACCGCTACATCCATATGTACCTACCTTAGCTTTGAATCAAATAATATTAGGTAGGCCCACTAATCACAGGATTCACAGGCAGGACCAGCCTGCGGACAGGAATAGTTATTTGTTATGCAAGGCTGGAAAGTTGGTTATTTAGCGGCGAGTTACCTCTATTGAAAGCTGAGCAAGTGAAGGATTCAAGGATTGAACCACGGGCGTAGCGAGTGGTTCAAAGATTGAATCCTGAGCGAAGCGAGGATTTCAAAGGTACAAGACGCTAAAAAATTATTTATACATAATGTTTAATCTAAATATAGGTACCATTTTCTCGTTGTTTTAATGATATAAAAAACTAAAATACCTAGTAAAAAACGGAGTATTATATTTATAACGCCCTGACGGGGGATCGTCAGGGCGACATGAGACTAAGTAGGAGTATTATAGTTAAATCAAAGTTATTTAAAGTAGGAATTATATTGTTACTATTAATAAGAATAAAAACGATTCCGTAAATGTTGACACTGACATGAGGTACAACACAAAGACAATTTAAAAATAAAGATTTATGTCACAGTCAGAAATCCAATTATAGGTTGTGAAATCTCACCCAGCTTAATATAAAATTCTTATAACAAATAATTTAATCTTATTGTTATTGTTTTTATGATTCAATTAACTAAAATAATATAATAAAACCAAAACGGTGTATTATGATTAATTCAAAGCTATTTAATATAAGAATAAAATGTAACAAAAAAGTCAATAGTGCGATTCGGTACGCATTATGACATATACTTAGGTATTAAATTAAAAAAGTACTTTACCGCGCTAGGCCGCATAAAGCGATTTTCTACGCGGAAACTGAATGATAAATCCTGCTTTTCCGAGCGTGAGAGGTGAAAACGTATTTTTTAACCACTCGCATGCGAATCATGCAAGATTAGCATGCGAATGTGGTGTTAAACAAAGGAATTCGTATGCGAATCTTGCGATACCATATGCGAATGTTATTCGAGTGATTCAAAAATATGTCTCCTAGTCTTGTGTATTAGAAAATAATCTAGCTAAGTTGACCACAGCCACCACCACTCAATCTGATTTTAATAATTTAGGTACTTACCTTCATAAACTTACAGTCCATTCGTCTCTATTCAATAATTCTTTCGCTCATTAGCAAAGTATAGAAACTTTTCCAGTGGTCGAGCTTTTCAAGTCGGCATGGGCTCATTATATATTCAGACAACTCGCTAACAAACCGTGGGATCTATAACACCCGCGTCCGCTTTCGGGGACTAACGAATGAACTTTGTAAAACTTGATCGGTTGGCATCGTTACTAATCGAATAAAAGACGCCTTAGCATAACTTTTCATAGATACGAAGACTGCAATTTCACGTCTCCTCGCGCTCGAGCATGCAACTTTGAAGACTTCTTTGTTGGTAGTTTTTTAATTTCTCAGAACTTAGGGGAATAGGATTTTTGCTACACTGCGATGTGTCCTGCCTGCATGCCACACAATTCCTGCCTCATTGTCCTTTTAAAATATACACACATTATCATAATACAATACCTAGAGACTGCGATTCCTATTTTCCCAAGATTCCTGTGCAAAAATTCCTTTCCATATTTCACATAGTTCATATGGCTATAGTATAGGGCCTTTTGAGCAGCTAGGTAGGCTCTTTCGGCATACCGGTTTATAAAAACATGCATTGGTGAGAGAGTGACACATTAAGCTGTAATTGCTCAATCGATCAAGCATTTTTTTTTGTACTAATACTAGAATACTAGGCTAGATGTGATAAAAAATCTACTGTAAAGTGTACATCGTGTGACGTTTTTCTGTCTTAGGTACTTCTAAAAGAAATTGTTTCCAGTTGTTCCATGAATGAACATTAATTAACTTGCATCGTTTGCGTCCTTCACCAATGATTGGTTAACATTATTACTTAAAATTATCGATTTTAATTAAAAGTTTAAGATGAAGCTAGTTTGTTAAATATTTGTATCAAAGGTTAAAAGACTTCATTAAAAGTTCTAATAATAGGACGCTGGGTCTTCCTTCGATCTAAGTACATTATTTTCAACTGGTATTTTCACAAGGATATTCAAAACAAAACTTAACGAGTCTTTTGATACTACAAATCAAATGTTTTTGCTGTCATTAACATTGACAGCTTAGTGTTTTAATTTACCACACACAATACTTTTTATTCTTTATTGTGTTTAATTTGGATGATATAATTTACGCTATGAAACTGGGTTCCACGTGGCCGGAATAGTAGTAAAATACTTATATTGCAATTTATCCAAAAGAAGGTACATTGACTCTCAGATAAAATCAATAGATATTTTTTTTTTTTTTTTTATGGCTCCACCCGGTATGGGTATTAGCCAGAACAAAAGGTAGGGAAACTATATTTTATAATAAATAAATATTTACAGAACGCAATTTAGGATTTGGATAGTGGATAGGATATGGGGTATATGTTACAAATTCATATTCTGATATTATTGGATGTTATAAATATAGAGATACATTTGTACACATTAATACTATTACTATTTAAAAGAAGTAAAATAGAGGTCGGAAGTGGGATTCTGAGGGAAATTAAGGAGTCATAAAAGGAAGCGTGATCGTAAAGAGGACAGGAAAAAAATATATGATTGACATCTCCCAAACCGGTGCCACATTCACACATTGGGTCAGGAACAATTCGAAGCCTTGCAAGATGGGCAGGAGTACAGGTATGGCCAAGTCTCATTCCTATAATTATAGAAGTAGGCACTTTACCAAACTTCATTTTGCTAAACCAAGGCTTACAGGGTATATCTGGTTGGATGAGTTTGTAATCAATAGATAACTCGATAGGATTTCGTTAGGGGACATCTCTAGAACTGTCAAACTTAAAGTTGAAAACAGGGTTGCCATACCTAGCGACCAATTTTACGTATGATCGCAATTTGTTCTATTTGGACAAATTGCGCGAATTTTGGGCTACTCGACTTCACTGGATCGCGCTCGCTGGATGGATATAGTAGACCGATAGGGATAAGTTTTGAGGTTTCAAAAATATTAAAGTTCTTGATTTTTGGTATACAGTTCCAGGACCATTTACTTAACCTAATATATGATTTTGTGTCATCTTAGGTGCAGGGATAAGTATATATTGACGTTTTTGTCTTTTCTGACATTATCGGCCGAAAAGAAAATTAGAGACGATAATTTTACTTTCATGGGGATTAGAAAGTCGTAAACGATGTACAAGAGATTTTTGTGTCATCTCTCTCCACGGGAATACTGTTATTTAACCATTACCTAAGATGTCGCCTCAGTAGCTCAAAAGAATATTAGAGTTGGTGAAATAAGTGTTATAAGTTTTAGATCAATGGTATCTTTTGTTTATAATGTTTTGTGTCAGATTCCTCCATGGCATTTTCAGAAACTTTCCTTTTTTTGTTAAAAACGCTGTAAAAGTCACAAAAGAAAATTCAAGTTATTAGAGTTTATGTTTTTATTATCTTTATGATATAACGAAACACTATTCAAAATTTGTGTCGTTTTTATCCATGGAATCTTATATTATTAGATTCAGTTTAAATCCGGAACATTTAGAAATTTGCCGCTAAGAGCAAGCGCATGGGACGCGACGCGACACGCGAGCGGTGTGTGTGACCTTTAGAGCGCCCTTACGTCGCTCGTCGGTGGTTTTCGTAGTGCAAATGTAAAGCCGTACGTGCTGTTGACGGTACCTACATTGCTAGCCAAGAAGGTACCTACTTAATTATTTTTAAGTAAGTTGATGACCAGACTAAGATGTTTTTTAGAAGTAGGTAAACATTAAATAAAAAGCAAAAAAAGAAAACAGGATATATATCTGATCTAGGCAAGTAAGTAAGTATAATTTGTTTTTACTTTATACCACCTCAAGTGCCACTATTCTAAATGACAGCCTTTCTGATTGTTAAAATTGAAATTAGAAGTCATGCACCCACTGTCAATCACTCGTTTAATACATTTTGTTAAGTTTTGCATTTCTAACCCATTCATTATTATTAATGAGAACCAAGAATACTGGTTCTTCTATACGATGGTACCGGTGTCAGCTAATTTGCGTCAGTACTGGGAGTCCCGGGAAAAAAATTGAACTTTGAATTCCCGGTACTTTTCCCTATCTCGAATTCATTCATTTGAATATATTTATATTGAAGTTTACTATTAATGAGAACCGGTTCTGCTATACCATGTTAAAACCGATGCCAGTTAATGTGCCCCAGTAAGTACCGTATCGGGAATCTCGGGAAATTTCGTAACCAGGAGTACCTGGGACTATGCCCTAGCATTATTTATCGATGTTATATAAACATTATCTGACTTCTGACCTTTACTTTGGCTAGCCATATTTGCATTGCAATCTCCTGAGATCGGAAACTTTCCGGTTTTGGGGGGGATTGTGGAAACAGGTTCATTTGCCCAGGTAGCTACTAATTAAGCATCTTATCGTTGTTCACAAGTATGGAGAAAATTGAATATCGGTCTATCGGAATATCGGTCAATGCCTTCCTAGCAAAGAAAATCCAGTATCCAGCCGTAGGGTTTGTGAGCCGATGGCGTAGCTTCTTTGACGTTCATAAGTGCTTGTAACAGCATAGACTGAATAAATGATATTGAATTTGAATTTAAATTTGATGCACGAGCCCCTACTGAACTGGTTCATGAACCTGTCTCCGCAGGCAGACTCTTAATAGCGCAATACAACTCTGCCCCCTTGTCATGTAACTCAAAAAGCTTCAGTTGACGACCGAGCAAGTCTATAGCTTTTATTGATATAGATGTAGAATCGTTAAATTTTTTCGCCCTGGCCTTTAGTGAAATAGCCAAGCCAATGTTATCTTACATCTTGTCCCTAATTCCCTAATTCGGTTGTCCGATGAGGCTGTAAGATTAACAGGATAAGAAACAGGTCAGTCCTTTCAACCTGAATCCTACTTTGAGGGATATGCTTGCTGATCAAGCGTGTCACTTTCATTAAGTTTCAACTTTTAATATTTCATTAAAATTTTAATTAGCATGAAAAAAGCTTTGCTTTTCTGGCAAAGGTTTTTTACGCTGAAATGGTTCCTCCAACTATACCAAACGCAAACTCAGTTGTTTTCGAGAGTCATAACGAGTCGACTAGCTCGCAGGTTCGACGACTTCCTCACGAACAAGCCGGGTTCTGAAAGGCTTTAGCACCAAAGACCACATCCATACGCTTCGGCAGGTTATACAGAAGACCGAGGAGTATAATTTGCTACTTTGCTTGGCGTTTGCGAACTATAAGAAAGCCTTCGATACGATAGAGACCTGGGCGGTGCTGCATTCTCTCCAGAGGTGCCAAGTGGACTATAGGTATTTCGAGGTGTTGAGGTACTTATACGAACATGCCACCATGTCGGACCGATTACAGAACCAGAACACAAATCCCATCCAACTTCAGCGAGGTGTGAGACAGGGAGACGTCATTTCTCGAAAACTGTTCACAGCTGCGTCGAAGGATATCTTTAAGCTCTTGGACTCGAAAGGGCTCGGCATCAACATTAATGGCCAGTATCTGACACATCTTCGTTTAGCCAATGATATAGTCCTTGCGGCTGAGACCTTGGAAGATCTGAACACAATGCTCGAAGATCTCCGTAGTGCTTCCCAAACATTGGGTCTTAAGATGAACATGGAAAAGGCGAAAATCATGTAAAATTCCCATGTTATACCCACTTCAGTTCACCTTGGGAACCCTACACTCGAAATGTTGACCACTACGTTTACCTTGGACATACAATCCAGTTAGGTAAGTCCAACTTCGAGAAAGAGATCTCGTCGAATCCAACTCGGATGGGCAGCATTCAGGAAGCTCCGTAAAATCATCGCGTCCAACTTACCGGAGTGTCTCAAGACGAAAGTCTATGACCAGTGTGTGTTGTCTGTGTGTGTGAATCGTGGTCGCTAACTATGAGTATGCTCGGCGTTTCCCTACGTGATCGAATCTAATATGAGGAGATCCGTAGGAGAACTAAACTGATCAAAGCAACTGACATCGCTCGAAGGATTACTCGGCTGATATGGCTGTGGGCGGGGCACATAGAGAAGAATCGATGGCCGCTGGGGCGGACAGGTTCTGGAATGGCGACCGCGCACGGGACGACGCTACGTGGGTAGACCTCCGACAAGGTGGACCGACGGTCTGGTGAAGGTCAAGGGAAGCCGCTGGATGCGGGCGGCGCAAGACCGATTGTTGTGGAGATCCTTGGGGGAGTCTTATACCTAGCAGTGGGTGTCATGTGGCTTAAACGATGACTACGACTTGATGATCGAAGTTTAGGTCCAAACATCTTTAAGGGCGCTTTCAGTTTAGACGTTTCTTTTCGGATCGCTGCGGTGCCGAAGCGGTGCATTTGTCGTTTTGCGCACGGACGGTCGTTTGTTTCCATACAAAGCGCGCGGTGCGGTTACAGTGCGGCGTCGGTATCTATCTATTTTTGTGGCGGTACCGACGCCGCACAAAAGATATTTTTGTTATAAGGTTGAACGCAAACCCCTTGAGCAGAGACAGAAAGTAGCGTTGTTGCGAGCTTAACGCTTTATTATCTGATATATTTCGGTCTGAAATGGACAGCTATACTCTTCCCCTGCCATTAGACAAGCATAAATACGAATATGTACTTCACAATATATTCCAAAGACTGGCGTTCAATGCGTCGAAATCGGCTAAGCGTTTTGATTCTTTTATCTTCTGTACCGCGCTAGAGTGTAACTTCTTACCTTTTCTTGTGTTTCCGAATACTTACAAACCCGGGGATTCTAAATCCCTAATGAATACCTTCTAGGCTCATCGTTGATTGTATGATACTCCTAGCTTATCATTAGGCGGTATAACAGGGCAGTGACCTATTTATCAGAGTGAGACAGCAATAGCCAGACAGTAATATTAATATTTCAATAGTACGTTATAGTATAAAAGCTGAATTTTGTGTGTGTTACGCGGGGAACTACCAAAAAATAGTTTCACAGCAGCAGCACTTTCTATGGTTCTTTCATCTTGCGTCTAACATTTTCATTTATGCACACATTTTAAACAGCTCAATAATACAAAAAAGCTTTAGGGGTTTCTCAGTACCGGGAGTAGCGATATTCCCGGTTCTCTTAACGGAGTATCGGACCCGGTTCCTGTAAATCTACGACTATGCCGTATTTCGTAAGTATAAGCTATAAATTTTGTTTTGCTGACTTTACTTAAAGCAGAATACTTTTTTTATATGATATATAAAAAAATAAAAACTACCGAAAAGCGATAGGTACCTGTAAGTAAAAGTGAATCTACTAAATAACTCATATAGGTATAATATCTGCTCTGCTATGCGACCGACGACCCGGACAGGGACACCCTGTCATTCTTTCACTTGCATAATAAAAGTAACAGTATTGAAAATTAGATGTGACCTGCGTCTGCATAGTAGATTAACGCTTAATATAGACTGTGATGATAATCTCTACATAACCGAACGACGGCGTGTGTTCTTTCGTTCATCAATTCAATCCTTACTTAATCTGATCTAATCACGGGATAATCTAATTACCTATTATAGTAGGTACCGAATATAACCCGCTGAGACGGACGCCGCGATGTCACACGGTCCACGCGTATAGGTAGGTCGACCGCGCCGGGCTTGCCGCCTCGTTCGCATCGCGCGCTATGTACCTACTAACTTCGTGCGCTTTTTTGTATTTTTTTCTTAATTAATAATGCCGTGCATTAATATGACACAAATTCACACTGTCCATCAATCATGCATTTTTAATATCAAATAAGTAAATTCTAATAATTGTAATATTTTTTTATAGCACTTATAGCTCGGACAAACAAAAAAATTTAAAATACTAAAATCCCATGCCTGAATCTGGCACAAATTTATTTCATGGGTTTATTTAAGTAATCTGCAGATTATGGTACTAGTTATTTAAACTCTAATTTTTTTTTGCCTTAGTTATTAATGTACTGACTTTAAGTCACTTTCCCCTGGACGAATGTGACACAAACTAAGTTTGTATACTACGCAGGCTATCTTAAATTCAATACCATTGCGTTTTTTATCTTGAAATCAATTTTGTCAGTTTTATTTTGAATTATTCATATCCACCACAAATATTCGAATTTCTATAGATGCATAGGCAAGAAATGACACAAAACGCAAAAATAAGCTTTTTATATGCAAATACATCCACAGGCAAGTTTTTATAAACTTTAGAATTTTTGAAGGTTTTGCCTACAAAATAACTCAGCGCGATCGGTCTATAGATCGCGCCAAACTTCTAGTCCGCTCTGAAGTTGCTTCGCGCAGGGATGCAGTCAGACACATAATGCTTAAGTCTAATAAGACTTAAGGTGGAACGATTAAGTTACAAAAAGCTGAACGGTCGTTAGATGGCGCTACTTTCGCTATTTAGTAGTTTTTATTTTTTTGTTAATTTTTCTTTGTATCTTTTTAACTCAAAATACTTTTAGCGCATTCTATAAATAAATATTGAATTTTCGAAACCAACATTTATCTTTTTGTAGTACATTAATCATCCAAATATCTCGAGAGAGTGTGTCTGTCTTCAAATTTTACTAATCACTCACACATGCATACTTTATTTCTGAGTTTCTTGTAGTAGAATATTTCGACCTAGCTAAAAAAGATCACGTAGCCCAGCGGTCTACGTACTCGACTTAGATATCAAAGAGTCATGGTTCGAAACTTCTGATGATAGTTTTTTTTTTATTTATTATTATTGTTTATTTAAATAACATTACAATATTAATTTTGATGTATAAATTGCAACAAATGCAATTACAACTTTTTTAAATTGCACAAGTGACAAGAATGTAATTGATACTCTAAATTTTAAGATTTCTTAGTGAGTTTGCCCAATAAAATATCTATATTTTTTTAAACTACTGCTGAACAGATTTTGATTAAAATTGCAGTGTTTCCTCAATAAAAAAAAGTGGTGGTGGTTATTGGATCATCATGTTACCGTTTTCTATACTTCTATACTATATAATATTATAAAGAGGAAAGATTTGTATGTATGTATGTAATTAATAAACTCAAAAACTACTGGACCGATTTCAAAAATTCTTTTAGAATGCTACACTATCCCTGATTAACATAAGCTATATTTTATCCCGATATTCCCACGGGAACGGGAACCACGCGAGTGAAATCGCGAGCGGCCGCTAGTATTTTTAACCGACTTCAAAAAAGGAGGAGGTTCTCAATTGGGTTGGTATATATATATATATATTTTTTATGTATGTACACCGATTACGCCGAGATTTCTAAACCGATTTTCATGATTCTTTTTTTGTTCGATGCAGAATAGATGCCAATTGGTCCCATAAAAATTTGGTTTCGTTTGACCCAGTACTTTTTATGTTATGAGCATTTTTATATATTTCATTTCATTGTTGACGTGGTTATAATATAAACGATAATTTTGTTTATTATGTACATGAAACCTTATCTAATTTAGAAAAACCCTGCCTATTACCTAATAGCCTATTACAGACACCAGGCTATCTACTATCTGTGTACCATACTTCATCCAAATCCGTTCAGTAGTTTCGGA
This sequence comes from Chrysoteuchia culmella, assembly GCA_910589605.1. Taxonomy (NCBI): domain Eukaryota; kingdom Metazoa; phylum Arthropoda; class Insecta; order Lepidoptera; family Crambidae; genus Chrysoteuchia; species Chrysoteuchia culmella. The sequence continues at coordinate 10,820,103 of OU342650.1, read as the reverse complement.
GCCTATTCAATGCAAACAAACAAATTTTTCCTCTTTATAATATTAGTATAGATTAATACATAAAACATGTAAGTAAGCAAAAATGTCCCAAAAAAATATTACTATTAAGTACTTACCTCATAATGAAATTGTATTATTCAACAAATACTTAATTCGTAAAGCAGCGCAGCGAACACCGGGGTTGCAAATGATAAAATATCTATTGTGTTTCGTTTTCCGATGCCTGAGAGGTTATAAAATAAAAAATGCTAACCTCTTGTGTATCTTAAATATCGCACCCCCAATAATGTATGGGCACAAATACAAAAAGCAATTTTTTGGGGAAGCCCGTAAAACCAATGAGTGATAATATGGTTTTTTACATAATGGCTTCTAAATTCTTGATTTTGTGCAGTATATCGATGAAATTTGAAATAATATGTCTTAGGTAACTGAGCTATAATATGACTAAGCAATACTTAAAAAATATGGATTCGAAGTATGGAAAAAATTATATCAAATAAATAAATAGAAAGTTAGGCCCTTGTTACACAGATGTTTTATTTGATACTTTAGGCATTACTTGATTTGAGCCCCTCTAATATTTACACTTTAATATTTTATGGTATATATCAACAAATATTACTATGTTTTATTAAAATTTATTTCAATTACATATTTATTTGTGCCCATATAACATTTATGATATAAGTAATTACTTTAGTTATCGGACTGTAACGTCATTGAAAATTGTGATGGGTTTGGAATTAGATTTAAATACTTAAATGAAAGCCAAAACATAAAAAAAACTTTAATAAAAAGCTATTTTCAATAAACATACTTAGTCTTTATTAGCGTCAAAATTAGAATAAAACAAAATGAAGTTTCTAACCATAATAAAGAATGTTTAAGTATCATTAATTCCTTGTTTTGTATAATACATGAAGATTTTTTAAAAGATATTTTTAACTGTTAGTGAATTATAAGAAAAAATATATGACTTAACTTATTATAACTTTTTAATTTTGCATTTTACAATGCTATTCTTATGTGATAAATATCAAACAAGAAAATATACTAGAAATACATCGGTTTGGCCGAATCTATAAGGGTTTCGTTTTTTGTCTATAAGCTACCAAACCCTAAAAAGCAACTAGTCTCATGTCGGGGCGACATGAGACTAGTTGCTATTTTCTAGTATATTTTCTTGTTTGATATTTATGACTTAACTTTCTTTATTACGGTTATTATTAACTAACAATGCACCAACTGATGCAACAGGACTTTTAAAACAAAATAAATTCTTTTTTAAAACACAACTGTAATTCTTACGAAACTTAATCACAAACCGTACTCTTAAAATAACAATGGTAACAAAATTATACACTTTCCTTCTCAAAACCAAAAGTATTTTAACAAAAAAAAACTTACTTTATGATTTTTACTTGTTATAGATACATCACATTTCTAGAGTATCTATACTTTATTTCAGTCTTAAAGCATAAGTACTTATTTTTAATCATCAATAATATAGTATTATTATAAGAGTAGGTATTATCTCAACCTTAAGACATTGAGAATAAATAACAACTTATTCAGGAAATTATATGCTCTTTTAAATGAATATGAAACTCAGTTTAACATTACTTAAAATAAAGTAGGTAAAAGAAAATCAGGTCGATACCTGGTCTTGAAAAATATTGAAAATGAAGTATTAGAAAAAAGAACAAACAAGTGAAACGTCGTAGTTTCGAGTCCCATCGGAGCAAGTTGAGATACGAGTTGACTATTCCTATTCCACTTTCAATATTTTCAATTGATGCATTCTCATGATCCTCTAAACAGTCCTATTAACTAGCGCCATTATTGTATCTGAGCATGATGTCATTATCTGTAAATAAAATAAAAATAAATAATATTAATGTTTAAACTTCCCTATGAATAACTTCAATAAAATGAAAAATAATAGCTCGTCACAACGAAATGTAGGGTTTTCAAATTGGACATTTATAAGGTACCTACCTACTTTATTTTACAATAAACTCGTCATTATGTACTTTTTTGCACACTCAATAAAAGTGCGATTTAGTTACTCTTTATATTTATTTATATTTGAGTACACACGAACACAAAATAATACAAGAAAACAAACTTTGTACAAGGGCTCTGTTAATTTTGTTTATTGCTTTAGTTGGAATCACTCAAATATTACTAAAAAAAGAAGGTCATAAATCATGTAAGGGCCAATCAACTATTTCTTTATTATGTCCCTGCAACAAAAATTTTAAATCTCCAAAACTATCAGTTTAACTATCATCAAAAAAACGATAAAAATGTATCGTTTTATTGGTAACATATGAGGACATACGTTTAGTATGGAACCCTAGTTACCAATAAAGCGATATAATTTTTATCGTTTTAGTAACATTTAATTAACGGAATTTAAAGTAATGTATTCTAGGGATCTGTATAAATAAGGATTTGGATAAGTAATAAATTTTATAACAAACTGTTAGTTTTGGAGATTTAAAATGTTTGTTGCAGGGACATGATTAGGTACAAGAAATAGTTAATAAACAAATTATTAGGAATAATAGGTACAAAACTCAATTAGTTATGACCGGATATTAGCAACTATTAAAGGATAGTTTACTATTTTATTTACAAATATTCATGTGACAAAGGCCTAACTTTACTTAGCGATATCAAAATAATATTTTTTTTAAAGGTATATAGTACTAAGTCGTTATAGTTTATATAAATATGAAATGTATTTGAAATGTAAAGAATTAATTAGACTTAGCCTGCGACATTGTAACGATAATCAGGGTAAGAATGGCCCAAACCTTAATCGGCCTTTATTATATTAAAACGCAATCCAATACTTACCTCAGACTTTGTAATACAAAGGCACAACTCCAACTCGGGCGACGTAAGCGCGGTCTGGCTCTGTCTAATATTGGCGCGACACTGATTCGTTCCGTCTAGCGGGGAAAAGTGGGGCCAATTTAAGAAAGTGTAAAAGGGACACATAATACAGAACTCCCTTATTTAACGTTTGTTTTCTCTTTTTGCGAAAGTCATCTAGTAAGACTGGCCATAAAGAGCCTTTTTATCACAAAAAGTGAAAAACCTAAAATTTTGAATTGTGCCCATACATTATTGGAGGTGCGATATGTACTATGTAATGTTAAGTACAATCTAGATAAAAAGTACTGAGATCGCTCACATTCATTCATGCGCTGTACGGTGAAAATGGTTTTTGAAAGCTAACTGACCAATAATTGAGGCAAATTTAATTACCTTTGTTCATTCGAGCAAACGGCTTTTCGTGTAAGAGTCTTTCACGTTATTAGCTTTTCGCGCAAATGTCCTGATTCATAGTCGAAACATCAATAGTCAAGTGATATGTGACGTCAAATTCATGTTTTGTATTTGGTTTAGTCTATGTTTATCTCTATCCTATCATCATACTTATGATGTTTTAAAAGGCTAAGTAAAAATATCATAAGAATAAGTACTAGAATACTTAGATTGCTTTCTTAACTTTCTTAACGGTAAAATCAAAATTAAGTCTGTTATTATCATTTAATACGTTAAAATTGTAATATTAATAATAAAATAAATCATTAAGATCGTTAAATCATTAAGATGTACGTAAAATAAATCATTTCTAGTCAGAAAATAAATTTCACTCAAAACTGAAATATTTCAACCCATTTTGAAAGATTTCATAAGTTTCGTTTATATTTCATTTTCATTTCACTGAAATTTTAGTCAGTAGTATTGACCATCCCTAGTCACAACTCACAACAACACAACGAAAAAACACTATAAACAAATGACAAATACGGATCGGTCGGTGTTGTCAGTACGTAGATGTGATTCCGGACAATTTAATACCTATTTGAAAAAATTAAATATTTAAATATTAAGTACGTTACATAATACAAGTAAATTTTATTTGCACAAAGCAGATAAAATTTTCTTTTCTTTTTTTTTGTTTATAAAATCTTATTTTCCATTGTTTGACAGTGATGGGAGAAAAAAAGTTTTACGCATAAAAAACAAAATGTAAAGTCGTGTTTAGCATTTTTTCAAAATCGGAGTCAGGATAAATCCTACAAATCACAACTTTATATCATAATCCCAAAGTAAATTATTACTGACGAAACTCATCTCTTTTGGGACGCAACGGCAACACAGCTGAAAAATCTAGTAAAGAGAAATTTAAACAATTATTAAATCGAGACAAACGTAAGAGCGGCAACGTCGCGCGTTGCGCGTCTTAGCCGCATGGAATGGCAACGTCGCGATTTTTGTATACGTACACGACATTTGTCACATACACACACGTAATATTTGCAAAAATTTTGTGTTCATTTATAGGTGATTTCTGAATTAAACAATGTTTGTTTATTAATTAAGCGCAAATGAATACCCGAAAAGAAATAGTTGCACATATATTTAAGTATTAATTCTGTTAATCTACCAAGATTATCTCGACTGTTTTTTGTATGAAAATCGTTCCACCTTAAGGTGGAACGATTAAGTTACAAAAAGCTGAACGGTCGTTAGATGGCGCTACTTTCGCTATTTAGTAGTTTTTATTTTTTTGTTAATTTTTCTTTGTATCTTTTTAACTCAAAATACTTTTAGCGCATTCTATAAATAAATATTGAATTTTCGAAACCAACATTTATCTTTTTGTAGTACATTAATCATCCAAATATGTCGAGAGAGTGTGTCTGTCTTCAAATTTTACTAATCACTCACACATGCATACTTTATTTCTGAGTTTCTTGTAGTAGAATATTTCGACCTAGCTAAAAAAGATCACGTAGCCCAGCGGTCTACGTACTCGACTTAGATATCAAAGAGTCATGGTTCGAAACTTCTGATGATAGTTTTTTTTTTATTTATTATTATTGTTTATTTAAATAACATTACAATATTAATTTTGATGTATAAATTGCAACAAATGCAATTACAACTTTTTTAAATTGCACAAGTGACAAGAATGTAATTGATACTCTAAATTTTAAGATTTCTTAGTGAGTTTGCCCAATAAAATATCTATATTTTTTTAAACTACTGCTGAACAGATTTTGATTAAAATTGCAGTGTTTCCTCAATAAAAAAAAGTGGTGGTGGTTATTGGATCATCATGTTACCGTTTTCTATACTTCTATACTATATAATATTATAAAGAGGAAAGATTTGTATGTATGTATGTAATTAATCAACTCAAAAACTACTGGACCGATTTCAAAAATTCTTTTAGAATGCTACACTATCCCTGATTAACATAAGCTATATTTTATCCCGATATTCCCACGGGAACGGGAACCACGCGAGTGAAATCGCGAGCGGCCGCTAGTATTTTTAACCGACTTCAAAAAAGGAGGAGGTTCTCAATTGGGTTGGTATATATATATTTTTTTTTTATGTATGTACACCGATTACGCCGAGATTTCTAAACCGATTTTCATGATTCTTTTTTTGTTCGATGCAGAATAGATGCCAATAAAATTGGTCCCATAAAAATTTGGTTTCGTTTGACCCAGTACTTTTTATGTTATGAGCATTTTTATATATTTCATTTCATTGTTGACTTGGTTATAATATAAACGATAATTTTGTTTATTATGTACATGAAACCTTATCTAATCTAGAAAAACCCTGCCTATTACCTAATAGCCTATTACAGACACCAGGCTATCTACTATCTGTGTACCATACTTCATCCAAATCCGTTCAGTAGTTTCGGAGCCTATTCAATGCAAACAAACAAATTTTTCCTCTTTATAATATTAGTATAGATTAATACATAAAACATGTAAGTAAGCAAAAATGTCCCAAAAAAATATTACTATTAAGTACTTACCTCATAATGAAATTGTATTATTCAACAAATACTTAATTCGTAAAGCAGCGCAGCGAACACCGGGGTTGCAAATGATAAAATATCTATTGTGTTTCGTTTTCCGATGCCTGAGAGGTTATAAAATAAAAAATGCTAACCTCTTGTGTATCTTAAATATGTACTATGTAATGTTAAGTACAATCTAGATAAAAAGTACTGAGATCGCTCACATTCATTCATGCGCTGTATGGTGAAAATGGTTTTTGAAGGCTAACTGACCAATAATTGAGGCAAATTTAATTACCTTTGTTCATTCGAGCAAACGGCTTTTCGTGTAAGAGTCTTTCACGTTATTAGCTTTTCGCGCAAATGTCCTGATTCATAGTCGAAACATCAATAGTCAAGTGATATGTGACGTCAAATTCATGTTTTGTATTTGGTTTAGTCTATGTTTATCTCTATCCTATCATCATACTTATGATGTTTTAAAAGGCTAAGTAAAAATATCATAAGAATTAGTACTTGAATACTTAGATTGCTTTCTTAACTTTCTTAACGGTAAAATCAAAATTAAGTCTGTTATTATCATTTAATACGTTAAAATTGTAATATTAATAATAAAATAAATCATTAAGATCGTTAAATCATTAAGATGTACGTAAAATAAATCATTTCTAGTCAGAAAATAAATTTCACTCAAAACTGAAATATTTCAACCCGTTTTGAAAGATTTCATAAGTTTCGTTTATATTTCATTTTCATTTCACTGAAATTTTAGTCAGTAGTATTGACCATCCCTAGTCACAACTCACAACAACATGTGGCGGCGTTCGATTTCCGAACGCACCCACAAGTATCTTACTATGGCAACACTGGCGAGATTCGCCGCCATTGCTTTACTTGCTTGCTCGTAGACACATACAACAACTAGACTAATATTGTTAATTTCTCTGTGACTGGAACTGTATACATGTTGGTGAATAAACTGTGAATACAAATGCGTAGTGTTCTGATTTCGGACGGAGTATCTATTACATGGGGACTGATCCAACTATCATCTAACCCAAGCCCCATATTGGTGACCACTTCTGAACACGTTTTACGAAGAATCTGCTGAAAAAGGACATTTTCGCGCAAGGTACATCCAGTTTCACAGGCTGAGGGGACCAGTGACGGATTTTCATTACAATTTGTTTCAACCCAGTGTTATTTTCTACAAGAAAAATACTTCTACAAGAAGCATCCAAGCAATTTTTAGCCATTTTTTATCATTCTTCGATCCGATTGGTCGGTCGATTGCAACATATCAAATACGTCGTACATTGCTGCTGCGAGTTCGAAGTACATTGCTGCTGTGAGTTTGATGTACATTGCCACCCGAAGTTTGAAGTTCATTGCTGGCTAGTACGATTCGACATTCATTGCCGACACGGTTTGATGTTCATTGCGGCCTCACAACTTCGACATCCTTCGCTTGCTTCGTACGATTGGTGTGTGTTTGTCGGGTATTCGGTAAACTGCATCGTGTGTTTGCGTGTATAAAAACGGACGATCTTAACATAGAATAAGAGACATTGCTATTTTAAATTGGTTACGGCATATTTTAGTTTCACGGAATTATTTTCCCTTTATGTACTAATTTGTTTGTGGTGTGTTTATACTAAACTGGTTGTTTTTTTTTTTCATTTTGCTGTACTAACTTGTTTGTGCGTGTTTATACCAGCTGAACCAATAAGTATTAATGGTTATTTTTTTTAATAATTGCAACTTAATATTTCTTTTGTACTGTGTTGCACGGAATGCAAAATTATTAACATTCGTGTGAATTTAGTTATAAGTTTTTTAAACCTAACACGTGAATTTTTAGTTTTAAGGCCTTTGTTTGTTTAAATGTGTATTGTTTTCTATCGCATCTACGAACATGCCGTTTGCGCTTAGGGTATATTAACCAGCGATTGCTATTATTCTAACTTAACGACTAGTATAAAACTACTCACCGCATTTACACAACTTACCTTTTGTTTGTCACGCACGCGCTTTATTCACTTACCAAAATATCGCCATGCCTGATCCAGATAACACCGCCGCGCAGCTGGAAGCTCTCAGACGTGAGTTTGAGTCGTTATCTTCACAGTTGCAGGCAACTATGCGGGAGAATACCCAACTCCGCAATGAGATGCAAGTCCAGAAAACACAAGGTGAACCTGTACAGGAGTCAAAAATAGATGACCCAGGAAATCAGGTGTACAAAGTATCGCCAAAATTACCTCCATTCTGGCAACAACGACCCGAAATATGGTTCGCGCACGTCGAAACGCAGTTTCGTATAGCTGGCATAACAAGTGACCAGACTAAGTTTGATCACGTGATTAGCCAGCTAGATTTTAAAATTATGGCCGACATTGAGGACATAGTTACCAGTCCTCCAACCACTGGCAAATACGAACACCTTAAAAAGGAGCTGACGCGCCGGTTGTCACGGTCTGAAGAGGAACGTGTAAGGCAACTACTCACCGAGGAAGAGCTTGGGGATAGAAAACCTTCCCAATTTTTACGGCACTTACGTTCACTCGCCGGCGTCACACTTAAGGACAATGACGATAGTATCCTGCGGCAACTTTTTATGCGTCGACTTCCGCAGCATCTTCAAGCTATATTGGCTGCCAGCGCGGATCCGCTTGATGACATAGCAGCCCGCGCCGACAAGATTCTAGAAGTCGCACCCGGAATCGCAGCGTTGCCTTCCTTTGTGCATGCTGCTGCAGCATCCGGAGGAGCTCCCGTTGTTCCTGACCCCTACGGCTTGCATGCCATTGCTGCACAAATGCAGAATTTGACCGCGACTGTTGCAGAGCTCACTCGCGAGCGCAGTCGCAGCCATAGCCGCAACCGAAGCCAAAGCAAGTCTAGGAACCAATCCCAAGGATCTGCCGGAAAGCTTTGCTGGTATCACCAGAAATTTAAAGCTAAGGCTACCAAATGTATTACTCCATGTTCTTGGAAGTCGGAAAACAAGGAAGCCAGTCAGTAGTGGCGGCAGCTGACTGTGCCACTACGCCAAGCCGTCGTCTTTTTGTCATAGACAAAACATCAAAAGTCAGATTCCTGATCGATACAGGGTCTGACCTTTGTTGCTATCCACGGAGGCTGATGAGAGGTAAAACTCCTATCTCCGATTATGAGCTCAGCGCAGCCAATGGAAGCTCCATCAAAACTTATGGCATGGTGTCGCTTAACCTCAATTTTGAGTTGCGGCGTGAATTCCGCTGGCAGTTTGTCGTAGCGGACGTCAGCACTCCCATAATAGGTTCCGATTTTTTAGCCCACTACCATTTGCTGCCCGACTGCCGAAACAAATGCCTCCTGGACGGTATCACTGGCCTTTCTGTTTCTACCATTGTTGCTTCTACCAATCAGGCAAGTGTCAAAACTATCTCGGTTGCCACAGGATCTCAGTTCAGCAATATTCTCGCCGAATTTCCTGCCATTACTAGACCTCCTGGACTTCAAAGGGACATTAAACACACGACCGTTCACTTCATAAAAACTACTGAAGGTCCACCTGTGTCATGTCGCCCTCGTCGCCTTGCGCCTCAAAAACTGGCAGCAGCTAAACGGGAATTCGACGAGATGTTGAAAAACGGTACTGCGCGGCCGTCCAAGAGTCCTTGGGCCTCGCCTTTGCAACTCGTTCCAAAAAAAGATCTTTCTTGGCGTCCGTGCGGTGACTACCGCGCTTTAAATTCACGCACCATTCCTGATCGGTACCCGTTACGTCATATCGGAGATTTCGGGAATAACATCGCTGGTTCCATTATATTCAGTACTATCGATTTGGTTAAAGCTTACCAACAGATACCTGTTCACGATGAGGATATATGCAAGACCGCGATCATAACGCCCTTCGGACTATACGAGTTCCCGTATATGACCTTCGGATTGCGCAATGCGGGACAATCGTTTCAGAGATTTATGGACGAGCTTTTAAGGGATTTCGACTTCTGTTTCCCATATTTAGACGATATCCTCATATTCTCCCACAGCAAAGAAGAACACGCACATCATTTGCGCCTTCTTTTTCAAAAACTGGCTGACTACGGAGTTGTCGTGAATCCAGGAAAATGCGTTTTGGGTGCAAAAGAGGTTATCTTTCTAGGGTATCGTGTATCTGGGGAGGGCATAAGCCCACCAGCAGAGAGAATTGCTGCTCTGCAAGAATTCCCTTTGCCCAAAACTGTCCAGGGCCTTCGCAGGTTCCTGGGCATGATAAATTATTACAGACGTTTCTTGCCACGCGCGGCTCTTATGCAGGCGCCGTTGGTTAATATCTTGGCTGATTCGAAACTCAAGGGTGCAAAGCCAGTACCTTGGACTCCAGAGCTTGAGAGTGCCTTTCATGCTTGCAAGGAAAGCCTTACACAAGCGACTCTTTTGACACATCCGCTTTTCAATGCTAAATTGGGTCTCTTTACGGATGCTTCTGGTACGCACGTCGGTGCGTGCTTGCAGCAACGTACAGGTGCGGAATGGCAACCCCTTGCATTCTTTAGCAAGAAGTTGAATCCTCGCCAATCCTCCTGGCCGGCCTACTATAGAGAACTTCTAGCTGTATATGAGGCTGTGCAACATTTCCGACACATTTTGGAAGCGCAACACTGTACAATATTTACAGATCACAAGCCTTTGTTGCACGCTTTTTCTCAGCGTCGGGAAAAGTTGCCCCCTGTACAGCTAAACCAACTCTCTTTTATCTCGCAATACACGACCGACATTGTCTACATTAAAGGTGTAGACAACGTTGTGGCCGATACGATGTCGAGGATCGAGGCAATTTCCTTAGAGGATGATTTCTCAGCGTTGGCTGTATCGCAAAGAGACGATGAGGAACTGCAGAGTTTCTTACGAGGCACTGATACTTCTTTAAAACTAGATAATGTCACCTTACCTGGCACTGACGTCACTATCGTCTGCGACATGTCCACTGGTAAGCCGCGTCCATTCCTCACCGTCCCTTTCCGACGAAAGTACTTTGAGAAGCTTCATAGTCTGAGCCATCCCGGCATTCGCGCAACAACTAACCTAATTTCCAACAGATTCGTGTGGCCTTCCATGCGAATAGACATCCGAGAATGGACCAAAACTTGTCTTTCTTGCCAACGAAATAAAGTCACGAGGCATACAGTTTCCCCGCTTGGTTCTTTTGCGTCGCCATCTGGCCGCTTCAGGCACATCCATATCGATATCGTGGGTCCCTTACCCGTCTGTGAAGGCTATCGCTATCTTTTGACGGCAGTAGACAGATTTTCACGCTGGCCTGAAGCATGGCCCATGCGAACCATTACTGCAGAGGAAACTGCCGACACTTTACTTTTCGGGTGGATTTCAAGATTCGGAGTACCTGCCCGCGTCACAACTGACCAGGGAAGGCAGTTCGAGTCCGACCTATTCCGTCGACTCATGGTACAACTTGGTACTAAGAAGGTACGCACTACCAGTTACCACCCTTGTGCCAACGGAATGGTCGAACGACTCCACCGCCAATTAAAGGCTTCTTTAATGTGTCGTGACGAATCATGGATCAAAGCCTTGCCCATCGTTCTACTCGGCATGCGAGCCGCGCTGAAGGACGATCTCAAGACCTCAGTAGCCGAATTAGTGTACGGAGAGCCGCTACATCTCCCTGGTGAGATGGTCGTTCTCCAGCCTGCTTTACCTACCACTGATCCAGCTGATTTTGTCGCGCAATTTAGGAGAACCATGTCTGAGTTGAGACCTGTTCCCGCGTCACGCCATGACCAGAAGAATGTCTTTCTTTTCAAAGACCTTGCTACGGCTACACACGTATTCTTACGATCCGATCACGTGAAACCGCCCTTGCAACCACCTTATTCTGGCCCTCATCCTGTCGTAGGTCGTTCTGACAAGACAATGACCATCATTGTCGGGAACAAGGAAGTAGTCGTGAGTGTAGACCGCGTTAAACCTGCATACGTGGACACTCTCGCACAACCTTTCACTCCAACACAACCTTCCACTCTCACTCGCACAGCTGACACACAGATTACTCCTACACATAACATTCAGACACCATCTGATACACCTCATTCAAGCAGTCACAATCACAAACCTCACACAGAAGATACTACACATAATACTCACCGTACTTTACCTTATACTACTCGTTCTGGTAGAAGTGTTCGCTTCGCAAAACCTTTCGATCTATGATCGTTCCCACTCCCTGGGGGGGTGGTGTGGCGGCGTTCGATTTCCGAACGCACCCACAAGTATCTTACTATGGCAACACTGGCGAGATTCGCCGCCATTGCTTTACTTGCTTGCTCGTAGACACATACAACAACTAGACTAATATTGTTAATTTCTCTGTGACTGGAACTGTATACATGTTGGTGAATAAACTGTGAATACAAATGCGTAGTGTTCTGATTTCGGACGGAGTATCTATTACATGGGGACTGATCCAACTATCATCTAACCCAAGCCCCATAAACACAACGAAAAAACACTATAAACAAATGACAAATACGGATCGGTCGGTGTTGTCAGTACGTAGATGTGATTCCAGACAATTTAATACCTATTTGAAAAAATAAAATATTTAAATATTAAGTACGTTACATAATACAAGTAAATTTTATTTGCACAAAGCAGATAAAATTTTCTATTCTTTTTTTTTGTTTATAAAATCTTATTTTCTATTTTTTGACAGTGATGGGAGAAAAAAAGTTTTACGCATAAAAAACAAAATGTAAAGTCGTGTTTAGCATTTTTTCAAAATCGGAGTCAGGATAAATCCTACAAATCACAACTTTATATCATAATCCCAAAGTAAATTATTACTGACGAAACTCATCTCTTTTGGGACGCAACGGCAACACAGCTGAAAAATCTACTAGAGAGAAATTTAAACAATTATTAAATCGAGACAAACGTAAGAGCGGCAACGTCGCGCGTTGCGCGTCTTAGCCATGAAGCTATAGAGAATACTGGAGGCCAAACTCCTCATACCTACTTGAAGCAAAAAAAAATGACCTTGACTGCATTCTATCTCGCTCCATAGGTCCCCCTCCTCTCTTTCTAAATAGGGTGTCCATACAACTACAATGTAAAGGAGACAAGTTTAAAGATTAAAACTAGTAATATAGGTAAAAACGTATCAATAGTAGTGTAGGTATGCATGTGTACAGTTTACACGATGATAATAATAGGTCTATCTCGTATCTTGGTCTAAATATGAAATTGACATTATGTTTCAGAATTATCAGTTCAAATTTATGTCTATATACCCAGTTTATGCTAGAAGTAACGGTAGAATAGACGAATGGTATTATCGTAATTAGGTATTAAGGGAAAAATCGCGGTGGCTAAATGTGAATTAATTTTGCTTTTTTTAAATTAAATTCATTTGATTCTTAACATTAAATTAAGAATCTAATTACATTAAATTAGCTCAATGCAATAAAAAAAATAGTACATACAAGCTATTTTCAAATCATTCAAAATCTTAGTACTTAGTATGAAAATTCAAATTTGCCTAAAATTCTTCTAACAATACGGCAGTTTCATACTTTAAGACCTAATATTTTTAAATGCAGAATATAATAACGTTTTGATAGCAAGAAACGTCGTATTATAAAAATAAAATAAATAAAATAAAATCATTTTATTTCAGACAGTGTCCATATAATATACTTAATGTTAATTAATTAAATTCATATTAAAATCAAAACTTCATCAAAATAATTATAAAAATAAAATCATAAAATTAAAATTAAATAATTACATCAAAATAGTCCTCCTAATAAAATCAAAATTCAAATCAAAATAAAATCAAGATGGAATCAATATTAAATAAAAAATTACAAATCAAAATAAAATTTAAATATGAATCGCAACTTTCGAGTCGACAAAATTAGAAATTGATATCCACCATATTGATTGATTGACATAGACACATACGGTGTTACCATTGCACGAGGATGCCGGATACCACAATAATGAGGAAATTCAGAAAACAATATTGAGATGATTTAATTTATTTTATGGAAATAGCTTAATTTTAATGAAATATAATTTAACAAATTACAGATTGAATTACAACTCGGGAATATTGAATAATGAAATTGAAATGACTGCGTCAAAAGTTACGAATTTCTATTTATTTGCAGCTAAGTACGTATGCTGCTACGCCTATAGCATAATTAATTTTTGCGTATAATTTTTTACTAAAGGTTATAACTAATTTTAGCGGTTGCAAAGTAGTCTCTTTGTTTAAGTTTTTCATATTGGCTTCGATTCCATAAGCTTTCAGGTCTAATGATATTAGTGACGTCAAAGAGATATCATTTATCAGTGATGTCAAAAAGTTTATAAACAGAAAAATGCTTACTAATATTATTATTATTATGAGTCTAATAATATTAGCAATTAATATCATTAACTATTATGAAACAGGCTCCGGGCAAATTTAGATTTATGAGATAGCCACACTGGAGTCCAACGAAAGGTCAATTGAGGTTATACCTACTTGGCTTCAACTTTAAGAACTGAGTTTGGCCTCCAGTATTCTCTATAGCTTCATGGTCTTAGCCGCATGGAATGGCAACGTCGCGATTTTTGTATACGTACACGCAGCCGTAGGAATCACCCCTACAACAAGGTGGTTCGTAGTTTTTAAAAAAAAAAATGCTTCACAAGTCAAAACTCCATGTTGAGGTACCCATTTTCGAACCACAGACTACCGGGCCGCGCAAATTGACAGCTCTTACTAATACTCTTAAAATTATCATATTTTCTCATTATTCTGTGAACGTTTTAACGAGTGTGTTAACGAGTAACGACTTTCACGAGAGTAAATAATAATATCCACAATTGGTAGCATTTTATGTTTGTGAAGGAACTACCCCTGCTGCTACATTGAAAAACATTATAACAGTAAGTTTAAATTAGTAGCTTGATGATCTGCCAACTCTGCAAAGGATTTACGGAGTGAGAGTTTATGTTCAATAACCTATATAAAAAAACTTGTATCTGTGTTTATGATTTTGTAATTTTTGCATTTTTCAATGCTATTTTTATACTTATGGTAAATTTTAAATAGAAAAATATTGGAAAAAATTAACTCGGCCACAAGTGAATTCTCAGGCTTGTTCGATTCCAGCCTGAGAATTCACTTGTGGCCGAGTTAATTTTTTCCAATATTTTTCTATTTAAAATTTACCATTGTATCTGTGTTTTCAGGAAGTTGTGAAGGCTTTAAAACAAACAGTTCCCTCCTATGGCGATAATTTGTGACCAAGGATCTACATTCTGAACATGCTTGAAAAGATTTCAAGCAGACACCAAGCATGAAAACTTGATTAATGAGATGCCTGAAGGTTAGTACTTAGAACTTCTGAAGAAATGGAAAATATTAACTTTAAAATTTATTTATATTTATATTATATTTTTTCACATAAACCTATGTCTTGTGAACATTGAGTTAATTCACACATTTTGTAATACCAAGCTGCTATATTTTTTCAGGTCATTAAAATTTCAATCGCCATTAATGGACACAAATTCTGTATTATTTATGATCCATCCTTATAAAGGGCATACATACTAAGCAAAGACCTGTCATTATGTGCCAAAACTGATATACGAATGCTGCATAAAACTACAGATGACCACATTCAACCGACATCATCACAACGAATGAAGGTAAATTTATATCCTCACTGATGTCATAAATGTGAAAGTACCTAACTGTTTGTTACCTTACATTTTTAGTTGACATGTGTTTCCATAAATTTAAATGTTATAAAGACACTTAAGCAAAGGTAAATGATTATTTAAAAGAAAATGCATGGATGTGATACTTTTGTATGAAAAACTGAGTATAAGAAAATTTTCCTCTTATTTAAATATATTTCAAGATTGTAGATTTGTGTTTGGCAACAACATTCCATTGTAAATGTTCTTGTTTCTGTTAAAGCTGATAAGTTTGTTGCGGCCGTTCGTCTTATCAGTTCAAAGGTGTCCCGAATGTTTGGTAGGGAAAAAAAATGGTCTATTTGAATAAAACTCTTGGACTTTGCCCTTGACCCAATGCCTCTTTTGTCATGATTTTAAGAACCCTGATTGAAATAATTAATAAGTCATGAACAAATATCCACACCAACCAAACATACTGATCAACATCAGAAACAAGTTTTTTAAATCAGTTCACATTGATTGGTTTGGAGGTCTTCAGCATCATGCTGATGCTTTAAATTTTTTCATTGTTATTGTTTGTAGAGTCCAAATTCATAAGTTTTGTACAATAATAAATAAAAATATAAAAGGGTCTTTTCAGAATCTAGTATTAATATTAATTTTGTTATGCATCAATTGGCACTTGAAAAGCGCAAAAGGTATACCTACTGAAAGAAAATTACAATCAATAAAATAATTGTATTTTTTTATATGTGATGATGAATGGCAGGCAATGATTTTTTACAGGTTTTGTTTCATTTTAATATGTTACTTGTAGCTGCAATACAGCTATTATATACAATGTACCTATCTTTGTTCTCAGAATCCCGGAGAAGAGACCAGTGGCAGCATGGGTAGGACGGGCATTGTGCTCGGCGAGTCCCACATTACATTAAGTGACCGACTTAGTGTAATGCGCTAATGCGTAAATGCATTTTTCCCGTGCATAATAAGAAAAAAGCCAGAACTAGATTCCAATTGCGTTCTTCTTTTTGCAATCTTATTTTAATTCTAACATTAAGTATGTAATAACACTAAATTTGCTATTAAATGAAATCGGTACCTGGTTCCTACATGTCATCGCTTAGTAATAGTTAGTGTATTACTTGTCAAGTCATAACGCTTCTAAAAAATTTAAATTAATGTTTCTTCTTTTTCATTAAACACATGGTTGTATCACAAGTTGTTGAAATCACTGTTTATAATTGTTTAACTTCTTCAATCATTATGTACTGATAAAAGAAATTTTATATTTTAGTCATTCACACTTCTCAGGTATTGAAAAGTAGTATTTATACATTATTTTTTAGCTTATAGGTAATGATTATAGGTAATGACTTATTACTTCATTAAAAATGCAATTTTACAGTTTATTAATAATAACTTTATTTTTTTACTAGGTTAGTCATTGTTGTATTATTGTGATTTGAATTAAATAAAAAATTTATCTTATTTTGTTGTTTTATTCATTTGAACATTTAAAAGTATAGGATTTAAAAAGTACACTAGGGCTGTAGTGCTGCTTGTATCGATATCGATATTTTTTTGTATATCGATATGTCGTTCGATAGACTTTGCCGCACTATCAATGTGAAGCTGACATTAGACTAAGAAACGGCCAATAGCAGGCTTGATTCCTATCTGTACACTATATAATTTGTGCGTACACGACATTTGTCACATACACACCAGCCGTAGGAATCACCCCTACAACAAGGTGGTTCGTAGTTTTTAAAAAAAAAAAATGCTTCACAAGTCAAAACGCCATGTTGGGTAGCCATTTTCGAACCACAGATTACCGAGCCGCGCAATTTGACAGCTCTTACTAATATTCTTAAAATTATCATATTTTCTCATTATTCTGTGAACGACTTTCACGAGAATAAATTATCCACAACAATTGGTAGCATTTTATGTTTGTGAAGGAACTACCGCTGCTGCTACATTGAAAAACATTATAACAGTAAGTTTAAATTAGTAGCTTGATGATCTGCCAACTCTGCAAAGGATTTACGGAGTGAGAGTTTATGTTCAATAACCTATATAAAAAAACTTGTATCTGTGTTTTCAGGAAGTTGTGAAGGCTTTAAAACAAACAGGTCCCTCCTATGGCGATAATTTGTGACCAAGGATCTACATTATGAACATGCTTGAAAAGGTTTCAAGCAGACAACAAGCGTGAAAACTTGATTAATGAGATGCCTGAAGGTTAGTACTTAGAACTTCTGAAGAAATGGAAATCATTAACTTTAAAATTTATATAAAATATATTTCAAGATTGTAGATTTGTGTTTGGCAACAACATTCCATTGTAAATGTTCTTGTTTCTGTTAAAGTTGATAAGTTTGTTGTGGCCATTCGTCTCATCAGTTCAAAGATGTCCCGAATGTTTGGTAGGGAAAAAAATGATCTATTTGAATAAAACTCTGACTTTGCCCTTGACCCAATGCCTCTTTTGTCATGATTTTAAGAACCCTGATTCAAATAATAAGTCATGAACAAATATCCACACCAACCAAACATACTGATCAACATCAGAAACAAGTTTTTTAAATCAGTTCACATTGATTGGTTTGGAGGTCTTCAGCATCATGCTGATGCTTTAAATTTTTTAATTGTTTTTGTTTGTAGAGTCCAAATTCATAAGTTTTGTACAATAATAAATAAAAATATAAAAGGGTCTTTTACAGATTCTAGTATTAATATTAATTTTGTTATGCATCAATTGGCACTTGAAAAGCGCAAAGGTATACCTACTGAAAGGAAATTACAACCAATAAAATAATTGTATTTTTTTATATGTGATGATGATTGGCAGGCAATGATTTTTTACAGGTTTTGTTTCATTTAAATATGTTACTTGTAGCTGCAATACAGCTATTATAAACAATGTACCTATCTTTGTTCTCAGAATCCCGGAGAAGAGACCAGTGGCAGCATGGGTAGGATGGGCATTGTGCTCGGCGAGTCCCACATTACATTAAGTGACCGACTTAGTGTAATGCGCTAATGCGTAAATGAATTTTTCCCGTGCATAATAAGAAAAAGCCAGAACTAGATTCCAATTTCGTTCTTTTTTTTGCAATCTTATTTTAATTCTAATATTAAGTATGTAATAACACTAAATTTGCTATTAAATGAAATCGGTACCTGGTTCCTACATGTCATCGCTTAGTAATAGTTAGTGTATTACTTGTCATCTCATAACGCTTCTAAAAAATTTAAATAAATGTTTCTTCTTTTTCATTAAACACATGGTTGTATCACAAGTTGTTGAAATCACTGTTTATAATTGTTTAACTTCTTCCATCAATTATGTACTGATAGAAGAAATGTTATATTTTAGTCATTCACACTTCTTAGTTATTGAAAATTAGTATTTATACATTATTTTTTAGCTTATAGGTAATGATTATAAGTAAAGTAATGACTTATTACTTCATTAAAAATGCAATTTTACAGTTTATTAATAATAACTTATTTTTTTTACTAGGTTAGTCATATTGTTGTATTATTGTGATTTGAATTAAATAAAAATTTAATCTTATTTTGTTGTTTTATTCATTTGAACATTTAAAAGTATAGGATTTAAAAAGTACACTAGGGCTGTAGTGCTGCTTGTATCGATATCGATAATTTTTAGTATATCGATATGTCGTTCGATAGACTTTGCCGCACTATCAATGTGAAGCTGACATTAGACTAAGAAACGGCCAATAGCAGGCTTGATTCCTATCTGTACACTATATAATTTGTGATACACACACGTAATATTTGCAAAAATTTTGTGTTCATTTATAGGTGATTTCTGAATGAAACAATGTTTGTTTATTAATTAAGCGCAAATGAATACCCGAAAAGAAATAGTTGCACATATATTTAAGTATTAATTCTGTTAATCTACCAAGATTATCTCGACTGTTTTTTGTATGAAAATCGTTCCACCTTAAGTATTATTTGTCTGATTGCATCCCTGACATAATACATAAGTCTACTATGACATAAGTATGACGAGTCTGATTGTATCCCTGAGCGAAGCAACTTCAGAGCGAACTAGAAGTTTAGCGCGATCTATAACAACAAATTAAAAAGACCGTTCATTGAATGTCTGTGCGTTTCTACAAGCACACACTAAAAATATTGATTTTACGGTTACATAATTTTGTTGACCGCTAAATTTAAATTCAATAAAGACAAGTGTTCTTCGGTCATTTTTATTATCAATAAACATCAACTTTAAAAAACTCTCTTTGTCAGGTCAGCACTTATAAGGAAAATGTGTGGCCATTGTTCTTTGCTTTGCGCTACTTCAATCGGGCCCTACCACGCAAGTGTCATCGGCATCGACATCGACTTCATTTGACAGATGGATGTGACATATTGCTCTTAGTCTTTGGTAAGTTTTCATTTGTGTCAAAAAGAAGCAGCAACGACCCAGGTAGCATTTATACGTCATAAAGACGTGAACTTTTCGTCAATTTAGACCTGAGAGACGTCATCTGATGACGTCTAGATATCCAGAAAATGACGTGTGAAAGTCACAGCCCCACGACGTCATTTTTCTCACGTTAAAATAACGTAACTATCAAACGTGCCTAGCACGTTCTTCTATTAGCGTGACTACGACGTCATTTTTCTCGCGTTAAAATAACGTAACTATTAAACGTGCCTAGCACGTTCTTCTATTAGCGTGACTACGACGTCATCTAGATGTCGTCTTTCTGACGTTAAATAGAAACGAACAGGGCACTCCTTAGGGTGCTTCCAAAATTAGCACTTAGCCGAGCTGATAAAAAAAACTCCGTATAGTTTATATACATCATTTATTTTACTTACTTATTGTTAAAAACAAATTTCAAGACATTTCATAAAGATTCATGGATTGGTCTTGGATTCAGAGGTAAAAAGGCACTTTCTATAAGTACCTACAATCGTAAAAGTATACTTTATTTTCTAAAATTAACAGTAGATTATAACCTATTCATAAAATACAATGGATCATCGGAAAACATATAAAATTGTCGTCAGTGCTATTAGGCAACACAACACACTTACAAACTATGTCATCAATTGGTAAAATTTTTAACTCTGTCAAATTAGATAAGATAAAGATGTCAAGACCAGCAGAATCAAAAGGATAGTTATATAAAGAATTATACTCTATGAATTCTTTGCCATATACAAAGACTGTTTTATCAATAATGTGTCTCATAATACTATGAATCTCAATTATTTTATTTTTATTAGTCAAACAATAACAATCACTTTTACGATATTCATACACATAAATGAGAAAATCTTTGCATACACCTTTTTTATAGAATTCGTATACATTGTTCCCATTGAGGTTTGGCCCCAAATAGTTGTCATAAGGTAAAGAAAGATTTTCTTTAACATTGCATTTGGGATATGATGAAAATTCAGTCTCTCTCAGACGTTTAACTATTTGTTGTAGTGGGTATTTAGGAGACCTGACAAGCTTTTTCAAACCACCTAAATAGTTTTCAAAAGGAAAGGCAGAATAATTGTCCAAGACCCCATAAATTCGGACATCGTCAGATACATGGCACATCATGTGAACATTATAAATTAGAAAAGATATTCCGTACACATTTTGTGAATGTTTTATAAACATTAACAATAGTTCGTGTGCAAAATCTATACCAATTGAATTGATGTGCTTTTGAGAGCAAAGAATAGTTATTGCACAGTGAAGTAATATAAAATTTTTATAGAGAGCAGTTGGTAGTATCTCTTTTAAAACAAATGGACCAAGATATAGAAGAAATAGCCTGAATTCGGTGGCCTTCCAGCGAGCTAATTCGTTTAAACTACGAGGTCGTCTGTTAAATTCAATGGGTATTGATTTTTTACAAGAAAGTAATTTTTCAGATATCTGCAACACTAAACGGCTACATAAGCGAACTGCTAATTTCCCACCAATCCAAATATTTAGGAGTTTCCTCATCACTCCCAATAATACGGCGTGCATATAATCTACAGGGAACGCAGTGATTAAGTCAATGGGAAGATCTAAAAGTAGAGACTCACCTAAATGATGGTCTTCATCTGATCTTAATCGAAACTGTAAGTTAGTTCTTTTGCTAGCACATACATTTTTATAAATAACTCTTCCTTGGACGTATTCGCCAGGCTCTACACATTTGTCACAGGATGAGTATCCCCCATGTGATTTTGTACATTTCAGAAAAGCTCTAGCTGGGGCGTCGCACACGAAACTGTGCACTTTAACACTGTAGTGGATACTCTCGAAATCAAAACCAATCTCAAGTAATTCTGTTAATTCTTTTACGAAATCTTTTAAAAAAAGGTTTAATGGAGATGGTTTTGAACGTCCACAAAAAATAGCGATAGCAAAAGGTTTTGCATTGGTATAGTTTTTTATCAATCCTAATATAGGCCAAAGTTGTACATTGCTACTTTTGAATAACGGAAGACCGTCTACATTAAAAGAAATTAATATCTCTCTTTTGTCAATCTTAGTGTGACCAAGTAATTTTAATTGACTTTTTAATTGAATAAGGAGTCCAATGTATACTAATTCGCCAGATTCTAAAGATAATGTTTCTACATGCTTTGGTGTCTGCAATAACGTTCTGCTATCTTTTGGCAGTTCAGGGCATATGGGAGAAAGAATCTTTAAAAGACTATCTATAGCATTATGGGGGATTTTATACTGAACTGTGGCCCAGTGTCTCAACTGAGATTTTAAATCAACTCCACTGTTCTCAGTTTCTTGAGACACATATTCATTCATAGATAATGTGGGCTGAGAAACTTCTGTATTTACAGATGGCTCACAATCCACATTATCTATCTGTGAAACTTCTGTACTTACAAAAGGTTCACAATCACTATCAATACTATTATCATTATAAACATTTGATGTGGATACAGTTGATGGTAAACATGGTAACTGACTACATGAAGGCTCTGAATTAACAGTTTCATAATTGCTATCTACGTCTGAGTTGCTGGTTTGGATTTCTGACAATACTTTTAACTTTTCTTCTTTAACACGTCTGAGTAATTGTCGTTGCCCCACTACAGCTTTTCGCTTAACACCTGTTTTTTCAATTGCTGACATAATCTAATTCTTTTTCACCTGTTTCTTTTCCCGTTGTGGCGCGTGTTTAAGCCAGTTTTTAATAATATCTTCTATTTGTCTACTCGTGGAACCAGTAGCTGTCTTCACTGCATCTGTATAGAAAGTATTTTTTTACATTAGCTTCCTCGTCCAATGTTTTTTGTAAATTTTTGACTGATTGGCAAACTGTCTTTGTGCCTCAGTAACAACATGATTAACAACAGCAACTAAACAACTAATGGTGCCAATTTTCATCAAAATCAGTTCAGTAGTTTTTAGCATGATAAAAAATTACATTGGTATTAGTTGAGTCATGTAAAAAGAGCGCTAGAAGAAAGTAGAGAGAAGTATGTTTGCACAAAAATGGACTTTTCTTTTAGCGATTTTTTTTAATGACGCGAACTATAGGGTAAGTGGGAAGTACGCAGTCCCATAGTAGTTAAACTAGTTCCCAATAAGTGGGATAAGTCTTATTTACGAGATTATTACCTCTAGCCAGTTGCTAGATACTATTTATAATTACAGTAAAAACAACTAACCAACAACAGCATCGCGCAGACGAAGTTCCGAAAATGGGTGTTTGTCCGATCGTTTGCCATAAAAATTGTACTGTTTTGCGAAGCTGTCGGTCATAATGAATTTCATGATCCTTGATACCTGGTTCGAGGTACCTGTTCCACCTAGAGATTTTAAGTAGGAAACCTGCAAAATTCAAATAATTACTCAGAATTGTAAAGGTCAGGCTACTATGGAAAGAGCTAGGTAAAGACAGCGACCGTTTCAAAGAAAAAAATTGTGGTGGGGAGGCCTGTGCTCCATCAGTAACAAAATGTTAAAGGTTGTTAAAATTAGTTAAAATTAATTAAAATTAAAATATGATGCGACAGTTGCTACATACCAGATCTTCATAATGTTTTGAATTTTTTAGTAACAATTCTGTAGTTTCCAGCTCTTCTTTACATTTTAAGGGGAATTTAAATTCCGGTATTGAATGTCCGGTCTTTTTTTCCTTTAAAAGTGATATTATTTGCTCATTTTGAACTTTTATATAAGACAGTAGAGATATTATTTTATCCTGGAAGCCTGAAAATAATTATTAAAAAAAGTAAATAAAAAAAGTAAATCTATAAATCTTAACTCTATAAATTTTTTTTTAGTATAGATATAAAGATGAAGGAGTACCTACCTATTGTTCCAGTAGATACTGGAGCGGAGCCATCACTGCTTGTGCTTATAGTGTTATATTCATAATTAGTAACTTTAGATGTGAAATCTGAAATCCACAATAAATTACCATTCAGAATCCTAGCTATAGTAATAAATCTATATAATAATACTAGCTCCCGCCCGCGGCTTCGCTCGCGTGAAATTTGGTTATATCGCGCTCCCTAAGGAACATGTCAAATTTTCGGGATAAAAAGTATCCTATGTCCTTTTTTGGGTCCTAAAGACCTAGATCCAACCCAAATTTCATCAAGGTAGGTTCAGTAGTTTTGGCGAGAAAGACGGACGGACAAACAAACAAACAGACTCACATACTTTCCCATTTATATTATAAGTAAAGATTCAAGGTGTCCGGGATCATATACCCGAAACTCTAAACTTGGACTTAGACCATCATTCTGAACAATAATCACGAATAAATTGTTGTCAGAAATTGAGCTTCACATTTTGTATGGTACAATGAGCTTCCCATACAAAATGTTATGGGAAGCCCAATATTTTTTTCATTTCTGCTAAGAATTTCTTGGTGATTTTTGGTCAGAATGATGATCTGAGTCCATAGTTGGAGTTTCCGCCGCTATGCAACCTATATACAGGGTCTCCAGGGTATTATATATAAATACTTAAATACCTTTAAATATATATATATATATAAATACCTTTACAGCTTTGTGAACCCAAGGACGATGTTGGAGCAGGGCTTGTTGGAGCAGGGCATACTACGTCCGCAGCTGATTGAGTAGGAGTGAATACAAAAGCTTCCTGCTCTATTTCTACAAAAGAAATGATCATATGGACAAAACATTGTACAAATATGTGTAAAATTCTACACTAAAAAACTAGTGAACCAATTTTGATAAATTTTGCACTGTACCCTAAATTGAACAATACTCAATAGTCAATCTGAATTTGTAATGTTCCGACTTGTACATAGTTTTTGAGAAATGTGAGCACAAACATAGATACATACATTCATACATACACTCGTCAAATTTTGCACGTTGGTTTAGAAGTCTTTAAAGATTATGTATGCCAAATTCTATCAATGTTACCTACATAAGGGTTGAATTCATAACCCTCCTTTTTTGAAGCCAGGTTAAAAAGAAATTGAATAAACATGAACCAATAACTTCTAAGTAAAAATAAATATTCTTAAATAAAGCATAGTTAAAGAGTAAAAATAAAATAACACCATACCTTTCACCAAACTATTTGGTACGGATAGGTTCAGGTGTAATAAAGAATCATCTGGCTGCAAAATATTTTCAGACCCACTGGAAATATCTGTTAACATAAAAAAATTATCTCAGATTTTTAAGAAAGTAAAATACATAGGTATCTATTAATAGGATTATACTTTACTTTCTAGTATTGATGAAGAATTGACAGATTTTTTGGAGATATCTGCAATATAAAAATATATGTGATTTATACAAATTGTAGGTATAGTTTTTATAAATATGAATTCTAGTTTCCCACCATGCCTTACAAGCCACACCAGAAAATTATGTAAATAACAGGCTATTGCAGAAATTCAACACCTTTTTCAAAAAAAATATAAGTAAGTATAAGTATCTCACATGTCTGGTATCTGAATAATTAATGATTATGTGTCCTTCTTAACTCTTCAACGCCCGGAAAACAATACAACAATAGATTTCTATTGTTGTTTGTGCCTGATAGGGCACAACGGGCGTTGATGAGTTAATATCTCACAGACCAGTTAATAAATAAAGCACATTTTAGTTGTAGTAATTAAATTCAAATTCAAAATATATTAGTGTATGAAAGCATTAATAAAATATATTATTTATCATGCTTACTACAAAATAAATGAGTTCAAAATTTTTAACATCATGGATTTTGTGCAAAAACTGGAGACTTACATTGAGCCAACTTTTTTTTTAGTGGCGGTGGACTTTCAAATCTCTCATTTTCTTCTTCGTCAGAAGAATTATACCGCTTATTGCGTATCTGTTTTCTTTTGACAGGTTTTTCAGGTTCTGCTTCTGACTGTGTCTGTATGTCAGACGTTTCCTCAGCCAACTTTAATTTTTTCTTGGCTTTTTCTATATCATCTAAGCATAAAAACAAAGAAAATCATGCAATACCCAAAAACCAAAAGGCTTAATAAAAAAAAGATGCAATAAATTAGAATTAGTATCACATTTCATAAGTTTTATTGAAGTGTTTTGTGAGGACTGAAACTGGAAACAACCCACTGGCTATAACTGGGGACAGGGATCTTCAGGAGAAAATCTTTACATGATTGTGCAGCGGGATAAAATTATTTTATATATTGAAACTGAACCCGTTTCTTATTCGATCCACCAACACCAACCAAGAATTTTGTTAATACAGCGTTAGAGGATGCTGCACACAAGCAATCAGATACCAAACCACACAGGGACATGATAAAAAAATTATGAACTTACCTGTTTCATAGAACACGCGTTGCACGCCGTATAATTTCCATTTCTCATCAGGCGTCAGGCTCCCGTGTAAATATTTGTCAAAGGCCTTGGTTCCTTTTATTGGAGGCCAGTACACTTCACAACCCCTGGGCGTCAGCCAGTTTTTATTTATAACCGACACGGTTCCACCATCGTCAGGGCAAAATTGTATTACGGCAAACATTTCACAAAAAATAAGACCGGTAAAAATGGCTAAAAACAAACAGGTTGACGTGACGCGCAGTGTTGGGAAATGTTGGATGCGAAATTATGGTGCTGCCCCTGCCAAGCTAAAAATTATTGTATTTTGGGTCGAATTATTGTACGTTTTAGGCAATAATTTTTAATATTTAGGCCGCTAATATGCGATTGATTTTACAAAGTACAACTGAACTAAAGTCGCCCCACTTATTTTGCGCTTGTTCTTTTCTTTCTCATAAATTCTGGAGTGAAGTAAAGTTGAAGCGAATCATTCAATACAATCGCAAACCTTGTAATGCAACTTTTATACTTTTATACAAGTTCAAATTTTATTTTTTGAATAGGCAGGTAATGATTTAATTATATATTTTTTATTTTTTCAATTTCTTTTTATTTAAAACATTTAATTTTGATTTTTAAATAAAAAATATATTTTATATGATTCCACAAGAGAAGGCAAGATGTTTACTGACAATGCCTTGATAGTTTACTGCCAATGCCATTGTCGGCAAGCAAGAAATGAAAGTGAATTATCAACTTTACGGCATTTATTAGAGACAAAAGACAAGACAAGTGTGACGTTACAGAATAATAGTACCTAGGTGATGCGTTTCTTTATTAATTTTAGTGTCACGTACCATGATATTGTACCTATATTGTGTCAAATCGGAAAATATTGTATAAAAGCGTACAATAATGAGAAAGCTATGTTTTATTGTACAATGAAATTTCGTATCACGAATTATTGTAAGAATCCAATAATTATTGTACGTTTCCCAACACTGGTGACGCGTCTTGAAAACGGCGGGAAAGGAAAAAACGGTTTATTGGCGACTTTTTTTTTTTTTGGTTATTTTTTTCCGCTTCGAGCAGAAAAGGCAAAGGCTCATTTGCGCCATACAGCCATGACTTCAGAGTTTATTCGTCGTTTAGTTTTCAGTCTTCATTCTTATTTAAACAAGCCCCAGCCGAAATCATTTACCTAGACAGGGTTGAGGCGCGTTCCAAACCTACACTCCGAGTGCAACCTAACCACAACCGAACGCTCTAACGGCGGCGTTCCAAACATTAAAATTTGAGCGTGACGTTCGGTTGACACAACCGTGTCGTTCCAAACGTCAGAGCGTTGCAACCAAACAACCATCAAAAATGATGGTTGTAAAACGCTCTGACGTTTGTCTATAGAAAAAATGTCAATGTCATTTGACATTATTTTGTATTTTTGATGTTTTTATGTCTAATTTTTAAAATAATCATGGTAGATCCTCTAAAAACGGATTTTATTTGATTTAGTATAAAGAAAAGTTTAAATTATTCGTATTCCAAATGGAAAATCAAAACTTTGTATTGACATTGACATTTAAAGTTCTTGGTCGTTCCAAACCTTAGAGCGAGTCTGACGTTTGGAACGACACGGTTGTGTCAACCGAACGTTACGCTCAAATGTTTGGAACGCCGTTAGAGCGTTCGGTTGTGGTTAGGTTGCACTCGGAGTGTAGGTTTGGAACGCGCCTCAGTTTTGTTTATTGCTGACATCAAGAAAGACAGTGTTACCAACTCTTATTTCAGAAACTATGATATTTACGACATTTTGTCAAAGAACAATTTATGTTTATAATTGCTTTTCCAGTTGAATGGCATATGTTTCATGGTTGTAAAATAAAAAATTTAAAATAATAAAAAAAAAAGCTTTTTTGACATCAGTATCATGTAAGACATGTAAAGTCACCCCACTTCGGATGTATACGTCACGGGCAAACCCAAATTTCGATTGAAACCAATTTGAATTCGGGTTTTGCCCCCGCAGCTAACCTAGGTCTTCCCAATACTGGCTGGGCAAATCTAGAATACAATGAGATTAGGCAAGCCCAACAAAATCAATCGACCCCTATCGAGGCCGAGCAAGCTAACTATAAGTAAGAAATTAGCAACGTAGAGCTATCATTACGACAGATTTTAACGTGTAATGATAAGCTCCACTTACTGAATAAGGTAAAAAGAAAGATCTTAAAAAACGTAACCAGGACGTAATGTACTAACGGACGTAGGACGTTGATTAATTAACGTAATTAGTACGTTGCTTTAACCACCGTGAAGAGACGTCATCAAATTGACCTTAATGTTACGTAAATTAGACGTGCTTTTATGACGAATAATGGACCAACCCTAAATCGACCAAAATGGCACGTGTTATTTACGTCACAGACGTAAGTATGCTACCTGGGGAATGGAAAACGGAAGAAGCCAATATAGAAAAAAAGCAGCAATTTGTCACATCCATCTGTCAAATGAAGCCAATTTCGATGCCGACGCCACTTGCGCAGTAGTACGGCATGTGTGTGTCTAAAGCTTCCTCATAAGACAGAAATTCTAAGCATGCCATTATTTTAGTGCATATTAGGAGCAATCAAACGTGTCAGTGATATTTTAGGTGCAACCATAACTTCGCTACTACGAGTTTTTTTGTGTGTTAGCTGGAGAAACGTGTCCCCAGCTGACACATGCCGTTTTAAGGCAAACCAGTGAGGTTAGGGCCTTAGACTATAGACATAAATTTTGTGCACAATAGGTGCAATGAGAACCAAAAAACTAACCGTCACACTCAAATACTGTTGTAACTACGATTATTAAAGTGTGTGCGTGCTGGAGACCCGTGTCTCTGGCTTACACACACCTGAATCTTCGTAATTATTTGAGGTAGGATTATGTTTTATACCTCAAATTTTTGAGTCAAATTGGAGCAGTAAGCTCCAAATTTTTCTAATCTCTGGCTCGAATAGTTTTTGAGCTACGAACCGATAAGCATGTGTACACCTATTATAAGGTATCATTTAATTCTTTATACGAGACTAACTTGTACAGTTACAGTGATTCAAAACGTGTCTCTAGCTTACACATGCTTATCGGTTCGTAGCTCAAAAACTATTCGAGCTAAAGATTTGGAGAAAAATTTAGAGCTTACTGCTCCAATTCGACTCAATAATATGAGGTATAAAACATAATCCTTCCTCAAATAATTACGAAGATTAATGATAATTTTGTGTGTAAGCCAGAGACACGGGTCTACAGCTCGCACACACTTTAATGATCGTAGTTACAACAGTATTTGAGTGTGACACTTAGTTTTTTTGGTTCTCATTGCACCTATTGTGCACTAAATTTCTGTCTATAGTCTAAAGCCCTAACCTCCCTGGTTTGCCTTAAAACGGCATGTGTCAGCTGGGGACACGTTTCTCCAGCTAACACACCTAAAATATCACTGACACGTTTGATTGCTCCTAATATGCACTAAAATATGACATGCTTAGAATTTATCTATATCTTATGAGGAAGCTGTAGACACACACATGGTACGGCCCCAGTGGCCCCCGGGTAAGTGTCGTCGACTTGTCGAATATGGGCGCCGGCGGCGCGACTCTTCCAGGGCTTATTTGTCCGGTAAATTTTCAAACCGGTACAGCAACGAGTACATAGAAACCGTGTCATTAATGTTCGACTCTACTGAATCATAAAAAAAACGGTTTCATGAAAGAGCAATATTAAAAGGGTTTTGAATCAATTAAGCGGTTTATAGAGGTTTTTTCTGCTCTTTATAAGTACCTAAGCACAACGGGACAACCCGAGCGCGTGAGTGGCAAAGCGAAAAGCGACCTTCATCACGTAGACATAGGCTCGCTACTTGCCTGAAAAAGCGCTCTCCCAACGCGAGCGCGCGAGTGGTATACTATCTAGCTTGTCTAGATACGGAAGGTTGCTATTAGCCTGATCGCCCCGCCAGTAGTAAGTCCATTTCGCAGTTTGGATTGAACCAGTTTATTTAGGTTTTGGAAGCGCTCTCATTCCAAATATTTCGGAAGCGGTTTTTGTAAAAAGCTTAATCAAAAACCGCAATTAACCGCTCTTTTTCAAACCGGTTACAAGCCCTGGGCTCTTCACACGCGAGCGGTGCTATAGAACAGCGCTGTCTCAGTCGCACACAGAGTCGAACATTAACTATGGAAAAGGAATCCTATTATTAGGACGATAACGTTGAAATTGCGTTATACGAAAACGCCGTCGGCTGTCAGTGAAGTTGACAGCGATGCCGACGGCACTTACGCGCGTTAGGCCCACAGAAATGGATTTGCGCGATTTTGGGCTACTCGAGTCGAGGGTCGATTTTCTGCGACATGCCGTGCCGAACTGCCAACCCTGGTTTTAAAAAGGCTGTACTAGGTTGGGTTATTTTGGCCACTACCCTTACACTACTACAATGAAATATATAAATGGTTTAAAAGTCTTTATTGTGTCCATTTTCTCTATCTCGCTCGCATAACAAAACAATTATCTCTATCTGCTGTTACTAGGTGTCCGATTCATTAAATTATAATTATAAGTATACCTACATAACTACAAAAGAGGTCACTGTTGCAGCTAAAGAATAACACGTTATTCATCAGTTTCCAAGAACGCACACTCTCGAAGTTGGTAACGGAAAATTATAAATGCTTAACTTTAAACCCGGATTGAAGTATAATTACCTAGATATTATAGTTGTACCACCAGTAAGCGTAAAATAGTAAGGTACGTAGTATGAATTTGCCTATAAGGAAAAGTTGTATGTTATCAATCAATTAGTTCTGCATTTTTATCCTTTATAAATATTATTTATTTATCCTCTGAGATATTATTGTTCATTTGTAAGTCATTTTACCAAATCAACCGCACAGTCGGAAGTATTTTTACAGGAACAATAACATTATTAGTTTAGTAAGGCAATATACCATACTTACATAAACTTATACAAGCTGCTTTGCGACAAAATTTAAGTACCTCGCTAAACATAATGCACCGGGATTCTGTATCATTTTATAAGAATTAAAGCCTTCTTGATTCTATCTCTGTAATAGAGTTTAAAAGTTTAAACATGTTGATGCAAACACATAGTAGGTAGGTACCTGGGTAAGTACGACGACATACTAAAGTCCTAAAGGCACTTAGAAACCACAATTTTTCATTACATTTAATTATACGTATCTAAGTGAAATTAAACTTTGAAAGAACAATCATTGTGAAAAATCATTTTTCTAAAAAGATGTATAAAACAAAATACATATTTTTCGCACTGTTCGTATACCAATATTATAGCATAGCATCGGTGTATGTATCAGAATAGTTATCACTTGATCTACCTATTGGTTTGAAATAAGATGGTGCCTTCAGCAAACTAGCGCCGCCATTCGACTAAATCCATGGTGCTTAAATTTAAGACAAAAATGAAAATTATTGCCTGTAGTGCACTTGCACTTCCATCTAACGATAGGATATCGATTGGGTTTTTGTGTAGTCCACGATTTTTCTTACAATTGGTAAATAAAAATATTAAGATGTGTTTTATTTTGTAAACATCCTGTAATAAACTTTTCTTGAAAGCTGTCTAGGATATTTTTATGTAAAAAAAAAGTATATTTAATACAGAAAATATCTTCTCAATCAAAATTGCGAACTAAGGCACAATATTTTGATAACGATAATTTCAATATAATAGCTAAGCATTCTCCCATTATTCATCACATTTAAGTACACACACTTCTTAGTTGCCATATATCATCAAATCCATAAACCCCACAGAACTCTTTCAATGACTGTTTACCCGTGGTCCCGGTGGGTAGACCCATTACCGGGTCCATGAACAATTTTAATTACCCGTGGTTCCATGGCAATTGGCAAGGCATTACTTAGGTACCTACTACTATCGAGAAAAACTATAACGATAGAAAATGAGTTAGGTACATACAATCAAATTAAAATATTATTAGCCGAAAGTACCAAGATCGCATAGCTAATCAGGAGTTATTTTTAGATGTCTCGAGTTTTTTTTATAAGCAGCAGTTTTTTAAGTAGGTATTATAACTCCTATTGGTTATGCTGCCTTGGTCCTCGCAATTTTTTTATTTTTTATTATAATATCTAGTGGTGCTATGAAACCATGGGTAATTAAAATTGTATGTGCGTAAGAAGAAGTTTACAACAAGATGTTGTTGTATGTAACTGATGGTATTACTGTTTTTTATCGACATAGAAGTCCAGGGAACAATCCTTAATAAAAGTACCCGTGTACTTTAGGTCTATGGACTATGTGGTAATGGGTCAACCCACCGGGACTACGGGTAAACAGTGCTTTCAATTGCTTAAATAATAAACAGTATGATTGAAATTAGTTAGACATTTATTGCCTATTTCATTAACTGGGTAGCTAACTATCACTGTTAATTTACTGATAATTTAAAAATTTTTTTTTCGTTAGTGAAACCGTCTGTTTTTTTATTTACACTGTACATAAGTTGGTAGACGTATGTATGTACAATGCATACGCATATTCATAAATGCATCAGTCTTCTTAATAAATTTTCAATTAAAATTTTGACATAAATTAGATACAAGCAATTAATTAATTATAATATATAAAACAAGCTTATTTAGTTATATTACCAAGAGCCAATTATGTTGTTTTCTCAGATTCATAAGTGTAATTATTATTTACAAACAATATATGCAAAAATAAAGTTGTTTCTTATAATGACTTATAATAATTAACTACACCTTGTTGTAACAACTGTTCATATAATAATTACAAAAGGAACCAAGTTTACTTAGGGTTGCGATTTGATGTACGAAATTGTCCAGACTTTTGGGCTTCAGTGTCGAGATTCACACCTATTTGCATTAAACTTAAGAATCGCCTAAGACTATTCTATCTTAATCTTAATAAAAACTTCTTTGCACTAACCTTTTAAGACATTCTTAAATCCACCAACGGTCGGTTTCAATAACTTATCTACAGTAAGATATAGGCTTACTAGAGCTTTGTTGCCTAGATATTTTTGTTATTCAGCCCAAAATAACCCAAAATAACAGCGGTTTCTAAGTAACATAACCAAGATACGCCTACCTCTTGTTAGGGATAGATTATTGAAACCGGCCGTAAAGCTATTCTTATCTAACTATGTCTTAAGATAGATTAGAATAGCCTGAGGCGATTTTTAAGTTAAGTGCAAATAATTGTTAGTTTTAAATTTCACATAAAGGTAATTAACGTGGAAATAAGTGGAAAACGATGGACGATTCATACCAACCGGCGCAAGTCGAGCCATTTTACAGTGTGCTGAAGGCAACTCAAGTGTCAACACCTTAGTTAAGTTCTACATTAGCTTACAAATTATTTACGCAACTTTGACCTTAGAAGCAGCTTCAACTCTCTGACATACAGTTCAGATTCTCGCGTAAATTGAATCCAATTAACGAACATATAGGTGGGTAAGTACTGTATGGATGTTTTAATTTCTTAGAGCACATTGCATAATGCGCTCCGTCGCGGTCCGGTAGGTTGGAATCGTAATGTCAATGAATAAGTAAATAATCCTTTTAAAACCTTTTTACCCTAATAATTATAAACACAACATGACATGGTGGTTACCTTGAATAAGTAGAATATTATCCGTTTGGCGATTTATCGCTTTCGCCAAAATGCAGTTAAAAGTATGGGTAGTATTATTATAACATTATAGTTTTAAATTACAGGTTTATCAAAGTTATAAAAGCACACAAGTAAAAAAAAACTCAAACCTATCTATTTTTATGTAGAAGCACTTGGAAGATTTATTTTAAGTTTGTTAATCAATTTCGTCTTTTTTTTACAAAAATTTTGGCAATGACCTAAAAGCAACTAACAATCACAAGCACAAATTAACCAGAACTTAAGAGATACAGACAGATATTCTTCACTCTAGAAGACACATCTTACATTTCAGGCCCTTTTGATTCAATATATTAAGGCATATTCGATAAATCAGATCAAAGCTTTTTTTAAATTGAAATATACCGTGCAATTTTTTTATTGACCCAAGCTTAAGGGGAAGGTCATGTTAAGTGTTAAGAATAAAATGCATAAGGAATTTTATTTTTTAAAAATACTTTTATTTTTGAATAATTTTTGTTTTTATAACTTATCGTCAATCATTCGGATATAAAGCCCAAACAAAGGCAAAAATAAAAAAATAATAGCAGAAATAAATTAAATAAGTAAAAATACTAAAACAGCTGATCGCCGGCGCGGTAGGTGCTCGGGCGGTTATTAGCCCACGGCGCGACCTGTGTTGACCCCGCACAACCACACGCTCTCCTATGCCCTCTGATTACCGATCCATTGCTACAACTGAGACGAAACAAGCAAAATGAAAGAACTTTTCAAATGAGTTAATGAATAAATAAACGTCTGTTGATAAAACCAACTTACGATTACGGTCACATCACAGTACCAACCGTACTACCTACTGTTATTTTCTCGGAAAGTTATTACCAATTTTTTATTTTGTCAAAACAATGTAATCGTTGATTTTTCGGATACTTATTAAATTAAAACGTAACCCAAATAGTCAAACAAACCACTGTTTGCAACTTCTAACTTAACGATCTCACTGCCTACCTACTGTTACTTACGCGGGAAAGTTGCGTTTTATCTTAAACCAATATCAGCAAAAAAAATCATAATTACAAACGACTTTCGAGATAAAATAGAAATACCAATTTAAAATCTAAACTGTGTAGGTTCAGTTTAAATACTTACATACTTAATGTCGAACGAGTCCCCTTAACACTTCCTTCATTAATAACACTAGAAAGGTGATAA
The DNA here is from genome assembly GCA_910589605.1 of Chrysoteuchia culmella. Taxonomy (NCBI): domain Eukaryota; kingdom Metazoa; phylum Arthropoda; class Insecta; order Lepidoptera; family Crambidae; genus Chrysoteuchia; species Chrysoteuchia culmella. The sequence goes on along the minus strand of OU342650.1, from coordinate 10,784,851 downwards.
CTTTCCATCACACTTAACAGGCTTTGGAATGACGAACTAATGCAATAATAACTAAATCATGACATTTTTTCCCTGAATAACGTTATCATTTTAGAATTCTTAGGTTATCTTGAAATAAGTAGTTAAAACACGAAATAATTAAACGGCTCTCAAAATTGTGCGATGCTCGACTCGTACACAAAACCAAACCTTTCATGTACCAAACCTTTCATGCACCGCAGCTCTAAGCACTTCATTGCTTTCCCGATAACAAATGACCATCTCCAGGTACTCCTGGTTGGTATACCGACGAGGCATGTTTATGTTTGCAAACGCGCGCGACAAGTAAGAGCAACATGCAAATGCAAACTGAATAAATAAAATCAGAGCGCGATATAATTATTTTTATTCTGTGCTTGAGGCCTAGTTCACACTAAGTACATCTTAAGTTTTGGCCCGCACTGTTCATTCAACTCATATGGAATTGAATAAATATCAAATCAACAAAGTATTTTTTTTATCAGTAAAATAATAATTGCTTACTACGAATAGAAATTAACTTTTAGGGGCAGAGTTTTAGTTCTTCTACTAGTATCGTATTCTTTTTTAACTATGATTCTCTAGGGCGGATAGCCGGATAGTGATAAGTAAAATAGGTACCTAAGAAAAGTAAAAAAAACAACTATCAAAAATTTACTAAATGCAGATAGCATTGCGATATACTCACATGTTTTTTTAAACGAAAATTATTATTATTAGATATTTCATCCAGTGGCTGTGTCCACGTGGTTCTGTTTCAATGGGGGAAAATATTCTTTGTCCCTAGTCCGACTTTGGATAATGGTCTGCAAATTGCAAATTGAGCAACAAAAACAAACCCGTACCATTACTTTTGCTTAAATCCTACTAATATTATAAATGCAAAAGTATGTCAGTTTGTTGGTTTGTTACTATTTCACGCTAAGATTTCTTTAAGCGTGAAAAAGTAACAAAAGTTAAATTTGGCACAGAGATAGTAGAACATAGGATACTTTTTATCCCGATATTTGCACGGGAACGAAAACGACGCATATGAAGCCGCGGGCGGCCGCTTGTGTCTAATAATGTCTATCAATAAATTATTTTATTTTCGAGATTGAACTTTAGTAAGTAAAGTTGAATTACAGAATTTACACAGTTCATCGAAAAGTATGTATGCACCCTTATTAGAACGGTCATTTTTGATCACTGTGGTACTTTGACACAAAGTCATGCCGCCGCCCCGTGCCGCCTTTCGGCAGGCGCACCGGCAAAACGCAAAGAATCAGTACACCTACACTGCATTATGATTAACGATTGAAAGTTTTAATTTCGCTATGACTTTTAGAAGAGAACAAGAATGCATCTTACTTATATTTTTTTTTGTGCGTACCATTATTGAAATAAAACATTATTTAAGTAATTAATCGCGTTTTGTTTAAAAAAAAACAGTGTGTTTAAATGCTGTACCTATTTTTGTTGATGAATTCAAATTAAATTAAACTTATTTAAATTATTCCTTGGAAGGATGGTGCCAATTCTGGACCCACCCTTTTTTATTGAATAGGATGAAGCTAGTTTTGGACCCACCCTCAAACAGCTACGTGGGTAATATACGGGCTGTGGGCTTTCATAACAAATAATTTTGTTATGAAAGTTACTTGCTGCTAAGTTCCAAATCTTAGTCCGTTCAAATTTATTATTTATTAAGCATGTCAGTTTATTGGAATTTTGTACACACAAGCGCAAGTCTCAATCACACTCATCAGGTATTTGTGGACCGTCAATTTAGACAACAATTCTGCACTGGGTATGCTAGATTATTCGTTTTGTATGTCTTTGGTTTTATTTAAATCTTACTTTTAAACTACTACTAAAGAATCCAGGTTTTTGTTATTTTATGAAATAACACTAAGCGTAGTATAATGTTTTATACACTCTAAAAGAGGCTCTGACGACGTGTCACATAGCTATTGAAGGGTAGGCTCATCGTTTATACAAATCGTTGAATAGTCTTTTATTATTACTTTGATTAAAAACATGTATCCAAACTCTAAAACACCAATTTGCTATTTAAATGTATTATAAACCTGTGAGCATTTTAATCCGTAACAGTAATTTTATTTCAGTATCGCAGCTGCCTGCCTAGGTACTATTAGTTTATAGTAAAAAAGGGCGAAATGTATTTATTAAATGTTACAATAGTCTGTAGGTGTACCATTTGAGCGGAAGAATTGCTAAGAAACGGAGCGGCACGATACGATTTATGTACTCGCGTCCGTCGCTGGCGCTTGCTTGTATGCATCCCAGATTCCTGTGCGTAACTTCTAAGCACATCAAGAGTAAATAAAAAAAAAATAGGATTTTGAGAATAATGCCGAAATTGATGGACAGTTTACATACACTGTTTATTTACCTTAAACACCAGGTTAGCTGCTTGTAAGTACTTACATTCAGGTTTTTTTTTTATAAAATTTATTTTATAAACAAACGTTTGAACTTTTACGGGGTTCGTTTCAGTTGTAGAAATGGATCGGTAGTCAGAAGGCAGCGTGTGGTTGTGCGGGGTCGACACAGGTCGCGCCGCGGGCTAGTGACCGCCCGAGCACCTACCGCGCCGGCGATCAGCTGTTTTAGTATTTTTACTTATTTCATTTGTTTTTTGGTTTAATTTTTTTATTTTTGGTGTTGTTTGGGTATTATATCCGAATGATTGTCGATAAAATATAAAAATAAAAATTATTAAAAAATTAAAATATTTTTAAAAAATAAAATTCCTTGTTCATTTTATTCTAAATACTTAACATGACCTTCCCCTTAAGCTTGGGTCAATAAAAAAATTGCACGGTATATAATAATTCTCTTACTCACCAATTAACCTAGCCCCAAAGTAAGCACTGTAAGGCTTGTGTTATGGAATACTACGGTATCAGATATAAATACATATGTAAGTATTTATGTGTAGAAATTTATATAAACGTCCATGACTCGGGTACAAATGCTTGTATTCATCATACAAACATTTACCCCTGCCGGGATTCGAACCAGGGACCTCAGAGTAAGCGACACCTTGAAACAGGTGTACGCATCACTCTACCACGGAGGTTGTCACGGAGGTTTTTGCTTACCATTGATCAAAATGCAACTAAAATTAGTTGCTATTTTCATATACCTATACAGTATACTAATAAATATAACATCTCATTTAATAAAGTTGCTAAAGTAGATGGTAACAATATTTATTTTTACATTAAAAACTCAGAAGCATGTTATTATTGTTACCTGCTGTTGTTATTGATAGAATATCTGAGAAAAGAGTTGTGAAAGAGATTTTTATCCCTTTAAAAAATATATAAATAATGTAATATTTATAACTGTATCATTCAATTCTTTTTTCACTTGATACTTGCATAATTTATTCCATTAATATAACAGATAACAATTAACAGTTACAATATAACTAAACACTGTAATTCAAACATCTCCAAAGTACAGTTGTTTATTTTGCCCTAGTTAAAGTTATTCACTATATTGTTTTCACCTAATCAACCAGAAAACCGTATTGAGATTAGAACTCATATTAAAATTCATTCTTTATATGTCTCCCAGCTAAACAAAAATGTTATTAAACTGTACAAAAGTAGCAAAAATACAGAAGCTAAGAAGCTTTCTCATTCTAGCTAACAATGGACTCAATTCTCAATACTTTCTATTAGATTTCCTTTACCATTTTCTAGTGAACTGCTTTACAGTTACATATAGTGTTGTATAAATCAATGTCCCAAATGAAATTCTGTTTTATATCAAAGAAACATTGCTTGCTATGCTACTATAAAATAGGAGACCATTTTAACACAGTGAAAATTTAGGCACATCCGAGAATACATTATCAATACCTAGTGACTACAAATGTAAATTATAAGTACAAAACAAATAAGTGTTTTTCTTACATAGCTAACATAAGTAAGTAGTCTTCAATGAAATAGATTGATAAATGCTTAAAACTCAACCCTAACAATAAACCTTGTTTTTATGAAAACAAAAAACATGCTAATTTTGCACAAGGAAATAATAACATAATACCTTGATCATGTCAAAAAGTTGATAATTGATGATACTTGAGTTTTGATTTATCTGTTAATCAATCTAGTTTTCCTTGTCTTTTTATTAATATAACAATTACCTGAAAAAGTGTCTTCAATAGTTCAAATTCTAAATATTCAACATCTGAACACAAGTATTTTTTTAAAATTCCTAATTCATGGCTTAGCACTATCTGTGGAATCAGTTGATTGAGTACTAGCTTCTTGTTTGGCACTGTCATCATTTTTTGTGTCAATATGAAACTTCTCACCTCCGATAAGGTACATTGCTTCATCATAAGTTGGTGGGGGCGGGTCAGAGCTGGATGGCTGAGGTTTACTAGTAGCAGCATTGGCTAATAGTGCATCATATGAGGGTGGCAAAGTGGCACTCGAAGCTGTTCTAGGCACTTGACCAGCATAAGCTTGCTCTGCCTGAACTATAGCCATATCCTGAAAGTTAAAAGAAATATAGTAAAAACGTATATATTGTCTCACTAAACTCATCAAATACTTCTTTCGTCTTATTTTTAGCTTAACAAACATCGACTCTAAGCGGTATAAAATAGCACGAAAGGTCTAGGTTGGTAACCAGTTATCACTCAGTGGTAAATGGGAATAGCTTTCTAAAACAAAAGTTACAATATTGGTACCAGAATCAGTAATTGATTATTGATAAAATAAAGGTACCTGTTTCAACTCTTGTTTGTCACAAATTATTGGACTGTTGTGCAATGCTAAAATTTTTGATAATTACAGGCCATAATGTTATTAGTAATTGGAAATATCTGTCTGCCAACCAACCAATTAGACAGCAATTAATATTGGCAACAACCTTAGTATCACTTCTGAAGAGAAGACATGAAGTATGTCAAGTCAGCGTTTGAAATCTTTTGCGACCCTGATCAGACGATGTTTATAGGTTTTAACCCCTGGCTTTGAATACTTACGCGAATTAGTTCACGTCGATGGAGGAGCATTTGAATAACACTCTTTCTTCGTAAATAAAGCATGCTTTTTACAGCAACCATCATTCCTGAACATATAAAAATTGGCCCCACAAGCCACATGTGTCCTAAATTGTGAAGGATATAGCCATCAGCATCTCCCAGAGCTAGAACCGTAATTACGGTCCCGACTGAAAATAGCACCATTGAAAGTACAAAATAAGAATAACTTGTGCAGTCGCATCGTCCGAATCTTTGATCTTCGTCGAAGTCATAGTCAGTTCGCCGCAAACGATGCAATCTTTGACGAATGAAAGGACTATCAAATAGGGTGGTAGCCATTTTCAACTACAATCACTCGCTGAAATACTTTGATACCTACGAAGTCAGAACATTTTCTGATTATTTTAAGTTATACGCAGAATTGTACAAGTATTTTTAAGGAATTATCAACTTTTAGGATTCGAAAGTACAAACACTACGCTATTAGTACCTACAGAAAAACAAGGTTTCCTTTTTTTTTTTTATTACTTTTATGCTTTTATAACATTGATTGACGGAGAGGTAAGCAAAGTCATATGTGTTCTTACAGCCAAGCAAAAAACTGTGTATTTTTATATTTTTTAGTTTGTGGATTACATTATTGTAATTAATCTGAAACAATATTTAATCCACTATACCTCTCCTAAAATATTTTTCCAATATGTTTGGGTTTCTCAATCTGCCTGCGATCGGTATTCTATATCGGTTTCATGAATTCTATCTATAAACTTAGCAGCAGTATGGTTTCAAACCTTAGTCTGCAACTAATAAATTAAAAAGATAGATTTTGACTTGACACTGACAATGACATCTCTTCTCTTCCTTCTCTCTTGTCTTGTCATGTCCAGTGTGACCAATTGTGGCAAATTTCTGCCATTTGGGCAGATTTGGCACTTCAATTTTAAGTGTGGCAGATTATGCCGACGCGACGGTTTCGAAAAGTGGCAGTATTTGGCAGATTTGAAAGAAATCTTTAAAATACTTAAAAAGTAATAAAGATTTCCTTCAAATTTGTCAATATTCTTTCACTGTATGATTTAAATTTATGACTATGAATGGCAATTAATCTGTACTTAGGTTTATTTTGTTATTAATGCAACTGATCATTAGTTTCTTAGTAGGACTTCTTCAAATTCCTTATCAAATATTTTTTTTTGGTAGTTTTATAGTAGTTTTATTGTTTATAATATTAGTCAAGAGTGTTTATTCAATTTGAAAATCATGTATTAAAATCATAGGACCTTAAAAATTCATATGACTAACACAAGCACTCTTCCACAATATAATATAGCAACTGCAAACAGATAGGCCTAGATATTTAAAATAACAATATTATAATTAAACAAACCATTTAGAGAACATGATTTTCAAATTGAATAAACACTCTCGACTTATATTATAAACAAAAAAAATATTCTCAAACAACCAAAAAAAAAATTGTAGTATAACTTCTTCAAATTCCTTATCAAGTAGTTTTTTTTTTGGTTGTTTGAGGTGAAAATTGGTTTTCTGGTGATTTGGCAGATTTTTTGGCCGTGGTTTGGCAGATTCGCCGTTTCTGAGATGGTCACACTGCATGTCAACTTAATTGTCAAAAAATTGTGTTTTTGTGACGAACTGACGACGTAAAATGTTTGTAATTATTCGTAAATTATTTGATATTTAATTGTCGCTTTTAAAGTATATTTTCGGTCTTTTACAGTGTGTTGTGTGTACAATGGCATTTATTTTAGTGTTGCCTTACCTGGTGATTTATGTATTTTATGGTAAATAAAATTGATAATTACCGTACGCAAAATTGTAATGATTGTCGTCGCAATTTCTTTAACAAGATGGTTTACTTTTAGGCGTGCTATCTCTTGAGCTATATGTGACGAACAATGGTCCAGCTGTCCTGGGATCTAAAATTACATTCACCGCTATTGTGTCTGATTACGACAGTGAATACCTGAAATACACATTTTTTGATAATGCTCAACCTCAAAATGAACAATCTGTAAGTAACCTTACTATCTACATTCTAATATTGTACTATTATATTGTACTATTATAGGGAATGTCTAACTTTACATTGTGAAAAGAAATGGGTTACATGCATTTTCACTTCTACCTTTGCATATAAAAGTTTGACGTTATTGATTACTTACATCATATAGAATACAATTTTTAATAGGTATCTTGTAAAATGTATGTTCAATAAATGTCAAAATTCTACTAACCAGCTTGTGGAATCTACTAACAAACTAATAGAAAATTGTAAACTTATAGGTTACCTACTAGACATGGAATAAAAAGCTTATTGATTTTTAAATGTACATAGACATTGACAATTTAATTTTAGTTTATCAATTCAACGGGCACAATGAACTGGACAGTTGAGTATCCTAAAAAGTTATATGAAGCCGGAGAATATACAACCACAGTTGAAATATTGCGAACCTTTATGGGATTGTGGATTCGAGACACAACAGCCAGTACCAAATTTAATCTAACAGGTAATATTTAATGGTGTACAATATATTCCTTTTTAATTAATTCTTATGCATTGAGTTGCCTAAAACCACAAAAGAGGAAAAATTCATAATGATTTGCTTTTGTTCATTTAATTATATTTCTTGATATTGTTTTGCTACATGATTATATAATGACAAGAAATTGAAATAAGGTGAGTATAAAGAATAATTTTATTGTTTACAATATAAGTCGAGAGTGTTTATTCAATTTGAAAATCATGTTCTTTAGATGGTTTGTTTGTTTAATTATATTATTGTTATTATAAATATCTAGGCCTGTTTGCAGTTGCTATATTGTGGAAGAGTGCTTGTGTTAGTCATATGAAGTTTTAAGGTCCTAAGATTTTAAGGTTTTTCTTTACTTATATTTATTCTTTACTAGCTGCTGCCCGCGGTTTCACCCGCGTGGTCCCTGTTTCTGTGAGAATATCGGGATAAAAAGTAGCCTATATTCTAATCCAGACTAGCTTCTATCTGTATGCCAAATTTCATCCAAATCAGTTCAGTAGTTTTTGCATGAAATAGTATTATTTTTTTTTTGGAGAGGGGACGCCAGCAAGGCTGGACGGGTGATCAGTCTCCCTAGTTGGAACCATTTCACCCAATTCCCCGGTGAAGAAATCCCCTGAAGAACAGGGGGGGTGGGTTGTCGTTCACCCCACCGGCGTCGGACCCTCGAACCTTCCTGTGCGCTTACATTACCTGTTGAGTTCACTTATCGTCAACTGCTTTAGATCCTCTTCTTCTAGCTTGTCCGCTTCAAAGAGCTCCCAGCGCAGTGATGCATACATTGGGCATTCTGCCATGGAGTGGTAGCTTGTTTCTTCCTTTTCATTACATTGTGGACAGGTGGGATCCTCTGTCCTTTTGATTATTGAAAGGTGCCTGTTCAGTGGACAATGTTCTGTCAGTACTCCTACTATATTCCTTATGTTTCTTCTGCTTAATTTCAACAGCTCTCTAGTTTTCTTCTTATCGACTGATTTGATGAAGATCTTTGACTGTCTGCAGTCCTTTCTTTTCATCAATCTTTGGTTAGTTTCTTTGATTATTCTAATCTCAATGATGTTCTTAGAGATTCTATGTGATATTGGCAGTCTTGGTTCAGGGCCAATAAAGGGTTCATCAGCCCCCCTCCTAGCCAATTTAGCAGCTTCTTGATTGCCACTGTTACCTTCATGTCCGGGTACCCAGACAATTTCTACCTCAGCCAAGTTGGCGAGTTCCTGAATGCTTTGTTTGCATTCCCTTTCTAGTAAGGGAATGCAAACAGGGCTGAGGTAGTCTCCACTTTGTCAAGGGTGAAATAGTAACAAACATCTATTCATCCATCCAAACATCTTCATAAACTTTCGCATTTATAATATTAGTAGAATAGGATGTAGCGCTATTTATTTTGGTCCGCATCTTAATTTTTCCTATAAAAATGAGGGATTTTTATGCGATAAAAATTATCAAATGTTCCTCTACATACTCTAATTTCATGTGTGTGTCTACAGCTTCCTCATAAGACATTGAGAAATTCTAAGCATGCCATATTTTAGTGCATATTAGGAGCAATCAAACGTGTCAGTGATATTTTAGGTGCAACCATAACTTCGTTACTAGGAGTTTTTTTTTGTGTGTTAGCTGGAGAAACGTGTCCCCAGCTGTCACATGCCGTTTTAAGGCAAACCAGTGAGGTTAGGGCTTTAGACTTTAGTCAGAAATTTAGTGCACAATAGGAGCAATGAGAACCAAAAAAACTAACCGTCACACTCAAATACTGTTGAAACTACAATCATTAAAGTGTGTGTTAGCTGGAGACCCGAGAAATTTTCAAAACAGAAATTAAAACGATCGAAAGCGCAAACTAAAGTGACTCGAATTAATACCAGCCGTTAGGTTCAAAGTCGATTGCAACAGTGTAGCGCACGGAAAAGCAACCGCGCTATAGCTGCGTTCGAGCCATTTATTTTGAATTTTTTGGCGGGAAACCAGTTTTTTGCCTATAATTTTGAAACTAAGAAGCCCAGTGATTTGAAATTTTGCATGCCGTGTGCAACTATTATAAGGTATCATTTGATTCTTAATATGAGACTCTAACTTATACGGTTACAGTGATTCAAAACGTGTAACGTGTCTCCAGCTTTCACATGCTTATCGATTCGTAGCTTAAAAACTATTCGAGCTAGAGATTAGAAAATTTTTGAGCTTACTGCTCCAATTCGACTCAAAAATTTGAGGTATAAAACATAATCCTACCTCAAATAATTACGAAGATACAGATGTGTGTAAGCCAGAGACACGGGTCTCCAGCTAACACACACTTTAATGATCGTAGTTTCAACAGTATTTGAGTGTGACGGTTAGTTTTTTTGGTTCTCATTGCTCCTATTGTGCACTAAATTTCTGACTATAGTCTAAAGCCCTAACCTCACTGGTTTGCCTTAAAACGGCATGTGTCAGCTGAGGACACGTTTCTCCAGCTAACACACAAAAAAAACTCCTAGTAACGAAGTTATGGTTGCACCTAAAATATCACTGACTCGCTTTGATTGCTCCTAATATGCACAAAAATATGGCATGCTTAGAATTTCTCTATGTCTTATGAGGAAGCTGTAGACACACACATCTGATTTCTACTTAGATGGACTAAAGTGACATTAGTAATGATACCACTTTACGGAAAACAAAAAATAGTGTTGTACCCTTACCCAATTGAAGTTCAATTATATGTTCAATTCCGAACATTCGTAGAGCAAAATACTCGAAATGTGTTATATTGATAAGAAGCTACTTAATTAAGAAAAATAAATATAACCCAGTTATCTTTTAACTATTGATTTCAGAACAATGATTTTCACAATCTGAATTGGTTTAAATTCATTTCATTATGTTTTTTTCTGATTTGTTTGATAAAATTTGTGGCAAAATTTTAATGAAAATCAATCGAATGATGCAGTGACCATGAGTACATACCGGTTAATAGAAATTTTTATTAAAGTTTTTAAGATAAAACGCTTCCAACGTATATGTAATGAGAGCGCTTTAAAAACCGAAAGAAACCCGTTTAATAGAAAGTTGCGATAACTATGTACCTACTACTGGCGAGGCGATCAGGCTAATATTTTCCACTTATATTTTTTTCGATTGTAGATTTGTGTTTGGCAACAACAAGTTCTTGACAGTTAAAAGATAACCTGAATGGGTAGTAGGGGTAAGAAATTGACGATTTGAAAGTGCTTATATAAAAGCAAGCAGGGCTACTAAAACCGGTTAATTTTTAAACCTAATGAGCAACATAGCGTTTTATCAAAGTTTGGTTAAAAACCTCAGAAATACCGATTTCAAGATAGAGCAAAATGAAAACGATTTTGAATCAATTAACCGGTTTATACCTTTCTTCTTTTCATACGCAGCGGGGCAATGGGCACAATTAATTTACACGAGTTTAGATCTAACATTTCTGTGTTTTAAGGTTTTTGTTTTCTCGACGTTTCGGCATCTTTTTAGATGCCATGGTCACGGGATGATTAATTAATGCTTTTGGATACGGTTATATTTACTAATTAAAAATTTATAGTTTAAGATTTTAAACTTTCGCGTTTTATTTTAATTGTAAACAAGAGTAACGGGGGGGCACAATGTGCTACATAATAATGTCGCGTTGAGCCCCGTTACTCTTGTTTAAGTTAATAGTTGTTTACTTCGGCAACAATTATTAATTTAATATTTTGATTCGTTTTTTCATTAGATTATTTATTACTAGCAAAAGAAAAACTAATTACTCAACTGGCAGTTCTCACATTAGGAGGACTTTCGAAAAAAGAGACTGCCAAGAAAACTCCGGAGTGGGCTTTTTTGATATTTCGTATCTACAAAAAGAGCTAAACGTATCTTTACTCGTGTAAATAAATAGTGCGTTTGTTATCCGTAAAAGTTGTTTGATTTCGATGAACTGTGCGCGTTTTGACGTATTTACGTCAATAAATGTCAGTTTGAAATTATAATCTAATAAAAATCAGATTACAAGGGAAAAACTAACAAAGCAACAAAAACTACCAACGATTAGAGCGTAAGAAATATTCGTACAATCAATCGCGTTATGAGGGAAACAAGACAAATGACACTTAATCGTAATCCTCGACAAGGGTCATCGTGCGCGTCATCCGTGTAATCTGTGGTTTCTTAGCACGTTATTTAATTTAAAACTTCTATATAACACGCAAGTTTGCGAAATCGCACTTTAAATAATATTTGATTAAACACTTCATACCAATCATTTTGATGACCCAATTATTCAATTTAATCGGTAAAACTACTCGCGTCACAGCACTTCGCTCTTCAGTTGGCAACATTTAAAAAAATAAAGTGCGCCGGCAGCTGTCACTTTAGGCCATCTAATTAGAAATCAGAATAAAGGCATCAAATAGCAGTTATCTCGTGATTAAAAAACCAATATCGAAACATCAATACATCAAAACATCAAATGTCAAAACGTAAAAACGTCCACACGTCAAAACATCAAACATTGAAACAGAAATACCAAAACATCAAATCATAAAAACATCAAACATCAAATCATAAAACATCAAAACATCAAAACAACAAAACATCAAAAGTTTATATTATAGGACACCACTTACGCCATGTATGGTGAGTAGGGGATGTTATCCGGATATCCGCCATATAAAATATCGGAATACCGCTTGCATTACTATTCGGATAAAACTAAATTTTTGGTTTGATGTTTTAACATAATTTGAACACTAATTTTCAATGATTTCAAAAGGAAGGATGCGCCCATCTGAATATTTGACATAAAACTGTCTCATACCAGTAAAATCAGAGCCATCTGTGAACAACTCTCTCGAACTTTTCGCATCGCATAGGTGTATTTGAGGTGGGCAAAAAAAGATTATAGAAGTGAACGATTTCGTTCAATTAGAGCTATCTTATCTATCACTCATCTAGTTTATTTGGGGAGCTAATACTATTTTAAAATGTTTTAATATTGTTTAACTAATTCAAAATAAAAACGCATGTTTCAAATTAAAATTATCTTTTTTCCTCAATCTGACAACACTGCAATTATTGTATATAGAAATAAACGAAAAATATTTATATTTAAAAAGAATATTACCATCTTATAGAGGGACTATTGAGTAACTTCTCAATATTTTCCAACAAACTTTGATGCAATATTAGACGTAGGTAATACACCGTAACCTGTGCAATTGTCTCGTTTCTATACGCGGCGTTCGTAACCTACCTTTATTTTCGATTTACTATCATTCTTTAAGTTAATTAACTATGAAACTAAAGGTCCAGCTTTCCATTGAAAGACTTCACTAAAATGCAGCTGATACAAAGTGAATGAAAAAAAACTGTATGAGTTGAATAAAACCTCTAAGTGTAGCCGATTCTTCACAATATGTTGAAAATAGCATCACAAAACATACTTTAAGTTTTACTCTATTGGCTCTTTGGCTATGAAAATATTTCTATAGAAACTAGCGCCATTGGTAGAACGGTGGGAGCAACTGAAAAAAGTAACTCTTTGTCGCTATGAAGGTATTTCTATAAAAACCGGCACCTGGTAATCGGTGATAGCTACTGAGTTTTCATAGTTTCGTTACATTTTGGTCTTACTTCATTGGTTTTAGTTCCTTTGACAATGACAGCCTACAGGTGTTTCCACTGTCTTATGTCAAGAATACGTTCGTTTCATAGTTCGTTTCATGACGACCGGTACGTATGTATACCGGTTTTAAGGTGTCGCCTACTTGTGGGGTCCTGTGTCTGAATCCCGGTAGGGGCAATTGTTTGTATAATGAATACGAGCATTTGTACCTGAGTCATGGACGTTTATATATATTTCTACTTCATAAATACTTATATTAATTACATGTACTTTAGTATCCCATAACACAGCCTTACAGTACCTACTTTGGGGTAATAGGTAAATAGGTGAGAGTGTAAGATATATATGTATAAAAAATTGGCTAGCTTTAGAATTGTAATAATTACGTGAGGACATTCGGATTTTTAAGCATCGCCTATTAATCTCATTATGCCAGCTGATTATCAAGGGAATTTTGAACCGTCTCCTTTCATACTAGACTAATGATTCATTCATTCAGTTTTTATGAATCGTTCATAATAATGTCCCATCTCTAGTGCTTTGATCTTCTGCCATTAACCCTGCTAGTGGTCGCACGGATTACATATTTGCTCATTCCGGTAGAATAACAGCACAATATCACATTTTTTGCATTACTGATCAATATACGGGAAAGTGATAAAGTTCTTGAAATTGTTTCATCTACAATAGCTTCAAATCCTATCAATATAAAACATTGTATAGTGCTAATCTGTGATCTTTATAATATACTGAAGATGTTTATTCCTCGAAGTCAACTTTTACTTATGCAAATAATGTGCGCGACCCCTTAAATACTTTTTCAAATTAATGCGTTATTTACACGAGTGACTGGACTTAGTTTTTCAGAATTACGGACCCAGCAATTGGGTACGTATCGACAAGATCGGGCAGTAGTCTCAGCTGGACAGCACGTCAGTGCTGTCGAGCTCCTGTCCTGTCTCGATAGGAGCTATCAAATATTGCATTCTCTCAGTCGTCGCATTATACGTTTAAATCATATTTTCTTGAAATTGTTTCGGCAGTGGAAACGGCGGGTCCCGTTATTCAAACTTTTATACTTTTTGAATTCAGTACATCGATATTTGCAATTCGTACTTTAGTATGACAGTCAATATTATGACAATTATCCTCCGGTAGAATAACATATTTTTTCTATTATCATATATATTTGGCAGACACCTGTTATTCCTCGCGACGAACGTCGCGACCAATCAGGTAATTTTAGTACGCGACCACTCTAGGGTTAAGACTGTCTTCGAACAATTCTTGTAACAGTTAATATCGTTTAAATAAAATTGTTAGACATGCAATAAAAATCATGTAAAGCTATTTACGGGTGATACGATATTCCATGGATCTTGTTAACTATTGGGTCATAATATTTGCACCATTTTACTACACAAATTCGGCATTTTTATGAAATGAAAGCTAACGTCTTTCAACTTCAGTCTCCCGTAGACAACTGTGAGTCGCCGTTGGCCCTAAACTGATATTTTAGGGCCAACGATTTGGCACGCTTTTTAGCACCGTTGGCCCCGTCCTTACGCTAGTAATATATATGTCAATGCTAATTTTACATATTTTGTGTACAAAAACGTAAAGATAATTATTGTCGGGGTATGTTTCGCAAAGGCAACATTCATCCGCTTCGTTGTGGACGCTCTCTCCATCATTACCTGTGTATGAAGTATGGTCGTGTCGTGTTTGTAGTTGGCAATTTTGCTGGATCTTGAAAACATTATGGTTAGTTATCATAAAAGTATCACGGTTGTAGCTTTGAATACTTTTTGCATTGGTACGTAGTTAATAACTGAATATTGCAATGTTCGGAAGTAATTGTTTTATAATTAATAAGTGTTTATTTGCTAAAGATAACAGTCCTGGAAATTTAATTATATTTGCATTAATAAGCCACACTGCGTTAGGTTGTTTGCTTTGCTGTAGCGTTATTTATCGACGGATTTCAATCAAATTTGAGAGTACTTCATTCTTCATAAGATGTGGTGTAAAAAAATCGAATGTTATTTTTGTTAGCCCGTAAGTAGTTTTGCCAAAAGGGGGCAGCGAAGGGCATAAAAAGGGGAAAAGTTTGTGGTAGCGTTTTTATTTTTTTTCGATAAATTTACATTCCCGTATACTAATATTACCAATCAAACTACGTAGTCCTCTCCGCCTTCACGAGACGAATCCGTTGATACCAGTTTTGATGTCTTGATACCAGTTATGATGTCCTAAGACCACGAGTAATCGCTTAAACTTATATAATCTCAAAAACTTATATATATATTTTGCTCTAACTAAAGTCTACGTAAGTAAGCCTATTGGTAAATTTAAGTATCTAAAATTTGACTTTCCTTGTTCTTTTGTTCTTAGGGTTCCGTACCAAAATGGTAAAAAGTTACCCTAATGGCGAGACTCAGTCTAAATCGATATATCAAGAACTACTAATGCTATCAACTTAAAATTTGGAATAATTTTAGAAGACGTTAGCCCACCGATTTTGTAAATAAGAGAGAAATAAAAAATATATACCTATTTTGCAACAGATTGAAAGGGGGTCTTAAAAATTCAAATTACAAAATACTAGGACACATTACATAGAGAAAAATCTGAAATTATTCTATGTGATAGAAGTTTATGTAAGGATTACAGGAAAAATAAAACGATTTCTCTAAATAGCATGCGTTTTCAAAAATCTTAAAGAAGTTATTTTATACTTATTTGCTTTTGGTTTGGTATCGTCGATGTATGGGGACAATTAATATATGATGGTACGGAACCCTGTTCTACTACTCGGACTACTGTTTTCACAGCTAGTTTATCAAAGGTAGCCATAGAGAGAGTTCCTATTCCTAGATCGTATGAGAAATTTTCAGATGATTAAAAACAAAAATTGATAATTGTTCAACTAACGATTTTATTTTAATCGCCCCTTTTTAAATGTTTTTAAGTATAAAAATAAGAATAAAGTAATAGGCCGACTACTCGGTGCTTATTGCCGAATAGTCGCCGACTACAAATGTGGCGGGATAGTCGGCTTCCCCGATTAGTAGGTACATCTCTATTTTTTACATGCACATTTTACTGATCCGTACTTTACTGTTGTAATACCCAGTGTACTCTGAAGCGCGAACAATTTGTTAACAACAGTTTCGTATGGAGAAAGATAGTTGTCGCTAAGTTTTGGAAATTTATGGTACGGGAGAGGTAAATGTCATTTTCTGCACATCTATTTGGCATGAACTATAAAACTATTATAAAAATTAGAGCTTAGTTAAAAAAAGGTTTTTTTTAATAGTATATAGTTTCTTAGAAAATAGCATAGCAAATACACGGGGACATATTACTAAATAGGCACGCATGGGCCTGATGGCATAGTGGTACTAATCCTACCAACTGCGCCAGGTGTCATTATCACCCGGCAAATTATCTAAGTGACGAGCATTTGTGCCTGTCTTGTGTCTTAATTGGTTTTAATAAGACTTTGTACTATAATAACAGCTTTTGTTGCAGACTCTCTGAATGGAAATTTAGTGCTTAGTCAAAGCAATATACCAAGACCCAACAGATTTGTATCAGTGAATCAGCCTGTGATTCATAATATTGCATTGCCAACTACTGAAATAGAATTTCTGAAGAGGAATGCTTCCAGAATTGTGGTTTACTGGTTCAAAGACTGTGCTCTACTAGCTGAGACTACCGACTTTTCTTTGAATCACACGTACACCGATCTTATGGGTAACCACTATATTGAAGCTTTAGTAGTCGCTGACAACGTACCATTGCCGCCGTTGACTACAACGACAACGACGACAACTACAACAACAACTACTACCACTACAACGACAACTACTCCTAAACCGATGACTACTTCCAAACCGACAACTACTACACTGCCACCAGTGAACTCAACGGTTCCTACCAACGACACACTTGCTGTCCATAAATTAGCGAAGAGAGCCATATCGAACAAAACTAAAAAAGTTAGCCTACCCTACAATTCAGTTTGTCACAACACCACTATTGTTCCTATCGGCGACACTTATACTTATGGACATTATCAGGAATCAATTACTGTTGCAGGTGAGCGTTTGTTCATTGTTGTCATGATGTTATACTTCTTAGCTTCTTTCTAAGCTGCAAGCCTATCTAGCTTTTTCTGTAATTGCGATGAGGTGTGGTCCTGCCTTTAGACCTCATATTTAGCAAAATCATTACGGCGCGTAATGCGTGTATATTGCCTTATTATTAGAAAGGGGTATATTGCCTCAAGAGCTCGCGATATGGAAGACAAATAAGAACTTCGTAATCAGTAATCCTGAAATAAATTAGAAATTCATAATATCGATACCCCCCTTTATAACCGCGTATTCATAACTGCGTACTTCAAGTCACTATCGCTTGATACTTTGAGAACGCAGTTTTACGCGATAGTATGTTAGTCATGATCGTCTAATAGATTGATAAGAGTTAGAAGTAGGTTTAATGAAAACAGTAAACAGGAATACATATCTAATAGGATTTACTATCTTTTGATTTCCAATTTCAGAACCAGTGTCTACAATAAATATAACCGGTGTGAACTGGCTTCAGCACGGAGATTTACTAAGATTGCATGTGAAGTACTCAGGCACCCCGCCTTTCCAATACTGTGTGCAGTATAAAGTAGGACAATACAATATCACCGGAAACGAAAATTGTACCAAAATGTCTACAACCAACTCTACAGATTTTCCTCTCATACATTATTTCTCTGGGAGCGACCAACATACTGTAGTTGTTATTGTTGAGAATATGCTCACGAAAAATGTTTCCAGGGCTACAATTAATATTTATAAAGGTATGTGTATTCATGTTTTTTAATACAAAAAAGTGGTTAGCCCGTAATCGATTGCCATAGGTTTTATGATCTGTTGGGTTTTGTATAGATTAGCAATAGCAATGTGTGACGTCACTTGATTGCGGACACTGTCCGGCCGTGTGAAATTCGATCTTTCACAAAGTTTGTATCGCGTAATCTGCGGTAAAACACGCGATTCTAAAATAATTCCGATTTGTGTAATATTTAGCGATTTATGATGATGCAACTAGGTATCATGAAACAGACCAAGAGCGTCGCCAGCCCATGTAGAATGAGAAAAATATGAATTCTAGGTACAAACCCACCACCAACCCATGACCTGACGAACCCTCTTGGTTATGCAGGTCGAAGCAGCGGGAGATGCGCGCGGAATGGCCTCCTCCTCGCGCACTTTCTTGACTCCCTACAAATATTTTCTAAATCTGTATCCTTTGTCCCTATATTCCCTCTCCCCTTTCTGGGGCGGACGTGCACGAAAACGCATTCGGTGCCTTCCAGGTCGCAACGTGCCCACTATTTCAGTGGTACCGCTTGGCTTCGTTTCTGCTTTCTTCGCCTCGGTTCTTCTCTCTTCACCTGACTTCGAGTCCACTCCGAATCCTGTGCCACTTACGCGCGAAGTCCCGTAGCTGCCTGAAGTTCGCCTCTGAGCCAACGAGATCGCGGTAGTAGACCGGACCAATCTCAAGCACCTTCACGCCGTCTAAAAGGACCTTACGATCCTCCCCGTATAAGCTACACTCCCACAATGCGTGGTGTACGTCCTCTACCTCCCGACTCCCCACAGTAGCCCCACCCCGACCCTACGCCCGTGAGCTTCATCCGGTGAAGCCTACCCCTAAAACAGCCATGTCCCGATAGTAATTGGAAGACTTCGTAGTCAGGCTGGACCCAAGTTGCTTTGAGTCTAAACCGCCTCTGTGGTCTAGTGGTACAACCACCGGTATCAGACCCAGGGGCCCGGGTTCGATTCCCGGGAGTACATATTGTATCCCAACGCTCCTGCCATTCGCCAAGGGCGGACTCATTTGTACTGAGTTTGGCGCTTCGAAGCTCCTCCTTGCTAAGCCCGAACTCGCGTGCATCGCCTAGTCTGCCCGCACGAATTACCTCGAGGCAGTGCGACAGTGCTCGTCGAGCGATACGCTTTGGTCAGAAGAATCAAGTCGGGTCTCTAGGTGCGCAAAAGCGCAGACCGCACCAAGTGCAGTGACGCGCGCCCGAACCAGCAAGCAGGAGCATACGTTACCGTGGCGATGTAAGTGCCTCGGTACAGCACCATTAAGGCTTTGTACCGAACCCCCCAGGATGACGCCGAAACTCCAAGTACCGTAGCCGCCGTTACGCTTCGAGTCGACTTCCCCCGAATCTGATGTTGGGTGGCCGCTGGAATTTACCCCTGATCATCATAGTTTCAGACTTAGCAGAAGAGAATTCCAGCCTGTTACGCGCCCCCCACTCACAGACGAGCGCCGAAACGATAGAGGCCGAGGCGTCTATTTATTTATTTATTTTATTTATTTATCTATGCCCGCCCGGGATAGGGATTCGATAAGAATCGTCACGTCGTCGGCGTACGCCACGATACTGACCCCCAGAGCGGCAGTCGAAGCAAGTCGTCCATAAGCAGGTTCCTTGCGGGCAGCCCATAGTTGCTGCCTTCCATACAACCCGGTCACCGACGAACAGGCCCACCCGGCGTCCAGTTTTCCGGAATCTGCGGATGTAAAGTGCAAAAGTGGCGCTTCCCCCATGGCTACCCTATATCTACTCCTATGCTCGTGGAACTCCCGTTTGGCAACCTCCTTTACTCGGCCACCGGCCTTTTGAGTCGCCTGCCAAGTCCGCTTCAGTCGATTGTTCTCCCGTCTCATGGTATCCACGGGCGTCCACCATTCGTGACCCGAGTTTGACTTCCCCCTAGCTACCCCGAGCGTCTGTTTAGCCGCGCTCAGAACATGAATGAATCGCCGTAAACTGGGCGCTAATCGCCGATGCTGTGCGGGTCGAGGGGATCAAGTGGAACCCACTTGATCCCCCCGACCCGACTAGAAATTCGGCGCTCAAAGAGAGCCCAATTCACTCCGCGATCCCGCAATCAAAGGCTCCTCTAGCAGCTAAGCGAGTGGAGTGCCCGAGCTTGCCACTTCGTATGTGATCAAACGATGGTCACTCGCAGTCTTACCTACCCATACGCTCCATCCCGTCACCGGGATGCCTTGTTAATGTGAGGTCGATGTTGGACGATCCGTTCGCGGTTGAGACTGTCTAGGGTTGCCCCTCTCTATTCATCAACTGCAGGCTTCGGGCCAGGATGAATCCTTCCATGCTCTCTCGGCGATGGGTAACGTCTGGCCCGCGTCCAGTATACTGCCGCGAGTCGCAGTACCACATCGGAGAGTGGGCGTTGGAGTCTACTATAACCCGTTAACCCTTCAAGGTGTTTAAAACCCTGCTAGGTGCTCGGAGTGCGCATTTATGTCATCGCTGTACTAAAAGTACGCAGACACCATGTAAATCCCCTCTTCGTTGGTAAGAACATGACACACTGTGCAGAGCGTGGTCGACAGATGGTGTAAAAGGCACATGGGAGCCCTTTACGACGGACATAAATACACGCTTTCGGCACCTCGCCGCACTGCAACACGCTGCTCGCGGCAATCCAGTCGCAACCTGCGCAATGCTCTTGGATCAGAACTACGTCCAGCTTCATGTTCTCCGCGACTATCAGTAGCTCCTCTGTGGCAAGCTCTCCCCCTCCTAAATTAACTTGGCCGACTGTACATGTTATTGACGGAGCCATTAATAATCCGTAATCTCGACCATTCGTCGCTCCGCGAGTACTCTCGCGAGACAGTCCTTGGCATCGGTTACATGTGTGTTGGCCTCTTTGTGGCTGAATCGATGGCAGGTCGCACACTTAACTGTTACTGCCTAACAATCGTCTGCCTTATGGCCAAGAGCACCGCATTATGGCCAATCGCGCCTTCTAAAGCACGGAGGAACTCGGGACGATAATTTTTTTGTCACCAATCCCGTGACCGACCTATGCCAAAGTCGCCTAGCCGCTACAATCGCAGGCGGAGCGCGTGAACCACTGCGCTACCGAGCTCCTCTCGTACGTATAATCGGCGAACTTCCCGGTCGATCATTACAGATTTTTTTTGGAAAAAATCCAAAAAAAATCTGATTAAGAAATGATTTACTATTTTAATGAAATACCTACCTATTAATGTTGTATTATTTGTGATATAAACGTTTTCGATTAATCTATTACGTTTTGAAATAACGCTCCCAAAAAGAAAACTTTTGGTCTACCGGGAAGTTACCTGACTGTACCTCTCGCTCGTATGTACTTAAATCAAATTTTATAATCGATTCTAAATGATAATTCCTTTTGATTTCAGTGACTGTGCACGCACAGTTGTCAGTCATCGTGGTTCCTGTCGCGTTTTGTCTAGTCGCCGTCATTTTAGTAGTTTTCGGGATAGCGTATTATCAGCATCGCTCAAGGTAAATTCTTTTATTTTATGACTAGCTTCCAGAGGTTTCACTCGCGTGGTTCCCGTTCCCGTGGGAATATTGAGATAAAAAGTAGCCTATGTACTCTTCCTTCATCCTTTTAACTATCTGTATGCCAGAAATTAAGTCGATTGGTTGCTTAGTTATGGCGTGAAGGAAGGACAAACAAACAAACACACAACACACTTTCGCATTTATGATATTAGTTAGGATTTTTACATTTTCTATTTTCAGTGATAGCAATTTGACTAAAAGGTCCCGCCTGAGAACAACTTGTAAGTCGATTTATTCTAGTATTTTTAAATAAAAAAAATCAAGGTAATTTCTGTTAGAAAATTAATATTTGATTAATAATCTTAGCTGTAATCGATTTTGAACTTAGGTACTTAACACGTCAAGGGTCAAAGTAAATTTTTTCTTTATTCTATTCTTCTGCTGCTGACAGTTGAGGTTTATTATCTGGTACCTGCACAATATATTAATATTGAATTATGGTGAGGTCATCTAAGTACAAGTGTTTTAAGAATGTCATGATAATGATTTTAAGAACACGATACAACTGAATGGAACAATTACCCCTAATACAACTTAGTAAAATTGAGGAAGTTCCCGTTCGTCGAGTAGGAATTTTTCGGGAAACGTGGTATCAAAAAGTAATAAGGTTAAACCAATAATTATTCAAATTAATTACCTGTTATTTTTACTCTTTATAAACGCAAAAGTTTGTGAGGATGGGTGGATATTTGTTACTGTCTCACGCAATAACTACTGAACGGATTTGGATGAAATTTGGCACACGGATAGAAGATATCTTGGATTAAAATATATATGTTATACCTTTTATCTCGATATTCCCACGGGACCCGTTACCGGGAATCACATGGGTGTAACCACGGACGGCCGCTAGTGTTCTATTATTTGTAATAAATATTTTTTAACGCTCCTCAAAGAAACTGCTGATCTACTGGAATGTTCCTCAATTGTCTGAAAAACTAAAATTTATTATGCAAAATATTTTTTTACATCCCATAACTTTAAGGGTTTGATCAGACAACGTAAAAGATTCAAATGGTTTTTTTTTCTAATCATAAGTTTTTTCGGCATTCGGCAAAACACATTGTAGGTATAGGACCTGGGGGGCTATCGCGTAAAAAATCTGGGTATGGATATGGGCTTCATTTGACAGTTGAAGCTCATAAAATTACCATATATGGTCATTAAACTGTCAAATGAAGCCCATATCCATATTTTTTACGCGATAGCCCTCCTGTTTAGCAACTTACTTACAATCTCTCGAACAATAATAGAAATATTATATTTAAGAATTCTCTCTCATTTACCTTTTTTTTTTTTTTTTTTTTTTTTGAGTGAGGGGAATGCATTTACGCATACCGAGCGGTCGGTTATGCTGGACTCACCTAGAATACCGGACTCAAGAGTCCGGCACACTATCCCTCGCCTCCCCCCGATACCCCGCCGAGCTTAAGCTCGGCTCGGTACGGGATAGGATCGAACCAACCCCCATCCCCCCGCCGAGCTCGAAAGCTCTGCAGGAGGACGGGAGAAGGGAGGGACCGCCGCCTCCCGGCCCCCCATTCAGCTCGAAAGACTCAATGGGAGGCCGGGAGGGGGGGGGGGGGTACTACCAGCTAAACCCCTCACTACTTGCCCTCTAGCTGCCGATTGGCCTACGGGGGTCCGTGGTGGTAATCACCCCTATCTCTCATTTACCTTATAATTTTACGTCCGGTTGTAATCATACCTATATAATTTTCAGGTACACTATAGAAGTTGCCGATTTTGATTTTGGCCAAGCCAACCTGGACTACAAATCATTTACGGAGCGTTTAAGGGACAGTTTTAGAAACGCATTTAATTTCAGACAAGATGACACGGATCCACTCACTTCTAACACTCGATACGACTCGATGACGTAATTATTGTTAAAAAAAATTACGACTCTGAGATTGTTTATTGTTTATCTGTAAGGGAAAAAGCAAGACACGCCCTTATAAAGCCATTACCGCCCAGATAAAAGTAATATATTAAAAAGTTTTGAGAAGCGAAATAAAAGAATGCTATAATGATGAGAGTCATATGAAAATGAAGGACGGGTACTTAATTATGTACTTGACAATCGTTTTGGGTAACTGCACTTTTTTAACTGACTGGCTCATTTTGTAACTTGCAACTGTTGATTGTCGATTGCTTATGCTCGCAGTAACACATTTATCTGTTTTTTTTTTAAGTTATACGAATAAATTAATTTATTGAGAGAATCTAGCGCAACAGGTAATCCTCAATGTTTTTTTTTTCAATTACAAAATTAGCCAGTAAGTAAATTATTATGTTTTAAGATTTCATGTTCGAAAATACCTTCTGGAACGGTGATGTATAGATTATGAATTCAAATGGAATGTGATATTATGCAGTGCATTTATAATTAAGTATATGGATTGGTGACGTACATTATTAAGTATCCATGTGATTGTATTATGTAAAAGAGGTAATCAAAAGCCAAATTATTTAGTCTCTTAGGTTAATGTTGTCAAATTTTCCTTTAATTATGTGATTGTTATATTCCTTATGTTTAACTTTTTTCAGTTATGTAAAGTTTTAGTTCGTTAAAATTTAATTTTGAGGGAGGAAGGAATAGTGAAGACCTGTGTTTATTATAGTTTCCTTTATTTCCGATCCTAAGAAATGTAGATGCATTTCACTATTTTCGTCAATGTCCCAAATTAAGTGTGCACTACACAATCGTTGAATAATATTTTGTTAAATGAAAGTAAAGCTATAATAGTTCCAACATTCAACAATATAATATATGAACAATACAACAGACAGAACCGGTTCACCTGTTTAAACCTGACCTTAATATTTTACGTAATTAATAAATAAAAGAAATTTTAAAGTTGCAAGGAACGTTTATGACATTAAATTGTAAATAATATTTATTTTCTAATTATCTCATTATGTTATCTTTGTAAATATTTGATACGTCATATTGTTATTGAATTATACTTATTTCTGTATATTTGAATCATTATATTGTACATTAACAAACATATTACATTAAAAATCCTTTACCATTATAATTTGGCTAGAATCTATTGCGTATATTTATGTAAATAGATGTTATAAAAGACAAAAAATTGTACGCACGCTAAGTATTAGATCAATAATTATTGATTTATAAAGACACGATTTAATTCATTTAACACAATACATTTTTAATTTTTTCAAGCACTTTTTATTTTTTTATTTACACTATTATGTAGATAAACCTTCTGCACGCTAACAAAATTATCTGCTTTTTTGATGTCCTTATTAGGTAAGCATCGTCATAATTTCTTGTTTTAAAACACAACCGGGTTGAACTGTCCTGTTTTACGATACTCGCTATGCTTAGCATACGAAATTGTTAGCATAAGTTTGTAATGCGAGCTAAAAGTAAGCAGGGGGAAACTCGCGCTAAGACATCTCAAATTCGACATTTTTCTATCCCTAATTTCTTTAAAAATGTAAGTTAAATTTCTACTACTGCCGAATCAAAACTTGACAAGGTCATAATGTCAAAGATTGTTTTCAGTGAATTTTGAATACAGATTTGACTGTTGATTTTGACTTGCTTGATTTTTTGTTTGAATATGACGACCTGTCTGGCTTAGAGGTACGTAGCCTGCCTTTTACGCAGAGGGTCCCAGGTTCGATCCCGGCCAAGACAAATATTTGTGTGCTTGAACATGTCTTTTATCTTGGTCTGGGTGTTTAATATTTACAAAAAAAGTATATAAGTACGTTTATCCATTATCTAGTAACCCTAACACAAGCGAACTTACTTTGGGCTAGATAATTGGTGTGGTTGTATGAAAATTATTATCAATTTGTGGCTCCAGATG
The DNA here is from genome assembly GCA_910589605.1 of Chrysoteuchia culmella. Classification (NCBI taxonomy): domain Eukaryota; kingdom Metazoa; phylum Arthropoda; class Insecta; order Lepidoptera; family Crambidae; genus Chrysoteuchia; species Chrysoteuchia culmella. The sequence continues at coordinate 10,759,338 of OU342650.1, read as the reverse complement.
TCGCAACGCGAGAGTTGCAACCTGTTTACGTTTAGGTCGCATACTTATGGCACAGCAAAAAGAAACATACAGTATTTTGTCTTAGTCTTTCTTGATAAAAGTTAATTATTTATTGCAGCCGCGCGGGACGCAGTACGCAATAGGGCTGCTCGCCAACGTAGATTAGCCAAAACTTTCACAGCGTATGTTCGTCACCGCGGCGCATTCGAGACTGAGAGTTGAGACGCTTACCGAGTTCTCGCTGAGACGAGGCGGGTCCGGTATTACTCGCGAACCGACCTTTTGTAAGAAGGTAATCTCACAGTCTAAACATAAACAGACTTTGCACTCGGCTGATATGACGCGCTCACACGCTCGTTATCGCTCAAGTCCCTAGCTAGCTAGCCCCTAGATCTCACACTGGTTTATACTGGTGAAACAGTTGTGAGCGCGTGGAGGTGCGCGTATAGCGTTGCGAGTCTGTGTATCTGTATCTGTGTGAGTTCGCCATTTCGGCCGTTTGTAGGCAGAGCAAAGACTGTTAAGACTGGTAAAATACTGTAAGTATCTCTATACTGTGCTTATGCCAACATTTTCGTATGCTAAGCATAGGGAGTCACCCAATCGATGGCGCACTTGATGTCGTATCCTGCGTGTCCGTACAGCTGCACGTGGAGGATCATATGGAGGGTACTGAGGCTGCCTTAGTGTCTGATTTGTGGGCCGATACAATTTAGGTCGGTTATCGACTCGAAAAGAAGAAGTGAGTACACTATTACCTTGTAGACACTACAGTCACTACACTAGACTTTTGCTCGCTTCAGGCTGGGTATATCGGGCAATAAAATTGTTTGCACCAAATTATCATGCTAGGTGAGGTGATTCTTATTCTTAAAGCAATAAAGATCATGCACGTCAGATATATGGCATTTATAGTTTTTCCAGTACTTTAGTCTTATTTAATTTTCTTTAAAGTATACTCCACAACCTTCCACAACAGATACTATAAATAGCAGTGGAAAATGTTCATTAACACCATTTTAGTAAGATTTGATAGCAATATGTTATTCTATATTATCGTATTTTTATACTAATTTAGATATTTCTTTATATTTCTTCAATGTCATGTCTAAGTAGTTGCTTAAAAATGAAAATGTATGTGAAAAAAGTACCTACCTAGAAAAAATTATAATGTTATGTTAAAAATGTAAGTGAATTATGTTTTGTGATAAAGGGGCGTTGACTTGGTGTAGATTACAAGAGTATTATTTTAGAAGTGCGCCTACATAAGTAAGATAAAGAAATATGTTATGTTACTTATGGAAGCTAGATAATAGTTACAATAAAATGTTAAATATAAATTCATGTTGTATTATTTGAAGGTGAAGACTGCCAAAAAATAAACGCCGTTCTTTTATCTCAGGAAGGCACGTTTTAGACGAGTTTCAACTTTATTGTGGATGTCAAGAGCGTTGGACATAAGCTTTCGTAGTGTACAGGAACTTCGGTGCAGTGTTATCATCACCTCTTATCTTGCGAATTCCTCTTACTCATAGCAGTATAGAGTTTAGAGGATAAGAAAGAACGCTATTAAGGCTAGTGCATATATACAACTAAATAGTTAAACAACTTTTTAGTAGTGCATCGTATTTCTATCGGAATATATGAAAGCGGGCATACCTACTATCAACTCGATAGTTGTTCGACAAAAAAGTCGATCATAAACTTATATAAACAGATGATCACCGAAGAATTAACTGGCCAATAGGAGTCATTATAGTAATTTTTCAGAGTAAGGGTGATCAAACAAGAGTTGCTAGAGTACGCACTGCCCCTGGAGAAAAGGTGAGTCCTGCACAGCGCCTCTACCTGTTTGAAATTACTTCTTCAGACAATTTTACACAGCTTGACCAACCCCGGACTGAGACTGACACGTCTGCTAAGTTTCCCAAAACTACTGCTAAGGACTTTGACAGTACGGGTTTGACTACTACTCGTTCTGGACGAGTTGTGAGAGCCCCAATTAGGCTCAGTTACTGTTGAATTATCTCATTGATTGTTTATTTTTTACTTTTAGCTGTGTATATAATTTATCATGTGTAATTTAAATAACATACACAAAATAAAAGAAAATAACAACGTGTAAAAGCTGGAAAATAAATACAACGTGTACCTAATCAGTTTTACTTTATCATAGCCACTCCTTCCGACTAGGAAGCCGTGTTCAAAGAGTATGTAATCACTACGTTCTAGCCGCGTTGCTCTATGTCTTTATCTATCTTGTCTAAAGTATTTGCACCTAAAGACGTCTCCCCACGAGATATTATTTTATACCATGCAAGTGCCGAGCACACAATGTCTGTAGAAGTTTAGATATAAGAACCTCCGCACGTGTCTATTGTAAGTTTGCTTTTTTTTACTCTTCTTCTTCTTTCTTAATTAATGGCGTGCTCGCGTTAAATACGCGAATTTTGCCAATGTCAAGTAAATATATTTTGCAATATATAGAAATTGTACGGTTGATTGAGTTAAAAATTGAGCCTCGACAACACGTGTTATTACGAAAAGAACACGGGTGAAACTCCTTTTTTTTCTACTCTTTATCTACTTGAGTTGTGTCACCGCACGAGCTGTCTTTTAACTTTCAATCATTGACATTACAAAAACAATCCAAAAAAACTTTCTATTTATTTTTAGCAGTATTTTCTGTTTTATTGTTGGTCTAAAACTTAAGAGTATTAAGAATACTACTTATTTGGTTTGGTCCTAAAATGTTAACTATATCGAAAGCAGTCCGTGCGGAGACACCTAAAAATTCTGCAGATGAAGGTGTGCCCCATACAGGTGCTCTTGATCGGCTTCTAATCCCTGCTTCTCTCGAGACATCTGATGCACCCAATTTTACGGACAGTTCGAATCTACAAAATTTCCAGAAACCGGTAATACAGTCCACGTTTTCAGGAACTTTGGGTTCCAGATTTTCTCAATCATCGGCTACAATCCTTGCATTTCGGGCGAATGCCATAGCTAAGCTTGAGCGCGTGCTGCAGTTGGAAAACGAGCGTTGCAGAATTGAGCTGGAGCTTGCTGCCGAACTGACAAGTTTGGAAGTAGGTTGTAGTGGAATTTCTTTATGGTCTGCGTCACGTACGAAGGCTTGGGTCGCTGAAGTACAATCAAATTTTGCAGTTGAAAAACCTAAATTAGTACCTGACCCGGCTCGCTCGCAACATTGTGATAGTCAGTGTGTACCTAACCCGCCTCGCGCGCAATATTGTGATAGTCAGTGTGTACCTAACCCGCCTCGCGCGCAACAATGTGATAGTCAGTGTGTATCTGACCCACCTCGCGCGCAACATTGTGATAGTCAGTGTGTACTTGTCCCGCCTCGCGCGCATCAATGTGATAGTCATTGTGTATCTGACCCGCCTCGAACGCAACATTGTGTTAGTCAGTGTAATAATGTCTCAGAATTAGCAACATTCTTGCCTACTTTTAGCGGCTATCCCGTAGAATGGCTAATGTTTAAACAGAACTATAACTCGACAAAACATTTATTTTCTAATTTTGAAAATTTTTATCGTTTACGCCACGCTCTCCTAGGCCGAGCGCGGAAGAGCGTTGGTATGTTGCTGCTGACAGCGAACGACCCAGATGAAATCATGGAAATATTAGAGCAGACGTTTGCACGCTCAGAAGTAATCGTCATGCAAGATTTAAAAGACATAAATAATTTAGGATGTAAAATTAAAAAGAACTTTGTTTCTTTAGTGAAATTACTAAATCAGCGTGAATATCTTTACTCCCCTCAGTTATCCCTTAGTATCTTAAATGTTATTTTGCGTAGGAAGTGGCTCCACTTTGCATATTTAAATTATGATTAGAATATTCAGTCAGTACCTAATAGAAATTATGGCCATTTATCATTATTTTTTTAAATGCATCAGCCACTTATTATTTAAATATGATGATATGATAATAAGCTAAGAGAAGTTCAGGAATAATTTTAGAGATCGTAAAAATTTACCTATAACGTGAAAAAAGGACTTCGACATACTACACTATCTATAAAAAAAATATATAATGTGACATTAAGCACTAAGCAACGATAGCCTAGTGAGTGGATAACACACGAACCGGGTTCAATCCCCAGGACACGTAGATACGTAGGTACCACTGAAATATGTTTCCTATCTATATACTTAATTCAGGTTCGCAAAATTTGTGACGACTCGATAGGGACTTTGGCGCGTAGTACGCGGCCGAGTAAGGTATCAAATTAAAGGTACTCGAGTCTATTTGTTCCGAAAACTATAAAATAAACAAAATGTTAAACGTGATGATCACAAACTGCAATTAAAGATTTTCGCATAATTTGGAATGTTACGTCGATCGACGAACCCGAGTATCGGGTTGTAACCGCCCTAGTAATTCATATTTCATGTCGGTCGGTTTCAAAGAACGGAAACGGACGGTTTCAAAAAACGTTGGCTTTTTAGTGAAGGAAAACATCGTGAGGAACCCAGTGGAAGAGAACTATATAGATAGGACGAAGAAGCACAGATTAGTAAATAGTTACTTAGAAGATCCTCTTTCGATGATATTTTAAAATATTTATTTCGTATTAATTAATTTATATTGTATTGTACCTTCTCCTATTACATAATTATTACATTTACAAAAATCTAACAAAAGTTCCTTATTTGAAACCTACATAATTCGATAAGTAGTCTACCTTAGTCTACCTATAGTCCAACGGTAGACTACGGTAGGTTACCTACGTAGCATTTACATTACAACCTTGGACGAATTAATTCGTCCACGATTACAGCCGCTCGCGGTTTTTTTTTCTTGTGGTTCCCGGTCCCGTGGGAATATCGGGATAAAAAGTATCCTATGTTCATAATCAGGCTATTTACTATCTGTGTACCAAATTTCACCCAAATCCGTTCAGTAGTTTTGGAGACTATTCAATGCAAACAAAAAAACATACAAACAAATCTTTCCTCTTTATAATATAGTACCTATAGATAATCGCCGTAATTAATGTTTGGAAGGTTTCTTTGCGCTAAACCACAGATTACTAAATAGTTACTACGTGCTAAACGCATAAACGCGTAAATAAACCACATATTACCTACCCGTTTTTTCTTTTCTTTATAACAAATTAAAATATCCATCTCTCTTAACAGTGTGAACCGCATGACGTTTTTATGAGACCTTTGAGACAATTTTTAGAACACCAAAATGAAAACCGATTTAAAAAAACTAAAAAGCAAAAAATAAGCCTCTTGGAGTCGGTGGCAGCCAAGGGATTTTACATTGCGGTCCCACTCTTTTATTTTTCTTGCCTTGGCTGACACCGACTCCAAAAGGCTTATTTTTTGTTTTTAGTTTTTTGAATTCGGTTTTTATTTAAAGTTTTTTATTTCACAATTTTTTAAGTTCCCGAACCTACTCTAATAGGTGACTTTATGTCAACCGCTCATCACCTTTTACAAAATACTGCTTTTATGTGCTGTTAATGCTGCAAAATGTTGTTAATTATTGAGGAGTTCTCCTGGTACTTCATCATCAGCTCCACTTCATCACATACATTGAGACGAGCATAAATTGCTTATGAACCTCATTAAAGTCATCGTATCTCTTCCGTGAAATGCTAAGTATTTAATAGTTCCAATAAACATTTGTGGTCTTCATCATCAGTTCCACTCCACTAAATAGGTAGTGCTTAACGGAAGCAAATGCACAAGTTACTGAAAACGTGTGCTTATAATATTTGAAAGGAAAAACGACAGTTTTTTTTCAAAATGTCATCAAAACAATAGGACCAACTTGGGTACAAACTAGATGTTGTAACATTGAATCATTTCGATTGGTTCGGGCATTCTCGAGTAATCGGTGAACATCCTGGACGAATTAACCACTGGACGCGTAACGAGGACCGCGTTTACCCCTCTAGTCACTTACTGATCCTTTTAGACTCAGTAAGCAATATAGCGCTGTCAGTATGACGCGAGATCTCGAAGTGGAACATTATCTCAAAAATGAGTAAATGCACTGTGTTAATTTGTAAAAATTATACTGGACAATCAAAAAATGTTTCTTTTCACGCATAAGTACAATTTCAACCTATTAGAGTAGCAATTTTTCGTAAAATAAATAAAATTTGGTATGTAAACAAAATGTAATACGTCATTTCAAAACGTAATCATTGTACATGTAAATTGAAAGATATTGCATACCTATGTTGGGTTATATGTATCACTCGGAGAAGATAACAGGGTTTTAAACACTTTTAAAGGCGTAGAATAAAAGTCTAGACCGTATACACTATTCTGGTTTTTATTTCATATCGATCGGTGCAGTATTACCAAAGTTATAAGCGTGGGAAGTTTACGTACCTAGGTTTTGTAAATCTCTTCTGTGTACGCGAGTACCGTGTGACGTCATCTCGTCCATACGGCACGGCAGGCGACTGGCGACCCCGCCTCATACGTCCGTAGTACATTTCGCGGGTAAGTTGTCTGCTCTCGTGCGTTCTGGTGTTATTTATGATTTTAAATAATGCAGATTGATTAAGTGTATTGTGTAAATTATTGTTTTAGAACGAAAATGGAAGAAGGATTTGAAAAAAGCCAATCCGACTACCTTCCCATAGTCCACGATATGATGGTGGCAGAATATTTTTAAAAAATAAATATTTTGTAGATAAATATATTTACACATTCCTTAACAAATAATCAAAGATCAACCCCTAAGATCATATTTATAAAAAAATTACTGCAAAACATGCGCAAACTTACGAACGCTACGTCAATCTTGAATAACGACTTAGGTCATTGACATATCTACTTGTGTAACCCAAGTTTGGGTGTTTTTTTACATTGAATTACTATAGTTTTAAACCGGGAAGTTTTTTTTAGTTTTTGATAAGATTGTTTTTACTTTCGGGCAGTATTGCCAAAAATGTTGTAAATTTTGGTAAATATTATTTTATGAAATTTGAAGTAAGTAGTTTAAAAACCCGCATAGTTAAAATAAACAATTCACAAAATGAATTTAAACAGTCGAAATTATAAACATTCAAGCTTTTGAAAGGTACCAAATTGAAAAAAATATCGGTCAAGGTATTACTACTTAGACGAATGAATCCCTCTAAGAAAATCATTATTTTGATCAGTTTTTGATTTTTGGCCACACTGATCAAAACGCTCACTGCCTCAGGCAGACGGTCAAATTCAAATTCAAATTCAAATTCAATATCATTTATTCAGTCTAGGCTGTTACAAGCACTTATGAACCTCAATGAAGCTACGCCATTCACAAACGCCCGTAGGGCGGGAGACCTTGTAACGAGAAGAACCGGCAATCGAAACTCGTCGTTGCTGACTCTAAAGTAGAGTTACCTAATGTACAGAAACAAAGTAATTCTATGTACTTGACACCGGTGGATGCCGAAATAGTGGAAAAAATTATTATGTCATTAAATAGTACACAATCCGTAGGATATGACGGTATCACCACAAACGTACTAAAAGAGTGCAGAAAGGAAATAAGTCCTGTTTTAGCTCGTTTAATCAACCTTTCTTTTGAAACTGGAACATTCTCTGAGAAACTAAAACTTTCGATAGTAAAACCGCTTCACAAGAAGGGCGACAAAAAAATGTTGCTAATTACCGTCCTCTTGTCTTGTCACCAGTTTTCGCAAAAAAATTTGAGAAGGCAATGCATCTTAAGGTGGAACGATTTTCATACAAAAAACAGTCGAGATAATCTTGGTAGATTAACAGAATTAATACTTAAATATATGTGCAACTATTTATTCTCGGGTATTCATTTGCGCTTAATTAATAAACAAACATTGTTTCATTCAGAAATCACCTATAAATGAACACTAAATTATTGCAAAAATTACGACTGTGTATGTGACAAATGTCGTGTACGTATACAAAAATCGCGACGTTGCCATTCCATGCGGCTAAGACGCGCAACGCGCGAAGTTGCCGCTCTTACGTTTGTCTCGATTTAATAATTGTTTAAATTTCTCTTTACTAGATTTTTCAGCTGTGTTGCCGTTGCGTCCCAAAAGAGATGAGTTTCGTCAGTAATAATTTACTTTGGGATTATGATATAAAGTTGTGATTTGTAGGATTTATCTTGACTCCGATTTAAAAAAATGCTAAACACGACTTATATTTTGTTTTTTATGCGTAAATCTTTTTTTCTCTCATCACTGTAAAAAAATAGAAAATAAGATTTTATAAAGGAAAAAAAAGAAACGAAAATTGTATCTGCTTCGTGCAAATAAAATTTACTTGTATTATGTAACGTACTTGTTTAATATATATTTTTTTTTTATTTAGACAAATGTCATGTGGTCCCTTTTCAAATATTAAATTGTCCGCAATCACATCTACGTACTGACAACACCGTTCCGTATTTGTCATTTGTTTGTAGTGTTTTTTCATTGTGACTAGGGAATGGGTCCAGTCAAAATTTCACTGAAATGAAAATTAAATATAAACGAAATTTATGAAATCTTTCAAAACGGGTGGAAATATTTCAGTTTTGAGTGAAATTTATTTTCTGACTAGAAATGATTTATTTTACGTAAATCTTAATGATTTAACGATCTTAATGATTTATTTTATTTTTAATTTTACAATTTTAACGTATTAAATGTTCACTTAGCTATTCAAAACATCATAAGAATGATGATAGCATAGAGATAAACATAGACTAAGCCAAATACAAAACATGAATTTGACGTCACATATCACTTGACTATTGTTGTTTCGACTATGAATCAGGACATTTGCGCGAAAAGCTAATAACGCGAAAGACTCTTACACGAAAAGCCGTTTGCTCGAATAAACATTTGCGCGAATAGTGCACAAATGTAATTAAATTTGCCTCAATTATTGGTCAGTTAGCCTTCAAAAACATTTTCACCGTATAGTGCATGAATGAATGTTAGCGCTATCTCAGCACTTTTTTTTCTAGATTGTACTTAACATTACAAAATATATATTTAAGATACACAAGAGGTTAGCACTTTTTATTTTATAACCTCTCAGGCATCGGAAAACGAAACACAATAGATATTTAATTGTTTCCAACCCCGGTGTTCGCTGCGCTGCTTTACGAAATAAGTCCTATTTGTTGAATAATACAATTTCATTTTGAGGTAAGTACTTAATAGTAATTTTTTTTGGGGAATTTTTGCTTACTTACATGTTTTATGTATTAATATTTTATAATATCAGTATCTTTATAAATTAAAACACGAAATTAGTTATATGCACATAAGTGCCTTTAAAGACTCAATGCTCAGAAACACGTGAAGTATCAAATTGATATTAATAAAGATTAAAGTCTATGGTTCCCCCGAACTGTAAAAATCAAGCTTCTAAGTTTTTACATCACCATAATAAATTATCGCAGTAAATTAAAGCTTTAAAGGTAGAATTTAACAAAATTTACAAGATGTAAAATTTCACCACATAAGTAAACAAAAAGAGTAAGTATAAAAATGGCGTCTCGAGCTTGATTCCAAAACTATTATAATATAAAATGGAGATTGTAACTAACAAACAAGTAGACAAAATATGATCATTTGCGCAAATTTATATACGCGCCAATATACCGAAAGGAGCTAAATGTATTGTTTTAAATAAAACTAATATAATAGTATTGTAGTATTGTACTAGCGGATCCTCGCGGTTTTACACGCGTGGTACCTGTTCCCGTGGGAATATCGGGATAAAATATAGCCTATGTTAATCAGGGATAGTGTAGCATCCTAAAAGAATTTTTGAAATCAGTCCAGTAGTTTTTGAGTTTATTCATTACATACATACATACACATCTTTCCTCTTTATCACTACATAGTATAAAGCAAAGTCGCTTCCCGCTGTCTGTCCCTATGTATGCTTAGATCTTTAAAACTACGCAACGGATTTTGATGCGGTTTTTTTAATAGATAGAGTGATTCAAGAGGAAGGTAAAATAACCTTCAATATATAGTAGAGAAATACTGTAATTTTTAAGGTTTCTAATGTGATGTCGTAAATGATTACATTTTTTCCGCTTACATTGCAAACGCAGGCTGAACCCTACGAGATTTATCAATATAAGGTAATAAGTATTTGTACACCTTGAAAATGTCTACAGAAAACTCCGCGGTGGTTTATGTTTATCTCTTATGGATAACCCACAATAGCATAAGTCGTGTAGTCCACGCGGGCGAAGCCGCGGGCGGGAAGCTAGTAATATTATATAGTATAGAAGTATAGAAAACGGTAACATGATGATCCAACAACCACCACCACTTTTGTTTTGACTGAGGAAACACTGCAATTTTAATCAAAATCTGTTCAGCAGTGGTTTAAAAAAAAGATATTATAATGGGCAAACACACTAAGAAATCTTAAAATTTAGAGTATCAATTACATTCTTGTCACTTGTGCAATTTAAAAAAGTTGCAATTGCATTTGTTGCAATTTATACATCAAAATTAATATTGTGATGTTATTTAAATAAACAATAATATAAAATAAATAATAAAAAAAATCTACCATCAGAAGTCTCGAACCTTAACTCTTTGATATCTAAGCCGAGTACGTAGACCGCTGGGCTACTTTATCATTTTCAGCTGGGTCGAAATATTCTACTACAAGAAACTCAGAAATAAGGTATGCATGTGTGAGTGATTAGTAAAATTGGGAGACAGAAACACTCTCTCGAGATATTTGGATGATTTATGTACTACAAAAAGATAAATGTTGGTTTCGAAAATTCAATATTTCCACCTTAACTTAAGGTGGAACGATTAAGTTACAAAAAGCTGAACGGTCGTTAGATGGCGCTACTTTCGCTATTTAGTAGTTTTTATTTATTTGTTAATTGTTCTTTGTATCTTTTTAACTCAAAATACTACTAGCGCATTCTATAAATAAATATTGAATTTTCGAAACCAACATTTATCTTTTTGTAATACATAAATCATCCAAATATCTCGAGAGAGTGTTTCTGTCTCCAAATTTTACTAATCACTCAAACATGCATACCTTATTTCTGAGTTTCTTGTAGTAGAATATTTCGACCAAGCTGAAAATGATAAAGTAGCCCAGCGGTCTACGTACTCGGCTAGATATCAAAGAGTTAGGGTTCGAGACTTCTGATGGTAGATTTTTTTTTATTATTTATTTTATATTATTGTTTATTTACATAACATCACAATATTAATTTTGATGTATAAATTGCAACAAATGCAATTGCAACTTTTTTAAATTGCACAAGTGACAAGAATGTAATTGATACTCTAAATTTTAAGATTTCTTAGTGTGTTTGCACATTATAATATCTTTTTTTTAAACCACTGCTGAACAGATTTTGATAAAAATTGCAGTGTTTCCTCAATCAAAAAAAAAGTGGTGGTGGTTGTTGGATCATCATGTTACCGTTTTCTATACTTCTATACTATATAATATTACTAGCTTCCCGCCCGCGGCTTCGCCCGCGTGGACTACACGACTTATACTATTGTGGGTTATCCATAAGAGATAAACATAAACCACCGCGGAGTTTTCTGTAGACATTTTCAAGGTGTACAAATACTTATTACCTTATATTGATAAATCTCGTAGGGTTCAGCCTGCGTTTGCAATGTAAGCGAAAAAAATGAAATTATTTACGACATCACATTAGAAACCTTAAAAATTACAGTATTTCTCTACTATATATTGAAGGTTATTTTACCTTCCTCTTGAATCACTCTATCTAAAAAAAACCGCATCAAAATCCGTTGCGTAGTTTTAAAGATCTAAGCATACATAGGGACAGACAGCGGGAAGCGACTTTGCTTTATACTATGTAGTGATAAAGAGGAAAGATGTGTATGTATGTATGTAATGAATAAACTCAAAAACTACTGGACCGATTTCAAAAATTCTTTTAGAATGCTACACTATCCCTGATTAACATAAGCTATATTTTATCCCGGTATTCCCACGGGAACGGGAACCACGCGAGTGATATCGCGAGCGGCCGCTAGTATTTTTAACCGACTTCAAAAAAGGAGGAGGTTCTCAATTCGGTTGGTATATATATATATATATGTCGCAGCATCTCAAGGAATTAACCTAAAGAGTGTTGCTATTGATTTCCGTTTCCTTTTAAAACGTCAGGCAAATATTGCCTGAGTGGAATCATGGATGGCGTAACAGAGTGCTGCCAAAGTTAGACAGTTTATTGACACATAAGTTGTTTAATGACAGTTGTTTTGGCAGATGACGTTTGATACGTTGTGTCATTGGTTAGTCTGTGGTTTTTTTACTTTGGCAGTTGACATTTAAAAAGGCGGAAAATCGTCATTCTTGGCGGGATTTGGCTCGGAGCGGATGTGTTACGCTGTCTTGAGACCATTACGTTTTAAATCGAAGCATATCTCAAAAATCATTGATTTTCTTTGCTATTTGATTGTTTATTTTGAATAAAACACGTTTGAAGAAGATAATTTGCAATTTATTTCAATAAAATCATGAATAACAGTGAAAAGTGCAACGATGTCCCGACATATATATAGAGATTTCTGAACCGATTTCCATGATTCTTCTTTTGTTCGATGCAGAATAGATGCCAATTGGTCCCATAAAAATTTGGTTTCGTTTGACCCAGTACTTTTTATGTTATGAGCATTTTTATATATTTCATTTCATTGTTGACTTGGACGATGTAGTATTTACGATAATTTTGTTTATAATGTACATGAAACCTTATCTAATCTAGAAAAACCCTGCCTATTACCTAATAGCCTATTACAGACACCAGGCTATCTACTATCTGTGTACCATACTTCATCCAAATCCGTTCAGTAGTTTCGGAGCCTATTCAATGCAAACAAACAAACAAACAAATTTTGCCTCTTTATAATGCCCCCAAGTCAGTTAGGTATAACCCTCTGTTATTCACCCCCCCTGCTTCTTCAAACTTTAGACAGAACTCTTTTCTTTGGCGAGCGAGTAATAATTTTAATATCCTTTCGAAACGGGTAAATCTTGATCTGTTTAACAGTAGCGAGGCGTCGATTAGGCGTATTGTAAGCCGCTTATTTTTCAGTGATAGCTGCTAAATTCAATGTGTCACAAATGAGTCATATTTTTAATTTATGTGTACGTGTATATTTAATAATTAGGCTAGGCTAGTTTAAAATTTTTTTTTTTATGTATCTTATTTGTGAAGACCTGTAAATGGCTTTATGTTTATATTTAAGTTTTTTAATGTATTAGGTTAAGCAGTTGGTTTTCCAGTAAATAAATAAATAAATAAATAAATAAATAATATTAGTATAGATTAATACATAAAACATGTAAGTAAGCAAAAATGTCCCAAAACAATATTACTATTAAGTACTTATTGTATTATTCAACAAATACTTCATTCGTAAAGCAGCGCAGCGAACACCGGGGTTGTAAATAATAAAATATCTATTGTGTTTCGTTTTCCGATGCCTGAGAGGTTATAAAATAAAAAGTGCTAACCTCTTGTGTATCTTAAATATGTACTATGTAATGTTAAGTACAATCTAGATAAAAAGTGCTGAGATAGCGCTCACATTCATTCATGCGCTGTACGGTGAAAATGGTTTTTGAAGGCAACTGACCAATAATTGAGGCAAATTTAATTACATTTGTTCATTCGAGCAAACGGCTTTTCGTGTAAGAGTCTTTCACGTTATTAGCTTTTCGCGCAAATGTCCTGATTCATAGTCGAAACATCAATAGTCAAGTGATATGTGACGTCAAATTCATGTTTTGTATTTGGTTTAGTCTATGTCTCTATCCTATCATCATACTTATGATGTTTTAAAAAGCTTAGTAAAAACATCATAAGAATTAGTACTTGAATACTTAGATTGTTTTCTTAACTTTCTTAACGGTAAAATCAAAATTAAGTCTGTTATTATCATTTAATACGTTAAAATTGTAATATTAATAATAAAATAAATCATTAAGATCGTTAAATAATTAGGATGTACGTAAAATAAATCATTTCTAGTCAGAAAATAAATTTCACTCAAAACTGAAATATTTCAACCCGTTTTGAAAGATTTCATAAGTTTCGTTTATATTTCATTTTCATTTCACTGAAATTTTAGTCAGTAGTATTGACCATCCCTAGTCACAACAACACAACGAAAAAACACTATAAACAAATGACAAATACGGAACGGTCGGTGTTGTCAGTACGTAGATGTGATTCCGGACAATTTAATACCTATTTGAAAAAATAAAATATTTAAATATTAAGTACGTTACATAATACAAGTAAATTTTATTTGCACAAAGCAGATAAAATTTTCTTTTCTTTTTTTTTTGTTTATAAAATCTTATTTTCCATTTTTTGACAGTGATGGGAGAAAAAAGTTTTACGCATAAAAAACAAAATGTAAAGTCGTGTTTAGCATTTTTTCAAAATCGGAGTCAGGATAAATCCTACAAATCACAACTTTATATCATAATCCCAAAGTAAATTATTACTGACGAAACTCATCTCTTTTGGGACGCAACGGCAACACAGCTGAAAAATCTAGTAAAGAGAAATTTAAACAATTATTAAATCGAGACAAACGTAAGAGCGGCAACTTCGCGCGTTGCGCGTCTGAGCCGCATGGAATGGCAACGTCGCGATTTTTGTATACGTACACGTCAATTGTCACATACACACACGTAATATTTGCAAAAAAATTGTGTTCATTTATAGGTGATTTCTGAATGAAACAATGTTTGTTTATTAATTAAGCGCAAATGAATACCCGAAAAGAAATAGTTGCACATATATTTAAGTATTAATTCTGTTAATCTACCAAGATTATCTCGACTGTTTTTTGTATGAAAATCGTTCCACCTTAATGTCATTTTTCAAAAAACATAATACAATCAAACAAGCTCAATTTGGATTTCAGAATGGAAAATCCACTTCCCAGGCTATGTTCTATATGGTAAATGAAATATTACAAAACATCAACAAAAGGAAACATGCGTCGGTTTTACTATTGGACATGACTAGTGCCTTTGACCTCGTACTGCATGATCGCCTACTTTATAAGCTAGAATATTGTGGTATTAGAGGTCCAGCTTTAAAATGGTTACAATCATACTTAAGTGAACGATTGCAATCAGTAGAAATATCATATCTGGACAGTCGAGACATTATACAGGCTAGTAGATCTCCTATTATGTGTAATCCAATGGGTGTGCCCCAGGGAAGTGTCCTGGGGCCACTTTTATTCTTGATATTCATAAACGACTTACCGGATATTTTGACTCATAAAACAATATTATTTGCAGATGATGTTTCAGTAATAATAGCTACTAATCAAAATTCTACACTTGTTGACCACAATCTTGACATTTTAAATACACTGACATTAGTAAATAACTGGCTCACCAATAATAATCTAGTTATTAATTTGACTAAAACCAATCTCATTAATTTTAATAATCTAAAGAATGGACATATATCTTTGAATTTCAATAATCAGATAATAAATATTAAAAATGAAGCCTTATTTTTGGGTATTGTTGTAGACTCAAAATTGAATTGGCATAAACACACAGATAATGTATGTAATAAAGTAAAAAGTTTTTCTTACGCATTGTATAAATTAGTGAGAGTTGCAAGTAAAGAAACTGCCCTAGTTACCTACTATGCATACGTGGAGTCTGTACTCAGGTACGGCATTATTGTGTGGGGAAATAGTGTTGGCTCAAAAAAAGTTTTTATTGCACAAAAAAGATGTGTAAGGGCTTTGGTTGGTATTGCACCTGACATTTCGTGTAAACCGTATTTCTTGGCATTGGGTATATTAACGCTAGCCTCTCTATATATACTAGAAATCGGAAAGTTTGTTAAATTAAACTACGTAATATTTACAGAAGCAAAGGACTATTATACAAAAAATACCCGAAACCCGCATAGACTAGTACTAACAATCACCCCTAAAACAACGTGTTTTCAGAAAAATTGTTACGCAATGTGCATACGCATTTATAATAAGATCCCAGAATATATAAAAGAGTTACCATATACTAGGTTTAAGATAACATTAAGAAAATGGTTGTTACAAAATGTGTTTTATACAATTAATGAGTTTTTTTATAATCAACCTGAATGTATTTAATTTAAATTCTAATTTTGATTATTTATTCTATTTTGTTTAGTGTGATTAATATTTGTATGCTAACACTTTAGCTAAATGTGCGATTTCCTTATATTTACTGTTACCACCAATTTAATGTACCACATTTAATGCAAATAAATTGTTCTTTTCTATTCTATTCTATTATATTCGTCAAGGGCAGTTTTTTTCTCTCCCTGTTTTATTTCATACAGAGTCGTCAAATTGAAAAGTGACTTTAACATATCAGTAAGGTCAATTTCCATCACAAAAAGAAAATACTAATTAAAATATTACATTTTATGATTATTGTAACCGTAAACAATTTTCAACTGGCAAAGACTTGTCTATCATACATTACAACATTTCTCGAATTACAAGATTACTGTACTGCAAGTTGTGAGGGACATACAGGTCTGTATCAATTTATGTTAGATAAAAATATTTAGGCTTTAAGCACAACATTAAGATAAGCAGACTGTTAAATTAAATAACTATTAAATTGAGGTAGGCGGCACCCAAATCAATATCATTTATTCAGTCTAGGCTGTTACAAGCACTTATGAACGTCAAAGAAGCTACGCCATCGGTTCACAACCCCTACGGCGGGAGACCTTGTAACGAGAAGAACCGGCAAGAAACTCGTCAAGGGCTATTTTTTTCTCCCTGTTTTATTTCATACAGAGTCGTCAAATTGATAAGTGAGCTTAACATATCAGTAAGGTCAATTTCCATCACAAAAGAAAATACTAATTATAATATTACATTTTATGGTTATCCTAACCGTAAACAATTTTCAACTCGTAAGGCAGGACTTACATTTAACATTTCTCGCATTACAAGGTTACTGTACTGCAAGTTGTGACGTACATACAGGTCGATAGCAATTAATTTTAGATGGAAATATTTAATCTCTAAGCACAACGTTAAGACAAGCAGACTGAAGTAGACCCATTTCCGCTGGCGGCACCCGTTCACGAGCATGATGCATGAACAAGCCATTCGCTTCGCTCAACCATATTTTAGGGAACGTAACGACGATCTTCATCTTCTTCATTCAATACGAGCGGTTTCCGCAACTCGACGACTTTTTGCGCCTATTTTGCGTCCGGAGGGTGTCAGGCCGGATCACTCAAGCCATCCCAGCTCCACCAGGAATGCTCCCAGCGCCTTCACGTCAGAGACGGAGCCGCAGACGGCATAATAAAGACAAACATGAACATTTGACAAAAATATGACAGAATGATCGCTTACGAGGTCCTTTACATAATAATAAAACCATTTCCTTTGTGTTATAATGATACAACTATGATAGGTACTTAATCTATTTATGACATTCGTCATGAAAGTTATCATTATCATACGATGGTCACACAGACATTGGTCGTATTATGTTTTATTGAACTGATAAATATAAACAAAACACGAAATGGCGTCCAGACTAAGGACTAAGGTCTATGTTCGCCTGGCTAGTCACCTCCCTACTTCTGAAGATGACTTTCGCCCGAAATTAATAACCTATCTGTAGATATGGATAGGGCTATCTGAGATAGCTGCCTAGGATATTTTTGTTAATATGACCAAAATAACGACGGTTGCTAGGCAACGCACCCAGTATCCTAGGCAACAATCTCAGATAACCCAATCTATACATATCTACAGATAGGTTATTCATTTCGGGCGTTTGTCGAATGTGGTCATACGAATCAGGGTATAGATAGTGGGGTGCTGGTCGGATAACCTCCTCGTGGTGCACCCTGGGCGCCGTCGCACGTATTGTTGCGGCGGTGACATCATACCGTAACTCAGTACGTACTGCTGAGCCGGGGGCCGCCGCCTTTTCATCTGCGGGGGCCGCGTGGAGTACTCCACTATAAAAATAAAAGATCACACCGGAACCCTGCACGTGGTGCAGGACCGGGGGCCGCTCGCGTGTTTTATGCGGGGGCTGCGTGGAGTAAACCACTATAAAAAATCCTCAAAGGTCCGGCGTCGGGAACGGCATGGCGCCGGATCGCCTGAAGGTGGCTAGCAGAGGATGCTAGCCAGCTACCGAACACCCCTGGGGTAACTCCCGCCCCCCCAGGTGTATGTAGGGTTACCCGGGTACTGGGATCTCTGCCCGGGTGGACCGTTTTTCTCCCATACTCGTGGGTTCTATTATGTCGAACAAATTTAAAAACCAACAGACGTTAGGAAGGAGACGGACAGAGCACAGTGTCCAAAGAAAAATAGTGCCATAACTAAAATGTCGGAGTCCGAAATCGAGACATCTGGTGCTGAGGGATCGGAAACGGAGTTGGAGTCAGAGAGCAGCTCGCGCTCGCTCTACGAGAGACATCTGAGGGATCGGGAGCAGATGCTGGAAAATGCCAAGAAGAGACGAGAGGCGAAAGCGGAGGCCGCAGCGGCTGCTGCGACGAAGGCCCCGGACGCTAACACGTCGACACGTCCCCGCCAAAATCCCAAGAGCGGCAAACCCGAAGACGAAAAGAGCCTCACTTGGCTGATGATGGACCAGGTGTACTCATTGGTCCAGCTGGCGAAAGATTGCCAGCAAATAAGCGACGACCCGGCGGAGCAGATCGACGCCTCTGCCCGCGAAATTGGCAGTCTGCTGAAGGCGTACAAATTCCAGCAGGTTGGGGAGATACAGCGCATCACAAGGGAGAACGCTGGTCTCAAGAAAGACGTTGCCGCCTTGAAAAAGGAAGTTGAGGACTTAAAGAAGTCGATGCCTCCCCCTGTAAGCCACGTTGCAGAAGGGGCGATCTCCGGCGAGGCGCTGGAGTCGGTAAAGCGTGTAGTTGCGGAGACTATCGAGCAGTCTTTTGGCCGCAGACTGAGGGACCTGGAGCAGCGTCTCCCCCTCCCTCGTGGACAACCACCACCCCAGACGGACGCCCCTGCTGGTTTGGCGTCGCCTCCTGATGCTAGTCGTGGCGACGACTGGAAGGAGGCAACCAGCAGGAAAAGGAAGCGAAAGCAGATGTCTACTACTGCTGCCAGCACAACACCAGCCGACAAAACGCCCCAGACGACTCAGGCCGGCTCTCCAGCAGCAAAGCCGGCCACACCACCGAAAAAGCCGGTCCGAGTGACTTCCCCGAAAACATCGGCAGTTTCGATCTCACTGCTGCCAGAAGCCGCAAAAAGGGGAGTCACCTTCGCGCAGGTGCTCGCTAGAGCTATGAAGGCGGTCCCCTTCTCCGGGATCGGAGTAGCAGAGGGGATAAAGATGAGAGTGAGTCAGACGGGGGGAAAGGTAGTGGAGCTCCCAGACCCCAGTGGGAAGAAGGCCGACGTATTGGCCGAAAGGTTGAGCACGGCGCTGGCTGACGTAGTCAAAGTAGGGCGGCCACAGAAGACGACGGACCTGTTGCTGACAGGTCTGGACGAGACCGCCCGAAAAGAGGAGGTAGTCGGCGCCGTGGCGGTTAAGGCGGGCTGTGACCCGAATCGGATTTTGGCCCAGGATGGCAAACTGGGCCCTCAGGGAACTGGGCGAATGCTGCTGCGATGTCCATCCGCAGTGGCTAAGTCAGTTATGAAGGGACTTAGTGTCGGCTGGAGCACCGTACGGGTCAAGGCACTGGCCCCACTGCCGCTACGGTGCTTTAAGTGTTTGGGGGTGGGGCACTCAAAACCTATGTGCCCCTCATTGGTTGATCGGGAGGCACTATGCTTCCGATGCGGAAAGCCGGGGCACCACAAAAGCAGGTGCGCAGCCGAGCCCAAGTGCGCGATCTGCGCCGCCACTGGGCGGCCAGACGGGCACATTATGGGCAGCGTGCGCTGCACCCCTCCAGTCGTGAAAGGCAAAACACCTTCAGCGCGGAGGGAACAGTGAGGTTGAGGCGCGGACAAAGGCCCGCGCGCCCGGAGGTGAGATGTCCGAGTGAGGTCGGCATCTCCTAAGACGCATCATGTCGCTCAGCGACTGGAGAGTGGGGACAGCCAGAGAGCTGGAGTCCCCAAAAACAACCCGGATGTGTTGCCGCTCCAAGCGCCTCTCCTGGGAGAGATGCGGCCGAGCGGCTAGGTGGATTAAGGCGGGGGGTCGGGCGGCGGGACGGGGAATCCTGTCGTCCACTTAGGACCC
This sequence comes from Chrysoteuchia culmella, assembly GCA_910589605.1. Classification (NCBI taxonomy): domain Eukaryota; kingdom Metazoa; phylum Arthropoda; class Insecta; order Lepidoptera; family Crambidae; genus Chrysoteuchia; species Chrysoteuchia culmella. The sequence continues at coordinate 10,739,074 of OU342650.1, read as the reverse complement.
TTGTGGTGGTCGGGCGCGCCACGTGTTCCGGCGCGCCCCATCAGTAGAGGGAGGCATGGTCAGCCCATCGACCCGAAGAAGGTGGCCCAAAGGGGGCCAAACGCGGGGCGGCGATTTGGAGACTGCTACCCTTATCCCGAAGTCTCCGCCCACACGCGTGGTAGGAACACCCAGGGGATTTTAGTGGGTTCAAGTCCCACATAACCTCCCTCTCTCCCCGGACGGGGGGGTATGCGATGGCATTTCCCCCTGGTCAAAAAAAAATAAAAAAAGGATATAGATAGTCAGACGGGTGAGTCCTAAGCTTAGCAATGTTTCCCAAGAATTGAACTCAAAAACCCGCAAAACCAGCAGCAACATTAAAAGTATTTCGTTTTTCGCATTTCATTAAAATTTTAAACTCGTTAAGCGCGGGCTAGGCATTTTAAGTGGCGTCGCGCCGCGCCCCGGTTTAAGTCTCTTTAATCGTGTAACGAATACACGAGTGCTGTTTTAAATAGCTCCCTCCCCTTAATGAACCATGGTCTTGCGGGCCGTAGTTAAGTCTCTGTTTTAGATTCTGAACTATGCAAATGATTGTTAGGTACTTTTCTGACTTATATCTGACACACAAAGTTCTTTTGAAACAAGTATCAAGTTGTTATCTGTTATCTAAGAACTTACCTTTATTTATGTACCTACTTATTATATTTTAGGTGAAACACTACTGGTAGTGTCACGCAGTAGTGTCACGGGCAAAAAATTACCTAAACGTTTAGCGCTTAGCTCGTTACGCCTTGATAGCAGTAGTAGTAAGCAACGTTTTAGTGCGGTTACTCGTTGGATGGGTGACCTCAGTATCTCGAGCTCTCCACGCTTCAAAAGGTGGTTGCATCTGCCTTCTTCGAAAATGAAAATGAAAAGTAAGTTTGCTGATGATTCGGGATCTTATCATGAGCTTTGAGAGAAATTCAGCATGTAAAGGGCGTCTCAAATGTTTTTGATTCTTTAGGTGTACAATTCTTTGGTTGGTATTGATTGCGAAATTAATTCCGCTTGCCTTACGTTTCTGAAAAAAATAATTAGGTAAGGTATCTTAATTTTTGCGTTACTATTTCGATAAAATTAAGGCGCTATACGGCTAAATATTATTGGTGTCCACTAATTAAACCTATTTCCAATAGTAGGGGAGGTCAGCTCAAAGCGGCCACCTTAACTTTAACTTAAAAAAATCGGCCAAATGCGAGTCGAACTCGCACATGAAGGGTTCCGTCTCTCACCCAAGGATGCCTGGAAGAGATTGCTATGTAGCAATAAGGCCGTCTATTGTGTGTTCCTATATTTTTATCATTTTCTCTGTATGTGTTTGTTTTTGTATAGTATGCAATAAAGTTTCTATTGTTATTATTATTATATTATAAACCAATTTTCATTGAAAGTATATATATTTTTTTTTCACTTTCTTATTTTAAAAGTTAGAAGGGGGACACACATTTTACCACTTTGAAAGTGTATATCATTCAAACGGTTATCATTCAAACAAAAAACCGTAAAGCGGTTTACAGTTCTACCAAGTTTCAACTGTGTAATCCTCATAGTTTGGAATAAAGTGGCTGTGACATTTTACAACTTTGGAAGTGTACCTATATCTTTCAAATACATAAAATGAAAACACATGCAGTAGTTCTCGGCGACGAGCAGATTAAAAACTTATCGGAGAAATTACATTCTTTGAGAAAACATAAAACAAACGTTGAGAACAGTTGGCTTTCGGTTTTACTATTGTTGTAATTGTGTATGGGTATACACAATTACAACAATAGTAAAACCGAAAGCCAACTGTTCTCAAATCTTAAGTAGCTGTGACCATTTGAAGAAAACTTTAAGACAAGATAACATTATTATACAAGCGGTCGGATCGCATGACAAAAACCCATACTTATTATTTTCTGAATTAGGAATTGCATTATATAAGCTTAGGAATTGCAGGGTTTAGGGGTTTAGGGGTTAGGGTTCAGGTAGTTTATTTTAAATGTTCAGAATAACGTCAATTTAAACATAAATTATTTAAATGATAATATAAAATTAAGTTTCTAGAATTAAACTATAAAATTTCCAGGACAAAAAGAGCAAAATATTTAAATGATATTTGTTTTAAACTAAATATTGAAATTGACTTTTTAGAATATAAAGACAAATATCTTGCACCACAGAAAATTAAATCATATATTCCGCAAAATAGCGCTGTTTTCAAATTGACAAAACATAAACCATCAACTAAAGTGTTGGTGCAAAAAACAATACCGTTCTTCTTTAAAAAATAATGAATCTATTCAAAATATGTTTTTTCATAGCCAAAACTAATTTCAAACATTCTTAGTAAACAAGATATTTTTCAAATCACCCTAAGTGCACTGGAAAGGGACGTTAAAGGCATTGATTGTATGTCTCACAGAAACATTTATGAAACGTGGTTCCGAGAAAAATCTTTGGGGAGTAGAGGGGTGGTTCCTGCATATAACTAAAAAATTATCTCGAATTTAAAGAAAGAAAAATAAAAGAATCAGTACCTTTCTCATTCGAAGGTGCGGTGGAGGTTTTGCCATACAATGTCATTATAGTTGGTATATACAGGACCCCATCATCCAAATATTCCTAGATGAACTTGAGTCTTTGCTTGAAACTTTACCACAAAAAAATCGTTTTATGTGGAGACTGGAATATTTACGTATTGCAGGATAATAAAATATCTAAAGAATTTAGCAGCCATTAAGTAATTATAATATGAAAAATCACATCACTCAGCAATGACAACATACGAGAAAAAATGCATGTTTAGATTTAATAGTGAGCAACTTTTATCGTCTCAAGTTTATGTTTTATGTCTATCAGATCATGAAACCGGCCAAACGATTTCATTCGACCTCTTTCGCTGACATGGTGAAGAAAAGCTCTAACAACTTCATAAAGCCCAACATTATTAACTCCGTAGCCATGTACCCTATTGATAAAATGAAGTCGAGTGACGAGACTAAAACTCTGGTGCAAAAAATTATCAAACCGGACCAAAAGCAACTGCACGTAAGGGCTCTACATAAAACTAGGAATGGAGGCATGATCATCAGCACTGACACCAAGGACGACATTGAGAAACTAAAGCAGTCTGCACAATTGATGAACCATACAAACGAAAGCCGAGAATTGTAGTAATTGGTATTGGTATTGGTATTTGTATGCAAGATAGGGACGTTTTCAACTGCATATACCATCAGAATTTAGCTGGCAAGATACAGGGTATGACAATTGAGACCTTTTTGACCTCTATTAAACTAAGCCATAAGTCGGGAAAAAAAGATGCTGAGACCTGTAACTATGTTATCGTAGTCCCTGCAGACATTCCCGGCCTTAATTACTAATGACAGAGTGTTTATTAACTGGTAACCAGATGTTACAAGTGTCAGCAGTATGGTCATGCCGCCAAAACGTGTCGGGAGGAGGTGAACACATGCGGTCACTGTGGCATAGTAGGTCACGCTATAAAAGAGTGCACGAAGTCATCTGAGCAGTCAAAGTGTGCAACATGTTTACGCTTTAAGAAGCCCTGCGACCATAAGACTGGAGATGCTGAGTGCCCAGCAAGAAAAATCGCAGAGAAAAGGTATATCAACAGTATTGATTATGTAGTATCTTTACTTGATTATATTTTAGAACTTTCTTTTATATTTTTACTGTTTGAATAATTATGTCTAATATTATTATTTCTGATTTAGAAATTTTTTCTGCGTCTGAGTCGAGGACTTGTGCGGTAGAAAGGTGCAAACACTATCTACCGTCTTGCAATAACTCATTAATAGTACTAGTATTTCAAAAAACTTTGATAATTTTTGTGTATTTATGCAAAGATTAGACATAAACTGCGACATTTTTGTATTGACCGAGTGTTGGTTAAGTACTAATTGCGGTTAGACGGGCTAACATATCGAATAAAATGTTGAAACGATACAGGCATATTTTGGTCTCACCCCTCACTTACATTTTGTCGCAAGTGTCTAGCTCAAGGAGTTTTCCCTGAATGTCTAAAAAAAGCAGTTATTATTTGAATATATATATATATATATTCAAAAAACTTCGCACTGTTGCTGATTACGCACTAATACGGCAAGTCTATCTTGCCCTAGGTCAATCAATAATAAATTACTGCATTACGTCATGGGGTGGCACGTCTAAAACTTCATTGTTATCAATGGAAAGAGCCCAAAGGGCGGTTCTAAAAGTTGCTACTTTCCGGCCCTACCTCTACTCAACTGAGCTTCTTTGTAAGAATTGTAATGTACTAACCATTAGACAATTATTTATATTGAGCACTATCCTTAAACAGCACACTGCACTTCCCTACAGCACTGAAATTACTAACAAAAGACGAAAAGATAGAGTTTGCCCACAAAATACGGGAATGAAATCTGCCTTCTCTTCCAGCTTCTTCGAGTTTCTAGGGCCTTTTGGTATTTATTCTATTAATTATCACAGCACAAGGAGCATTATGTATGCAGCTCTTCAAAAAATCTCATACGAAGACACAGAGAAATTATTGCTTGTGATTAAAATAAATAATACACTTAACTTATTAAAATAAATATCATAGGTACTAAAAACTTTTTATCATTTTATGTTTGTTTGTCATGATCTTGTTAATTAATAATATTGTATTTGGTTGTTTAATTTAAGTATAATGTAAGTCCTTTTTGCCTGAAACACAGGGTATTCCTAGTTCAGGATAATTATATAATTATAGTTGTTGTAAAAAATTCTAGGCTATAAGTTTTTAACACTGTAATGTTTTGATTATTGAATATTTATTATTATATTATTTATATTCCAGGTAGACAATAAATTAGACAAAAAGTGTAGTTTAAAAAAATCGGCCAAGTGCGAGTCGAACTCCTGGTTTGCCTGGAAGAGATTGCTACGTAGCTATAAGGCCTCCTATTGTGTGTTCCTCTTTGTTGTCATTTTCTCTGTATGTGTTTCTTTTTGTATCGTGTGCAATAAAGTTTTTATTATTATTATTGCCAAAATGCCCTATAATTTTTCGTCTGCAAAAATAATGGTTGGTTTTTCATAGTGTTTGTATGAATGACAAAGTTATAATTGCGGTTTTGGAAAATGTGCTATATAAGTATATAGCTCTGAAACTACTAAATATATTTCGTTCAAACCAATTTTCGTTGAAAGTTTTTATAAAGATTACATCATATTTTTATTTTTATTTTTCACTTTCTTATTTTAAAAGTTTGAGGAGGGGACACACATTTTTTCACTTTGGAAGTGTATAACTTTCAAACGGTTGACTTTAAGAAAAAACTGTTTTAGAAACCTCAATGTAATTTTTAAATATCTATCTAATAATATACCACACGTATAGGTTTGATGAAAAAAAAAACAGTAACAGTTTTATGTATGGGGAGTTTATCCTTAATTCATTTTTTTTTTAACTTTTGTATAAAAACCGTAAAGCGGTTTACAGAATACATCTACTGACCAAGTTTCAACTATGTAATCTTTATAGTTTTTGAATAAAGTGGCTAATAACCTTATGTCAACTCCTCATTACCTTTTACAAAGCTGATTTTCCCGGTGCAGGGACGTTACTTATTGAGGGTTTATAGCCTATAGGTATGTTGGCGAGGACCAATAGCTATTTAACAAAAAAGTTTCATCAAAATCCGCTCAGTAGTTATTGCGTGAAACTTCAGCTCGAACAAGAATCTAACAATTACCTGGATGATATAATTGTTTCATGACTTCCATGACATTAGGCCCCATATCTCCGAAGATTATCATCCGATCTCAATGAGACTTATATGGGACCAAATTGACAGTGTACCCGATCGAACAAAAAACAACTATTAAAATCGGATCACCAACACCGGAGTAATCGGTATACATACATCGGACAAAAAAAAAAAATTACGGGTTGAATTGAGTACCAAATCATATTGACCATAATATGAAACAGAATTAACCCAACACTCTTAAAAATATTCCTCATAACCAGAGATGTGCAAAATAGTTTTGAAAATGTATTTGAATAGAAAATGCAAATAGTTTTTGATTTTTCTATTTCAAATATAGAATACAAAATAGTTTTTCATTTTGTATTTGAAATACTAAATGCAAATTACGATAAAAGTATTTTAAAATATATATAAAATAAAATACTTTTATCAACTCTCATTCTCAAATCCTAAATTTCTAATTATTTAAACTAGTTTCCATGCTTTATGAACTAGTAATTTGCCATTTTAATGTCCCCACTGCTGGGGCACCGGCATTTCTTATAGATGGTTAAGAGAATGGGTCATATGATGACTCACCACGCGGGCCCAATGCGGATTGGTGGATTTTTAACGACTGTAAATTCAGCCGGCACCAACGGCTTAACGTGCCTTCCGAGGCACGAAGGAGCTCGAGATACTGAATTTCTGGTAACCCATCGCGTGACTGACCATTGCGAAAGTTGCTTAACCTCAACAATCGCAGCCCGAGCGCGCAAACCACTGCGCCACGGGCTCCTTATCAACTCTATAGCGAAATTTTGAAATAGATACCGAGATTTTTAACCGCCTCTGTGATCTAGTGGTAACACCACCGTCATCATACCCAGAGGTACTGGGTTCTATTCGCAGTGGGGGTACAACATTTGTATTTGGTTTAGCTGGTGGTAGGACTTGTTCTTACTTCGCCTGGTTAGATACCAGCATCTTATCTAAGTCTGACACCATAACATTCATGTTATCAACATTAGCCAATTCCTTAGTGGTTGTGGATTTCGAGAGAGGCGCGCTAAGTACCACCTTCAGCCTTATCATTACTTAACAATACGTATGATGAAAATTTAAAGCTAAGCGTCTTCCCGGTGGTGTTCATAAATTTGTTCAAAGGCACTGTCGATAATATTGCTTCAAGGGGTCTCCATTATCAGAAAAAGCCTTTCTACCCTTGCAGTGCTCTAGGCAAACCGTTCTTATATTTTAAGACGGTCCTTATTTTTGTAAATGCACGCAGACATCATCATCCTTCAGAAGTTGAAATGATACCAATATGATATCTTCAATATTGGCGTTTGCACTTGCACTTAAAACGAAAATTCAATAATTAATTAGGTTAGATCATTTGTTAACTCCGGTAATCCAGCAATAACGAATTTGCAAACAAACAGTTCAGTTCTGTACCTACGACATCATAATAATTTAGTTACACGTGAATGTTTTGATTTTGTTTGACAAAACTTGTCGAAAAGTATTTTGCATTTTGCAAATACAAAATATGTCCAAAAAAGTATTTCAAATAAAATACAAAATGCTTTTCTAAAAAAAGCATTTAAATACAAAATGGAAATTGGTATTTTCTATTTAGTATTTTGCATTTTAAATAGAAGTATTTTCAAAATGTCACATCTCTGCTCATTACCCTAAAAGTATGTTTATGACGCCAGTAATTGAAAATGACATTTATAAAATAATAAAACAATTAAAAATACTTACTCAGTCGGATATGACGGGCTTACAACTAATATAATTAAAGAAAGCGCTACCTATATCACGGCACCACTAACAAACTTGATCAACTTATCAATCTCATAGGGTGGGTCAATTTCCATTTTGACTAAAGCTGTCCGTAGTCAAACCACTACATAAAAAAGGATCTCGAGAAGAAATAAAAAAACTATAGACCAATAACTTTGGTGCCAATCATCTCGATGATCTTCGAAAGGGTTATGTTCCAAAAGTTAAATGGATTCATAACATCTTCTAAGTTGCTAAAAACGGAGCAATATGGTTTCAGGAAAGGTAGATCTACAACACTTGCCTGTTTTCAATTAATGAAACAAATTTCTGAAATCTAGACAAAGGTAATAATGTATTAGCATTATTAGATGTGAGCCGCGCTTTTGATTTTGTCTCGCATCCTTTGTTACTACAAAAACTAGAACGATGCAGGATAAGGGGAACTGCTCTAAGCTGGATAGAAAGTTACCTAAAAGATCGCCATCAACGAGTAGAGATCACAGGTTTCCCATGTGACAATACCAAGACAAAAAAAGTTTTTACCTCTGACTATCTTAATAATGGTTACGGTGTACCAGCGTTATTGATCAAGAATGTATATTATTCGCCGATGATATAACTTTGATTATTAAATCTAAGAATCATAATGAACTTAAAACTATCGCAGAAAATAACCTCAAGGAAGTAATTACCTGGCTCAAAGCTAACAATCTCACAATTAATTTAAACAAAACAAAATGCATTAAATTTAGAACACGTAACTCAGTACATCAGGAAGTGGATATTAAATATGAACAGGGACAAAATTGAAGATGTATCAGAAATACATTTTTAGGCAGGTATTACAATAGACGAATCTTGCAATTGGACACCTCATATCAATAATAATAATAAATAATACATAAATAATTTTATTTCGGACCTTGATCCATATCAAAATTTCAATGCAACGGTTAGTAAATTGGATCGTTTTGTGTACGTCCTTAACAGAATAAAACACGTAGCATCAAAAGAAGCAGCAGTTATGGCATACCATGGCTATGTGTCATCGGTACTACGATATGGTTTAATATTATGGGGCAACTCAGTTGAAATATCACGGGCTTTCAAACTACAAAAGAAATGTGTTAGAGCAATTTTTGGTGCGGGTTATTTGGACAGTTGTAAACCTTTATTTAAAGATTTGAATGTTTTGTCCTTGCCATGCCTTTACATATACGAGGTTTGTACCTTTGTTAAGAAATACCCTCTTTTATCCGAAACAAATAATTATTATAATTACAGAGGTAGAAATGGAAATAATTTGTTGATTCCTTAGACAAGGCCAAAATTGCATTCGAATAATTCATACTGTATGGCAATACGTCTATATAATAAGTTACCTAATGTAATGAAAGAACTGCCAATAAATGAATATCTAAATGACAAAACTTTAAAATTAAATTAATTAATTACCGATTGACATTATTATTATTATTTAAATTTGACTTGTATAATTTGAGCTGTTTAGAGAATTTTGACTATTGAATGTTTTTGTTTTTTTTTTTTATTATTGATATAACATTGTTATTTTATTTTGCTTTATATATTTTAATTCAATATTTTTTACTTAATTATATTTTGGTCAGATCTAATGATTTTACAATGAACATTGGACATTTATTGTATTTGCACATCGAATCATTCGGTAGAATATGCGGAACCTATGTACTTAAAATCTACTGTACCATATTCTAGCAAATAATTATGATTTAAACGGTTGTCTTTGAGAAAAAACTGTTTTAGGAATCTCAATGTAATTTTTAAAGACCTATCTATAGATACCCCACAAGTATAGGTTTTATGAAAAAAAAAATCAGTTTCAGTTCCATGTATGGGGAGCCCCCCTTAATATAGATATATTCTTTTTTGTGTAAAAACCGTAAAGCGGTTTACAGAATACATCTACCTACCAAGTTTCAACTGTGTAATCCTCATAGTTTTGGAATAAAGTGGCTGTGACATACATCGGACAGACAGACGTGACGTATCTATAAGGGTTCCATTTTTTACCATTAGGCTACGGAACCCTAAATATGACACATTAGAATCGATTTTGTAAAAGTATTTTATGTCAATGGATAGGGAAATTAATAGACTTTTATATAATGTAATCGCAGTTTGCAAAAAACTTGAAAGCTTACTATTATTTGCAAATTACGAAAACTTGACAAAAAACCGTTTTGCCCGAGTAAGCGCCTAAAGCGGCAATGGGGTTATGGGCAAAGTGTAAGTAGCCATATGTAATGATAGAATTTTGTATTAAAATAGTAATAGGTACTTATGCTAGCACTTACCTTTTTCGGCTAGGGCAACAACGAGTAAATAATTATACGAGTATCTTACTAGCGGTCGCTCGCGGTTTCAACCGCGTGATTCCCATTTTCGTGGGAATATCAGGATAAACAGTATTCTATGTTCATAACCAGGCTATCTACTATCTGTGTACCAAATTTTATTCAATTCCGTTCAGTAGTTTTTGAGTTCATACAAACAATCAAATCTTTCCTATTAGTATAGATTACCAGATTTGTAACATCTCTAACCGTCTTATAGTTTTATAACATTAAGTACGTTGTACTTTTCCGTATAGAGCGTCTTAAGGGCCGAAGTAGGTTCTTGCTAATAAAAATAATAAACGGGTAGTCGTGAAAGGCGTTTAATCTAAAATCATCGCGCTCGATACACATCGCCTTTCATAATCCTCACAATGGCCCATTTGAGCCGCAATGGCTACTTCTTTCAACAAAGCCATTGTTGGAAAGAAATTGAGTAGGGACCTAGGTGAAGTTTTTTTGAACCAATTTTCCGTTATACGCATCCAATTATTTTGGGACAACCTATACAGGCAGCTATTTATCTTATTAGAAAATTAACGCGTTTTTTCGAAGTGTAGAACATACTGAAAAAATGCTCTATGGTTATTACTATTAGGTATAACAGTTAGGTAACTACCTAACTGTTATGTTAATAAACAGGGTATAAAAAAGGCCAAGAATAAATAAAAAGTTACGGTTAGAACTATTTAAAATTTTGCATTTTATAATGCTATTTTTATGTAATAAATGTAAATAAGAAAATATACTAGAGAAAATGTCTCATGTCGACATGAGACCAGTGGTTTTTTTTTTGTTTTTTTTTCTTATTTATATTTATTAAATAAAAAAGTAATGGTGTAAAGTCAAAATAATGCAGAACATTGAAATAAAACAACTTTTACTTTTGACCACGGCAGCTGTAAAGGTGCTGAAAAGTCGGGAAAATAAAAAACACCTAAAAACCCAAAAATACGGACAATTACAACTTATGATTTTGTAATTTTTGCATTTTTCAATGCTATTTTTATACTTATGGTAAATTTTAAATAGAAAAATATTGGAAAAAATTAACTCAGCCACAAGTGAATTCTCAGACGGGAATCGAACCCGCGACCTTTGGAAAAGGTCGCGGGTTTGATATCCGTAAAAGTTGTTTTATTTCAATGAACAGTGCGCGCAAAAATATAAGATGTAGGTACGTATAATGCAGAACATTTTTCTTACAAAATTGCATTTTTATTTGACATGATAATGTATTAATAAAATACCACCATTTTCAATACACCTATATAAATGCTTTGTCAATAAAGAATGGAATTTAAAATAATAAAAAACAAAAGAATTTTAAATTACGAAGTTATTTAAATAACTATCATAATTTTGTAATCAGTATTATCATTTATCGTGTTCTGTTCTGTCCTATCGCAGTGACTGGAGTATGTGGGCGGATTGTTTTGTTGAATTCATTGTACAGTCGACAGCAGCTGAGGCTTTACATACTTATCTGTCAAAGAATAAACGTTATTTTCTATTCCTCAACTCGGCCCACTTACTATGAACATGGGGAAAGGTACATTCAGAAGCACAATCAGAGATTGTTTGAAGATCAAATATGAAGTAAATATAATTGTTAAAGTTATTCCACAGTCACTTTTTAGTGCCGAATTTCCAAAGTATACTAGCCTACCCGTTTTAAAATCATATTTAAAACGGTTTAAAATTATATGGAATAGTAGCCAGAGGAAATAGTGGAAAAGTTTAATGCTATCTAAGATTTTGAATTTTTAAAAGAACAATTTTAAAAACACAACAAAGATTAAAATAGGTTGCAGGCTGCCTATGAGTTGCTTCAAAAAATATACGTTCCTACTTACTTAAATGATAAAATGTAAGTCCAGTTGTAGGTATATCTATCTACCCAATGATGTTCGCGTGTGTAACACTATGCTATCAAACATCGTGATACGCCCCCACTTCCATTGCGCAAAGGCGGAAATGTCCTCAATCCCAGCTTATTTAAAATTATAAATAATAAAAAAAAACATACTTATTTAGATTTTTTACTGAATTTGAACATGAAGTAAATTGCTAGGTTTCTATTCTTCTATACTGGAGGAAATATATACAAAATTCATCCAATCACACACAACAATTACTGATGTTGTACATTTTTTCTTATTATTAAAATGCAGCTGTCTGTAACAATATATGTCTACAGAAATTGTACATAAATGAGCTACCTATGTATGTGTTTGTTGCTTACCAAGTAATAAGTATTGAGTCATGGCATGGCTGAATCATAACCTACTTTTTGTAATTGTATTAAAGTAGGTAATCGACATCTGTATGAATATTACACCTACTAGCAAAAAAAAACAATTGTGATATTTTATTTTAAATAGGTTTTATCTCATTTGCACAAGTAGGTAGTCATTAATTTGTTTTTAAAATAGATATCGTGAGTAAGGATAAGTAAACAATAGTCATCATTGTTATCAAATATTTATTAGCTAAGTATTTGGCTATATTTACAAAAACATTATATCGTATTTAAAAGCTCTTCTACACACAAATTAATATATTTTTAATTTGAAAAATATACTTAAGCTACAGCATTGTTATTAATTATCGACAAGGGATGGTTCTCCAGCAACTATAGAACTTTCAATTCCACAGTGGTCTGAGCCACGAAGAATTTTGAAGAAGCCGTTGTCGCCCCAGTCGGAATTCCATGAATTCGCTATCAGCCAGTATTTGGTGCCATTGTCGACTCCCCAGCCTAGGATTTTAACAGCGTGACCTCCTAACGCATTTCCTTGGGTATGCTGGTAAACACCGCTTTTATACGTAAGCAAATCAGAATAAACAGTGAACGCACCTTCAACAGGACCGTTCTGGAATAGCTCGGCTCTGATATGGTCTTCGTCAGATCGAACAGAAAAAACGTGTTTGCCGTATCTCTTGTCTTTCTTGTACTCGACGTTGTAGCTGTTTTCACAGGTCCTCTTGCATTTAGGTGTGGACATATCTCCGTTGCATGGCATCCTGTTCCCAGGAACGTGATGTTCACATGGCGGGATTTCATACGGTCTGCATCCTTGACTAGAATTGTACTTCCCTCCAGACACTAAACCAACATGCTTCCAGTATTCCCAGGCGAGGGTAGGCATTCCACCGTTGCAGCCGAGACCACAAATCGGGCAGCAGCTTAGTAAATCTTCAGCGGAGAAGTGGAAATGTTTAGTACCGTTAGAGTAAGTACAGACGCGATCGGTCATCGCTTCGACGGCCCCGAACGCCCAACAACTACCGCACGATCCTTGATCTCTCACTTCGTTCAGAGTGGGACAATTTGGCCATTTATCTCTGGGATCGAAATTTTCAGGAAGACTTGCAATCAGCTCCGGCGTGTGTGTGACAACCGGCAACTTTTTGTGATTCTCATCTGGCAATGCCCCCATTAGTTTCTTTATGTGCTTCATCGGTGTATCTATCGGGAAATTGCGGCCAGCTTTCCATGTTGTCTGCTTTGTATTGACTAAGTCGATGAATTCGTCGGATAATGGATGTGGGACTTCGATTGAAGAAACTGTAACTGCGTATATTAGCGCGACTAGTATCGCGCGTAATGTAGCCATTGTAATTGGCTTAAGTTTTCAAACGAGTTTGAAACGAGCGTGTAATCAGAGCGAGTGTGGCGTGACGACTGAGCCGCGTTCACTTGTGTTTGTATCGTATATATGTGAACGCAGCTACGTACGATTGTGCGGAACTCAGGCGACTTGTATTTGTATGAAGTGTATGGGAGATATTGGAGACGGGTGTCGACGCGGCGACGAGCAGTTGACCGCGCGTATCAAAGGTTAAACTTATATCTACTTTTACGCTATTCTTAGAAAAATCAACATAATTTGAGATGGGTTGATTAAACAAATATTTACCGAAAATAATTAGTAGAATATTCACCTATTGGGTGGACCACGGGTACAAAAAGGTACCCGTGGAACACCCGGGTGAAACGCGCAGGTGGACCATGCGTAAGAAAGTGTCTGATCTGAAGCGCGTTAATAAATGTATATTACTGAACTGAACTACTTTATTTAACAATGTTTTAACAATAGACTGAGAAAAGTGAAACAATTTGTAATTATTGACTATAACTACGCTGAAAAGATATGTCATTTAGAAAATATTATTTTAGTACGGACAGTAACAATAGAAAAGCAGTGAGTCAATCATTTAACAATTACCCTGTTTTTGTATTTTTGACAAACACTGGCAAAGTCTAAATACTTACTGCGTAACGTAACGTAATAAAACAGTTACTACATAGAAATTGATAGTCTTCATGTTATTATTAATTGGTGTAGTGATGTGTCAGTTTTGTATTGAGAAACTATGCTCCAAAATTATTGTGTTGAAGTGCTTAATATTTATATGATTAATTAATGTAGTTAGGTACACTAAGATGGGGGAATATTAGATATCGTCTAAAATTTTCTAATTTCTATGGCGCATTTTTTAAATATTCTCAGTAAATGGGATAAAATTGCTTGTAGTAAAATTGCTTGTAGACGACTTAATTTCACGTATAAATATGTTGTAGTGTAGTAGCACATAGGCTACGGGTGAAACCGCGGGTGGCCGCTAAAGGTTATTATAAATTATATTATATTATATAAGAAATATAACAAACAAAATGCACTCTAAAATACACAATTAAGTTAATAAAAACTCACTAAAGCAAGAAATTTTAAACACTTTAGCTGAATTTTCAACCATATCCTATTTTATTTAGAGAAAACCTAATATCTTTGGAACTCAATGCCAAAGAAACCCGAAGAAATTAACACCAAAGAAGTTAGAAAAGCACCTTAATAATTATTTTTATCTGTGAGTAATTGACGAACTGTTTTATCTTACAATTACGCAAGCGACCAATTACGTACGTACGCTACGTACACTAAGTAAATATAAAAAATTACAACTCGTATTTAAGTATAAAATTGATTGCCGCAGAAATTAGGTACTATCGTACACGTAGAATTTTGCACGATCTGATCTTGTCGGTCGTTAGGTCTCGACTAAACGGAGCGGAGGCGGTAGATAGGGATTGCCCACGTAACATGATAGCATTATGGGAGACTGTACAATAACACCATAGAAATTAGGTGGCTGGACAAAATTGAATTAATCACAACTTTGATTAGATGATCAAAGAAATTTCTTGTTAAAGCTACGTATAGTTCAATATTCCGAAATATAGGAAAACCTGTTTAATAGAAGAATTTTGGAAAAAAATAAAAAATTTGGCGTTTCAAAAACCGAACACAGTGAAGGACGCGCCATAGAGCTTAGATTTTTGACCTTTGATATTTTTTATAAATATCTTCTATTCGAAAAACTGAAATTTTAATAATGGCTATACTAGTTTTATAATAAACTTCTACCAAAAAAAACTTGACCTCAGACTTGACCTTATATTCGAAGTTACCATGGGTGCACAAGTGCAAAACACGAAATCTGGGGGTCAATTCTGCTAAATGTTTGTCAAAATCGTCTCTCAATTGTGTTTTAATAGTAGTGTTTATTTACACTGTTGTAACAAGTACTGTTTATAACAGCACTACCATTGAAACACCATTGGAATACGTTTGTGACTAAGCATTAGCAGAATTGGGCCCCTGATATTTACCCAGATATGTTTTCCTAACCGAGTTAAGTGAATATTAACAGAGTACAAAATTTTTACTTTTTTAATATTCACTTAGGTACATGAAAAAAACTAGTTTTCTATGATTACAAAGTACAAATTTTGTACTCTGTTTTGAGAAATAAATGTCTTAAATCATACATAACGACATTTATAGTTGTATTATAAAATTGCTGACCATTAATGTAAATTAATGTGCTCCTATAATTTATATTGAATATAATTGAAACAAAGTAATAATTGCTCTCTAAATTATTCAGGAGTTGGCGATGGCTAAACAAATTTTGTAAGTTCAGGATTCTTTTGCAAGTAAAAGATCTTGCATTGCCTTTTCTTTTTAAAAATATGAAAGCGGCAAGTTGCTCCCTGAGTTATAAGACAATAATTGATATTCCATTATTCTCAGGACATCGGTGTCCTGCTAGCTGTCATAAAAAAAAAACTAAATATTTTTAGAAATAGTGTTTCCGAGAAATATATTATTACTAAGATATGATGCACAGTTAGGTAAGAGGACAAGCTGTAAACTCGTATACAACTTCATTTTGGTGTTCTAAAAGTTGTCTCAAAAGTCTCATAAAATCTGGTCCCTGCGTCGTCAGTTATTCAATGTCAACGGTTATAAAAATCAGTTTTTCGCAATTATCTCGGTTCCTATAACTCCAATGATGTAAACATTCACATAATAATTGTAATGCACAGACTTTTGTTTAAACATTTTTTTATACGTCCCACCGTTGCTGAGATAGAAGAAATATTATTAAAACTGTGTCAGATGACAAAGAGCGTCGCGCATATTTTAATTCTTTCTGTTGCATTTTCATTATAACATTGTTACGGGGTAACTCTGCCCAAATATAATTATATAGTAATAATATTGCAGTACCGTATCATTATTACGCCATCGTGATCCACATCTGTTTACAGGTTTACTAATGTATGGCCGAATTTCAAATGCAATAATTTCGTTTGACATTATTTCATTTGCCATAATTCCAGTAGAAATAACGTTTCTGTTGCCATAACTATCAAATTACATAAAATTGATTGCTATAATTTCATTCTTCATAATAAATCAAACGCCATAACTACTCTATTCCATAATTTTATTTTCTATACATTTCATTTTCAATATATTTAATATCCATTACAATAATTTACCATAAAACCTATACTTAAAATAATTAATGGCTTAACAAGTTGGTTCCCCTAATTATTAAGTATATTCAGGTTATTGACTTTAGGTACTAGAATTGTATGCAAGCCCCCATGCAGGCAGACATACATTATGCAGTCAGGCATGTGCAGCATGCATTATGCAGTCAGGCATGTGCAGCATTCATTATGCAGCCAGGCATGTGCAGCATGCAAGAATGCATGCAGCAGGCAAGCAGGCATGCAACATGCAAGTCTTCTGTCACGGCTCCGGGGCGCTGCGGGGTTTTTTTTACTAATTGGTCATCTACATAAAGTTTGCTAAAAATAAACGTTATAAGACGTGTATTATTATGTCAAATAAAGATTATGTCGAATGATATTTATAGTTTCTAATAATTATAGCATTTGTTAATATGGCATCTCATTTTATGGCAAATGAGCGTTATTGCTAGTAAATGATTATATCATGCGTTATTAGTATAAATGAGAATTATGCAAACGAATATTATGACCGAGGATCAATAAGGCAAATTAAATTATTGCAAGGAATATTATGAAAAACAAGACAATACCCTGTTAACATTGGCTTTAATTTTACATGGCTTTAATTTTATAGGCGATATAGCAGAACGAGAGACTCTCAAATTACTTACCTTACCGCACCATATTATTGGATTAATTGTTTGATATTCTTCTAGATGTTTTCCTAATACCTAATTAAATACCATCTATTCTTAATGTTTGTGACAAAACGCCTTACCTACTTCACAATTTAAGACTATGTCTGTTGATAAGAACTTTACAAACGATACAATAAGGATTATGAGAAAGATTCTATAAATAAAATACACTTTTTCAATAATTTACATATATTATATAACCGTCAATTTCTTTATTGCTTACATAACATTCAGACAGAAGTCAATTATCATGTAGTGGAATTAGATTCACTTAAAATAATACAATTCTTTACTCAATGAATACATAATTATGTTACCTACATAAGTTATATTTATATTGCTGAAAATTGATGACAAAAAATCTTAAAAAAAAATAAAATAAGAAGTCTTTAAAAGACTCTGACTTTGGACTTTGTCAGCGAACGAGTTATTTTCACAAGTTCAATTAATTTAGCAATTCAAAAACAAGATGATATTTTTTTGTTAAGGATGAGTTTAAACTATAGAACAGGAGATTATCATGCATCGCCGTTTTAAACGAAACATACGAATACTTATAGCGAAGCAGACAATACTTTTCTCAAACATGCTTGGAAATATGAGCATTATTTTGACAACCTTCTTCGAGATAAATCGATATTGCTGTACTGGCCACATACATGCGAGCAGCGGCCGGCAAAAGTTGTATGAAAATCTATATCTGTCGTAGTTTAGCGGCCAAATAAATTACTTTTCGGTACTCCGAAATATGACAACTAAGGAGGTAACTTATCAAAGGTTTTATTTAAATTACGAACTGGCTTGCAAATAGAAAGATGTTTTAGAAAACAACAACAAATGAACACTTTAACGCGGGATTAGTACATTACTGCCGCGGTCTATAATGACTACTTTGCTGGTCGCGCTGATGATGGCCGCAGCAAGGGCTGCAATGATGGCCAAGCTGGAAGGCAATCATAGCGTGACCAGCGAAGCAGTCATTGTGGGCCAAGGTTTGTATAGTGCTTTACTCAAAAATGCAAGTACCTAATCTAAATAAAATCAAGCAAGTAATTTAAATAAAAAATATATTAATTATCTAGAAATTTAATTAAAATGACTTTGTTACTTCTTTGTCTTTTTTAGCAATGGTAGTTGGAACTTTACAGCCAAATATGGAATAAAATATTTTTGCATTTGATTTTTTAAAACGTTGAAACGGCAAAATAGCGGCCAGCAATGTTTTGCCGGCCTGTTAGAGCGACCAGCAAAACTTTGCCGGCCGCTCCTTGAAACAGAACGGCAAGGTCGACTTTGCTTAAACAAGGTTGTCAAAATAATGACCACATTACATGCATTTTTGAGTAAAAAATATTGTTGTTCGTTGTTCGTCTGAGTTCGATATAAGCCTTGGCCACAACTAGGCATTGATGGACTTACGTATATTACACGTTCGTCCATCAATACCTCTTTTGCTGGCCGCTGCAGTAATGTACTATTTTATGATTTTGAATTTTTTCACGTTGTCATAATATTGAAGCGACAATTTTGTAAATGCAAATGCGAAATATATTCGTAGTTAGTATTCTTTAGGGCGCGCTCTAGGCCAAAAGCGAAAGTAATAACTGCAACGGCGAACTGCAAAGTAAATGCTGCCTTATTTCTATGGGAAATAAGGCAGCTTTTACTATATAATTCTCCGACCCCATTCGGCCGGTCTGGAATGGAGAAATGAAGGAAATTCTTTTTTTAAAGGATATTTAAAGGTTATTTACAAAAAATATATAACACAAGCCCTGCCTTACCTATAGTGTAATTATACTAAAAAGTTCCAAGCTTTATTTTAATGTATTACTTGAATACTAGCAGTTTATCGTGTTAATTATACTGATTTGGAGGTAACTTCGCAATTTTTTTCTATCGAGAAAATGTTATGCAATCGTGTTTTTGAGTAACATAGTCACTAGTGTTAGTCCTGTAGTTGCAGCATCTTAATTTGAAATTCAGTTTTTCATTAATATTGATATCACAGACGATCATGTAAAGCAATCTGATTTTCGTTGGCCTATAGCGGGCCCTTAAAGCAAAACCTGTCGTGCGCGCAAGCAAAGAATACTACTAACTATCAATCAAGTAGGTAAGTGTAAAAAATACACAAAATCTTAACAAAAAAATGTAGTAAAGTAAAAACTCGGATGTATACTATATTATTAGTACTAATTACTATAACTTTAAGGTGAGCACCGCAGTTAAGTGATTATGTTTTTCCTCTTAATTCAAGTAATATGCCGTTTGATATACTTATTTGTACCTTTCAATTGCCTTTTCCTATAACTATGTTGTTCTCTATACCGCAACCTCCATAGTCGTTGCCGCGTATGATTTTGAAGAAACCATTATCTCCCCAGTCAGTTCCCCACGAGTTCGCAGCCAGCCAATACTTGACGCCCTGCTCTCTGCCCCATCCAATCAGTTTCACTGAATGGGAACCGATGTATTTGCCCGTAGTACGTTGGTAAACACCTTTTTTGTAATGGAGAAAATCTTCATAAACATTAAAATAGCTAGTTACTGGTCCATTGTTATATATTTCGCTTGTGATACCCCTTTTTTTCACCTTGTACACTACATAGCCTCTGTGTTTGTCGTTCTTATACGTGACTTTGTAGTTTTCATTACAAATTTTGTTACATACTGGTGTTTTTATATTTGCTTCACACTTATTTGATTTTTCGTTTGTGATGCCGTGTTCACATGGTGGTATTTCATAAGGTTTACATCCTTGGGATGAATTATAACTGCCTCCTGAGACTATCCCCTCTTGTTTGTAATAGTACCAGGCTTTATATAACTTTCCACCGTCGCAGGTACCACACTGTTTACAGCAACTTAGGACGTCTTCAGCAGAAAAGTAGAAATGTTTCTTTCCTTTTGTTCTGATACAAAGTCGATCTGTCATAGCAGAAACAGCAGCTACAGCCCAGCAGCTGCCACAGTCTCCTTGGTCTCGAATGTCATTAATTGTTGGACAATATGACCATTTGTTCCGAGCGTCAAAATTTCTTTTAAATATTCTCTTCCTTGAAGTAAACTTCTTATGTGGCAGATGCTCCAAGAAGCCATCTTGATTATCGTGGTGTGTACCCATGAGCCTGTAAATGTATTTCAGAGAAGTTTTTTTATGGAAATTGTGGCCAGCTGTCCATGTGCTCTGCATCGAGTTGATATTTTCAATGAACTCATCAGAAAGAAGATGTAGCGGATCTTTTGAAGCAGTAACACACACGCATAGTATTAATACACAAGTTAAAGGGACAGCAGGAAACATGATTATCCGTTCTTACATGTAGCACTGACTAGGAACAAATAAACAGTTGTATGGGTTTTATGAAGTTATATTTACTTTAAATAGTTTTCCTGTGTGCTGAATTTAATAGGGAAATCTATCAATGTTACGTTAAGTACTGGTGTTTCCAGCCAGAGATAGAATACCACGACAATATTTTATCGATATTGTCTGTGAAAACGCTCACGTCGCCGGCGCCGTCGTGGATAAAGCACTTAAACCACAGACAGCACGCGCTGTCGTAGTAGTAGATTATAATACAAGTGACTAAAGTTAAACGATGTAGTTTTACTAAGTAAAATAATACTTACTTAAACCTAGTACTTAAATAGAAACCGAGTTATAATGGGTTTTCAAATATAAACAAAAAATCAATTTTTAATTATGGAAAATAAAAATAATATTAATTTTTTCATTAAACCTATACGTTTGGGATATCATTAGATAGATCTTTAAAAATTACATTGAGGCTTCTAAAACAGTTTTTTCTCAAAGTCAACCGTTTGAAAGTTATACACTTCCAAAGTGGAAAAATATGTGTAACCCCCCTCAAACTTTTAAAATAAGAAAGTGAAAAAAAAAAAACGATGTAGATCTTTATAAAAACTTTTAACGAAATTTGGTTTGAACGAAATTTATTTAGTAGTTTCAGAGCTATAGCACATTTTCCAAAACCGTTAACAAATATAACTTTGTCATTCATACAAATACTATGAAAAACAAACTTATTTTTGCAGACGAAATATTATAATGGCATTTTGGCAATAATAATAATAGAAACTTTATTGCACACGAAACAAAAACAAACACACACAGAGACAATGTCAAAAAAGAGGAACACACAATAGGCGGCCTTATAGCTACGTAGCAGTCACTTCCAGGCAACCTTGCGTGAGAGGCGAAACCCTTCATGTGCGAGTTCGACTCGCACTTGGCCGATTTTTTAAAAACTGCGTTACTAAAATTGCTGTAGCATCGTAATTTTTTGTTGGATCGAGATAATTTTTTCACTGTAGTTAATAGATTTATCAGTTCTATAGTTCTACATACTTAGTCAAAATCATGCGGAACGCTCATTGAACTTAATTATTTTGATTGGTCAAAGATACCCTGTCCATTGATAGGCTTTCGCTATCTACACTAGAAAGCCGAAAGCTGGCAGCTGGCACATTATTTTTTTTTCCCTCCCAGTCCAGTATTCAAGAATTTAAGGGCCAAAATACACTAGGTATGTAGTGTACCCAGAACGGCATTGGAGATCAAGGCTCCTGCGGAAGTTGTTTGGCTGTTCAACCTCAAACCCAAATTCGATTTCATTTATCAAAGTCTAGGCTGTTACATGCACCTGTGACTGTCAAAGAAGCTACGCCATCGGTTCACAAATCCTACAGCGAAACACCATCTGACGAGAGGAAACGGCATAAAACTGTTGCTGCGGCTTGCCAACTTGCTGAACTGGGTGTCTGGATCTGTTTCAGTCTGTCATAATTTAAAGTTAACGGCTAAATACTTACTTCGACGACCTGTTTGGCGCAGGGGTACTAACCCCACCTTCTGCGCCGGAGGTCCCGGGTTCGATCCCCGGACAAGACAAATATTTGTGTGCATGAACATGTCTATTTGTCTTGGTCTGGGTGTTTAATATGTATATTATGTATGTATTTACAAAAAAAAAAAAAAGTATATAAGTATGTTTATCCGTTATCTAGTATCCATAACACAAGTTCTTCATGATACTTAACGTGGGCTAGATAATTGGTGTGATTGTATGGAAATATTTTATTTTATTTATTCATCAAAATCATTTAAATTTACCAACTGTTGAATTCAAAAGTATGTGAAGTCTAAAGTCAACTCTATCACAGCTAAGTAGCTTTTTATGATTCTGTAATTTTTTCATTTTTCAATGCTATTTTTATACTTATGGTAAATTTTAAATAGAAAAATATTGAAAAAAATTAACTCGGCCACAAGTGAATTCTCAGACGGGAATCGAACCCGCGACCTTTGGAAATCCGGTCCAATGCTCTAACCGCTGAGCTACCGAGACTTGCGAACCACTGTCGAAATTCTCCAATACTTTTATATTTTTAATACGCTGTAGGCCAGCGTTGTTACATCAATGCTAGGAATATCTTGCATTCGAAAGAAACATCTTTTCAGGTGTTTAACGATCGATTAAGATGCAACTGCCAATAATTTATGATTCGATAATTTTTGCATTTTTCAATGCTATTTTTATACTTATGGTAAATTTTGAATAGAAAAATATTGGAAAAAATTAACTCGGCCACAAGTGAATTCTCAGACGAGAATCGAGCCCGCGACCTTTGGAAATCCGGTCCAATGCTCTAACCGCTGAGCTACCGAGACTTGCGAACCACTGTCGAAATTCTCCAATACTTTTATATTTTTAATACGCTGTAGGCCAGCGTTGTTACATCAATGCTAGGAATATCTTGCATTCGAAAGAAACATGGTGTTTAACGATCGATTAAGATGCAACTGCCAATAATTTATGATTCTGTAATTTTTGCATTTTTCAATGCTATTTTTATACTTATGGTAAATTTTAAATAGAAAAATATTGGAAAAAATTAACTCAGCCATAAGTGAATTCTCAGACGGGAATCGAACCCGCGACCTTTGGAAATTCGGTCCAATGCTCTAACCGCTGAGCTACCGAGACTTGCGAACCATTGTCGAAATTCTCCAATACTTTTATATTTTTAATACGCTGTAGGCCAGCGTTGTTACATCAATGCTAGGAATATCTTGCATTCGAAAGAAACATCTTTTCAGGTGTTTAACGATCGATTAAGATGCAACTGCCAATAATTAGCTGCTAAGTAGCTGTGACATTACAAAGCGGGTTGGTAACAAAAGACTCAATAAGTTAGTATAGTTTATTATGTGGAAATCCGGTCCAATGCTCTGATACTCCGAAGGTCGCGGGTTCGATTCCCGTCTGAGAATTCACTTGTGGCCGAGTTAATTTTTTCCAATATTTTTCTATTTAAAAAAATTACCATAGTATAAAAATAGCATTGAAAAATGCAAAAATTACAAAATCATAAAATATAGTTTATTATTTAAAAAAATTAACACATCAATAACCGAACTTTGTTTACTGAAATAAAAGGCATTTTAATAACTATTAAGCACAGAACGCGTGCCGTGTGGTGACGGCATAAGAATACAAGTGTCACCACTACCTTACATGCCTGAGATTTCGTAAGAGTCGACTAAGAGGCTCGATGCATTGAAAACCTGTGCGAGAGAAGGAAAACTTGAAACAAACCCTCTACCAACCCGCCTGGCCAAGTAGCCACAGAACAAGGAAACTCTTTTAATGTTCTGTGGTGGTAGCAGTAGGCTGATAGCCTCCTATGAATGCCACAATAGGCGTGAGCTAGGAGAGGCCTATGTCCAGCAGTGGACGTCCACAGGCTGATGATGAAATGACACAATTTCGAAGATAATATTTATTTAACCAATAATTATGAAATAATAGCAGTAACAAGTAACATGTAGTACTATTGTTAATTAAATGTATATTGTACATATCTGCTTGAATAATAGATAAAGTATAATTATTTTAATCTACAGCTCGTAGTGCTTTTTTTTCAATGTTGCAATGATTGGAACCACGCAAGATTTTAAAGTAACCTTCTTCACCCCAGTCAGTGTTCCAAGAGTTTGCGACTGTCCAGTATTCCACACCGTCTTCGACACCCCAGCCGATAAGTTTCACTGAATGATATCCAAGTAGACTACCACTGGTTTTTTTGTAAATACCGTATTTGTAATTAAGAAAGTCATCATAGACTGCAAACGTCGTGGTTACGGGACCATACGAAATTATTTCCATCTGAATTGCTCTTGCACGTGCCTTTCCTGTACCTTTGAACATTTGAACATAACCTCTTCTCAACATCTTATCGCTATAGTACTGTTTTGAAGAGTTATTAGCACATTGCATCCTACATTCAGGCGTGTTTTTAGTTGCCGTACACTCTTCTACGCCACCGATTGCATTGTGTTCACACGGAGGAAACCTATAGGGCTTACAACTTTCTTTCGATCCATAATGTCCACCAGAAACTATTCCCACTTCATGATAATATTTCCACGCTCTTTCGAGGCTTCCCCCATTACAGCCTCTACCACAGGATTTGCAGCAAGTTATTATGTCATCAGCTGAAAAGTAAAACTGAGCCCATCCGTTACTTTTAATGCAATATCGGTCCGTCATAGCAGAAGCAGCTGCCACTGCCCAACATCCGCCGCAAGAACCCTGGTCTCTGATGTCGTATAAGCTTGGACAATAAGGCCATTTCAGCCGAGCATCGAAAAATGTTGGCAGATTTACACTGACTTCGGATGTATAATCAGGTTCATTCTCGCTGGTTGCTGATATATAATCAGGATCAATAATATCATCCACAATAGTACCCGCTAGCTTGCTAAGGAAACCTCGAGGTGTCGATCTGTGAAAATTACGGCCGGCCGTCCACAGATTCTGCTTATTGTTGATAAGTTCGATGAATTCGTCAGATAAGGGATGAAGATGAGCGCTAGGTTTTGCCCCACTTGTCACTAGCAAATACACCACAACAAACGCTGCAATCACTAACATTTTGATTGCAAGTTCTAACACTTATGTCACTGAAAAAATTAATACGGTCATTTATAGTTTCATTTGAGGTAAATGGGCCGTTTAAATGTGTTTAATTAGGTAAATATAGTTTTTGATAATATAAATAAATTCCTTTATCTGATCAAGCATCTAATATACAGGATGGTAGTGGCAATAATTAATATACTTATGAATAAAAATCAATCTTTGTATGTTTGACCTGTAAACGTTCCGAAACCATTAATTAGATTGTGATCAAGATTTGGTAGGTTATTAGGTTATTTTAAGGTTCCTGTCCTAAAAAATATATTAATTTCTATGCACTTTACGTGGTATTGCAAAGCATGCCGGGTACAGCTAGTAAACAAATAAAAGTAAGTTTTACGTAAAATAATATTAGATAATATCTGCTCTGATACCTCAAATCACGCTGTATTGAATTAAAAAAACAGGGTTGATTTGATAGAAGCACCTACCATTCTTATTTTCATACATTTTTATTTTTACGTTGATTTCAGTTAAAGCCCTGGCTGCTGTTAACTGTTAGATCTTTTCGATTATCCGGAAAGTAAGATATTCGAAAATTAGCTTTATTATCGAAATATGAAGAACCTTGAAAGTGAATTTTAAATAGCAAAAATATTGGAAAAAAATACAACTGCTACCGAGACTGAGTCTCGGTAGCTAAGTGGTTAGAGCATTGGACCGGATTTCCAAAGGTCGTGGGTTCGAGTCCCATCTGAGAATTCACTTGTAACCGAGTTGTTTTTTCCAATATTTTTCTATTTAAAATTTATCTTAAGTACATATACAAATAGCATTGAAAAATGCAAAAATTAAAAATTCATTTTTTTTAACATAAAATGACGATGTATGTACCTATATGCCATTTGAATTGTTTACATAGTTTGATTAGTAGATAAGGGATGGGATATAAAAAAAACACGTTGTTAATACCTATAGCTTCAAATTCAATACGTTAGATAATGCTTAATTACTCTAAGGGTTTTTTTTTTATTCGTGCAATGTACCCCCCTGTGATCATTGAGGATAAAAGCACAGGAGATATATAGACTGTGATAAAAGGTTATTTGCATTAAAAAAATTACTAACAAAGTTGCATCTAAATGATAGATAACATACTAAATTGAGCTAATAAAAGAAAAATTTATTTTTAGTTTCATTACTTATTTATTTATAACTACCGGCCGCTCGCGGTTTCACCCGCGTTGTTCCCGTTCCCGGGGAATATCGGGATAAAAAGTAGCCTATGTGTTAGTCCAGTATTTGACGTTTTTGCATACCAAATTTCATCTAAATCCGTTCTATAGTTTTTGCGTGAAAGAGTAACAAACAAACGAACTGACATACCTTCACATTCTTAATTAAATATTAGTAGGACTAGAAATCCAAGCTTTCTATTACATTCCGAAAACTAATCATTTGACGACCTGGAGGTCTACTCTCTAAGCCCGAAACCCGTAGTTTCAGCCTAAGTTACGTTAAGACGTTACCTATACTCCGCATCATCACCTACGGACAGCTTATTACTTCGGAGACCCAAACTAAGAATGAATGAGCATATACGTTTTGACATTGTACCTACTCCCAATGTGTTTGTGCTGTTTGTCCAAAACTAGTACATCCGAAATCAACAGAGAGTAGGCTCCATCCGTAGTTATGGGAAACTTGACGGGGGCCCGTATCTTAGTTGACGGGCTTATTTATAGGGTAGGCCTCCTGTAGCTAAGTAGGTATAAGTAGGTACACATTTCAGCTGCAATTTTGCTGCTCAACCAATCCCATAAGTGACTTATGGCGTGATCAGTCAACAGCACGTCGGCCTTATATTTGCACTACAAAAACGAATACAACTCTCAAGGACAAAGTGTAAAGCCGCAGCTGCTGTTCACTGTACATTACGTTTTTTAAAATCCTCTAAATTATGCATAAAAAATGGGCTCTACTCATTTAAAATTTCTTCCTAATTTATATGTAAGTATTTTAAAATTCTGTAGACAACAGGAAAAAGCGATATAATAAAATACTTTTTCACCTTACACCCTCGGAAAAGGAGCTTTTTCATTCAGTTTCTGCGTAGAAAATCGCTTTTTGCGGCATAGCGCGGTAAAGTACTTTTTTAATTTAATACCTAAAAATATGTCATAATGCGCTCCGAATCGCACTATTGACTTTTTTGTTACATTTTATTTTTATTTTAAATAGCTTTAAATTAATTATAATACTCCGTTTTAGTTTTATTGTATTATTTTAGTTCATTGAATCAAAAAACAATAACAATAAGATTAAACTATTTATTATGAATTTTATATTAGGCTGGGTGAGATTTCACAACCTATGATTAGATTTCGGAACGTGACATAAACCTACAAGACGCTAAAAACTTTTCTGCCGAGCGCAACACACAATTTTTCACCTCACAACAGCGAGGAACATTTTACGGTTGTTTCCGCGGTCAACTTCCGGTAAAAAATTCTTTAAACAAAAAGTTTAATCTAAATATACATTATTCTCGTTGTTTTAATGATATAAAAAACTAAAATAATAAAAAAGGGAGTATTATAGTTAATTCAAAGTTATTTAAAGAAGGAATATATTGTTACTTAATAATAAGAATAAAAACGATTCCGTAAATGTTGACACTGACATGAGGTACAAGACAAAGACAATTTAAAAATAAAGATTTATGTCACAGTCCGAAATCCAATTATAGGTTGTGAAATCTCACCCAGCCTAATATAAAATTCTTATAACAAATAGTTTAATCTTATTGTTATTGTTTTTATGATTCAATGAACTAAAATAATACAATAAAACCAAAACGGAGTATAATAATTAATTTAAAGCTATTTAAAATAAGAATCAAATATAACAAAAAACTCAATAGTCCGATTCGGAACGCATTATGACATATTTTTAGGTAGTAAATAAAATAAGTACTTTGCCGCGCTAGGCCGCAAAAAGCTGTGAGGTGAAAAGACCATTTAAAAATAAAGGTTAATGTCACGTTCCGAAATCCAATCATAGGTTGTGAAATCTCACCCAGCCCAATATAAAATTATTTTATCAAATAGTTTAATCTTATTGTTATTGTTTTTATGATTCAATGAACGCATATGGAACGCATTATGACATATTTTTAGGTATTAAATTAAAAAAGTACTTTACCGCGCTAGGCCGCACAAATTTTCTACTCAGAAACTGAATGAGAAAGCTCATTTTCCGAGCGTGTGAGGTGAAAAAGTATTTTAGTATTTCAAAGCACTCCTTGGTGATCCGACTCGTAGTTAGCCGGTTTTTATCTGATTTTTTTAGTATACTGTATGCTAGGCCTAGCATGAGAGGCTTTTATCGACTCTTTAACTCGATAACGTGTCACTGTCCCGCTCAGATCGTAGCGGAGTAAACGAGACAGCATGATGCGCTATATCACATCGCGTGATATAGCGATGTTCATGCTGAAGGGGGGCTGAGCAATATACTAGGCCATCTGACAAATCACGTGACTCCACCGGTGCCTTGGATAAAGGGGTACGAACAAAGGGCGCGGGTGAAAACTGTTTTTTTCTAGCTTTGTATCTCTTAAGCAACATTTGGTTCGGTCCCGGCTGTTAACAGACGTTAATCCAAGTCAGAGGCTTTATAGGCGGCTTGATAAGCTCTGACACCAGAGGTGGCCAGGGCCCCTAGACAAATTAACATCGTTATGTAGCGAAACGATAATTCGATTGGTTATTGTCTATATTCGCCAATTAACTTGCGGTAAGACCACGTGATTTAGCGCGTTTTATGCCAATCCTCCAATCCCATACATTTAATTCTTTTCGAACTTCGTTATCATTTATAAATTGTTACTTTGGCTAGAGGCCCTGGCCACTAATCTTCATACGATAAGAGAGATTCCAACCTGTTTTTATTATTTAATTTAAGCCAAATATATCATACACTAGCGGCCGGTTTCACCCGCATGATTCTCATGATCTTCGCCAATCGGTGTAGGTACTTTATATGGTTCTATTTATTATACGTTTTCGTGTAGGTCTATTACCTATCATCACAATTATTACTATTGGGAGGCGAACCCGGGACCTCTAAATTAAAACTAGCGCTGTTAGAACCCCAGAGGCGGTTGAAAAATATTTTGGAATAAATTTACGTTTTGAGTTTGTTATTTCCGTTTTTTATCAATCAGTGTTGATGATTTTTGAAATACGAACATCGATCGCTTCAACTAGCGACTTGCTGACGACACAAAAATAAAAATTGCATAAAGAAGGGGGATTTAATAGGCCAGGAGCCAATTTTGAACTGGAAATCAACTTTTGGGTACTAATTCCAAAAAATAAATTATAAGTTTTTCAAAAACCGGACACGTGTGAGTCGGACTTACACACTGAGGGTTCCGCACAAATTTGTAGGTACCTACCTAGGTACATAATAATATAAATAATGCAGGAATAGAGTCTCGCAGTTTTTCCGAAGCTTTCCCGAAATTCAGTTTCCTAAACTTAAGATTAAATTCTAATTTTCAGTTTTTTTCCTGTACTTGTCTTGCAAAATTTCATAGGTCAGCGGAAAGTACCCTATCTTGATTATCTTGAGAGTAGTATACGTTTTGGCGGCATAAATATATGGCCTTACCTTTTATAACGTTAATTTTGAAGTTTAATTTTTTCGCAGCTTCAAGGGGTTGTTAACGTGAATACATGGTTGTACATATGTATGGTATGGTGAATTTTAACTCGAAGCCTTCACACGTTCCCGAGTTTTTCCCAAAATTTAGTTTCCGAAACTAAAGAATATATTTATATGATTTAATTACAAAGTTTTTAGATTTTTCCTGTATTCGTAGTAAATGACGATATTACTTGCCAAATTTCATAGTTCTAGGTCAACGGCAAGTACCCTATGAATTATGATTCCCTTGAGAGTGTCGAAATACAAGTTTGAATTTTTTTACAGCTCCAACAAACTATTGACCTGAAGATATGGTTTTAATTTCAACTCGATACCTCCACGCGTTCTCGAGATAAACGACGGACGTACGTACGGACAAACGGACAACAAAGTGATCCTTGAAGTGTTTCTTTTTTTTCTTTAGAGGTTTGGAGCCCTAAAAACACGTTAACACTCATACAATAATAGGGAATAATTACAATAACATCTTCATAGTTTTTGAAGTACTTAATAGAAGATTGTTGTATAAACAAAGGGCTAAAATTACCTATTATACACGAGGTACTTTTAAGTCGGAGTAAGTAATTTGAAACAGAGCTCTAGTGGGGGATTTTTCCACGATTGTGAGAAAATATAAAAAACTTTTTATAAAAAAATTAAAACCGACTTCAAAAAACTAAAAATCAAAAAATAAACCTTTTGCAGTCGGTGCCAGCCAAGGCAAGAAAAATAAAGTTGTTGGACCGCAAAGTAGAATAGTATTTCACAATTTTTAAAGGTAGAACAGGTCTCGTACCTACGCTAAAAACCTTATGTCAACTCCTCATTACTTTTTACAAAGCTGCTTTTCCCGGTGCAGGGACGTTACTTATTTAGGGTTTATAGCCTATAGGTATGTTGGCGAGGACCAATAGCTATGTACCAAAAAAGTTTCATCAAAATCCGCTCAGTAGTTATTGCGTGAAACTTCAGCTCGAACAAGAATCTAACAATTACCTGGATGATATAATTGTTTCATGACTTCCATGACATTAGGCCCCATATCTCCGAAGATTATCATCGGATCTCAATGAGACTTACATGGGACCAAATTGACAGTGTACCCGATCGAACAGAAAAACAACTATTAAAATCGGATCACCAACACCGGAGTAATTAATCGGTATACATACAGCGGACAAAAAAAAAAAAAACGTGTTGAATTGAGTACCTCCCTCCTTTTTTGTTGAAGTCGGTAAAAAACAAACCAATTTAATATTAAAAATAAATTAAGATCACCAATTCAATTTACCTATCCTTTAAAGTGCAACAATGACGGACTTTTTGAGCAGGATGAGTGACAAAACTATTCTAGATGTTTATTTAACAGTGTGTCTCTTGGTTTATTTCACCCTAATTTCTTTGTCCAACAGTGAATTGCCAATTGCACTGCTTCGCTTATTATTGACAAAGAAAATTTTGCTGAATGTTTTCCTTCACCACATTTTGTTTAGCTACTAATGGAGGAAGAGATTAAAAAATAAACTTCGGTTTGCCAAATGAGAAGCGTTATGGTGACAATGGCAACACCGTCAGTATATTATGTTTTTTAAAGAATGTTCGTTATCAAAGGATTAATATAAATTGTATTGAGTTTAATTATTCCAGTAATTATAATAATAGGTCCTAATCAGGTGATGTTATTTAATTTGCAACGTGCATTTTATTATGGATGAATGACTAATTTACCTTTTTTATTTAATTATTAAGTATACTACTTATTATTATACAATCTCGTATATTTGTTTCTGCTCCAATAAAAATCAACGTTTACAGAAAATTTATATTAATAAAATAATAAAACAATACTTAGTTTTACGTATTTGGTTTCATAATTATATCATGTATATGAATACATAATAGTGTAGGTAGTTGTTAAGGATAAAAGATAAGTTTAATAATTTTCATGATGCACATAGTTACAAGGAAACCAAAAACGTTCGGTATTTTCCAGTATCCATAATTAGTCTAAAAATACATCAAAATCGTGATGAAGAGCCCGAGGTGCAGTGGTTAGCGCGCTCGGCCTGCGATTGTTCAGGGTTAAGCAGCTTTCGCAATGGTCGGTCAAGGGATGGGTGATCAAAAATTTACTTTCTCGAGCTCCACCGTGCTTCGTAATAATAATTCATTCATCCTCAAGGAAGGGCAGTGCCCCAGCAGTGCGGACATTAATAATGACTGATGACGATGACGAAACCAAAATCTGTCGGTTGTGAATACTGACTATGAAAATGTTGATGAGTTCTATAAAGTTATGACATCAAGTACTTGTCTTACATGAATCTAAAAGAAAGTTCAATAAAAATCCGAACTAACTAATTGTTAATGTTAAGAATCTCCAGAATCGTAATAAAGTGGCTACACCAAACTTATCAATATGACAAGTTGATTTTGTTTGGGATATTTCTGTTTAAAGGTCACATTGAAAATTGAATTGTTATATCCATTAAATATAAAATTCTATTTAGTTTAGATATAAGAAATTTTTGTTCAAAAGTGTGGTAAGATGGGATTTTTTATATTTTCATCTACAAAACTTTATAGATATATAGCATTGGGTCGGACTCCCAAAAGTTGGTTGTGGGTTCTAATATAAAATATAGTTTTTTTTGTGTTTACAATACTATTTTTATGCGATACATTTTATAATTGTGATTTGATCGAGGTATAAGTCTCAGTAGCTCAATGGTTAGAGTAGAGCGTTGAGCCAGACTCCCAAATTTTACGGATTCGATTCCCGCCTGAGTGATGTGGAGACAAGTTGATTTTTTCTAGTATAACTAGTTTCTAGTTCAAGATTTCTGTCTGGTACATACGCTAATAATTTTTCACCACGATGACGGACCGGGATGGACCACGACCATCGGGCCACGGTCTCTTCAAGGTGAGAACGTCTCAAACTCATAAGGAAATGTTCATACAAAATTGAGGCGATATTTTGATTATATTATAAAGGCACGCACATACCTACTATTTAAAGCCGCATCGCAACATAAGAAGCAATCCGCCAGTTGCTACGTCGCGGACGCAGCCTGCTTGTAGTGTGCGATAATACTAATATTATAAATGCGAAAATATGTTAGTTTGTTTGTTAATATTTTTGATTTTACTTTTTCACGCAAAAACTACTGAACGGATTTGAATGAACTTAGGCACAAACAGTGCTGCCAATCGCGGAAAAAATCCCTGATTTTCGGGGCATTGAGGGTTGGCGCGCGGAGAGCGCGGGCAATGATAAAAATCGGAGAATTTCGGGGAACCAAGCAAGATATTTTTTTCGGTGGGCTAAAACTATTTTCTGTCAAGAAATATGTATCATGACATGACACGTTTACGAAATAACATAAAAGGAAGCCAAAGGGACTAGAAGACTAGGGTTCCATGCCAAAATGGCAGCTTGCACACACTTCAATGAATTTGTTAGTAACTAAAGCCTTGTTTACTTTCAAATTTATCATTTTTAATACTTAGGTAGGGGTATATTTCAAGCGAAAATTAATAAATTAGTTATTTTTGTAAATGCAATTGTTTTACATTAAGATAGTAGTAGAATGTAGTTTGTTATTAATGCAATACTGAGAAAGACTAATCTAGATCTTCCTGAAATGATATGCAATCGTTAACGTTGTCAATATTTCTATATATTTTAAGGTCATCTGCATATTGAAGATATTGAGTATTTATACAACATTTTCCAATATCGTTAATGAATAAGACAAATAATAAAGGCCCAAATATGGAGCAATGAGGGACCCTAGAAGTCACGCTTTTTTCCTCCGTTGAGGTGTACCATTAATTACTACTCTTTGAGACCTGTTACAAACGTAAGAAGAGAACCAGCGCCATAGATTTACGCGTATGCCGTTATAAGCTATTTTCTGTGAAAGTAAAGCATGATCCACCTTATCGAAGGCTTGCAAAAATCTGTGTATACAGCATCAGTTTGACGTCCACGGTCCATAATGTTCTCAAACAAGAAAGTAGTATATACCATGAGATTGGTGACAGTGGATCGATGTTTGACAAAGCCATGCTGTTTATAACACCATGTTAGGATAAATAGCATTGTGAATTAACCTTTCCAAGACCTTCGGGAAGATGGAAAGCAATGAAAATTGCCGGTAGTTCTCAACGTCATCTCTTGAACCGCTCTTATAAACAGGCGTAACATTAGCAGATTTCCAAAAACTAGGGACAACTCTCTCCTTCAATCTACGGTTATATAAATAAAACAATAAGACACTAATATACTCAGCAACCTGCTTGATAAAAAACGGTGGAATATTATCAGGGCCTGAACCTTTAGTTTGATCCAATGATTTAGTTCAACGCTGTTACTATAGAACTCTCTGATGTAAATAAATCAGAAACAATGTCACAGTTTGTCGACGAAGACGACATGTCAGTTTCCTCAGTAACATTTAGGGTATATTTTCATAAACAGACGCAAAAATTGTCGAGATAAATTGCAAATATCTTCCGAATTAGATACTTGTTTGTTACCATAACGCATAAAACTAGGAATGCCTGATGATTTTTTATTTCGATTTACATAAGACCACAATAAGTTTATGTCTTTTTTAAAACAGAGAGATGAGGTCACATTAAACCTTCTTCTAAATAGAGAAAATTGTTCTTAAATATTAAACAAGAAAATATACTAGAAAAAGCAACTTGTCTCATGTCGCCCTGACGGGATTCGAACTTGCATCCTTGGGAATCCAGCTCAATGCACTAACCAATTATGCTACAGAGACCTATACACGTCGAATTTTTCTAGTATATTCACTTTACTACGGTGTTGGCCACCGTCGTTACATCAATGAGAGAAATATCCTCGCATTCGAAAGAAACATTTTTACGAATGTTGACTATCGATTAACATGAATCAGCCACCAAATTGTAACTCTTTAATTTTGCATTTTACAATGCTATTTTTATGTGATAAATATTAAACAAGAAAATATACTAGAAAAAAGCAACTTGTCTCATGACGCCCTGACGGGATTCGAACCCGCATCCTTGGGAATCCGGCCCAATGCACTAACCAATTATGCTACAGAGACCTATGAAAACACGTGGAACTTTTCTAAGTAATATATTCACCTTACTACGGTGTTGGTCACGCCGTCGTTTCATCAATAAGAGAAATATCCTCGCATTCGAAAGAAACATTTTTACGAATGTTTGCAATAACCCTCACAGTTCACATAAAAGCGAGTCTTCGTTTGTTAA
This sequence comes from Chrysoteuchia culmella, assembly GCA_910589605.1. Taxonomy (NCBI): domain Eukaryota; kingdom Metazoa; phylum Arthropoda; class Insecta; order Lepidoptera; family Crambidae; genus Chrysoteuchia; species Chrysoteuchia culmella. Next base: position 10,703,680 of record OU342650.1, on the reverse strand, counting down.
GAAAAAATTATTTTATAAAAAAATGAAAACCGACTTCAAAAAACTAAAAAGCAAAAAATAAACCTTTTGGAGTCGGTGCCAGCCAAGGCAAAAGAAATAAAATAGTAGGACCGCAAAGTAGAATGCCTTTTTATTTCACAATTTTTAAAGGTAGAAGAGGTCCTGTGTATACACTAATAACCTTATGTCAACTCCTGATCACCTATTACAAAACGCAGGAACGTTACTTATTGAGGAGCTCTCACGATACTTCATCACCAGCTCCACTTCATCACATGCATTGAGTCGAGCATAAATTGCTTATGAACCACATTAAAGTAATGGTATCGCTTCCGTGAAATGCTAAGTACCTATTTAATAATTCCGATGTCCATTTGTGGCCTTCATCAAAATGGTGCTTTCCGGAAGCAAATGCATAAGTTACTATAGAAAACACCGAAATCGCTATAGAAGTGCCTATAATATTTGAAGAATTCCCTGGATTTCTCCATGATCCCATTATCAGATCCTGACATGATGACAATGGGACCGCATGGGAAGTATACCCTTTCGAACAAAAAGAATTACTCAAATCGGTCCAGCCGTCTTGGAGTAATCGAGTAACATACATAAAAAAAAGATGCCGTCGAATTGAGAACCTCCTTCTTTTTTTGAAGTCGGTTAAAAAGTCGAGTATGCGGTCCTTACTATTCGAAAAAAAAAATGAGGAGGATTTTTATTTTGTGATGCGGTGCGGTGCGGTACGGCTCGCCCTAATAAGTGCCGGCCTTAAACCACATGCTGGCAACTCTGACCGTTTTTAAATTCTTAATTAATCTTCCAAGCCACGTATAATTAAGTTTTCACATATCTAACATCTTTGAATCAAAGACCGCATCAAGTTAAGAAATTGAGTTTGTCAACCTTTTACGCTTAGCTTCCGAACATAAACGAATTACTGCAACTACTTCTTTGGAAGGACAATAGTGTTTTTTTTTTTTTTTTGTTGTAATGGTAATTTAATTGTTTTGTATTGCAAGAAATTATCAACTCGTCTTTACATCGCTCAGATAGGGTTTTAACCCGCAACCTTTGGACCATGACCCATGCATGACACACCACGTGCATGCATGGGCCATGGCCCAAAGGTAGTTAATAATAGCAAATGTAGCCAGGACGTACTAAAGAGCTTAAGATAATAAATGGCAACCCGTCTTGTGAGTGACCATTGCTATAGGTAGTTGCTTAACCACCATTAGTCTAATTTTCCTTTGCTTATTTCATATATAACATGCTTCTGTATTCTTTCCGACAATTCATTGACTTCCAGGTATTTCATTGGGTGACCATCGATGTTGTCAGTTCCACAACTTCCACGTACACAATCATGCAGCGTTAGCACAAAACAGGAAAGTTACAGAAGGACCACTCCCTTTTTGCGAGAGTGGAGTGAAGTAAACAGAGTGGAGTGATGGAGTTTTCGCGAGAGTCCCTCGAATATTCATTTTGATGACACGTGTCATAGTTGCAAAGCCGCATGAAAACTTTCGAGTTAGTAACGAAAAAAACAAATGTATGACGGTTTGAGCAGCGTTCCTACCAGATGAAAACGGAACTAAACCCTATTCATAGCTCGATGCTGGCTCGAACTGGTTGATGCCTCTAAGCTCTAAACGTTACGCCAATGTATGCGTGCGAAAATTTTTACTTTGTCCTGTAGCCGTAGAATGAGTGGCTTTTATCGACACTCGTAGCTCGATAGCGTGTCACTGTCCTGCTTACATCTTAGTGGGGTAAGTAAGACAGTATCATGCGCGTATCATATATCATATCGCGTGATATAAATATATATATATATATATATATATATATATATATATATATATATATAAAAAATAATGAACGACGACGGGGAGACTCTTGGACTTCATCATACCTGATGTTAAGTATTGATAAGGCTGAAGATGGTAGCGAGAATCTCCCGGAATCCTCAGTCACTGAGGAATTGGCTATCTTATCTCTGACTGCCGGATCACAACAATGCTGAAAACATTGTTGTTATGGCGTCAGACTTAGATTAGATGGTGGTAGCTAGCCAGACGGACTCCTACTACCAACCAAACCGAATACAATATGTACCCCCGCTGGGAATCGAACCCGGGATCCCTGGGTCTGATACCGGTGGTTGTACCACTAGACCACAGAGGCGATTAATATCTATACTTAATATTATAAACTCAAAACTACTGGACCGATTTTGACGAAATTTGGTATAGAGAATCCTTAGACCCCAAGTAGTAACATAGGCTATAAATGATCCTAAAATTCCCACGGGAACGGGAACCACGCGGGTGAAACCGCGCCCGGCCTCTAGTATAGTATATAGCGGTGTTCTGCTCAAGCTAGGTGGGCTAATTGGTATCTATGCTTGGGCCTTTTGCCGCCTTACGTGATTTGTGGCGTTATCGCGGAATGTCTCTGGTTACATTTCTTTGTCCAATATCCCATTTTCCAAGTTTGGGTCGAATATGTTTGAAGATTTCCTTATGCTTCCGCACTGTCCAGAATTTAATCAAGGAACAACATTTAAAGGTTTCTTGGAAGGTCCAGTTAAAACTAAAAATAACGAGTGGTCACAACGAATAAACATTATTCGTTACTTATTTTTAAAGTAGAATAAGGTTTACATTAAAATAATATTACTTATATTTAGTAATAAACCTTTCCATACTTTCTTCTTAATATTCATTTACCAGTGATTTAACTTGGGATCATATAATAAAATCATATATAAATTCAATAAAGGAAGGTAATGAAATTTTCAAGTATTATTCGCCGAATCTCAATCAAAACAAAAAATATAGGTACATATTTTTTAAGCAATCGCGCATAATTATGAGTTATTGCTAATTTTGTTTTACAAGTAATTAGATTTTATGATGCCGGCCATGTTATGACGATAGACTTTATCTAAGTACAAATTTTACAACGTTGTCTATTGTTAACTCAAAAGTAAAACCATTTTTAAAACTCCGTTTTACGTAACTTATTATATGGAAAAAAAGCATGAAATCGCAAAAAAAACACAGCTGTTGCATTTTCATTAATTTTGGTAGAGTTCAACAAAGATTATGTATAAAACACCTGTTTTTAAACGCAATTTCAGGGTTGCTACGAAACAGTTTTTATTTCAGTTCTTTTTGAGGATTTGAGAAAATATAAAATAACGTTGTATAGATTTATTTTTTAACCAGATTGGTATAGGTTTTCAATTTCGTAAAACACAATGATCAGCATTCTACTTGCCCCTAATTTTTTACTGATATTTTGTGTTTTAAAATAGCGCAAGCTGTTGAAATGAGCTATTGTTGGGGGAAAATGATTAGGCGCGTTTTTTATTAATTCGCTATTCATGTAAAATTGCACGCGACAGCTAGTTTAACATGAAGCTACAACATAAAAAAAACAAAAGAAAAACTAAACCCCAGTAGTTTTTTTTTGTAAAGGAGTAAAAACATCCATCTTAAAAATGGTCTTCACTATCTCTTAAGCCTACTTAGGTACTGTGGACAATGTTTTTCTAAGCCAATGCCGTTGACACATCAAAAGTGTTTTTACTTTAGAACCTATGTAATAAAAATACATAAGTGCACTTACTTAACTGCAGCTACCTATTTTTCGAAAAGAAATAAAGTTAAAGAAGTAATTTATTATTCACATGAAAATAATATTAATGTTTTCTTTATTTGGGATATAAAAGATTTCGTAATAACTTATGGTAAATTTTAAATAGAAAAATATTGGAAAAAATTAACTCGGCCGCAAGTGAATTCTCAGACGGGAATCGAACCCGCGACCTTTGGAAATCCGGTCCAATGCTCTAACCGCTGAGCTACCGAGACTTCATTTTTTCCAATATTTTTCTATTTAAAATTTACCATAAGTATAAAAATAGCATTGAAAAATGCAAAAATACAAAATCATAAAAAAAATCCGTAATATATTTATTAATTTTTGAAGAATGCTGCTTTAAACGGCAACCTAAAAAATTAAACTAGTTTTCATTTTTAAATTTGACTTTTTGAAAACGGTGTTTAAATTTTTTAGTTCTTTTTTTTTGATAAGCTAAAACTCACCATGTGCATCGTGAGGAGCATTATTGTTTAGGAACCATAATGCAGTTATTATAACGCACCCGAGAGATACTTAGTATTACAAACGAATTGATAAATTCCTCCTTTTTTGAAGTCGGTCCAAAAGTCTACTGGATTACCGGGAAGTTCTCCGATTGTAGCTACATGTTTTTAAAATGTAAACATAAGTGTACTTATTTGTTTTTCCGATCCCTCAGTTTACAGTAAAAGGTGTTTATGAAATCGTCACTTATTCCAGAAATTGTTGTAGCAATTTTGACAGAAATCAAAAGTAATGTTCAAAGGGAAAATGGAAAACCATGCCGTATTGAGATACAGTCTTTGATCGAGTGTGGAATTCTGGGATTTCGATGTATACGAAATGTCTTTATATGTCTTCGATGTAATGTTTTCTTAGCAATTCGCATTTTTTTTATTTATTTGGTTTACTGGTGTAACTACATGTACCTATTATAGAATAATTTATAGAACCTTAAGAAAATATTATATTTATGACACCTAGATATAAAGAATTAAGTATCACAAGTCTGAAGCCTTGTTCATTCTTGGAATAAAACAAAGATATGAATCAGTTTTGACCGACTTAAAAAAGGAGGGGTTTCAATTCGTCGCGATTTTTTTTGAAACGGTCTAACCGAGTGACTTCAAAACGTTTATAATATAAAAGTAAGTTGCTGGTTCCACAATTTGAAATTTGAAAAATCAGTTTGTAGATTTCGGTACCATCAATGATACTATAGATGTGTGTACTTGAAGCAGTGAAGAAGCTCATTCGGGGTCGTATTGTCAAAATTGAGAAGACCCTATATGGGGTCTGATTAAAATTGCTATGAACGTAACATATTTATACTTATTATATCGCTATACTAATATTATAAAGCTGAAAAGTTTGTTTGTTTGAACGCGCTAATCTCAGGAACTACTGGACTGATTTAGAAAATTCTTTGACCATTAGAAAGCTACATTTCTCCCGAGTGACATAGGCTATATTTTATACCGATATTCCCACGGGAACGGGCACCACGCGAGTAAAACCGCGAGGATCCGCTAGTTTATGTATAAAATATCATTGGGTACCGTTATACGGATGATTGACCATATAACTTCTATGTTTGTGAACCGATCTTCATTTGTTCTAAAGTCATTCCTCTCCCCATTAGATCTTTTAGTGCCTTCCCGTAGTTATCTAAAACCAGCTAGGAGTCGAGCGGTGTAAACACACAGTATCTTTTATTTCAGATGCTTGCGGTGGTTAGTGACGTGGATGTTTTATTGGCTCGCGGGATGTACAGACAGCACTTCTGACATTACCGATAGTCATCCCTAGAACTCGTAATACTCACGTCTCGAAATATTCTCACGTTACATCACGTCTCGTTATATATTTCCAACCAAAAGTTAGATGTGTTTGTGTCTTACAAGAAGAAGTGTTCGATGACGGCCTAACCGAACGAAGTTATTCATACATACATCAGTAAGGTGTTACATAATTTTTTGAAAATCTGAAAAAAGCTGTCGTTTTCATTACTATTATACGAATGGTTGACCATCTAACTTTTATGTTTGTGAACCGATTGACTTCCGATCTTCATCTGTTCTAAAGTCACTTTTCTCTCAATTAAATCTTTTAGTACCATGCCGTAGTTATCTGAAACCAGCTAGGAGTCGAGCGGTGTAAACACACAAACACAAGTAACTTTTATTTCCGATGCTATCGGTGGTTAGTGGGCTGGGTGTTTTATTGGCTCGCGGGATGTACAGACAGCACTTCTGACATTACCGTCAGTCATCCCTAGTGGGGGAGTCGTAGTACTCGCGTCTCCGTGGAACGAGATATTTGTTAGGCTTAGAACATACGCAATACAATAAAATGTATGGGAAGCATTTTCAAAGTTGAAGTTACTCTCTAAATTAGATTGGTTGAGGCACAAATGTGTACAATATATCTGATGTTTGTTTATGTTTTCATAGCTTTATTTCATGACTGCGATCCTTACAACTTGCACACTCTACAAACAACTATTACAACGTGACCATCTAGCTAGATAAGAACAAAAGACGATCGCTAAACTACGGTATCGGTATCTAAAACGAATATCTATACTACTTTATAAAGAGGAAAGATTCGTTTGTTTGTTTGCATTGAATAGGCTCCGAAACTACTGGACCGATTTGAAAAATTCTTTCACCATTAGGAAGTTGCTCCATCCCCGAGTAACATAGGCTTCATTTTATTCCGATATTCCCACAGGAACGAGAACCACGCGGGCGAAACCTCGATCGGCCGCTAGTATCTTATATGAATTAACGAATAACCGTACAATCAGGAGCACACAACGTGTGTAATTGTAGAGTAATAATAGGAATTGAGATATTATTTCGTTGCAAATTGGTTAAGTACATTTTTTTATAATCCACCCTTTGCGTTATACGAGAATCAAAATGAAATGAGAGTTAAAAAAAAACTACTAAGTATACGTAATGCATAACCTAGAATGAAATTACATGAAAGGCAACAATAACTTCACATTAGTTTGGAAGTACGAAGCAAAAAGTATATTTTTCTTGATGTCGCACTTTCTTTGTTATTATGCATGATGATGGAGACCAGGGACTGTATTTAAAACCAAGTCACGTATGTTGATGAATTTTTAAAGGCCCGCAGCCACATTTCTTTCGTTATATCTTTCTTATAGCTGCACTGTCTATTTTATGAGTTCAATGTGAATCCTTCCTTACATTTAGGTGGGTATTGCTGACCCAGATTGGGACCGGCGCGGGATCACTCGGAAGGGTTTATGGTTTCAATATTTCCTCGTGTTCCTCATATATTCGCTTGCGTCGAGTGCAAGAGGTATCAAATTTCATCAAGAGCACTTAAGAACTCAATAAAGAATACTCCTTGCACTCGACCTATTTTCAAAGCAAGACTGGCGGTATTTGCGTAATAAGCGACAGCCTTCACAAGGTGGCTTAATCTGGTTCATGGGGCTTATATCCAATTTGCCGTCGTGTTGTTGTGGGGCTTCGACGGCAGCTCTCGTAATTGACACCGAAAGTAAAACCGCAACTCGTCGAGCGGAAAAAGCGCGATGTAAATCGGAGCGCAAAATTACAACACGTCGTCGTAGCGCGGACAATCGAATATCCAATCTAGCGAATGCTTTATTATTATTGTCCCGAATGGAGTAACTTCCAATAAAAATAACGTAATTCACCGGCCGAATAGAGCGCTCTTATAGGTTTAGTTTAGAAAGTTGGCATCTTGTCCGTAGCGGTTATTCCGCGTCTCCTACATAGGCTACCAGGCGGCAGGTTGCATAAAAAGAAGGCTCTATTTAACGAGAACTGATTCGGAAAAAGGCGCTTTGTTCACTGCGGAGAAGAGTCGGATTACAGTGGCGAGACTGAAAAACAAATCTACTACGATTTACGTACCGTAAACTCGTTACGCGTTCGGAACGAGTCGTATTCGAAGCGGAGTGTGTTGTTGGAATTTGTTGCTTGTTATCTTGAGAGAAAAGTCGTTTTTGGTTTTTAGGAGGGGCGAAGCGCAGCCGGATAGCGAGAGGCGAGCTTATACGCTTGTCTATGGAGCGTTCGCAGGTTCATTCGTACGAAGTGTCGTTATCACAGTCGCTGTTCGGCAGTCGGGCAGCGTAGATGCTACAGGGCCCCCGTACTCTCGCTTCTGTTGACACCTCTTCGATAAGTTTTGCGGAGATCGTATTCCGGTTCACGCCGGCCTTCTTGTGACTATTGAAAGTGAAACTGCTTTGTTGACGTGTTAATGAAGTGCATGGACTTCTAATCAACTTAGTGCCGTATTGTGCAGTGACACATCTCAGATTGGATTATCATAAACTTATTTGAACTTGTTTCGATATCAGCACAGTTTTAAATAAGAAACTGTGATCTTGATTATTGAAGCGCGGTCGAGTTTTCTGACAAAGGTAAGTTTTATTTCAAAGTGAGACATATATATAGGTACATAAAACTGAAAGACCTGAACTTGAAAAAGTTATAAAATACATATGATTAAAGTCGATTTTTTCTTACTTGTCTTAAAATGTAAACAATCTTGACAAGACTTTTTTATTGAATTGTAACAAAAAAAATGATATTAATGTCAATCTATACCTTTCATGACAAAACAACTATTGAGTACAAAGATAATTTTGTAATATCTTTCTTTGTTTTATTTTCTAAGCAAACCTAGACAAAAACCTAGACTAAATAGACATGTAAAGATTGTTTACATTTTAAGACATGTAAGAAAAAACAGACTTTAGGTATTTATAAATACACAATAAGTTTATGTAAAAAAAATGTAGTAAAGTTTGGTCAAGAGAGTTTACTCCACAATTCAAGTAATAAAAATTTACTAAAGCAAGTTATTCCGAATCCAAGAACGTAACGGAAAACTTCTTCCACACGTAACAGGTTAAGTTAAAATTGCTTCTTGAAATTCTTTTACATGGCCCATGAAACGCATTATTATTTAGTGATAAAAGAAGATTACATTTTTAGTGTTCGCAAAGAGGGTGCACCTTTTCAAGTATTCATAAAGGAAGAAGCAAAAATGTAATATCATTATGTCAACGACAGACGCACACTGGTGAAGATATTTTAAAGAAATTGGAATTTAAGAGGGTGCTTCGCCCCAAGTTGCAAGAAGTTTCTTAAATCATGCTTACCTGCAGGGCTAAATACAATTAGGTGGGGGTAAAATTGTAAAATGGTTAAGGGGAAGAACAAATTTTTAAAGAAAAGAGTACTTTTTATATTAAATTATCTCGTGAATGGGAACTCTTACTTTAACTTACTTAAACCTTATATTCTGCACTTAGACATAAAATTAATGAAGAAAATTAAACGAATCTGTTACCATAAAATAATATGGCTTAAGAAAGGCAACTTTGAAAGTAACATTTGAGGGTAATCATCATCATGCCCGTGACGCAAACAGAGGGGTGTTATAAGTTTCACGTGTGTGTGTATCGGTCTGTCTGTCTGGGGCAACGTAGCTCCTAAACGACTGGACCGATTTTGCGGTTTTTTAGTTTATGAAGATTCATTCAGTCGTTTGAAGATTATCATTCCTACTTTAATTTTAATTACCTAAATGAACTGATGGCATTCAAACGGCTTTGCGGTCACAGTAAAAAAAAAAACTTTAATTCATTATGTAGTGTATCTTTCTACAACTTTGTATCTTAATAAGAAGTCAGCAGCCATAGAAAAAGATACTAATAATCAGTAACTATACTTTTTTATAATCATACGTACATCTTATGTTTTGGCGCTTACTGTTCATTGAAATAAAACAACTTTTACGGATATCAAACGCGCTATATTTTTGATTTTCCCTATAAAAAATCAAAAAACCCTTAAACAAACCTAAAAATACGGACAATTACAACTTAGTTCGTGGAAATATAGCGCGTTTGATATCCGTAAAAGTTGTTTTTTTATAATCGTTAGAAGGTCAGGTTCATTAATTTACATTGTATACGTCATACGATTAAATAAATTAATTTACATTTATCCAGGACTATAATTTTTTGGTTGAAATAAAATGTTAGGATGATTTTTTTATCTGTAACAGGAAAACGTTTCGTCTTCATCATACCTGATGTTAAGTTATGATAAGGCCGAAGGTATAGCTACGCTTTTCTCTTGAAAAAATGGTCTTGGTAATAAATAACGTTAAGTAATTGTATATCAAAGGAAACAGTATCTTAATTTTTCTCATAATTTATTCGATTATATCTTTCATACAGGATGTATCAGACAATCCTCAACGTTCTTAGGTTAAATTTAGAATTTAGCATTTAAATTACTTATATAATTTCATGTTACTATTTTATGGATTCCTTTATCAGTAAACATTTCCTCGCTTGATTTTCTTAATTGGCTACTCATTATCATAATTTTGGAATAGATTTTCATTTGCGGCAGTTAAGAACGTTTTTGGACAATTTATTCGGTAATAAAAGGGGTGAAGACGTTTAAGTTACTTAAAATGAATTATGGCCGGCTTATTTATGTAGAATTTGTGAAATCTGGTGAACATGTTAATTGGTTTTAAGGACCGTGTTGCTATCTTTTCCGGAAACCTTTTCGAGCTTTGTGGGGCCGTATTAAAATTTCCGTTTTAATTCGAAAGATGAAACGGAAGTAGTATTTTGTTTTCGAATATCATGGAAATATACCCTTCCTACGTGTTTTCCCGTCAGTGCTATTGCCGGTCAGTACTACCCATTCTCGTCCCGGGTGTGTCATAATCATAAGATTGACCAAGGAAAAATATAAGACCGGACAGCATCTTCTGATAATTTCAAACTGCGACCGTCAATCTGCCTATCAAGTATAACAGTTTGGTGGATGAGCCACTCTCTATTTTCACATAAATATGATCTGGAAAATCTTAGTTTTAATATTTCATAATCATAATCAAGTAAATAAAAAAGGAAGTTTTGCAATAACTACAGTTTGCTTGACTCAATAAAAACTAAAAGGCAATCGGTAAAATACAATAATGTTTTAATTATTTTATAGAAGTACATTAATTAGCAAGTCCTTTTAAAAATTATGTACTTCATAATTATTTATATAGTAAATGGACAAAAGATGAAATGAACTTGAACTGTATTTATATAAGCCAAACACGTCAATGTCCGTTTAAAAAAATATCGAGGGTAATGATAAGAAAGAGTTTTTTTAACATTTCAGTAATAAGTTCATGGGAAACTCAGCGTGAAGAACAATCTAGCTACATGAGACAGTGTTTGATAATATCTTGGACATGAGGCTAAATTAGTAGATCCGGTTATTTTTGAAGTGTATGTTAAAAGTAATTATGTCTACGGTACTCTTAATTAACATAATGGTAATCGGAATGAAAGTTGGCGTTTTTATGCGGAATTTAATACTTTTAGCCCAGTAGGTATGGTGAATAACCATCTTGATTACACGTATAACAAATGCAATATAGAATTTGAGAAAGAAGCGTTGAAGCAATATTTATCAATGATGCTAACATTCATCAGATACAACTTTGTTTAGGATGATAATAGGTATTCGTATTATTAGCTTTGGCTCGTCTCTTTGAAGTTTTGGTAGGTATCCTAGTATAGAATGGAAAATCGTAATTAGAGTCTAATTTTATAATATAACTAACTATAACCCGCGTGGTTCCTGTTCCCGTGGGAATATCGGGATAAAAAATAGCCTATGATACTCTCCGTCTTTTCAACTAATTCTATGCTAAAAATCAACTCGATTGGTTGCTTAGTTAGGCCGTGACAGAAGGACAAACAAACGATTTTGGTATTTATAATATTAGTTAGGATAGGATAGTAGACGAGCAAAGTTCCTGTCGAACGTAAGTTTATTTGATTTTCCGCACGCAATATTCCAGCACAAATTTTCCGGAAATGAAAAAATACAGAATATTTAAAGTGATATTCAAACATACTCGTAGATAAACTAAGTACATAAGAGTTTTGGTATATAGGTTGTTTTCAAATTTTGATAATTCAATCAATTATAATGGAATTTTCTGGCAGGCAAATATGCCTTAGCGACGGAAAGGACATCGAATACCTTTTTACTCGAAAAGATTCAAGTGAGGATGCGACTATAGCTTGTTAAGGAAATAAATATACAAGGTGTTTCCAAAAATGCCATATAAGATCTAAATATAAATATGTAGATACTTCCAGAAACTTTTGTATGTTTCCGTTTGAATAATTATTGAAATGTAACAAATTATCTCTCTAATACTAAATGGTTGTCACCGCATAATAATGAGTATTAATTAAATCTATGTAAGTTTTGTAGCATGTTTAATATCCACAATAAAAAAGTCTCAATATGCTGAAGTGTATATTTTTAACCTTGAGAACTTCAATTTCTATTATTAGAGCGAAAAGTATTCTTTCTTCGGAACTACTAAATGTTCATTTTTTTTTATTAATAAAATTCCAATTTTCCTTTTAGACATTCGTATTAGCTTGTAAGTGGCTTTAAAAAACAAATTACTTATTATTTTTTAAACACTGAAAGTTCTCAATAACAGTGTACCGTTATATTAAATTGCTGCAGAAGTACAATGTACAGCAACTGTAGCGTTACCTAGTTTCATGAACGTTCTTATTCCGTTAGTATAGACGTCATATTACTTAATGTTTTAAGTGGTACAGGGCGATGTGATGATATTCGTACCTTCAGTCGCTTAAAAGTTTTTTGCTCATTCATTTTTTGCGAGAGTGTATGGTATTGAATAATGTTAGAAGCTAATAGACGCAATCGGAGCCATCTAATATGTATATCCTCAACGAATTGGTGTTCGATAGAGAACGAATCTTTTTTTTGTTCGGTTCATTAAGTATTTGATAAGCATGATCAATTTCTGATTTGACTGATAAAACAAACCGTATAGTATATTAAACTTGATGGCTGGACGATATGAATGTTAATTTAAATTTACATGTTAGATATATTAACTTATTATATTACTATGTACACATACTCCCGTTGTATTGCCATTACCTAATGTTATACCTAAGTTATTTTATCAGTTGCTTCCTGTTAAATTGATTGATGATTTTTGGGAATCCTATCTAATATCCTATCTAATCCTAACTAATATTATAAATGCGCAAGTGTGTTTGTTTGTCCTTCCTTCACGCCCTAACTAAGCAACCATCTGACTTGATTTTTGACATATAGATAGTTGAAGGGTTGAGTAACATGGACACTTTATATTCCGATATTCCCACGGGAACGATAATCACGCGGGGAAACCGTAGGCGAAAGCTAGTTATAATTATTTTTCCTTATACATACGTGGTTTGCAGCGTGCCCCGATGCCGGCTGTTTTAGATAATAAAAAATGGCTGGATGATGTTATTACGTCTGTCGTTTGTCCACGTAGATTGATTGATGCCACGAATATTGCGTGTGCAACTGATATATCACAGTGCACGAAAAATAACACCACAAATACGCTGTATCTGAATTCGTGCAGGGTTTAAAACAATATCGCGCAGTATTGTTTTAATCTTACCATGCTATTTCGTACTACGAATCTTTATAAGTAAGCCTGTTTTTTGACGGAAGTTTTGTGACGTCTTCGCTCAATCATCGCCTCCAAAGTGTGAAGAGTGTCAAAATGTGACAACTTAAATAAAAACAAAATGCAAACAAAATTTTCTTATGACATGATGGTTCCTAAAAGATGATGGTAGGCCCGCAGGAATTTCATACAGTAAATATTTGTGTTTGTGATTTTTCGATGATAAGGCTTGCCACTTTATTAGAGTTGGTACATAGCAATTGGTTGTGATTTGTCGTATTTTAAGACAATCTGTGATAGTTCCCTGCATATTGTCTGCGAAACGAATATTTTACGGTATCTCTTTTGGTCTAAAAAAACCGGGTAAATTTCAGTTTTTGAAAAATAAACTCCAGTATTTATTAAGTATCTAATAACCGCTGCTATAAGCTGGAAAGTAAGTCTGTTTCCTCAAACGCGTTTATCTTTCGAGTTATTATATAATATAAGTCGAATAGAGAATATTTTTCTAAATCTCCAATGAATGGGATAATTCATATACAAAACTTTTTATAAAAAAAAATTACAGACTTCAAAAAGTAAAAAATAAAACTTTTGGAGTCGGTGCCAGCCAAGGCATTCTACATTGCACTTTAATTTAATTGTAACTGTTTCGGGCTGTCACCGGCTCCAAAAATTTAATTATTTACTTTTGAAGTCGGTTTTTTTTTCTTATAAGGTATTTTATTTTACAAATTTTTAGTTACCAACATTATGTTCCGTAGTTACACTCAAAATCGGCCCTTACAATGATGTCATCTAGATAAACAAATTGCCAAAACGTAATCCACATTTTTCAGGATTATGAAAACCTACCAGCGAGATCTTCGTAAAAATGGGATAACACTTGAACTATGCTCTTTCAGATAAAAAAGAATTATTGAAATCGGTTGACAACTGACGACATTATGTTAAAACATACATAAAAAAAGATACAGTCGACTAGAGATCCTCCTCCTTTTTTTGAAGTCGGTTAAAAACAATTTCAGCTGTAGAGGGCAGCCGCAAATATTCTATTTCGTCTTAATTTATTTTAATTAATCTTATACGGATATCTCATAAGTCTCATAACTGAGATAAGAGTTAAATGCAAAATGTAAAGGAAGGGAAATAAGACTTGATCGTTTGATGGTTCCATTAAAAGTCTCGGATTACTGAATAGAAATGCTCTTATAAGCGTTCTCATAATGGAGCGGTAGGCGTGTGGATATCCAAAATTCATTGATGGGTCAGAGTTTAATCTTGCAGGACCGCCGGCCACGTGACTTGGCTGGCGAAAGAGATGAGATTGATGACGAGGGCGGATCGGTAGGGAGTGCCACTCACACCGTACTGATTGTTAGTAATTTAACTACCAACCTATTTAATAACAGATTTTTATCGGTAGGGCTTCGACTAGAGGACTGACAGTCACAGGTTGTGGGAAAACGCTGGATGCCGGCAGCGATAGTCGTGAAGAACTTAAGGGAAGCCCATACCCCGCAGTGAGTGTCATGTGGCTAAAATGATGATGAAGATAATCTCTGATGTCCCTCTTTGTCCCCCTGAGTTTACAGTAAATACGTCAGATAGTTTAAAAGAAAAAGAATTATTTTCTTTGATCGATGACAGTTTAAGGTCACAAATATATTCATTGAAAAATAAGGTCAGTGTTAGGCGCCCCCTAGACGCTCAGTAAATACTGCGATCCATCATTATGATAAATACTGATAACTGTCATTTAATTATCTGAGTGAAAACGAAAGTCTTCACATTCAGTACTTATCATGTCCGTATTGCAAAGTTTTTCATACAGTTCACACGCGTGAAATAAACGCGCTAGTGTGGCTATTGGGTGCCCTTTTTTAACACGCCTAACAATAATTTGTCATAATATGAAATCTTATAACAGATTTGGCATAACTGTGCATAACATTGAACATAATAAAAAAACATAACACTTATTGCGCATAATAATGAATTCTCTGAATAAAAAAATAAAAATAAAATATATTTAATTCAGACATGGTCTAGGTATATAGTGATAAATGTGATTTTCTCATTCACAATCTTAAAATTTAATTATGACATAAAAACATGCTTAAAATTATTTATTATAACTTTAATTGTCATCAAATAAAAAAAGCGAAGCTCGCACCTTAGCCTTCGATATTAGGTATTTTTTGTTCCAGCCCCACAATAGATATTTACACAACCTAATTAACTTCTCACTGAGAAGGTATTACGTATGTATTTAAATGTTTAAAATTAAACGCCTAGTTTTTCTTATTTATGTAGATCACGTGATACATTAGAAATTTAAGTGTTACTTAAATTACTTAAATTTTGTGGTTATTTTTCAGACAACAGAAGTACTTGTTATTAATTTGCCTTATGTATTTATTACATTTTATACTAGTGCAAAGTAACGTTATGCTTATTACATTTATCCCAAGTTATCATTATGACAATTTACGATAGGCGCATTACAATTTTTCGAATTCAGTTATGCAGAGTAATGTAGTGTGAGATAAAAATATTATGAATACGTTTTTCCAATATTAATTAGGAGTATAACTTTATGCGAATTAATATAGACGCGTCAGTATTTATCACAATCTGCCAATACAGAATAATGAAAACTAGAAATCCGCAATAAATACTGACAGTCGACAATACACTAGACTACACGATCAGTATATATCACAAAATAAAATAATTAATGATGGATCACAGTATTTACTGAGCGTCCAGGGGGCGCCTCAGGATCACCTTAGCTCTGATCGTAATTATTGTTATCACATAAATAAATAAATAATTGCATACAACACACCAATTATCTAACCCACGTTAAGTTTCATGAAGAACTTGTGATATGGATACTAGATAACGGATAAACATACTTATATACTTTTTTATTGTAAATATTACATAATATACATATTTATCACATGAACATTACATTACATTTATATCTGAGGTACCAACATTGATGATTCGGATCTGTGGTTGTCAGAAAATCGCCTTTAATAAAAAAAAAATGGATACCTGCTTATTTCTTAGTACAGTTCGATATTGTATTGTATGTGATATGCCATGTTACGTAACCTTCCAGTCAGAGCAATACACTGTTTTCCAATATTCATTTCTATGTAGACATCTTAAGATATACGTTGAAATAAGATAACATCTCGGTCTACAGGGGGGAATCGTTCAATTCCCAATGAATACTTGATAAGTGCGTTCCGCGTTAAGCATCAACAGTATTTCAGCTGCTATATTCAGAGCGGCTGCGAAATTGGCTGTTTATACACTCTTGAAGAAATTCGACTTTAATAACGAAGTTTGCTTACTGTTTATGTTAATCTCTGAATTTCAATTACACCCATCTTTGATGGAAAATATGTTTTAGGAATTGGTTCGTCGCGATTACCTACTTTAAGTTAGTCTGCGTTTTAAGTATGAAGTTTCATATCTTATTACCAAATATTTTCAGAAAAAGGTAAAGATTCTTTCTGCGGATGCTTTAACTTATTTTTTTTAAAAACTTTAATTATATTATGATCGTAGTAAATATTAAATAAGAAGATAGTTTCACTCCGTTTCTTACGTTCAAAGCGTATAATCCCAGAGACACCACGCATGCCTCCGTTTCGGTAGAACCAGATCCCTACAGACAGTACAATCGGAGAACTTCCCGGTTAACCAGTAGAGTTTTTTAAGGAAACTATTTCTCTGAAAGTACTAAGGCAAAATAAATAATTCATTATTCAAATGAAATATCTATTTTCTATCTTTAACTTATTTAAATAAAGCTCCCTAAAAAACTGCTCAACTGCTCAACCGGAAAGTTGCCCGACTGTACGTAACAGGTACGTATTAAATATTAATTGAATAAAGTTTTTGATTTGCTTAAAAGATTTAGAAAATCATGCAGATTACCAATAGTTAAACACAGTTTTTTTATTGAGCCAATTCTAATTACCTCAAAGTTAGATAATATTGAAGTATTGTCTTACACTACGGTGTAAATGTTCCCATTTTATTTTGCTTCCGATGGGTTCAATTGTTCCGTGACTCTGTCTCGCATATATTATACTGCCTCTGCCGGACCCTCCGCAAAAATACACGTCTTACTACCGAACTTAGCTGTTTGCTTAAATTAACGTCTCCTATGTGATTGGGGCTTAGAGGCTGAACTCTTGATTAATGTATTTATAGAGCCACGTGATATAAATATTAATTCGATATTATCTCTTACTTGGGTAAAATCTTTGAAAGAATTTTCTTTATTGGAAACGAGGTTTTAATTTTATTTATTATCTGTTCCGTTCATGCGGATATATTTTCTGTTTTCTTGGGAGAGTATTCTAGTATTTATCTAGTAGGACATAGGTCTTATAGAAAATAGGTAACCATAAACAAGTGATATTGACTTACTTATTTGTGAATATTTGATTTTATTTTCTCTCTTCATATACAAATAAAACTTTCATAAGTAGCTAGGTACTGAATTATGTAATTTATGTCTTGTTGTAGTATTGATAGAGAAAATATTCTATTTTTCCTACGTCTTCGCTCAGGACCATTGTAGAAAATTGGTTAAATACCATAAACAAGTGATATGATTTTTTATTTTTTGCATTTTCGATGTCATTTTTATCGTTATGTTAATTTTAAATAGAAAAATATTGGAAAAAATCAACTCGGCCACAAGTGAATTCTCAGATGGGACTCGAACCCATCACTGCTCTAACCACTGAGCCACCGAGGTTTTCAAAAATGTATTACAAGTGTCTTATTATAGTTATTTTTTGATGATTGAAGATTTTCTTTCTTTTGTAGGTACATAAACAAATACATATTTCATGAGTATCTTTATGTATTTATGTTTCAGCATTGATAGTATTGGTAATATTGAATTATTGTCTCGAATTTCATATAATAACGTTATATACTTCCAACCTTCTAACGATATTTTTTCGTTCAAAATATAAACTACCCGCGCCATCGTTTTCTATTTATCATCATACAAAAGTTTGTTTCTTATTTCTTGTGTTAAAAGTTGGGGTGTTAAGTGAAATATATTATAAAACAAAAAACGTTGGACCATGGGAAGGATACAATATATCATTCCCATGGTCCAACGTTTATTGTACCAAAATTCATCGCAATGCGACTAGTTCCAGAGCTTATCCGCATTCAAATATACTAACTACTACTAACTTTTCGTCTTTTAGATTTGCTCTCACTTTTTATCCTAACTTAATTTTGCTTACTTACTTCTTTGGCACATCAACCCAAGCAAGTCTTGGCCTCAAACACAAGAGAACGCCAAGTCCCTTTGTCCTGTGCATTTGTGTCACTTTTAAGTCAAATGTAAATTTATCGATTGTCTTTAAAAAAATATGTAGGTAAGTACGAAGTAGGCTTAATGCTATAATGCAAAGCGGAATTGAGAAATATCTTAACCCTTCCCTTCAGAAAAAAAAACTTTGTAAGTACCCCTACGTGTCAGTCCCTACGTTAATCCTTCAGGGGCAGAAAACTTCGGAATGCCTTAACTTAGCGGTGTAGTGGAATTTTAAGTTTGTTGCCAACACTTGGTACTTTTTGTTTGGGCAAAAGATTCGCGTTGCAGAATTTTGTTTGCATATTTTTACTTAACCTGCTTTAAATAAGAAAGGGAATTGAGAAGGTTCCAGTATGTCAAATCCTGAAAATCTGTTGGTGATTATATTATGGTAAAAGGAACATTCTACCATCTCCTTAATCCAGTTAGGTAAGTCCAACTTCGAGAAAGATATCGTCTCTCGTCGAATCCAACTCGGATGGGCAGCATTCGGAGGGCTGATTCTCTAACAGAAACCCGGTCCAGTTTCAGTTCCGTCGCTGTAGTGGCTGTCTTGTAGTACGGAAATGTGACAGTAAGTCCAATTTACCTCAGTGTCTCAAGACGAAAGTAAAGAAAAACGTAAGGTCGCGGGAGGACCGATCATCTCGTGGAGAACCTTTATTATTTATTATTATTTTTGGAGAGGGGACGCCAGCAAGGCCGGACGGGTGATCAGTCTCCCTAGTTGGAACCATTTCACCCAATTCCTCGATGAAGAAATCCCCTGAAGAACAGGGGGGGGGGCGGGTTATCGTTCACCCCACCAGCGTCGGACCCTCGAACCTTCCTGTGCGCTTACAATACCTGTTGAGTTCACTTATCGTCAACTGCTTTAGATCCTCTTCTTCTAGCTTGTTCGCTTCAAAGAGCTCCCAGCGCAGTGATGCATACATTGGGCATTCTGCCATGAAGTGGTAGCTTGTTTCTTCCTTTTCATTACATTGTGGGTACTGTTCATTACACTGCTGGGTATTGCCCTCTCCTAAGGTGGAGAACCTTAGGGGAGGACTATACCCAGCAGTGGTTGTCAACTGCAACCGTTTAAAAAAAATAGTAATTTCATATATGTCCATAATGAAAAATTACCGGTTTAATGGTTTAACAGTTTATAAAATACTATTGTTTGATCGAAATATTGTTCTAAGTATCTCAAAGTCGAAGTAAATAACTCACGTAGAAACCTCATACTTATGCTAATTAAATGTTATAAAGCAAACTGCACATGAACATTGTCTCTTATAATTGCACATTAATTATCGTTTATTATACGCCAAATGTAATATCCCGTATTACCTAATTAAAACAGATTTACTGTTCGATCAATGGCACCAATATCGTTAATACACGACGTAACGAACTGGTCAAATTGTCAACGGTAAAGAGCGGTTAACCAATAGCATCACAGACAACATTTAAAGTTATCGATAATATTAATAACAAACTCTAATCCGATTATGTTTAAAATTTTAATGTCAAAAGGTTAAATCAATAACTGATGGATAACGATTAAAATATGAAGTGGCTTAAAAATCATCGATCGATTTATTTTTCACCTCACATTTTTGTTATTTAAATCATTAAAACAACAAGAATATGGTATATATTTAGAATAAACTATTTGTTAACAGTTATTTTTATGCAAGGCTGGATGGAAAGTTGGATTTCGCGGCGAGGTACCTACACTATTGAAACCTGAGCAAGCTGAGGATTCAGGATTGTATCTTGAGCATAGCGAGGGTTTCAAAGCTACGAGACGCTGTTAGAAATTAGGACCATAAGTACAAGTATCAATAAATAATTAATTGAAATTGTACTGGCAATGTTAAATAGCTTCAATTGTAGTTAAATAAAAACTATTGTTCTACGAGGAATAAAAAAAGAAAACCTTTGAAATCTTTCAATCATTACTGGAATTTATTAAATCAAAGAATTAAAGTTAATTCAAAGTTATTTAAAATAGGAATAAATTGTTACTTATAATAACAATAACAGTCTTCTTCTTATATTTAATGACGGTGCCCTTTTGGATTTCGCCAGTAACCAGTTTTTATTAAAATAATAATTATAATAGAAATTGTACGGTAGATAGAGTTAAAATGGAGTCCCACAACACGTGTTATTCTCCTTCTTCTTTTTATTCAATGGCGGTGCTCTATCAGATTTCGCCAGTATTCAGTTTTAATAAATTAAAATAATAGAAATTGTACGGTAGATTGATTTAAAATGGAGTCTCACAGCACGTGCTGTTGCGAAACGAACTCGGGTGAAACACCATAATAACAATAAAAACGATTCGGTAAAGTTAACATTGACAATGACATGAGGTATAAGACAAAGACAATTTAAAAATAAATGTTTATGTCACGTTCCAAAATTCCGTTTTATGATTCAAATAATATAATAAAACCAAAACGGAGAATTATAATTAATTCAACGTTATTTAAAATAAGAATAAAATTTAAATGCGATTACGACGTATTTTCCTTTCTAAATAAAATAAACTTTACCACGCTCTGCGCAAATGCGATTTTTCATGCAGAAATTAAATGACAAAACCTCCTTTTTCGACCTCCGTTTGACCACGGAAACAACTGCATGTTTCGCTCGGCAGCAAAGTTTTTAGTGTCTCGTACCTTTCACGCGTTATCTCTATTGAAACCTGAGCGTAGATAACTCGCCGCCAAATCCAACTTTCCAGCCTTGCATATCAAATAACTATTGTGTAAATAAACAATTTAGACTGCTAAGCTTAAAATACACTCGGCAGCAAAGAAATCAAACCACTCCGTTATTACTATTTATACAAACATGCTCAGTTCACGGTATAATAAATATAAAAGTATGTGTATTCCTGCAAAGATTTGGGTGTTGATGGCGAGGTCAAATATTCAACTAATCAATAAGCATTTAAAACAACTGTTAATTTCCTAAAATTTCAGTGAAACAAATGTTTAATTTTTATTATATATAAAGTTGTAGGAAACCGAATCTAGTGAATTTGTTTTCTGTACTTTGCACAAAACTGGAAGTTTTCTTGAATTTTTTCTTTGAGCGGGTTCTCGGAGCATTTGCGAAATTTACGGGCATTAGCGATGGACTAGT
The DNA here is from genome assembly GCA_910589605.1 of Chrysoteuchia culmella. Taxonomy (NCBI): domain Eukaryota; kingdom Metazoa; phylum Arthropoda; class Insecta; order Lepidoptera; family Crambidae; genus Chrysoteuchia; species Chrysoteuchia culmella. Next base: position 10,681,950 of record OU342650.1, on the reverse strand, counting down.
TCATTGGATACACATAGGCGATCATTTGTAGATCACATTTCATTTATTATTGGTTCTTCGGTTACAAAATTTTTGGACAGATAGTATAAACTATAGTCTTGTAGTTATTACTTAGTTTGATTTATCTTCGCAGATACAATATAATTAAAAAACTGTTTCCTTAGATAAAATATAACCACCATTCAATTAACTTAAAATAACAGCATGACTGTGTGGAACACAACAAAGAACTTGTCAGGAAATCAGTGATGATATCACGAAACAAATAAAAGTAGAAATCCACACGGTTCAGTTCACCTGTCAGTCAACAAAATAGTCTTCAGAAGGTCAGGTACTTTTTACGTTAATTTACTCTAGATGTGCGTATAATCGATACCCATGTAATCCTTTAAACTCTTGTTCTTAAAACAAAAGCAGTAAAATCGCAATCAAAAGTATTTATTGAGAAACGTTTCACGGTCTGCTGTCGAGTGATTACCAACTTTGCAATAAACGAGAAAACAATACTTTTCTTATGTACGTAATACCAGTTCAGTGATTAATTACTAAATCGAAATGCCATTCATTTTGTGTAGGATAACTTTACCATTTGATGTTTCTTGAATACTTTATGATGAGCAAATCGGGAGGATCTCAAGAATGCGAGGCCGCCATTGCTGATGTTTGAAATGAGGAAATGACGAGGTGCTAATAACTTTGAAAATATTTACTTACTTAGATGTTCACGAAAACATAAAGTTAAGCCTTTTAAGGTAGAAAGGATTTGAACAAAAGGTGTATGTATATTTAATATCTTGAGACAGTAAGTAAGTGTAAATTCTGAACAAATGAAACTCTGTCGCTTGAAAATATTTGGCGTCATGCGGTAAAAACATTCTTTAACAAAATTATGATTCAAGCCTATTATTTCAGTGATACAATTGTTTAGTTGTTGTTAGTTTTTAATTTATCATTTGCTAACACAACACCGGTGTCCAGAGAACAATGGAATATCAATAGTGTCTCAACAACCCGGAGCCCGAGAGGTTAAAAGGAACATATAGCGAGGATATAATAAGATTATTTAACACAGATTTATTATTATAAAAGGGAAAACGTTTAATTATATTCATTATGTTTAGAATTCTCGCAACTCATAACAATTCCATTGATGCGTGTCAAGATATGCTAGTGAATATTTGCCGAGATTCTGTCGTACCGTTACGAGGCGCTTTGGAATTCGCCATGTGTAACCCGTTATACTATCGAAATTAACACATTGATGAGACTCTGAAGAAACGACTAGAATACACAATTGTTGGCCAGCACTGCCGCTTGCCCCGTGACCCGGCTATGTAACTGGATATCAACAAAACAAGTCTTAAATTTTCTCCCAAAATCATCAATTCACATTCTCTGACGCTGAGGTCAGTCTTTGATAATAACTGTACTTTGAATTCAATGCCTTCTGTTGTGAAATTATTTTTTCCGTTGTTATTGATAAAGTTTAAAAGCTTTATATAAAAAAAATGGAAACCGATTTTAAAAAGTTATCAAAAAGGTTTTCATATATTTTTTAAGTTTTTTATTTCACAATTTTTAAAGGTAGATGAGGTCCCGTGGCTACGCTAATAGCCTTATGACCAAGGCTCATCACCTATTACAAAGGTTAAACCTAAACAGGTTTTTGTGACACTGTTTTCATGAAATGTTATAATGTATTAATATTGTGAAAATTTTAATAAAATAAATAATAAAATAGGTTATGGTGCAGGGACGATACTTATTGAGGAGTTCTCTGGGTACTTCATCATCAGCTCCGCTTCATCAAATTGTTTATGGTGAACCACATTAAAGTAATCGTATCGCTTCCGTGAAATTATATCGTGACATGCATCTGCTTTCCGGAAGCATATGCATGAGTTACTATAGAAAAACCAAAATCGATATACGATCATATAATATTTGAAGAGTTCACTGGATTTCTCCAGGATCCCGTTATGAAATCCGACATGATAGCAATGGAACCAGATGGGAAGTATACCCTTTCGAACAAAGAATTACTCAAATCGGTCCAGTCGTCTTCGAATAATCGATTAACATACATAAAAAAACCGACGGATTGAGAACCTCCTCCTTTTTTGAAGTCGGTAAAAAAATCCAACGTCAAGGTTTATTGTGATGTTTTTATCTCAAATGGTTAGCAAATAACTAATAGTTTGGGTACAATATTTTGTACGGACTATTGTCCCAATCCCAATAAGGTTTTTTTACGCCCAAGACTCTGACCTACTACTTACGTGTACTTTGCTCTGAAAAGTTGACTGAGTATTTATAGGTTTATCCAAATTTAAAGACTTTATTTATTTTAATATTCACCTCCGAATCTTGAGAAACTTGCAATTTTAATTCCTTATTTTGTCGTCATCAAAATTTATTTTCGTGACTAAAGCAACATTATGGCTGTCAAGACTTATCACACAGTAGGTATTAGTTACGCATATATAAAATTTACATTTGCATGTTTAAACTTATGCTTCAGCTTCTGTAAACTAAGTACCGTATACATCAATGGACGAACTGCGAGCATCAAATTGTGTAGTAGTGCTGTAGTTGTAAATTGACCGTGAAAACTCGCGTTTTCTCCGCGCCGACCGTGCGACAAGTCAAGTGTGATACAGCATAAACAAACGTACAGTATTTTGCCTTAACTATTATTATTGCAGCTGCACGGTACGCAATACGCGCCCGCCAATATAGATTAGCCCTTACCACACGCTTACTGCATACAAAACTATCACAGCGTGCGTTCATCGCGTGTCGCCGCTTCGAGACTGAGGCGCTTGCCGAGCCCTCACTGAGACGAGGCGCGTCGAGTATTAATCGCGAACGGACCATTTGAAAGAAGATAATTTACTGTATATATCTTTATACTGTAAGTGTGACTGTCCTCCGAACACGATCTCAACGTGCTGAATCGAACACGGAAATACATATTCTGATTATACACAAAACAGAGCAAAATGAAATCGCAAACTCAGTGAAACCTAGCAATAATAAAGCCACCGAAGTTATAAAAACGTCTGTCCCCATTAAGCTAATAGAAACGGGGAAAGTCAGTGTAGCGATTGAATGGCACTTAATGACAACAGTCACTGATTTTACATTTTAACGAGTACCAGCTTTAAAATTTAACACATAAGTAGTTACTTTGCTTTTGCATTCAATAATTAAAAATAACGGTGACGCCGACGTAGTGTGTGTTACAAAATGATTAATGAGGTTCGCGGTGTTTTAGTAATTATCTACTTATTACTCAATGCACCATGTTATTTAATATAAGGTCATAGGTTCGGATGTAAATGCAATCAAATACATTACAGTCAAGCAACCTTCATGTTATTTTACGACTGCCAAGTCGTGATTCTTTTCTACCAAAACGAACCAACAGTTATCCGTGACTTCATGAATAATTCATTTATCATTATCATAATAATTGACATGGTAATGAGAATACTTCATTTACTCTGCTTCAGCAATATTTTTATCTTCACTCCTCGTCTGGTGTGCGCACGGAAAAAATACGGAGCAAACTAATCAGATTGTTAATAGAATATTTTCTCGGAGGCAGTATTAAAATAAATATTGAAATATTCTTCGATGTCAGCAATCTGATCGCTACTTGTTCAAATACAGATTTTCTTTTAATTTCTATGAATAAGTTTGAAATAATAGAACGGACATCAGGCATATTAGACCCAAAAATGTAAAAAATATAACTTTTTTACCTTTATACACTACATGTTATTAGAATCATAAAACAATAGTAAGTTTATTTTTTAACTGCTTGAATTAATTTTGTATAAAACGGAAGTAAAGGAGAAGAAGAAAAGGACACCATTTTGATTACTTAGGCACATTAAAAAGTCATGATAACTGACGTGACGTCGACACTATTGGCCGCAAAAATTGAGTTCAACTGTCACTGTTACTGTCAGTCAAATGCCAAGAGCGTTTCGTTTCGTCGCACGAAATGAAACGCTTCCGTTTCGCTTTTCTTAATAAGTTTCAAACATAAATAACTCCCAAAATAAAGGATTTTATAAATGGTAAATACTATCTACGAGACGTATTGATTATACGCCTTTATTTTAAATTTAACAGAAATGCTATACATATTGGGTTTTTTTCATAGGAAAGTGCCTCATGTCCTTTAAGATGGACAAAGATGGCGAGCCAGGCAGACTTACAACAAGTCCTACCACCAACCAAACCAAATACAATAAGTACCTACTGGGAATCGAACCTGCGACCTCTAGGTCTGATACCGATGCCGATGGTTGTTACCACTAGACCACTGATATTCTTTGCTACAGAGGCGGTTAAAATAAAATAACATTAAAACGCATGATGTTGTTTTCATAAATAACAACTGTTATATGGATAATAAAATTGCCTTATATCTTTCACCCTACAGATGTATCAAACAAACAAATAATGAAAAATATATAAAGCTAACATGTGTGATAATATGGAAATAGACTTGGTTTTTGTTGTTGCTGGGTGGATTTTCTATGGCACTTGCCCATTTAAAAATATTATTTTTCAGCTGGATTCCAATGCCATATTAGTATTGCTTAGTAACAGAAATAGTGTTACTACCTATACAGTATCATCAGAGAAGGTCAGGTGCCTACAAGTGCCTTGGTAGGACGCTTCGCTGTTGTATGCAAATAGTTCACGCCCAGTCCAGCGTACTTTCAATAGCTTCAAAGGTCATGGCTGTTCGTAGTCACGATCCTCGGCATGCCGAAATCATGAACGAAAGTGATGGTCAAATTGAGATGCGTGATGACGTTTAGATGTTGTGTAACATGCTAATTGCTGAGTATAGTGAGCATTGATTACTGATGTTTCGTATGTTTTTTATTGTTTCAAATGTCTATGTTTTGTTCACGACATTTGACGTACCGAAATTTTGAGCTTTTATTTACACTTGAACTCACGCACACCATACGTAGAGTGGTAAAATTTGCAATGAAAAGCCTCAGGTCAGGCCCTGGTGTATGATACATAATACATAATCCATTGTTCTCTGGACACCGGTGTCCTGTATGCCGTTTGTTTTTCAACGGAAGTTTTGCGACGTCTTCGCTGTATCATCGCATCCAAAGTGTGAATTGTGTCAAAATGTGACAACTTCAATAAAAACAAAACGTTCTTAGGACATGTTGGTTTCTAATAGATGATGACAGGACCGCAGATAGCAAATAACCAATTATGGTCGTTGTGATAGTTAACTGTGTGCCCGTCTAGATGGTCTGTTAAAGCTGTGTGTCGGTTGTCAGATCAATCAACCAGTAACCATTTCCTTTAGTGTAGCGAAAAAGCAAGTCGAAATGACTTTTATACTCACAGGACTTTAAACCATGCCCGTTGCAAAATTCTGATCACTGAGCTACCACCTCAAGACATAAGGTTTAGTAAAATTCTTGTATTATTTACTCTTTGGCATTAATTATTTTATTTGATATAACTTACATGAAGGTTAAATAAGCCCGACTGGTTTAAATAGTCTATGTTGGTTCATAAATGTTAGCTGAGTAAACGTTCGCTTCGTTTATTATAATAACAATTAGGTCATAGAATACGTGTTTTATGTTAATTAGCGTCTAGACCTCAGTTAATTATTGATGAACGTATGATTATGTCTGTTACCTTAATTATATCTTAACAACATGAAACTAGTGATAACTTATGAAATACACGAGACGTAAGTATTAATTTATTAAGAACTGTCCGAAATCTAGACAAATCAAACTTACAAATCTTTCCATTTAATATAATAATATTTCTTACACTCACACCAATCAACCTAGCCCCAAAATAAGCACTGTAATGCTTGTGTTATTGGATACTAGGGTAGCGGATATAAATACATACAATAATACACATATACCTAAGTATTTATGTGTAGAAATGTATATATAAACGTCCATGACTTAGGGACAAATGCTCGTATTCATCATACAAACATTTGCTCGTACCGGGATTCGACACCTCCAAACCGGTGAACGTACCACTCTACCACGGAGGTCGTCATTTTTTATATTTAAAGTAGAATATCATGTTGTAAACACTGCAAATCGTTTTTAAATTCTTTTTCCAAAGCTTGACTGCACAGTGATAGTAAAGCCAATGAATGTTAAGCGCTTGTTAGATTGATGATGGAAATGTGGCAAGCATGAAGACTAGTTTTGGAAATTAGAATGAAACCTACCTAACCTGTATGCGAAGATTGTGAAGCATGCGCACCTCGACAAAGCTTTGTCGACACTTTTCTCGCACGAGCGCATTGTCTGTCCCGCTTACACCGTACTGTTATGAGCGGGACATACATTGCGAAATAAAGATCGACAGTAAGTCGCGGTGCGCAAGCTACGCTAGCAGATATAAAATGAAAGACAAGAAATAACTGAAATACATCTACTTCATGCTTTTGCAATAATCATTTTATAAAATACTAGCGTCCGCTCGCGGTTTCACCTGCGTGGTTCCCGTTCCCGTGGGAATATCGGGATAAAAAGTATGTATATGTTCATAAACAGGCTATCTACTATCTGTGTACCAAATTTCATCCAAATCCATTCATTAATTTCGGAGCTTATTTAATGCAAACAAACAAACAATCAAATCTTTCCTCTTTATAATATTAGTATAGAAAAGTTTACAAATAACACAACATTATATTCTACAAATTTTATACTATACTCGTATATTGTCTAAAGGCTTTTACATTAAATTATACTTTAATCTGATATTCAACACAAAAAGAATAAACTAATGGGACAACGTTATTATAATATTACTTTCAAATGAACATCAGTTAGAATTTAACAAAGTAACATACCTAGGTGGTCTCCCAGCAATAACACATAATCAGTAATTACATACAATACATTTAGAACAGCAAGAAAATAATATAAAATATAACAGGTAGATACTTACTTAAATGGTGAGTGCTCGAACAAGACTACTGTCTAGACACATTATTCTAGTTTTTATATTATTTTCACTAAATGGCGTTGTTAGATACCTTTAAATATAAATAATATTTTAAAAAAATATAGAAATATTAAATCCCTTATAACTTATTTAATATAATTAATTTCTAAAAAGTATAAAATATTTTGTAATTTTTTTATACTAACACGCTCAATATAGTAAGCTTAAGAGGCCCACGACACGTCATCATGTCATGACATCCAAAATATCTACCAAAAAAAAAAACCAATGATTTTTTTATAAAAAACTGCAACTCCCGTTTATTTTTAATCTGGTAAGTATTTAAGATTATTTATTAATGGAAACCTAGATAAATACTTAATCCGAATAACATCACAAGTACAGAAAATAATGTCTTCAAAACTTCAAATCATTTTGACGACAAATCATTTCACGACGACCTCCGTGGTAGAGTGGTACGCACACCGGTTTCAAAGTGCCGGTAGGGGCAAATATTTGTATGATGAATACGAGCATTTGTACCTGAGTCATGGAGGTTTATATATATTACTACACATAAATACTTATATATGTATAATTATATGTATTTATATCTGTTACCCTAGTATCACATAACACAAGCCTTACAGTGCTTACTTTGGGGCTACGATAATTGGTGTGAGTGTAAGAAATATTTATTTTGGTATTATGTTAGTATGGGGAGCTGACCGGTCACCGGACTCTTAATTCCAAATCGATAATATAAACTTTTTGTTTCCTAAAGGTGTTAAATATCACTATTTTCTGTGATTGGTTTAACACACATTATTTTATTGGAAGTATTGTATAAGGAGAAAGTATAAGTAAATTAATCGGAGCAAAGCGTTTACCAATTGATAACCAAACGCCTTCCTTTCACTCTCGTCAAATCCGCTTCAAATAAAATATTTACAAATGTTATTTTGTGAAGAAATGAGCAATTTATTTTACCAATTGTATTGAGAAATTTGATCACTGGACTGAAAATTGAACAATGAAGCCACGTTTGGATTGAGCAGTGCAAAGTAGGTTGTTAATTTTTAAATAAATATTTTGTCTGACTGGATGTAAACAAGGGATAATGGATAGACAAAACTTATTTGTTTTGATAAACCTCTTGTTGCTAAAGGCAACTATTGAAAAGCCGCCATAAAAACCGAGGGTCTACTGCCATCTCTTAGCTCAGTTTTGTTTCAATCTTTCCATGCTATTTCGTACAACCACGTCCCTCTTAAAATAAGCTTATTTTTAATAAGAAGAATTTGAAAGAGAAGTTTTGTGACGTGTTCCCTCAATCATCGCCTTCAGAGTCCTACAACAACAAATACAACAATTCCTACCACCAACCGAATTTGAACAGTATTAAAAACTAGCTGAAAACATGACGTTTTTATAACATTATTGTTTTCTAAAAGATAATGTTAGGCCCCCTAGTAGAACAAAAAGACAATCCAGAAACATCACTTTTATTTGAAACTGTTTAATAAAGCGTTAAATTATTCTTCTAATATGTAAAATAGACGAAAGGACAACGAACTAAGCCCAGACGCCTTCCATCTTTCATTCATATCAAATGCCTTAACACCATTCTACATAAAGGATAGCCGAAAATTTATGTCATGTTGTTACTATATTGAACTTAGATGAATTGCAGATGTTCCCTTTCCATTAGATATTTTTAGAAGAACCATTAGTAATATATTTTTACATGAATCTCTTTTTTTCTTATATTCAAAAGGAAAAAGGCTTCTTTCAAAAGCAGACTGTTACTTTATTAACTTTCTGTCTCCGCCGGAAATCAGACTTTGCGATCAGCCAGACAAAATGTTGTAAGTAGTCGATTTGAACAAAAAATATATTTAAAACTTGTTTACATGAATTCAAGAATTTAATTTCTTATTTATTGGGGTAAAAAAGCTATCAAGAAATAAATTGTATAAATCTTTGATATGAGAGAAGACTTTATTGATAATTCATATTGCAAAATATGTAAATTTTGCTGATTTAAAATATACAATACTGACGACATCGACACGACCAATATATTTTACTAGTATATATTTACTAAAAGCTGTCTGTTTAGCTGCAAGTCTTATATTGATTTCCTAATAGTGCACTTCTATATCATCAAATGTGCTCCTTATATCCCAAGAATCATTAAAAGTCTTGTATCCTTAAAAAGTCTCAGGGCCTCATTTCTGTCATCCATATTACTGCTTTAAGTCCTGGATTCTACTGAAAATCTTTAAAGTTCCATACATTTGTAAAGTGTTTTGAAAAATTAACTCTAAAGTTCTTCAGAATTAAAGTCAGATTAGTTTCACTTTGAAACATAAACTAGAAGACTATGTTAGCTTCAAACTTAAGCTAAACTCTAAACTAATTCTGAGTTAGCAGTATTCAATTTTGGATGTTTGATAGCCCATCAATTAGTCCTAAAATTCGCCATGTTTATAGGAGACCCCGACATGAAATCCGATCTAATTTCCATCTAAAATCGATGCGATCTGGTCGGGAACAGCAGTAAATTCGTGACCATTAATGGAATTTCCGCATAGGGGCCTGACGTATGTATAGCCCTGCGACTATGACAATTTCTATGACGAGTAAAGCTTGGGGTTCCAATCATAAACAACATTATTTTAACTTTACTAAAAGCCTCGAAAGCAATTATGAAATTCATCATTACAAACAACTTTTTGTAGGGATAGAGGAATTGCTTAACGCGATATAATATTTAGAAACTCAAATAGTATCTTCCGGGATTTCAAGGTTCCCTACAAAACGGTTTTAGATAGGTCAGCGATTGACCGCTATCTTGCCTTGATGGAAAGCAATGATGCGATCTAGAGTCAAACGCGTTTGCCTAGTTCTACAAATAGTTTCAGGCTTATGATTAAAGTGAGAGCTCAGCTGTTATAATAAACAAATATTTGGGAAATTAATCATCAAGCAAAATCTAATGATGAAGGTTAAGAGTCACCCCGTCGTTCATAAAAAAGTTATCTGCCTTTTAGATTATTGAGATTTTTTCAGTTTGTAATTATGAACAATCATCAAAAACACAAAAGTTTAAAAACGGCTTTATGCTTAACTTTTAACAACAGTTTATGACTTTCATTATTATAGAGTGATGAAGTAATTATGTTTAATCGTTTTATTGTCTTTGATTGCCTGTTCATTCTATTTGCATATTTTTGTGATTTTTGATAGTTGAATGTTTAAAATTTTAGATAAAAGATTCTTTAGTTTTTACAATATTGCCAATATTGTATTACCTACTTAATGCGTCTAAGTATAACTTAGACATCCATACACTGATAAATTTTTGTCACTTCAAAGACTAATAAATAACTTATTCCGTTAGAAAGTACAAACAATAATCAGTCATTAATTATAATTAGATTTGAAACATTCCTTAAGCAAAAAAAAATTGCTAAAAGATTGTTCATTTTGTTGAAAATATACCTCTGGGGGGTATGATGATTTGCAAATTAATGTTGATTTATTAGTCTCGTGTATTGCTTAATAAAGAATAATTGGAGTATTAAAATATAAAATAACCGTTACTTTTAATTTCAACACTTGTTTTTGACGCTGATAAAAATATAAAATGATTCGAGAAAAACACTACAGAGCATTTGTTGCCGTTAAGTCATACCATGCAATACAATAACGTAACTGTTGAGAATCGATTTTCGGTATAAATTTTAATTGAATGACATAGTTTTATTTAAGACGCGGTCTTTAAAACGAATTTGCTTAATTCTGTATTACTGAGATCAATGAACTTCGGAACCGATCCTTTAAAATCAGCATGCGGGTTCACCCTTCCCGCATATTAATCCTATAATTCGTAAAGGCACCTCACGCCCCGCAGGATCCTATTTAAATGATTTTTGCATGTGGCATTTGAAGTCCCCTTAACTTATCACCTTTTTGAACGGAGGGGATAATTGGAATGTCGCGTTTTGTTTTACAATGAGCAATGAATATTAATAAACACAATACGAAGAGCGAGGGAAGAGGCCAATTGGAAATGAAAGGAGGATGATCAGTCTTCGTCATAATTTACTTCACAAGCAATTTTAGAGTCACGTTTGCATTGTAAGAAACCTGCATTTGCACAGAAAAAATATTTTGGACTTTAAGTGGAAAACCTCGATTTTTTGTCTCGACAACTGTTAATGTGATAAAGGTTCAATAATTCTATCTGGCAATGAAACTATTTCTTTTTAAATTGTACCTACTTTTAGTAACTGATTTTAACTTTAAAAATAAATTAGGGCTATATTACGAATAGTTTACTTCTTAAAAACTAGTAATTGATCAAAGGAATTATTTATGTATAAAAATATTAATTTTCATCTAGATTGTGTTTGATAAAATAACACGCGTACTAATTTCTGTATGTTAAATAGATATTGACTACCCGAAGCAAACATCGGAAATAAGTATGAGGGAGTTGAGACCGCTCTTGTTCTGAGAATAATGAGAATCGCCGGGTGAACGGAGCAATGCACGGTCAATCGATTGAATAAACATCGAGTTTCCAATCTGAGTTCCCCAATCGGAACATAACATACAGAGTTCAAATAAAGATATCCGCATCCAGCCTGAATCGGCGCTGAGCTCTTGCTTTGCTTGATTTTAATCAAAAGTTTCGATTGGACTGCCAGCCGCAATTGAGTGCGATGAGATCGCATACGTCGAACGCCCAGTATGATCGCACTTTAATGACTGCACCGAAATGTGTTTAATCTAATACGTATTTGCTGTTCCATAATTGTTGAAAGTTCTTAGCGTACGCGAAGCGACGCTATCTGTTGCCCCTTGCGATTGCGACATATGTAACTCGTTACAACTTTGTCGCAGGCCTGTCCTAGAAAGTTGGAACAGAATGCTTGCAATACGATGCGGTGCCTTTTGATAATAACGTACGCAGTCTCCTCCTTGTTACGAATAACTCCGAAGTCATTCTATGAAAATTGTACTGAATCACAACAGCCTCCGTCTACATTTAAGTGAAATAAAAATAAATTATACCCAACGTGGGATAGCCGTTCAAATTAAGCACCTGAATAAATTGTGTGATAATCCTCAGTAGTCTTTTAATGCTTTATTTGAAAGAGCCGCCGCCGGCGACGTAGGCGTGCGGAAAAGAATAAACGAATGAGACAATGATTACTCTCATTTCATTACTTCCCTTGATCCTGGTAATTGAGGAAATTGGGTCGAAGTGTGATAAAAGTGAGAGTATCGGGTGTTATTGAGGCGGGCCCATTAGGGACCTCTTAATCGTATTTAACGCCTTTATCACCTGGGGTGTGCAATGGCTCGTGAGCGTTAAACATAAGGCGCTGAGAAGTCGCTAATAATCTGGTGCGTACGTATCGTCGTTTCCTGAATTCCTTTCGAAACCCGACAAATTATATTTGCATAATCACGTTCATTCGGCTTTACAAAACGGACTATTCATATGTAATGAGAAAAGTGGTACAAATTAGCTGAGTACGTGTTTTATTCGTGAGATATAAATAGAGGGCTTAGTGAGGGCGCCGGGGTGTTTTAATTTATATTTTTTCTTCCTGTGGGATCGCTGGGCGTTCATAATGGACAAAACATTAGCCTTGCCTACTTTGCCCGAAAGCTTTCAGAGCTTTTCGACTCATCATGCGCTTACATATTGTGTTGATGCAACTTTGCCGACGTAAAACATACTTTTAGTTGCGAGTTTCGGGGGTTGTTTTGTATATTTCTATACCTACAAACCTGCTAGTTAGGAATCTGGTGTTCCGTTATTAATATTCATTTATTCCATAAAATTGACTGCCTATGGTCACTAGCTATAACCTATTTTGAAACTTAAATAGTTCACCATGCGCGTAAAGTGTGTTTTGAGTTAAAGTATATAAAATTCAAGTTCTTTTAATAGAGTTTTACAGTCATCATAGTAGCTTTAAATAATAGCAAGACATACATAAAAGTATTAATAGAAGCACAATAAACTCTTAAGATTGTATGCTTTGCTAGCAGAAAAGCATTACAATTATTTATTAATAATAGAGTTACCGATAAACTTTTATATAATGTTTTTACATTATATTGATGGATATTAAAGTTCGAGAGAGTACCATAAACTAAATAGCGCTATAATTTTATCGGTATGAATGAATGTGTATGTGGTACTTTTCAATATCTAAGCAATTTTACTTGAGAAAGTGTCTATTAGATCTAAGTTGCAGGCATAACCCTTAAGACTGTCAAAGTAGCAACTTCCCGAAAGCCAGCAAATCAATTTATACTCGATGGATAAAGCCACATGTGAAAGTGAAGTGAAAACCACAAAAAGGTAACCTGTTCGCTTTCCTGCATGCTTAAGGTTGGTTATAGTTAACTGGTTTAGGCAATACAATTTCTGCCGAGTCGAGTTATTCACACCGGAACATAGGAAAGGAATTAATAAGTTCCTACCACTTTCACTGCTTCTTATATGTTGTAGGATCGACACTAATGTTAATCTTGTTTAAAGCGCTACTCGGAAAAAGTATGGACTTTTTGATAAAAAACTATAGCACGGTTACAGTTGTTACAAATCTGGTAATAACATATATATTTCTTCATACCTTTATCTAGATTCGTATATAGTTTCAAAAACACGATTTTATGATTTTGCCTCGACACTTTTTCTTTCCGAAAAGACCTCTATAAAATACGAAAATTCAAGATTATTCTTAAATGGGGTTACTTACACTATTGGAAATTTGTTTAATAAGTGAACACAATAATATTTAGGATTGTATTGTTATTGTAGCAGCATTTTTTAAAATCGCTGAAGTTATTTTATTACGAAGTGATTTTGTGTTTTTTTTGCCTAATCTGCAAAATCGGTCTCGCTCCCGTGCGCGTCGTTTTCTCATTGCTATCTCGCTTCAGCATATTTTTTTCGAGTATCGCCTTAAATGTACTTATAGAATAACTAGCAGCCGCTCGCGGTTTCACCCGTGTGGTTCCCGTTCCGGTGAAAATATCGAGATAAAAAGAAGTCCGTGTTTTAATCCGGTTCAGTAGTTTTTGCGTGAAAGAGTAACAAACATTGAAACATATAAACATTCTTACATACTTTCCCATTTATAATATTAGTAGGATAGGATGTAGTTACACTTATGAGTTAGCCTAATTTTGGTAGGTAACCGCATCGTCATGGTAGTTGCGTTGCACAGAACGGTTCAGTATATCATTTTTGAATGGCTAAGAAAAGCTATACCCAGCAGTGGGTGTCATGTGGCTGAGACGACGAAAAAAAGTTAACGTTTAGTTATGGTTTTACAATATTATGAAAAAACATATATCATTTACTGAAGTGGCGTCGAAACTTGGAAGGTCAAACTAATTTTTAAATTTTTCTTTTTATAAAATGTGGGGAACGCTATGCTTTCGGCAATAAGACTGAATGTGAAAATGCACTTCTCCCGGATTCCTCAACCACTGAGAATCTGGCTATTTTATCTTTTAACTTAAAGAATACAACAATGTTCGAAACATTGTTTTCACAAAACACAAACCGAATACAATTTTGAATCTCTCTATAAATTGGGAACTTCTGGATTCGATTCCGTGGTGTGGTTACACCACGGAATCGACACCACGGAGTGGTTACTAGACCACAGCGGCGCGGCTTAAATACAAAAATAACCTGCTAGAAGTATTCAGTGAAGATGTTGAAACAAAAACGATATATAATATCCATAAAACTAACTCTGATTACATATTCAAAGTGACGAATGTCAATAAATAGCTATCAGATAGATGTGCGTGACTTGAGTAGAAATGATTTTCAAATTACTTTGTCTGAAGATCACGAAAAGCCAAAGCTAGTTTTCCTGAAAATAAATTTAATTAACCAGTCGCGTGCCGCACGACCCGAATTGGGACGTTTCAAAAATATGCGGACGTGCCGGAAGCCCACTTTGGGACGATTACGTCACGAAATTTTAGAATGCATTTTTTAAAAAAACTATTCGATAGTATTTTTTGAAATTTTTACTGAGTATCTAGAAGGCATAAAACTAAAGACGTACAGAAACAGATTTTAAAAAAAGTGAATAAAAAAATAATTAAAAATAAATACCTATTCAGTAAATAAATAAATAAATAGCGTATTTTAACAAATGTTTGAACAGTGTTAGTTTATGTTTTAAATGATAAAATGAGATAAAAAAAGAGATAATATTATATAATTAAATGTTATTAACCGTTTTAAATCGATAAATAGTGTATTTAAGTGATAATTAAAAAAAAAATACGAAAAATCGTCTTTACGCGCAAAATTACGCGACAATTTTGCGCGTGCGCATGGTTATTAATTTATTACCACGTTATTTTTAATTATTTCTAAAATATTATTGTTTTAATAATTTTATTAAAGTATTAGTTTTATGTGAAAAATATTTATTTTATTCGTACCTTCGACTATTTTCCTTATTTAACATTATTTGTAACAAGGGGAAGTTGGGCAAAAAAAAAAAAAATATTTGATGATTAATTAATAAAATATTTTGTGTCAAAGGGGGTATTTTTTTTTATTGACACCTATAGCAAATTTCCCGAATTTTTTTGATCAATAATTAGATTTTGGATAAACCTAAAAGATTTCTTTGTACAATCCAAAGTTTGAGTCACCGATTTTTCAGTATTATTTTTTTAGTACAGTTTTCAAGCAATGTTACAATTTGCCTTTTCACGCGATGGCCATAAATAAGTCAAGCAAACCATAATTTAATTACATGTTGTATGCTTGGGACGAGAAATTATTAATGATATCAAAGTACTTCCATATATTTTGTCGCCGCGCCGTTAAATGCATTTATCTTTGAGCTTTAATTGTCAAACTAAAACTAAACCTTATTTTTTTCTGGTATAATACCTACGGGGTGTTAAAAGACCCATAACGAAAACGAAAACCACTTACCGTTTTCTTGTATGGGCCAAATCTGGATTCTGATAGATAAGGAGTTATTGAGGATCAAAGTCAATATTTATTTTAAACATTATCAAATTAAAGTTACAAAACTGCAATGAATATCAAAACCAATCATAGAAGCTGGATCCCGGCCGCCTACTCGTACCCTCTAGACACACGCAAACGATGTTGCACGCGTTTTTTTGCGTAAAAAAAATAACATCCACTTTATGAAAACTAAAAATAAAAGTCGTTTCCCAGCAATTCTTTTCACATTATATTCTTATTAAGTTTGAGGTACAATACGCATATTATCACGGCTTTGGTATGGGTGTTTAACACCCTGTATATTTCCAAGTTACACAAAATTGCAAATTCATTAACAAGTCTCTAAATTTACTGTGTGCGTCACCTCTAATGATCTAATGCCTAGATAAGCGCTACCCACATCACCTTTTATATTATATCAGAGAAGGCGTTCTTACCTACTGCACGATTATTGCATTAATCTATTACTTATTGTTTTGTGAGCAATTTTACTGAAGTAGAATTACATTCATAGACATAATTAATATTATTTCTGTCTTTCATTTGGTATAATGTGTGGTTTACGTAAATCTTAAGTTTTGGCGCGCACTGTTCATTGAAATGAAACTGGGATGACACCTTCATCCCGTGACCACGGCAGCTGAAAAGGTGCCAAAAAGTCGGGAAAACCAAAAAACCTTAAAAAGCACGGAAAATTAGATCTTAACTCGTGAAATACAGTGCGCTTAAAATCAGTAAACGTTGTTTTATTGTAATGTTTAGTTTATTTAACATTCTTGGTACCTGACTCACACAGTGCCGGGGAAGTTGTATGTTAAATTAGGATGAACTTAGCTATTAATGCCTGGTTTTAATCCTAGCTTTTAATCTTATCCTACTAATATTATAAATGCGAAAGTATGTCAGTTTGTTTATTTGTTTGGTAATCTTTCACTCTAAAACTACTGAATGGATTGGCACATACAGATAGAAGTTGGTTGAATATATTAACCAAAAACTAATTAGAGACGACGTCATATTACTGAACGGGTTTTAATTTTTTTTTTGTTACATATAGGTCTTCCCATAATATCGGCCAGTTTAAAGGTACGATTTATTTTGAAATCTGGAAAACCTGATGCAGAGAGACCAGCTAAACTATAAGAGATATGCAAATGGCGCCTTAGCAAAAGTTATTAAGTGTGATCCATGGGTATTTTCTGTTAACATATGCATAAAAATCAGGGGTATGGGGCATTTTTTTCTGCCATTACATGAATAAAAAAAAAACACTGGGAGTACCTCCACGCGGTGAAAGCGGTCGAAGTGTACGATGCAAAAGCTGATACTTAATGTGTATCAGCTTTTGCATCGTACATACCGTCCAAGCGAACGAAGTTGCTGGCATCAACTAGAATAATAATAATGATTGTATTTTACTTTGACACTTACAATACTTTTATTCTGCAATTCATTTTTTTTATTATAAGTACTCAAATTATTTATATTTCTGTAATCTATACTATATTATAAACAGTTTGTATGTTTGAACGCGCTAATCTCAGGAACTACTGGACTGATTTAAAAAATTCTTAGACCATTAGAAAGCTACATTTCTCCCGAGTGACATAGGCTATATTTTATCCCGATATTCTCACAGGAACGGGCACCACGCGGGAAAAACCGCGAGGATCCGCTAGTATACTTATACAAATAAAATAATTTGAGTTGGCCCACACTTACTACGATTTTAAACCTTTTTTTCAATATAATTTCGAACTCAAAGCTGTGAATGACAAGTAAAATGGCAAAGAGAGTAAACATCAACAGTTAATATTATAGAAGTAAAACCAATCTTAAGAGGAAAAGGATCACATCAAGAGTACATCTAATTTCCTCCCGTTTGTACAGCTAATATTCCAGTAATTGAATACCACCTTTCATTCCGAATCAAGGGTGTCGCCCCCGTCTTTTAGATTTCGTCTATGCCAATCTAATTATGTTCAAATGGCTATAGTAATCATCAAAGAGCGCCAAATTTCACTTTGAATGTAAAGGAACGTCGAAATTCGCTTTTATAATTTCATATATTGCCTCTGGCTGGTTATAGATGTAATTGGATTTGATCTTAGAAACGACACCCTTGTTTCATTGATCTTTGCTCCTGATATAGATCTTTTTAAGGGTCAGCGACCTTTTGATAGTGTTTCGCATCAGAATAATCTTTTTTTATTCTACTAGAAATGGAGAATTTATTTTTATAATTATATCGGAATTTAAATAATTTCACATAGGTAGGTACTATTCTCGAGGCAACATCTTTTTGATCTTTAGGGAAACTTTATGTACTAATGCTTTAGTTTAGAGATGAATAAGCGATTGGATAAACGATTCTGGAAATACAATACAGTAGCAGATAAATAAATAATTGCTGACTATCGTTTATTTATTTTATGGGTACAGTTTCAAGTGCTTCTCCGATTCTAAGACTCAAGATACAAAGTTCTGGTATTTTTTAAATATGAAATCAATCTTGGCCTCATTCTGGATTAAAGATTAAGAAGAGAACGAAGATGGAGCGAGCTTGCCTAGAAAAAGCCTATAATCAGTCGAGCTTTAAATATACCGGGCTGTAGGCCGGGAATACAGACGCAGGCAGGGAATTCCACTCCCTGGTTGTTCGCATTATAAAGGATGAAGAAAAGCACTTTGGTTTCAAGTCTTGGTAGAGCTTAGTGATATGTTCTAACGTTTTTATAATTATCCAATGTCTGACATATTCACAACTGGGTGAAGGCTCCAGTAGTAAGGACATTGAAAATGACAGATGTTGATGATAATTCTACCACATTACATGAAGGTGCGGAGTTCTGTAGGGCTATAACGAATAACTATCGAAATAGTATCGAGTAAGTATCGAGCAAGTAATGTCAAAAAATGTATAGTAAATTGTAGTTCCGTTTGCGTCCAGTAGGAACGGTGCCTGCTCAAAATGCATTTTTTTACTTTGCTTCCTCGATACTTACTCGAAAGTTATGTGTACTTACTGTTTATTGAATTTTATGACGGTAAGTATTGTGGGAAGTAAAAAAAATATAAAAAGAGCCTAATTAAAATAGTGTAGCCGCAATAACGTGTATTAGAGTTAAACGGATATAGAATAGATCAGGAACTAGTCCCAATTTAGGGGTCGGTTGTTCGGATATTACTCGCCGTAATGGGCCCTTTAACTTTTATGGGCCGAAGTTGGAAATGAGTCCAGCCCTGGCCCGCAAGGGACTAATATAGGGCAAGAGTTTTATCAGCCAGTCAGTACTTTTGTTTAAATTTGTATTAATTTTACGGTGCGTTCTTGCGGCAGCAGGCTGTGATAACGAACACTAAATATTAAAGTTTATGTTTGTTTCCTGGTATTTTGTTGTGAATTATTAAATTTGTTTAGGCAATATGGGTTTTCGGCTATATCTTAGTTCTATGGAGCACTTCTAAAATATAACGATTGGTGATTTTATACAATGGATAGGTATATTAACGGTTCTTTATCGCTTGGGTTTAAGTTGGTAACTTAATCTAATTTATTCAGAGAAGCAATCTAATTTGTTTACAAAAATTATAAGAATTCGAAGTAAAAAATGCGAAAGCAGAATAATTCACAGAAATGTAATATTAAGACAATCCGAATTTCTCATAAGAAAACTGACATCCAATATTATATCGAGTTAGGGTGGAACGCAATAAGGTCTCTCATTCACGGCTGATTTAATTTTTATTTGCTCCCGTTATAATATCGTACTCACAGAACCTTTAAATTGACTGGTGAAGCCAAAAAAAAGAAAATACTGAGAACAGACGTTACTTATAGTACTTTTAATTAATAAAATTTAATTAACGATATTTCCCTATTCGCAGGTAAGTTGTTGGCTGTATTCAGATCACGTAAGTTGCTTCTGGGATATAGATCGGCCTTCATTTGTTTTCGATAATTAAAATTGTTGAGCGCACGCGAAAGCAATTATACAGATAGTATCACGTGTAATAATGCTGTACGAGGCTCGAGTGGCTGTAACTTGGTCTATAAATCTACCGCCCTTTACACTTCATCGAATAATAGAGAAGGGTCTCGGAACAATTACCTACTGTGGAATATATTAGGAGCGCGACCGGTTGTGTCTTACTGATATCATTTCGTCATAGAGTAGCTTTAGACAGATAATACTTTCCTAGTGTTTGTCGGATCAATTCTAGTGGATCATAGTATACCTCTCATCCCCGGGATTATTAGACACAATTGATATTCCATTGTTCTCTGGACACTGGTGTCCTTCTAGCAAATGACGAATTAAAAAACAGAGAATAAGGTACATAGTATTACAGCTTGAGTTTCCATTCGACGTTTTGAGACTAGATCTTTTTAGAATTTCTTTTAACTTCAGTCATGTTGTAAATTTAGAATATTTTATTACCTTTTGTAAATGTATTATTTGTTTATAAATGTTCATTTCCTACATCTTTATAGATAAAATTCAAAGTTGACTGACTGATCTATCAAGGCCCCAGCCCAAACGGCAGAACATAGAAAATTGTAATTTTGCATAAATATACCTTATACTATATACTAAGGAAGGATTTTTGGAAATTGTACCCCTAACGGAGCAAAACAAGGGATGAAAGTTTCGTCGATTTCGAAGTTAAAAAATGTTCCGGATTTTCTCGAATTTCCACGCGTACGAAGTCGCAGGCGGAAGCTAGTTTATTATAGTTATCTTGAACTTTCATGGTTATTTTAAATGTTCTAAGTATTGTCGAGATTGTCAGTTATTAGAATCTTGTTGTGCACCTAATTATCTAGGCTGTGGTGTTACTAAAATCTCTCAGGTGTGTCTTGGTAAATAATTAGGCCCTTTGAGAGTGGCCGCGGTACTAACACTTAGATTAGTTAGCTAGCTTTTTGTCAATATAAATATATTTCTAAGTGCAGTAAAAATATGAAAATATGAAGAGGAATAAGAAAGTTGAACATTAAACTGCCTGGAACAAGCGCGTAGATAGCGTAGATAGATTGAATCTAATAAATTATTGTGATCTAACAAATAAATATAATGACTAATGCAACAGTCAGCTAAGACGCTACTTGTTGTCTGCAAATGTACCAACATTAATATAAAGCATTTCTGTGTTTCAAAGACGCCTCTTTACACATAGGCGGCAAGGTATCGCGAATATATATCGCGATAACGGGACATCTCAGGGGAGCTTGTGCGTCTTCTAACAAACTTGCACAATTTACTTTCAAATAAATTTATAACGGGCAGTGCCACGGAGTCACTCCACGCCGCTTATTCAAGGCGGGACTGAAATTTTGATAAACCTCTTTTGTTTACTTGGCTCTAGTTTTCTTTTAATTTTCAAATTCTTAACTTTTTTTAATTAAAGCTGTAGGCCTAGAACAAATAAATTAGATTAATCTTAATTTAATCGAGGAAGTACAGTAAAAAAATGTATCAGGTACTGAGCAGCGTTCCTACAGGACATAAACGGAACTACATTTTCCTATACATTTTTTTGACATTACGTGCTCGTTACTTACTCAATACCTACTATTTCTATAGATTTTCGTGATAACCACAATGGGCGTAAAAATACCTATTCATAAAAAAATATAACATTGTTTTACAACACCATTGAGCACTCAAGACTTTGCATCTCTACAGTCAACAACAGCTACGGCTTTATACTTTGACCTTGAGAGTGCCCTTACGTCGCTCGTAATAGCGGCGGCTTTCGTAATGCAAATGTAAAGCCGTAGCTGCTGTCTACTGTACAATGAAAAACTAGCGATTGGCGCTCTCAAATTCAAAATGTAAAGACTGACGTGCTGTTAGCCTTTATCCTTTATCCGGTAGTTAATGCAGAAGTCACTAATTATTTCTATTTTCATTTTCTACGATCCCTACGTTACGTTATCTGTGTTAGTTACTCTATTTACATCATGTTACCATGGAATAGAGTGAAACTTAACTATTCAAGAACTTGTTTTTCGAAACCCTTTCAATGCTTAATTTATAAAAACAAAAGAAAGAAGTTCAATCAAATTGCAATTTTATTTAGTTATTATTACCAATAGTATACCAATATTAGCACAATACTTAAGTTTTCTTGGAAAATATTAAAAATATTTTCTATTAAAACGAAAATCAAGTAAGTTCCAAATAACTTTGTATTGTTTTGTTCACACTGGGCGTGTCAGCTTAGGCGAATGAGCTGTCAGGCGCAAGCGTTTGCCATTTGACCTTATGAATAACGTCATTAACTTGAGGTTAGCATGCGGAAACATAGAAACGTAATTAGTGGACAACGCGTGGAAATTAATCGAAGGTTCATTCAGTGACTTTAGGTACCGCCATCTATCAGCTAGACAGTGGTAGGTACTGAATTTCGACGATGATGATCGAAATAGCGATGTCCGGTGTTCACGTGATTACGAAACACTTAATTAATCTATACTACGAATCTTTATCGCCTCAATGCACGGTATTTGGAAAGATTTTTCTTTTCAAAGTTCCGTAAATTCGTAAAGTTGAAAATTCGTAGATATGTAGACCGTTTATCGCTAGTTGATCTTTGAAATTCATTATATTTTTAAATTTACTAGAGTGCACGTGGTTGCGTTTTTCAAAGTCCAGTATCATCAACTGAAGAAGCAGAATGTGACGCGTGTTGGCGTCTCTAGCACACAATGAAAACGATATTTTCTTTTGTCCGTACCGTACTTCTGTTTCTTATCAAAGTCGCGATCCAAAAACTCTGATCGCGAAGTTTGTCGCTGCGATCATCGCTCGTTCATTTCCTTTGAACGGGGCGAAAAGCCGAGACGTGCTGGATCGGAGCGTACCTGTCGCGCCGTACCACTGTATCGTACCAAACGGGCATTCAGACCAGCCTTCTTGATCGCTAAGCTGATACGAAACGGAGGTAATATAGGAATATCTTAACCCACCTTTACTTTATTTTGAAAACTACGTTAGCGGTTTCGTTTTTTTTTTCGAAACAAAAGTATGTTATCATTGATCTAACTAAGTACTTACTGAATCTCAATTTAAAAATCTATTAATTTTTAACTCTTTATTTCAAGTAAATGCTTTGCTTAAAGTCATGCGGCATTGTGAAATGATTCTAAAATGTTAAATATATGTAATATTGAAATTTCTGTTTCTTGAAGCTTTGATGACTTGTACCTTTCAGACAGTTCACAATGTTGACGGTCTGACAGTCTCGAGTCATCGTAGCGAGCGAGCCAAGAGCGGACAACGTTAGCATTTTGAATAATGCATGTCTAACAAAGAGAAAGTTGTGTTTGTATCTAGAATATATGTAAAATGCATATTGCATATCATATCATATGTCGTGGTTTTGCTGGCATTTGAATTGAAAATAATTCAATTTCATAAAGTCTAGTAGGTACCTAATTTTATCTTTGTACACGTATTTAAAAACTATATAATTTGTATGTTTTTAATCTACATTAATGTAAATGAAAATCTGCGATCAATAGCTTATTTTGCTAATTTTCTATTTTGGCGAAGCCTATTACGTAACTGGGTCCTGTCTTAGAAGATTTGAACGTTGACCTTTAAAATTGAAACTGTAACTAAAGGACGAGGCTTATCCATCTTAAGCCAATCGCAGGACTTGTCTTAATGACTGCCGTTTGATTGGAAACCGTTGTCAATCTTCGTAGTTCTAATATAAATCGTATAATCCCAGAATATGAGTTCGTGCGGATTTAGCGTGTATAGTAGCGTCTTATGGGGTTAAGTTTGAGCTATGGCAATCCAGTTGTCAAGGGTTGAGCACTTGAGTCCCTTAATAAAGTCGAATGGTCATATAGTTAATGGTGATATGGATATGGATGGATACTGTTTCAATTAGATTAAAAACGAGGTATTCCTCGAAGGTGGGCTTCGAGGAATAGTTATGGTGCGCTTGAAAAAGGTTGCTCTTCGAGGAATACCTCTGCAAAACATAAGAATATAAATTGAGGTTCTTATTGTGAGAATACATGGAAAAATAAAGGCGAGAGAAGAAATTTGTTACCCTTATTCGTTTATTGTTCTCATAGGAAACAGAAGACGACCAACACACACAACAAATTGTATAAGGTGCGTGCAGTAAAAACACTGTGTAATTAAAGTGTACTTAAAGTAAAAAGAACCCTATCTCTCGATGAAATCCTTATATGCTCATATGCATTTTTTTATTGGACCTAAGGATTGTAGTAATCTCTAATAAAATTCGGAAGACACGATCTACAACATTTATAAAATAAATCTGATCCGCGAGTAATCTCTAACGCAACTAGATCAATTTTCATTTGAGCGCATACTTTTGGTTAATTCGCTTTGTACAGGCATTTCTGCGAACCGTACCTTTCTAATCCGAAACGAAATTAGGTCATGCTCTCCCAGTATCAGATAACTCCCAGATTTACTTGCGTACGTCATAAGCCGCCCCGATACCACAGCAATCAGCCAGATAAGCTGAACCTTATCCCCCTTTCTTATTCCTTTACTTAAACCATTACTTTTCTTGTTTTGACGACTTAAGGCTTGGATTATCTTGCTTACAAACTTTCCTATGTTTGTAGCTTTGAGTGTCATTTTTTAACCGACTTCAAAACGAAGGAGGTTCTCAAGTCGACGGTATATTTTTATATTTTTTTTATGTATGTTTTGCCATAACTTGGTCAGTTGTCAACCGATTTTTAAAAAGTCTTTATTATCCGATAGAACATAGATTGGGTGTGGTGTGATCCCACATTTTTTTTACGAAGATCTTGATAATCCTGAAAAATATCGATTACGTTTTGGCAAGTAGGTAGTCGTTACATAGATGACATCATTGTTGTATGTAACAAGTACTGGAGTCTTACCATCAACTCTTTGTGATTTTTTTTAGGTTGTGAGAGTGGGATGCTGCCATACGGCGCGGGGTCTCACTATAACCTGAATTTAATGAAAATGAATCGCATTACAGTTGATGTACTGTAATTATGTAACTAAAAACTCGTGAAATAAAAATCTTATTTTTTTTTAATGTAGTTTGAAAAGTGTCTTGTACATCGGTGGTTTGGTTTCCATTTCTTGCGCTGATTTCACGCCCTATAAGTTACTGTGAATAGAGGCGATAATAAGAAAGCTTCTTGTGGTTGAGATACTAAGTAATAGACTGAGATAAGAGGTTCTTATAGTATAGATGTAGGCTTATTAACAAAAACGAAAATAGACCGTTTAACGGCAGACCTACGTTTTTCTACTTACATTGGCCAGTTTTTTTATAGCTGCAGCGGTAGAATTTAAAATGGTGACAAATATTTTTAAAATGTTAAAATGTTTGTTACTCATAATAATCATGTTTTTCGACATTTATGTCGTGATTTTTAAATCACTATGGTATATGGGGTACATTTTACTCGGAGTTTATATCTAGTTCGATGATTCGCTGATAACAGTCTAGTAATTGTGATAAATATTAAACAAGAAAATATACTAGAAAAAAGCAACTAGTCTCATGTCGCCCTGACGGGATGCGAGAGAAAAGCAACTAGTCTCATGTCTAGCGACATGAGACTAGTTGCTTTTTTCTAGTATATTATCTTGTTTAATATTTATCACATAAAAATAGCATTGTAAAATGCAAAATTAAAAAGTTATAGTCTAGTAATTATCTATTTTATAAGTAATTTATTTAATTGTAATTACTAGAATTCGTTAATTTTTATTTCCAATTTCAAATCATAACTAAAAATATTTCGGTTAAAATTTTCGACCGTCAATTTCATTGGAACTACTTGAGTTCTAGCAACTTTGTAACATGAGATAAAAAGTATGATTTATTTGAACTTGGGAAGAGATTTCAGAATACTTTGGCATTCTCTCGTTGTAAGATAAAAACAGTTTGAAAGGGTTGCTTCCACTGAAAAGAAATAGTAAGTTTTAATAAAATAAACCTTTTACGTAACCTTGAGATTAAGATTTAGAGAAAAATATCTTTAAATTAAAAAAAAAATGGTACCTTTAAATATGATATAAAAAGTTTGTATTTAAGCTTATATATATATCGGTCAACACCACTTTCAATGAACAATTTCATGACAGTAGTTTAAACATTTGTGATATGGATATCAGAACCAATAAAAGTGTCACAAAATTTTGCATTCACGTTAATTACATTATGTTAATTACATAAATGAATGTCCTTTTCTGGGTTTCGAATTCGATTTTGCCAAATTTGGCCACTCAAAAAGCGTAAAAAAGGCAACACAAAAGTGCGCTGCGCTGCGACTTCCAATTGCAAGAGCATGAGTTAAATCGTATTGGAAATGGTCACGAAATCGCTTTGTTCAGCGTTCATGTGTTATTTTGTCCGTATTGTGTTGCTTGTACTCCTTCATCATCATAATCAACCTTGAAGAATGTCCGATCTGTCGGCTACAGGCCTACTTGTTAGATGGATAAGGAGATAAATAGACGGAGGAGATAAAGACAAAAGGAGGATTGGTGCATGCTAACGACCGCTAATGCATCTTGTACTAATGCGTTGCGTAGCACGGAGAAGCTCGAGAAAGTAAATTTTTAATCACCCATCCCGTGACCGACCGTAGCGAAAGTTTCTTAACAGTCGCAATCGCAGTCCGAAGTCACTACCACTGCCTTTACTCCTTACTCCACGCCATTTGTCAGACATTTCATCCAACACTTGCAGCTTAACCTAATAAAGTGACTTGCTTCCGCACACGTTCCTTATAAATCTCTCAATTTATCTATTAAAGCACATGACTTTGCAACAACATTAAATCCAACGCCCATTTTATTGAAAAGGGGTTCGTTTTCTCGTTGCGTAATAAGATTTCTTAAAGGAACAACATCCAGTTTACCAGTTTTTAACAGAAATGTGAAATATTAATGGATAAAAATATACGTATCCAATTTGGTTAAAAACCTTGCTATAATAAAGGGGAATTGTACTAAAATTTTAACGTGCTTCCCAAGGGATCCGATTTCGTGAAGAAAACACTGGATAATATTTTTCGAAATCGAAAAAGTATATTGAAACCTGTTTTCTGTTATATAATTCATTTAGCGATACCTATTCTTTTGATATGTTAAGATTTTTTATACTTACATCTTAACATTTTTATTTCTAAATTAATTTGTATCTAATAAAAAAGTTTTAAAAGTTAATCATACGTGAAATTGTAATTACAGAGGTACTTATAAATGAAATGTAGATGTTATTAAAATTGGGGGTTCCGTTATATCATTCGTAATTGGCAATATACTCGTAACTCATTGGCAACAAAAGGCGAACAGCGCTTGGATATCGGTCCGACTCCAATTACGAACGCGAAATTGAGTCAACTCACTAGGTGATACAAAACAGAGTCCCAAACAAAGCGGCAGCAGCCATTGTTGCAGGCCGCCGAACAACGCCGGCTTAATGACGACATTCGAGGAAACGTTAATTAAGCTAACAATACTCGAATAAGATGTTTTGAGACCTACTGTTGCTGATAACAGTTTAATTTTCTGAATAAATTTTTCGTGCCACTCACGGATTGACGAAGATTGGGGTTATGCTTGCGCGGATAATGTCACCGCTCTGTTCGACTATCTTGATGGACCTTGCTGACATAGCTTAATTAGATTTAATATTGATGTCACGCGGATTCTATTCACCAGCGGTTTTTTAATAGAGTGACATTTTATTTGAAATGAATTGAGTTTCTTTTGCCGTGATTTCGGTGACATCCATAATATTTCAAGAGAGAAGATAACGATGCCGAAGAGATTTGGGACGGCCCAGGCACGGACAAACTTAACAGAGAAGGGTTTCTATTCTCTGAGGACAAGAATGTGCAACAACTTTGATATAGGTTGTAAAATTGACGTCGACTTTGATGTCTCGAGGATAACCAACGATACGATAGAAAAATAACCGATTTACTTCATCCAGAACGCAATGTAGTTTCCGACGGATTCTGATGTTTAGAAAGGAACAATAAAGGAAGGGTGAAAGATAGTTTAAAAGTTCGTCACTCATCGAATCGTTTCAGCTCAAACGAAACGTTGCGGTTCCGCGAAAACAAAGGCTATAAATGAAAGACATTTGGCACTGGCCTGCAATTCAAGCTCCAGCGTGAGCCGAACGGACAATGATCGACGAAAATTTGCTATATTTCCATAATATTTGTGTACTAAAAAAATGATATTCAAGCTGATACTGCAAATCTTAAAACGTCTTTGTTTCCTTTTCATGCAAATAGTGTAGTAATGCGACCTTGTGAAAAATATGATTTTTCCTTTAGTGAAATCTCTATCGTGTCGGGGCATCTCTATAGAAAACGGGCATATAATAACGATGTCCGGACTGTTGTCGTGTCATCCATCATTTTCTCTCACTTCATTAGGCATAAGGTTGAAGATATAGAAGCATGTTGTCCGCAAATTGTGCGACGAGCATAAGAGTCTTGGATACCCAGAACTATTTACATTTTTACCACATAACATTATTATGAATAACGTCTCCCCTATCGCTGGTTTCTCTATCCTACGTATAAATAATAATAAATGTGAACAACTTGATAAAATTTGTGAGTAGCATTCGACGTATATCCCATATCCAATCCACGGAAGTGGCGAGCGGGCTGCCGAATTGCCGATGCCGGTTTGGTATAAAAATTCATTGGACTTGGAATCTTTTGTTCGATAAATAATAGATACATTTGAGGTTTTCGTTTGGGTTGTTATGGCGATATCTTGGGATTTATCTCATAACTAGCGTTCCGCCCGTGACGTCGGCCCTCGAATTCGATTATATTGCTCTCCTAGTCATATTGTGTTCCTACAAGTGCGTCCTTCTCCAAGGCTTATTCTATCTCCAATCTCTATGCTATAGTTATTCAAAGTGGTTCAGTGGTTTAGGCGCTACATTACAAATAGACGGATAAAGTTTATTCCATTAAAATTTGACGTAGGGTAGGTACGTAAATGGCAATTCGATATTCGAACTAGGGCTTAATCACTACATCCTGTGTTCACTTTTCCCTAAAATTATTTATTTGTATTTACTTCTTGGTAAAGGTAAAAGCAAAATGCGAACGCCGAACATTACATGTCGGGGGTGAGAAACTATCTCAATATTCCAATCATAATAGAATCCATTTATTCAGAAAAAAATATATACCACAAAGACAAAGTAAACGTGTTTGATGGCGATGATGGACAAGCCCGTAAATAAATATGGCGGTCCAACACCGGGTGTCGTTTCCCACGCTGCCTCAGCCGAAAGATTCGCAGTGTTTGCCCAAGACGTATCCGCATAAGTTGCGTGAAATTGATATCGTCTCTTTACACACGATCCTCTGTTTGTTCATAGCGAATAGTTATTACCATCGTGATGGGATCTTTTGAGAGTGATTTGTTTTTGCACGCGAACATATTAGGTTAGCAGGGAAGAGCAGATTCGGTATGGCAAGACGGAAAGATCTATTGCTTTTCTTCAATGTTGATACCTCTTTACCATTCGGCTTGCCAATCCAAAATCATTTTGCTGCAATCAGTACGTCTGAATATAATACAAATTAATACCTTTTAAAATTTGCTTTTCAGATTCTGATCAAAATGTGTGAAATGAAATGCCGCAATCATTACGGATTGAGCTCCGAATAATTTTGTATATCGTGGTTGTAAATTCCGAGCATTCGTTACCACCATTGATTGCTCGTACGCCTGAGGTGATTTAACTATAAGTAAAGGATCTATGTAAAACGTGAGGTAAATTAAAAATATCAAACTAGCCCTAATCACAGTGACTACTCTATTTAAAAATCGGCCAAGTGCAAGTCGAACTCGCACATGAAGGGTTTCGTCTCTCACCCAAGGTTGCCTGGAAGAGATTGCTATGTAGCAATAAGACCGCATATTGTGTGTTTTCTCTGTATGTGTTTGTTTTTGTATCGTGAGCAATAAAGTTTCTATTATTATATTAAATACACCTACCTACCCAAAATGCCAATATAATTTTTCCCCTGCAAAAATAATTTTGTTTTTCATAGTGTCTGTATGAATGACAAAGTTATATTTGCGGTTTTAACAAATGTGCTATAGCTCTGAAACTGCATAATATATAAAGTTTTTATAAAGGTCTACAGCATATATATTTTTTTAGATTTTTCACTTTCTTATTTTTAAAGTTAAGGGGGGGGGGGGGGGCACACATTTTTTCACTTTGAAAATGTATGGTAAGTGTATAAGTTTGATGAAAAAAAAAATTTCAGTAACAGTTCCATGTATGGGGAGCCCCCCCTTAATTCATATTTTTTTTTTGTGTAAAAAACCGTAAAGCGATTTACAGAATACATCTACCGACCAAGTTTCAACTGTGTAATCCTTATAGTTTTGGAATAAAGTGGCTGTGACATTTTACTACTTTGGAAGTGTATATCTTTCAAACGGTTGATTTTGAGAAAAAACTGTAATAGGAACTTCAATGTAATTTTTAAAGACCTATCTATAGATATGCCTCAAGTATAGGTTTAATAAAAATAAAAAAAAAATGTTACAAATCCCTTCAGGAAAACTGCTATATTTCTAAAACTGACAACCATATTTCGTTCCAACAAATTTTCGTTGAAAGTTTTTATTAAGATCTACAGCACATACCTATATATTTTTTTAATTTTTCACTCTCTTATTTCAAAAGTTAGAAGGGGGGGGGACACATTTTACTACTTTGGAAGTGTACATCTTTCAAACGGTACACTTTTAGAAAAAATCGTTTTAGAAACCGCAATGCAATTTTTAAAGACCTATCTATAGATAACCCACACGTATAGGTGTGATGAAAAAAAAAAATCAGTGTCAGTTCCATGTATGGGGAGTCCCCCTTAATTCATATATTTTTTTATTTTTGTTTAAAAACCGTATAGCGGTTTACAGAATACATCTACCTACCAAGTTTCAACTGTGTAATCCTCATAGTTTTGAAATAAAGCGGCTGTGACATTCATCGATTTGGGCGAATCTATGTTTTTCGTTTTTTGCTTTTAGACTACGAAACCCTAAAAATGATCTAATCCTACTGATAGTGGTTGTAAAGGAGGGATAAGTAAAAGAGGGGCTCAAAGTAAGTTAGGAAATATATTAATTAAAACAAGATACAAACCGAAAGTAAGATAACAGCAAGACAGACAGGACATGCAAGCAAGAACACATAAAACCGATCAAAAAATAGACGTTAATAAAAAGAGATTATACTGTCACCGGCCTGATGGCCAGTGCGTTACATCTGTATTCTAAGAAAATAACGAATAGAGATAACTTTGTATAGTAATTAAAAACTATGATTATGATAAGTACAAATATTACTCACTATATTCTTCCGAAACGGTTATCTTTAGTTTTATAAAATTGTTGATTTGTTACTTGCTAAGAAATCATAAATTTTTTAAAAAGCAGAAATTATATTCTTTTTTACGTGTACTCTCCAACACACAATCCATTTGTTCTTTACCGTACTTTAGTAAGTAAATAGGTAAAACTCTTATTCCTCTAAAGATATATGGGAGGTAGTAAAATTTTTGGTAGGCGTACAAACACCATACAGTCGCGTTTATGTCTCGAAAGGCATTTGTTTATTTTACTCCTATGCCTCATAAAGTGAGTAGGTATGTTGTGATGTTGTTGACACAGAAGAACTTATGTCAGCGCTCTATTAACAAGGTAGAGTGGACAGAATGATCATTCATGATGTTTCATTTATGTATCCAATCCTATTGTTTCCTCTTAATTTTCATCAATAGTCTTCTGAATAATGGTCCTTCATTGAGAGCCACAAAGAGATGCAACGATCGGCTTTTGGCAACCTTTACCGGACCCACCTTTTGCCTTGAAAGCCTACATACGGTGATTCATTCAGTTCATAGTCGCCACTGGAGAACATTTATTAGTTATTAGTTTTAGTATTTACGTTATTAGTTCTACGAGCAATGTGACCATCCAATCGTCTCTTCAAGAACAAATAACGACCCTTCTACAGAATATTTAATTTTGTCCAGAATAATATAAAGAATAATGAACTAAGTTTTTTAATACTTTCTGTCCTTAAACATTATTTGAAACGATGAGCCTTTTTGGAGACATTAAACCGTGAATGGTCCCTGTCGTACAGTGAGGCACAGTTTAGTGGCTTATATTGTCATGACTATGGCTACAACTTCAACAATTATTGTTAACGACTCTAATAACAAGGTAAAGTAAGACTATTAAGGTTTTATAGCATGCTTTAAAAGAAAAAAAAAAGAAAAGTAGCCTAAACTCTCTTTTTAATGCGCATAAATGCAGAACGGCGACGCATATCGTATTTTTACCGTTCCATACGGGTAACTCATACTCATTTTAATCTAAAGACACCCACGTCTCTAAGTTTTCCAAAGAAAAAGCAACTCATCGACTTTTTTCCATTTGGATATCAAGTATTGAGGCACACATCCAGCACGTAGATACGAGTATCATTAGCGCGGATTTAATCATCCCACTTCTTTTATTTAGTACTAGCCTTCGCCCGCGGTTTATCCCGCGTGTTGCCCGTTCACGTGGTAATATCGGGATAAAAAATTGCCTATGTTACTCTCCATCCTAAGTTAATGCTCTATGCTAAAAAACTTTTTATAAAAAAAATGAAAACCGACTTCAAAACACTAAAAAGCAAACAATAAACCTTTTGGAGTCGGTGCAAGCCAAGGCAAGAAAAATAAAATAGTAGGACCGCAAAGTAGAATGCCTTGGCTGGCACCGATAAATAATATACTGTGATATAAATAGTTATTTGTTATGCAACGCTGGAAAGTTGGTTATTTAGCGGCGAGTTACCTCTATTGAAATCTGAGCAAGTGAAGGATTCTAGGATTGAACAGCGAGCGTAGCGAGTGGTTGAAAAATTGAATCCTGAGCGAAGCGAGTATTTCAAAGGTACAAGACGCTAAAAACTTTTCTGCCGAGCGCAACACACAATTATTCACCTCATAAGAGCGAGGAACATTTTATGGTTGTTTCCGCGCTCAATTTCCGGTAAAAAAATCTTTAAACATAAAGTTTAATCTAAATATACCTTATTCTCGTTGTTTTAATGATATAAAAAACTAAAATAATAAAAAAGGGAGTATTATAGTTAATTCAAAGTTATTTCAGTAGGAATATATTGTTACTTATTAATAAGAATAAAAACGATTCCGAAAAATATGTTGACTGACACTGACATGAGGTACAAGACAAAGACAATTTAAAAATAAAGATTCATGTCACAGTCCGAAATCCAATCACAGGTTGTGAAATCTCACCCAGTCTAATATAAAATTCTTATAACAAATAGTTTAATCTTATTGTTATTGTTTTTATGATTAAATGAACTAAAATAAATTTATTTACCAAATTTATTAAACCAAAACGTAGTATTATAATTTAATTAATTTTAAGCTATTTAAAATAAGAATCGAATAGGAATATATTTTTTGTTATAGAATCCTATAACAAAAAAGTCAATAGTGCGATTCAGAACGCATTAAGACATATTTTTAGGTAATTAAAAAAGTACTTTGCCGCGCTAGGCCGCAAAAAGCGATTTTCTACGCCTAAACTGATTGAGAAAACCTCCATTTCAGAGCGTGTGAGGTGAAAAGTTTTTATTTCACAGTTTTTAAAGGTAGATAATATCATGTCATCCAAGTAACAAATATGAAATGAAATATATAAAAATGCTCAAAACATAAAAAGTACTGGGTCAAACTAAACCAAATTTTTATGGGACCAATTGGCAACTATTCTGCATCGGACAAAAAAAAGGATCACGGTTCAAATCTCGGCGTAATCGGTGTACATACATAAAAAAAAAAAATTATACCAACCGAATTGAGAACCTCCTCCTTTTTTGAAGTCGGTTAAAAATCAAGTCGATTGGATGCTTAGTTAGTGCGTAAAGGAAGGACAAACAAACACACATTCGCATAAAAATATGTACTAGTAAGGATTTACAATTAATTTTAAAATAATTAACAAAATTTACTTCAGTTTAAATGTGAATTATTAATAAAACCTGGTCAGTTTAAAAGTGGGGTGATAAGTCACGCTCCTAACTAAGCCAATTATTTAACTTTCGAAAGTGACGAGTTTGGTAACTTTAATCGGGTCCTTCTCGTCATTAGGCACGCAGAGCAGGACAGACGCAGTAGAATCCGAAAGTTACGAGGTGTTCCCGAAGATATTACTGGAGATAGGAAAAAGCCCTTCCTTTTCCGAGCCATATACGGCCTATTCATTGCGAGGGGTAACAAAATTTTATTTCAAGTTAAATTGTGTTCCCGACTCAGCCACTTCTTATTTATTTGGGTGGGGGAGTATCGAGCTCCCTCATGCGGGCATGCATCGATGGTTTCGACCTACATTTGAATCGCTCGAAATATTTTAGACAACTAAAACAAAAGACTAAACTTTACCTCAAACAAGGTGGTAGGAAACACTTGGAGGACAACTGTATCTTTCGAAGTGATTCTAATTAGAAAATAGTGAAATCAATATTTCAACCATGTGATTATTGAGTTTTATTTTAACGGAATGCTAAAAGAGGATAGGTATGTGTTAAACCGACTTATGTTCAAGTAGCTTAGCTGTGTAGTGTCGGCTTAGAATAGCACTACCCCCTCTCATCCCGACTAAGGGACTCAGCCTTCAGGAGATGGGCAGCTCCTACAAACTTGGCCATACTGCGATCGCCAACCAGCCTGCCAAGCGGGGCGGTTATGGCAACCCCCCCTTTTGGGGGAGGCCTATACCCAGCAGTGGGTGTTATATGGCTGAGACGACGACGATGTTCAAGTAAATCGGTATATAGGCTAAGTACTAAGTAGACAAGTGCTTAAAAATACTTTTGTAAACATTGAAAGTTGACATACTCGTATTTTATAATATGCCATGAAAAAGTTTTCTAACTAGGAACGGCTCCAAACTGCACCACCTTCGGTGGCGCTTTGGAGCCCAAGAGAGGCGGAGCGCCGCGAGCTTTTACAACTTTATGTCGGCATAACTCTGTGAGGACATGACGGATTTAGACGCGGTTTGTTGCATTAAACGCAGAATTACATTCTGGTCAAATTTGTAATGTATCGCGATGCACAAAAGTCTATACTTTTCGAGCAAAACCCTAAAAACCGAATATGGCTCTTCTTTGGCGCCAAAAGCTAAGGTTATGGTGATGGTAGGACATCGAATTTTTGGTAGGTCTGGTTCGAAGGTATGGTTGATGTCTAAGTATATGCCAAGTTTCATTAGAATCGGTTAAACGGTCTGGGCGCTATGACCGGGCGGACAGATTTTCAAAAGAGTCAACATAAGAGAGGCTCCGCTACGCTCCGCCTCA
Organism: Chrysoteuchia culmella; assembly: GCA_910589605.1. Classification (NCBI taxonomy): domain Eukaryota; kingdom Metazoa; phylum Arthropoda; class Insecta; order Lepidoptera; family Crambidae; genus Chrysoteuchia; species Chrysoteuchia culmella. The sequence goes on along the minus strand of OU342650.1, from coordinate 10,646,471 downwards.
ATAATTATGCATTTTATGTAAAGCATGAATGTAAACATTAAAGAAAAAGAGCTCTTCTTTCACACGAGTGGTTCATAAATCAGCCCTCCTATATCGAAGTCAATAGGTCTTTTGTCATAGCTACTGCCAATTTTGAAATGCATTTATATGTAAGTGGTTCTGTTATTGCATTGCGCATTGAATATACTCCAGATCATTTCATTTGTTCCACAAAGGCCGAGGGGGACTGAACAATGTTTGGAAACATAATTATGTTAATGTTCTCATTTTGTTCCGCTTTAAGTGTGAATTTTCGTATCTGTTATTTGGTTCCTGAAATAAATATCTTGGTGACGACCGTTTTTTGAAGTCTCTTCATGTTAATCACACCTGGAAACCAATTCCTTAAGGGAATTTTAGTTATTACTTTACTAGGTAGCCTAGGTACTTATTTAGTTTCGTTGATAATTCATGGACAACTCTTACAATATAGTTATTCATGTGTTGAAAGTTTGTCTAGCTGGGTGTTATTATTCAATATGTTTTCATTGTTAAATATCTCAGTTAAGTCGGATATCCGAAATACAAGAGATTTAGCGTTTTGACTTGGAAAAAGGTAAAAGTATGTATGTTGTCTGGTATTACCATATAAACCCATCTGTTTTTTGAGCGCATTTGATATTTTTAATATAAACTTAACTAAACAGTTGACTACTTGTTCTTCTACTTATGGATTATATGGTGCAGAATTAAATCTATTTTCCCCACTTAACTAGCAGTTAAAGATACACATCAATAGTGTCTGGGGATCCTGTACTTTTTTAACGATAAACAAATACTCAATTAATTATACCAAATGTAGTCTTTTAGACTGGTTTTTTACTTCGTTATTCAAACAGTGAAGTTTAAAAAAAAATCATTAACGATCCAATAAACTTAAAATAATAGTCGTCTTAAATAGTCTAAAACGTACTTGATCCATAGACACGTATGTATGTTGATGTGTGGTTTAACAATGAGACCGAAATAACTTTCTTATGCAAACTTTTTGAGGTTTTTTTTGTTTCAAAGTTAGAAATGGACTTCCGACAGATGATGCGTAATTCTATGGAATACGTATTCAGTATGTTTAAATTTTTAAGTATCAGTTAGGCTACTTTAAATACTTTAAGCTTATTTTGTTGACAGTCAAATTTGTTATATACCTCACACAACATGGACTAGATATTTTTTTCATTAATATGTATGACTATTAGCTACGACCACATTAGGCCCAACTTTTCCTTTACCAGCTTTAATATTTTCATCTTTATTCAGAACTCCATGAATAAAACAGGGCCTTGTAGAACACCGATATGCCGACGTCGCAAGATGTTCCGCTGTCATAACTTTATTCATTTTGTTGTTTAAGTAAATTAAAATAGAGCCCCTTTTACATTAATTTTAATTAGATTCATTGCCGCCTTAGTTGCCCAAAGAATTCTGGCTTAGTATGAAGTGTTAGTAATACAAATTGAAGACGGTCCCGCGAAATTTGATTTAGAATCGGAACTTTCGTTCTACTGAATGTTCGGCACAGTTCATCTCAATTATGAGGTGTACTACTAAATATTTAGGGATTCATATGGCGAGCAAAGTAAGCTATGTGTTTTTCCAATATCCAATCTATCTCTTAGTAAAAAAATCATCAACATTGCTTCAGTGGTTTAGGAGTGAAAAGATGACAGACAGAGAGACTTGCGGTTATAAAATATGAGCAGAGCGTAAGAACTAAGAGATTTTCTAGACTGCGATATTAGTATAAATATATTATTATAACACATTTAATTTACCTAGTCACCATTGTTTACATGATTACTCAGCTCTATATGATAAAATGATGTAAATTCGTTTACAAAACAAAGCCACCTCCATAGCTACAGCTTTATATTTTGTAAAAAACGGCAGAAGCATTCATGACGACGTGTTGGCCGTATTAAAACCCTGGGGTAGGAACCACTAGAACGTGACCATTTTGTTAAAAATAACAATTAAAACGCCAAAATGCGTCCATGAGACGGGTTTGTGTAAAGAAAATTCGTTGTGCAAAGCGTAAACGCTTTTTATTTAGCAGTGAAAGTTTTAACAGAAAAATAGGGACATAATTCATGCTCACATGCTGATAATTTATTAAAACTTGTAGTTTCGGTGAAAAAGTCAATGCAAATGATCCGCAAAAGTACTTTTTAGTCGGAAAGAATGAAATACTATAGATGAACTTGGTATTAAAAGTATTGAAGAATTTATGAGCTCTGGACTATGTAAATCATGTCTTATGTTCAATTTTTTAACCGCCTCCGTGGTCTAGTGGTACAACTACCGGTACCAGACCCAGGGGTCCCGGGTTCGATTCCCAGCGGGGGTACATATTATATTCGGTTTGGTTGGTGGTAGGACTTGTTGTAAGTCCGCCTGGCTAGCTACCACCATCTTATCTAAGTCTGACGCCTTAACAACAATGTTTTCAGCATTGTTGTGTTCCGGCAGTTAAAGATTAGATAGCCAGTTCCTCAGTGATTGGGGATTCCGGGAGAGGCTCGCTTCCATCTTCAGCCTTATCAATACTTAACATCAGGTATGATGAAGGCTTAAGAGTCTCTCCGTACTTCATTAAAAAAAACGAGGCCCTGTAAGAAATTAGCGCTACAATCGCTTCATCGCAAATTATAATTGATAAAATCCCATGTAACTACCGCCGATCATAAAGCACTACTTCGGCGAGCCAGCGAGCTTCTAAAAATTTGAATAAACAATCGATTTTGGCGGACAATGACACGACGATTCTAATTCCATATAAATCGTACGTAGTTATACTTTCTGTCTCAGAAAAGTTGGCACTGTTTGCCAAGCTACTTATGCTTCTCATCCTCGTGATAAATGAGTGTTCTAGCAGTTCGGTCTTGGTCGCCACGTGCTCGTTACGGCTCAGACGAGGATGGCTATAAACAAGACGTATTTCACTTGTTACGACATTAGGCCTGGCTTACCATAAGCTTATGTCATAAATATAATATAAACAATTGTTGTCGAAAGTTGTTTTGTGAGTTTCAACCGGGAACAAGTTATTAAAAAAGCTGGAAATACATGAATGGAAACTTTATAAAAATATTTGTGATGTTCTTAAAAAAAACTAAAGAACGTCAGAGTTAGATTGCAACGTCTCATTTTTAACGGTAACTTTAACTTTAAATAAAATTCTAATGCCTTGACAACCATGCAAATCACAGCCTTATTGTTTCATCAAAAAGTTTTCTAGTAAACAAGTCGAATAGAATGAAGACAGTTTATTGATTTAATAAAACAAAAGCTTTTTCACTCCGAAAGCGAATCGATTTACTTTTCGTTACAGAGAATTTCTTATAGCAAAGTACAAAAATACGCACTCTCCCAAAGCTTCGGTTGATTGCCGAATATAAATGTTACGAACCCATGTTAGGAGGAACGATCTAAGATAACAACAACTTCCTTAATAGATTCTGACGTTCGCTCAACAAACAAACAAACAACGAACAGTGTTGTAAGAATCATAACAAATCTAAACACGAAAGGGTGAGCGATATTTGCCAATAATAACAACAATACAAACGTTGGTGATCAAACAATTCAGTGTGTGTATAAAGCAAAACTCTTTGGTAAATATTACGAAAGATTTTTACCGACTGCTAAAGGTTGCGCGACCTTATATAAACCAAACAATTAAAAGGTTGTCTATTGCAGATGATGCGTCAAAATTCACTAATGACGGTAACCGATGAACAAATACATTGTACAGTTGACAGCATATTCAGCTTAACGCATTTCATTTGCATTTTGTAGTTTGTCTAATTTTTGCGAAGACGCATTTATAAATTATTCATAATTTTTTTATGAAAGTTAGAAATAACCCTATTTCACTTTCACTTGCATATATATGCAATATAGTACAATATTTTTTAATGAAAGTAGTTTCACGTTGTAGATAATTCATCCACGAATCCAACGATGTACAATATGTGTGGTATTTATAAACAGAAAGGCCATAGGCCGTTTAACCAAATAAAGTGGAACCACTTGACAACGGCTTAAGTGCCGTATCAAGTTACCAGTGAAGTGCTGTATGAATCAGGTAAGGGGTTATATTAGTGACGATTCGGGTGCTATCTAACCATTTCTACGCCCCGTGTATTGGATTATGTAATACCCGCTTTAAGATTTCGATTTGACCTTGGAAAAGGGCAAATGCTAACTTTTCCGTGAATTCATAGGGGTGAAAACGAAAAAGTTTGTATAATGAACTTATCGTTTCTCAGCTAATTGGTAAGAAAATAAAAAGGCAAATGATATATTTATCTTAAAGTATTTTTTTATTAAAGCATAAGAATGGAATATGTTTTGGTCAACCGCTAGTCGCTTAAAAATAAGTGTCGATATTACTTGTCATAGAAGCTTAGAGGCTATCAACGCAAAACACAGTATTTCGCCGTATTCAACCGTAGATAGGTAGCTAGAAGCGAAAGCAATGTAGGACTCGTCGTTCCCACCATTTTCCGTGTTTCAAAAGTCAACACGAAGGCCGACGCTTCGCCTGTCGGCTTTTCTTCCACTAATGTCATCTTTATTCGAGCCTTTCGTCGCAAGTAATGCCGACAGGACGACACAGCCTAAGTGTTACCAAACTCCTTTGAAGCTATAATTTTTGGTGACAAACAGCCCCCGCTATTAACTTCAAACATTCATTTCTTTATTCTTTACGTTTAACTTTTAAGTACTTCAGTGAAAAGAATCTCGAAAAGGGTTCTTATCTTCCTTGTTCTCCAAATCCTACGGAGTAATAATTTTTCGCTCAGTGGCCCCTCAAGAGTCGTAACACTCGGCTCACGCGCTCACGTATTTGTTGGGGATTACACAGCCACTCTTACCTGGGTATTCGAACTTATCCCATCAGATAATAATGTTTACCTATTGGAGAAGAACATTTCCTAAACTGCGGATATTGGATTTTTCTTTTCAGACTCCGAACGCTGTCGAAGTATCATCCATTCGAGTATACGTGCACTGACACCGATTTTGAGAGTCCATCGTTATGTTTTGAGTGAAGACTGACGTACGAGTCGCTCATCTTTATTCAAAGACCGTTCATGAATAACACAGCGAGTGTAAATACAACTCCCAAGGGATCTGAACTAGTGATAACACGCAGACGCCGACACGGAAAACGTAAGGGTAATTCAGTTCAGGATCTTTATTACGGCATCACTGCAGTTTGGGTTTTAGGCGGGATAATACAAGATTAGTGAACTTCTACATTGAATAATTAAACACATATAGATACGTTAGGCATACAGTGTAATGTAGTATGCAGAGCACGTCGCTGTCAGCTTTCGCTATATGTAAAAACTTATCTTCTTCAAAAAGCGCTTACGCTCAGAATCTCATTAGAATATCGGGTTGTGTTGCTGGGGCGTATATAAAGAATACAGATGTTGACTTAAGGAGGTACTTGGAAAGTCAGTTCTTAACGATACTGTTATGTAATCAAAGATTCTATAGTTTTGTAAGGAAGTTCTTATCTATTGAAATGAAATGTCTGAAACATTTGATAATGTGAAAAAAATTATTTGTACATACAGGCAATTGCGCTTAGCGAACATTGGCGTCAGCCCCGGCTTTATTAAATTCTCCGGAACACATGTGCAAGGCGTTTCATTTAGCGATATAAATCATGTAATAACTAACATGAGGGTTCGACTTTATTAAAAAATCGTTTTCAATGAAAAACTCAGTAATTGCCGTTTTTTATATTCAGTGAAATATCACAAGTACTTCACATTCTACGTTGAAGCTTGGTGAAGTTTTAATGCTTTCTGACATGCTGTTAGCATTTTAACTACAGCGAATAATTCCGTGAATGTGAAAAACTCTTTTCATCAGAATATTTTTTGTAGATTCTCTTGTTCATTCAATTTAGTTTTAATTTTTGCAGTGGCATATTCACGCTAATAAAAATACTCGTATGAAAACTTAGAAAGAAAACAACTTTTAGGCATTCAAACTCATTTTTTACATATTCGTAAAGTATGTTTAACCTTTAATAATATACTACGTAAAAATATATACCTATTGCGAGTTATTTTGTGTTTTTGTTTATTTTCCGACTTTTCGACATCTTATCAGCGCTCTGTTTTCCCATCGTTCGCTGATAGCGTGAATGTTTAAAGCAACATCCTCAGTTTTGAGCATTCCAATGCTGTTATAATTTTTGAAATTAAATTTTGATGCATATTAATACGATATTTTTCGCAGCTCTATGATAAACAAGGTTCGAATGACATTTTATAATATTACTATGATTTGGCATTATGATGCGCAGCAAATATTGATGAGATCTTTTATTATATGTGATATTAATTATTATATTTTTTAGCATTCGTGTATCATAGGTAGGTATGTCAAATTGAAGACAGCCGACCGTCCATGCGCCACACTATACATATCTAGATTACCTAGACTTACTTTTTATATCATGCTTAATTTTCAAATGTTTCTCTACCACTTTAGAGTAAAAAGTAATGATATAAATTACCTTCGTAATACTTGTTCGTAGATAGTTATTGAGCAAATCCACTTAAAGCAAGTTAGGTCTGCAGCAAAGTGCACAAAGTTCATATTGAGAAATAGCAAAGCGGACAGAGTTCAGAACTTGTAAACTGTACACATACTGGGTGCAGTCGATTAATGTGTATTCGTAATAATGATACGAACACTTAGTTTTGACATCAAATAATTTATTTAAAATTTTGAATTTTTTATTAGATTTTATTTAGGTAAATTAGGGATGTTACGGAATAGGTTATATCGGAACCGAATTCAGATGCGTTTTGTCGGATCCAGAGCCGATGATTTTGCACAGCCTCCTTGAATTGCGAAATCAATCGGAAGTTTTCCGAACTAGTTTAGATTTTGGTGTTTAAATGATTGGACATATGCCCGGGATAGCAACTGAACGAATTTTGGTGAAACTTGGCACACATATAGTTTGCAGCCTGGATTAAGTTATCTGTATATATATATATTCTCACAAGAACCGGAACCAACCAAGTGGGTAATGCTGCGGGCGGCTACAAGTATTAATCCTACTACTAATAAATGCGAAAGTATGTCACTTTGTTTGTTACTCTTTCACGCAAAAACCACTAAAGCGATTTGGATTAAGTTTGGCACACATATAGAAGCTAGCCTGGATTAAAACATAAGCTACTTTTTATTATAAACGCAAAAGGAAACCATTCGTGTGAAACCGCGGGCAGCCGCTAGTCTTCATCTAAATATATAAAAGAAGAAACTGACTGACTGACATATCAAAGCACAGCCCAAACCGTCTAAGTGTAGAGAATTTGACACATAGGTTCTATGTGTGATCCAGCGGTGCACTAAGAATGGATTTTTCGAAATTCTATCCCTAAGGGGGTGAAATAGGGGATAAAAATTTGTATGTAAGTACGTTAGTTTTGAAGTTATGATCTTCAAACTTTGTATTTAGTTTGACAATTAAAAATAAATATTTTCCTGTCTCGGCGTTTTTAAAAATTCCACCCCCAAAGGTGTGAAAATGGGGATGAAGTAGTGTTAGATTTTTTTTTTCAAAGTAAAAGTGTTAGAATCTTCAAATTTAGTTTACAGGTTGATAATTAGAAATAAACATTTGCTTGTCTCGGCGTTTTTGAAAATTCCACTCTTAAAGGGGTGAAAAGGGGAATGAAGATAAGTAGGAAAAGTCGTTTATTTTAAGTAAAAGTCACTCATTTTTTATACGGCTTATGGTTGGAAATTAAATACAAACAAAGCTACATTTTATGATTTATGGTAAAAAGGGGTAAATCGATCTTGGTGTCGTTATTGAGGTTTGATGGGATGTTGATTACGAAAATGGCATCAATTTTGAATTTCGACGCGATGGACATAATGCCACCCTTAAAGGTTTGAAAAAGGACTTTAAATTTGTTTAGAAAAATTATGCAAAATAGACATAGCTACTTTAAACGCTTTGGAATATTTTTAACAATACTTCGTGACATCAAATACTTCTCCATTCACACTTATGCTAATATTACAAATTTTACTACACACCAATTATCCATGCTAATATTACAAATTTGAAAGTGATTGTTGTCTGTCTAGCTGTTCCCTTTCCCGAATAAACCACTGAATAGATTTTAGTGAAATTTGGTATCAACATAACTTGAACCTTAGAGATGGACATAGAATATTTATTATTTGACTTTTTATTCTGATAAATGGCACCACCACGCGACATTCTAAGTCCGCGTGATAACCTAATTGCTCGCGGATGTAACGGCATTAAAGTCCGTCGTTCGTTGCATTTGAACAATAAATAATTAATCCTATCCTATCCTACTAATATTAAAAATTCGAAAGTTTGTGAGGATGTATGGATAGATGGATGTTTGTTACTTTTTCACGCAAAAACTACTGAACCGATTTCGATGAAATTTAGCACACAGATAGAAGATAGCCTGGATTAAAACATAGGCTACTTGTTTAGCCCGGTAGTCTCACGGGAATGTTACTTAATTTCGCAAAACGGTTAAATGGTTTTGAATGAAATTCGAGACACATACACTTTATAGCCTGAAGAGGAACTTAAGATACTTTTTGTCGCGTAAAAATATTTTATTCCCACGGGAAAACAGGCGGCGCCACATAATTTTAGAAATCCTGCTATCCTACTAATACCTATTATAAATGTAAAAGTGTAGATGTATAGATGTTTGGATGTCTTTTACTAAATCACGCAAAAACTGGTTTGGATGAAATTCGGGACACAGGCACTTTAATAGCCTGGAGAGGAACATTGGGTATTTTTTGTCGCGTAAAACTCCCAAACTCCTACAGTAAAATACAAAAATCGATACGGGCTTAAATAGATGGCGCTACATATTTTTTGAAATCCTCCTATGCTACTTCCTACTAATATTATTATTGTAAAAGTTTGGATGTTGTTACTCAATCACGCAAAAACGGCTGAACGGATTAAGATGGAATTCGAGACACATATACTTAATAGCCTGGAGAGGGACATAGGATACTTTATATCGCGTTAAAATCCTTCATTCCTACAAGAAAGTACAAAATTCTATGCGGGCTAAAATATATAGCGCACATAATCTTAGAAAATTTAATATCCTACTTCCTAGTTACATCATAAAAATGTGAAAGTTTAGATGTTTGGATGTTTGGATGTTTGTCACTCAATCACGCAAAAATGACTGAACGGGTTTGGATGACATTCGGGACATAGATACTTTATAGCCTTGAGAGCCACAAGGCCTACTTTTTGTAGCGTAAAAATCCCTATTTTCTACGGGAAAATACACTACATCGCAATATGTGGCGTAAGTAATATTTTTTTATAGATTATTTATGGAATTAGGTTAGGAAAAAGAAAGATAATTATTTCTTTCTTTTATGAAATCTTTCTGGACCAAGTCTAAAGACCACGCGGACGAAGTCGCGGGCGGAACCTAGTAATAAATTGGATACTGCATTCAAATATCTATACAAACATTTCGCGAAGTATCGGACGATGCTTCCACTATATAATTAGCAAGATTGTCATCAATATTCACAATGACTATGCAGTTATTATTTAAGTTATATTGGTATTGATACGTTTGGTTGAGACGTCGATTTGTCATTTTATATTTATCTTTTTGTGATAGTGATTTTGATAAATTCCGGTTGATTGATTTGCGAGGAAAGTTATTTGTGACGTAATTTATTAAATGTTTTTGTTTTCCTTAACTATCGGCAACCAGTAGAAATTATAGCTATCAATCAATCTTTTCTTCTTGACAGATTAAAAAGCTTTTGAACTACTAAAGTATACAGGGTGGAAAAAAGTCTGTAGCTGGAGTGAAACTACCCTGAATATTGATGTAAGCAAATTTTAATCAAAGGAAACATTGCTTTATTTTCAAAAATTAGTTAAACTGCATTCATAGATTTTTGATCTGTACCGAGAATCGAAAATGAGAAAAATTACATCCTGTTCTTTTATGGTATCAATCGATAAAGACAAATCCTGAAAAGCTTGTTCAAAAAACTTAATGGACCCAATACTTATTCATCCATTGAACTTGCGTCCCATCGTCCCTTATATGGTGAATATTAGTCCAAAAATGTTAATTAAGTACCTAAAAATTAAAATCTTATTGTTGCACTCATTTCGATCAACATAAAGTTAAGAACTTATTTTTTTTAATATGCTACCTACTTACTGTAGGTACAATAAAGTGTATTAAACTATTGATCTTTTAACTTTTCAGGCTTTGTATTAAATTTAAGACACTAAGTTACTTAAGCTAAATTGATCTTCATATATAAGACTATCAATTGGTACCATAAAACTACAGGATGTAATTTTTCTGATTTAAGCCGGTTGGATTTCTGGTCGTGTAAGAGGTTTGTCAAAAATCTTTTAATGTAGTTTAACTTATTTTTAAAATTAAAGGACTGTTTCCTTTGAGTTAAATTTGCTTACATCAATATTTAGGGTACTTTCCATCCGCTACCGTTTTTTTCCAACCTGTATAACTAACTAAACTACTAAAATAATTCGGCTTATCAAAGCACAATCATTTACATGATAAGCATTAGCTTAAGATTTTAATTACGACTATATAGATACCATAATTTACCGCTAAATTGAAGCGAATTTGTCCGATTTACCGAACCTGGATAATATCATGCTTGTTCAGTATAGGTATAATGCAAGGCTTATGCATTTATATATGCATAAGAAATGCATATATCATATACCGATCTGACCATATACGGAAAATGGAGATGGCCTGTCTGTAATGTACTTTAGTATATTGTGGCCAAGATTGAAGCATTATACTGCTATAGGTATAATAATAGATTGTTGGTGATTACATACTTACATGATTTGTATAGAAAGGAAAAGTAGGATTTCCCAGATTTTCCAATTGCAGGGCTGATTATTTAACTTAAAATCACCTAGCAACTAATTTTGTCGCTGTCATTACTGACATATTTTTATACTGTATGATAGCCACAACGGCGACGAAACTGGAAATAAGCCCCCAGGTTATCTTGCCAATTACAGTCACCATGATTTCCGAAGACGGTACTAGTTCTCTTCTCACAGATAAGCTTCCCTCGTATGTTTTTGTCATTTCTCAGCGAGTTTTTAAGATTTTACTAGAGCTACGTTGCAACTACATTAAAATATCTTATGATGCAGCTAACAGGTTCTAAGAAAAATATGATATAATGTATATCCTACCACATACAAGTACAGCACTAGAAGAGTCAACTTAGGAAACTTTCACCGCGGCCAGCGTCGTTTGCATAGAGAAAGCGGCGTTTTGTTTAAAGTTTTCCTTTTGTGAATCTAAAGTGCTATTTTAAATTTACCGCGACTTGCTAACACGCGTCCGACAAAAGGAAAAAAGGATTTTCTTTTACTCCCCCAAATTTAATAAAGCGAATCTGTATAACCAATTCTGTGGTATAGCGAAATAAGAGGCTCGCCCAGTCACGCACGGTCCTGACGCTGTTCCATAGGATGTTTCATTTCCTTTCGAGTTTTACCACGGCTAATTAAATGTTTCGGGAACTCGAAGCCAGGTTTCATTTGAATCTGGTAAAGCGCAAAACTTAGGCCGGAAATTAAAAATGCTCCCTGCTTTATTGTGTTAACTTCTAGTTTTGTAATTTCGTGTCTATAACTGAAGTTTATACATTTTTGTCTCTGAATATTTCGTGAAAACGATAATGAGAGAAAGTTTGTAAAGAATAGAACGTAATGAGGAAAATTTTGGTTTTCTAACGAATTAGCGAGAAACCAGAGAGAGACAACATTTTTAAATAGCATTTTCTGGAGGCCTACCGCCATATCTTAGCGCAGTATTGTTTCAATCTTACCATGTTAATCTCAAAGTAAGCTTATGTTTTGACGGAAGCCCGGAAGTTTTGTGACGTCTTTGCTTAATCATCTCCTCCAAAGTGAATCAAAATGTGACAATTTCAATAAATAAAAAAAGGCAAACAAAAGATCTTATGACATGGTGGTTTCTAATAGATGATGGTAGGCCAGCAGGACTTACCCCCATATTCTAAGTCGTTCCTCCAAAACTTTTTACATTCCACTCAACCTCGTTGTGGGTAAAAATGGTAGTGTGCGCTAGGCTGGTAGTGGCTACGTACTCTTTTGCTCCTCCGGGTCCTTACGGAGTTATGACTTAGAATACCGATTTCGAGGAGTATTTTGGAGAGGTTTTCAATGAAGTTTCGTTAAGTCGAGGACGAGTTAGTTTTGGAGGAACGACTTAGAATATGGGTGTTATTCTAGTTTGATGTGTAGGTAATGCAATAAAACACGCACTTCGGGGAACACAGTCGGGGAACAACCCGGTTAACCAGTAGACTTTTTTTTTTGGGAGCTTTATTTAAAAATGTAACAGATATACAGAAAACGTTTATATTACAAATAATAGAACATTAATAGGTTTTTCATTTGAACTATTAATTACTACCGGATTCTCGAGGTTTTTATCTCGTGGTGGCCGATCCAGTATCGGGATAAAATGTAGCCTATATCACTCGGGAGAAATGTAGCTTTCTAATGGTTTAAGAATTTTCTAAATCGGACCAGTAGTTCCTGAGATTAGCGCGTTCAAACAAACAAACAAACTCTTCAGATTTATAATATTATTAAGTATAGATTTCGTTCTTATTGCTTTTAGAGAAAACGTTTCCCAAAAAAACTGTACTGGTCAACCGGGAAGTTCCCCGATTGTACGTAGAATAAACTAGTACTTATATATGTAAGTGGTTTTTATCAAAACCATTAATTGAAATCACTTGCTATAATAACCATATTATGGCAGGCTCTAAATTACATCTTGCGTTATTACATTACGTATGAATGCTCTGGGTCAATGATCGCCTTAGATTAGACAAGAAACAGAAATAATCCCATCTGGTTTTCATTCTGATGATTGATAGAGATGACATGACATAGGAAAATAATAAGTTTTCTTATTAGCTCCGATCTTCTTGGGGTGAAAACGAAAACGAAAAAGAAAAAATAATAAAAGTAATAAACTTAGGCAGATGGGCAAGTGGGCTAGATAATAGGTGTTTGCATAAAAAAAATAAGTCATATCTTAATACATCAATTGTTTTTTTAAGAGTAGTATTTAACGGATGGACTAAAACTTTTTAGAGTGACAAAAAATACTAGGTGAGCGACTTACTTGCCAATGTAACTTAACCTAAACCATGATAAATTTTAAATAGAAAAATATTGGGAAAAATCAACTCGGCCACAAGTGAATTCTCAGATGGATGGCTCTTGTGGCCGAGTTGATTTTTTTCCAATATTTTTCTATTCAAAATTTATCATAAGTATAAAAATAGCATTGAAAAATGCAAAAATTATAAAATCCTAACCTAAACCAATTTTTTTCGCACCCCAACCTAGATTTTTAGTCGCTCAGTTTAGTAATTTTAGTCGTCTGGTTTATTATATTCCTTTTTTAATTGCGATGCTAGACCCAATATAATATGTTTAAAATGTAATTATTCAATATAAGTACATACCCACTTATTTATGGATTAATTTGATGGATCCGTGAGTTTCTAAAAAGAAGAGTATCCAAAGACTAATATACCTTTTTAAACAATAATTTAGATTCATTGACATTTATTTGGTTGACAAATAGTGCCTTGTTGACTGTTTTGAATGTTAAAATACACATAATCACCAAACATTTAACATGCATTATCGAAATTCAAATAATATCTTCTAGCATGTTGACTTACATTAATGAATATCAACAATTGTACAATCAATATGATTACATGAATAACTGTGGTCGACCCGTGGTTCTAACCAAATCAGCCCGTAGACAAAGTAACATCGTTATATAGCGCATCGATAATTCAATTCGTTATTGTTTATATTCACCAATTAACTTGCGGTAAGACCATGTGATTTAGCGCGGCCTATGCCAATCCGCCATTCCCATTCATTTTTTTTTTTACTTCATCATCGTTTTTGAATTGTTACTTTGGCTAAGGGCACATATAAATGATTTCACGGGCAAATAACTATGATAATAGTGTCGTGATTACAACAAAAACATGATCGTATAGCTTTCTCATGGAAATTATAATGCTCCAGTAGCTGGAAAACTTTCCATGTACAGTCAATTGCACGTGCACCTTTACATGTTGATTTTGAATCTTTCGTAGCGAAATTTTGTTACACTTGATGTTTATGACAGTACTAAGTTACTGTACTCGTATTTGAATCTTATGCGTTAGATTATAGAGGATATTTGTTCTGGTACAAATGGTGATTACAACACCCCGCAGTCTTATACATAGATTTTTTTACTAATGTGGAGTTGGTACGACTATATATTAGAAGTTCTTCGCACATAGAACCGCCTCCGTTCTAGAAACCGCCTCCGTGGTCTAGTGGTACAACCACCGGTATCAGACCCAGGGGTCCCGGGTTCGATTCCCAGCGGGGGTACATATTGTATTTGGTTTGGTTGGTGGTAGGACTTGTTGTAAGTCCACCTGGCTAGCTACCACCATCTTATCTAAGTCTGACGCCATGGCAACAATGTTTTCAGCATTGTTGTGTTCCAGCAGTTAAAGAGTTAGCCAGTTCCTCAGTGATTGGGGATTCCGGGAGAGGCTCGCTTCCATCTTCAGCCTTATCAATACTTAACATCAGGTATGATGAAGGCTAAGAGGCTTCCCGTACTTCATAAAAAATAAATAAAAAAAAAGATATCTTTTCCAATTTACTTTCGTCTTCAAGATTTTTTTCGCATGAAAAGTTCTTCTTCGGCATCGAATTTTGATTAGCAAGAAATTGTTCTTTCTTATCAAAATTCGATGCAACCAGACTGGAAGTTCCCGACGCGACGTAAGCATGCTCTAAAAAGAAATTAACTTAAGTTCACACAACTTAATAGATAAGTTGTTTAATGGTTGGCATTGGAATCCTTTCGTATCAAAAAAATCCAGGAGTCAATTGGAAATCAGCGTCGGACTAGCACGGCCTGGTAAAATGCTGAATTGACCTACTTTTTGGCTGCATCCGTGACACATCCATTTCAAACAGTGCATCTGTATTAGTTTTAGTTAGTTTTTAATTTACCTTTGTCATAAATATTTAACAAGAAAATATACTAGAAAAAAGCAACTAGTCTCATGTCGCCCTGACGGGATGACGGGACATGAGACTAGTTGCTTTTTTCTAGTATATTTTCTTGTTAAATATTTATCACATAAAAACAGCATTGTTAAATGCAAAATTAAAAAGTTATAATTACCTTTGTCACTTTGTAAACTATCTCAAGTGGGTATGTATCCAAATAAAGCTTTTCTATTCTATAAGGTGTCAGTAATATTAAGACTAATTTGGCGTAACAGCCTTGAGAAGTATCCTCTTGTCTTGAAGGTCTAGCTCGATAGGAAAATTGTTGACTGCGATTGACAAAATGTCTGCCAGGCGATTCGGGCAAAATTATGTCCCTCATTTTAGATATAGCTATATCCAGCAGTAGGTACTTAGCATTTACGGCTGATGAACAGAATTAACTTTCGGGCAGACAATTTAATTAATTTCTCACAGACAAGTGTTTCGTTCTTTATTATATTTACATATTTATACCCTTTAATTAAAATATGAATTCACCAGTTTACACTCATAAACGCAGAAGCGTGGCAGAGGCATAAAAGTCACGCAAGAAAAAAACCCACTTGTTAATTGCCAATTTCGTATTCGCTTCGAGGCTGCCATGGTGGGCTTTGTGAACAGATGCGCCCAATAAAAGTTTCAAAATACCACATTTTTTTGTGACGCCCTTATTAAACTAGAGCGGGGTACAAAAAACTGTTAAACTCTCAATTGCGTCGTTTTGTTTTATTTCTCCGTTCTGATAGTCGTTTGTTTATGCAACAGCCGCACCGCGTTTTTACTAACTTTCGAATACCTAACATTTTAATGAGCTCACTCATTTTAGGAGACAGCGCCGATAGTTACTTTGCAATTAGGTATTTCTGGACTGACAATTTAAATTTATTCTTTAATTCTTTATTTTTCTTCTAGGTAATTTTTCGCCTGCGATCCTAGCTGGAAAGATGAATATTTTGTGAGTTACTTTTATTATCATCATGTCATTGTGCCTGTTATTCGTATCCAAAATGTTCAACATCAACACAGCATTTCCGTCATTCAAGGTACAAAAAAGTATTATACAACAGAAACAGAACAAGAGGCGAAACGAGCGTAATTATGAGTGTGGCAGTGCATCATTTTTTAAAGGCGAATTTTGTTTCGGCAGAATTAATGTGCGGCAGAAAAACGCACGTATTTTATTTAGTTGCTCCCGAGCACCTGTCCGAGGCGATCGTGTTACTGTGAAAAATGCTTTAACAGTTTCTGTTTCCGCGAAACGATACAAAAAAAAAGATAAATAAAACAGCCCTTGACGAGTTTCTTGCTGGTTCTTCTCGTTACAAGGTCTCCCGCTGTAGGGTTTGTGAACTGATGGCGTAGCTTCTTTGACATTTACAAGTGCTTGTAACAGCCTAGACTGAATAAATAACTAGGGCCGTTACAACCCGATACTCGGGTTCGTCGATCGACGAAAAATTCCAAATTATGCGAAAATAATGACACTTTTTAATTGCTGTTTGTTATCATCACGTTTAACATTATGTATATTTTATAGTTTTCGGAACAAATAGACTCGAGTACCTTTAATTTGATACCTTACTCGGCCGCGTACTACGCGCCAAAGTCCCTATCGAGTCGTCACAAATTTTGCGAATTAAGTATATAGATATTGAGTTAGAGTTTATAAACGTGGGATTCCGTCTCATCTACCATTCGAATGAGAACCTAGCACAGAGCAACTGAAATTCGGTCGTATTTCGAACATAAGATGAGTAAAACACATTTATTTTCCGTCTATCAAACTTCTTTTATATGTAACTGAATGCAACGTAAATTGCGCATCTCAAAAAATTCCACTCAAAACTCAAATCAAGCTACTCTTGCCTCGGTCTTAGGCGTATCATGATGTTATACCAAAGCAACAAAGGACGAGAATATGTTGCTGTAGGTAAGATATGAAAACATTTCAGCAGTTAAATGATTTCTTTCCATCAGCACATACCTACCCTATTTTAATTTTAGTTTGTAGACTTGCAATCGTAACTTTACAAACTTTACCTTCCCGTTAACGGTATTGAGTTTTAGATCTTGATCTTTATTCCGGTATGGAGTTTCATCGTCTGAAAAATCTTAAACCTACTGAAACGCGATAGTAACATTAGGCCCGCCCAATCGTCTTCATGATTGTTTACTACCTTCAATCATGTACTACATGTACTGTGTAATCAAATACATCATCGTTTACGACAAATAATAAATTTCCACGTCGATAACTATGCAAATTTAGGTCTGTGGGAAAGCAAATTAATGCTTAATTTCTCTGTTCTGTTCCGCATAAATTTCTAAAATATATTCGTGAAGCCCCTTTGGTGAGTGAACAACGTTATAATTTTGCCGAAAACCGTTCCGTTATACAAAATGCTTAAAATAAGTTAGTGTTTGGCAACAGTCTTATTTACATTCAATTTGATATTGGTGAAAACTTCCCAGTTGTTATTCAAATTTTATTATTGGTTTACAAGTTTGAAGAGCGCTTGTGTTCTGTAAAACTCTTGTAACACCATAACAATTTTGTTGGACCTATCTAGGGGTATTACATTCTATTAAGTATTTGACAATACTGCGCAAAAAATAGCTCTTTGAAGCTTTTGTAAGTCATCGGTGCACAAGTCAGTTTCAAAATTTTCGGATTTTTATAATTACTTCTTGATATGAATATTCACATTACCAATTTTTAATTAATAATGTTACGGCAGTGTCGTCTGGAGTTTATACTTGCAAGTGTTTTAATTTCGCTTAAAATTGCTTTTTTTTCCGATGTCTAAAACAATAATTGTCTAAAGTTTCTGTACATACAAAGAACAGGATTTGAATAATTGATTTTTATTCTTTTTATCGTTTCCTGTATTTATCTCTTTTAATAACGTTAGTGGAATTGAATAGAGCGTAAAAATCATTGCCTTGTTTGCCAATTTCGCAGAGATAATAAATAGGAGGTAAACACAAAATGTATATTGATTGTATCCTCTCCGCAAATATCTGCAACAAAAGCCTCTGATGAGACACAATTTGTCGCATCACATCAGTTGCCGACATCCAATTACTGTCAATTTTGAATGGTTTCGTTATGTTTTGTTTGCTTATATTTATTTATTTATTTGTTAATGGTGTTAATTAAATTAAACTTGCCATTTTGCCTGTTTTTTTTTATAAATAACGTTTTCATAATAAATGTTACGATGCAACTTGTTGTTATAGTAAGTTTTGCAATATTTTATTCTCACTTAGTCCACAATATCATAAACGTGAAATGTAATTTAATGTTTGCTCCCTCTTTACGCCCACGCCCGCTCCGTGCCAACTGATCTTGTAGAAATCTGGCATGAGCCTACATTTTCCTTTGTTATCGTTTCTTTAAAAAAATGCTTGGGACAGACAAATAACATATAGCCCACTTTGGACTAGAGAAAAGCCGCGGGTAAACGTTAATTTACATTAAACACAAAAGCTCGAAAAGGCAATTTTCTGTGGTCTAAAGGTTCAGCAACCTTTGCCGGATCAGACTCGGAGGGTTCTAAAGACACACAATTGGGTATGAAATCGTATCAAGAAGTTCTTTTCAGTCCACGCTGTGGTGTGAAATGGAATTACAGAGATACATACGTGTGTCGCCAAATCGGATTATTCTCACAATTCGGGACTCAATTTCATCTGGCCCTTCCGCCTCACTCGCTACTAATTTTAATACAAACCCGCGACCCTTAGTTCAGATGTCAAGTATTATGTTTTTAACACCTGAACCTTAATATCTACACCAAAAAGTTTAAATTTGCCTATGAAATGAGTTTCTATCAAAGGTCCGAATTACACAGGTGTTGTGGTTGAAAGCTGTTTAAAGTTATGGACGGTGCTTGACGGGATATATGCGGCAATGGCCGTTTGGTTTGAATTTTCGTTCAAGTTCGTTTCTATTTCGGTGTGGGAAACTACGGAAATTACTATCGTGATGATTTGAGATTGGATTACTTGTTTTGTAGTAAACATTATTCCATTATTAAAGAGTATTAGCACAGTCTATCTATCTTATCTTTTATCAAGTTTAACACGTTGAACTTAGCCTTATTGCCGACGTAATGAGTAGTTTCAGTAAAGTAATTAAAGTTTTTAGTAAGGTAAAAAACTGCGTAAATAAGTAAATACACAAGTATCTATCTACATATTTAAGTTTTGCGTTCAACATTTTGCTTGAAAAACTTTCAAAGTTTGACTAAAGAAGCCGTTCACTACATTTCGCTCTGCCACATTATCTTGATCCCCGCGCGGCGAAACAAAAGATGAGCAATGTCTAGTTTTTAAAGTTACTGGGGGGCTATTCTCGCGCCTTCGACATATCGAATTCGACATTTTTTGGACCCAAAATCTGTATTATAAACTAACTGAAAACAATCTTCGACATTATAGGATTGTCATATATCATTAAAACTAAAGGATTTTGACAGTGGTCGAGATTTTACTTACATTTTTATCATAGAAATTATGGTTTGAAAAATGTCGAATTCGACATATCTCAGCGTGAGAATTGCCCCCCTGCGCTTCTTCTCTGTCAAACGCGAGTGTCAAAAGTTATTTGTCGGGACCCTTGCGCCGTGAATTTCTGAGAACATAAATAGTTTTAATAATTTCATAAAAGCTAGTTTATTATTATTTGTTTATTGTGAGTGTTAAGCGTAAATCTATCTTCACATATGTGTATCTCATAATTTCTTAAAAGTACAGCCTTTTGAACAAATTTTTTCTGAATTATTAAAAACTTCTCGCCCACTTCTTTCGATTTTCAATGTCGTTATTTCTGTATAATTTATATACCACTTTATATATACACTAAATATGTAGCTTAATTCCGCAAGAAAACTTACATTACAAGATCCAAATAAATGCAGATGCAACACAGTGGCACACCTTGCTACCTCACCGTCTACTTTACACGTGTTTCGCCCATACACGGAGTATCCTCAGGAGTATCAACTCCTAGAAACTCATATGGAAGCCAGATTTTAGTTACAACTTGCTTACTACTTAATGTCTACCGAAAAGTTTATTAAGTACAAGCTGCGGTTAAAATAGGTGCCGCACTCTTAAAAGCATGAAAATCCGCTCTTACAAGATATAAATATTATTAATTTATTAAGTTGCAAAAGCAATTAGCCTGAAAGATGTAAAAATAACATAAATAGCAGGATATGACATTATCTCTAGCGATTTATTCTGAATTGCATTGCCAAGGAATATTTACAAGGAAGTCGAAGCGTAGGCACCCGGAGAAATCTTATCCATATTTATTTATCGCTTTCGATAGTATGGAGGGGACAATTACCGAAGACCCCCGCGCTACTGCAATTTCGCAAATTGCTGATTTTACTTCTGCCGATGGCAAGACGATTTGAATTGCATGTCGTTAAGTGTTCCGAGTACGTCTTCGCTTCGCCCGGCGTGACCCACGAGTCATTCTCATTGAGTTTTATCAGCGAAAGTCACTTTCCTGGCTGTGAACTATGAAATTGAAAGTGGAAATATGTTTGGTCACAATTCAAATAATATACCAATAAACTACAAAAAAAAATGCATTTACAACACAAACACATAAGTATTGTCTTTCAGTTCATTATTTTTCATTTTCGAGTCAGAGTTCAAGCAAATAATACTACTTAACTATTACTAACATAGAGAGCGCGCATTTTGATGGACAAATCAAAATCAATCGAAGCAAAAAACATGTGGTATAGTGATGGTCGATTCGCGTTTAAAATATGATATTGTATTCTAACGTCATCGTACTTATTTCTTCAAAATGCCAATCCTTATTAAGTCATAATTATTATAATTCAATGTAATCCTGCAAATTGTACAACTAAATACATTCCAAGAGCTGGTTCAAATTATAATAAATTGCACGTTGTCTTGTTCAATAAGAAGTTACGAGCACGCAAGTGTTAGACGTTTTTCATAAGTAAAGTGGACGACCTTATGCATATTTGATGGTGCGCGGCAATGCTCTAAGTACCCGTCAACATTTGCTGAGCAAGCACCAAGGCAGTTTAAAACAACTCGCTTATTATGGCCTTTATGTTCTTCGTATTAGAGTTCAATTTGTAGATGTTTTTGAGCTTAATAAGCTCGTAGACGGTGGAATGCCCGGTGTATATGTCAAGGGCGACTGGGCTGACTGCACAAACGCACAGGTTTTATTGCGCTGAATAAATTTAAATTGACCAAGTTCCTTTTGTGTTGTTGATTGCCCACCAAATTCGTTTTAGTCACGAACTTAGTACAAAGATGTTTTGTAGAACATTTGTAGTTTTTTCATTGTTTGAATGATGTATGCGATTTTAAACGATTATTAGATTAACCTTTTATTTGATCATTTGTGCTGTACGTACAATCGGGGTACTTCCTAATTGACCAGTAGATTTTTGGGAAACGTTTTCTCGGAAAGTACTAAAGTAAAGAAATAATTTATTATTTAAATGAAATACCTGTTAATGTTCTATTATTTGTGATATAAACTTTTTAAAGCTCTTAAAAAAAACTCTACTGGTCAACCGGGAAGTTCCCCGACTGTACTACTGTATGTAATTTAAGCTAGTAAAACTAATTTTATAAACAGAAGTACTTAAAATAATTTTCTCTTTTAATTAATTCTGAGAACTGATTTTGTGCATATTTAGGCGACTGTGTATTTACAGCATTACATTTTAGCATTATGAAAAATAATATAAAAATATGTTTATTTGAAAAATGTATAATTATTTTAAACTGCTGTTAACATACTACCTGTCTTTTCATTTCTACTCATCATTCATTCATTTCATGTTAACCACATAGATAAATTAAACAATTTTCATTCAAATTAGTTTTTTAATGTAAAAAGAAACCATTTAAATAATTTACCTCAAAGAAAGTTCCATTTACCATGAGTTAACAAACTTAACAAACATCAACATCAACAGTTCTAAAGTGAACCACTTCTCTCTCTCTCTTCCCAGCTAGGTATATGTCCCATAAGGTGGCAGGATCAGCTTCCCTGATCTGTCTCTTTCATTGCGCTCTGTCTGCGACGTCAGAGTCGGTTACTTGATGCTCCCTCATATCCTTTGACACTACATCCTTCCATCTTGTCTTGGTTTTTGATTAAGAAGTAAAAGATGCAGTGCCCGATTACCGACGTAGTCAGGTACCGATCTTCTCTTGACGTGCCCATATCATCGCAGCCTACTCTCTTGCATCTTGTCGGCATGTCACGTACACCAAGGCTTCCTCGCATGTACTCATTGCGGATTTTATCGTGCCTGGGGGCTAATTGTCTAATTTTAAAATCTATCGCAATCCCTTTCAATTCGCCATTTGAAAGATATTTACATACTTCAAACCGTCACTATTTGACATTTGATAGGGTTTGTGATCGGTACGCGTTTTGAAAGGTATTGAATAAAGGAAATTGAACTGTCTAAGTGACAGACGAAAATATCTTTCAAATGTATGGAGAAGTGTCAAATGAAGTGTCAATTCGTTCCGAAAAGGATTGCAATTATAGGTTACAGAATTCCATAAATACAAATCACAATCACAATACCTTTGAAAGGGATTGTGATAGATTTTGAAATTAAACAATTAGGGGGCTGGTTACGCCGCACATCCATCTCAGCATCATCATTTCAACAACTTGAATGGTATGGACGTTCTTCCTGGTCATAGCCCACATTTCGCTGCCATACAACAGGACTGGTCATATTATGGTCTTGAATATTAAACTTTTAAGATTAACTGGCATTTCTTAAAGTGAAACACCTACTAAAATAAATAAAAATAAATTATGTCCGAAAGAGACAGAACATGAATTGGGTGGTCCAATATTATAGTTAAACCCACACCAGGTACATTAGCATCTCACTACACTAATATTTGCAATGAGAATTCCTAGTAGACCTCCGATGTTGCAACTAGATAGGTATGTAGAACGCAAGTGCATGGCAATTACAGGAGTGCAACAATAACTAATATTATGAGCTTTTCATTACCTACGCCAACGCGGAAATGGCTTGGTCCAAATGTTTGAAGATGTAATCTTGATGTTGTTTCTTAAATACATTTTGTTTTTGTTAGTTTTGTGTAGCTTCTAATGTTGTTTTAATTACGTAGAGTTTTGCAAAAAGAGTTCTTGCAAAATCCTAATCAATTTATGATTTAACATTTTTCATTCGTTTCATCATCATCATATAAGCCGCACGACACCCACTGCTGGGTATAAGCTTTTCCCAAATTTTGCTTTTTTATTAGTTGAACCTAAACTGAATACTACGAAGAAGAACTTAATACTAAAGATCAACTATCCACCAACCTACTTCTATACAATTCCCGTCTGACTAAATTGGAAACCATTTTTTTTTCTACAGTAGGCTACAATTTCCCTCATCCTAGGTATTGTACTTTTCTTTGTAAAAATAACGTTATACCTTTGTGTTGAAAAGTGAGACATTACCTCAGTACTTCTCGGTAAAACTTAGAAGCAATGTATCTCAGAAGTGAGAGAACTTACTCGCTAGATGTACTCATCTAAAAACTTTTGGTGACGCCTCCCCAATCCCGGTTGAAATAGCGTCTCAAATACGCATAGCAAATTGCTTGGTGTACTGAGCGAGCGGGTACATTATCTGAGCCTTAGTTTCCATTCCGTGCCGTCGCGGGTAAGACCCAATCCGACTCTTAAGTCCACACGCCACTTTATGCAAACGTTCGCAGTTTGTAAAAATGCTACGAGTGTTATTGAGGATCGGTAGAAATTTATCGTCAAAAGTTTCGTTTTCGCTGGAGTTGATTGAAAGCAATTTTTTACGTAAGTCGTCAGGATGCCATTCGGAGTTTCACATAAATCAATATAAAACACCTATCCAAGTTACAACAATTTAAGACAAGAACAGTAGTTAGGAAATGTTCAATTGTTCATTGATGTTGAAGAAACTAGAGTTTACACGCATATTTTTGTATGCAGTAATTTTGCAATCTATTTTTTGGAATCCAGACACTATGACATATGACAGGACTGCCAGGGGATAGAATTACGATCAACTAGTAGACAGGACGGTGGTGATTGCCAAGAGTTTACCGTCGACCAACCTTCTACCATCAAGACTACGACGCCAACGACCAGTCAAATATTAATAATATTTTTTTCACCTCACACGCTCTGAAAAGGAGTTTTTTTCAATCAGTTTTGTTTCTTTTTGCGGCCTAGCGCGGCAAAGTACTTTTTTAATTTAATACCTAACAATATGTCATAATGCGTTCCAAATCGCACTATTGACTTTTTACTACATTTTATTATTATTTTAAATAGCTTTAGATAAATTTATAATACTCCTTTTTGGTTTCATTATATTATTTAAGTTCATTGAATCATAAAAACAATAACAACAAGATTAAACTATTTGTTATAAAAAAAAGACGGGTTGCACTCCGGGAGTGCCGGCAGAAGTGAAAACTTGATTATTAACGTTGAGCATGTTTGATATTTTGGAATGGTTAGGGAATAATTTTGCACCAATTGCTTTATCAGTATAAAAGTACTATCATTTATGTGGTAGAATACAATATTCATTTATTGCGCTATCGTACACAAACATGACAAACCATATTAAAGTGAACGTTAAGTTAGGTAATAAGATATAAGAAAACATTAGTTATTATAGAGAATCGAAAAATATATATTGACAATAAAACAAGAGACAAGTAAAAGACATTATCAACAGTCTGTCGCTAAGCAACCGAGACCATAGTCAACCTGTCACCTCAACATTCTCCATCCGTCCTACGCTTTTTCGATCAGGTCACGTGTCCTGACGCGAGTTTAAGATTTTATACCCATTACAGAAAAAGTGCTCAACGCCGCTAAAGAAGTTTTCACTTCAAAAATATATTAGGGTGGGTGAGATTTCACAACCTATGATTGGATGTCGGAACGTGACATAAATCTTTATTTTTAAAATTTTCTTTGTCTTGTAACCTCATGTCAGTGTCAACATTTACGGAATCGTTTTTATTGTTATTTTTAAGTAAAAATATATTCCTACTTTAAATAACTTTGAATTAACTATAGTACACCCATTTTTATTATTTTTGGGTTTTTTATATCATTAAAACAACGAGAATAAGGTATATTTAGATTAAACTTTATGTTTAAAGAACTTTTTACCGGAAGTTGCCCGCGGAAACAACTATAAAATGTTCCTCGCTGTTGTGAGGTGAAAAATTGTGTGTTGCGCTCGGCAGAAAAGTTTTAGTCGTCTTGTACCTTTAAAATCCTCGCTTCGCTTAGGATTTAATCTGTGAACCCTAGAATCCTTCACTTGCTCAGCTTTCAATAGAGGTAACTCGCCGCTAATTAACCAACTTTCCAGCCTTGCATAAAAAATAACTATTATCGTAATTATTTATGGTATTTTGGGAAGACATTTGCCTTTAACCAATGATATTACATGTGTGTACTTAAAAAAGATATGCATAAGAGCTCGAATTGTGAAACATTGGGAAGACCCTATATGGGGTCCGAATCAATTTGCTAACTCTTTCATTTCCGTGCTTCGTCACAGATTTCAACGCAAATTACTATGAAGGAAACATTTATAAAACGTCATTGCCTTTAACGCTTTGTTACAATTCGAACGCGTTCTGAACAGTATCCTAGCTTCAGGACGTTAAATTTAAAATTAATTCCAGCTGATAATGATGATTGGATTTTAGAAATTATTTCCATTTATATTTATCGAGCGATTCAGTTTCAAACCACTTAGGTTAATACGTACTGAACAACATACATTTTCGTTTGCTATTTTTTCAGGAGCATGTACTGGGTAGGATTATTTTGTTGGTAAAAGATTTATTACCTTCTTGTGAAGTCTTGACGTCAGGTGTGTGACTGTCACGGTTGTCTGAGACGGCTCTACGAGAGATGAAGGATGTTCGAAGGATTGTTCGCTTAATCATGATGTATAATGAGGCTTAGTCAAAAACAATTGCTTTTTAATAGTCTTCTTCTTAAGTTAGTTTTATTTTCATACTAAAGTTATCAGGAAGATATTGGTGGTAAGCTTTAGGGTGCTTCCTTGTTGTGATAATTTTTTATATATGTTCTCTTTTGTTTATGTGAAATAAAATGTCAATTACTGTTTTGGAGGTGTTGATATTTAACTGCGACATCTCTTTAAAAACTGTTAACAGTATTGAGGTAAAAACAGAAAAAATATCTTTTTCTCTATAATCTTGTACGATGGTTGAACGAATATAACTTCCAAAGAATTAGCAAGCAAAGCGATTCATCTTCGTTTTAATTGTATCTGCAATGATTTAGATAAATACAATACCATACAACTTACCAGCTAAATAATTCTGAAACATACGTTAATTATTCTTGTAGTATGCGGTAATGTAACGCAAAGCATTAGCTTAACGTTTGTGTGTGAAGATAGAACCAGCATCAACCTTTACAAAATACTCGTACATTCGGTCTATTTCCTTTTTGTTATAACCGAACTTAATAGCACTAAATTAGCTCCTTAGTACGATATTACAGTGTGTTGCTAGCTCATTAGCATTCAAATAGGCTAGACTAGACGGTGCAAACCTAGACTAGGAACCGTTCAACTCAGTGTCGTACACACAATTAGGTGCTATCTTAGCAGTCCTATCTCTAAGTCTAAACAAGTTGTCTAAGGTAACTTGTCTATTTTCATACTCATATTCATATTTTGTTATTTGTGATTAACTTTTAGTATGTACTGTCAACAACAGAAAGTCAAGCGTTTCGAAATTGTAAAATTTCCTTAAGTCATGTTTTTAATTGATAGCATTTTTTTTATTTATTTAAATATCTGATAAGGAGTTGGGCTTGAACTAAGCCTGAACTTTCATTTGATATAATGCCATGCAATGCTTCTGCCAAAATCAACTTACGCAAGTCTGAATGGGAAGCAAAATTTAGTTACAAAACAAATAAGGAAATCAGTTTTAGACGTTTGAACCATGCAGTTTCAGTTTCGGTTACGCCAAAACTTTGACATGAATTTCATGTAAACACGAATTTGACTGGATATACTTGCCTTTGTGTGCCTTTGTCGTAGATTTAACTTAAAATCAGTTTCAATTGGAATTTTAATGGTTGCTATTGGTGTTCTTCTTGATAATTAAGAAACAAACATTTGTAAAAAGAAACAATAAGACGATGAAAAATAAAATCAAAAGTTAACTATTATTCAGAGAACTTCGTAAAACGCTAAAGTACTAACAACCGTGTGCACCAAAATTCATTTTACGAAATTGTAAAAAGTACTTATATCGTAATTTGCTTGTCAAAATTGTTAAAAATGTATGGAATTTGATGGCTTTGACAAGCAAATAACGTTATACTTTTTACGATTTTTTTATCAAACCTATACGGTTTGGGAAAATCGTAAAGCGGTTTACAGAATAACTTACCAAGTTTCAACGGTGTAATCTTAAAAGTTTCAGAGTAAAGTGGCTGTGACATACGGACGGAGGGACAGACAAACATGCTGAATCTATAAGGGGTTCCGTTTTTTGCATTAGGCTACGGAACCCTAAAAATTTAAATGTATTTGTTTTATTCAAATAAGATAAGTAGTTTCGGATTAACAAGTTTTCAAACTTCAAGATTCGCGCGCTCTTTGCGTGACGTCATTGAATACCATTTCATCAAAGCCTTGTGATTTACAAGTTGATGGAGGCAAAAAATACTTGATAGATATTATGTCGCACACAATTACGTAAAAAACAAAGATTGTTAACACGCAAACCTGTTGTTTATAAAATAATAATAAACTGTGGAAATGCGGGTTCATACCAATGATGTTTTATAATAGATATGTTACCTTCATAGTAATTTGCGTTGAAATCTGTGACGAAGACTGCACACATTGACAATGGCGATTAACAGCTCTTTTAGATTTATATGCCATCATGTAGTAAAAAACTGTGTTTTTATTTTCTGCATATGTGGTACATTTCGATTTGGTCAGAGAATACCCACTCTCTGACCAAATCGGTCAAGCGTGAGCCGCAAGCTGCACACTAAGTGTTATAAAGTGACGTCAAAACATAAAACGCCGACCAGAAGTTAAAAAATTAAATATCTCTAGAAATGTACCTATAGAGAAAATAAAAATAAGTATTTTTTATTTTTCATGTACTACATGATAGCATATAAATATAAAAGTGCTGTTAATTCCCATTGTCAATGTGTGCAGTCTTCGTCACAGATTTCAACGCAAATTACTATGAAGATAACATCTATACTATATATATATTATTATTAATATTATAAAGCTAAAGAGTTTGTTTGTTTGAACGCGCTAATCTCAGCAACTACCGGTTCGAATTGAATAATTATTTTTGTGTTGGATAGTCCATTTATCGAGGAAGGCTTTAGGCTATGATGTTATATAGCCTAAAGCCATGCGACCAATAGGGGCGAAGCATCAGTGAAAAAAGTTGCAAAAACGGGGAAAATTATCCATATTTGAGGGCTTCTGTTGCGTGCGCTGCGTAAATGGTTCAAGTTACCCCAAAAAATATGTATAAAAGAAATTTTACTCATTACATGATCTAAAAAAAAATCCGCGACAGTATATGTCTATCTTTTAAGATTTACTCATTATAACCTTTTTATGGTAATCAAATTTGGTCGAAATTAATGCATTATTGCCAATTATTTGCCAAAGAGTTTTGCGATCATAATAACAGACATTGACGCGGACGAAGTCGCGGGCAACAGCTAGTATTTTATAAAACATCATTGGTATGAACCCACATTTCTACAGTTTATTATTTTCATTTTTACACAACAGGTTTGCGTGTTAACAATCTTTGTTTTCACGTAATTGTGTGCGACACATATCTATCAAGTAATTTTCGCCTCCATCAACTTGTTAATCACATAAAGGCTTTGATACCATCTCTTAGAGTGTAATTGATTCAGAACACGACATACCTTTATTAAGCTTGGAAAGAACTTTTCGAAGTGTGGCTTTTGTGGAAAGAATACAACATAACATAAAAAGATAATGAAAATGAAAACATGATAGTTCTCTTTTCTTTGTTTTATTTAATTACTTATTACGTTTTATAAAGCTACAGACGAACTTCCTAATACTTTTTGACTGTTTGCAAAGTTTTGTATTAATTTCTGCTCGTGGTTAGTACTTTGCTAAAACAGTTGTGTATATAACTTATTTATATTGTGCATTGGAAGTGATGCCACACATCGTCCCTGATGCGCAAAAAAAAACAAGCTAAGTTTAAAATACCTACATAGATTTGATAACTCTAGGATTCAAAGGCAAAATTAGTTTCAAGTCAAATCAAATCTTCAAGCAACTTATCTCGTCCCATCTGAGAACAACTTGTGAGTCAGGTAGACATTTTCTAATATTTTTCTATTATTTAGGTATCTATACTAAATAATATTATAAAGAGGAAAGATTTGATTGTTTATTTGTATGTTTGTTTGCATTGAATAGGCTCCGAAACTACTGAACGGATTTGGATGAAATTTGTAACATAAATAGTAGATAGCCTGATATATAATCAGGATCCATAGGATACTTTTTATCCCCATATTCCCATGGGAACGGGAACCATGCGGGTGAAACCGCGAGCGGCCGCTAGTCATCAATAAGATACCATTGCAAAAGCAAAACTTAAAAATCATAAACTTATTCAAGCTCTATATGTATAATATTATTAAATAGAAGGATTAAATCAGATAGTTCAGGCTCTAAATAACCAACTTGCAACCCTTCACAACTTATTCGCAACTTGACTGCGACGGTTGTTAGCAAACTTGCACTTAAAGTTGCCAGATAATTTAATTGTCGTGGAGAGTCTGTTTCTCAGAGTAGTTTCCGTATCGGTTTTATAAGCTACAGTCTGTGATGTAGCTTTTTTTCAAACAACTGTTTAAACTAGGTAGTTAAGGTTTTAAGGTATTTTTTATATTTCACACATTCTATAAAACACAGAAAACATGTTCCTAAGTAACCGCTAAAATTCAAAAATGCAAAAAAAAAACAATTGCGGCTTTACCTACTCATTAGGATTTTATGCGTCAAACATTATATATCTCATAATGCCAAAAATATGACATCAAAATCTAATTTACGCGGAGGTAGATATTAATCATACTAACATCTTATTTTATCCTTATACACATTGCATTGTGATGGTCTTTATACGTCACAGTATGTGTAAAAACTAAAACTACTTTGTGTCGTGCAAAAATGGACCTTATGTTTCCCTCTCGGTCTTCCATAGTAAATCATCTGGGCTTAATGATGGGATTCGGAAGCAAAAAACCAAGAGCTATTTAGTCCCTACGTGCAATCTTGGTTAATCCGTAAATGTAAACATAATAATAAGTCCCGTCAGGGCGACATGAGACGGGTTGTTTTTTTCTAATATATTATCTTGATTAATATTCATCACATAAAAATGGTATTATGAAATGCAAAATTAAAAAGTTATAACATAATAATAACTACTATAACTTTACTTCTGGCCTGAGAACGATAATTTTGGCCGACATTAGGAATCAGTAATAGATAATAATTTCTTGGCCCGGTTTCGCCAACCCGCCCCGCCTAGATAAGTTCTGTATAGCTGAGGTATATGGCAGATGATTTGACAGTTGTAACAAAGAATACTACCGATTACGTTGTAAAACCGGCCCTAAATATTTTATAATAAATTCTGATTTTTGTAATTTTTTTAGAATTCGGATACTTCTGAATCAACTTTATCTCAGTGTGTTTTCCGGAGTTCTTAGATAATGAGCTATGTAGGTGTTTTATTCTGTTTGTAATGTTCAGTATTAAGTAAAATATACCTTCGCTATATTATATTCTCTTGAACCGTGTTCACAGCTACTTATTTATTAAATTAAGGATGTTAAAATCTGATTGCATATTTAATTTGAATTCTAATACTTAGCCATTTCAAATTATCAAAAGGCATTATATTATCACGAGTATTAAACAATATGATCATAGACGTATAGTGTAAAGAGAAGTTCACATATTTTCATTTCAGATTAGAAAATATTTTAATAAAAACAATAATAAAATTATTAATTTTCTATTTAGCATTTTTATGTGATAAATATTAAACAAGAAAATATACTAGAAAAAAGCAACTTGTCTCATGTCGCTCTGACGGGATCCCGTAAAATAGTAAAATTATTTGTGTGTAACTTGTAATAACTCGCACTCGTGATCTAAACTTATCGTGACTAGAGAACCACGCCAATTGGTTCTTGGCTTTCAGACTAAATTCAGTTATCTTAGCAATCCGGGCAATGTTAGCAAGTAAGCGAACCGCCGAATTATATTACTTACGGGGTTGAGCTTGCTTTAAGGCGACATACAACTAAAGCGAGATTGCAATGAGAAAACGACGAGCGTGGGAGCGAGACCGATTTGGCAGATTAAGCGAAAAATACACGACATCAATTTCTAGTAAATCCTATAGCGATTAAAGAGTAATGTGTCTATACGACACAATTAGGTTATATGGGCACAATAGATATTCCATTGTTCTCTGGACACCGGTATTCTGCTAGCAAGTGACAAATTAAGGGATCATTTCGAAAAGAAAAAGTTTCGAGGCAAAATCATAAAATCGTGTTTCTGATCCTTTACAAATCTAGATAAAGGTATGAAGAAATGTATATCTTACTACCATTTGTAACATCTCTAACCGATAGTTCTATATCAAAAAGCACATACTTTTCTGAGTATCGCCTTAAGCCCGGAAGTATATTTCAATTGAGGTTGCTTGGTGCCAATTGGGAGCCGGTGTCAGCTAACAACTTAAGCCGCTAATGTAATAGCTCCAATAATTGTTGTCGTCACCGCAAACATACGTATGTAAAGGGAATTTAAACTTTGTGCTTATGAATTTTGGATTCGCACTTGAATTTGAATCAAGATCACGTCATACTTTCTTTCTCGTTTTTCAGAAAGGAAGAAAAACATTTTATTTGAGACCAACACAAGGGCGATATAAACAAAATAAAAACTTACAATAAAGCACGGTTTGTCTCAAAACGGTTATGTTCATTTCAAATGGTAAAGAAATATAATTTTGAATTGTGTCCCTATAACCCGATGCTGAAATTAGAAATATTCGTTGACACAAGACTCAAAAACTCATGCGATTGATATGACTATTAGACGTCATCTCGGTAAGTTTAGTAGGTTGAAATTCTGTAGCTACGAAAAGCATTCATACCTTCTGATAAGCAATCGTGTTTCAGTGACGTAACAGTTAAATGTAATGAAAGCAATTTATCACAATGAAGAACCATTGTGAATACTTCTGCGCGAGCTCCCGGCGGAGTTGAAATGTCGAAATGAGGATGTGTACGACTCTGTTCACTCACTGCCTTCACGGAATATATTGTGAGCTCACAGATTGTTTCACAAACTGGTAATTAAAACAACTTCCATATTGTCTTCCCTCAGGATCCCAGATGTATCTCACAAAGAGATCAGGATATATTAGCTAGGCGGTTTTGGCAACTATTTCTCTTTTCTGTATACGGAAACGAATTTGTAATATTCTGCTGAGTTTATGAGATTTTCGAATATAATATATCGGGACTGTGATCCAATATTACATACAAGAGATAGTATGTTTGCTTAGAAAGTAAAATCCCACATTTAATAGAGGTATTGACGTAATCACTTCTTAGATTTTCAAATTTGGTAAATAAGTGCAATATTGTAATTTACTTTCGCGTTTATAATATAAGTATTCTTCTATCGAATACAAGACTCAGTCAATTCAATTCTGTTATGCAATATTTCATCATAGGCTTTCCTTTAAAATCATAAAGTAGAAAGACTTGAGTAAAAGTGTTTTATAAGGAAAGAATTTCAACAGGAGAGACAATGATAAGTTCTTAACTATTTTTATTACAGTGATCTTGCAAGCTACGCCATTATTTGTAAAATACACTGACTTTCGAAAGCGATACAGTAAACAGTGAAACGTTGTATCGAAGTTATATTATAACAATTATCGAAGGCAATGGGCGTTGTCAAATAATAACTGTCGAAGTGACTGTTGGCTGCAGTCGGAGCTTGCTTAGTTTCAAGTGTTGACGACAAAACTTGGACGTAGGTTAGATACTCTTTGGAAGAAATAATATGAAGAAATGGAAGCTAGTTATTAATATTAATTTTGTAAAAGAGATTTGTGTTGGTATTCTTGTCGTAACTTTTTAAAATTAAGTAGTTCAGTTGTTGCGTCATATCAAAATATGCTCAGTACTATTATTTGCATTTTGAATCAACGGTCGTTACAAATAAAAAGGGGAAAAAATACAATATCGGTAGTTATTTTGACCTTCTACTATTTATCGTATTAAAAAAAGTTTTATATATAGTTTTAAAACAATATATCTACAATTCAAATAATACCTACATAAATGTTTTCTCCGATTTATAATGCAATGTGGACAGAAATACTCAATTTCCGTATTGTGTAAAAGCGGCAATGAACACTCAATTTTCTTTACTTAAGCTTTATAATTTGTTGACTCTATTGAAAGCAGCCAAGTTTGAACATAATAATGTACCGCTACCATGGAACTTTCCATAGTATTCAAACTAGGGTGCTCGATGTAGTTTTAAAATTTTAAATCAGCTAACGATGCACCGAGGAATATTAAGTTAGTAGACAGGCAAAGTAAAAAGTTAGTTTACTTGCTGTATTATATCTTACTAGAGTGTATCTTGATGAGTAGGAACGAAGTTGCGTATAGGTTTGCTTGTTATCTATTCTTATAGATTGACAATGTGAAGTGAAAACTTGTCTGAATACTAGAAATTTCTTTTCTTCGTTTGAAAAGTATTTGGGAACGAAACTTATTGTTGGGTAAATGTACAACTAACTCAGACTAAAAAAACAAGTGGCTAAATTAATACCTACCTACTTTTTTTACAGTTTTTTCTGCATTTAATCCTAGAAGATAATGCAGAAGCAATACTATACTCTGAGCAGACTTGTAAGATAGAACGTGCTCCCCAGCGAATTCAAATAATATGGTTATTGTGTTCTGCAAAATAGTTCATTTTCAGTTCGACCAGCACAGCCGCTTAAAATTCACATCATGAACAAGCTCCAATGGAAATCAATTATTGTCCGATCACAGGTTCAGTGAACGAGTGGCCTAATGCTGGCCTAATTCTAATTAAAACGATACGCCGCAGACTCAGCCTGAATCACTAATGGCTAAACTATAAATTGGGGCTGATTTGTTTTAGAGATGGATTAACCTTTCAGGCCCCAGTTAATGAGACAAAATATAAATTTCATTGTTTTCTGGACACCGGTGTCCAGTTCGGGTTTGATTTATGAAATTGATGATGAATTCAGAGATAAATGAAAATGCTATAGCAATGATTTGACAATGTATAGTTGCGATTGCAAATAGGATGATTGTATGCTTAGGAGTATTCTAAAATTTTGAGGTAAGTAGTCCGTGAGCTCTTGGCTTACAATGTGGATCAAACGGAGTCTCCGTATTCGAAGATTTAATCCACATAAAAAATTTGAGTCAATAGAACCTAGAAAAACTACTTTTCTATAGCTACTGTATCTGGATGTTAGTTAGTGTGTCCTTGATTAATTACCTATCTATCCTAGAACACATGTGCTTTATTCGTCCAAGGCTTTAATGAATCACTTTGTTAATATGTAAGCCATTGCATAGCCATTATTTGTAAAGATATTTCTATCACGTTAATACCAAACCTTAATAACTATAATAAATCACCTGGAACTTAAAATAACCGTGGCTGTAATCTTAAAGATTAGCGGCCAAAAACCCACCCTCTTCTATCCCCCGAATTCTATAGGTATATAGCCCGGCTAAAAAGTCGAAATAATTTCGAGATTAAATTTCTTAGCGGCTTACGTACTATACTAAATTTAAAGTGAGGCTCCAAATTACCAGAGGCATTTGGACTAATGCTCAATTTACTCGGGTCTCAGAGGCCCCTGCCATCCGCAGCGATAACAATACTCAAACGACAGTTTTAAAAAGATACTAGCGGCAGCTCGCGGTTTCACCCGCGTGGTTCCCGTTCCCGTGGGGATAGCGGGATAAAAAGTATCATTGTTTTAATGCAGGCTATTTACTATCTGTGTGCCAAATTTCATCCAAATCCGTTCAGTATTTTTTGCGCGAAAGAGTAAGAAACAAACTGACATACTTTCTCACTTATAATACTAGCGGCCGCCCGCGGTTTAACCCACGTGGTTCCCGTTCCCGTGGAAATATCGAAATAAAGAGATGCCTATCTTCTATAATGTCTGCCAAATTTCATCCAAATCGGTTCAGTAGTTTTTGTGTGAAAAAGTAACAAACATCCAAAGTTCCTCACAAACTTTCGTATTTACAATATCAGTAGGATATTAGTAGGATTTCACGGAAGAAAATCGCAACACATTTTCACCCAAGAAATAGTTGTTTCAGTACCAACCGTTCGGCTGGAATGTTTACTTTCGAATCACTTTTAATTCCAACTTTCTTCTCCGGTTTGAATATTAGAAAAAGCGGAAGTTTGTCTTGGTACTTTGTGAGATAAAGTTTCTGACTTACAAAACTTTAGCGAGGAAATTGAAGGAAAATGTAAACAAGGAATGCTTTATTATTTCTAAATTCTCTGTTATAATATAACAAAAGAAGATGATAATTGACGGTATTATTATTGTTAGCATTGTGAGTTGTTCTAAAACTTTTGTATTTGAATAATGAGATATTCTTATTATTCAGTGTACAGTCACGACCAATGATACTACACTGTGGCTTAAAATATCGCGAAGGTAAGCCGGACCAAAAAAAAACTACAAATAATTGAATAATAAGGATGGAATATAAAGCATTTTGTTCACTTTGCAACTGCACTGGATGCCAGGCATCCACGTTTATTTAACTAACTGGTGACCATAATTAATTACATAATTGTTATGATCTGCATGATGGATCACTGGGGAGGGATTTCCAAAAGGGAAGCCGATGGGAATCGACATGTATGAACCCTATACAACCTTATCGCATTGACACACGGAGAAAAAATATCCTGTCTCCACAAAAATGTCTTTTATTTCTGTAATGTGACAAGGTTGCTTAGTGTTTCTATGTTATTTCACGGGACTGTACAGTCAGGGAACTTCCCGGTTGACCAGTAGTTTTTGAGGGAGCTATACTTTTAAAAGTAAAAGATACATAACTAATCACAACTAATAGAACATTAATAGGTATTTCATTTCAACTGAATGAAACTGAAAAACAACTTAGTACTATCAGAGAAAACTTCCCAAAATCTCTACTGGTCAAACGGGAAGTTCCCCGATTGTACCTATATATGGATTGCTATGTTACATGTCTGAACTTTAATTTACTTTAGTTAATATCAGTATAAATTATCTTATGCTAAAGTCATTACGCAAAAAATATACGCAAGTCAAAATATAAGGAAAGGTGAAAATCAATCAAGGTTTTTCGTTAACGAGCTTTCTTAACCTTAATATGATCCTTGTTCGGGTTTCGATTTCAAATAAAAGGCATCATGCGAGATATCGCATGTAGTAATTAGTACACATTACTACTACTAATTACTACACATTACTTTTAACTTACTATGGTTGAAAGTAAAGATACCTACTCAATAACAAAATATTTGATTTAACACATCAAATAAATCATTATAAACTTCTTGAAGCTTGAAATATTATAGATGGGTACCTACGTTAAAAACTTCGAATTCTAATGGTACCTATGCTAAATGATTTGGTAATCAACAGATGAGAATGTCAGTTTACTATACGTGATTTGGTTTCACCACCGTCCGATAAGTTTTGAATTACTTATCTGGTAGACGAATTGACATATTTTCCATATTACAACTGTCAAATTATCTGATAGATAAGCTATTCCAGGACTTATATGTCGGCCCTAAATATACTTGTAGGGTGAAGCTTGTAGGGTAATTTAATCATTGTCTTGTTTTAAAGTATGAAATAAAAAAAACATTTAATAAATGAATGGAAACAGTAAATAAACATTTTTGTTTGCTAATAATGTCTAAAATAGATAATTAGCGAAGGTTTCCGTAATATCAAGTATTATAGCACAAATTACTCACCATGCCGTGCTGCATTTGACAGGCAAAAAGTTTTCCCAATCAAAATTGGGGAAATCATCCTTGTGTGACGTGGGGTGTGGGCCTCGAAGGCAGCGTTTGTGGAACTGTCAATAACAGTACTGGGTGTTAACTAATAATAGGAGTAAACTGCTAATATGTATATTTATAGTCGAGGGTTTTCGCGCGTTATACACTCTTGAATGTGTTCCTTCTTGTGTGGACATCACTAATGACTGTTTATAGGTACTCTGCTCCATAAAATTAATATTTGAATAAAGTATTCCCGTATAAAAATCATTTCATTGCATTTGTGCCAGATGTTATGATTACCTATACCTATATACAAAAATAGTGGCCAAACACTTGTTCGACTATAGTCATGTTCAGAAATAATTATATACCTACCTAGAGTATTATATAGCAAACACATATCAAACAAATAATACACACACACATACACAACATCAAGTTCTAACAGAACGTGTGAAAGGCTTAAGTTTCTGTTTGCTTATGTCAACATATTCCGTCGTGGTTGTTCCAAATCATCTGCACAGCAGAAAGTGGAAAGCATATAAATAATCTAAAGAAAAATATTAAAATCAGTGAATGTTCTCTTAAATAGAACTGTTCAAACCTAGTTCAAACTGAAACGGAAGTAAGCATTTTATAAAATTCTTTAAAGCAGCTTGAGAATTTTATGAACACCTTTCCGAGCCTTTTCTTATAAAAACTAAACAAGCATTTGTGATAAATTTTAAATAGAAAAATATAGGAAAAAATTCTCCTCGGCCACAAGTGAATTCTCAGATGGGACTCGAAGACTTAAAGTCTGCTTATCTTAATGCTGTGATTAAAGCCTAAATATTTTTATCTAAAATAAATTGATACTGACCTGTATGTACCTCACAACTTGCAGTACAGTAATCTTGTAATGCGAGAAATGTTGTAATGTATGATAGACAAGTCTTTCTTTGCCAGTTAAAAATTGTTTACGGTTACAATAACCATAAAATGTTATATTTTAATTAGTATTTTCTTTTTGTGATGGAAATTGACCTTACTGATACGTTAAGGTCACTTTTCAATTTGACGACTCTGTATGATATAAAACAGGGAGAAAAAAACAGCCCTTGACGAGTTTCTTGTCGGTTCTTCTCGTTACAAGGCCTCCCGCCGTAGGGTTTGTGAACCGATGGCGTAGCTTCTTTGACGTTCTTAAGTGCTTGTAACAGCCTAGACTGAATAAATGATTTTGACTTTAAAGTCTCGGTAGCTCAGTGGTTAGAGCATTGTACTGGATTTCAAAGCTAGTGGGTTCGAGTCCCATCTGAGAATTCACATGTGGCCGAGTTGATTTTCTCCAATATTTTTCTATTTAAAATTTATCACAAGTATAAAAATAGCATTCAAAAATGCAAAAATTTAAAAATACTTATCAAGCATTTTTTCGTCGTTGTTTTGACGGGTCAAAAAACATCTACGATTTAACAGCACTTCGGAAAGGCTTCTGTTTTGTACATATCAGGATAGTTAGTCGTGCTTGTTAAAATGTCGTCTACATAGGACAATGTCGAAAACCATGCTCGTGAAAATCTTTAAATAAAAGAAGAATTCATGAAAATTATTAAAATCAGTACCTATATTGTATTCTTCTTCTAAATACGTTTCCTTGCCGAAAGTATAAATTTTACGGGACGTTGTTGTTTTAACGGGTCAAAAAACAACATCGTTTTAACAGCACTTGGGAAAGGCTTTAGCGTCCTGTTTTGTACATGTCAGCATAGTTAGTCGTGGGTGTTAAAAATGTCCTCTCTTTTATATAGCGGAGAATGTGGAGTGCCTTTAATTAAAAGTCATCGCGCCTCCCCTTTCTGTCTGACAATAAAACCTATTAACTTTGAATAGCTTATGGCCTTTTTTTCTTTTATGACTCGCGAGTTATTAAAACTTTTGTTTTATAGCAATTGTAATTATGCAATTATAAATGTAAAGCTCAGAGCCGGTTTCATCACCGACAGATAAACTTGTTTTGTAGTAAAATGTACCTACTAAACAAGGGAATGTAGTAAAATAGCGTGTGAGTAAACCATGTGATAAAAAAAAATAGTCAATTCAAATCTAAAATGAATTCAAGCACTTCTGAGCGATATGTAAACAAACGAAGGTATCACTTTATACAACAAATACAAAAATACCACAAACATCAATGTTTAAAACATGAATAACAAAAAAACGGTAAAGTTTGCTTGTTTTCAACGCGTTATATCTCTGCAGCTGCCCGTCTTTTGGGATTTGAAATTAGACTTTTGGGAAATGCTAAAGGTAAAATTTTTCACGTAAACGTATTTTTTTAATTATCATATATGAAGATTTTTTAAATTTTGGTTTCATTAAATTCTTTTATAGCGTTGGAGTGAAATAGGGATGGATGAAATTTGTATCCGAATCTGAAAACTTTTCATTCAAGAAGTCACGGGTGAATAGAACTATGAATTTAAGCGTGTTAAACGAGCTCACAAGTGATTTTCGGACTTTGCTTTACTCGTACGAAATTCTTTAACTTAGAATAATATTTTCATATGCCGCACTAGCAAAAATAATTCGACCGTCACAATAAGTCCAGATAAGCCGTTTAATATTATTATCTTAGTGGGGAATTTCACGCAAGCAAGTATAATCTGGTCATATTTCACCGGGACTAAGGCTCGATGAAACAGGGCATTTCCCGGACATATCTCTTTGATTTATGGACTTGTTAAGCACCCTTTAAAACTATGGCGAAAGAAAGTCAATTTCCCTTTTTGCGATACATTTAAAACAGTACATTATGATACGACAGAAAATAGTAGAACTTAATCAAATTATTAACAAACAAATGCATTTTATCACTGATGCTTTAAACGTACAATATTCACCGAAAGACACTTTTATCGGTTATTTTTTACAGATAATATTCAGACGTGAAACATTTTTCCAGACGTGTTGATTTTTTTATTTTATTTTTTATAAATATTGCTATAACAGAAATTCTTTTATTGTTATTTATTACATTTTATTGGTCTTTACTCTAAATTACCTACGTAATTATAAAGTTACTTTACGAATATATAGTTTTAATGAACGACGTAATCAACATTTTACTAAAGTCTATTCAAAATGTTTAACCTTTTCTATTCAATAATACCGATGTTTATTGTATGCCTAACGAAAATTGTTTTAGTTGTAATAAATTTTCGTTCGGTAAAGAAAAATGAGAAAGTCTTTTTAATAACTTGGCACTCATCCTCTTAAAGCGCGATTGAACTCATTAAATCGCATTAGTCAAGTGCGAATAAAAACTTATTCCGTTTTCCTTCAGCTCCTTTGCATAAAGTGGGCTGTAGACATAAATTGTGGGACGGGACAAATTGCGTCCCATGGTAATGTATTCGGGACAGTATTGCCGTATCCGCACGCGTCAGCCGAATCCAACTAAATGAAACTTTTTGAAACGCTCACGACACTTATTTTGCGTTTAATCAGTGGAAAATGAGGTGACGGATACTAAGTTTGCGTATTTTCCTTCATAATGAAAGCTCCTTTATAATTAAATCGGTATATCGGATGTCTTGCCAAGGATTTCATTTGATATTTTTTGTATTGTATAGAAGACAGTGATGGCTAAGTGAGGCATAATAATCTGTAATGTTTTGCTATCTAGAGATTCTTATGCCTCACTACATTCCTTTTCTTGATTGCTTCTTACATAATAAAATCAACAAAAACTTAAATCCACTATGTAAATTTACCACTAAACAAAAGTGATTCAGTTGCTTAAGATCCTATCATGCGACACTATAGCAAAATTATTAATTCTATTAAATACATAAGGATTTATTTATAATTATTTATATAATATCCATGTAACTTAATCGTTATTATCATATTTTTAACTAAGGGTTATTTGTTTAATTTAGTTTAAGCAACAGTGATACATACCTACCTTGTTTATAATGGTAGTACCAGTATATACGATTCCGTGAGTTGGGAACCTGGTGACCAGTAATACAGGTCTTACCTAGTACAGGCACCAGTCTCCCACAATAGTTCTTAATTAGTTATACTGCTCTATTGTTTTTTTTTTACAATAAATAGGCTTACTCTTGGCCTGATTCTGAATCGTTAGATTAAGAAGAGGCCTAAGATGGAGCGAGCTTGCCTAGAAAAAGCCTATTCACTCGAGCTTTAAATATACCAGGGTTGTAGGCACCCGGGAATACAGACGCAGGCAGGGAATTCCACTCTTTGGCTGTGCGCATAATAAGAATGAGGAACAGCGTACCCAGACGAGGTATATCAACCAGGTAGGGGTGATAGCATGCAGTACGTCTGGATTCCCGATGTTAAAAAGGAGCTGGCGGAATGAGCTCATGCAGCTCAGCTCTATTGTGTGGAGATAATAAAGTTATTATCATATATATCATCTGGTTAACATCTTCAGTCTTATCAATACTTAACATCAGGTAGGATGAAGGCTAAGACCATAGTTCATAAAAAATAAGATATTTTATTAAAAGAGGTAGTTTAAAGCGAACATGAATTTTAATAAATAATAATAGGAGTATTTAAAAACAAGTCACCAGGACCAACCACTCTTCTTGATATCGCCCACAATGACTTTGTTTTAGGCCAAAAAGTTAAAGTTTTACACAAATGTTCGTTCTTTTGCATAACTTTGGGAACTTAAGTTTTAAAACCCCTTTCTTAGCAGGTTCCAATCTCATAATAGCAAGAGTCTGACCTAGTCTTACCATCAGATATTATCAAAGCTTTTAAGTAACATTAATTAGAGGTCTACATTGCGTATTCACCCTGCTTATAATTATAATGATATTGGTTTAATATTGCTCGAACAGCTCATATTAAGTCCCCTGTTCGTTGATAGATCAGTCATCTTTCCCTCTTACATAATTAAATCTAATTAAAATGTAACTTAGTTACTCGCTAACATATTAACGATGTTACAATGTAACAATATCCATTTCACAGAACCATATTAAATAAATTAACCGACAGTCAAAGTTAGTAGGAATTTAATTTCACTATGTTTCTAGTTACAAAGTTTTCAAAGAAGCCCTTGAAATGGGAACTTCTTAATAGTATCGAGTAGCTTTACTAATCAATTGTTATAGATAAATTAAAGAGGGAATACAAAGAAAGTTTTATCTTAAATATCTATTCAACCAACCATGATAATAAAACTATGTATCCATCTTTTATAAGAAAAATTAGCAAAAAGCAATTTTTTGTATTTTATATTTATATATATATTTTTTGTTGTTTCTGTTATTCAGCCGTTGATGAGATCTAATGAAGCCACTATAACAGAAACAAACAAAAAAATATCTTTACCTGTTTGTATTTCTCTAAAATATTAACATAACTAAACACACTTAGCAAATTATTACAACAAACCATCATAAGTTAGAATTACGAAGCTGGCAACAGGAAGCTCGTTAACCGTGCGTTAAGGTTTCGGTGCCGTGCAACTTAATTACGAACAAGTCAGTTGATGAATGTTTATAAAGATAGTTTCATACCTCTATTAGCGTTAACTTTGCAATTTCCAACGTAATCTAAATACATATATTGTGGGTTCATACAACGTCAATTTATGTTTACTAAATACGATTTGTAGAACTTATCGCGATCAACTTCGTTATGGAAGCAACTCTGCAATCGCGAAGAAGAAACAGCTGTTTCGAGGTTTAGAGAGTGTCTGCCCTTTTTCCAAAAAAAAAAACACCTAAAATTGCGTTGTGAAATATTCAGTGACTAAATCAATTTTGCTTTCAGCGGAGTTTGTGACGTTCTCACTATAAGCTTTTTTGATTTTGATTTCTTTCGCTTCGTAAATTCTAAATCTATGGCTAGAATAAAGTCATTGTAATCGTAGTTTCTATTTCCATAAAATCATCTAATAACTTTACACTTCTTAACTTTTATACTTTTCGCTTATCATTTCTTTATCAATGATCATTTCTCCCCTCCATTACCATAATAAAATCTGTTCTAAAAGCAGTCATTAAAATACTTATAATCCTAGCTTATATAGCTATTTAAAGCTTTCAGGAAGTTAAAGGTAGGATCAAAAAAAGATATCCCACTGAAATGCTTTTCAAAATGGAGTGCTATATTAAAGCTAGCAAGAAAAACAATCAGCGTTATAATCGTGTTTTAAATTAAGTAATTATTCCGCTAATAGCTGCACGCTAAGAGGCGCACGGCGAACGGGGAAACAATTAAATGGCTGAAACTGTTCTGAAACGACCACATCCGTGTTTTCATCAGGAAAATTCCCAGTTCCCATTCTTGCTTCCATACGATGATAATGTTATGAAGTTAGATTAATAAAGGAATATTTTCGTGTTTGCTTTCACAGTATTATTTTCTAAGATCATCAACATTAACCCTTATTTTGATGCTGATAAAGCCTCGAAATTAAACGAACGGTTACAGCGAATGGGTTTCAGAGAAGACCACCAGACTTTATAAGTATATTATTTACACGTTGTATAGTTTTGTAGTAACTACATGACTACGTGCAGACAGAGTTTGTTCTAGAGGAGGTTTTGGCGTGAAAAGTAAGTCCGAGATTGCACCTGCACAGCGATGGTGAAGCGACAATGGAGCGACTTATCACATTAGTTTCTTTGGCGGCTTATTTGTAAGTCTTTGTTTTCACCCAGTCGAAGTTGCTAGACCAAATCGGTCTGGCGGCCATAATATACCTAAGTACTGAATTTTACATCCTTAATTTATTTAACATTTAGCTACTCATAATAATATGTAAGAATTACGTACGTGTTTCTGAAAGCTATCTCTCTCACTCTTATATAATATTTCTGTCACGCAGCAGAAAAAAATTACGGAAGGTTTACAACACAAGTCACAAATCTAAAACGAAACGCGTTAAACTATTTGCAACACTTATCTCCGGTAATACAGTAAGTCATATCAACTAACAAACTACCGGCTACATTTTACCCGCAGTCCCAAACCTAAGCTATTGCGGATTTAAAAGCTTTAACCCAACATAGATATGCGAAGTTGTTGTGACGCTAGATCCCAATATTGCGTTAGGTCAGACAAATTGGGATCTGTTAGTGAATATATTACGGTCCCTGGTACAGGCAGCGTCAAATCGTTAAAGGCAAACAAAATTCACAAAATTCGACCAGATAATAGCTGTCT
Source organism: Chrysoteuchia culmella (assembly GCA_910589605.1). Lineage (NCBI taxonomy): Eukaryota > Metazoa > Arthropoda > Insecta > Lepidoptera > Crambidae > Chrysoteuchia > Chrysoteuchia culmella. Next base: position 10,601,714 of record OU342650.1, on the reverse strand, counting down.
TTTCATGATTTCATACATTTGACAGCAGAACTATCTCCGCCGGTTTGGTGTTGAACGGTCTAACAACTCCTCGCGTGGGGCAAAAGACGTGTAGAGTAGTCGGTGAAGGTGCAAGGCGCACTGTTGAGTTTGCATTCATTGGCAGGCGCGCAGGCACATCTTACACTTTTTCTATACGCAAAAGTGAGCTAGATATTTTGTTTTCAAAGTAAGTAGTTAGATTAACATTACGCTAGGTAGGTGAAGTAATTCTATCGAACGATGAAGAGAAAAGGTGCGGGTTAAACCTCGAGCACATCTAGTTTATCCATTAAACTCTTAGTTTAGGCAAAACTAGTTTTCTCCATTTCGATAGCCTTTCTCCTGTCAATTAAATAAGTCTAATCCAGGGTTCTGTTATAAAATAATTTACACAAGTTATAGTACTACATAGTAATAATGTATACTAGTGTAAGTGGGCAAATGAAAGCCTCACTAGATGCTGTAATTTTTGTGTTACATCTATGTATCTGCGGCTGACTGTACCGGACATCGGTTTGTTAATCGTTTCCAGTTATTTATGGGCGTTTCGACTGTTTATCTCCGGCCATATGACGCGATCCGCGTCGTCCGATAGCTGTTTGATAACTACAGTATTCCCTTTGGAGCCGATATTGATGTCGTGAAAACAGGGCTTAATTGATGGCGTGTTAAACACCCAACTTACTGTGGTATGAATTACTTTGTAGTGGGGTTTGTGACTATGTTGAATACCTTGTTTCGGACGCATTTAGAGGGCAATCATTTTTTAATGGTTGTCTTCTACACTAAAGATGAGTATATTTTCGACTGTTGATCTCCGGCCATATGACGCGATCCGCGTCGTCCGATCGCTGTTTGATAACTACAGCATTCCCTTTAGAGCCGAAATTGATGTCGTGAAAGCAGGGCTCAATTGATGGCGTGTTAAACACCCAACTTACTGTGGTACCAATTAATTTGTAATGGGGTTTGTGACTACGTTGAATACCTTGTTTCGACCGCATTTTGAAAGGAAACATTTTAGAGCTTTCTGATTACATTAAAGATAGGAGTATTTTACCGAGATTGTTTCTTTGCGTGAATTACATGAAAAAAAATGTGATTCTTTCTTACTTGATGAATTAAAAAAACATTGCGTCGGCTTATAAATTTTCATTACCTTCCAAAATATCGACCAATGTATTTATAGAGGCGAATTACATTTTACTTATCGCCAGCTGGATTAGTCATAATAATAGGTTTCATTGCAGCAAGCAATTCAAAAAAGCGGTAAGTGAAAAGTTTCAACTTTTAAAAAGTAAATATAAAGCTGTTTGAAATGCAGCATTGCAGCGTTTTAACAAACAACATTTTGCTAAAATAATGTTGTCATTAAATTGTTAGTATGCAGTGGAAACAAGTTTATCTATTTTTTCCTAGGTTTGTCAAATAAATTTTTAACTAATCTAAATTTTTTGTTGTTTTCATGATTTAACCAATTTTATGTCTACCTAAAAAAATATTCTTTCAAAAAAATCACTAATTAATGTATGATTACTTTATTGAAATCCTTTTGATAAACAATAAATAGACTGCATGTTATTATGTTGAACAAAATATTTTTATTTGACCTTGTTTTCAGTTGATTTGCCTTTTGATGCAGGCGGGTTTTTAGTTTTTTAAATTAATATATTTTTTATTTATATCTTTTTAGTGATTTATCGGTCATGATATACCTTTTTGAAATCCTTAAGACTAGCTCTTTAATTTGATACCCATATTAAAGTACTGTAAAAAAAACACTCTAAATAATAGCACCTCACAACCGTTATGTTGATTTTTTTAACATAACTTACTTACGAACTGTTGGGCTGTCAAGACAAATCTAACGAAATCTTAATAACGAAATCCAGTTCAGCCGTTTTAGAGATAAGAGGCAATAAAGAATATTACATAGAAACCAATAAACATACATCCAAGATACGAAGGTATTTGAAGGACGGTTAATTGAAGGACGAATATTTCATTCATTAATATCAACTTTCACTAAAATCTGCTGACTCATAAAATCATTCAAAAGCATCTTCGGTTAATCTTTCTAATTAATAACATTCCCAGAAGGGTAACATCGAGAGATTATCACAAAAGATTTACAAGCATCTACGGAATGACTGTCATTCGAGAGTCCTCGTTATAGCATGGCATAGGAGAATTGTGAGCATCACTACGCACGCTTCGGCATCTGCTATCCGCAAGGGACATATTTACTACCTTCGAGTAATTCCAAACTTTATCCTGTTGGAATATGGGCGAAAATAGTTCGGTTTCAGGTAATCCGAATCATCGGTCCGACCACAATGAGATGGACGCTTTTAGCAGAATTAAAACGTTAAACTCCGGTCTACATGTTTTATCGATAAATAATAGCTATCATTGTGATTATGGATGTGCATTTTCGTGTGCATCTTAGTTTACTCAGCGACAATGCACTTTCGTTAAAATCGAAATTGATTTTGCACTCAGGGGCAGGTAGCTTTCGGTTGTAATAGTTTAGTTGAGAAGATATTTATTCAAAACTGATAAAGGTTGTTATTTATTTAACATAACCAATTAATTACTTATATATTACGTTTATTAATTTTCACAGACGCATATCGGTCCCCGACGTCTGTGAAAATTAAGAAATGTAATAATTATATATTAAAAGTAATTAGGTAAATCAATATTATTTTTAACTTTTTAATAGGTTTTTTTTTTGTTGGGGGTTTCTTAAATTTTCAATGTAAGTTTTATTTCAGGCTTTTTAAATTTCTATTATTAAAATCAAATTGTCTGATGCCCCAACTCAAATCAAAGTCACTAACTGTATGCCATACAGTGTATGGCTATCTTCTTACTGATACCGTTTCAACGACCCTAACCACGATAATATATGTGCTGTAAGTCATTGAGGAGTTGGGTACTCTTCAGATCGTCCTAGTCGCTTCATCAGGTCAAGACTTCCATAATTTATTCAAGGCACCAGATTTACTTGTTTTCAAATTTCAATTCGATCAGTACAGTGGAAGTATAGAAAAGTATAATTTTTTTATCAATAATTTTATATGTTTTACTATTAACTCAAAAACTTTTACAGATATGAAGATTTAATTAGGTTGTATTTAAATGTATATCATACTGATCCAACCGCCATATTTACCTAGGAGAAAAAGTTTTTAAGCTATTGCATAGCTTTTATCGCGGCGACCGAATCAAGAAATTCCGTTACGAAAAAAACCTAACACCCCCCACTCCGTGTTATAGATTTTGGTTGTATGAAAATTTGTTTAAAAATATAATTTCTTTTTAAAATCTGGTACCGCATTCTTTCCAGTTGTCGTGGAAAATGCTTTTAAAAAGAAATAATATTTTCACACAAATTTTCATACATCATCATTGACAATTTTGTTATTCACAATCGTAACTAAGCAACCAAAATCTATGATAAAAAATGCTATGCAATAGCTTTACCGCGGCAGTCCCCGAGTGCCACATGTATTTTTTTTATAAAAAGTCTTAATATGTTATTATTGAGAGAAGTATGCGACTTAAACCTGTACAATTAAGCTAAGCGAATAGGTACAAATAAACGAATCACTACGTAATCTAGGCAGCCAAAACCACAGGAAATCGTTTGTACAGTATAATTGGCTACGTTAAACAGGGAATTCGCGCTTCATTGCCCCCATAAGCCTGTAAGTAATTATTTGAATAGTGGTCCAGTAGGAATGGAAAATAAACGGTCTATTGGGTTTGGCTAATACAAATCTTTAATTGATTAGCGGACTTGTTATGGGTGATACTAATGATTTTGAGTTTAATATTCTAGAGACATTTAAACCTAGAGATGATAACAGTTTTTAATATTTGGACACACTCAAGGGAATCAAAATTCATAGGGTACTTCACGTTTCCTGTTGACCTAAAACTACGAAATTTGGCAAGTAATATCGTCTTTTACTACATTTACAGGAAAAAATCTGAAAACTATACATTTGTAGTTAAATAATAAAAATATCCCTTAGTTTTCGAAACTGAATTTCAGGATGACCTCGGAAAAACTACGAGACTAGATTCGTGAACTATTTATAATGTGTACCAAGGTACCTACAAATTACTACGGAACCTTTCGTGGGCGAGTCCAACTCGCACTTATCCGGTTTGGTTTTACATTTTATAAGTACGAATCACCAAGAGAGAACTTTGACATGTGTATTTAATTCATAATAATACTTTCTTATTATTCATGATTTATTTTTCATTTTCAGGTATTTCACATCTTGCTGAATGACAAGAAGTGATACTGCCAAAGCATTCTTGTGTAAGTACATCATAGAATACTACAATTCTATAATCTATAAAATCTATAATTTATTTGAAAAATTATACGTTATTTATCATTCTTAATTCTTAAACATTCTTGGAACTCAGTGCACAGACAACAGACAGCTGATCTTATAAATAAAATCAAAAAGGTGTTTTAAGGTTCAAAATGGATTGAATAAAGTCAGTGTTGTAAGCCGCTTGTGCTGTTTTAGTTTGTTTTCTTTTTATGACTGAGGATATTCCTCTCATTGATGAAGCAACAGTGGCCTTGGCCTACAGCGTAGAAAAGTAAAAAGTTCTAGAAAATTTCGACGGAAGGCTCTGTAGCTCAAATGGAAAAGCAGTGGACTGCGGGCCTACCATAATTTATTTGAGACCATTATGTGATAAGAACATTTTGTTTGCGTTTTGTTTTTATTGAAGTTGTAAAATTTTGGCAACAACCACCGGTATCAGACCCAGGGGTGGGTTCATGCCCAGCGGGGGTACATATTGTATTCGGTTTGATTGGTGCTACCACCATCTTATCTAAGCTAGCTACCACCATCTTATCCAAGTCTGACGCCATAACAACAATGTTTTCAGCATTGTTACGTTCCGGCGGTTAGAGATAAGATAGCTGGTCCCTCAGTGGTTAAGGGTTCCGGGAGAGGCTCGCTTCCATCTTCAGCCTTATCAATACTTAAAGTCAGGTATGAGAAGGCTAAGAGTATCCCCGTCGAGAATAAAAATAAAAAAATAAAAAAGTAACTTATTACTTATTGTTATTTCGTCGGTTATTATTAAAATTCACAAACTGTATTTTTCTTCGACTCCCAGTTAATATCATTACTATGTAGCGCTAACATTATTCCGTCTGCGTTCACTAGACCGTGTCTTGTCATGCCTTGGACAAATTTATACTTTTTAACCGACTTAAAAAAAAAGAAGGAGGTTATCAATTCGTCGCGTATCTATATTTTTTTATGTTGGTATGTTCATTGAATGAAACTCTTCGGGGAACTGAATATATTAAGTCTTGAGTTGACTGGTAAAAACTTTGAGATACTACTCCAGTTACAAAAAGAAGTTAATTTGTGACAGGGGTAGTGGGCATCTCTTCCCAATTAAAGTACATCTACTCTATTTAACGTGACAAAAATCGCACCTTTAAAAACTAATGTAATTTTTTTTGTTGTCTTCATGATTTAACAAATTTTATGTCTACCTTAAAAAAATATTCTTTAAAAAAAACACTAATTAATGTATGATTAATTAATTTAAATCTTTTGATATAAAAATAAACTTATTTTTAAATTCTATTATGTTGAACAAAATATTTTTATTGATCTTGTTTCCATCTTTTCAGTTGCCTTATCTTTTGATGCAGGCAAGTTTTTTTAGTTTTTAAATTAATATATTTTTTATTTATATCTTTTTAGTTATTTATCGGTCATGATATACCCTTTTGAAATCCTTAAGATAAGCTTTTTAATTTGATACCCATGTTAAAGTATTGTAACAAAACGCTTCAAATAATAGCACCTCACAGACGCTATGTTTTTTTTTAACATCACTTACCTAAGAACACTTGGGCTGTCAAGACAAATCTAAAAATATGTTAATTAGCGAAATCCCGTTCAGTCGTTGTAGATATAAGAGGCAGTAAAGACATGTCCAATCACCAATATTGACCTCGTTTGAAAGCCCAATAAATAAACTTAATAAACAACATTTCATTGCATTAAAAAAAGTTAAAACAACAAATAATTAGGTACATTTAACAAAATGCAATTTTGTTCTTTCCAAGGGCCGCTGGTTGAGCAATTGTTCTACAATTTGTGGGTGTTAAAGGGTCAATGCAGGTTCAATAGGGGTTGATTCGTTATCTATCTGTAACAAAAAAATAGTAAGTTGTTTTAAAACAAAAGCATAATTTAAGAAGTGTTATTGTTCTGTAAACTTAATCTTTTTTTGGTTCTATTCGTCTAAAAATAAAAAATAAACTTTAATTCTTTTGGGCTTTCCTTTTCGTTACCTTTCAAATGATATACAACATTTCCCTCATTAATTGATTCCAAATAAGGTTTAACTAACTTTAAAAGTGGGTTTTTTAAAAGGTGCGATTTTTCTGATAGTGAGTGTATTTACGAAAGTATATACCTATACTCGTAAAATGTTATTTTTGTTATATCATTGTACCGCCTAATTACATTGAAAGTAAAGACCGTTCAGATAGATATACAAAACTGAAGAAGACTGGGAAGCTTTGTCAACTCTTCAAGAGATTAGATTACTTATTATGAAAAATCCTAATACGCATGGTTTCCATGTTGATGAAGTGTTGCTATTTAATTAAGAGGATTGGCAGGTGACCTTACTGTTTGTACGAAGTCAAAGTCAAAGTCATTTTTTTTTAATCAAATAGACTTATAGATAAGTGCTTTCGTCCAGTTTTTTTTTCCTACCAGCCATTCAGGACATATTTTAACTGATAAGAAGAACGATCGCAAGAAACTTATCAGCTCTAACAGAAGCAACAACATTTACAAAGGAATATGTTGTTGCCAAACACAAATCTACAATCTGAAACATATTTAATATAAGAGGAAAATTTTCTTATACTCAGTTATTAGAATATTTTAATTTTATACAATTACAATAGTCATGTTTTATGTTAGTATCACTTCCATGCATTTTGGTCTTTCAAATAAGTACGTGCTCACACATTGCATTATCTTGATGAAACTTCGTGTAGGTCGCCCTTAAACATCTTCAGTAGAGAGAACCTATGTTAATATATACATTCAGGTTTTAAACTGTTCCCTACTTACTAATGAATACTTGTAAAGACTACGTAGATACCATAATACAATTTTATAAAAATCGTTTTATATTTTTTTTTTATCGATTATTATTTTTACAATATAATTAAGCCAAGTCTACGTGAATTATATTAAAGACTTACCTAAAAAAATCATAATTTTAAAACAAATGAAAAGATATTGAAATTTAATTTCAAAATAAAATGAACAATGAAAGAAATAATCACAGAATAAAAAACTCGCGATAAATAAAACAATCCTACTCTCCTGCTCCCATCCTTCTACAATAATTGTACACAATGATGATAATACAAACATTGTTTCGAAAATAAGTTTCTAAAACTCTCAAGATGGTAGACAGTTCCATAGACTTCTAAACGTGCAAAATTTATTTAGCCTGTGGTTAATGTAGCGGTACGGATCTAATCAGGCAAAGTTGTTAAGTTCGGCGCGTTCGGATTAACTGCTTCTGTTCACTAATTAGAAAAAACTGAACAGGAGTGAAATGAAGATTGGTTTGGTAGTCATGAGGACTGGGTAACAATCAGTCTAGCTAGCTAAAGTCTCGACGTTTTTTTCCGTTTATATGCGCCTCTTTAACTGGCAAATTTAACTTAAAGAATAAGTACCCCTTTTCGAATAAATGGAACGTTAAACATATTTTACACTTTTAAAGTCTCGTACAAGAAACATTTACTGTATACACAAAGAAATAGCTAAGTGTGAACGTCAGCTCGAAATGCCGTATATGTAGTTTACATTCAAAATCTTAACATTATTTCAATTTTAACTACTCTCTTAAGTTATTCGTTATTTAATTTGCGTTGCTTTTTTATGTTTTAAAGATTTTATATTCAATGACGAAAAATTTTGTTTTTATGGTGTCTTGCGTTTTTCTTTGCTCTCTACAGGCATCTGCAGAAAACCAGTGCCGTGGTGACGGTAACTTTACCATGGCTTATACTGAGCAGAGGCCTATTTGGAACATAGGTTAATATTCTTTTTTTTTATTGTTTTTGTGTATGTTTTACCTGTACCAAATGAACGCTTTCTATTCTATTCTATTTTTAAATTAATTAAACAATGAGACCAACTTAAGCCTTACTATATCTTTTAGCCATACGAACTAAACCTAACCCGTAATTAGCTTTTTGATAATTAGCTGGGAACTTTACCTTAGTCAATTTACTTAAGTCACTTTTGCGACTAAAGTAAGAAACAACACCGAACCAACCCCTTCAGATAAATTTGAATCCGGAATACTAATGATCCGCCTCGCCTAAGGTAAACCAACTTCGGATTTTTCCTAAAGAGAATTCAATAGGTGTCCAGACAGACAAAAGCAAGTTAGGCGGTATTTAGAGCACGTCTGCCCTAACCCACGGCCAAGGTAATAAAATCATCAAGTAAGTTGTCTTAGATTCTTTCTTGATAAAATTAATTATTATTATTGCAGCCACGCGGTACGCAAGACGTGATAGGACTGCCCGCGAACATAGATTAGCAATTCGTCATCAGCCATTTTTAATGTCCCCACTGCTGGGGCACTGACTTGTCTTATGGATGGATAAGAAGATTTGTCATTTCCACAAACTTACTGCGTATAAAGCTTTCACAGCATGCGTTTGTCACTGCGGCGCATTCGTGACTGTGAGTCTTGCTGAACCGAGGCGCGTCGGGTATGATTCGTGAACGGACCTTTAGTAGAAAGACAGAATACTGTTATCTGTATACTGTGCCACGGCCCTTCAGTGCTGGCTGCGGACAGCTTTAATTAATTTCAAAAACTCTATAGCTAATTACTCTCGAAAATTGCCAACTCTTCGTTTGTTTTATTTGAGGGTCTCCGTGAAAAATGCAACGGAGGTCCTTATTAACGATGTCTAATTAATAGAAATTTGTTTAATGTCTCAGATTTGTGGGCCTTCAAGACAAATTCCTATTTCTTAAAATAAAAGAGTTTGTAAAAGTATGTATAGCTTTAATTTTAGCTTTTTGTTTGTTGCTAACGGAAACTAAACTCAATACACTCAATTTTCCACACAATTTTTGAAGATCATATTGAAGATCGTCTATTCTTGTTAGTTTATTTTTATAAATATTTTGAAAAGATTCTTTGAAGCTTGTAAATAGCTATTGAGCTATTGAAGCTATTGAAGGAATATTAACATTTATATAATTCGTATCATACGAATTCTCATAATCCTTCACATATCTTTTCTTTATGAATACCATTCGATTTAATCTGTAAGTATAATATGGTTATATTATTATTTTTGTCATTTAGTCTTTATTAAATCCAACAACCAATCGACTTGATTTTTGGCAAAGAGTTTTTAGTTGAAAGGACAGAGAGTAACATAGGCTACTTTTTATCCCGATATTCCCACGGGAACGGGAATCATGCGGGCGAAACCGCGGGCGGCCGCTAGTTAACTTATCGACGGCGCCTAAGTAGATACGGACAACTCAAAAGTCAATTTTACAGGTGAGCTGGTTTAAAGTAAATTATTGCATAATTTCTTTGTTTTTTCGGTGGATTTCAATGAAACTTGGTAAAGTGGTTTAAAATATTACTGATCAGTATACGAATGACAAAAAGTAGTCAAGACGGTATTATTTGAAGAGTTTTTATAGATATATTTGTCTACTTTGTTTCAAATTAAACGCAATGTGAGACATCTGCCACTTAACCTATTTTTGACACTGAACTAGTGGCACATAAGGCCGTGCTCACTTTGGATGCGTATTTCGTGCGAATTTTACTCGTACGAACCCATATATACAAACACGCACGAACGATACCAACCTTCCAAGTACTATGGGAGCGCAGTTACTGGATGTGAGAGTCGTAACTATACGTGCGTGTAGTTCTGACGTCTGAAAACAATCCAAACTTGTTGGGATTTTAAAATACGTTCGTTCGTAAAACGCGGTATCACCGGAACTCTCCTTACCTATTTGACGGAAAAAAACAAATCAGTGTGTGCACTCGATTCGTACGAACCACGATCAATACGTATACGTGCAAACAATTCGTGTCCGCGGCCTAACTCATCAATTATTACTACGCAAAAAAAGACAAATGGCACATGTCTCAGTTTTGAAATAATAGTAAAAACGGTTACCTGCACTTGGCTTATTTTACGTTCCATCGTAAAAGCGGACAAGAACTTTTGACCGCGTTTACTTTGCTTAACGTCCGCGATACCATGTAGATGTCTCCATCTACGTTAATGTATATATATAATTATAGATATTTTTTCGTTTTTGTTTTATCAGGGTTAAAGTACACCCAAATTAGATAATATATATATATTTTTTTTTTTTTTTTAATGTACATGTCTTCATCTTCTTAGGCGCCATCGTCATATTTAGAAGACGCAACTACAATTTATTGTTAAATATTTGCCTTTCTTTCTTAAAGAGTTAGGTTAGAAGACTCTTCATTAGCTAATGAAAATGGATAGCTGTTATCTTACTCGATTTCTAAATGCGAATAGTCGTTTCATTGCCGAAAGGAGATGGTAACTAGATAAATGTCTTATTTACGCGTTCTAATGGGATTAGAAATTTAATTTAATTAACGCCAGTTTTCTTCTTTGAATTTTAATTTGAAGTAACGCTTTGGATAACCCTTTATTTAATTTGTCCTCGAACTCGAAATGAAATACAAAAAAGTGAAAGTGTTTTTAGTTAAGACTTCCTCAGAAATCTTTATTAAATCGCGATTGACTTTGTAATTAGAAAAAAATATATATTTTGTGCGTATAAACGTTTTATGAACAAAATATCAAAATAAGTCCAGGAGGCATCTTGAGAGCGCGTCACATTCACATTACCACCTTTCGTGACGTTTCCGCAGTGATTCACTTTCAATGCAGTTGTGATTACAGCTTCTGTAGGCACAAGACCAAGTATTCGCTAGTGCAGGTTCGATACTTATAATAAATTTTAAATAGAAAAATAATGGAAAAATATCAAGTCGGCCACAAGCGAATTGTCAGGTGGGACTCGAACCCATCCACTACTCTAACCACTACCAAGACTTATTCACTTGTAGCTGAGTTGATTTTATCCAATATTTTTCTATTTCAAATTTATCATATAAAATTTCAAAAATCTTAAAGAATGGTTCAGATACGTTTAAATCAGCACAGCAGCACCTTAATTTAACTTGCTTTTATAATTCAGTAGAGTAATTTGACAGGTGCCAATGACAATTTGTATAAATAATCCTGCTTTAAACTGTTTTTCGCAATGATTTGCTCCGGTGCAGTTCAAGTTCAGAAGTATTGATTCCGTTCACGTACACAGATTCAATATTATCATTATTAGCTACATTTTAAGGCAGTATTATTTTTACAAAATGACATTAGCACCTGTCAAATTACTCTACTGAATAAAAAATCCGATTATAGATACCTAGAGAGAGATTATTTAAACTTTCGTTAAGCTAAATATTTCGAAAATTTCTCAGTTTAGTGTGGCAGGATCTTCGAAGCATCTCTCTGAATGTCATTCATCTCTATATACGTTTGACATTTAGGAAGTCACGCTCCGTTCTACTTTGCTGTGGTTATGTAAACAGGTAACATTATACCTTTTATAAGGAATAAAACACACCGACTCGTTTTACTAAGTACCGCCGAATGGAAGTAAACACAATCTTAATAAACCAAATCAGTAATACTTTAGCTATACACTTTATGATAAACATTCTGTCAAAATAGTATCAGGAATTGATCATTAAAATCTTATTCCAAATATCTTTATTTTTGGCTTTTGGTCCAACTGTATTCTATATTGGCGCGGAGTTTGAGCACCATTTGCCAACCAGTTCTTGTTGTCTCAAAAGTGATGCGATTTTTAAAACGGATAAAAACATCGAACATATATTCATCGTAAATGCAATTTCGTGTTCTGAGTCGTTGTAAAATGTTGCAGAAAGCTTACGATAAATCGACTTTATCAAAATAAACTGCATATGAGTAGTACAGGTCAAAAGCGGTCGAGTTGTGGTGGAAGATTTTCTTTTATATGGTCGGCTCCATCAACGTCTTCAACATCGCTAAAAATGTTTGAAAATCCTCATTCATATGTGCGAATTTTAGATATGAGTCTGTAATGAAACAACTCATTCCATTTAAAACGATCGCTTGGGAAGTGAACACGTTGCCGCTCGACAAAAACTAAAAAGGTTGAATTTTCTTTAATAAAAATCGGTATTGTGAACGAAAAAAAATATATTGTCTGATTATGATTCCGGCCCAAGTTCCAAAAACTCGAATTACCATTTCGAGAGCCGTTTTTAGTGGATAGAAGATATAAAAGCGAATTCGCAGCGCTTCCGGAAAATGCACTATAAAATATTTTGATAGGAAACTTATTTTGAGGAAGGCCTTCTTTATAGACAATACAGTAAATAATAATGGAAGAATAATTAGCATTCTGTGTTATTGAACTTTTCCCGATACTTTCGTGATGTTTCGTGAGGACCTAAATAACAATACTTACTGCGCTTTGTCTCTAAACGTAATAAGTTTTTTAAACAACATTAACTTTATTCGGTATTCTGTATTTCATCGGAATGTGCTGGGGATGTAAACAGGGAAAAATATATTATCGCTTTTAATCTTAAATATAGACATTTAGATGAATACCTGTTGTTTGCGTTTCATGTTGAAATTGAAAGCGGTTTCATGTTGCAAGGTGCAAACAAAATTGCAACAAAGTTTATTAACATCGATATTTAGTTTTACTCTTAACAAATAAGTTACGAAACACCGAGTACCAAAGAAATGTTTCAGTAGGAATGTCTATTTCATCACCATCTTCACCTTTGACGACCGCCGTGGTACAGTGGTACGTACACCAGTTTCAAGGTGTCGCCTACTCTGAGGTCCTGGGTTCGAATCCCGGTAGGGGCAAATGTTTGTATGATGAATACAAACATTTGCCCCTACCTGAGTCATGGACGTTGTTATATATATTTCTACACATAAATACTTATATATGTATGTATAATTATATGTATTTATATCCGTTACCCTAGTATCCCATAACACAAGCCTTACAGTGCTTACTTTGGGGTTGGGTCAATTGGTGTGAGTGTAAGAAACTTTTATTATTAATTATTCTTCAGCCATTTTTTTAAGTCTTTACAGCTTCTCTTTAGTTAGGGATGGATAAGAAAAATCAACCATGACTCACCATCTGGATAAGTCAGGTTTAACGACTACAAATACAGACGAGCCTTCCGAAGCGCAGAGGAGCTCGAGATTATACATCTTTGGTCATCCGTCCTGTGACCGACCATTTCGAAAGTAGCGTAACCGCTACAAGTATACCGCTGTCAGTGTAAGTGTAACCGCTGTAAGTGATCAACTTTCTTCTAGAAACATGGGTCGAAATATGACAAAAAATCGGCCAAGTGTAAGTCGAAATCGCACATGAAGGGTTTCGTCTCTCACCTAAGGTTGCCTAGAAGAGATTGCTACGTAGCAATAAGGCCGCCTATCGTGTGTTCCTCTTTTTTGTCATTTTCTCTGTGGGTGTGTAATGTATGACATAAAATTACATGAACTAACGATCAGTTGATATAATAACATTTTATATAATTTCATTTGACATACCGATTACATTACATAACATACGAATCATATAATTGCATTTACCATAATTTCATTTGATATAAAAATCGATTGGCCTAATAATCATTCAATGATATAATGCTTATTTTACATAACATTCATATAGTCTAATCAACGTTTCACATAATTTTGTTTTACTTATACTTTAAATGCCAAAAAAACTCAAACCAAGCACTTTAAAAATATTTTACAGTATTATGGTGATTTCAGCGCCGAACGTCCAACTCTAACGCCCAACGCAAGCAAGCATGCAAGCAAGCAAGCATGCAAGCAAGCATGCAGCAGGCAAGTGTTCTGTCACGGCTCCGGCGCTGCGAGGCTCCGGCGGTCCCACGCGTGTATATCGACGCAGATGGTTTTAGCTCACCACCGCAGCTTCGGCTTGTGGCCGACTCCGCCGGCTAGCCTCAGCCGCGGAGGTGAGCTTTGAAACCACCTGCTCCTTTGCACGCGGGCCGCCTCACCCCTCCGCGCCCTGCGCGTGCTTAAATTACACTCTAGGTGTAGGGCATACAAGACTACGTGTAGTCGGTTTTTAGGCGATTCGTTTCTGTCACTGACTAGTATGTACTAGACCAAGGGGGCCCTGGTGTTGGGCTCCGCTCCCTCCCCCCCACCGTTTCCCCTTGCACTGGCTTTTCTGTTTTATGAACGATATTGAGCGATTAGGTAGTTATTTCAATTTTATAACAAGAGTTTATTATTACATATAAAATTAGGTCAAATGATACGTATATAAAATGATAGTTATGTAAAGAAAACATTATATCAAATGAAACTTATGGGATATAAACGTTAGGGTAATTGAAAATATGGAAAATAATAATTATAAGAAATGAACAATAAGTTAAATAAAAATTATGTTTTTTATAACATATATTTTAAGGTCAAATAAAAATTATACCAACCGAATCGCACCCTTTCTCTGTATGCGTTTGTTTTTGTATCGTGTGCAATAAAGTTTCAATTATTATTATTGCCAAAATGCCACTATAATTTTTTGTCTGCAAAAATAACTTTGTTTTTCATAGTGTTTGTATGGATGACAAAGTTATACGGTTTTGGAAAATGTGCTATAGCTCTGAATCTACTAAATATATTTCGTTCAAACCAATTTTCGTTGAAAGATTTTATAAAGATCTACATCATATATTTCTTTTTGATTTTTCACTTTCTTATTTTAAAAGTAAGAGGGGGGGGGGGGGGGGGAATTTGAGAAAAAACTGTTTAAGAAGCCTGAATGTAAAGATCATACCACACGTATAGGTTTGATGAAAAACATTTTTTCAGTGTCAGTTCCATGTATGGGGAGCCCCCCTTAACTCATATATTTTTTTATTTTTGTGAAAAACTGTAAAGCGGTTTACAGAATACATTTACCTACCAAGTTTTAACTGTGTAATCCTCATAGTTATGGAATAAAGTGGCTGTGACATACGTCGGATTGGGCGAATCTATAAGGGTTTCGTTTTATGCCTTTAGGCAACGAAACCCTAAAAAATTTACTCTTCATACAAATCAGACTGATCACGCGATCGATTTAGTATGGAAAGTCAAAAAATTGTTCTCGTATCTGCTAGAAAAGCTATCCAGAACTAATCCGTCAGTAGTGAACACGGCTCTATAATACATTTAGATGGGTGAAAACTGCTCAAACCGTCACTGCGCCTTCAAGCTCCTCGAATAACTATTTAGTTAAGTAAAATTTCAGATGCGTGACAATCGCTCAAACTTAGACCAAAGTAGAATCGTAACAAATACCCGCAAATAAAAAGTTAATTAATTGTTGGTGCCGAACGTGCGGAGTGCGTTTTATCACCCTCCACCACCGCCCGCGTCTGTGCATACGAATTACTAGCTACAGTACTATACTATCTTGTTCGCCGGTATCAAATAAATGAGTCCGTTCGGTTTGATTCATGTGAATGGGGAACGGAAAATACCCGGCAACAAATAAAACGAATACAACTACCGAACTACGGAGGGGTCTACAACGTACAGCGACGCAGCTCGCATTTAACTCTCAACGTTTCCAACCAAAAAGATTCATTCCACATTGACGATTTGTCACGTACACCATTGTTTTTTTAATTATAAATTCTACTGTACACGCTCTAGTAACGACGATTTTTATCGATAAAATTATTTCACAGAGTCTCGGACGCCAATGGGTGCACTATTAGAAAATATTTCTCCGACTTTTAACAAAAGTGGGTCACTAATGAAGAATGCAGCCATTGTGCGTTGTAATGCGAAATTTCTTATGACGTCATTACGAAGATCAATCGGGTATGGTTTCTCTATTTATCTACAGAAATCACTCTCTCAAGTTTTTGCTGTAGGTGAGAAGTGTCTTATTTATCTTACCTCTAACGATAATGATTTGTAAATGACTTTCATTTACAATGCTATTTTTATAAGGTAAATTTTCTTGTACCTACCTACCTTTCTAGTAAAAACTTACTCGATAATGTTCTGCTCTATAAAGTTGATTAATAACTAGCTAGCGCTTATTCAACAATGCATTGCTTTCATAGATACAGTGGGGTTAAGTAATTCCAATCTATTTATAGTGACATCAAGTTGACAGTTGAAAAATACCTAATTGTCTAACCAGTCTGTTTCCACACTGCAGCCTTCGGAGTGTCGGCAAAAAGTAGAATGCTACGTGAAGCTGCAGCAATTAAGAACGGGGTTCCGCAAAGCGATTTTGTCCTGCACACGCGTTTACGTATGTGGACACCGACCACAGGCATCACACGAGCGTTATTTCTCCTATTGTTCGTGCTACGTAAGTACAGTCAACAGCAGGTCGGAGTTACACTTGAAAATCGCTTTTATTACGAGCGACATAAGGATGCTTTCAAGCGTAAAGCCTGACGTGCTGTTGACTGTACATACTTACAGCGTTGATACTCATGCGAGCAATAACTGAAATAACACAGTATTTCACTAGTCTTGTTGGTAGTTTCCATGATTTCCTGAGTCGCAATACTGGCTGATCAGTATTTTTATGTTCGTGCACG
Source organism: Chrysoteuchia culmella (assembly GCA_910589605.1). NCBI lineage: Eukaryota > Metazoa > Arthropoda > Insecta > Lepidoptera > Crambidae > Chrysoteuchia > Chrysoteuchia culmella. The sequence goes on along the minus strand of OU342650.1, from coordinate 10,584,866 downwards.
TTACATATACTTTAATCGTTGGTTGACAAATTACATTATTTTTCTATTGTTGCAGGTCGTTTTACAGCTTCTTGGAGTTACAATACTGGCTGATCAGTATTTCACTGTCCTAACATTTCGTTATTATTATGTTGATTTGATATGAGTTATTTTATACGCAGTAAAAAGTTCCAATGAAGGTGACGATATGAAACATTGATGAACTACGCATACTGCGTTATTTATACGCAATGATGATCACGTATCTCTGTCTCATAGATAAAAATGATCATCATGCTTTGATAATTTTTTTATCGATTAAGTATTCATATTATGTCGAACAAAATTTACGAATTATCTTGTTTTCCTATTTTTTCATCCTTACAATGTCTGTTTACAATTTAAATTAATTAAGCGATTTCGTATGTCTCTTATTTCTGGGAATCTGAGAAGCATTCGTAATTTGTTATGAAGCGTACCTACGTCTAATTAAATTCGATTCTTAGAAAACACGGTACGAAAGTGAAATTCAATCTACATAACATTAAGGCTTACATTAATTGCCTTACTATATTATGAAACACTACATGTAAGGGTGACATTATTCTAAAGTCCTAGAGGTGGTCCATTAAGCCCCTGCGCAATTCTAGTTATTGTCTGTATGTAAATTTATTTGCTTCGAGGTACTACAAAGCGCTCTCATAGTACTTGGGTGTTTGGTTCGAACACGAAGATTCCCTCTTCCCATGAAAAGATTTTAATTAAAATTTGAAATTGTGCTTATTAAACATTTTCCCACCTGAATGCTTAAATGTAAATTTTTAATGAAAAACGAATTAAGTATCTTTTGTACGGATATTTTGGATTTATTGCTTTCACGTCTATAAGAATTTGTTGTTTAAATGGTTTATAGTATTTGTACGTTATTTGATATGAAATTCAATTTTAATTCTCCCTTTTACGAACTGGGAGATATTTAGATATCTACCGTTACCTATTGTAACTTAATTTAATTATAAAGTTAGAATTGCTCATAATATATTTTTGTTGACACATGAACAAGCTCGTTTCCATGAAGACAGTCTGTTCACGGAAACGAGCTAGTACTAAGATAAATTGGTGGCTTGTGATTGGTTGAAGATACAGCGCATTGCCTATTCATGTTATATTCAGCCAGTCACGAGCGAGCGGATTGCCTCTGCGCCTGATATTCAGCCAATCAAGGGCGAGAAAATGATATACCTCATTTTCCAGCCAATCAAGGGCGAGAAAATGAGGTATATGATGATATATACCTATCTATAACTTAAGTACACTATATATCATGTGAAATGTAGCAAATGTGAATATGCACTTCGCCACGTTCATTAATCTTCGCCAGTAGGAATTTCGGCCGATTACTTTTCACCCTCCATCAATTAATTTGATATCTACCACTTAATCTTGGTCGGACCTCGCCACCTCTTACTTGCCCATTCTATATGAGCTTGCATTGTGTATTGTTTTTCACCTTATGACTATAGGCATAAGAACTATATAGGGTTAAAACTTCCACCAGACAAGTAGTGAGTCTTCAATGCATGGACATTTCCTTGGCTGGCATGTAACATCTCAAGGTGGTGATTGATCTTTAACATTTTCTTCGTAAAGTAATCGTAACTTTACGTTATTACGAAATATTTGAATCAGAGTGAGCCGAGTCGAGCCGTAGTGAGTAAAAACACGCTCGCCTCGAATGTTACATTACGACGAAATGTTAAAGGTCACTCATCTTACACCCTTAGACCACATCCTATTTAAATAAGATGGTAGTGAAATTCATTCCCAGTAATTAATAAAAAAATGTGTGATACAAAAATCTTCAGGTTTTCATTGTGTTAGTGATTAGACTATTACAGCAGGTTCAAGCAAAAAAAATATATAATAAATCCTTAACCTACTCTTTTCCACAAGTACTAGATGGATCTAATTCTAAAATATTATGCATCCACCAATCATCCTAGTATTGTTTAAACAACAGTACGACTGTAAATATCATAAGCTTTTTTATTACATTGTTTTATTTTTACATTGATGAATTACCAACCCCTTTCACCGCAAGTTGACCACGCAGTCATGTGTGTAATATTAGTAACATTGATTGCTTCTCCAGGGAGCTGAGTTATTTGATTATATCCAGTGGGCCGACAAAATTGTCCTATTACTAAGTAAGGGTCTATTTAACGAGCTGCCCTTTACTTAATACCCTCGTTTACTCGTTGTAAATTAGCTCAAACAGTGTACAGTCCATAATAAAAGGTACTTACCACACGTTTAGTAGGTGATACCCTAGATAATGTTTTAATATCGACAGTAAATTAAAGTTATTCGGTTCATAAAACGTGTTAGCTTATCACGGATATACCAAAAGAGTTAACTACATCATGACTTAGCTGATCCATAAGGCTTACGTATGTGCGTGCGTGTAACATTTCAAGCTAGGTTTAACATATGGATTTGCTTATTTTAGCTAGGTAATTAAACATTAAAAACCACTTTAGGTGAATCGTCAAAGTAAATAGTTTTGCCTTGTTTATGTGACACATTTTAAGTATAACGGAGAATGTTACAAGCAAATGTGGTAAACAAATGGAACAAAAAATTTAAAGCTTCTTTAGCCTACTTGATCAAGTCCACGCGTTAGAAGTCGTAGAGGGTTGCTATTATCACATAACATCAACAAAAGCAGTTCAAAACTAAGCCAAACACGCCCCAACGAACATCCGGCGTACACTATCAAAACAAAGATAGTTTTGGTCAGCTATAGTGAACATTTACGCATAAATAGTTTTCGCCGTCCGCTCACCTCAAAGTTTGCACCACAGTAATACAGTTTGGGATAAATGGACCCGATGCGACGGACGTAGGGTTATTGCGTACTGCACGTTGCGACACTTGTATTTGACACCGCAGAAGCTACTCCACATCACAATATTACATTTATTTCAGATACTAATAATTCTATAGCCCATGCAGTTTACATTAACGCTTTACTTAATAAATTTTACGAGGAAGAAGTCATAGTTATACTGCACTTTGCGACACTTGTATTTGACACCGCAGATGCTTCTCCACATCACAATATTATACTTATTGTAAATACTTACAGTTCTATAGATATGCAGTTTAGTTTATAGGACCATAATATAGGACATAGTGAATATGACAAATAATAATTACAAACCTCATGTAAAAATTATTTTCCCGCCTATTGGCAGTTTAACTAAGCAAAATGATAACGATAAGAAAAAATAAACAATGATGTTCTGCATCTTTTCATACAAACCTACTACTTATGATTCACACCACAGAAAGAACCTTAAGTAGTCCAATAAAAGCGCAAAACAGAATATTGTCTACAATTTAACAGTAACTACAGGAAAATTATTTTCACCTCTCCAGCACGAAAAGGGCGCTTTTGGAGCGTAAAAACTTTAACCAAAATCGATTTTTGCTGTGAGCGTGAGGCAAAGTGCTTTTTTAATTTCCTACGCCGCTTTTTGAAATAATTAAGAAAAAAGAAATAGAGTGACAAGGATGAGACTTTAAAAATGAATATGTGCAAAAAGGATAGATAGATAGCTTTATGTCGTTGGACATGAATTTTATAGCATAAAAAATAAAATACACGGATACTAAAGGTTCGACATAAAGAGTATGGACAAATGAGGTCGCATGCATGATATAAATATAAAAAAAGAAAAATTAATGAAATCTAATAACAAATTAGATAAATACGTTTTTTTTTAATTAAAAACGTAATATTTAAAATAAATAATATGTAGTGAACGTTATATCGCTTACTTAAAATATCATGTTTGGTTTCATAAAAATGACAAGCAGTGCAGTTTCTGAACGTAAAGCCAAAATAAAAAAAATAAACAAAATGGCTGCATTCCAGCAGACTTATATCGATTGCGAATTGTCTGCTAAACGCACCAAAGAATTCGATGACTTTTAGCGACCTTTTGTCTGCTCGAAACAAGGCGGTAAAAAAACCGCGCGGTAAAAATATCACGCGGTAAAAAAATCGCTCGTGCGAACGATCGCTTATAAACAGTAACCTTCAACTTGCATAATTGCACCAATTTTACTTTTAAATTTTAATTTTGTAACTTTGGTTCGTAATTTAAAGTCAGCACTCGCAGCAAAAAATGATTTTGCTATCTTGTATAAGAAATAACAATTTTGAAAAACTGTCAATAAAATTGTGTCTATTGAATCCAGAATCTACACGAAAACTTCGATTCTTTGGAGACCGAGAAAATGACGAATTTTTACCCACGAGACGGACAGAACGGAACGGAGGCGGTATACCGCGCGTGGGGCCTATAACCGGGGAAAATATTGAAAATAGAGACTCTCTAGAGTATTAGTATTTATTCTGAAAAGATTCCAGTTGATCAAAAAACATGCATTACTCACAATAAAAAATTTAAAGTTACGATTCATAATCAGTGTATTATTGCAAAATGATATAACGTTGCGAACTTATCGTGGTGGTGGACAACAAAAAACCGCAAAACATCATGATATCACTATCTATTACATAATTTAACTTTAACTCCTTGAATAGCAACAGCCCCCGCTACTTTCCACAGATTAAAATCTCTGTTTCAAATTAATTAAAATTAGTTTATGATTAAATACTTATCGCAATGACAGTTATCTGTTTGCAATTTTATCCATCATGCATGACATGTCATGTCAACCAATATCAAGTATACTCTTTGTACACAGTAGGTTCAGCCATGGAATTATTAAGTACTATATTATTTCCATGGATTCTACGCTTTTTACATTATGATCTTTTTATAAAGAAGATCATAGTGTAAAAAGAGTGTAAATTCAAAAGAATAATGTTGATTAGTAAAGTCAGAATATTGTCATGATGGGAATTTCTTTGGTTTCAGTTTAAATTCATTTTAATTTAAGTAATGGAATTGGAGTCATTTACAACAATTTGTAATTAAATGTGAAAATGGCTTTGAATGCAAAAAACACTCCAGTAAGAAAAAAATACCTACGTGGATTCATGAAGTACGATAGTATTATTTTTCTATCAGCCGACACATTAATTGTCAAAAAGACGAGTAGCTCGAGTAGCTCTGAAAAAGTTGAGCGGTACTGTTTGCATTACATTGAATTTACGATTAAGTTTGCTAAAAAAAAAAAAAGTAAAGATTCGGTTTTAATTAGTTGAGACACAGAGATTGTATGTATGTCTGTTACCATTTTTCTCGCAAACTATCGGGCCAATTTCGATGCAGTTTTTCTCCTGTAGCTTTTAATAGGCTCGAGAGAGAGAAAATCTATATAATTTTTGTTTAACAAACATTTGTTTTATACTTACTTAAGTAAGCTTTTGTGATGATTTGAAGATAATTAAAATAAACCGACCCTTACATAACCTAAAAATACAGACAATTATAGTTTAGTTCGTGAAATATAGCGCGTTTGATATCCGTAAAAGTTGTTTTATTTCAATAATCGGTGATTACTTAGAAGGCCTCGCATCAAAGGTTATTCTGAAAATTCCGTGATATTGTTAAAGTAACAAAATTAAGTACGGTGACAATAGCATAGCTGAAGTTGCAGTAAATAAAAAAAAAATAAAGGGGTTTGAGTATCTTTATATGAACTAGTAGCGTCCTTTTTTTCAACGGCCACTAAATGATTGATAACTGTTTGAAAGTATCACAATCAAGAAATACGGAGTGATAAACTTTGGCTTAAGTAATATCGGAGCTGAGTTAAGATTCAGTACCAGTTTTAATCAGTATCTAAAGGTTTCTAAGGGTTTAGTTTTTTGCTTTTAGGCTACGAAACCCTAAAAACGGCACATACACAACAATGATGTCATCAAGATACGACTATTTGCCAAAACGTAATTCATATTTTTCAGGATTATGAAAAAACTACCAGCCAGATCTTCGTAAAAAAATATGGGACCTCAATTGATCTATGTTCTTTCAGATAAAAAAGAATTATTGAAATCGGTTGCCAACTGACGACGTTATGTTAAAGTATACATAAAAAAAATATAAAACATATACAGTCGACTTGAGAACCTCCTCCTTTTTTAAAGTCGGTTAACAAAATATAAATAATATTTCTTTATTTTGCTATGAACATTATGCAAGGCTGACCTATATTTTGATTCGAAACAAAATCAGGGGTCAAAATTGTATCAATAGATTTGCGTACTACAGACAATAGGGCTGTCAGATCCCCGTTTGGGGCATACGTCTGTTAGGGTCATACGTTACCAGGGGTCGGCGAAATTAATCATTCCCCTCCGTACAGATTGCAGATCACCGCGTAATAAGTTTGGTATCGACTCTGGTAATGGTATTACATTGTTGACTTTTAGTAAACATAAACATGAGGTGTGTGCGAGTGACACTGTCAGTCACGTGTTGTGACAAGCGTGATAGCGCAGAATGTGGCATTTTCATTTCACCTTTTTTTGCTGGATGTAAATGAAGAATATTGTTCGGGCGGGATTATTGTTTTTAGGGGTGACTGAAATTATGCGTTTTTTTATAGTATAGTATTAACTGTGAAGTTCAGAGTTTATTTGTGAACTCTTTTGTTTCTTGAATAAAACTACTTTTCCAGATAAAATTGGTTTTGAAATTTTGAGTTCTTTTTTTTGCCAGCTCTTTTTCGGAATGGCCTCCCAATTTGTGAAAAAAGTTGACAGTAAATTCAGCTTTTTCTTTGCCACAAATTAAAAAATAAATTAAATAGTAAACAAATTGAAACATTAAATCATCCATCATCAGCCTGTGGACGTCCACTGCTGGACATACGCCTCTCCTAGCTCACGCCTATGTGGTGTTCATAGAAGGTTATTAGCCTACTGCTACCACGCTGGCCAAACGGGTTGGTAGAGGGTTTATTTCAAGTTTTCCTTCTCTCGCACAGGTGTTCAATGCATTAAATCATAATTGTTGCCAAATACGTCCAAATTGCCATAGTATAAATTATCAACTTTAAAATACTTAGGTAACTTACGGATATTAAACAGGAAATATATGAACAAAACGCTGACTAAAAACGTCCCAATGTAACACTCAGCATTTATTTTAAGACCTGGCCTTTTATAGCCGCAAACCAATAGAATCTCAAATATTTAGGTTGCCTTAATAAAAGGCGGCCTTCGAAATGATATCGAAGTACTTCTTCTGGTCCTATTATTTGCATATTAATACCTCCGTGCCTTCGTATTGCTTTATAAATTGAGTTTACTGGAACGTTTCATAATAGAAAACTATTTTATAAGAAATACCTGTGACTTTGTCCGTGAGGGCTTTTCCCTGATCAACATACAAATATTTATATCTAATTCACCCCCTTTCTCTTTTATCTGGGCGCTTAAATCTGGTTTAAAAAGACTTCCATTTACAAATTAAGTTTTACTCTAGCATTAATTTTGTTATCAATATATTATAAGTACTTTTAAATATGTTTTATATACTAAAGTAGATATATCGGACAAAAGAATGTTAAAGTTCCTATCGATGAACTTTGCAAAATAACTCAGTAAGAGTGTCAAACTGGCAAAGATGTCTTCAAGCAGTTATTTAAAATTCATCAAGTTGAAGCTACTTATAACTTTCTTCGGAGTCGTGAGAATAGAAACTAATTTTAAGTGAGGCTGTTAAGATAAGTAGTTCGTACATGTTATATCATACGTTATTCGCTAAGAATTTCTTATATTACAGACATGGAATTTGTCAATACTCGACTTGAAAGTCTGGGCTAGTTTTCGTTTAGCTTACTCATAGGTTTAAGAATTGTTCCTGTTAAAGAAGCCAGCAGCGCTCACATCGAACATGAACAATGGCTGAAACCTTGAGATGCGGGTAGGCAATTGCAGTCAACAAGACAATAGCGCTACGGCGGTTTTGTAAATTCTGTGCTCCTTTAATCGGCCCATACGACACCCCCACTCTGAAGGTGGGTCCAGATTATGTTCTTTTGCCCGTACCGTACCTCCGTTTCGAATCAGCGCTGATCCAAAAAGTCTGAAAGCAAAGTTCGTCGCTGCGATCATCGCGAGTTCATTTCCTTTGAACAGGCGAAAAGCCGACTCGCGATGGATCAGAGCGTACTTACCTGTATCCGTATCAAGACGCCGTACCACCGTACCGTACCAAAAGGGCGTCGGGACTAGCATTCTTGATCGCGACGCTGATACGAAATGGAGGTACGATACGGACCCACCCTGAAAAGTGTTGACTAGGCAAAAAAATATATTTCATCAAAATATCCTATTCCAGACAAAGTTTAATACATACTTCGACTTTACCTATAATCTTATTTATTATTAAGAGGCAAAAATTTAAGGAAAAAGGACACTAAAATTACTTTTTTGGGATTTCGTATTAATATACTGTAAGAAGATAGGTCGTTTCCTCAAGGGCCTTGACGAATCACACTCAGACGTGTTGCCTATTTATTTTTGCTGTTTAATTTACTTCCTTTTTTACCTTTATTCACGCCCTTTCTTCTTTTATTGCACACCGGCGGAGATCACCTGAGCGTAATAAAGATAACTTAAAAAGAAATGCTTCCTTGAAATCCTATTATTGGACAAACCGTCCTTTGAAGATATTGCAAAATCGACTTTATTTGCTTATCATTTGTGAAAACACCGATATCGGCGTTATCCTAAAAAGTTGAATAATTTTCATAGTGACAAAATCACATAACTTTCTTGATTCTAATTTGACCCGCCCTTGATATTGTGTTGAAAATTGTTAAAAAGCTGTCCTGCATATAAAATAAACTTACCTTTAAAGTTAACTATTTATTAATGGGATTACCTACCTACAAAGGAGATCATTCAGGCTCCATATATTTTTGAGCCCTTTCAGAAAGTGCCGGCCAACAAAAAAAATGGTATGTATGGTTAGAAGTAGTCGTTTGGAGCAATAGTTGATAAGGCACAAAAGTTGTAAGATTAGTAAAAGTCAAGTTATACAAGTACAAAGATTCGTAATTTTTATACATTTTTGAAAGTGTAAAGAAACTTGATCTGAAAGATTTTTAGTATGCAGTGAGGTAATTATGTGTTTTCAATCTCATAACACATCTTACAATATCCTTGCAAAAAATATAAAAATAAGTGCGTCTAAAAAAAATGTTTTTGCTAATTATTATCACTGTAAGTAGATATAACAATGATGGGCTACTAAATCATTTTGTCACGCAATTATTTCGGATCATTAGTTTTAGCAATATGTATACATATACATAATTTTTTGCATTTTTAGAAATGAAGGAATGTATAAAAATGCCTAATCTTTGAACTGGTATACCTTGGGTTAGAGTAATCCTAACCGTACGTACTAACCATATATATGTAGTTTTAACCATACGTACCAATTATTTTTTGTTGGCACAAAAAACGGCACTTTCAGAAAAAAACCCCTAAAATAATGATCTCCTTTATTTTATCTGTCATTTTCTCTCTCCATTAGATTTCAAGTCATTATATTTGGTTTTGCCTAAATTAAATTGCTAAGTGATGCATCTTTTCCAACACAAAGCATCCACAAAATTAAATTTACTGATTCATTCACGAAACAACATACGTGTCGAATTAAGGTTGTTGAAATGACTTTGTTCCTAATTTCAGTTGCAGATATTGAATTACTCGTGAAATTTCAGTTGTTTTCAGAAGTTACGTAAAAAAGTTTTTATGATTCTTGCCGAAATAATGATTAACTTTTTATGAGGAGAATAAGAAGTCTCAATTTTCTGTAATACTCATAATAATATGAATGTTATCGCTCGAAGTAGAAGATACATTAAGGGCGAATAACATGTTGTTTTTCTTTGGTAGCAATTTATTATTACATTGATGATTTTTGTGGAACTTGTACTGTACTAAAAACTGATAACGATCAAAAACATTCACCCAACCCATATTTACTGATACTGATGTCCAAAACGGTCTGAAACAAGGTGTTTATACAAAATACTTGTTATTGAATTTCCCAAACACCAGGAACTTACTGAAAACGATATTGAAAAGCGGTTTACAATGAAGTGAACGTCAAACACCGCAAAAATGGAAATTGAAAAATCTTTTTGGCTTTTGTTCGCGTCAGCTGGGCATTGGTCAGTTCACATCGGTTACATATTCGTGTGAGGGCGCGGTATATTAGGGGCTTCCAAGTTTTTTGTCAGCGGTGAAAACAAAAAACGGGGATGGAAGTGAATTGAAAATATTGGTAACTGTATTTGTTAAACGTTCATCTGCTAGGGGCGCGGAATTTTTCTCTTCCAATTCCAGCACATATTGTATAAAAATTAAAAAATATGGGCTGAACAACGTTAGAAAATGTTAAAAAATTAGATTATTAAGAGACTAAATTAAGCTTTTTACTCATGCATTCACACCGTAACACTGGAATATCTGCATAGTTTGCCAATAGAAACTGGAGCAAGTGGAGTGGGCAATTGGTTCCGGTTCTGATTCCCATAATTGGTAAACCTAAGCCTTAGCAGCGTCAGCACTGTGCTCGGCAGAACTCTCCTCATTTTGTGCCTGGAACGCTTGGGTGCCTCGACTGCCTCGGCCCGCAAATTCGGAGCGGCGCCGGCGAGGCGTGCGTTAAAAGCGTGTATTGAGCGTAGGTACTACTAGCATGCACATCGTTTTGCAGTCTATTGACCAATGAGGCGCGATCGCTAACAAGTTCTTAAGTAAGATTCGTGGTTCTCCAATTCCGAATATTTTAATTTAATTTATCTAGTTACAGTTTTAACCCAGATTTGTAGTTGTTTTTTTTTTCAGTTCAATAATATCTCAAACAAAACAGCATAAAACCAAACGTTAATTTGTTACGCGTTGTTTAGTACTGTGACCAGCAAAAAATAACGAAATATTGGGCGAGGTTTATGGCACTGGAGTCACTTCAACTTAAAAATCTCTTTTAGCCTGAAGACTTAAGTGTCAAAAATAAAATCTATTGTTTATGTAGCTGTAAGCACATTCTATAATCAGACGTCGACATACGTACCGATACCTATTTACTACTAAATTATTGAATAAAGTATACATTACCAAAGACTAAATAGCTAGCCATTTTCGGTCAAATGAAGCGAACCGAGCTAGCGACAGATCTCGCTTCCTTTAATTTTCAAATCTTAGCTGACGCAGCCCTTCCGAATCAAAGCGAGTCACTATAGAAGGTTTAGGCGATGACTGTTAAATAATATTCCTTTGAAGTATCTATCATTTAGACATTTTTGTTCACATCAGCAAATAAAGCCGACCACTAAAAACTTATATGGTTGCAACAATCTTAATTTTTATTTCAAAATGCTAGATAATAATTTAGGTGTCCAATTTTTTTGAGCTTGGGCCATGACTCCGCGCGCGTATTGTTTTATGGGCAGTTCATGGGGTTATGCCCCAACCACGGCATTATACATCTGTAAGAAAGAGCAGTGCCCAGCAATGAGGATATTGAAATTGCTGACGATGATGACGAATATTTTTTTGCTGCGTTTACACTAGTAAACTAGTAATTTTCACGAATTAGCTTACATAGTCTAGTATTTATCAAAACCAGAATTCAACACCATCAGACGGTGTACTTGAGATTTTTTTTATTTTTATGTACGACGTGGAAACGCTTAGCCTTCAACCTGATGTTAAGTTTTGATAAGGCTGCAGATGAAAGCGAGCCTCTCCCGGATTCCTCAATCACTAAAGAGCTGGCTATCTTATCTCTAACTGCCGGAACACAACAATGCTGAAAACAGTGTTGTTTTGGCGTCAGACTTAGATAAGATGGTCTTCTTATTCTTCTTCTTATCGAGTGAGGATTAGTGGCCACCTCTGGTATCAGAGTTTATCAAGCCGCCTGTAAGGCCTCTGACTTGGCTTAACGACTGTAATCAAATGACAACAGCCGGGACCGGCGGTTTAACGTGCACACCGAAGCACGGAAGCGCTCTGTTCTAATGCCACTTTACGGTCACCCATCCGACACCTGACCGGGGCGAACTTTGCTTAACGAACGTGATCGAATACGATAAGTCTGTCAAGCGCAGCCATGAGCGCTTCAGATAAGATGGTGGTCTAGCTACCACAGACGGACTTACAACAATTCCTACCACCAACCAAACCGTTACAAACACTCGTTAGTTCAGTTTGATTGATGTCATGAGATTTTGGAAGTACTTATGTTAAAATGAGCTTTCTATCTATATTGAGATTTTCCATTTACCACAAGCAAAAGTTACCAACAGTGACGGTCAAACGGCGAAGATATTTGTTCATAAGTTGTCAGAAGTTGTGCAGCCGTTACCGAATTTGGCTATTGATCGTGGGTAATTGAAACGGATCGTGTCGGCGAGATTCGGGGCACGTAGCTAGTTGTCGGGGCTGTACGTGAGTTCTTGGTCACTCCATACATTATCGTTATCCAACGTCGTACCGACGTGTTTGCTCAAAGCTTCAGATAATACAATGCCTCCAAAGTTTTGTTTTTGTATATCTGTTACGTTTCACAAGCTTTTGTATTTAGTAGATTCATTCTAGTTTGGGTATGAAAGATTACGTGGAATTGCGTTTGGTGAAATTATAAATATTGGTTTTAATTCTCATTACTGAATAAGGCTGGTTGCTATCAATTTAGCTCATTAAATAATACACCATACACAATACACATCTTGTTGGTTATAATTTTGTTGCGAGTTAATGTTAAGGCTTAAAGTATTCTGTTTTGATCGAACATGACATTACTTTGCGGTTATCATATCTACCCTATTTGATCGGGAGCATGGAAAGTTCTTTTGCCGAATAAACGAGTTAAATCAACCATAAATTTGCCCGAAAATGGGCCTTTCGAATAAGTTATCATCGGCAGTTAGGAAAGCGAAGCCGAGAATTTTATCTTTCGATAACGGCGCCTCTCAGGCACAATGGCTTTGCAAATATTTTGTCTCTCGTACGTATACAGTAAAACTTTGTTTGGTTATACATACAGTCCTGTCATTTAGGTTAAATCTGTGAGACCCATTTATGCTTGATAGTATCGGTTTCAGACAGCATCACATACATTGATTTGATTCAGAGATAATTAGCTTATGTGGATGTGGTACGACTAACAAAAACACAAAGCAAAAGAAAAGAAAGAAAATAAAGAAAGAAATGAAAGAAAGTAAGAAAGAAAAGAAAGAAAGAAAAGAAAGAAAGAAAAGAAAAGAAAGAAAGAAAGAAACTTAATACGATATGTTGATGTTCACGAATAAACCCAAACCTGCCCCATAATTGTCTAATTTAAATCTATCGTAATCCCTTTCAGAGGTATTGTGATTGTGATATTTTTAACCGACTTCAAAAAAGGAGGAGGTTCTCAATTCGGTTGGTATATATATATATATATACCTATATATATATTTATGTATGTACACCGATTACGCCGCGATTTAAGAACCGATTTCCATGATTATTTTTTTGTTCGATGCAGAATTGTTGCCAATTGGTCCCATAAAAATTTGGTTTCGTTTGACCTAGTACTTTTTATGTTATGAGCATTTTTATATATTTCATTTCATTGTTGACTTGGACGATGTAGTATTTACGATAATTTTGTTTATAATTTACACGAAACCTTATCTAATCTAGAATAACCCTGCTGTAGTTTACAAAACGGCCTATTACAGACACTAAAAAGTAAAAAAAAACTGCGTTAAAAAAACCGACTTCAAAACTAAAAAGCAAAAAATTAGCCTTTTGGAGTCAGTGCCAGTCAAGGCAAGAAAAATAAAAGAATAGGAGCTTAAAGTAGAATGTCTTGGCTGCCACCGAATCCAAAAGGCTTATTTTTTGCTTTTTAGTTTTTGAAGTCGGTTTTTTTTAACGCAGTTTTCGTCTGTCATATTGCTTAGACAGTTCAATTTCGTTTATTTCATACCTTTTAAAACGCGTCCCGATCAAAATCTCTTTCAAATGTTAAATAGTGACGGCCTGAATATCTTTCAAATTACGAATTGAAAGGGATTGCGATAGATTATAAATTAGACAATTAGCCCCCTGTTTAGCTAAGATTATGAAATAATTACTAATTTATTTTATTAATTATCTTGAAAAGATTCAACATTATTTCAAAGGCAAAAGATAATATTTTGTTTAGATTTAGTTTAGGCTTGTATTTTACACTACACAAGAAATGCAAATAATACACGGATATTACTATCATTTTGCTTAAAATAAAAAATACTTATTACTGAAAATGTATTTAACGAGATGATTACAGGTATTATTTGTATTCTTAATTGTCGTGTTGTTAACGTTTCAATGACCACAAACAGTTATTACTTATTTGTTGATTTAACAACCACGAATATCGATACAAATATGAATTTATGTAAAATTTAATTTCGTTTCTTTATTTATCTACCATCATTATTTAAACATATAATGACACCAACATTTAATTTATGACATTGCCATACAAAATTTCGTTCCATAATTCAACCCTTTAAAATTAAATTTTGCAACAAAAGGTTTCACAGTTATTATAAGTTGAATGATAGTTTTTAAACCGTGTATACGTACTTTAACAAACAAACATTAATTCATATTCCTAATATAATTATGAGTTTAAACTCAAATAAACTAATACTGATTTTGCAAGATATAAGTGCTAATTTTCTATTTCAAGTGGGTATTGCATTAGAGGTGCATGCTTAAGGTTTGTTTTGCGGTATTCAGGTCTTACTTTCACTCAATCAGTGCATTGATTTTCCTATAGACTATCAGTGTATACACGATTTCCTCATTAGCGAGCTTTTGTTAGGAACACCAGAGCTGTATGTACTGTGTCAGGGCTGTCACTTCCTCAATGACTAAGGATTAATGTTTTATTAATATTGTGTTAGTTTGGATGTTTGTTCACGAAACCACACAAAATCGTCTGGAAAGATTTGGATGGATTTTCGCACACAGATTATAAATATCCTAGATTAAAACATCGAATATCTACTAGATTTTTCTCATATTTTCTCGGAAACAGAAAACTAGCGGGTGAAACCCCGTGTGGCCACTAGTGTTACCTAACTGTGTATAACAACTCATCACCGACATACTTTAATTAAAAAGCAGTTTTTGTTGGTCTATAAACGTTTTGAAATTATATTGAAGAAACAACCAAGTAGCGTAATATCAATACTTTTATTTTATTTCAAAATGAATATGTAACATTTCTGTGGGTCGTACCGGTAGTCATAGCCCATACCAACTTATGTAAAAATCTTCTTAGCATAACAAAATCGTTTTCATCCGTGAAATACACGTAGCATAAAATTTTATTTAAACCTGATAACAAAGTCGGATACAATCACAAACATTATAGTTGGTATAATAAGAAAATACATAGGTACAGTCGGGTGAACTTCCCGGTTGACCAGAAGGGTTTTTTTGGGAAGCTTTATTTAAAAAAGTAAAAAAAATATATAGAAAACGTATATCACAAATAATAGAACATTAACAGGTTTTTCATTTGAATAATAAAATATTTCTTTAACCTCAGTACTTTCCGAGAAAACTTTTCCCAAAATCTTATGAGCAACCGGGAAACAACTACAAATTATAATGTGTGCTACTCTTTTGCACTAAAGACAGATTCGTAATACTTTGATTGAATTAGTAATTATTTATATATACATTTTATTGCGATAACAAAATAGGTTTCATATAAAAAGTTGCGTAATGATTAGATCTACAAATGGTTTTGAGATTTTAAGTAAAGATGAAAAACGAACGAATTTCGACAACCTTATCAACGTGTTTAGCGCATCCAGAGTGATGCGTGGAAACAGGTACTAATCAAAGGTGTCTCGACAGTCGACATACTAGGGGAAGATTACGTTCTCGGTTCCGAACTACTGTAATAACGTTATACAGGATGGGGAAAAAGAAGTCGTTTGAGGGTAAATACCCTAAATATTGATGTAAGCAAATTTTAATCAAAGAAAACATTTCTTAGTTTTCAAAATTAAGTAAAACAGCATTCAAAGATTTCTGATGCACCGGGTATCGAACCCGCTTTAATGAGAAAAATAACATCGTGTAGTTTTATGGTACCAATCGATAGTGTTAATCTTATAGATTAATTAATTCTGATTGATAAACTATCTAAAATTAAAGACAAATTTTATATATTAAAGACCAGACGGCTTCCGCGTTGCTCAATGGTAAAAACATTCTGTCTTTGAAAAGAAGAACGAAAATAAATACACCTGTTGAAAACTATAGAAAAGGTTGGAAGTCATTATTACTCACTAAAAATATTTTTAAGTAATTAATGTTAATTAATACTAGAACGCATTGAATGGCGTCTTTTTTATTAATTAATTTACTAACTGCCTGAATAGATATTAAAGAGCACAGTCCCTAGGGCAATACCCTACCATCATAAAATGATCTGTTGGAACAACATCAGTGAAATATTCATTTTCAAGAGAAACGTGTATGTTATACTTAACATACAGTAAAATCATCTCTGTAAATAATGTGACATCTGTGCATAGCATAGCTCAGTATAAGCAGCAAGTATTCTGCTAAGTACAGTGATGAGATCTGGGACAGCACAAAAATTAAAAAACAAAAAATATTATAAAAAAGCGTTAGCATGCAGTTTCACCCGCGTGGCTCCCGTTCCCGTGGGAATATCGGAATAAGAAGTAATCTTTCAATTGTTTTTGCGTGAAAGAGTAACAAGCAAACAAACTGACATACTTTCGCATTTATAATATTAGTAAGATAAGCTGGTAGCTATACTTCGTATTTTTTTAATGATTAGTGAAAACGGAGAACACCACACGATATCACTACACCCACGAACATTCGACGTGGGTGGGCGTCAATTTTTATAAAAATAAGAAAATTAATTCACTCAGACCGCATTTAGATCAATTTGCAACCATAGCACAACTGTGGCTGTGGCTGGCCATATATCACTACTAGCGGTAACGTAAAAACTTCGAAATTTGTGGATACCACAACGTAAGAGGCTATAGCACTAATCATAGGTAATCACTTGCAGCGTTGTGTAGATGTGGTGCTTGTGAATACATACCTAGTTCGTAAGAATGTAAGTACCAGTATTATCATGAACACAAAATATGCAAAGCATCTTTTCTCGCACGCACGTTTTAACGTTACCGCTACAGGCAACGACAAAATGTGCGTGCGTGCATAAGAACCATGCATCTCTAGAACACTTTAGACGGAACTTGCTACTTGCGTTTGAAATCTGCTTAAAATGCTTCAATTGCTCTCAAGATTAATAAGCATCCAGTTTAGTAACTATTTTCGACGATATGGCGGGAGCGGTCCTTCTGCATAATATGTTTCTATTTTGTGTTATGATTATGAATGAGTATTTTTATGAACGAATATATAATGAACGAGTACACTAGTGGCCGCTCGCACCAGCGTGGTTCCCGTTCCCGTTGAAATATTGGGATAAAAAGAATTCTATGTTGTAATTGTAATCCCGGCTTTCTACTATCTGCCAAATTTCATTCAAATCCGTTCATTAATTTTATAGTTAAACGTAATTATAAAGTTAGCATTTTTCTTTAGAAACATACTAAAATACAAATCTATCCTGTTTCTATTCTTAATATCGAAGAATTTTTTGTGGTAGCTATACCAGAAGGCGTAACAATCAATCAGAAAACCACATCAAATTCCACAGTGACAGCTGAGCGGCTGCGTTTCCTTGTTTTTGGCCTTCACATAGTCGTGTCTTTTGTCTATGTTCATACAGCAATGTCATAATTCGACACTTATGATACGTTGAATATACTTCTATTAACTTCCGGATTCTTTCAAAGGTATGGTAGATACTTAACGTTCAACGCAATATTCTTATCTACAAAATGGGGTTATTTTGTAGATAAGAGTATTGCGTTGAACGTTAAGTACCATAACATAATAACAATAAATTAAACACAAAACTTTGTAACGAAAAGACGAACACTATGGCTACATTCAACGTTTTTGGATTGCGACAAATATTGAAATCCGTAAGAAATAGTACATTACTGCAGCGGCCAGCAAAAGAGTCACTGATGGACGAACGTGTAAATGTGGGCTGAGGCGAAGCCGAAGCACACATACGTAAGTACATCAATGCCTAGTTGTGGCCAAGGCTTGTATAGTACTTTTCTCAATAATGCGCGTAAATTAAAACTAAGTAATACCTATAATTATAGGCAGAACTTTTTATTTAAATCATACATTCTCGCGTTAAAGTGTTCATTTGTTTTTTTTAAACAGCTCTCTCTTTGCAAGCCAGTTCGAAATTTAAATAAAACCTTTGATAAGTTACCTCCTTCGTTGCCATGTTGCGGAATAAAAGATCATTCCATTTTTAACCGACTTAAAAAAAAGGAGGAGGTTCTCAATTCGACGGAATCTTTTTAATTACAGGATTGACAGATGAGTTTACTATGTAGGTAATTTATTTGGCCGCTAAACTACGATAGATATGGATTTTGATACAGCTTTTGTCTCATCTCGAACAAAGTTTTCAAAATAATACCCAAATTTCCAAGCATGTTGGAGAAAAAAATATTCTTGCAATAGAACTTAAAAAATAGTATACATTTACGAAAAACTTTACTGGGAATAAGGCCATTTTAGAAATGGTTTTTGAAAACCTTTTATTGGTATTTTATTTAGTTCATTATAAATAAAAAAATACCGAGTTTAATTTATATCACCTAAAGACAATTTTCCTAGCTTATATTTCATTACGTATTTTATATAGTGGTAAATAGGCAAGATTGTTTCTATAATTTCAATATTAGTCTGAAGAATAAAAAACAGAAAATGTTTTCGTCGTTTAATAAAAGTTATCTTGTATTAATAAATAATATTTGCTGTGGGTATTGTCTTAAAAGACATTATAGCCAGAGAATATTAACACTACTTCTGCGTGTAAATACATGCCTTTAAAAGTGTTTGACGTATTTTCTGAGAAAATTGCTTACATTATCTTATTTAACTATTGATATTTGATGGGTTAGGACTGATGCATCCTCGCTTTTTCATACCGGAGTTACTCAGTTTTATTATTATTGGCAATAATAAAAAAAAATAGAAAAACAATTTAGTTAATTTATAATTATTTTAAATTAAAATCAGTAACAGCTGATAAGAACCTTAAAAGAATGGACAATCTTTTTGATACTTTAATTAAAAACTCACAGAAGGCAATATAAGTGGCTCATTACAGACGACGAATCTCAAAAGACATCAAAAGATTATTAAAATATTTTATTCTTTACACCGTCTCTTAATTGTTTCAAACGTCTTTTGTAATATAAAATGCCTTTCAAATTGAATTAACATCGCTTTTAATTATGTTTTTAGTATTACGATCTGGCTGGACGTACGATCTGGAGGAGCCCGTGGCGCAGTGGTTCGCGCGCTCGGCCTGCTATTGTTGAGGTTAAGCTACTATCGGTTTATGGTCGGTCACGGGATGGGTGACCAAAAACTTACTGTCTCGAGATCCTCCGTGCTTCGGAAGGCACGTTAAGTCGTTGGTCCAGGCTGCATTTGCAGTCGTTAAAACCCACCAATCCGCATTGAACCCGCGTGGTGGGTCATCGCCCGATCTTCTTATCCATCGATAAGGAAGGCCAGTGCCCCAGCAGTGGGGACAGTAAAAATGACTGATGACGATTGAAGATTACGATCTGAATTGTTTAAAGTTGAATGACTGCTTTAACTTTTTTAATTGATTACCATGGTAAATCGGACAACAAACGTTTTGCGTAATAATTATAACAAAAACTTAGTACCAAAATAATAATTTATCACCCATCACAGGAGGTGAGAATGTAAATTTTTTTTGGACATGTAACCAAAACTATTCGACTAAGAATCGTAAAACTTTGAAGGGAGCTTTTACGAGCTTTGCGCATCTTGCTGTAACTTAAGCGGCCAAAAATAAGGTACGGTTAACAGCACATCCGATTTAACATTTCAACTTTATCGTTTCTATTTTAAGAGCTGTTTTCCTAGTGCACAAACTTGATGTGATGACCAAGTAAAGTCGTGAAATTCTTGCAGAAATAACACGTTTCATGAAGATCCGAGAACTTTTGATTCTACTTGTAGGTATAATAAAATTCTACTTGGAAACTTTCCAATGAGGCAAGAGAATTGGGCCGGAATTCCAAAGGTTGCGGGTTCGATTCCCGTCTGAGCGATAGAGACAAGTTGATTTTTTTATATGTCATTTGTTTAAAATTCATCAATTATAATTAGCATTTGACAATGCTATTTTCATAGTTAAATGTATTTCAAAAGCAACAAAATTGTAGTTCAATAACAATACCTACATTTATGATCAAACCACTGTGTAGTAAGACACCCTCGCTTTGTTAGTGACGTATCGTTTCAATGGTATTTTTTTTTATAGAGATGGGGACCTCCCCTTTGTAAATTAGACTTGAGGAGAAATAAATAGGAATATGAATTTTTATTAGGTCTCTTGACATTGTCTAATGCTCGCATTATTTTTAATGTTCTTGTTATGCTATTAGTTCGTTTGAAGTAAAAAATGGGCATTACCTAAACAGAAGTCAGTCTTGATATGAGTCAGTTTTGATAGTTAAAACCTTAAAACACTCTAAATTTATGTTTTATGAGAAATACCCATTCGATCAATCTACTTACATAAATAGCATTTTGTTGTGATCGTTCAAGTCCAATTCTAAAACAAATTGTATGCTGACATTTTCCCTCCAGATAAGCAGGAAAAAAAGCAAGGAATTGTTATTTCTGATATACATAACAATGTTTTTCTATTATGTTTTGTCTTTAAAGGAGTGAACGGTAAACAGATAACTTCTTTTATTTCGTTTCTGCTTCACTGTGTATATTTTTGATAAACTCAAAGTTTTGTTAATAAATACAAATACAAATACAAAATACAAATATTTTTATTTGCTCTAAATAGGGTTACAGTAATGTTGTTTAGTACAATTGTGAAAACAAAATGGAGATTAACCTATTTAGCCATTTTACATAGCATGCAAATATACAATACAATGATTTAAATTAGATTAACATTAAGAAACTGATCGAAATGTCATAAAATAAAAACGAGAAATAAATTAATAAAAAAAATGTATGATGATGTCAAATAAGAAATAAAATAAATTAATTTCAATATACAATTAAATTCTCATGTCAGTCTACAATTACAACAATGTCAATACAAATACATTTTGTGCATTTGAAAGTCTCGAAACCTTTGTACACAAAGGACACAATACTTAAATATTGTTTTACGTAAGTATCTATTTGGTGTGGAATATTCCAAACACGTCTTAACATTTTACGACTATGCTGTTTGGTCGTGGTATCTAGAATATTCGCGACTTTTGCCTGTCGCATAAATATAATAAGTGTTTGTAAAATGTAAAACATATTCTTAGTAGCTATTGTTCTATGTATATTCTTGACGAACTGTTTGACGCAGGGGTTATATACCTGCATTCTGCGTTAGAGGTCCCGGGCTCGATCCCCGTACAAGACAAATATTTGTGTGCATGAACATGTCTATTTGTTTTGGTCTAGATGTTATGTATTTACAAAAAAACATATATAGTATCAACACAAGTTCTTCATGAAACTTAACGTGAGCTAGATAATAGGTATGATTTTATGCAGTTATTATTGTTATTTGTCAGAGTAAATAAGAATACTTACGTTACCAATCCTTCAACATCTTGCTTTTAGAGTTACGAGTATTATTTAATAGGCAATTGAAAGTTTTATATAACGAGGAATATATTTACCCCAAACAATGCAAAGCAACTTTACAAATTCTATGTATAACACATTCGCCTACATACACAAGTCACATGGTACCTACTGTACTACTATAGTCGGTAGCTCAAAACTCATTGAGGCTCAAAAGCTCACCCAAGCTCATAGCTTTTATCGCGTAGGTATTAAGAGTGGTTTTTCTTGCAGAACGTACATGCTTCACATGGTGTTCATTGTACAACATGACTACGCAAGCAAAGTCACAGGCGCCCTCTATAACGAGTGCGGTGACGATGGTGTCCGGCTCGTCTGCTAACGTAATGAAAACTGTGACCACGCTCAAGGACATGGCAGGAAAATACAGGACAATAAAATACGGGCTGTATTTAATTGTCTAAAAGCATTTTTTTGTCAATCTCAAAATAGAGATGCTTCGCTCGCTTGGTCAATTAATGTTGATGACTACTACGTAGTATTTTGCTGTTGCTCAATTTATTATATTTCGTTAAATAATAAATCTTTCAAGTTAGAATTAGCTCTTATAAATAATTATTCACTTGATTATTGTACCAGTGCCAGCATTAAAAAGCTGACTTAGGTTTTGTAAGTTAATAAACTTGAAGACATTTCCTGAAATAAATAATAATTCATTCATTCATTCATTCATTCAAATCGACCAACAGGGCTGTTTGACCTTTCACTCTCACAATAAAAATAATGAAGAAAGAAAAATTCATTTTTAATAAGTATTATGTCAAATTCAATCCATGGTGTCTCTAGTTATTCGAGTTGGTTATTTGAAAGTGTCGCATGTAACGACGCTCCGCCATAAAACCAGGAAGAAGGGACAAAATTCTCTGTTTTTATCAAGTCATAAAGTGTCTAGCGGTAGACAATTTGGCTCTTAGACAAAATTCTACGGCCGAAGTATACGGTTACTGTAAGCCTGTGAATAGCTTGAGGTTACATTGAAAATTTCGCGTTGTATCGGCAAGTTTTGTTTCAGTATGAAGGCGAAAATTTTTCGTGTGTCATTTAAAAGGTTGTCTGCCTTCAAAATCAAAATCAAAATCAAAATCAATATCATTTATTCAGTCTAGGCTGTTACAAGCACTTATGAACGTCAAAGAAGCTACGCCATCGGTTCACAAACCCTACGGCGGGAGACCTTGTAACGAGAAGAACCGGCAAGAAACTCGTCAAGGGCTGTTTTTTTCTCCCTGTTTTATTTCATACAGAGTCGTCAAATTGAAAAGTGACCTTAACATATCAGTAAGGTCAATTTCTATCACAAAAGGAAAATACTAATGAAAATATTACATTTTATGGTTATTGTAAACGTAAACAATTTTTAACTGGCAAAGAAAGACTTGTCTATCATACATTACAACATTTCCCGCACCACAAGACTACTACACTGCAAGTTGTGAGGTACATACAGGTCAGTATCAATTTATTTTAGATAAAAATATTTAGGCTTTAAGCACAGCATTAAGATAAGCAGACTGAGGTAGACCCATTTCCGCTGGCGGCACCCGTTCACGAGCATGACGCATGAACCAGCCATCGCTTCGCAGGTATGAAGTAGTTCGTAGGAATGAAGGCGAAAATATTGTACCTACGTAGGTGTAGATTTTTAAAGGTTGTGTACACTACGCAGCGTAGTTCAGATTCATGCTTGTTTATAGTTATAACGTGGATATTGACAAAAGAAATATTGTGGATAGGAATTTTGTTCCCGGAATGATATTGGGTGAATTTATCGTCGGAGAAGCAAAGAATTGCCATTGTATCATAAAACAGCAAAGTAAACAAAGAATAACAGCAAAGTAAACCAAAAAACAAGTGCACACACAGACTTTTCTTTACTGATTCTTTTTTTGTTTCTAGATGTATTTTATGCATTATAATATACCTAGTAACTTAGAGTGATAGGACTAGTAGATAGACTCGTTGACTGTAGATAATTTAGAAGAGTTTAATCCGTTGCTACCTTTTCCCATTTTGATTCAAGACTATTTATGGGACACAAAAGAATAATTATAGAATGTTATAACTTAATAATCAAACTAAAGCGAAGTAGGTACCAAGAATTGCGATTCGATAAGGTGCGGGATTCATTAGTATGTTTTTCATGCTTTGAAAGTATTCTAATTTATGTCAAGTCTCTTGCCATAAATTAAAGGGGGAGACAAAAAAAAAATCGGCCGTGTCGAGCAAGCTGTCATAGGTTTGTTATCGCGTTCATATTGATTTATTCACCAATAAATTGGAAATGGATTAGTACTGCTACGGTTTGTCAACAAAAACATTGGTTCCTTAATTTATTTAAATGTGAAACTATATAGATCCTTATTTACATAGAGCTAGGCAATCTAGGCATAGATAGAACATCAGGGAGCTTAGATAAATAACATAGTTTCGTAGCAAAACGATATCTAAATTCGACATCGCTCTGAGTCGTCTACCAACTTCCGATTACAATGACGATTGACCACGTGATTTAGCTCGGAAAATGACAATATTTACTATTCGACCAAGAAAATTAGGCGCTTTTAGCTTATAACTATTAGCTAAAAAACTTGCAAAAACTAAGTAAAAAACCAAAACTTTCAAGAAGCGGTAATCAATCAGTTAATCACTGTATCTCTAATTAATCAGATAGTAAGAGAATTGCAGTGATAGAAGTGGGCTGCAGGTGCCAAAAGTGCAAAACCCTGTTGTGCTAATTGTCTTGGTCAGATAGTACCATACATTTTATTATTTTGTAACTTAGTTATCGTTTTTAAATTGTTACTTTTTCTAATCGATCACAGGCTTAAAGGTTTCTGGCCAAGATGATAGGCATGTAATTTGTTAAAAACAAGAGTATGAATTTAAGTTTTTGTTATTTAAAATGTGATCCCCGTAATATACTGTGGTCGACGTATATCAAAGTTCATAAATAAATTACCATCACACGATACAGTGGCACCTTAGAAATATAATATAATATTCAAAAAACATGCTTGTATCTGAGAAGCAATTTAATTATACGAGCTTACTCATGCACTTTTTATTTAATAGCATGTGTTTCGTACGTTAGCATTTTAAAGCTTCGTAGTAAACACGGCCCCGGGGTGGCTATGCTAAGGATAATCATGGTCTTTTGTGCTGTATATTCGACTAAACACGAGCACTTTTATTTTTTTCACTCCCCTTTACACAGAAGTAATGCTTGTATATTCAAAAAACTTAGTTGTTATATTATTTAGTTTTTAAGATTTGCTACGCTCTTGCAGGGCTCATATTGCGAGTTATTCTGTCCTTTTACTCATAAGACCAAAATGTTATATTATGACTATGCCTTTTCTCTTTTATTATTTTTAAAATTAAAAGAATTTAGTTGAAAGAGAATCCCGGGTTCGACCCTGGACTAGACAAATATCTGTTTTATCCGTTATCTAGTGCCTATCCATAACACAAGTTCTCATGAAACTTACATTGGGCTTGATAATATAAGTGTGATTGTATAAACTTATTTATTATTTATTTTTGATATACTCTTATCTGCACATAAATACGACTTCCCTTCCGTCTTACTTGGGTACCACTAAATGAAAAACATACAGTCGTGGTCACATAATTAACGACACTAGGCGATTTTCATACAATCGAGGTAACTTTGGAGCCTTGGTTCTCTGCCAAGGATTGACTGAGGTGTGATCTGATAATGGCTATCCATTTTATTATTATTATTATTTATTTATTATTAAAAAAAACGCGAAAATAGCATAAAAATCTATGGAACATCTGAAACTTAAAACTGTGATCCTTACATCTTTACGAATGTTGATCAGATCAGTTGGGTATATATAACAATCTGGATCTCCTACAATTACCTCTTGGATGGCCATTCTTGCTCGCATCAGCTCGGTCTATCCTTGACAGAGAAACAAGGCTCCAAAGTTACCTCGATTGTATGAAAATCGGCTAGTATATTATGTTCGATATTCACTCCATATGTCCAACCATTTAAGTAGAGAATACAAACTACAGTGTAAGTCTACAATATCAATTCATTGGAAAGCGCCTTTGTTTGCCACTACAGTTTTCAACAAACAAACGTAACTAGAATTTGGATTGTATTCCCTTTGAAACAGTTCTGAATTTCACACTATCATACACATATCACAAATAAATGTGAAGCAATCGAAATATCTTTTACAAAGACATCCTTTAAAACATTATTATCAACACAGCATTTTTAATAACAGCACAGTACAATTTGCGAATCGCGAATGCCATATAAAAGCCGAAACCAACAAAAACAAATCTAATCAACAAAAGTAGACCGTACCCAAAATAACTTCCGAGAAAAGTTTTGCGAATAAAGAAAATTCATTGAAAAGTGCAGGAAGGCACCGATACCGTCAACTTCGGCAACTCATCTTCTTAACTGCGTGGCCTTCAATTATCATTAGAATCTTCGGTCGTGACAAAAACTGGATCGTAACTCAATATTAGAGCCTATAAAGGTGAATGATAACCGCATATCCGCTCGAGGCTTTCTTTTATAGTCTGACGTCATGGTGGAATAGCTAGATTTATTGCTCCTTATGCCCTCTAAATTGTTTTGATTTCTTGTAATCGCTGTATAAAGTGCGCTGAAATATAGTTTTTACTCATTAGGATGAGTAAAGAAAATATTTCTGGAACAAGTACAAGGATTATGATCCTAATTCTCACTTTCTCACAGCTTTAAAAGCACAGCTGAAAAAAAGGGAACCATGAGAACGGAAGAGCCCATTTAAAGATAGATTTAACGGATCACATCTATGGATGGTTTTTTTAAAGGCTGTTGTTGTTTGTTTTCTTCGTACAAACTCATGCCGATTTCGAAGAAATTAACCGCTCTTAAACGTTTTGTTGTACTTTATTACTCTGTGTCATAAATCAAATCAAATCAAATCAATATCATTTATTCAGTCTAGGCTGTTACAAGCACTTATGAACGTCAAAGAAGCTACGCCATCGGTTCACAAACCCTACGGCGGGAGACCTTGTAACGAGAAGAACCGGCAAGAAACTCGTCAAGGGCTATTTTTTTCTCCCTGTTTTATTACATACAGAGTCGTCAAATTGAAAAGTGAGCTTAACATATCAGTAAGGTCAATTTCCATCACAAAAGAAAATACTAATTGAAATATTACATTTTATGGTTATCCTAACCGTAAACAATTTTCAACTCGTAAGGAAGGACTTACATTTAACATTTCTCGCATTACAAGGTTACTGTACTGCAAGTTGTGACGTACATACAGGTCGATAGCAATTTATTTTAGATGAAAATATTTAAGCTCTAAGCACAACGTTAAGACAAGCAGACTGAAGTAGACCCATTTCCGCTGGCGGCACCCGTTCACGAGCATGACGCATGAACCAGCCATCGCTTCGCTCAACCATATTTTAGGGAACGTAACGACCCGCCTCACACGACACCGCCGAAGAAACGTTTGAGTGAGCATGACGTACTTCAGGTACTTATGTTAAAGTGTATAAATATAAAAAATACAATGGCATAAACTCGGTGTGTCTGTTTAACCACATCCTACATTACACATCTTGTGCCCCTAGCATAAAAAACTATCGAGTACGTATCGAGAACCTATAGTAAAAAAATGTATGACATATTGAGCAGTGTTCCTAACAGAACGTAAACGGAACTACATTTTCCTACTTTCCTAAACCTTTTTGACAGTACGTGCTCGATACGAAGACACAACTCACACATTCATTAGACACTCATCAAAGAAAATATTTTTGGAACAAGAACAAGGATTAGGATGATAAATATTCAACAAGAAAATATACTAGAAAAAAGCAACTAGTCTCATGTCGCCCTGATGGGATTCGAACCCGCATCCTTGGGATTCCGGCCCAATGCACTAACCAATTATGCTACAGAGACTTATGAGGACACGTCGAATTTTTCTAGTATATTCACCGTTCTACGGTGTTGGCCACCGTCGCGTCGCTTCATCAATGAGAGAAATATCCTCGCATTCAAAAGATAGCATAAAAATTAAAAAGATATAAAATGGATTAGGATCCCAATTCTCACTTTCTCACTAACATTATAAATGCGAAAGTGTGTTTGTTTGTCCTTCCTTCATGCCCTAAGCAACGAATCGACTTGATTTTCGACATAGAGTTAAAAGGACGGAATATCAGGATAAAAGTAACATAGGCTACTTTTTATCCCGATATTCCCACGGCAACGGGAACCACGCAGGTAAAACCGCGGGCGGAAGCTAGTCTTTCAATACTTTTAAAAGTACCAATAAGTAATAAACTTTGGTCGCGTTCGCGTTAGTTCTGCCCTAGGATAGCACTACCCCTTCCGACCCTTGAGGGTCGTTAAAAGATGATTATGGCGAAAACCTCGTAACACAAAGACGTGACTAGCTCTGTTTGAAGAAATTGAACTCTGAATATACCTATCCATCTAAATAGGTACAATCAATAGTACATAAAATTTTTGAAAAACGATTTTCAACCGAATGAATAATAAAACTGTGAATTGTATAAGAGTACAAACAAACTGTACTTAAAATTCCTGCAACCAGTTTTCTCTGCACTATAAAAGCTAGCAAATAATTCGACATTATTATTGAACAGAAAGCTATGAAATGAAACATTTTCCATTCAATCAGCAAAAAGAACAATGATTGGAAATGACAAAAACCTAGCATTGCATTGTGTACAGCAGTCAGAACGGTTCGTACACCAATTTGAACGAAAAACAAAGATATTGGATTTTGTCACAGTAAATTAAATTAGACGCCAGGGGCATGTGGACCCGAAGCTCGAAGGCTCAGTAGAGAATAACAATGCTAGAAAACAGGAAGGGAATTTAAAAAAGTTTAATTTTAACTTGGCTTATTTGCATTTTTTTGTGAACCAGTTTTTTAATTAGAGAAAACAATGCAGGAGATAATTTAAATATAAATACACACATCAACACTGTCTAGGGATATTATATTACATTCTTCAAAACTCAAAAATTATCTACAGTACAGAAAAAGTTTGTATGGGGAAAACCCTCTTGGGTTCCGTCTTTAGTAAGAGAAATTATTTTATAGTAATTATGTTTTACTTTGGTGCCTATTATTAAATTATAGATTATGAATCAGGTATACAATTCAGCGGAATGTTCAAATTAATGTTTATTACATGGAACACGGGTCTCTAAAAATAAGGCACTGAAAAGAAATGATGGAAACAATGCAGAGAGGGATGTTTTGGAGAATTAATCCACGAATATTATGTAAATCACGATTACTCAAAAAGGGAAGAAGATTCGTTAAGACATCTCGGAATTAATATTCAAAGACTTGTCAGAGATAAAAGAAAATTGTAACAGCTGTAAACTCGAAAATGAATTTAATATTATTCACAAGCATAATATGCAATTACTTATTAAAAAATTTTTTTTTTTCTTAGATGAAGTAGTAGCTAGTGTTGACCAACAGTACCTCTAGCACGAACAACTTGCGTCTTAGTGTCGAGCAAGTACTGTCAAAAATGTATAAGTAGAAAAATGTAGTTCCGTTCACGTTCGGATAGGAACGCTGCTCAATATGCCATACCTTTTTTGACGATACGTACTCGATAGTTTTTCGTGCTAGAGGTACAGGATGTGGGGTGTGGTTACAGAGACACACCGTGTATTAAGGTAGGCAGGGTAATAAAGTACAACGAAACGTTTAAGAACGGTAAATTTCATCGAATTCGGAATGAGTTTGTACGACAAAAAAACAAACAACAATTGCCTTTAAAAATACCATCCATAGATGTTATACGTTTAAGCCCGAAATTAATAACCTATCTGTAGTAGATATGGATTGAGCTATCTGAGATAGTTGCCTAGGAAACTGTGTTCGTTACCCAGCATCCGTTGTTATTTTGGTCATAATATTATCAAAATATCCTAGGCAACTATCTCAGATAGCCCTATCCGTATCTCCAGATAGGCTATTAATTTTGGGTAAAAACTATCGTTTTATAGGCACTCTCGTTCTCATAATTCGCTTTTATTTTCTTAACAGCTGTGCTTTTAAATTTTGTTATCAAGGCCTTTGAATCTTTCGGAGAAGGTTTTCGTTGAACTCATTAGATAAAACCTACGACTACGACGACCTAACTCAAAAACATTATATGTATTTTTTCCGATAGTTATGTTTTAATAACGAAAAAAATGGTTACCTACGTACGTTATTTTAGTTTATTTATGTTGTTTATACAGATATTGCAAAGATAGGTACTCGTTTTCCTTTCATTAAATTGCCTTACTTTAACAATGTTTATATGTTAAGCTAGAGAAAATTCTATAAATAACTTTAATAAATTTTAAATAGAAAAAAAATCGCGGGTTCGATTCCCGTCTGAGAATTCACTTGTAGCCGAGTTAATTTTTCCAATATTTTTCTATTTAAAATTTACCATAAGTATAAAAATAGCATTGAAATATGCAAAAATTACAAAATCATAAACTTTAATAAACATAAACACGTCGTTTCTTTACCATCTGGTATTTTTGTTCGTGATCTACATTATGTCCGGTTCTTTTCCAAGTAATAAGGCCAAAATGCCTTTGCGTATAAGCACACATTACGATGCAGTCTGCGAGCAGAATCTGCGATGCGAACACATACCATAGGTCTGTGGATGCGAAGAGTGGTTCTAAAGAAAAGAACATTGTTACGCAGTCAACTAATCCGTGGCTGTGTGCCATCTACCTAGTCTATGTCTCCCTGTGTGTCATCTGTCACTTCTATGGAATTGCTTTTACGCCATTACGTTTTCTAATATTGTAAAACTATGTTAACTGATAGTTTATACTTACACAATAAATATAGTGTTAATTAGAAACGTCGTTTCCTTAAATATTTACCTGTTATTACATACTTAACAGACATAGAAGTCAGGGCCGTTAACTTATAAAAAGAACAGTAAAGAAAATAAGGGCCTAGCATGAAGTTATAGGTATAGATGGAGCTAACACATCAAATATCTACTTGAAGCCAAAATTCTATGTAGCTCATCTCACCCTCTAGAGAATTCTGTCTCTTCATAATTTTTTTTTTCTTATTTGAACACTTGGATCTCAATTACTTCCAACACACATCTTGGATTTCAATTACTTCCAACACCACGTAAAATAAAATTAATTAGACAGAGAGAGAATTCTGCCTCAAGTAGATATTCGGAGTTAGCTCCACCTATACCTATAACTTCATGGGGCCGAGTTTACAACGCCAAGATTTGACATTCATTTGTTTTTATGCCGAAAATTGAAGACGTTTTGTTATAAATTTGTTTTGATTTGTGGAAGAGGTTCTGTTTCTGTGTGTGGTTATAATATTAACTCGGACTTACATTTTCTTGAAGCTCTTATAAAGAAACTTTAACTTAAAACCCAAGGGTTTTTAAACATTTTTAACCGACTTTAAAAAAAGAAGGAGGTTATCGGTTCGTCGCGTATATTTTTCTTTTTTTATGTATGTTTACCGATTACTCGAGAACGCCTGAACCGATTGAAAAATGATTCAGACGTTAGAACATTGGGTCAGCCCACAAGTTGGTCCCATTAAAAAAAAAATGAAATCGGTTCATTAGTTTTCAGGATATTTTGAAAAAAAGTGATGTATTTGGCCAATCGGTTTGACACAAACCCGTTCATTTTGGTTTGACTCAAACTTTTAGTGTAGACAAGTACCTAAGGGACATATTAACTTGTAAAATGTGTGTAATAAAAAACATTTTTATGAAAAAACGGATTCAAAAATCAAAAACTAAAAAACCTAAGTTAATCTAAGTTTTTAATATACTAAGTTGATGGGCGTTTGGGACCGGAACCGCGGAATTGAACTTCCCATAAGCCCCTTTGGAATTAATTCTATACGAGTATTCTACTAGTAATGTGTTCAATTAATTTCCTAGCTTACAAAAATACAAATGCTAACGGAGAAAGAGTTCACATTTTTGTCGTAAGCTCTAGTAGTCGAATCACGTGACACAGTTTAGAGCCGAAGGCGGTAGGCCCGGCACGTCCGACGGCCGGCCGGCTCCTAAACCGATTACCGCTGCCCCAAACTCCACAAACAAAAGTAAGCGAATTTTTCAAAAAAAGGACTGTCACTCGTATTTATTTTAAAATGTAACTTCCAAAGCGCACAAACTCAATAAGTTTATTTTTTTCAAGATGTGTATGTGTGATGTGCACAGAGTCACGGGCAATGACATGTATTTACAAACTTATCGCATTGATGCACACGAAAACAAAGCTCTCTTGGTCCACAGATGTGACAAGGTTGCTTACTGCCGGTTGCAAAAAAAAATTATTACACGAATTCGTATAAAGTAACTGAAATCTACATGTCAAAATTGTCAAATCCCATAGGTACATTTTTAAACCATAACCCCGTAAAAGTAGAAGTATAACGTAAAAAAACTTAGTGCAAACGGCTGTAAGTGCTACAATATCATTGCACGTGCGTGCCTCCCTTTTTTCAAATAGGTAGTTAATTGAAAACAAAACTTACTGGAAACTTTAAAAATTAAAACGTCAAGTATTTTCGTAAAAGTAGAACATAATATTATCTGATATACATACCTACTTCGTATAGGGAAAACCAATAAAACAACATCTCAAATAAATGAAACGGGACTCGAATTCGAAACCACGAACAATAGGTAATAACGAGACACCCTTATAAAGTTAGTTGGCGGGATCGTAGTATTTTCAAGAAACTACCAAAAGTACAACTTACTGTACAATTGATAATATTTTTTTAATGCCTTTTTCATTTGTGCAGGTAAAGCGGCCAATAACCTCATGTGAAAACTAACGAACTACTTCTGTAAATACAGGTAAATAATGTTACATTTTAATAAATAGTTTAGCATAAATCGCCAATCAAATGGTCGGGGTGCAGTAATATATATAAACTCATACATACGAAATATTTGATACTGTGTCACACAGTATAAAATATTTCGTCAGTGTCGACTGCAAAAACTTTCTATAGACATACCTACTTCTGCTTTAGAAAGACCTTTGAAATCGTTTTAAATTATAAAATATAGGCGCAATGTGTGATTGAGTAATAAAGCTTATTACAAACCCTTGTAAAATTACGCCTCCCGTACATAATTAGCAGTTCCTATATAGACGTGTAAAACCGCCCTTAAAGCCCCCACACAATACTATACAGCTCAATAGTGTGAGTGTAATTGCATTGTGTTTAATTCCATTAATGTTTGTACGGGCTTCGAAGCTCGCTCGTGAGATTCCACACGTATCGTATAGAAATCCGATTAGCACCGATTGTGACAAACAATCGTCATATACATGCTTAATCAGTTTTGTACGACACGATTTGATTTTATTGAATTGGTAGTGTAGATTTAGTATTCGATTGATATTGATTTGGGGCGTTATTTATTATAAATATAATTAGGATAGTATCTATTTTTATTTATAAAGGATATTAAGTACCATCATTTAAAACATGATTAAGGGCCGGTATTTCAATGTCACCTTATCTTATGACTTAAGTCAAACATGTGAACTAAGTTTCACTTATGAAAGACAATAGCGTATTTCAATCAGGATATTTCTCGCCTTAGCTAATCTAGGAATTCAAGGATTCATTCGATTTTTTTTATGGCTCCACCCGCTTTGGTATTAGCCAGAACAAAAAGGTAGGGAAACTATTTTTTATTTAAATAAATATTTACAGAACGTAATTTAGGATTTAGAATCTAAATCCTAAATTAAATCTCTCTATCTAAATCTAAATTTTAGATAGTGAATATTGCAACTTACCAAACAAAGTTTGATAATTGTCTAAGAATTTTGATGTAATTTGGTGATATGGAGCGCTCATTGGCTGCGCGTGTCCGTTCGGCGACCAGTGAGAATCGTTGTGAAGGCTTCACGATGAAAAATAGCGCCAATAAAATTCTCCTTTTAGTATTTATTCACTTTGAAATTATTACATTACTCATCATCATTTGTACAACTTCAAAACTTTGCATAATATTCTTGTAATTTGCCATTATTTTGACAACATAATATTTCTTTTATTATTGAATTAGTGGGTGCCGTGTGGCTGGTATGATGATGAACCAAATATTCTACGACTCCGTGGATATAATTTATGTGCACCTTTGGCTTTTGTACATAATGTTGCAGTGAAAACATACAACAGCCAGCGATCCGCCTGCTAGAATCTGTGATTAAACAGGTTATCTTTGACACCATCAATGTAACATTTTATAGAGGCAGGCACAATGTCCCTCCACATGAATTGTTGCGCCATATATTCACTATTTCAATAATTTGTAGCATGGTAATTAAATAAATTGTATGAATTTATATTTTTATTTACATCCTGAAAAAATAAGTAAGTAATAAGTACTTACCTAAATGTATTTAACTAAAATATCTTTTTGCCACAGACCTATTAGGTCTGTGCTTTTTGCTAATCAAAATTAAGTTACCATAGCAACTAATCCTAGATCGGCACTTAAGTCACTGAATTCCTCCGCTTACATTTTGCATAGTTAGGATGGACTTTATGTGTCACTTAACTGTAATTCTCTAATGAAATACACATAAGTCGAACATGTCTTCATTCCTGCAGGCCTACCGCCATTTCTTAAAAACCATCATGTCATAACAACGTTTTGTTTGCGTTTTGTTTTTATTGAAGTTGTCACATTTTAACACACTTCACTTTGGTGGCGATGACGTCACGAAACTTCCATCAAAAAACAAGCTTACTTTAAGAGATTCGTAGTATGAAATAGCATGGTAAGATTGAAACAATACTGCGTTAAGAGATGGCGGTAGGCGCCCTGGATCAATTCAAAATAAGTCGATATTGAAATACTGGCCCTAAGTCGATTTCCATTTGACTAAGTCGAAGTTTTATTATTGAATTGTCTAAAGTGTAGGTACAGTCAAGTGCAATAATATAGAAACGCCAAGCAACCTTGTCACAATCATTACAAAATATTGAATGACATTTGTGGACACTAAGAGCTTAATTTCCGTGTGTTTAAATGTGATAAGGTTGTATAGTGTTTACATATAATTGCTCGTGACTGTACTTAATAAACAAACAGGTTTGTTTAACAAAGTACCTACTTAAAATCATTTCAAAACACAATCGCAACGTCATCTTATCATAAACATCTCTGAATGAAGAAAAGTATGGTAATAAATGTGAAGCTAGTCTGGCTGGCACGCAACCAAAGTAAATGACTTGAATGAAAATAAAAACAAAACGAAATGAATGGAGCGTACAAATTCATAGCTGTTTACAGTGTATAACAAATATATACGAGTAAATAAGGTTCAGAAAAACAGGGTCAAAATAATATTTGAAACTTTCATGGTTGGTTATCGTTTATCGTAAATAATATAGTGATAATCACTATTATTTACGATAAACGATAATCATGGCGCATGCAACTGTGCCGAAATATCGGGGACCCGTCAACAAATACAAAAATAGTAAAAATACCGTTTATCGTAATAAACAGCAGTGTCAAACGTCCACCTTTAGCGCAAGACAAACCAAATGCAGCGCTGCACGTTGCTGCGCAACGCCCCGCGCGTCACAATGTCAGCAACGCCGCGCGTCACCATGTCACACCGGCCAGTCTGTCGTGCGTTGCAGCATATAGTCTGTCTCATGAAAGAAGTCCCCTGACAGTAGCGCTGAAGTCGCGTTCAACATCCGAAAAAAGCTCTATTACTATGGAGATAATTTTGTTCCTTATTAAGAAGTTCCTTAGAAATCCTTATTGCGAAGTAACTCTCTCTATTGCTTTCGCAATGCTATAGTTTTATTGTTTTCTCGGAAAACCAGCCAATTCTCTAGCTCCTACAATATAAAATCAAACTTTATAAGATATCTGAAGACTACCAAGTCCGTAGCAGGATTAATAGGACAATAGGAAACAAATACTTACATAATTTATTATGCAGAATATTCCACATTTGTAACTAACTCAAGAGAGATTCCTCTGCGGTCCCGAGACCAGCGTCATTCCTACGCGTCTAGAATTCTGGGCATATGATGTGTTAGCTATTTGTCTGTAACTTGACTTAAATGGAGTGTAAGGGAGCTCAAGTTAAAGAAGTGATAACGCTGGTCTAAAATATCTGCTTTCGCCCTTTTCATGCATTATAATTTAGTAATCAACTTTTTTGGGTTCCGTAGCCTAATGGCAAACAGAACCCTTATAGATTCGTCATGTCTGTCTGTCCGTCCGTATGTCACAGCCACTTTATTCAAAAACTATGAGGGTTACTCAGCTGAAACTTGGTAACTGTTACTGTAAACCGCTTTACGGTTTTTACACAAATCATTCCCCATACGTGGAACTGAAACTGATTTTTTTTAAGTGATAATTTCTTTAGTGGCGTTGTGCACATCAGAGTTTTAAACTTTTGGGATGGGTAAAAAATTTTAAAGTCGCGTCAGGACACGTGACCCTGATCGAAAATTCATAAGACCATTTACCGTTGACCTATTTCAAATTACATAAAGTCTCACACTTGAAAGATCTACGTATATTAGTTAATAACAACCATTATATAAAGTTCTCTCATTACTACCCACTTTCATATTGATGCCAGGTCAGTTTTAATGGTTTACCTGCCATATCAATTTGGTCGCCGTTTTCATCAACTTTTAATGAAATTGTGGTCATGATTATAGTGAATTTTGATCGTTATTGCCAATGTCAAGTTCCATTTCGATCATCATAACTATATGAAGAAGGACATACAAAAAAATACAAATAAAGTGTGTGATGTTTTTGAGTGCTGTTTTAAATTCGGCAAGTGTTTTGAATGTTTTTAAGAAGCTAAAGTAATATCCCCCTCTCCTTCTACCGCGCGGCGAAAATGTATGCCTGCTCCTGCTGTTTCGTTTAAGCGGTTTTCACTTATGCCTACACTCCCGGAGTGCAACCCGTTGTTTTTGTTTTTAACCAAACCTATACGTGTGGGGTGTCTATAAATAGGCCTTTAAAAATTACGTTTCAAAAACGTTTTTTTCTCAAAGTCAACCGTTTGAAAGATGTACACTTCCAAAGTGGTAAAATGTTTGCCCCCCCCCCCCCCCCCCCTCCCTTTCTATCTTTTGAAATAAGAGAGTGAAAAAAAATTACTGTAGATCTTAATAAAAACTTTCAACGAAAATTGGTTTGAACGAAATATAGTTGGCAGTTTTAGAAATATAGCACATTTCACAAAGGGAACCTATACGTGTGGGGTATCTATAGATATAGGTCTTTGAAAATGACATTGAGGTTCTTAAAACAGTTTCTTCTCAATGTCAACCGTTTGAAAGATATACACTTCCAAAATGGTAAAATGTCACAGCCACTTTATTCCAAAACTATGAGGATTACACAATTGAAACTTGATAGGTAGATGTATTCTGTAAACCACTTTACGGTTTTTATACAAAAATAAAAAATAAATATATATTATATATATATATATATTAAAAAATAAATATATTAAAAATATATATATATTTAATATATAAATATATATATTAAATATATATATTAAAAAATATATATATTGCCAGCGGGATGGGTCTGCTCATGTTTGCTTGTGTTAAAATGTGTAGAGATATATGTTGTTTTGATTTTATGTTATTTATGATGTTTTGAGTTGAGATGCGTGGCACTGCTTGATCAGAGTAAACAAAGATAAGTAATGTTTTCAATTATTCCAAATATATAAAAGCTTTTTTTTTTTTTTTTTTTTTTTAACTTTAATTACGATTGAGATTGTGACCCAGCTGATGCGTCTTCTAGTGACATTGTAGGTTGTGTTGTGTCTTACATTAAGGCACTTTTATCTTAATTTTTTTTGCTATTGCCATTGTAGTTTTTTATATTTATACAGCTTAACATAAGTACCTGAAGTACGTCATGCTCACTCAAACGTTTCTTCGGCGGTGTCGTGTGAGGCGGGTCGTTACGTTCCCTAAAATATGGTTGAGCAAAGCGATGGCTGGTTCATGCGTCATGCTCGTGAACGGGTGCCGCCAGCGGAAATGGTTCTACCTCAGTCTGCTTATCTTAATGCTGTGCTTAAAGCCTAAATATTTTTATCTAAAATAAATTCATACTGACCTGTATGTACCTCACAACTTGCAGTGTAGTAGTCTTGTGGTGCGGGAAATGTTGTAATGTATGATAGACAAGTCTTTCTTTGCCAGTTAAAAATTGTTTACGTTTACAATAACCATAAAATGTAATATTTTAATTAGTATTTTCCTTTTGTGATAGAAATTGACCTTACTGATATGTTAAGGTCACTTTTCAATTTGACGACTCTATATGAAATAAAACAGGGAGAAAAAAACAGCCCTTGACGAGTTTCTTGCCGGTTCTTCTCGTTACAAGGTCTCCCGCCGTAGGGTTCGTGAACCGATGGCGTAGCTTCTTTGACGTTCATAAGTGCTTGTAACAGCCTAGACTGAATAAATGATATTGACTTTGACTTTGAAAGGGGGCTCCCCATACCTACATGGAACTGAAACTGAAAATATTTTTTTTCATCAAATTAAATTGAGGTTCGTTAAACAGTTTTTTCTCAAAGTCAACCGTTTGAAAGATTATACACTTCCAAAGTGGTAAAATGTGCCCCCCCCTCCCTCTAACTTTTGAAATAAGAAAGTGAAAAATCTAAAAACATATATGCTGTAGATCTTTATAAAAACTTTATACGAAAATTGTTGTTTGAATAAAATATATTTACAGTTCCAGAGCTTTAGCAAAATTTCCAAAACCGCAAATATAATTTTGTCATTCATACAACCACCATGAAAAACAAAGTTATTTTTGCATACGAAAAATATAGTATATATAAAAATATTTTAGGCAATACTCCTTATTATTATTGCTACATAGCAATCTCTTCCAGGCAACCTTCGGAGTTCGACTCGCACTTGGCCGATTTTTTTGTAACGAAACTCTAATGCAGAATATACCAACGCCTCCTAACTTTAGGAGTTCTTAAACCATCCTGTCACTTTAAAAGCCAAAAGTTTATATAAAATAAATAAATAATACAATAAATAAATAATTACATACAATCACACCAATTATCTAGCGTTAAGTTTCGCGCAGAACTTGTGTTACTATACATTTATAATTTTTTTTATTAACATACATAATATACATATACCCAGACTAAGACAAATAGACATGATAATGCACACAAATATTTGTATTGTCCGGGGAGCGAATTTACAAAGCCTGTACCATTTCCGTCACGACTAAAACTCAAATAGATGAGCTTTTACAGTTTTTAATTTTAATTTCCAATAATTTTGTAAAGTATCTGCAAATTAGTACTTAATTGATTTTGATTGGTCAACTGACTTAATCCAAAATAAGTAAGTATTCATAATAATTAGCGCGAATGCTTTTAAGTACTTACCTAAGAATTTTGAAGTAAACTTCTTTATAAAAAATAGTTGAGATGTTAAGTATAATAATACTTATTTTGACCGATTCAGACTAGCATTTGCAACTGCAATGTTTCTTTCAAATTAATCAACAAACCCTATACTATTACGGTACCGATTTTGACTGAAATCGGTGAGGTTTTGTCAATAAATTTGCACGGGCAGAAGCTCATGTATTTGAGTTTGACTCGTGACTAAAATGTATCGAACGTCTCAAACTCAACTCAAACCATATCAATATCATGCATGAGTGAGGTTTGAGACGTTCTCAAATGAAATTCTCAGTTCTGAAACCGATAATAAACACACAACCTAATGATACTCTTCAATGAGTAGGTAATAATGACAAAAGCTTAATAATATATTTACTTTAATGCACTAAAGTTCAGACTAACGAAGTCTATTGACGTATAAAAAATGCGTCAAATTTCTAAAGTGCGTATTCTAGACTCGAATTCTCGAATTATTCTCGAATGTTCCATGATGTTAGATTTCGAATTTTCACTACGTAAATAGGTTTTACCCTATTCAAATTTTTCAGAATAGATTTCATATGAATTTATACCAATATTAGGATATGGGACATACAGCTTTGAGATTTCATATTTCTGCAGAATGCATCGTAGCAGGTGTATTCAAAACCCTAGCATATTCTATGCAAAGCAAACACCCAGTTGGCATGTTTCACGGCGTCTATCCTCCCTGGAAGTACAGAATATGTAGAGGGACAAACAGAGAGAAAACTCTGTACATCATGAGCAACTTGAATGTCCCCACTGCTGGGACTGCTGACACTACACTAGATTTCCTTAACGATGGGTAATATGGATGGGCCATGACTCACCACGCGGGCCGATTGGTGGGCTTTAATGACTGCAATTGTAGTCGGGACCGACGACTTAACGTGCCTTCCGAGGCACGGAGGAGCTCAAGAAATTAAGATTTTGGTTTTGATAAATTTTAAATAGAAAGAAATTAACTCCGCCACAAGTGGTCTCAGAGGGGACACGAACCCACGACCTTTGGAAATCCGATTTAATGCTCTTACCACTGAGCTACCGAGACTTGCAGACCGCCGTCGAAATTCTCCAATACTTTTATATTATTATTCTTAATACGCCGTAGGCCAGCGTTTTTACATCAATGCTAGGAATATCCTTGCATTCGAAAGAATCATGTTTTCAGATGTTTAACGATCGATTTAGATGCAACAGTCAATAATTTATGAATCTTGAATTTTTGTATCATCTGAGAATTCACTTGTGGCCGAGTTGATTTTTCCAATATTTTTCTATTTTAAAATTTATCATAAGTATAAAAATAGCATTGAAATATGCAAAAATTCAAGATTCATAAAGTTTTTGGTTACCCACCTACCCAGTAGACACAAAATTGTAAAATTTCTCGCATACGTTACATTTTGCAGGCTTTCTCGGACACTTTTAGAATTATTTAGTAGCTATTGTCAACTTGAATAAGCGATTTTGAACATAGCGTGAGCTGGAGCTTGCCTTCTGTAAACATTTTATTTTGTGCTAGAAAACTTCTAGCATAGCCGTTTAACTTGGGGCACTGTACTAGACGGAAATGGGAAATAACATTTCACATTTCCGCATTAATGTCAAAAAGTCAAAGCACGAGTAACTAACAACATTTTCATATTTTTTGTCAATCGCGAAAGTTTGTATAGGATCCGATTCACACTTACTCTTTTGGAGAGTCAATGTTGGTTTTTAAAGACAAACAAGTGATATCTCACATATACAAAAAAAAAAAACATTAATATCAAGATTTTTACTTGCGCAATACAGTCGTGAGAACCAAATTATAGTTTTTCATCCCCACTTTGCTGCGAGTTGTAAATTGATTCAAATGTTACATAGAAAACCATACTATTAAACTATTTTTAGTGACAGTAAGCGTTCGTGGCTTCGCTTGACAGACTGATCGTATTCAACCACGTTTGTTAAGTGTTCGGGATGTCGGATGGGTGAACGTAAAGTGGCACTACAACTGAGCGCTTCTGTGCTTCGGAGGGCACGTTAAACCATCGGTCCCAGCTGTTAACAGTCGTTAAGCCAAGTCAGAGGCCGTATAGGCGTAACTCTGACACCAGAGGTGGCCACTAATTCTCATACGATAAGAGTAAGAATGGATGATCAAGACAAACTTAAAAAAATATTTTTCGATAATTCTGGAAATATTCCTCTGCAGGTTATCTAGAGGTTTTTATTGCTATGTAGTCAAAAGCTTATTAGTTCAACATAGTGGACTTTTACGAGTATAAAATTTTCGTAGTGCTACTTTGAAGCTTAATAACTGATCATACCTAATTACTGACAAAAATATGATTTGGGCATTAATTAATTTGCCTGCACGTAAGTTATTAGTATAAGCAATGATCGCATTGTGAAAATTGGGAAGACCCTATATGGGGTCCGATTCAATTTGTTATCACTTTCATTTCCGTGCTTTTTCGTGTCTTTTGTCCTACTTGTCAATTGACAATGTGTGCAGTCTTCGTCACAGATTTCAACGCAAATTGCTATGAAGGTAACATATCTATTATAAAACATCATTGAGTAGTTGAATTACTAAGTAAATGAAGTACTCTTAAATGTAGTTTCAAATATCAACTAAAACTTTGTAGCAAAGATCCAAACTTCAACTTCGAACATATTTCCTGCGCTGTCACTTCTTTTTGCCATTATCGCAACGATCTGGCATAACGTTCCAAGTTACCACCGAAATTTCACCGAATTTTTACAGATAAATAAATATGTCTTACAATTTCAATAATAATAAAAAAATATACTTTTTACTATTGGGAAGTGGAACCGCCGGTGGCCGCTAGTCCAATATATATTTCAAGAAAAAATTTGTAAGTATGTTTATCCATTATCTAGTATCCATAACACAAGTTCTTCATGAAACAACGTGGGCTAGATAATTGGAGTGATTGTATGCAATTATTTATTTATAAGTAATTAATTTAAATACTATAACTCTCTAACGCACGTCGAAAGGCCCTTTCGTACTGTGACAGGCATATGATTCCGGTCACACTTTCTCTACCTATCTACAAAGTTGTTAGATGAGGTCTTACCGTGATTACTACTTCTACATTCACTGCATTACTTATTACCGGTATGAGCTAAGCTAAGCCCTAACTCGTACAAGTTTCTTGGAATGCTTAACTCTACATAGTAGATTGTAGAAAATTCCTTACTTAGGTACCCTTGGAACGACGCTGCCTCCGCACCGCCTTTAAGGAAGCCGTATAGTGAAACTAGATCAGGGCTGACAACAAACACATAACTACTACCTAGAGAATAACTTAATTATAATACGATCGTTGGGTTTGTAAGCTTATATGCTGCCAACTGCAGAGAACGCTCTGCACTATGTTCAAACGCATATGAACTGCCTGACTCATTTAGATATTATACAGCGTGTCTGTCGTGGAAAGTTACGTTACATTAAGCAGATGCTTAATAATTAATGTTTGAAACAAAAAACTTACCTAAAGAGCATAGTCTATGTGTGAACAGTCTACGCAGGGTTAAGCTGCTTTCACATAATATCTAAGCAAGCTTAGATATGCGTTTTTAAGTTATAGCAGCACAAGTAGCATATCCGTGTATAGCTATGGAGAAACAACTATTTAGAAAACTGTCTATTAGGCTACAAAAATACCCTAATCCAGCTGTCAATACAAATTACATTTTCCATTTAGAAAATATTATTATATAAATGTAATATTCTCTCGAGGCATTCAGCCTCTCCAGAACCGAGACAAATCGGAGCTTTTAGTTGGCCACTCTGGGCCGGGCTTTTAGCGAAACATTCAAAGTATTAAGTCTCAAGTAAACTCTGAATTTTCTAGACATTTCTTTGATAATGTTCCCGTACTTAAAAGTAAAGCATCCTCCATTTCGGTGTATTCGCGAAAGAATAACTTTAAAATGCTTGGACGGTTCTCATGGCTCATGGAAACAACAAAAGAGTTTACAAATATTACGAGAATGAAGTTTGAACACACAATTTCACAAAGCATTTCATTTTCGATTAGGGAACTATCACACTGGTTTTAGTTAATATTTCAATAACTTTTGAAAACTTTGCAGCACCACAAATAGTCTTTCGCTAATTTAAAACCCTGATAACATACCTACGTTATTCTTTGCACTTAATTAAATATTAGCTATCATTGCATTAACACCAGTGTTTGAAAGAATTTATCTTTTCATAATTTATTTATTGAGTATACATTATGTAAGCAATGCGCGAGATATGGCGCTGATTATCATTCATATCCTTTATAAAAATTCAAAAGGAAGCCTTTCTTGACTTTAAAACCTTCCCCTTATAAGTAGCAAACGCA
Organism: Chrysoteuchia culmella; assembly: GCA_910589605.1. NCBI lineage: Eukaryota > Metazoa > Arthropoda > Insecta > Lepidoptera > Crambidae > Chrysoteuchia > Chrysoteuchia culmella. The sequence goes on along the minus strand of OU342650.1, from coordinate 10,541,080 downwards.
TTATGAACTAACAATATGTATTTGGGTTCGGCTTGTTAATCACCTGTAGCGCTAACGCTAAGCAACAAGCTAAAAGTAAACTCGTGTTTCAATTTAAAACATTTAACTTGTTCTTGCGCACCTTCCTGTTTACGGGTTATACCGTATAGTTCTACTGTTAAAATTTTGTTGATTATTGTTACAGAGTACGGTCAAACTCCATATTTTGTACTTAGGTAGCCAAATACTATAGAAACTATTTACTACAGTACTTAATTGGTAAAAAACCTATTTTGTGGGAACATTATATAACTCTGAAGAAAAAATGCGCCTTTTATATCACGTGCTTGCATGGAAAAGCCTATTTTACCTATCAGGCTGTTTCTGTGTCGCTTTTAACTGTTTTCCTATGTGTCCGCAAACCAACATTTTCAAGGGCAAAAATTGAAAATAGTCTTTACCAATAAGTGATATTCCTTATTCATGCATAAGGAAGGCCAGTGCCCCAGCAGTGGGTACATTAAAAATGGCCGATGACGATAAGTGATTAGCAGGTACAAGCTAACTCAATATCACGAAATCTGAACTTTTTTGAGAACTTTACTGTAAAGTGTAAAGCAATATAATACTTGATGGATTTAATATAATACCGGATAATAATTTTGTTACATACAAGTATAATGGAGTAGCATTTCTAAATAAAATCTAAATTGTATGGAATCATCGTGGTGATCCAATTTGCCAGCCACTGGGCCAAAAAAAATTAATTAAATGAGTCATCGACACAAAGAAGAACGTATCTTAAGCTGAATACCAAAAACATCCGTTATAGCAAGAAGTCCTTACCATAGGTAATTACTGTTAAAAAAAACAGGTAACAATACAGGGGTGTTTAACTTCAATAAAGAACATTTAAGGGCCAGCGCCGTCCGCTTTTTGCCCGCAGTTATCCTCTCATGATTTATGCTGCGCCTGCCCCGAATGTGATTACCCTGTACGTCGGAAGTGGCCCTAATGGATATAAACGTCATATTTAAACCGGTGTTTACCGGTTTTTGTAGGGCTTTCAAAAACTCAATTGGTGTGTTTATTGAGCAAGTAAACGACTTAGCGATCAGGGATTTAGGTTTATTAATGCGCTTTTTTGCTCTTTGGTGTTGCAATTTTTTAATAAAGGTTTTGGCTCAAGCTGTTTGCAGAATTTGTGATTGTAAACCTACTTTTTAAATACCTCCTTTGATAAAGGTTTGTATTGAAACGAGATGATTTATGGGTATCATACAATATTTGTAATATCTATGAGAAGTGAAAAGTAAACAGATTCAAATGTAAAATGAACATTATTTTTACACTGTATTTTAGAATAAAATTATTAAAGTAACAAAACTAATTCTACTGTTTTTCATTATAAACTTCCGTCAATCGCTTAGTAGCAAATTATAAAAAAACCATTCAAAACGTATTTAGGCAGTGTTTTTGTGATTGATGAATGTTACAAAGGAATTTATGGTTCAAGATTTGAGATGGCGATTATTTTTTGTCGGTTGTTTTCTAACATTTCAGTATGACGGACGTTTGTAGAACGCAAATCGTCAACCTGATATAAATCACATATTTGAGTAGGCTCTTGTGTTTGATATATTAGTATCCTATTATTATCCCTTGTCAATGATATGTACTTATACTTTGCTAAAATTATCAGTGAGTTCAATAGGAGCTTAATTTTTTGGCCATGGTACACTTATAAAATGTAGTTAGGCGAGTCACTCAAAAAGAGTTAACAAGAAGTCATATATATGTCAATTCTGACAAAGTTTTATCATTGCTTAAACATAGTTTTAGGTTTATTATAATATAACAAATAAAATTGCATTTTAAGATTTTGTGTTATACACACATATCAATATTATAGAACTTATAAGTAAGCCTTTTAAAAATATGTTATAAAGTTGATACCTTTAAATTTTGTGAAAGACAGCTATTTAAATATTGTTTTAATGACAAAGCATTAATATACTCGCTGGATGTTACATCAGAAAAAGGCAATTAATTACAAAGCAATCATCGAAGTCATTAGTCAATGCAATAGTTAGGGTATTAAGGTCAAACCCATAAAATGGCGGTAAGCTTTCGCGAGACACGTGGGTCCACTTTCGTGTAGTTTTCGAACCGGTCTCTCGATGATGTTAAATGTCACAGAAGAGATGCTTTAAGAGATAAGAATGAAAAAAGTTTGGCTTTTGTTTTTTTGATAATATACACACATCAAAAGTGTCTAGGGATCAAGCAGGCAAGTCACGTGCAGTGCAATGACATGTATACACTTTACAACCGCAACCTTATCGCATTGAGGCACAGATAAACAAAAGCTCACTCTGGCCATTCAATATTGTAATGTGACAAGTTTGCTTAGTATTTCTTTGTCATTGCACGTACGTTTTAGAGTATCGCCGCAATAGATTATAATTATTTGAAATCTTCTGGATCGTTAATGATTATTTTTTGTAAATTTCACTATCTGAATAAGGAAATAATTAAAGGAAGAAGCCAGCCTGAAAGTCTACGTTTGGTAAATATTCATGGGATATTTTTTATAGGTAAAAAATAGTTAATCCCTAGACATGTTTGATCTATAATTATTAAAAATACAATTGACCTAAAATATTGAATAAGAAAGCATTTTATGAAAATAAATAAAAATGGTAAGAAAGTTATACTCATGACCAGTGGCGAAAAAGTTCCATACATAACGATTCTCATCAGTTTGCCTTTTAGAAATCCCATCCCAGTAATCCGCCACGCAGATCATAATAATTATGTCATTCCAGGCAGTTGGAAAGTGAACAAAATGTTTATCTGCAATCAATATCAATATTTGCAATGTTTATCAATGTCGGATTTTTCTTGGTCCGGCTTACCTTCGCCATATTTCGAACCATCACCACTTCTCATGACATAATTTGCCTACCGCTTTTTTATAAAAAAATTAAAAGATAGAACTCAAAGGCAAGAATCATTCGTTTTTTTATTTGAATTAGTGTAAATGAGATAGACTGAAAAGATGATGAATGATGGGTGTAAATTCTAGAATAAAGTGCCTTTGAAACATCTAAACTCTAACTTTATGTAAAGCTTATGGTAAATTTTAAATAGAATTGCTGCATGCTCATTGTCTCAATGCTCAAGAGCATTGGACCGGATTTCCAAAGGTCGCGGGTTCGATTCCCGTCTGAGAATTCACTTGTGGCCGAGTTAATTTTTTCCAATATTTTTCTATTTAAAATTTACCATAAGTATGAAAATAGCATTGAAAAATGCAAAAATTACAAAATCATACATTTATGTAAAGCTACTTGTAGGATAATATCTTTATAAATCTATACTTTCTTCTTGCCTCTCCGAGTGACGTTAAGTAGATTTCACCCCTGATCCTAAGCGAAACACCTCAGACAGTTAGTTCTCGGTAACGCAGACTCTAGCCAGCTAATCCTTCCACCACGACGACGATTCCACGCTATAAATCCATAGTAAATTTCAAAGTTTTACTCCACTTTATCTATTAAAGTTCTTAAAGACATCTTAAAAAAATTTGCGAGATTTCAGGCACTTTACTAAATAAGTATTTAGGAGCATTGGACCGGATTTCCAAAGGTCGCGGGTTTGATTCCCGTCTGAGAATTCACTTGTGGCCGAGTTAATTTTTTTCCAATATTTTTCTATTAAAAATTTTTACCATAAACATTACGGTAGTCTACTTCGTTTATAACATAAAATCTTATAAAATACATTTTACGATTTCAAAGTGTCCGAACTAAGCACCATTGTAAGGTCATGTATAGACTTAATAATACATACTACACGACCAATACAATTAGGCGCATGACAGGAATGCGGTTTTGCACTTTTGGCACCTGCAGCCCACTTCTATCACCGTACTTCTCTTATTATTTGATTTATTAGCGCTACAGTGATTAACTAATTGATTACCGTTTTGAAATGTTGGTTTTTATTTAGATTTTTTAAGTTTTTCTTGGCTGTCATGTGCCTAATTGTCTTGGTCAGTTAGTACATTCTTACATTTCTACCAAAGAAAACTTTGTTTTTTTTTATTGTTCTAGAGCTCGACTTACTGACATTTGAACTTTATTCAGTAAACGTACATTCATAAAAAGTATTCACAGAATAATGAACAATGATTCTTAGAATATTAACATAGAATTCATTCTTTTGTAAACAGTTTATGCGTTTTCAATATTATTGTATTATAACCGTTTCTAAACATAAAATATATAAAATTTTTCTTCTGTAACATTTGTTTGAATTATCACGATTAAAAAAAAAAGTGTGAAAGAACTTTAAAAAAAATCGCCAGCTTACTTGAATTTTTACATGAAATATGTTTTCTCTTTCCTTTGATTAACTACTTACTAACATTCTGTTTAAAAGTTAATGTAAAAGGTTGTGTTGACTATCATTAACTCTTAAAATGTAAATAAATAAACTAAAGAAATAAACTGATACTAAATATTAACATGTTAAAGTTTCTTCTTCTGCTGTAAAAAACTTAAGATCTTAACGTCAACTTTATTCTCGTTTCTTATACCAAGTGTACGTTTGTTAGCGTTATAAGTTGGAAGGCACACTAATGAGGAAAAACGCCTCTCACAATGATACCCGCCTGAAACACGAACTTGCCTTTGCTCCTAAGTAAGTTTGCCGCGCAATTAACTAGCTTGATACACTGATTTTCCGTGATTCATGGGCTGATGGCCCTTTGCGAACGTAATAGCAGGCAAAGCAATAAATAGACTCTCTTTTAAGGACCAAAATAACGCGATGGAAACATTTATAAAAAATAGTCCTGAACTCATGTCATGGCTTTTGAGTCAGGAATTAGTGATCCAATTATTTTCAGTACATATGACTTCAATACGTAGGTACTGAAAACATGCGACGTTTCGAACAGTTTTTGTTTTTACTATCATGTTGCGTATTGAATCCACTAGGAAGTCGAGTTATAGGTAACTACGTAAGAGTTAAAGGTAAATAATTTAGTTGTTACTATAGTAAAATTAAGCATTAATAATAATTGTCATAGGTTTCACATCAAAAGAAAATATACTCCCAAAAGTCTCGGTATTTCAAACTGTCTCAATGTAAACATTTACCCAATCGTCTTTGTTGTATTTATGTTTGAGTTCGTCACAACAAAAGTGCTTCATGTTTGTATGGTTCAAACATCAAAAGTGTTTGTGTAGGGCGACTTATTTGTGATGTTTTTTGAGAAGTCGCTGACGCGTGTGTGATCACCAACACACATTCGTTATATACTATACTGTTTGCAAACAAATACATAATTATATTTGATTACCGTCATCAAGAAAAAGATTTTGAAATCTAGATAAATAGAAATTGACTCTTAACCACTGACCTACATCGAGATAGACGATAAAAGTTTACCTACCTTGCGTGTAAAAAGATTGACCAACGGTCAAAGTTTTCCGACCTAAGTCAGTCCCATTGAGATCATTGCCGCAAAAACAAGCGTCACTCAGAAACGAAAATGGTTAATTGTGCAGTGCTTTCTTGCAAAAGCTCGTAACAACATTTCCACATCACTAAATCTCACTCGTGACGTCTCCGTAGGTACGAAAAATTCGACACGTTAGGTTCGCATACAGATTGAAGCGCTCTTTTCGTCTATCTCGATATAGGTCTGTGCTCATAAAGCTGACAAAATACTTATGATAAATTTAAAATAGAAAAATATTGGAAAAACAACTCGGCCATAAGTTAATTCTCAGATGGGACTCGAACCCACGACCTTTGGAAATCCGGTCCAATGCTCTAACTACTAAGCTACCGAGACTTATAAATAAACTCTCTGACAAAATACTTCAAATTACTCTTTTAACTAGATGTCTTAAACATTGAGTTTTCTGCTACTTCAGTGTAACATCTTTTACTCATTCTCTTTTATTTTATTAATGATTTAGAGGTTGCGTAAGTAACAGTAACATTGTTTAACATGACAAAATGTCGACTATCGAAACAGTCGGAATTTAATAAAATAATGCATTTAATATATTGAAATAAAACAACTTTTACCGATTACTAGCGCACAGTTTATTTTTACACGAGCTGATACTTACAATTCGGGGGCAAAGTATTGTTTAAATTTCATAAATATTTTTATACGGTACCTGCATCATAAATATTTGAAAGTAAGCTATTAATGCCCGGAGGGAGCTAATGTTGTATGGAACTTCCCTTGGGTAATTATGATAACATTTAAATTTGCAACGCCAAAATGTCAACAAAAATTCCATCAAAAATTGTTTGGAAAAAAAACAAGACTTCAATTCATAACTTCCTGATCCAAGGAGTTTTTAACTATAAAACTGTCACTTCAAAGAGACTTTACTCCTATGAAAAATATCAATATGGCTGTTTGTACCGGGGTCCCTAGCACCAACAAAACATTTGAAATTGGAATTATGTAATATTTTGCACTCATTCAAATATAATGTAGCTTTTTTTTTTCATTTCCGTGATTTTTCGTGTCTTTTGTTTTACTTATCAGTAAAACATGGCAAACCAACAATATGTGAATGTGTGTAGTCTTGACTCTTGGTCACTTATGAAAATTATCATCGCATTGCCTAGAGGGCTAAATATCTAAAGAAAAAATCCGTGATTTTCGATCCTTTCGATATTTTTTTCCGTGAATTGTTAAATTGTTGTCATTTATTAGTTTTATTTTTTATAATTTCTTTTTTATTTAACGTCACAGTAGGCACAGTGGTGTATAAAGTAGAGTATGCTCCTCGGGGATAAAGGTGTCTTAGCCTTGGACAAACTTGAATCCTTTGCTTCATTCAGGATTCTTATCATAATTCCCTCGCTTCGCTCGGTAATTAACCTCGGCAACTACTGAATCCTTCATTTAGCTCAGGATTCAATATTCTGCCCGTGACATAAGACACTGCTTTATCTTCTTAGTGCATAAATCTACTATTACAAGCTTTGGACTCTCGTCTTTTAAACCTACCTAACCTACTTCCTACTAATACTATAAATGCGAAAGTTTGTGAGGATGTTTGGATGTTTAGATGTTCGCATGTTTGTTACTCTTTCACTCAAATACTACAGAACCGATTTGGAAATTTAGCACACAGATAGGCCTGGACCAAAACATAGGTTTATTTTTATCCCATTATTCCCACGGGAACGGGAATACTTGGGTGAAACCCCGGACGGCCGCAAGTAATTGGTATAAATGTGTTGTCTGCTCCAGTGAGGTTTCAGACCTCTACTTTACGGTAGTCTAACATAACACTAAAAGTTTATGACTTTCCACGGAAAGTTTATGACAGCGTTCAAGAACTACTTGCAGTCTTCTGTGCTCCCTATGAATCTCCCAAAGTATATCATAACATAGACACGACTTTGTAACACTTTTATTATTGCTTTTTAAGTATATTTCTTAGCAGTAAATTTTAGTTTGTGTTTTAGTTTTACGGGGCTTTATTTAAAAAAGTAATAGATATATAGAAAACGTTTTTATCACAAATATTAAAACACTTATAGGTATTCCTTTTGAGTAATAAATTATTTCTACAACCTTAGTACTTTACGAGAAAGTGTTTCCCAAGAAATCTCTACTGGCCAACCGGGAAGTTCCCCGATTATACCTGGATATGAAAAAAGGTATGATATGAAGAGACCAAAGAATTTCCACCTATCCCTATTGGTATTTGCAAAATATCTACTGTTTATTTCTGATCTGCAGAAGTTGGCTATGCAATTTAACGTCTCTAAAACAAGCGGTCCCACTAATATAAATATTTTGTGAGAACAAGACGTGCGTGTATAGCTGTCCCTCAATTAACATAACTTCAATATTGAAAACTGGTGGATTTTTTTTACAAATGGAAAAACTACATCTATACGAACTTTTCATAAAATGTATATATAAAAATTGATGCAACATGCAAAAGGTCCTAAAACGTATTGTACACCTAATACAAGTTATGCCCCTATATTAATCAGTAAGTGGCATTTTACCTGAAAATCTTTCCTGTCGACGGAAAATCCACTTGCTCAGTAAGATAAACATGCTCCCTGACCACGTTTGCAGGAGTAATTCAGCTGTTTACCAATTCTGGTGTATAAAAGACTTAGTATAGACCACCTTAGGAAACAAGCCGTGTCAGAAGGGGAATTTTCCTCTGTTTTCGGTCGCTAACAAGGGGCCCCTACATGACCGGAATATTTTTGTCACCAATTTCCTTAGGCGAACGGCTTAACACCCCGGAAAAAGTTACTTAGACTTACCTGAGCTTTTCGAGCCTTGTCAAGATATCGTATATTTTATGGACCCCGCTCGCGACTGGTCGCTATATTTCTTTTTGATGTCGTCTTTGCTGAAATGGCGATTCTATTTCGTACCTTTTAGTATACTAAAAATATATGATTTTTATATACGAGTAAGTACAAGTGTTCGTTAAAAGCTATACATTTTTGATCAACTTAGAGACGGATTATGGGTAATATATTTAAGAAACCACTTCGAAATAGATAGATGACGAAGATAAACAGATACTTGAGATATTCTTCGACATTTCGACGGGACGGGTGGGTTGAGGCCTATATATCACTTAAAACGACAGAGCATAAATCTATAGGGGGCTGTCTGCTCGTTATTTGTAGTCGCCACGTGAACCGCCGGTTCGGGTGAATATTAACGATATCGCCAATTTTCCGCAAGCTTAGTCGCGTCGCAATTTTTCGCCAATTGAGCAATCGCATCGCAGGGGCGTGATACCGAAACGGCATTAGCGATGCCGTTATAAAACGTTTCACAGTGTACTAAGCCGTCTCGTCGAACACTGATGTTTGACATGTGCTTAAAGCTAAATTGGACGCACCTTAAAAGCCAGTTTAGATTATCACATCTCTACGTATGCAGCCGGGTAAAAGTGTTTTATTGTAACACGTGAGGACGTTACCTTAATGAATGTGAAAGTCGTCCACTTTACATTATGTTCTGTTACATCAGACAAGCTTAACTGTCAATGTAAGTTTAAGTCCGTTAATGTAACAACACTTAAGAGATACTTACCGAAACAACTAGTGCATAGCAATTATTGATAATAATCAAGAACTTATTACGGCAGTGGAGGTTGCTACATATTCAGTAGACGGTATAATTGTGGACTAACTTAGGTCTATTATTGTATATACTAAGCTCCTTTTTTTATCACATATTATTACGGTTATTAACGTCATTCTCTTTTACCTGAGGTAATCATAAGCAATCGCAAGTTATTGGAGCCTTATTTTTTTATGTTGTAACATCGAGATTAATTCTGCTTTACTTAAATAATATAGGCTATCATACTAAAGTTACTTAAATAAATATAATAAACTAAGGTAACCAAAACAGAAATTCGCCAGTTCTAAATAAGTAACATAATTAGTTACTGGCTGGCGACCAAACCTATCTATATTTATACTCCTACAAAGCAAAGGAGTCTTTGTACCATTTTGTCTCCTTTTAAAAGTAAAATTGTATTGAAACGTAGGGCACGGCAGGCCCCACACAATGTTATGCTTTGTTGTCATGGCAATAATGGCTAGGAAGAATTCGCGTAGATTACCGTTACAGGAGCAGGGCTACAATGGGACCCTCCTTTGCTGAGCACACACAAAATACCCCGCGGAAAACGATGGAGAAAAAATAAAAGTTTTACCGAGTGATTCGTAAATACAGGTTTGGAGCGAGAAGAAATATTTACTTTCAAAAGTATGTTATTGGGTAGGAGGAATAACTTTGTATTTCAGCTTTTGGCATTGTTTGGTTACAGATATTGTTACACTGATAAAATATCTATTACTGTCTTTAGATTAAATAAAAACAATATAAGACAGTAAAAGTAAAAGTCGCCAATTCCAGCTCCGATTCGCTTTTAGGCTGTGTGGCTATAATCGCCACGCTTTGCTTAAACGTATTCATAATACACCGATTCCGTTTTCGTGTTTGCTTCCCGTTGCGCTTTTTCAGTCGGCTATTGAGACACAAGTGTTGTGAGTAATTGTGTGGCTTACTAGGCCGACACTGTATCGATTCATATTAATAAACATGACGTCATCGCTACGATAGCAACATGACAAAACCACAAAACAAAATATTGGTACTCTTATTCCTTTAAAATATTTTTCAGCACTACAGCTATCAAGAACATTTCTACAGCAAAAACAATGCACGTACACATTTTGATATTACAAGAAACAATGTGTCTTATTTATAAGCAGTCACAGCATATGTTTAACATGTCAAAAAGGTCCAATATTACAAGAAAGAATAAAAGCTATTAGAAACCATCATGTCATAAAAACGTTTTGTTTGCGTTTTGTTTATTAAAGTTTATTAAGTGAAGACATCACAAAACTTCCGTCAAAAACAAGCTTACTTTAAGAGAGATTAGTAGTACGAAATAGCTTGGAAAAATTTAAACAATACTGCGTTAAGAGATGGCGGTGGGCTCCCAGGCTTCGCCCATTCTCAAAGTACTAATTTAGTAGCAAAAAAGTTAGCAACCCTAGCGTCACAGGTCCCGCACTTACAACATACCCTACCCTGCAATTTTAAACAGTTTCCCTAGAGCTATAACCCTTCCAATTTAGGAGGTGTCACGCGCACGCATGTGCAGGGGGACCCATAATTCATCTAAACTGCACCATCAACCTGTTTATTGAACATTTTGGTATACAACCTTTGTTGAATATTCATGTCGTTGTGAAAAGGAAAATGATAATCAAACCTTTTTTTTATAAATAATGTTTTTATAAATGATGTTCTACATTGCTTCTTTAAACTTTTTATCAAGTAGGATTACAATTGAAAGTCTTTTATGTTTATTTCCAACAGTTTAGTGAGTGAAAAATAAACCCAAATCTTTCTTCATAGGTACCCAAATTCATTACAATCTGATTGGTAGTTGCAGAGATTAGCGTGTTTAGACAAACAAACAGATTCTTCAAATTAATAATGTCAGCAGTACCTGCAACTAGATAGACCAAAAATTTTTTTTAAAACAATGCATATATAAATACATAAGAGTTATTTAAAGCTTTCACGGCTGACAATTTGAGAAATCGTCTCACCGAGTGACTGTATATTCTAATCTAAAGTGAAATGTTTGTAATATGAGTCCACTAAGCGACGTACTTAAGTTACCACTAAGAAGGGATTATGTGAATTTTCGTAGAACTTAAAGTTAAAAGATGTACACAATCAATATTTCTTTAGCAAATTTTAAGTTTAGGAAACCTATTTTTTATCATGAAAACTTTTTCATACCAATAACAGAATTCGCAGAAACTGCAGACAGAGGCGTTGCAGTAGGCGTGTTAAGACAAACATACTTTTCAAAATTATTAGTGCACCTAGATGTTATTGTGTTTTCTAAGTAAAAACAGAAAAGTGACTTTATAAACAGTGCCTTTATAAAAGTTATAGAAGTATTTCAAAGCGTCACATCGAGTGACTGTATATTCTAATCTAAAGGAGAAATGTTTGTTATATGGGTCCACTAAGCGACGTAAGTAACCACTGTTTTAGTTTAGAGAAGTAAATCGTTTCGGCATAATAATGTTTACGGAACCCTAAGTATATGTAATAAGAATGGTATTATACGTGTATATATATATCAGCTAAACTATTATCATAAAAGCTTTCTTTATACCATAATTCAACAGAATTTAAATAAGAGCTGTAGTGATTATTTTTAGTTTAGATTAGTGTTTGACAAACTAACAGGCTCTTTTACTGTATTAGTGCATCTAGATTTACTGTATTTGCTTAACTATACAGAAAAAATAATTTAAAAACAGTTCCTTAATTATTATCAAAGCTTTCACGTTTGAAAATTTATAAAATTATCTCACCGAGATACTGTACATTCTAATCTTAAGAAAATAATTTGTAATATGGTTCCACTAAGCGACATAAGTAACCACTAAGAACGGATTGCGTGAACTTTCGCGGGACTTACTGTGATATACACGGTGAAAACTCTGTTTTAGTTCATAGTTACCTGTTTAGTAGTCACAGGACTCACAGGGATTAGCGTGTTAACACAAACTAACAAACTCTTCAAAATTGTGCTTAATATTACAAAAAAGCAATTTAAAAAACTGTTCCTTAATAAATATTCTAGAGGAATTTAAAGCTTTCACGGTTGACATTTTGCAAAATCGTCTCACCGAGTGACTGTATATTCTAATCAAAAGGGAAATGTTTGTAATATGGGTCCACTAAGCGACGTAAGTAACCACTAAGAAGGGATTGCGTGAACTTTCACGGGACTTACTGTGATATGAACGGTGAGAACGCTGTTTTAGTTTAGAGGGAATAAATCGTTTCAGAATGTTTTCGGAAGTCGGAACCCTAAAATGTATTAGGAATTTATCAATGGTATTATACTCTTACATTATCAGCCGCACTATTTTCAAACCAAATTTCTCGTAGGCAAAACGTTTAGATGTCAGAAGTACAACGTACGTTTTCATAATATTATTAAATGAACAAAAATATCACCAAATATCAAATAAAAAAAGTTTTAGTAGTGCACAAAGTTCATACGACACATCGGTTCATAAGAATGTTGTAGTTTAATATGTATATTATGTATGTATTAAAAAAAAGTATTTAAGTATGTTTATCCGTTATCTAGTCTTATCCATAACACAAGTTCTTTATGATACTTAACGTGGGCTAGATAATTGGTGTGATTGTATGAAAATATTTATTTTATTTATTTATTAAGTTTACATGTTTCTGTACATCTATTACAATTTAGGTATTTTCTGAATAAAAGTTTTGCAGTATAGTAACTTCTGAAATCTTTTTAATATTCGGTATTTTCGGAATAATCGTATAATCTGTGTACCTACTTACATCACTTTGATTTTGACTTTCATTTACTAATTATGAAGACTGGTTATGTACCGTTTATTGAGACTATTACACGTATGACCACTGCTTCTGCAAAGTAGCTAAGTACTTTCATCTTTGTCGTTTTGCTCTTGGCAGAGCGGTCGTGGTCACGTTGAGGCGTCCACGACGGTGCGACGGTGGTAGAGGCGGACACAGTTTGCCACACGATCTTCCGCCATCTCTCCCGGAAGGCAGACTGTTTGGCGCAGTCAGAAACGCGTTTTCCACTGGGGATTTCATTTAGTCAGCCCAGCACACCGATGACCTGCCACGTGATCTGGTTCCCTCCACTTTGCCCTGTACGACGAATCGTTACCCCGCCTAGAGACATGGCCAAAGTATTGCAGTATGTACTGTGGCCGATAAGCGCTGCGTGATGCCGAGCTTCTGGAATATGAACATGTTGTTGCGGAACTCTATCTACGATATCCCTAGCATACTCCTTCAACACCACATCTCTAAAGCAGATATCTTCCCTTTTTCCAACTCACGCACTGCCCACGTCTCTGCCGCGTAACGAAAAATGGGGAACACAACTGTTCGGACGAGCCTGACTCAGGTGGTTCTGGTAATGTTACGATTCCTGAACACTTTCCTTAACTGGAGACATCATAGTTTTGGTTATGGCCGTACGTCATTTGAAATTACAGCTCCAAGGTATACGTAGGTTTGGCCCACGTTGCAGTTCGTAATCTGTGTGACTTCGGGCGAGTTGTCGTTGACTCAATCTACGATCATGATTTGGATCCTCTCCATCGTTATAGTTCCGTAAATTTTTTAAAACTATGGGACAAGCAAAAAGTTTATTATTTTACTCAGAATCGAACTTTAAAACAGCAGTTTTTTTTCATCCAGGAAAATAAACCAGTTCGAGTACAGAAATAATTTAGAATGATTTGCGACGCGGCGTCGAAGTTGAATGATTGAAACCGGGCCGTGTCACAGTCACAGTGATGCGAGCATCATGGCGAATTTCCCTGGAGTAATTGGGAATCTCATTACCGGCTTGTCCAACGTGTAGCTGACAGGTGAACGGGTACACCCCAGGTGGTTACTCTGGTTTACTTATTCTTGCAAATTTTGGAATACAATTTGCTTTATTGGTACAAAAATTTTGCTAAACTTCAACCAACTTATAAGCTATCAAAGAAAGGACCCAAAAACGTTACTTCCTTATTACGCCAAATTATTATTTTTCTTTGCCCGTAACGGTTTTACGGGTTAACGTACCAAAGGAGGTTAATAAATAAAACGAGGCATTTCCAAATCGACTAGGCTAGGTTGAATAAGCACCAACCTTTTTGCTTTGATGTAGTCAAACAGTATTTTGCTAAATACCTTTGATGAGTTAAAACCCAACCTCGAAAACTAGGTAACATTTGTTTGCAAGCATTGGTGCGTATTGACAGAGTAGCGCTAAAAGCATTTACTACTTACGCTAATGTTAAATTGTTGAGGTTATTGCCACTAATCACTTAAACATCAAAATAGGAATTTGATTTGATCAACAGATTTCATACCAATGAAGTTAGACTCTTGCAAATAGGTAAGTATCTTCCAAAATAAAAATAAATTTAAACTAATTTTGAGAAGGTCAATCAGATATATATAATTTAATACCTCCGATGAATTAAGAATAAAAATATGAAACGATTATAAGATCCGTATTTTTATTAAGATGATTTGATATTTTTCTTCATTTTTGATGGCTTATAACTTGGAAACCTGACGCTTTGCGAGATTTAGTCAAGCTATTTTTGTGATTGTATTGATGTGAACAACCGATTTATGAAGGTTGTACATGTGTGCCCCGGGCCAAAAATATCGTACCAACCTGTTAGCGTTTATTATTCTAGGAGTTTAAAAATGTATTTTATATTTATCCTAAATTCTTTTAATATTTAAAACCTGTTGACAATTTATTACTATAACCGTCCGCTACTTCGTGCGCGTGAACATTTTCCATTCCACCTTTTTTACGATTCAATTTCGTGACAAAAACTAGTATCTCAGAGAGATTAGCGCGCTTAATCAAATAAAACAACCTTAAAGGGATACTCCACTAATGCGAGATAGTAATGAGAAAAGGATGCGCGCGAGACCGAGACCGATTTTGCAAATTAGGCGAAGAACCACGAAATTTCTTCGAAGTTAAAAAAGAGAAAATAAATCTCTATCGTATAGATTCATTTTCTCTTTTTTAACTAAAAGTAATCGGTTAAACCAATTTCCAATAGTATATGTAACCCCATTTGAGAATAATCTTACAAAACGTTTTTTTAAAGAGTCATTTCGAAAATTTTCTTTTCGGGTCCAGGCAAAATCATAAAATCGTGTTTCTAAAACTATACAAATCTAGGTAAAGGTATGAATAAATATATATCTCACTACCAGATTTGTAACATCTCTAATCGTCCTATAGTATCTAACCGACTTACAAAAAAGGCGGATTCGTCGGAATCTTTCTTTAATATTTTTTTTGTATGTTACTCGATTACTTGAAGATGGCTGGACCGATTTGAGTAATTCTTTTTTTGTCTGAAAGGGGTATACTTCTCATGTGGTCCCATTGTTATCATGTCAGGATCTGATGATGGAGAACTCTAGGGACTTATTCAAATATATAGGCACTGCTATAGCGGTTTTAGTGTTTTCTAAAGTAACTAATGCATATGTTTCCGGTAAGCACCATTTGGTAAAGTGGAACTGATGATGAAGATCACAAATGGTCATCGGAACTATCAAATACTTAGCATTTCACGGAAACGATACGATTACTTTAATGTGGTTCATAAGCAATTTATGCTCGACTCAGTGCATGTGATGAAGGAGAGCTGATGATGAAGTACCGGGAGAACTCCTCAATAAGTAACGCCCCTGCACCGGGAAAACAGCATTTTCTAAAAGGTGATGAGCAATTGACATAAGTTAATTATCGTAAGCTCGGGACCTTTTCTACTTAAAAAAATTGTGAAGTAAACAAGTTTTATACCAAAAAGTACGTAATTTTTCGATATAGCGTCTTAATAGCTAGATATTTTATCTAACATGATATTTTACATGACGTAACAAAGCTAGGCAATTAGTAGCGATATGATATCTAATTATTCGTAATGATCACGATTGCATACACCGACTATGACTACTGATGCAGAATGCCGAATTCCCGTGATGTTTTTCAAAGTCTATATTGCTTTAGCAAGTGATCTGTATTTTAAAGTAATTACGGTCATAATTGCAATGAAGACCCGCAGGCGGCATTTTACTACCGGAGCGTGAATCAATCCGCTTAAATTTTAATACCCAGCCAATTTAAATCTACGAAGCTGTTTATTATTTAATATTTACACCTCTCACTCGCAAAAAACTGCCTTATGAAATAATTTTGTGTATATTAAAAGGTTTTTGACACAAAATGGAAGTATTAATAGAATTAACATATGTTTCACAATGCTTATGTGTAACAAAGTATTTCAAATTTGTCTGACTCTTAAATAAGTATCAGCTTATCCGAATGCCGTATTGCAACTTAACTAACGTAATTTCAGAATTCTAGTCTATAACCACATTTACCTGAAGACAAATATTTAACGTTCTCTCATTCATTCTCCTTAGAACCATTACGGAACAAGTTCATTTCAAGTGTTGAGATTAACAAATCCCTTTATTTTGTATATAAATTCACAAGAAAAATGAGTAAGCTCGACTATCTCAATTTTATGAGAATATTTACTTAAAGAGACGTAGCCTGTTTAGATGCAACGTAATGTCTTTTGCATAAAATTCCATAACATTAGCATGGCATCATCGTCTGTGGCATTTCGTTTTAAAATGACTCTAAATTACTCTAGACAAACATGTTTCAAGTTGTGTAATTCAAAAGATTTGTTAAATATTTACATTGTACTAAATTTCCGTAAATAACTAGTTAACTCGTATGAGTTAACTAGTTATTTACGGACTGATCGCTTTTAGTTTTTGTTTTGAGCATCCTACATGTGAAAACTTGTTAATTAGCTTATGATTAACCATATTTTCGAGAAACATTGTGTTTAGTAGCTGTAAGTTTACCAAGAAATAAAATAAAATAAAATATTTAATGTCATCTACCTACATTTGATAATTCCTTAAATGGAATCAAAGAATTGCAAAAACATTTTCGTACCTAATGGAAGTTTATTTCCAGTTTCTATTTGCAAATACGCTTTGGCAAATCCCATATAAACCGATTTCACATCAGAAATGCGAAGCTTATAAACGTCCAGAAACCAATTTTCTGCAATATAAGAACTTTTAGAACGTAATATGGTTCTTTAAGAGTTAGGAGCTCAATGCATATTCGATTTATACAGTCAGCTCGGAGACAAGACTACGAAAATGAATATGCAGCTGCAAGTGCTCACATTATTCGCGATAACAAGGTTCGTCAGCAAAATGTGCGCTTCTGCCAACGGATTCAATGGCTTCAACATTTCACACAACTCTCAACTTTGACTTGGCAGAAGTTCTAAAATTGCAATTGTTTTAAAATTCGAAAATCAAATTGTCTTGTTTGAAGTTAGATGTTCTTTTGTTTACTCTTTTGACGAATTCGATCCTATATAATTTAGTACAATGAACATGGAAGCAGTTGTGAATATAGTCTTCGTATAATACAGAAACTAATATGCTACTTTTTGTAGAAGAAAAGTAACTAAATACTTCTATTCATTGATGTTTACATAACTTGTGAATTGTATGGAAATGAATGATTATCATTTCTGCATAGAACATTAGTTCTATACTTCAAAGTAAATATGAAACAAACCAATCAAAAAAGAAAACTCCAAAGAAATTGAATAATAGTTAATAATGCTTAACTTGCAGTTTAAGCATAATAAATAAACTAACAAAGACACACATACGCCTCTAGAAAGTGATAATGTGTTACCTGACTAAGACGTAAGAGTGAAACTTGTAAGAAGAAGATCTCTCCAATTTTCACTACTTAAGACTACGCGATACTGACTTCCAAATCCTACAATCCGGGCTAAAGAAGTTGCAAGTTTAAAATAAGCAGCCGTCGCACTTGTTTCCTTACGCCTCGGGAATACAGGAAAAGAAAGAAAAGAGGCACTTCCGTAACTGCATATGCGGGGAGGGGGTGGGTCACCGTAGAAATCTCTCTACTCGAAAACGAAGTTACGGATCCGCTCAGAAATTGTGTTTTATATTTCCCCCAGCATGTGACGCACGAAAAAACTTCGAGATAGTTCCAGACCTTTTTTCCGCCGACAGCAGCCGGCACCGCGAAATCTGCGAGATTTTTTTTTTCTTGACAACACCGTAGAAATTGCCAACTTGTACAAAGATTCAGAAATCATATTTAGGTAAAGTTAATTATGTTTAATGTGATTTTGTGTCTGCTTCAGAATCTGTGCTTGGGCACTTACTCCTAACCTAATGCTAAACTGGTTTTACTACCAGCATTAAGTAAATATTGTACCTTCTCAGATTTGTGAAGCCGGCCCTGAATATAAATTTATATAATATTTTTTATTGATTATAAAATACTTGTGAGGCAGCTTGTAAAAAGACAACACTGTAACTTGTAAGTTTTCAAATGTATTTTTACATTGTATTTGGTGTATATACTTGCTAGCTGTCCATTAATAAATAATTAAACTTGATTACACATTTGTAAACACTAAGTTGTTTTATAACTGTTCCAAAAATGTAACTTCATTAATATAAAACACATTAAGCTTAATTAACATCTATTATGTGGCGATGAGCTAGGCGGCTTATGCATACGATTACTCCAGCGTAGTGCATAAAGCTCTTGCGCAATTATGCAAAACACCAACATCTCTCATTTAGTTGGCCGTTTTGACAGCGGCATCTACATCTACATACTTGATGTAAAAAAGATTTGAAAGTAAAAGTTTGGGTGCGTCGATGAAGTCCTCGATTTATGTGTTGTTGTTGCTGTGGGCGAAGAATTTGTCAATGATTAAAGACATTATTGTAGAAAAGTTACAATTTAAAAATTAAACGTCTGGTGGGATTTACGGCCCCACATAAGGTTTTTAACAATGATGTCGTATTTTTAACCAACTTTAAAAAAGAAGGAGGTTATCATTTTGTCGCGTATATTTTTTTTATGTATGTTCACAGTTTACTCGAAGACAAACCTGACGTTTGAATCATCACATTGAAATAATTGAAACGACAGGTTTGTTACCAAGTTGGTCCCATTTCTGAAATGTTGAAATCTGTTCAGTATTTTTCAGGAAATCTTGAAAAACTGTCGTTTTCGTAACTTGTCAGTTTCTTTACTTAGATGACATACTACTTAACAGCCGCAGGCAAGAAAAATTTAAATGCAATGTAGAATTTGAAGAATGAACAACTTAAGGAAACCACTTAAGTGGTTGGCGGTATTGGGCGACATGGTCATATTTCACGTATTGAAAATTTTTGTAGACGCTCGAGTTTATTGAGTAGATCAGAAGTAAGGTCGGGATAGCATGTATCTGCGTCAAGAATAGGCAGCAGTAAAG
This sequence comes from Chrysoteuchia culmella, assembly GCA_910589605.1. Lineage (NCBI taxonomy): Eukaryota > Metazoa > Arthropoda > Insecta > Lepidoptera > Crambidae > Chrysoteuchia > Chrysoteuchia culmella. Next base: position 10,521,556 of record OU342650.1, on the reverse strand, counting down.
ATTGTGCAAGGGTAATTTTGTTAGCTGTTGGAAGAAAATTACGTAAGCGTCGGAAAGACCCCGCCGCAGCGATCGTACGCCTACTGACCTAAGACACCTGAGGAGTATCAAGACTGTTTCCCGGCCCGGCTTAGGAACGGGGAACAGAGTGAGCAGATTTCAAATAAAACAGAGTTTTAATTTGACAAGAGTATAATAATAAAGATAAAAATAAAACATTTACAGGAAGATGAAGATGTATGTAACCGTTTTCAGACTCAGCTTAGGAAATAAGGCAACTTGTTTTATAAATATCGATCTATTATAAATTAATATATGAATGGATCTCCATTAACGAGTGGATGGGTCGGTCCCTCCTCTTCCCTCCTGAAAAAGTAGGTACGGGAATCGAAACGAATGTGTTTTGAATGTATGTATGTGTGAATCATACATAGGAAAAAAATATATAGAAATACCTATACGTACCCTTTAATTTATCAATATTATATTAATTACTTAAATGAATTTGTGTCGTTGGTTCCTCCAAGAAATCTCCAAGTCCAAGTAACTTCATAACGTGTATGAAGATGAAGCTAAAAGATATCAAACCTATATATTTTTTGTGAAAACTTCAATAAAAATAGTATTTATATTTTTCAAATGCTTATCAATAAAATGTGTTAGATATTTCAAAAGGAAAAACAAAATTTTCAATTCTAAAATGCAGAGCTTCGTGCCGTGAAAAAGTAAAAATCTTTTCAAAGTGCAGCACGAAAACGCGGGAAAACGACGAAAAAGGCCATCGCTAGAAAAAAAGAAATGAGTAAAAAGGATGAATGATAATAAGTGTTGTGAAAAGAATAGGTAGAATACTTGAGTATTTTTAAATGGGGTCGAACTTTATTTCAAATATTACATAGATACCAAGGAGTTTTATACAATGAGGTTGATAGTTTGAAAAAAGAGTATGGATGAAATGAGGTCGCATGTACGAAACAAATATAAAAAAAGAAAAATTATTAAAAAATAATAATAAATGATTGTGATTAAATAAATAAGATGCAATATAAATAAATATTAAAATGAAGCGTTGTTTTGAAAAAACACAACGTTACAGGAACCCACGACAGCGTTCTGTCGAACTAAATTAACCAGATTTCTAACTTTTTCAGCTAAAGGAACAGGACAGGAGTTCCGTCAAAAATGATTTTTAATTTATTAATAGAAAAAATTACCACGAACTTTTTAAAACCTACCCAAGAACTTATAAAGTTGCAAAGTCGTATGACACTTTACTATACCATGTTGAATTCCGTTGAAAATACAAGTAATAAGTTGCATTCTTTTATAAATATAATCTTTGAAGATAAAGCTAAAATGCCGTAGGTCACGTGTCTGCGGAGTCTTATTCTATTATGATTCAGCCGTAGGCGACGAAAACGAAAGTCTGTAACACTATTAATACCTATCTAACCATTGTATTCGATCATTTGGGTGTATGTAACACTTGTCACGGTTGTATGTAGGTAGCACAATAATGCACGCCGTTCGATGTTGTGGCATTGAAAATATTTGTTTCGCAAGCAACAAAATGCTTTCCGTCACGAACTAAGATAGTTGCATTGCAAATTAATCACATTTCATTATTGCAAAATATGTATTTCACCGGTCGTTATAAACCTAGTTGTTATAGAAAACTTGGTTACCTAACGATTAACTAGGTTTCGTTTCGATTAGAATATATTATTATGTTAGGTATTTTTATTTGCCAATAAATCATATTCTTGCTTTTCTGTAATAACTTTGAACGATTAACATTGAACACGATCTACAACAATTGATTAAACCAACATTTTGGACCCGTTTTATTGCCCATATAAGCTAAAGTTATCTCATAAATTATGAACACGTCTATAATAGTCATAATTTAAACATAAAACGGTGTCACTGACCCTAAGGTATTCGAAAATAACCACTCAAATAAAATTTGGCCGTACACACATAGAAATAGTGTGTCCGTAACAGTAAACACGAGGTTTAGACATCAACGACTCCGAAGTCTTTGCTATCTCGTTTACGACGTATTTCTAAACATCGGCAGTCGTGAGATACTCGACCGGCAGAGAAGGCGATCGGTGACTCTACTGGCATTGCTCACTCCGGACGCACGCCTCTACACGTATCTTAAAAACAGGTGCAGAAAAAAGTTTTTACGCACATAAAGAAAAAAAAGATTTAAAAACTTTTTCGAATTCGCGCGCTAAATTACATCTTTCTTTTGTTTCAGATGTCTTCGAAAGTGAGTTTGTTTGCTTGAGTGATTTGACTGCCGAACAGGATACGCGCGACGAACCGCTGTGTATTGAAATGTGAATTTTGTGTACAAAGTGATAAAATCGAATACGGATCGTGTGGAAATATTGTTTTTATCCCGATGAAGTTTCACGTGTAACGTTACCACTGGCAATTGGTTCAACGAAAATCTGTCACCATGGAGACGGAAGAACTCACGAAACTCGTCGATGGAATTTATAAGGTAATCTTTTTTAACTTACGTTTTGATTTAAAATATTTTTCTGCAAATTCTCCGACTAATCTCATTAGACATGCCAAACTTTTCTGAAGAGATACTCAATTATAAAGTTTATTTTAAAAAAGTCGTGTTAAGATTGGTTCATATTAAATATGACAGCAATTTAAATTACAAATACACTTTCAAAAATTAAATAGTAATGTGTAAATCGTTTCGAAATTCATTGCTTGAGTGGGTCATTGTATGAAATAAATGGCTAAACAAATTTTATCGTTTGTGAATAACTAACTAATTTTAATTTACATGCTTATTTAAGGGTTTTATGCAAAATTTTATTTTATAATAAAATTTTCTATTTCAAACAATTCTTGGAAACTGAAGATAAAATAAAATAAAAACAGATACGTTTAAATTTGAGAAAAAAGATTATCTCGAATTTTGATAAGTAAGTAAGAATTTAATTCTTAAAATTGAAATTAAGTCAATTCAAATGTTTCTTTTTAGAAAAATAAAAGACATTATCCAGAAGTAAAAACGTTAATATACTTACAATGTAATAAAATATTGAGCAATAGTTTTTTGTTCCTGTAGGTATCGTTAATTACTACAGTGGAATCAATCAGTTCAAAATTAATAAATACAGCTCTATTGAAGATCTTATAAAAAACGTAATCTGACATTACATTTTTCTAACAAGTATTTCTCAAACCGCCAAGCCACAAGCCGTAATGCTCTCATTGTGTAATGTGACCAACAAACGCTGCAAATTAAATAACTCGGTACCACAATACTCGGTTATTTTTACCTATGGTCTCTTATTTTTTCCGTTGAGGTGAAAACTTGAAACAGGAACTACACGCACCTGCACCGTGAATGTCAAGGTCAAATGGTCAACGTGACGAGTCGAGTATCGATAACGACATTCCAACTCGATTTCTCTAACACATTAATCGAATGAAATATGGACGCATCTCACATTCTTTATGCGGACCTTAAATTCGACGGAAAGTGAGATATCCTACTTTCCTTTTGTGTTTTTTTATTCCGACGTTGAATTTTTAGCGGTACTTCTTAATGGGTTTATGAGTACAATTTACATTTATTAAGCGGTTGTAAGCTTACAGTTTTGATGATTCTGAATCTCACTGGGATATTTTATATGAAAAAAATATTGCTTACTTCTTTATTGAAAACAATTAAAGAAACTGATGTTGGCCTTCAAATTATTTATAAAGGTTATAAATAAAAAGGTGTCGAACATTTTGCAGAAAACCATTTTGTATGTGAACATTTTCTTCACTCAAACTTATTAAATAAGCGAATTTTGTATACTTTCAAAATATTTAAATGGATTAATTTGTATGTTCTACTGACATTATACTTGATTTATATTTCCTGTTCATATCTCTAATACAGAAATCGTTTTCATAAATCCCCCTAGAAACTAATTCAATATTATTAAATTACATCATTCTGTCCGCCTTATCAGTGAAAGTTATTTTATAACGATAGATGAAACCTCATGAATGAGCCTTATTAATTTCGTAACACGTTTGAAATGCTGTCTGCACCTTACATAAAATAAGCTCGTTTTGATTCACAAGTTAATTAATACGAGTCCAAATTAGATTTTGTTGTTCGTAGAAACAAGAAATTCATTAAGATGAACTGTCGGTAAATCACTCTGAATTATTATTATTGATGCTCTTAAAGGAACGGTTTTCATCTCTGCTTTGTAACTTATGGAGATTATTCCAGGTTAAATTTACGTTAAACCTCCCTGCCTCGACTTAATTTTGAAGCGTAGACTCAAAAGTGTTGAGAAATCTGTTGTATAACAAACTTTTCTTTTTAAGTTAGCGCTTTATTTTAATAGTTCCTCGTAACACTTTATCGTTTGGTGAAACACATAAACGTTAGAGCTCGGAAGCTTATGGCAATAATTTTATATTTTATTCTATATACTTTTCCAATTTAATTTATGATATTGCTCTTGTGTTGGTCGTCTCTCTAAATCGTTTTAGTATTTCTTCTTGCAAAAGATCGACTGTTTTTATTTATTTATGCTTGCGCTTGCGATCATTTATTACTTCAGCTTTATATTATTGATTTTCTTTTTATTTCAGTTTCCTGTTTTTGGTGTTAGAGATATATGTGATCATCTCTAACACCAAAAACGGGAAACTTTTCAACAGACTTTTTGACATATTCTATTTCACCAAAATAAAATAAATTAAAAATATTCTCGTGAACAGAAACCATATAAACAATGTTCCAGTTTTTGCTCACCATATATACTCGTACATACTGAATTAATATCGAAACGAAATAAGAAAAACCAGAACAAATCACGTATTAATAAAAAAATCGTAGGTACCTACGTGCTTATCGCGAAATTTCCACTATTTACGTCGCTATCACCAAAATTTTTAACCACCGCGTTTTTCAAACGTGCGTCGACGGTACGTTAAAAAAACGCTGTGTGCAAGGGCCCTAAAATAGGCCGTGAAAAGACCTAATTAACAATGCTTCTATTTTATCTTACGTTATACATAGTGAATTAATATCGCAACGGAAATGCAAAATCAAATCACGTTTTAATTAAAATAATTACGATAGCAACGAACGTGCTCGCCGCAAAACTTCACTTTTTACGTTGTTGTCACCTAAATTCGTGAACAGACCAAAATATGTCATGAATTGACCTAATTAACTATGCTCTATTTTTATCTCACGATGTAAAATAGTGAATTAAAATATCGAAATGAAATACGAAAAACAAAAACAATAGACGTTTTAATTAAAAGAATTACGATAACAGCGTACGTGCTCGCCGCAAAATTTCCACTTTTTACGTCGTTGTCACCTAAATGTGTGTGCGAGGGTTGGATTAGGTCTCACTGCCTTGACAACGCAATTACACGGACACAAAATTGATGAAGTTGGAAAAAATGTTAAATTGTTTAAGGACTTAACTCGCTTCGAGATTCGTGATTTATTTATTCTCGAGTCCCTTTTGAAAAAGGTTTAGGATACTTTATATCCGACTTTATATCTTCTTGATTTACAAACACTCCACAGCAATAGAAATATTTGTACATAATCATTATAAATATCGTGTGATATTTAATTTAAAAAAAAACAGGTGTATATAATTAAAATAACATGTTTGTATACCTACACAAGGTCCGTATAAATACACAATCCAAAAAAATATTTCGAGATTCTATTAATAAAAGTTATATATATATTTTAGTCGCATTAAATGATCATAAATAAGGTTTGTAATAATCCTTCCCGTCACTGCATGATTCAAACATACCCATCAAATAAAAAAAGGTACAGGCCATGCAATTGGAATTTATTTCTCCACGAAATCAAGTATTGATGACATGTTATAACTAGAGCAATATTTTTGTATAGAAACAGCAATTCCAATGTAAGCTTTAAACTAGAATACAACGAAACCTATGTTTTTTAAATACTTTTCGAAAACCCATTTAACATAAATACCTGCTTTATTATTGTGTAATTTCCGATTGTCGTGCCTGTCAATAAAAGTTTAAACGTGTGTCAGTGATAAAAAGTGTATTAATAAGATTTCGTCATAAAAAGAGCAAGATAACAAAAAAGGATGAACATTCTCATATAATAAAATCTAATATAATAAAAGTGAATTCAGAATACATACAAGCTCTCTCTCTAGCGATTTTTGGAAAGTCGACGTGCTAGTTTGCAGTTTCCAAATGAATTGCAGAAGCGCTTCATTTCGACATATTCCAACATACGTAGAATTTTGCTCATTTTGTATATAAGACTCACTTTCAATAAAAGTTTCAGTACCTAGCCACTTCGCCAATCTAATATTATATTCACTCAAGAGGCTACATTTTAGTACAACATTGTGACATGATGTACTGCCTCAGTACAGAATGTTGGAAAGAAACGATTATCAAGATTGAAGACATTCATATACCTGTTTCCTTTACTGCTTAGGAAAATAAGAATGTCAAGGTTAGATATGAGGCAGCGTTTTCGAGATATGCGGCACATTTGTCTTTGTTGCGATATCAGGCGACGCATCGTAACTGATCCAGCGTAACCAGACATACTCGACCTTTATTCTTCGTCACGCCACCAAGAGTTCACGAGTTTTCAAATACCACCTTTAGCTGGTCGTGTGATACCTTGTTTCCTGCCCAGAATGAGATTGCTTCGCGACATTAAACCCTCCTAATGTAAATTTTCGTCGTTACGTTGCGTCTGTTTGTTCGCTTGTGTGAATCACTGCGTGTGTTTCACGATTTCCGACGGTCAATGAAAACATTTAAGCCGAAACACACTCCGACGGATCGCAACTCGGAATGTAATGGATGCCGTAATAGATCCATTTGGTTGCAAAGGGCATTGTGTAGGTTGCCGTTTATTATTCCTATCTAAGTAATATCTTCTATTTTATTAATGGCCCGTCTTCTTGGGAGAACCTTGGAAGGGTAAACAAAATAATCTCACAGGTTAGGTTACGCTTCAACAAAATGTACAGATATTGCTAAATTTAAAAAAAAATCTCTTGGTTATATCTCAAAAGCGTTTTATTATGTTAAAACATTTTACTTATCGATAGGAATTACATCCGGTTTAGGTACCTTTAAAGTCTCAATGTAAATCGTGTTCCCGCTTATTTGAATAAGAATGGACGAATGCATCCCGTGGGACACCCTGTTAATGGTTGACTTCACTTTGCCTTAATGTCCATTGGACGTGAAAATGTATTATACACACGTGAAATTAGATGTCTTCAGGGCCCCGAATGTGAAACCTGCGATATGATTTTATATGAAAAACAATTACCGTATTATTTATTGTGTTTTAAAATATATTTGGCGGGCATTGAACTACTAACATAGCTTATTAGTTTTAGATTGGAACTAGTTTTCTGATCAATAAATGATGTATTATTTATTACTGAGATGTGGAATAATAACACATCAGCATCACTCAATATCACAGCCGCGTGTGTGGCGCTCTAAGGAGGAGGCTTATGTCCAGCAGTGTACTTATAATGGATGATGATGATGATACTGCAATAACAGCCAAGAATATAAATGAAAATGACGGTAGAGATCAACTTTTAGTTAGTTATTTTCATGCGACTTTTCTGAAATTATTTTTTACTTGCACATAAAAACACGCATACTCATTTGTTCACGTCGATTCACCATCGCATTTTATAGCATACGATTTTTATGCGATCCTGGAAAAACTGGTAACATAAAGCCATCAATATAAAGGCTTGTCGTAAAACAGAAGTACGTCGGATCTACGGCCGTGGGAGAAAATATAAATAAAATTTGTCTTTTGGGTCGCATATGTATTAGTTGGCGCGTATTCGTCCAAATACAATTTTAGGAAGGAAATTGCCTCGGTAAAACCCGTGCAAAATGAAAGATGTGATATTAAATCTGGATGACATTTATTAGGACACCGTGGAGTGGCAGTCGTTGAGTTGCCAGAGAAAGAATTCTGAATGATATGAAATATTTTGCTAGAAAAAATTTGATGGGACAAACATGCCGACTAGCCGCATTCTTGGTACTGGGGCTACTTATAATTATTTGAATATTTTGCTGAGCATTATGACGAGCAGCGATATTTATGGTCACTCAAGTCTTATGTATTCGTCCCAATGTTCGGAATGTAATAGAATTAGCCTTACAATAGGTAGGGAATAAATAAGAACCCCTTGTTTACTGAATCGTGGTACCGTTTACTGTTAGGGCCATAAGGGTAACTACTTAGTTAATCTTCCTTTTCATATTCCCTTTACCTATAGTTCTAAATAATAAATCCGTACATTTTAGACAAAATGACATAATGAGATAACTAAAGATAACCTAATACATATCATGAAAATCATAACTGCCTGTTATGATAATTTTAACTCCGTATGAGTTATCGATTTTATTATTAGGAAAAGTTTTGTTACTCTTCACTACATTCATATTCCCTTTTGAAAACATTGAAGAAAATTTAGATACATAATTAAAAGGAGTGTTCCAATATCTTGTTTTCAATGTTGATGGAGGAACTGAAATATACTTTATTTTTTAAATCATAATTAACAACCAAAATTAATTAAATGATGACCCTTAGACCGTCGTAATAGACCTACAATAATAATCAAGCTTTCCAAATTTCAATATGGATCATAGACGTTTATTATTATGTGCGAGGAAGTAATGTGGTCAGAGACGCCAAATTGAATGGCTGGCAGACATGGCCATCAGCCAGGTGGGTCGATGGCATTGGCACGGGGTTGGCAAACTGCCAAATGGTCGTATGAAAAGGTCCAGTGTGGAACAATCTGCCAACGAACGAAGCCAACTTCAAGCAATATGATTAAGCTGATTCTAAAAATAATTGTAGGTAGTTAAAACTAGTTGGAGTAAGGTTAGCGTTGAAATTAAGAGTGCTTGGTAGCACTCGCAATCACAATAATAATTATAAACTAACCAAATACCTACATAAAATTAAGGAGAGCTTACAGATTCTATTGTTCCTTATTAGTTCTTGATATTTCTTATTCAGATAACCAATTAGTAAATTTAATTTTTGAGTAGGATTGAGTTGTTTACTACAAACAAAGCGCTAAAGAATAGCACAGATAATATAATACTTACCGACTATATAATGGGAGTGTAGTAATCATTGAACAATACACCACACACTTTGTCAAGGGTTAAATAAAATGTTTTGAATATATTTAATTGCCTAGTTGTTTTTTTTAATCCTAATATTTTCCTGGACATTAAATATTAAAATAGGAAAAGACATCTTAACCAGTTCCTAGTACGAATTATTTCGCCTGAAGAACCGTAAGACTCTTTGAACTCATACATGTTTTAGTGGTTGTGATGGTACTAGTAAGTACTAGTAACCTTTATTTTAAAATAAGACGACAATTATATAAGGTGAAACCAGCAATCGTGGACAGTATAAGGCTAGTTTACCTACTCTTATCCAAATACGAGATAACTCATAATACTTACCGGTGTAAGAGTACTAGCAAATTATAAAAAATACTATAGGTGATTAATTTATTTATAAAAAGTTTTATTAATAATCTTAAAAAATATATATTCCCTAAAAACTAAAAGCCTTTTTATGACCTAATTGTGGACCAGCGAGATCCAGTTATGGACTCCCAGTCATGTAGAATAGTACCTACTCAAAATGTTTATCGTTTAACTCTTGATAATTCAGGACATTATAAAAATATTTTAAGATTTTGTACCTACTAATGTTCCAATATTAGTAGCACATGAGCTTAAGCTACTTAATGCGTAATATGGATTTATTTTGCTAAATTTATATTTTTTTTAAATAAAAAAAAATAAGGATCATTATTAATCGGATAACATTTTGCAGTCCAAATTGATAAAAGCAGCAGCAGATTGCCATACTACATTAAAATAAAATAATAACTTAATATGAACATCGTCTGTGCCAGCTTACGTGACAACATTAGAAGAAAAGTAAGGGTATAATAAGTATTCATAACTATTGTGTAAAAAATATATAATAAGTTAAAATTCAGTTCATATGGTATGGGTTTTACGACTACTATTTTTTTATCGAACATCGCCGGAAATTTTTAATACGTTTCATTTTATAACCACAGCATGGCCAACTTCTGGCAAATGTTGATAGTATGTCAGAGGAGGTGTGGCTTGTTCGAATAAGTGTTACCAGTTACATTAAATCACTCAAGTTTGGCTATTTTTTATGGAATTTGTTTCAAATGTACAGCATTGGAGCGTGGTTCACGATTGGGGATTTTACCTTACCTAAATCAAGAGCTAAATTCTGAGACAAAAGTATCTTTCGTATCGTCGTTTTAAGTTTCTAATTGCTAATCTTAAAGAAAAATGTACATAAGTACGCGTACATATTAAACAGCTTTTTTAAAAGTCGGGTGTTAATAAAAGGAATTTTTGTGTCACAATGTTATGAAAAGGTGAGTAAAACAGCTTAAAATAGCGTAAGGAACAAGTACCACACTTTTCTTTTTATCATAGAATAAAAGAAAAATATATGTCTTTCGATGGATTTCCTAGAAGCGCTTTGTAAAGCCTTTGCTCTGACACCTATACAGCATCGGTACAAAAGAGAATTAGCTATGTTTGCTCTCTTAAACCGTTTAACGTCTCTCTGTATAGAAGGAAATTGAGCAGATGTGAACTGATCGTAGGCGATCGTCTGGGAGATTAGACACGAACGCAAGAACAGGGCAGCTTCCCTTAAGGGAAAGAAAATTTATTTTATAAACGGCTGCGTAACTTGCAACCAGTTTTCCCTACCGTGTTATAACAATAAACATTGTTTTTCGAGGAGGTTATTCACCCGATGCTCGAGGGCATTCATAAACTGGAGCGAATACTTTTAGCTTTTCAAGCGATTTTTATCTTGTTCAACACATGTACTGATATAATTGTGGAGGAATAAAAAATCTTTTATTTGTAGGTACTCCAGAATCTAAGTTTAATGAACTGAAATTGTTACGTTTGCTTTCAACAAATGATATATTTCATTTATACATAGAGCTCAGCGCATTTTCATAATAAGTGAAAATGCGCGTACTATAAAGTACGTTACAAAAAGGCATTAATTCTATCAAATCGACAGTAAGTACCTATTTAAACATACGTTAATTTGTAAGCCTTCGAGCTTTTGAAGAAGCATTGTTCATTATAATTTTAAAAGGCAAAGGCTACCATATACAGTTTAAAAACCATCTCGATAAAAGTAAATTCCTTATGTTCTAACTAGAATCTAGTTAGAATCATATTTCATTAGACATCTTTGATCTAGTAACTAGATCAACGATGTCTAGATCATCATGTCAGTATGCCTGTTATACTTTTATCTGTTGTATCTTTGGTCGGTCTTAATCGTAAACAGAAGTAAATTTCGTGTCCCAATCTGCTTAACTTCCGATCATGCTTTGAATCTTGTTAAAAATTTTGCTTACATTATAAATTCTCAATCAGGCTCTGGTCCAACATTTTATTTCTCATTTCAGATAGGTTCCCATTTTTTTTTCTTACGTACCATGGGAAAGCGTTTAGCCGTCATCATACCTGATGTTAAGTAATATAAGGCATCAGCACAGAATATATAATAGTAACAGAAGTTGCACTTCCTTCGATCTCGAAGAATGCCGCCATTTTAATAGCCTACAAAATTTCCAACTCATCTGATGCACTCGAAATTACACCTTACTACTACGCTCACAAGAGCGCAATTCCTCTGTGTTTAGAATTTACCTATACCACAGCTCAAGTGTCAGGGAAGTAAAATAAATATTTTTTGTATTTACAATTGCTTAACTTTAATGTAATGGTATTTCATACCAGCTCTAAAGTACCTATTATTAAACTTCAGTGTTGCGAAAATTCGAAATCGAACCAAAAAATATCAAAAGGTATAGGTGTTGTCGGAAGACATGGACATAATAGTGCAGTTAATGTGTAAAATTAATGTTTCGTATTACTTCGTATGTAAGTATTAACTAATGTTTAGTAAAATTCATGATTCGAACTGTACGCGTGTACTCATAAGCGCGGGGCGGCCCTGACTGATTTACAACTTCAAGTTGTAGCGCGCTGTAGGTGCTTATCGCGGTAGGTATAGGCGAGTGACGGAGACCTAGCATAAGGTGGAATCGCACTGAACTCGAAATACTCAACCACTGTGGACCTGGCAAATTTTATCCTTTGACTATCGGAACACAACAACGCTAAAAACATTTTTGCTATGGCAACAAACTTTGATAACATGGTAGTAGCTAGCCAGGCGGATTTAGAACAAGTCGAACAAGCGGAATACAATATTTACCCCCACTGGAAATTGAACCCGGGACCTCTGAGTCTGAATACCGGTGTTTGTTACTACTAGACTACAGAGGCGGTAAACATCTATTTATTTCAAGCTCTTGGGCCGCGTATGTTATCCACAGTTACCATTTGCGTATTCCCATTTAAATCCAATTATTTTAGGCCTTTACGAATTGCTTAACGTATTTATCGAATTAACGTCTCAAGGCGTTTTAATGTAATTGGATGCCAAAAGCCCTTTTGTAGTAACCATATGGCATTGGAATACAATGTAATTATGACTTAAGGCGACATGACTGCCTCTACGCAACTGTGTCGCTTAACTAATAAGGGCAAACTCAGCCGTTTTCATATTTGCACAAATTACATAAATGCTTATTGCCCTGAAGAGAGATCAAGGTGTCTAGAGAAGCGTTTCGAACGCTCTTTTTCTTAATATTAGATCTAAAACATTCAATTAAAATTGCGGACATTACTTAATAGCGTTTATGATTAGTCATGTTTTCAATAACAGCCTTTACCAAAAAATAAACATCAACAAATCAAATATTTAATGAGAGTATCGAATAAGAGGCGTTTCTCCGGCGTTCCTGACGCTGTGTTGATGTCGCTAAAGTGGCATATCTGTGTAATTATATTACAAGACTTTCGCTTCCTGACGTCTTTGTGCCGTCTTTGATTGTCGTTTATGTAATTACCTACATTCCGTGCCATCGCGACCGGTACCTCGTCTCGAACGGAATTAGTTACTCCACACGAAATATTTTCCTAATTACGCTTCAGGGAAACAAAACACAATCTGGCTCCGCTGTGTGTCGTTGGGATTTCAACATCGTTTGAGAGCAAAGAGCTTGTTCTTATAACAATATTTATTTACGTCGTCTTTAATGATGTCTTAGAGGAATACGACTCTGTAAACGTTTGACACGAGAATTTATTGCTATTCGCTGTTGTGCGATGCGTATGGATGCGCTGCTGTAACAATTAGACCTCACCCATTGTCTGTTGCCTTTCTAAGTACAATAACGTGTAACAATTGCCGCGAAATCGGAATTATACAAAACAGCTCCGTGAGCCTCCGTGACACGTTTACTTCGTTTTGCCGCAACGCGAATTTTTTCTATTCAAAGCGTGGCGCCGCGCCTCGTGGTGCCGCGGCGCCGTGACAAATGCTGCAATAATGCCGGCCAAATACCCTACTTTTTCTCAGTCGCAGGGTTTAGATAAATTTTACTAAAGCCCTTCCCATAAACGGTTCTGAAATTACCAAAAGTCCCTTACTGTATGATGTGACAAGTGATGCCTGTTTACAATTATGTAAAACGTCATTGCCTGTATAAGCAAGTTAAACCTTTTAGTCCGGCAAGGAATTGCCAGGGCTAAATTCGAATAATCTACAAAAATTCACTATAAATACATTCATTTTCATGTTCGGAGGTTATCTGATTTAATAGTATCTAATTTTACAGTATAAAAGCCATAAGGGACATAAGGTCCCAATATCAAAGAAAAAAACGATGGTGCAGTCTTGATTCAAAGTGTGACGGGACATTTAGTCCCATCAGTCATATATAGTATGGGACATATCTATACCATCAGGTTTGAAAGAGTTAAGGTAAGATGATGGGCCCGATAGCACTCATAAAGTCACAGCCAGGGGTCGGCAATTCATTCTTATGCTCACTGTGTTCTGAGGAATTCCACATAAAGAAGCCCATTAAGGCATTTTCCCAAAACGCAATCAAACAAAATGTTAACACAAGACGTTCCACTAACTTCAAGCTTTCCAAGTAATCCAAACCGCACATCGCAAAGATACCGATATGGTGTTTGCCACCAAATCATTAGTCAAAACCCCGCGGTGTTCCCAATCAAACCTGATTACCATTCTGGGCGGTTAACACGCAAATCCGATGTGGATAAATATTTGCCGGACAGGTTGCAACGCGGACGTGCCCCGGGGCTTAATAGCTCGCACTGTTATTCGAACTACCACTGAATGCTTGAATTTTCAATTCCCCTCCTGTGTAACTAAGGAATGTTGCCCGGTCAAAACGTAGTAATTTAGACGCTTCTTTGTTTTATTCATTGAATGACGTCATAAAACTATAAAACTAGGAAATTTAATTAAGGTTGTTATTTAATCTATCAGCAAAAAAGCTCTTACATAACACAATACAATAATTGATTGATCGGCAAAAAAGTTATTAACCGACTTCACAAAAAAGGAGGAGGTTCTCATTTCGACGGAATCTTTTTTTTTTATGTATGTTACTCGATTACCCGAAGACGGCTGGACCGATTTGAGTAATTCTTTTTTTGTTCGAAAGGGTATACTTTCCATGTGGTCCCATTGTCATCATGTCAGGATCTGATGATGGGATCCTGGAGAAATCCAGGGAACTCTTTAAATATTATAGGCACTCTTATAGCGATTTCGGTGTTTTCTATAGACACTCATGCATATGCTTCCGGAAAGTACCATTTGGTGAAGTGGTACTGATGATGAAGACCACAAATGGTCATCGGAACTATTAAATACTTATCATTTCACAGAAGCGATACGATTACATTAATGTGGTTCATAAGCAATTTAATCGAGCCTCAATGTATGTGATGAAGTGGAACTGATGATGAAGTACCCGGAGAACTACTCAATAATTAACGTCCCTTCACCGGGAAAAGCAGCATTTTGTAAAGGGTGATGAGGAGTTGACATAAGCACGTCACGTTAGCACGAGACCTCTTCTTCCTTTAAAAATTGTGAAATAAAAAACTTTTTATAAAAAAATTAAAACCGACTTCAAAAAACTAAAAAGCAAAAAATAAACCATTTGGAGTCGGTGCCCAAGAAAAATAAAATAGTAGGACCGCAAAGTAGAATGTCTTGGCTGGCACCGACTTCAAAAGTTTTATTTTTTGCTTTTTAGTTTTTTGAAGTCGGTTTTCATTTTTTTATAAAAAGTTTTTTGGTCATCAAGTACTCAGCCGAAAAGAGTTTCTGATCAAAAAGAATTTGGCTAATCAAAATATTTATTCCTCAAATACTTACTTTGTCTCTCGTGCCAACTCGAAAAGTACATTAAGTAAGAATGTTGGCATTTTCCATAACTTTTTCATAAACGCTGCGATACATTTTTGTTATTATAAGTCGATTCAGCGAAAGCAATATTTTTGAGAACTTCATCCGCACCGGGATTGATTTAATTTTATTTTATTTACATTATTTTCTGTGTCCAACATCTTTTGCATTCCAAGTAAACCGCACGCGCAAATACATGAATTTTAAACCACATGGGGAGAGGGTGATATTTGAAGAATTTCATTATGGTAAACTCTTCCTACACCGTCGGAATTCATTTCGTTTCAAACAAACCGACTCATTTTAGTTGGAATTTTATTGAATTCTTTAAAAGAAAACTTCCTTTATTATTTCTCATTTTAGAATGGTTAGTGGAAGGCAATCGTAATCAAAAAGTTTTGCTTTTGTTTTCTTAAAAGTTGAAGTCGAGGTATGTTTTACTAGTTTACTTTGTCGGGCGGACGTCAAACATTTTATTATGAAAGATGGCTATCGTTTCTTTTTCTGGCGTTTTGCTTTTGTAAAATATGTTAAAACTTGGATTAAATCCCTAAGACTATCTGTTTGTAAATTATGCCTTCTACATTTTTATTTATTTCTCAAGTTTCAAGAATTAAAAACCGTAATTATCTACTTACAACACAACTAGTAACAAAATGTTTCCAACATTTAAAATATATCATTTTACTGGTGAAATCAGTAAAAAAAACGTGATCTTCGAAGAAATATTAAATTGTTTGAACTTATCCAGAAAATATTAAGCTGCTCGTAAAAATCTGCAGTTAAATAACACAGCATCACAGCATCCACTAACCAATACTGTTACAAATGCTTGATTACGATAGTGAAAGTCAAACCGACTGTGTTTTTATGTCCATATTTATTTGACACTTTCGGTGACGGAGTTTGATAGTCTCTGTCGAATAGTGTTACAGTGCATTTAATAAAACTGTACATTTCATGTACACCTCAACACCGTTAATTTAGTATTGCTTGGGTCTAATAAACATATTAGTACTTGTCTTAATTGTCACTATTATTTCTAGACAACAGTCTAGAAATAATAGTAACAAGTTTCTATGCAGGCCCAATGCCTACAACATAAATTTATTAAAGAGATTTTTTTTATTACCAGTCACTTGAGATTTTCTTTATTTTTCGCTACTCGTCTAATAATGATCTCAATCTTACTAACACGTAAACCATACTTATAATAAAGTTTTAAAAATAAATAAAGTACGTACTTTAACAATGCTGCAAAAAGTACCTATGCAAAAAGTTAAACGACAGTATCAAAGGTTAGTTCCGAATCACTAACTTTTACTTTCCTCAATTACCTCACAACGTCGATTCGGGACAGTAAACCTATAATTTGATTTCGTCAGTTCATCATAACTACTTATCTGTCGCAACCGTCGTGGCTGATTTTTAGACAAAGCTTAGTCAGTTGTGTTACCGCAACCGGCGGCTGGCATTCTAGGTATGCGGCAGAAACGTAGAATCGCGCGCCTCGTGACTCCCTGCTTTGTGATTACACTACGTAATGCTCTAGTCAAGTGGAAGAATTATGTATGTCCCTATAAACATTAGATCATAGGAACTCCTCGGATTACAAGAATCAAAATCACCAGTCTTGCACGGTAGATTCATGCATAGTCATCAAAAGTAAATGATGATCAGGCACGTTCCAAAACTTGAAACGAATTCTGTAAGTCTTTATTACTTATACAAGTTGATTTAACGGTACTTTTGTGCTTTTATAAAGCTTTTTTAGAAATGAGTTTTGAACGTGACTTGGGTGTAAAGTTTTGTGTGTATAGTTTTATATTATTTTAATAGAGACAAATGAAATTTGATAAAAAATTAGGTAATCAAACATAATTAGAAACACTTAAAACTCGTATTTAGACTTTCTAAAGAAAAGTAAACTTATTTGGCAGATACTGCGATTTACGTGATTACTCAAAAACGGTCTAATTTTGGCGTCTCGAAATTAGTCTTATGCGCTAAGAGAGTGAAAGTGAACAACCAATAAAATAATATTGTACAGGTTAACAGCTGTATGGACAGTCACTATTTGTAAATTGCGGCTAGACCTTGAAACAGCTACCGGAACGGATAGCTTAATGTGCTTAAGAGTTCGTGGCTCGTGTTGAACAGAAACACGTTTGAAGTAGAGCCGTAGAGCCAATGTTATCATCGTGAGTCAACTTGTATCTGGTTTAACCTTTACATTATGCCTAGGTACTAGGTACTTATCTGCGTTTCATTCCTTTTGGTCGGAAATGTCTTAAAAAGCATTATCTACTAAAAATGGACAAGTGCGAAACTGATTAGGGCGCTGAGAGTACCGTGATAATATTTGATATTTATATATACAAAATATAATTGATGTTTAGATATTTACACCTCGTTTCGTAGAGATTTATTAAATTGAGGCTTTAAGGACAACGATAACGTTTCCAAAATGTTAAATATCTATCCCTATCTCTCAATGGAGTTGACAATTTTTATGGCAAGAAGGGATCGTAGCTCTTAGTTATCCTATTAATATTTTAAATGCGAAAATATGTCAGTTTGTTTGTTTGTTACTCTGTCACGCAAAAACTGCTAAACGGATTCAAATGAAATTTAGCACACAGATAGTAAATAGGCTGAAAAAAACATGGTACTTTTTATTCCGATATTCCTACGGGAACGGGAACCACGCGGGTGGAACCAAGGGCGGCCGCTAGTAAGATATCCTTTTCAGTTTTCAAACAGATGAGCAAAGACATGACGTAATGTATTTTCTTATTAAAATGTAGAGCACTAATCTGGATTTATAACTATTTAATTTTGCATTTTACAATGCAATTTTTATGTGACATGAGACTAGTTGCTTTTTTCTGGTATATTTTCTTGTTTAATCTGGATTTGTTTTTCTAAGAATACTGGCTCAAAAATTATGTGTGTAATTGTCACCTCGACGATATAGAAAATGATTTACAAGTAGGTAATATTTTAATTATGACAGCAGTGTTTAAAGTATCTTGACAGGGAACAATGTTTGGATTAACAATGGCTTCGCGTCGTACTTAAATACTTACGTCATTAAATGAGAATTACATATTACGAGATGAGGCAAGCATTTCATATGTCTTATTATTATTTTGGCACAAATTGCCAACTCGAATAACCACAAATTTTGTAATATGCGCCAGTTTCGTATGCTGTCGTTGTCTCTTCTATCGCTGAATATGTTTGTTGTGTAAAACATCTTTAAACTAAAATAATATTACTTATTATAACTTCTTAATTTTGCATTTTACAATGCTATTTTTATGTGATAAATATTACTTATTGTACTTCATTTTATATGAAAGTATGTTATTTTAACTTTTTATATCCTTACTACCTACGTAATACTAGATGTGTTATCATATCGATGTATAGTTACTTGGACCGTTTGGAAACTACGTAACACGTAGTTTGGCAGATATAAATAAACTAAATTGATTTGGTACTAAACATTGCGCAAATATGATGCGCAAGCAAGATATTACCTACCTAAAAGTAGCGGAGCGCTACGACGTATAATTATTTGAAATTTGTTGTAATATTGCTTAGGTATGTCTTTATCCAGTAACGTAAAGTTTCAAGTTTAAAAAAAAACAAAAACTAAACACAAGTTGTGTAGACATCTGCACATGTAGTGATTGATACCTATATAAAAATAAAATATCTCATCAATCTGTACATAAACGAGACGCAAAATTCCCGAATTCGCGACAAAGAAGCTATCAGTAAGTAGAGAGAGTATTATCAGTAAGAAGAGATTCTCTTGTTAATGTGACCATTACCTAGTACCTACTTCATGATTTTAAATGAATACTCAGAAAATATACAAACCAAAAATTTACAAACACCCTTTTCGGATAGACATACGTAATTAGCCCACACAGCAATTTAAATTAAAAAGCATTAAATCCGGCAACATAACCGCAAATCACGGAACCACAACGGACACCAGGGTCGCGCCATCATAGACCGCGGACGATGAGTGAGCCCAAACACGAATTAAACTCAGCAAGTCTCAGTATCGGGATATACGAACGTGTAAATTACGTTATGGGTTATTGGGAAATACGAAAATGTAATTACGTTTGCCGATTTATAATTTTAAGGCTTAACAAATTAAGTGCTTAGGTAGTCTACACACGCAATTTAAAATAAAATCCGGCAACATAACCGCAAATCACGTAGCCACAACGGATACCCGCGGTCGCGCCATCATGGACCGCGGACGATGAGTGAGCCGTAACACGAATTAAACTCAGCAAGGCTCATTATCGGGAAATACGAACGTGTAATGACGTCATGGGTTACCTAGGCTACCGAGACATGATATCCATAAGAGCGTTTTCACAACACCCGGTCAGTAGGGCTAGCACGAAAAACTGTCGAGGATATATCGAACACGTAATGTCAAAAAAACTATAGGAAAATGTAGTTCCGTTTACATCCGGTACTGTAAGTGAAAGGATAAGTTATTATCCTGGTTTCCACTTACTTCCACTACCACGTAGAATATGCACCATTTTCATTGTTTCAACAATGCCATTTTTTATATTATGTACTTATATCATAACATCGGCACCGATATCGGATGTCGGCTGTCGGCCCCGATACCGATATCGTATCGGTTAAGTGAGAAAACGCTCTAAGTGAGTGAAAAATAAATGTCCTTGAATTCAAGTGCTTCACAAATTATTTTTCACCTCATACGCTCGGAAAAGGAGGTTTTATCATTCAATTACTGAGTTGAAAAATATTTATTACCGCATTTTTATTTAAGAAATAACAATACGTCATAAACTTTTTATTCATTATAATACTCCGTTTTGGCTTTATTATATTATTTTAGTTCCTTGAATCATAAAAACAAAATAAAACTATTTGTTATAAGAATGCTCAATTTACGGTGGGTGAGATCACACAACCTCTGATTGGATTTCGGAACCTGACAAAAACCTTTATTTAGACATTTTCTTGCACCCTTAAACATTTTCGGAATCATTTTTATTTTTATTATAGTTAAGTAACATTTTATTGCTATTATAGCTTTGAATTAACTGTCACACTCCCTTTTTATTATTTTAGTAATTAAAATCATAAAAACAACGAAGTTATATTAATATTTTACCGGAAGTTGACAGCGAGAAAAACCTTAAAATTTTCTTCGCTGTTGTGAGGTGGTTGAGGAGGTCTCGAACTTTGAAACCCTCGCACTCGTATTTCAAACCTAGAATCCTTCGCTTGCTCAGGTTTCAATAAAGGTAACTCGCCGCGAAATCCAAATTTCCAGCCTTGAATAACAAATAACTATTATTTAATTTTATAAGACACAAAACAGGATACAGTTACATTACATTACAGGTAATACAATAGTGATTTAACTTAATGCCAAACTATAGCCCAAAGACATGCATCTCTATCTAATTATTATCAAATTCACAAATAAATACAAAACTTTAAAAACTTTTTATAAAAAAATGAGAACCGACTTCAAAAAACTAAAAAGCAAAAAATAAACCGTTTGGAGTCGGTACCAGCCAAGGCAAGGCCGGTTTTATTTTTTTTATAAAAAGTTTTTATTTCACAATTTTTAAAGGTAGAAGAGGTTCTTATAACAACTCCTCATCACCATTTACAAAATGCTGCTTTTCCCGGTACAGGGACGTTACTTATTGAGGAGTTCTCCCGATACTTCATCACCAGCTCCACTTCATCACATGCATTGAGTCGAACATAAATTGCTTATGAACCACATTAAAGTAATCGTATCGCTTTCGTGAAATGCTAAGTATTTAATAGTTCCGATGACCATCTGTGGTCTTTATCATCAGTTCCACTTCACCAAATGGTGCTTTCCGGAAGCATATGCATAAGTTACTATAGAAACACCAAAATCGCTATAGGAGTGCCTATAATATTTGAAGAGTTTCCTGGATTTCTCCAGGATCCGATCCTGACATGATGACAATTGGACCACATGGGAAGTATACCCTTTCGAACAAAAAAAGAATTACTCAAATCGGTCTAGCCTTCTTCGAGTAACATACATAAAAAAAAAAGATTCCGTCGAATTGAGAACCTCCTCCTTTTTTTGAAGTGGGTTAATAATATAATTAAGTATATTATGTTATGATGGAACAAAACATCATTGCTTAATACATCACAGCAATGGCTAAATATTAAAAACAAATAGATCTAAAGTAACACCTATTTGATAAGCTAGCTGGCTTTCTTAAAAAGATATTGTTTATACTAGTCATATTTTCAACTTTCAGTTAATACTATTTCCAATCATTACAGAAGCAGAATGCTTCAATTATACCTAAAGTAATTTATTTTAAAATTAACAGTTTAGTAGTTATAAGTTTTAGGATATTTACACTACGTTCGCAATTTTCTTTCAGTGCAGTATAATTACGAATCCAACATAATTTGTTCAGAATTCTAACTCGTAAATAATTAAGCAACAAACCAACTAGATTCTGATAAAGTGTAAGTGTAAGCAACCTGTTACTATGTTGGGCTACATTTATAAATTCATATCTATGGAATGCGGTAGTTGGTAGGACTTAATGGCAGCATGGACGATGGATATCGAGATTAAAGATAAATCCCCTTGATCCATGACAAACTAGGGCCAGCAAACGAACCGTTAGAGTATCTTTGCTTAAATTAAATCTGGAAAGGAGATCGTAGTAAGTTGTAAAATATTAAACTACTTTTTTGTGGTACATACGCGGCTTTTTTGACTGTGTGTTGTCACCAGTAACACAGCTTTGGTCCTTATTATCTTTACAGTTTTTTATGGATTAATTTTTTTTAACTATGCTATACAAGCAAAACAAAAAACTTTAAGTACTCTTTAATTTTCTTGTACATGCAAAACTTTAAAAAAAACTTTTAGTGGGTGTTAGATGACAGTATTAACATAGCAAAAAAAGTGTTATTGACATTTAATTGATTACATCGTTTTGAGGTATAACAAGGAAATATGATAAAAGAAAATCATTGTGGAAAACGGAAGGAGCCAAAACTTAAAAAAAATAAAAAAACATTATGTGTGTGGCAGTTAAAGTCAAAGCAAGAAGCCACATCGGTTTCCAATTAATAATAAAAGTATAATGATGGATTCAGTATCATAAAATAAAAATAAAAAGTCATACGTACTGCCTTGTTCATTTACAACACCTATCGAACAGTTGAGGCGCATTCCATTGCGGTTGCGAGAAGGACTTATTGGTAAGCTCTAATGATCTCGACAGCCAACTATGGTTATTGGACATTTAGCGGTCAAACAATATTAACTCAAAGCATGGATTATCGTTGTACCTACTCGTATTACTTGCAAACAATATTCATAAATCGTAATGAAAGGCCACTGATACAACTTTTCTTATTTCTAAAATAAGTGTTTCAAACACCGGAAGTAACTAAAGTTAGTTAGTAGTAAACTAAAGTTTTTCCAGATATAGTCGTAGCTTTTTCTTAAATATTACGTTACTCAACCCTATCTTAAGATCAAAATATAAATGTTATGATATTCTATATTACGATTATTTTAATATAAAAACGAAAAGATTTTTATATCACACAGAACCTCGAAACTATTCTACAAAAATACAAATTCAAATGGAGAGAGACGCTCGTAATAAATTCAGAGCAATAAAAAGCTCATTTTGAGAGTCACGAAAGAACGAAATCCATCTTCGAAGCGGGTGCTACTGTCAGTATTTATTACGTACCAAGTTAACGTATTAGTTGGTAAAAAAGTTCAACGAAATATTGTTCATGACGGATCTTTTTCATACCGACTTAATAAGTTTTGAGAACCTGCGTGTGTTGTATGAAATAAGCAATTCGGGACAATGTTTCCTAATAAAGTCCAGAGAGTGGAATTCCCTGCCTGCGTCTGTATTACCGGGTGCCTTCAATCCTAGTATATTTAAAGCTCGAGTGAATAGGCTTTTTCTAGACAAGCTCGCTTCATTTTATAACTTTTAAATTTTACATTTCACAATGCTATTTTTATGTGAATGAATAATAACCGAATATTGTTTTTGTTTTCTTTTCATATAATAAATAAACATTTATTTTATATAAATGTTTATTTTCCATCACACAATGGAACATAATGCATTAGTTACGTAACTATTGACAAAAAAGATGGAAGCCATTATGTGAGGACTGATGCCTGAGATAGGTTTCCAGAGAAAACCCGTAGTACAGGTCACCAGTGCCCCCAATATGATATCCACTTTGATATTATGAGAGTTAAGGTGCAAAAGCTGTTTTGTTGTAGGCGTTTGTGTGTGCGGTTGAGTGTGTAACAGTGAACTGTGTGTATATGTGTTTGTGTGTGCGTGTGCGTGTGTGTGTGTGTGTGTGATTTGCAAAGCGCAGAATACACCATCTTAATAACCTTGCGATCAGCTACATGTCTCAGGTTCTTAAAGACGTAAATAAGCTTACTCAGCCGAGTTGCCAGCAAATCAATATACTTACGTACTCGTTATCTATTGCAACATACATACAGCCTGTTTGAGCCGATTCAAGAGTGCTATAAAATTTACCCGTTATCGGATAGCTCATGCTCGATTTCTTTTCCTCGTGGGATTCAAGGAGTTAGGTACCTATTACTGTTTACTCTAAAACTTAAGAAGATTATTTAGTCCCCCACTACCTATACAATACAGGTATAAAGTATGCGATAAAAGTGTAAGTACACGCCTTTCTTCCAACTTTCCTACCGTAAGAGTAATGTGTGAAAGATTTGGTATGTGGCAACTTCACACTCTAAGAGAAACTAACTCGCATTTGTGTGCTTATTAGGTAGTTAGAGAACAAAACCCGAGACCGCAATCGGCCTTGCTTGCTCTACTCGTCACAGCAAACGACAGTGAATGGCAACAAATATCTCCATAATAACGAACCAGACAATAGGCGCAAATGTCTATGCTTTGAACGTTCTACATACATAAATACCAATTATCGACACTGCTTAAGATGTTGGCCTTGTTACTATTCTCGCTTTTCATGTACTATTTGTTTGCTTAAGTATGTTTAGTTGTCAGTTTTTAAAAGCTGCTACAAAAACTTTAATTAAATGAATTCTAAATCTTTCTCTCGACGGTGCTAAAAATCGGAAGTTGTAAATTAATTTCAAATACTATAAGGCCTTTAGGAACTGTAAAAGCGTTTAATGAAATTAAATCAATGGAATAGTAACTGGAATTAGTTATTAGTTTATTGACTTTCAGAAATTACTTAAAATTATTTATCAGTTAATGATGGTAAACTTTTTATTTGACTGGAAGCAAGCTCTTAATTTTCAGAAAAAACACCAAATTAAAAATTATTATCTTTTCTAACCGACTTCAAAAACAGAAGTAGTATATATACTATTTCACTTCGATATAGAAGCGACTTCCAATGATATTTTTTCACTATTCTTGACTATAAACCTTAATTGGCTATCTTCACTATTTAAAAGTTTGAATTAGTGATAAAATATTTTAATTCCTTTCAAAGTTATGCCGAGCTACCCTAGCGACATTAAAGCAATTATTGAAGAAAAACTGCTTAACAGTTTAAAAGTACACCCCAAGTCCTGCAAGCGAGACTTGGCAAAAATTAAAGTTTCCAAAGTATAGATTCGAAGCAGAAGCGGTCGGCAACGTTCATTTGAATTACGCTCCGCCTTTTGTAGTCGACTTCATTTAGCAAACTTAAGGGAACTCTTTTATTTTGTCCGAGCAAAGAACTTAAGAGATGCATTGTTGAATCTGTAACAAATTGCACGCCGTGATTACGTTAAGAACTCCGGCGTCGAATGAAGGTGGGGGGCTTAGATTGGAATTTAGCAGTTACCTCCTTTCCGATTGCAACGAATTTGAAGATAGTCAAAGGACTGCTAGCCCCGATGAATCTGTTTAAGCTTTTACCGTGAATGATCGGAATTTTAATCTGATATTGGTCTGTTTGCGAGTCTTTATATGAACAAGTATAAAAGCTGAACTAAACTCCAATCAATACAGCTGTCTTGAATAAGCTTATACGAATGTTATGTTCTCTTCATTGCGCGTATTATATTTTTTACTGGCAAACCTCAATTGGCATGGAAACGTGATCTGTAACCCAAATAACTTGAAGAAGGTCGTTACATTATAACAATAAAAATATGTCTCTAAAATTGGCTGCTCAATGTCAACAATGTTTACTTCTATTTGTAAAAACGAGTCCTACCCTGCACAATTCAACTTATACAACTGATATAGCTAAGATTGTTTGTTACACTGGCTATATAGAGGTTCTCAGAAGCAGCATTTCATTTTTATTTGCCCGGGCAAAGTTTGCGTACATACTACTTGTAAGCAGCCATTGTCGTGTTCCCGTCCGAAGGCAACAAGTGTCTAAGTAAACAGATCCTGCAGCGAGCGAGCTCTAGTTTTTTAATTTTAAATTGTCTCATAAAATGTTTGCAAGTTTTTTAGCAGCGCGTATTGTTACGATTCTATATTTAAAGGAAAATCGAACTTATTTTTACGTACCTATTTTTACTTACCTATTTTGTAATACATCTAGCGATAGGATTTGATATCGAGTTTTACCTATACTTAAATTTTTAACCCGGCAAGGTTATAATTTTTGTGCTAAGGTTGCTAATGTTGTCACCCACCACCACACTCTGTAGTGTAAGTCAATAAGAAATTCATGCGTATGGATGGGTTGTTAAATTAATTACAAATGTCTCATCATCATCATTAACTCAGATACATGACACAGTCGCTAAGTGTCTCCCCGTCATTCGTAAAATAACACGACCCCGTATGCTGCTTATAGGGCTCTCCCGAATGTGAATGTCGATGTCCATGTGAATAAATTTCAAAATACATCACCATCTAACAAAATGATAAGTACTAAACAATTTAAACAAACTGCGAGCTTTCCAAATTACCAAGTAAATGCGAATACGTGATCCCTTGCCAAATTGAAAGTCCATCCTAAGGATTCCTATGAATTTCAATACTAGAATATCCTCCGGGGTGACTACGGAAAAATCATACGTGTGCGTTGCGTAGAACATTAGGAGAAAGGGATCGCGTCATGGGCTTACCCGAGGCAATTTGATACCAAATGTCGTTCCGTTGTACGTGGCCAACAAATAAAGAGGACGGGATGAAGCCCACATAATATTAGGAATTATTACGAATATAGGTAGTATCATTCGTGTGTTAAAGGCAAGTTTATGTTATGACATAGCGGCAGTTAAGTTGATTGAATGAACATGGCAATATTTATTTATTAGGTGATAATTGTTTTGTGATACGTGTTAAGGTATTAAGCTAGTCATTCTATAATATAGAATCATTTAAAGTTTATAGCGCATTCCATACATTTATGAGAGCTACACTGCAGAAAAGTCTCACAGACCCCCATATTTTACTTTTATTCAACTGTCCTCTAAATGGGTTTAGAGAGAGTACTCCATAAGCATTAACTTCGTCGATTGCATTTCTTCATTCGGTTCCAACTCGATATTTGTAAGTGCGTATCTATTTTCACCCCTGGCCCTCACACACACCCTCGGAAGATTTACGCGGCCGACGCGAGCAATAAGCGACGGGCCGCGACGCAGCCTGTTCGGTATTTTAAAAAGGTATGTCTGAATCTCGTGAAAAATTGCCTTCTTCCCACCCCGGCTGCGAAGTCATATATTTCGACCATCGCGTATTGTGTGCGTTAGGAAGTAAAGATAACTTATTCAAATACCTCAGCAGTTAAGCTACCTAACAGAATAATCTAAAAAGACACCTTTATTAATAGTTTACGAGGTTTCCCTCATTCATAATGATAAAAGATTATGATAAATTATAACCTCTAATGCATTGAGGACTACGATTCTGTTGACCTGCGAATGTCAAATGAAGGTGGATGAAGTCACCGATCAAATAGCCTTCAACAACCAGTTGATACAAGCGTAATGTTTACAATGATTTGCTCAGGATTTGCTTTTTTAAACAAGCATAATGTTTGATACATGTTTCCAAAGTGATTCCTTTGCAAAGTGCAAATATTACAACAATACAATCATACTATTTGTATTTGTTTTGATATCAGCTTACAAAAAAGACCAAAAGAAAGATGTTGATGTGATGATACCCACTGATGATTGTTAAGAGATAAATTTGGAAATGCACTGAAGGCTAAAAGATATACCTAATACTAATTATATACTTATAAGTCCTTTAAAGATTATACCTAGTAAAAACTAGAGGTAAGACTATATTGTTTTCGAAACCGAAACCGAACCGACCGAAATTTCTCTACAACAACTTAAATTACCAAATTAAACAGTAATATCAAAATACATATTTTTTACTTATTGCAATCATAAAACGCATTAGCACGTAGTAGGCTGTCAATGGAATGAATGCATCGGCTTTTTGTAATGTCCCAATAATCCCGGGATAAGGAAGGAGGCACAGTGCTCCATCATTTTCTCTATTTATAGCCAGTTTTTCTACTTAACAAAAACTTCATTACTAAATCAAACAGCTTATAACCCATTTTTTACTTATTATTGCAATCATAAAACGCATTAGCAGTTAGGTAGTAGGCTACCAAAATTTGGCCCGGAATGTATCGGCTTTCTGTAATATCTCAATAATCCCGGGATTAGGAAGGAAGCTCAGTCTTCCGAGACTTTTAATTTCTCTATTTACATCGAGTTTTTCTACCTAACAATTACTTACATTAACAAAACAAACAGTATATACCTAGCCTATTATTTTCTTATTGAAATCATAAAAAGCACTACCATGTAGTAGTCTACCAATATTGGGCCTGGAATGCATCGTTTTTTGTAATGTTCCTATAATCCCGGGATGAGAAGGAGGCTCAATGCCGCCATTTTCTCTATTTGCATCCAGTTTTTCTGCTTAACAACAACTTGCATTACCAAATCCAACAGTACTAATAACTAATGCCAATTTTTTACTTTCTGCAATCATAAAACTGATTAGCACCTAACAACATTGGGGCTGGAATGCATCGGCTTTTTGTAATGTACCAATAATCCCGGGATTAGGAAGGAGGCTCAGTGCCGCCATTTTGTACCGCGCATTAAATGCACCCCTACTGCTTACGACAGAATGGCGACAGACCGTGATAATAAAGGGATTTAGTTTTGCTATTGTGTGGACGTGTGTTCAGTACTAATTCTTGATCCGAGAATTTTAGGTGATACTAATTTTGCTGAATTTCTGTCAATTTTGCTGAATTTCTGTTAATTTTGATGAAATGTTGCACTCTAGAAGTGTATATATACTTTCAAATTAAATTATTTATCGCAATAACGTGTGAAATGTACAGAATTTATAAATTGTTTGCAGTTCGTGAAGTATTTCTTTGTCACACCTACCAGTATTTCTTGCGATATGTTTCTTAGTTAACATTTTAACATAGTTGACATTTTTATACCGTAAACTGTTAACCGAATATTTTTTTAATCTTATGATTCATATAAAATAAAATACAATTCGATTATTAGGTATCAGGTAGACTATTAAGATTCCAAGCATTTTTTTTAAATTGAATGAAAAAGAGTAAAAGTAAACAAAAATAATGTTTCCACAAAACACAAAATTTTAAAAGCATCTGTGATTCATAACTTCGATTCGCCTCCACAACTTTATCGCAATTAACCTCAAAGCTACAACAATTTACGTGCAATTAATGCGTACCTCAACGAAGAAGTTACTTTGAGCAACATGCGCAGCGGAATGCCGCCGCAACTCGGCCACACCTCGACCGCCGCCGGCGCAGCATCCTTGAAAGGCCACATTCCACCACCAGTCTATTTACAGACTAAGCCCTCATTTTCAATGATTGCATATAAACAACATTTATCAACACCCAAAATCAATTACCCACTCAAATTAAATTTCGAAACACCACCTACTACCGTTTCTTAAAAATGAAAGTGAGTTAACAATAGACTCGCTGATTGATAGACCGCGCCTGTTTAAGAATAAATTAACGACTCAAAATCATTTTTTATTGTTTCAGAATATCCTGGACAAATTTAATCCAGGTGCCCGACAGATGATAACGGCTGGGAAGGCGTACTTGAAGGCTTTGCATGGTGAGTATTCAACAAACTGGAAATTATTAAATATCATGACAGTGAAGACGATTATATAGAAGATAAACGGAAGTAATAAATTGCAAGTAACTCTTTGGGAGTAGGTAATTGATTCTTAGAAAGCGAATCTCGTCTAAATACAAATAAACTTGAAGTGTGACGTGTGTTCAGTGAAACGCAGACAATTAATTTATGTAGTGTAAGCCAAATGGGCGCATCTATATGCAAAACCTCAGAGTTGTACGGTTGCTTGGCTACAGAACTGGGGCGTAGTTTGTGCCAAATTGTCTCTGTTGGCTTATCTACAGTATTATGCCCCAAGCTCTAGTCGCAATAAACTTGGGCATTGTTACGATGTATGGCCCTTGGAGCTTGTTTCTACTTTATTTTGGGGCTAGTTTGTGGTTAATTTGTTTCATATTACAACACTTTAGTATGCCGAACCGACTATACGGGAGAGATTAAGTTTGACCTAGTTACTTTTATTAGGCTGGTCGGTGATTAAAATTTGTTTGAAGGAATCCTGGTCGATTCATGTAGTTAATTGCTATTTAACTACATGAATCGACAAGGACCTTATCTTAGCCCTACGCTAGGTTTATCCATAAATGTTTAATAACGATTAATTTTAACTCAAATCAATGTCACAACGTTATTTTTTCTTTACCCAAAACCTTATAGAGCCTCATCTGTAGAACTCATTAATACCAACATCTTTTTGTATGGAAGCTATCCTGAAATCGCGAAAACAAAATCAGCTGTTTTATATAAAATTTTATTTGAACTCTGCTAAATGTATGAAACAGCAGATTTTTTTCGCGATTTCAGGGTAGCTTACATACAAAAAGTTGTTGGTATATATGAGTTCTATAAATGGTTTTGGCTAAACAAAAATGACATTGTATATGTCGCAAGATACTTAGTTAAATCGTTTTTTTGCGAAAATCCTAGGGATATTGCAAAAACACGGATAATTAGACAACGGTGTTGTTATTTCTCAATCCTACTGAAAAAAGATAGGGATTTTGCGAAAAAACGGGTTGCATTAGAAAGATTGCGAAACGATTCGCAGGCTATTATGAAATAAGAACACTGATTGGCTTGACGAACCGTCCAAAACAACATCTTCTCTGATTGGTTGATGACTTGACGTTTCAAATGTCAATTCATTCTCTCACAAGTAGGAAACTTTCTGTGAACCAATCAGAATAATAGTTAGCAAGCAAGCAAAAATTAAGCCAATCAGAGTTAAGAATATCCAATATTACTAAAACAACCCGTATTTTTGCAAAAGCCCTTTCTTTTTTCAGTAAGATTGAGAAATGTCAACACCATTGTCTAATTATTCGTGTTTTCGCAATATCCCTAGGATTGTCGCGATAATTTTATTTATCAATTCATCCTACGACATATATGTGTAGTCATTTCGAAGTTGCAAAGATGTTGTAGCTCAAAACTTTTGACATACGACTATAAGCTAAAGATTTTATACAGGCATCTCTTAGGCAGTTTAACACTTAGATTAATTACCAAAAGAATGCTGTTTTAAACGTTTTTGCACAAGTATTGACAAAAAAGAGTCCTTGTAAATTCTGGGTGAATTACCTTGTTAGTAACGTCGCAGGAGAATGTTGCCCAGTCTAAACTTGGCCAGCGATCAACCAATTCGAAGTTGGCAACTTAACTATTTAGGTAGGACACCCTAAGCAGGTCTCATTAAGATGCTAACAAATACTGTGTCAAGTTAATCATTACGCTAATAAAAGTAAATACTGACTATGATGCCACTTGACTAGATACTCATTCACTTCAAGATTCAACAATAGTTATTTATTTCCAAAGATGCGGTTTTGTTTACGTGGCACTATGAGATGCTTTGGTTTTAAAACAAAACCAAAAGATTTATTAGTAGCAATCGTAATTGCAACAATACGGTTCCTATAGTTTCGTTTACTTCAAGTAGACCCAATCACAGAACACAGAAAGTCCCAATTGAACCGCTACAAATGGACAAGTAGAACACAAATGCATTACTAACTATCACTAACTTGAAAATAGATGTTCTTTGCTGATACAGCACCGTGAGGCTTTAATGCTAATATTGTCAGCATAACATTGCTTACCTAACTTTCGCATTTTAAAATCTGTGTTCTTTACAGCTGCAGGTGGCACGTTTGTAGTTACGTAACGATTTTATATTCACAAATGTTTTAATAATCTCTAAATTACTGCAGTAGTCTGAGAGTCTTTTATTTGGTTACTACAGAAGCAATTTTATTTGGTTATTGTAGAAGCGATGAAAGAAATTTTACCCTGTTTTATTTTCCGTTTGTAAACGCTAACTTAATTTCCGTAGTATAATTTATTCCATTTCTAGTATATGCTTTTAGAATCTTATATTTCTTTTGTTATTTGGTTGTTATTTGTTTGTTTTCGTAGGAGCTGCAGCAGCGTCTCGACTCTACGTAGACGCGGTGGGCAAGTTGGGAAGACAGGCACAGCAAGGCACATGGGGAGGTTGCGCCGATATTGGTAAAAAGAACTAACTTAATTTATCCAAAAGAACAAACACACCAAGGTCTTATTGGCTTTATACTGTTAAAACAGAGGAGCGAGGAGCATGCCATGCCACGCATTTAAGACTAAAAGAAGTGTCGACCCGAAAACATATACTTTAACATGACAACGTAAAAAAAAACAAAATCATACAAAGATAAATCTTCCTGCTTTAGAATGTCACGAAAGAGGTTGGCATCGCATGACAGCCAACTTGGTGTTGTTGACATCTTTCTTTTGTTCTGTAGTTACAATAACATATTATTAGTACTCTATTTCCAAATGAAAACTATTCTTAAAAAAAATATTAAGTATGTACTTTAACCTGTATTCGTTTTGGCTACCTTTTTAATGGGTGCTTATTACAATATTAAACAAGTGTTAACGCAGAAACAACTTTCAACGCAGGTGTGTTGTAGAAATAAAAAAAAGAGATTTAATGAAAAAAGGTATTCGTCCAAATATCGAATTAAAAAAGACCGTACTGCTAGGAATGATAGCTTCTTATCTGCCATTAAAAAACCCTTTCATGGAACTAGATGAAACCTACTGGAGACTATCATCCTCTTAGAACCATTAAATTCTCTACAGCAAGAAATAAAATAGCAAGTAACGTAATTAAAACATTGGAAATAGGTTCCCTAATAGTTCTACGCTGGTGTTATTAAATTCCGTTACTGTTATATTGAACAGTTTAGTGGTATAATGAGGAATCTCCGTCCACAATTAAGTAAAACGATACTAGTAAATATTTGAAATAAAACAACTTTTACGGATATCAAACGCGCTATATTTCCACGAACTAAGTTGTAATTGTCCGTATTTTTAGGTTTTTAAGGGGTTTTTTGATTTTCCCGACGTTTCGGCACCTTTACAGCTGCCGTGGTCACGGGATGACCGTGAATTACATGAATTACAACTTAGTTCGTGGAAATATAGCGCGTTTGATATCCGTAAAAGTTGTTTTATTTCAATGAACAGTGCGCGCCAAAACATAAGATGTACGTAGTAAATATTTGCTTTTTAAACTAAAAATTGCATAACAGAAACTCACAATATTTTTTTCTCGATTCCGTTTGTACAATGAACGCATTCCATGTTTTTTCTGACATTAGAATTTTTTACTAAATGTAATTATATCTTTTTAAGGGACTGCCCTGATGAAGGTTGTGGAAGTCTATCGAGAAATTCAGGATCAACAAATGAATATTGTAAGTATACAAACACAGCACTTTCATAACACCTTATCTTTATTATTTTTGGCATTGAATGGTTAGATTCGATTCAATGCTAAGTGATAAGTTCAAACAAACTTACCAAATTACATTTGATCTATTGAAACTGTAAAACTAAAAACTTTACTAAACATAAATTAAAAACATTTTTTTATTGAGTATGCCTATTTTATCTAATCATCTTGTTCTGAAATACAACAAAATTTTCTCGATTTGTAATGGTTGCTAATTTTGTACAATTATAAATTATTAAACAGAGCGTTACTATGGGCATCAAATTATCATGGCGGTACTATATACAGTTAACCTCACACGTGCAAGATTCCATTAGAGTAAAAATCGGATCGGATACTTAAAATGTCTTTTAGACAGAATACGTTCAACCTTATATAGCCGAAAAGGTCTTTATACAGTATATGGTAGTTCCAACTTTCAACGCAGGTGTGTTGGAAATCTGAAATTCAAATAAATTGCTAAAATAACAGCGAACTCTTAGTGCGTTAGAGACTAGATTAAGCAGCACTGATTAATCAATATTCATCATCCTACAGCTTGTAGTAAATTTCTGATTTATAAATCATTTCCCTTTCATAATAATTATAAACCAAAGTTATGAAGTCGGTTCACAGTATTACCATTATCACAACACATACGTCGAAATGGATCGTCGTTATTAAATAAGGAATCATCGTTTTTGTCATTTCAGTGTACAAAAAAAGAAAACGAGATTTTTGAGATTAAGCACCTAAGTACAGGTTTTGGCCTCGAGCGGTATTTGAACATTGTCCATTATTTTCAGCTGAAGGCGTTTTATGTGGATTTGCTCGTGCCCTTGGAAACTAATCTGGAGAAAGATACAAAAGTAGTACAGGTCAGTCAATACGATTTCTTTCCTTCCATAATCTTTTATCTTTTATGTGAATGTACCGTTTCCAAGGATTGTTTACTATTAACAGGGAAACGGGGTCTCAGTTCAAATAAGCTTTAGGATCTCGAGAGATAAGAATTTCTATTAAAAAACTTTTGCCGAAGTGCGTAAGTATTTTCTTGCGTAAGTGCTATCATCCCATTGAAGATAAATAAGAAAATAGTAAGAACCTCTGTAAGCTCTCTACGGGTTCAATTTAGTTTAAGATCAGTGAGGATATTTTTAAGAAACGCACTTTATTTATTCTACTTTTATAGAAACACTTCCTTTGTTCCATAGAAAATATGTAAGAGGAATTTTGTTATGAAAATTCTCCATGTTTTCTTCTTTCGTCAAATCAAATCCTTGATTTTGTATACTTGGATTTATTTTTTAAAACAAACAGATTTTAATCTGTCTTGCGTAGCTAAAATTAGCAGTTTTCGGCAGGTAATTTTCTGAGTTGAAAACTCACATAACATTTAACCTTTTTTTTTTCTTAGTCGGAACAAAAACGATTCTTGCAACAGCACAAGCTGCGTTCGGAAAGCTACAGCAAAGCTGCTGCAACGATAAAGAAACAACGAAAGAAGAAGACTAATGTCACCAAAGCTGGATCTGCCATGGACAAGGAAATGAAGGTAACAAGATTTTAATAACTAATTTCGTTTATAAAACATTCATGAATTTTGAATATACGTCTTTATTGAGGAAGTCGTCACGTCCGTTGAACAATTAGCTATGATATTCTACACACTAAAACAATGTCACATTATAATTGAATGACTTTCTTGCCTTCTATCATTTGTGTGATAATAGTGATAATGATAAAACTCGTCGGTGCTTTTTGCAGAAACACAGCAAAGAGAGTTTTGTTCGAACTTACAATTCGTAAAAGTCAAGGTACTACAGAAACGATAAACAGGATTTGAGTGTCGACTTCTTGTCAGGTTGTGTCTTGTGTGAAGCCAAAATATTGACAGCAAATTGTATAATGTTATTTTCCTCCAATTTATGTGTATGTAATAGGACTAAATAACATCTCATTTGTAATTATTGTGAAGTATCATTAGTGTTTAATCATATTTTATCTATAGGTATCGCTCTTTCTAACCAACCTAATCTTGATAATGACTCCGTTGCATTTGGCCTTAATGCCTCGGTGCCTTCACAAAATCAGCCGGTTTATGAACCCTTAGTCTCCAAAGTTGTAAATAGTTTAAATAGCATAAGTGACAATAATACCTTTACTAAAAACAAATGTACAAATATCATGTTTTGTGATGAAATTGGAAAGGACATGGGCCATCTATTCAAAAACCTTATGGGAGAAACTACCCTAAACTATTGCCTTTCGGGTCTGACATTGCATGACATAATAAAAAAGTCTCAGCTATGGATTTAAATAGTAATCAGAATTTAATTATACTGATTGGTGAAAGGGGGAGTGTAGACAAATGTACACAACCGCCTATGCAGTTTAAATGTTAATAAAGTTGTAATGTTCACACCTACCTTACAGTATTAGGGAGGAAAATAATTAATATGACATGTTATTATAGCCATAAATGTCATATAATTGATATAACAAATTGTACAACAATTCAAATTGACAAGAGATTAATATTATCTCCCAAATTATTTTAAGAGACAAATAGCTTTATCGCTATTATTGTATTTTAAACAACACTGCTTCTATTGAGCAGGAAAATGTTGACATTTTAAATAACACCTTGGAATCTGTTCCAAGTAATAATGAATTTGTTGACTTGAATAATTTAAACTAGATAATAAGACAATAGAAGAAACCTCTAGCAATACATTGACCGAGGAAAAGCATAATTATATTACATTAGTTCATCAAAATATTCAAGGCTTTCTGGAAAATAATAAGATTTTGAATTATTTTTTAAATTAAAGAAATGATCATATTTTATATATAACAGAGCATTGGTTAAAGAATTATGAATTTATAACTGACTTAGAAGGTTATAAAACTGTGAGTTCGTTTAATAGGAGTATGGCCATCCAAAGAGGAACTTTAATAATTTTTTAAAATTATTTTAGAAATATAAAGTGGAGCGACACATTGAAATTTCATGTGTGGAACTAGAACACTTAGTAATTATTTGTGTATACCGCCCTCCATCTGGTCATTATCCTCAATTTGAGTCTGCTATAGAATGCCTTAAAATTGGTTTGTAAAAAGAATAAGAAGGTGGTGGTGTGCGGTAATTTCAATGTAATCACTTTGGAATCCACTTCCAATTACAAGTTGGTTTTTAAACTTATTTAAGTCTTTTAAGCTATTGCATACTTTCTCTGAACGTACAAGAATCACTGCTACATCCGCAACTTAGACAGTATGTTTAGTAACTAATGTGCTTTATAAAGTTATTTTATATTGTACTAAATCTGACCATAGTGGACAAATTTCTTCTCTTGAGCACCATCGTGTTCCCTAGCTATCAGTGCAATATAATCTGCAGACCTCTGACTAATAACAAATTGTAAAAATTCCATGCAAACATTGCTGCCAAGCAACTTTGTCTTCCTGACAGTGATGACCTTAATACGCTTATTAATATTTAAAAAAAAATTAAACGAAAGTCTATTAAATCGTTTTAAGTCACTATTAAATTCTGTTATTGGGCAACGCCTGGCATTTATAAAAGCCGAAATTAGAATTATATGGGTTAAAGGCGATTTAAGGTGATCACGAGTTCATTGATTATGTAAAAAATTACTCAAAATATTTTTAAAGGTATGTGCTTTAGCAAAATCTAAACATATCTCTAACAAAATCAATCAATCTGATAATAAAATAAAAGCTACATGGAATATTATTAATCAAGTAACTGGGAAATCTCAATGTAAAGACAGTGTTTTCGCTGTTGATTGACTATAATGTATTACATCTGATGAAAATTCCTCTTGCAACAACAGACGATTTAAATTCATCATCTAGCCTTTCTTTAACCCTCCTGGAGTCATGTGTCGATAAGTGCAATAATACATTTTACTTCAGTTATATCAATAGTGACACGATTATAAAAAGTTTTAAATCAATAAATATATAAAAATTGAGGATCTCTGGGGCATTTCAACTTACGTTATTAAGTCAATATTACCTTTAATTGCGCCTCATTTAGCATTAATTTTCAACAGATGTATTGATGAAGGGATATTCCCAGACTAAATGAAATATGGAAAAATTATCCCTCTTTTTAAATCCGGTGATAAAAGTGACCTTACTAATTTTAGACCTATTTCAATTTTACCAGCACTAAGCAAAATATTCGAAAAAATATTACACGAAAAACAAATTGGTTTTACTCGTGGTAGATGTACAACAGATGCCGGAATTGCACTCCTTAAGCATATTTTTGAGGCCTGCGAGGGTATGCAAGATGCTATTGGTATTTTCTGTGACCTCTAAAAAGCATTCGATTGTGTTTGTCACGCTACGTTATTGAAGAAATTGGAACACTATGGTGTATCAAAAGTCTCAGTAAGCCTTATACAATCGTATCGCGATAAGATAGCCAGTTCCTCAGTGGTTGAGGATTCCGGGAGAGGCTCGCTTCCATCTTCAGCCTTATCAATACTTAATATCATGTATGATGAAGGCTAAGAGTCTCCCCGTCATTTATAAAAAAAAACTTTCGGCTAGAACTCGGAAAGTTGTTGTCAATAAAGCGGAGTCTATTGAAGCACCACTAACCATGAGCGTACCGCAGGGATCGATCTTAGGGCCCTTGCTATTTCTTATTTACATTAGTTTACATTACCGCCCACCTACCAACCTCCTCACTACACTCGAAACTTATGTGAAACAGTACTGTTCGTTGATGACACTTCTCTGATTTTTAAAGTTGACTTTCTAATGTAATGCATTAGTTTACTATTAACAATCTTAAGCTTAACTCTAGTAAATCCAAATATGTAAAAAAACAAACAGCAGAACGCGTTATATACAACTTACGGACAAGAAAGTCTATTAGAGAGGTTTTTGGTTTTCCCCACGTTTCGGCACCTTTTCAGCTGGCGTGGTCAAGGGATGACATCCCGCAAAACCTTCAAAATCCTCAAAACATACGGACAATTATTAGATTTTAGTTCGTAAAATACAACGCGCCTTAAAATCGTTAAAAATCCGTAAAAGTTGTTTTATGATTTTTGAATTTTTGCATTTTTCAGTGTTATTTTTATATCTATGATAAAATTTTAAATAGAAAATTTTTGGAAAAAATAAACTTGACCACAAGTGAATTCTCAGATGGGACTCGAACCCACGATCTTTGGAAATCCGGTCCAATGCTCTAACCACCACAAAGTCTCGGTAACTCAGTGGTTAGAGCATTGGACCGGTTATTTTACGAACTAAAATCTATTTTTTTTTTTTTTTTTTTAATCTTTATTTTTAAAGGGGTTTTATCATTTTCGATATGCCAACCCCATCATACCTTATACAAAAATCTTACCACTACACTAAAGTAGGTACTCTATAAATATGCTTATGTTAACTTAAATTAGTAACCAGGCTACATAATCGTTTTGCTATTTCAGATTTAGGATCTGACAGAGCACTTTGGATAACTCCTACATCAAGGCGGTTTATGTTGAAGGTTTTAAATAATGCTTCTCTCTTATCCTTGTTTCTTACACAATCCATCAATAAATGTTGTACATCTTCCACTTTATTACAAGAACGGCATTTATCTGAGTCAGCCTTTTTCATTAAAAATGCGAACTTAGCCGAAGGATAGTGACCAGATCGGAGTCTTAAGACTAACTTTATGTAATTTCTGCTCAAGTTACAATTCTCAAACCATGTCTTATGAGGAGGCTGACATTGAATGGTCCTAAACCATATACCTTTTTCCTGAGATTTAGCGTCATAATTATGTTTCCAAACATCGTAACATTTAATTTTAAATTTTGGTACGAATTCGAAATAATCTGGTTTGATGTCAAAGCTGTTGCCATGATGTACTGCTAGCTTAGAGATTCTGTCAGCCTCCTCATTTCCTTTCAAACCAACATGTGCCGGAACCCATTGCAACCTGAAGTTTACGTTCTTTTCATCTAAAGTTTTGATATAATTAATAATTTTGTAGGCTATCGATGTACCTCTGTAGCCAGAGATGCATCGAGCCAAATGCTGCAAAGCACTTTTGCTGTCTGTGAGAATTACGAAACGAGTTAAGTTTAAGTTTATTGCATATTTTAAAGCTTCAGATATTGCTATAAGTTCCAAGCACATAATTGTGACATTAGAAGTTACTTTATAGCCCGTTTTTTGCCCTGTTGTTGGATCATAGAAACCTGCCCCAGAACCATCATCGCTTTTTGAACCGTCAGTATAAATTCTATGCCAGCCATCATATCTTACATTTAATTCTGTTACGACATCATTTAGTAAAGTGTTAACTTCATAATATTTTTTAGCAGTTGACAGTGTTTCTAGATTAGTTAGAATGTAACGATTATGGTCAATACAGGATACCCAAAAGTCTAAACTGAATATTATATTAATGTCTAAGGAAGAGCAACTAATCTGTTTAACCTCTGAATAACATTGGACAAGTAGAGGTACCTTCTTTTTCTCCCAGTATTTATAATTGCATGGCTTGGATAAATCCGATATTAATTCAACAGTTTCATTGTTAGTGCAGGAAATAGCTTTCAAACTAAACTTATACGCAAGATATTGCCTTCGTAAGAATAATGGCGGAATATTCAAATCACTTTCCATCACGTGGATAGGTGTACTTTTTATGTATCCCCCTATGATCCTTAAAGCCTGATTTTGTACCTTATCCAATTTAGATACATGTGTTTTAGCGCTACAATCATATATAAAGGAACCATAATCGATACGACTTCTTATTAGAGCAATGTACAGTCTTCGTAGGTGCTTTGTATGCATACCCCAAGAACTACCAGCCATCATTTTTAAAATATTCATTAATTTTAAGCATTTTTGCACAGTTTCATTTATATGCTTTCCCCAAAGTAGGCTTCTATCCAACCACATGCCAAGATATTTCACATTTTCAGATAGATTCAATATTTGGTTATTTATTTGTAAAGTAGGTAAAGTTTTTCGCCTGCCTCTGCTAAAAACACAATAACTTGATTTAGCTGCCGATAAGGTCAACCCTAATCTATCTAAAGCTCTAACTATTACATCTAAGGCATTCTGAATCAAGAGCTCACTTTGCTGGATATTTTTATTATTGACATAAATAACAAAGTCGTCCGCGTATTGAGAGATTTTTATGTTTTGAAGCTGATAACATATATCACTAGTAATTAGATTAAAAAGCAAAGGAGAAATCGGGTCTCCTTGGGCTAGGCCTTTGTTAGTCCATCGAATCAGAGTTGTGTTATTATTGTCCAGCATCATTTTTAAGTGTCTTTCATTTAAAAAGGAAAATAGATAAGTACAGTACTTGGATCCAATTGCCATATTATCTAATATATTAATTGCTGCATCTATTGAAACGTTGTTATATGCGTTTTCAATGTCTATAAAACAGGCTACAGTTGCAAGATTTTGAGAAAGTCCTTTTTGAATGTAAGTTACCAGCCGGGCTAATGAGTCTAAACAGGATTGTGATTTTCTAAATCCGACTGTATATGGTGAAAGCAATTTGTTCTTTTCAGCGAACCACTCTATACGATTCCGCAACATTAAATGAAAAGTTTTCAAAAAACATGACAACAAGGATATTGGTCTTAATTTTGGACTGTTGTTTGGGTTATTATTAGCTTTTGGAATGGGAATTATTTGAACGTTTCGCCATTGAAGAGGAACGAAACCAAATTTAAATATATTATTATATATATTTAATAAAAAGTATTTAGTCACATCTGGCATATGATAGATCATAGAATATGATATTCCATCCGCCCCAGGTGCTGTATTTTTATTTTTAAGGCAGTTATTTAGCTCAGACAGACTGAAATCAGCTTCTAGTTTTTCATTTTTGGAGTTAAATGTTGGTTCAGAGTTCACAACGTAGTCTGGAGTTAAAGAATATAATAGTTCTTTTTGTTTTTCAATTGGAGGAAACGATTTGGTCTGTCTGTATCCCTTTATCCATCTGGAGCGTCTCCACATCTCCGGTGCCGAAACACCCTCGTCAATGGAATCGCAAAACTTCTGCCAATTAACACTTTTAGCTTCTCTAATAATTTCTCTACTTTTACAGGTTTCTTCCTCTAATTTATTTAAGTTATCAGGAGTAGGGTTACGTCTAAAGTTAGATAAAGCTAAGCGTCTTTTGGCTACAGCTTTTGACAATTCGACGGACCAAACTAAAATCTAATAATTGTCCGTATTTTTTGAGGATTTGAAGGTTTTTCTATTTAAAAATTGTTTTCAAAGAAGTCTATTATTCCGCTTGTTTGAATATTATATATACCTTTGGTAAACTCGTAGGTAAATGAGTTAGTAGAAGTCGATCTCTCGATGTATATACCGAGAAATCGACTTCTACTAACTCATTACTACTCGATAAATGCGAGCAAGGCAATAGTAAACAGTCTTATTGAAAAATTAATTTCGTACCCTTAAAATCCCTTCGTTTTGTTTATTTTACTATCCTACCTCCGAACCGTCCTTTGTATCCATGGCTCTATTAATTTACCTTAATTTTTTTCTTGCAGAACATGCAAATATTGGAAGAGGAAAAGACAAAATTGGATGCGTTTTGTGAGCAAAGCTTGAAAAATGTGAGTAAAAAGATTTTTTTTAAAGGTGCCGTTTTAAATAGCGTCTTTTTAATAAATTAAGTAGTAAGCATTAAATTAGGTTTTCACGCAACTTTTTTAAAGCAGATAACATCATTCCCTTTCGAAAGTGTTAGTCAAATCGGTCAACAAGAGCTAATCAAATGATCGAACTAATCGAAATAAGTAACATCAAATTAAGCTTGTAAGAGTATGTAAGTTTTATACTTTAATGATTAGTTAACTATCAAGTATACCATATAAAGGTCTCATTAAATAACTAAAGTTATGAGATGTAATAAAACACGTTGTATAAATACCTTAACACAGTACTAATCGAAATATTTCTCATCAGGCAATGACTCAAGAACGTCGTCGGTACGGCTTCGTTCTCGAGCGACAGTGCTCCCTCGCCAAACACTGGCTGGCGTACCACAGCGCCGGTGCAGCCGCCTACAACACCGGCTTGGAAGAGTGGCTCGAAGTGTCCAGGACTAGGGAGTACTTGCCGCCCAATGTTGAAGCCATGTTCGTCAGTAGGATGCGGGTAAGTGCCTAAAAAGTCTTTTATTTTAATATTTTTGGAGAGAACGAATCTACAACACCGTCTTGGAGGAGTGACTCGAGGTGTCTAGGACCTGGGAGTACTTGCCGTCCAATGTTGAAGCTATATTCGTCAGCAGGATGCGGGTGAGTGCCTAATTAACAAATGAGAGAGGCCTTTTGTTTCAATTTTTTTTCTGAAAAAAAAGAAAAGAAAGAACCTTACGTAATCATCATATTATTGAAATCGATTTTTGTAAGC
Organism: Chrysoteuchia culmella; assembly: GCA_910589605.1. Lineage (NCBI taxonomy): Eukaryota > Metazoa > Arthropoda > Insecta > Lepidoptera > Crambidae > Chrysoteuchia > Chrysoteuchia culmella. The sequence goes on along the minus strand of OU342650.1, from coordinate 10,478,623 downwards.
AATCTATATAAGTAAACTTTTCAAGGTTAAATTTTACAAAATTGTACGTAGAAGGCAAGCTCTGTGATTTCGTAAGTACTATGATGTTTAGAATGGAGCTTCACTGTGGAATGCAATGTAATTATACTATTGATATCATTCATACCAGGAGCCAATGAGATCATAAAAAAACAATTCTGATATATAATAATTTCGTAATTCCGAATATTAACTTTATTTTTTTTAATGAAAAGTTTTATACGACATAGTACTTATACTCCAGCCATCGTGTTTAATATAATATGTATATTAAGTATGTATTAAAAAAAATACATAAGTATGTTTATCCGTTATGTAGTAACCATAACACAAGTTCTTTATGAAACTTATGGTGGGCTAGATATGTAGTGTGTTTGTACGCAATTATTTATTTTATTAATTTATTTATTTTTATTTATCTTACGGAAAGAATGTTTGTAAACAAACATTTGAGCATTCTTCGTAATTATTTCACAAATACGTTATATTTCAGTTAACTTTTACCATAATTCAAACTTGGACATAATTAAGATATTTATGAAGTCCAGATAATTCTAAAATATGTAATAAAATAACACTTATGAGGTACAGTATGGGCGATTTGTTTACAAACATTCTTTCCGTAAAATGGCTGAAGTATAGTAGAAAAAAAAACATTAACAATCCCTTACGCTTTTCGTATCCCACCGTGATATCCCATAAAATGTTTCTTCACTAACGCAAAATAATATTTATTGCTCCTTGTATCGTAATATGGGCCATTTAAATGTCATATTTACCGAAAATAACCAGAAAACATTGTATATTTATACGGTGTAAATATAGGATGAAGACAAATCTTTTTCCAAAAATTATGTTAAACATTTTATCTTTTTGATGCTTTAATACAATGTTTTAATTAATAACAGGCTACCATTTTTGTTCTGACAATAAGAAAAAGCTTTGAAAACTCGGAACCTGTTTCATAAAATCGTTAGTATGTAGGTAGGCACTAATATTATTAAATATCCATAAATCATTGATGAATCCTTAGTTGCAGTAGATCGTCCTTGACATTTTTACAATACATTGATAAATAAGATCCAAGATTTATGTTTTTTTAAGTTTGCATTTTCAAAGCTATATGGGAGATAAGATAACATTGAGCCTATCAATAACATGTGAGCCGAGTCGTTTTTTTTAGTATTTTTCTATCATCATATAAGATCCAAGATTCTGCTAAAGCCCTCATAGATATTCATAGAAGGTAAAAAAGGTGATCCAAAAGGGAAAATCGATTAAAATTCATAATGATTTTCTTACCAACAGCAAGTATCCTTCTGGGCTGAGGAGGACGTATACGCAAGTCCAAGGGCCGGAGACGACGACGACCGCGCTTCAGTAGGCTCTGCTCTCAGGAAGACTCGCTCAGTGGACGCCTCTTGCCTCGACGTCAGGTCTATCGCTGATTTGGGCTCTCCCGCTCAAGGACTCTCCAGAGCAAAATCCGATTTCAATCTTCAAACCAGTGCCCATACTGATGAAAACGGTAAATTTTGTGCTTTTCTATATATTCCTAGTATAATATTCATCGTGATAAATTTCTTCTTATTCCTCAATATTGTATTGAAAAACTTTCGTTGTTTTAACACCCTTCACTAGATAAGACTGAACTAACTACTAAAATTGCCTAAGTATAGTATACCAAAGTTTGACGTTGCCCCACATTGCCAACTTTTTTCATGAAATAAAAATATTTACAACTGTCAAAACTAGTTCCTTCACAAATCACACTTATCGCATTATATGTAGATACTGTACTGTACCGTGTACCGTGTATCCGTCCAACACAATTAGGCGCATGACAGCAATGAAAAACATAAAATAACTCACTGAAAACTGAAACTTCCAGAAGAGTATTTTTTTCAGTTGATCACAGCTGTAGTGCTAGTCAATCGTATATCATGGTAAATGCAATGAAAGACCGCATTCCTGTCATGCGCCTAATTGTTTTGGTCGCGTAGTAGGTACCATGCATTACCTGTCAAAGTCAAATAATAAAATTAAAAACATAACTCTAAATATCTGCAAACACTTCAAAAGAACTTTTTCCACCAGAAACCGAGATCCGCACCGCAACTCGTCCGTCGTCCCTCGCCCCGCCGACTCTCACCACTCGAGACCCCCCTCTAGCGCGCTCTCTTTACGCTTACGCCGCTGCAGGAGACAACCAGCTGAGCTTCCAGCAAGGAGACATGCTAGCCTTGCTCGGAGAGAGGACTAAGGGATGGCAGTACGGGGAGAACTTAAGGTCACACCAGGCTGGCTGGTTCCCGTTGGCTTACACCGAGCCTATTGCTAGCGATGAAGTTATGTAAGTATTTTTTGAATCATGTAACATTTTCTTCAGCGATAATAAAATTAGTAAATAAGCTTCGCTTGAGTAAATAAGTACTCCTCATATATTAAAATGATAAAAAGAAGTTATCTTTCAAAGCAAAACTTAATCATCAATTAAAATTAATATCAGATGAACAGAAGTTGTAGGCACCTCAGAACTACTCAAAATCATCACTTCGCAATGAACCTCAGAAAAACTCATAATTCGTAAACTCATCGTTCGCTAAAAAGGTCAAAAATGTATAGAAAGAATTGCAAACTTTTGAGGAAATGTTACTTTAAATTTAACAAAAAAAATATTGAAAGAAAGACACCAAAATATCTTAAACAATATTAGTAAACACCATAATTATTCACCAGTGGCAGCTCCCCAGCTCGCTGGAGTGTCGCTCAGACTCCGAGTGAGGGTCCCCCGCCGGCGCCCGTCGCACACGCCCAAACCACGCCGAGCACCCCCTCGGTGCACCCACACTCGCATCCGCCAGCCAGGATGTTTGGGGACACCGTCACAGCTCATCACGTAAACAAGGTACATGCCTCAAGCTATAGGATTTTAATAAAAAAATATTTGACAGCCGATGGTGGCGATGTTGGATACACACGCTCTCACACTGTTTCAGCTAGGATGTTTGGGGACACCGTTTCAGCTCATCACATAAACAAGGTACGGATTCTTTCTCCAAAGATCCGAATTTTTGGGAAACGTTTTTTCTAAAAGTAAAAAAGTTGTTGAAATTATTTATTATTTAAATGAAAAACCTATTTATGTTCTAATATATTTGATATAAACGTTTTCCATAAATCTTTTACTTTTTGAAATAACGACCCTTAAAAAATCTCAACTGGTCGACCGGAAAGTTCCCTCTGTACGTAAATCATTTAAAGCAATAAGCTGTTAGGTGTGTCGCTCAAACTCCAAGTTTCGCCGTCGGGGAAGTTTGCACACGCTCAAACAACGCCGAGCACCCACTCGGTACACCCGCACTCAAACCCGCCAGCCAGGATGTTTGGGGAAACCTTCACAGCTCATCACATAAACAAGGTATATACATCATTTCAGCCGATAGTCATCGAGTTTGTCACCCACTGTACTGTCTCCTAGTAAAGGTCGCCCACGCACAGCACTCACACACGGGTGTCAGCAAGGATGTTTAGAGACACCGTCACAACTCATCACGTAAACTATTGCACGATATGAATGGCCTAAAACTGAATTCCTGAAAATCTCAGATAATTACTCGTTATGGTTCCTCCTTCATAGCTTTCAGTAATAAAGGTCAAACGTTTCCCAGAAATAGTATCAAATCAATAACTGACAGGGTCTGATATAAATAGACCCCAAGGTATTGGGTTAAGCTTTCTATGAAAACAATAATCATAGACAGTAACTAACATATTAAATTTATATTGAAAATACAATCAAACCTAACATTTTATAATTCATATAAAATAGAACATTTAGGATTTACCTACAGTAATCAAATCATTATCAAATACATGTGGTTCTCAGGGACGTCTCGGTAGTGGATCACCCGGGCTCCCCCCAACTTTGCCAGCTCCGTCCCCAAGCGCTCTCAGTTCCTCAGCGAGCGCCACATTCCACGCATCCACTCCAGCTTCAGCTCCTGGAAATGCCATCAAGAATTCCACATCAGCCGCTAGCTTCACCACTCATGCCATCATTGAGACTCGTAGCTTTGGACCGCAGACACTTCCCATGCGTCAGGTAAGCCCTTTTTACAGTTTGAATATATCTGTGCTTGTGATATATTTTTGAGACTAATACATATAAAAGCCCCTCCTCCTTTACTTCTTAGTCCCTCCAAAGGGTGAACCCCCTTTTTAAGTCGGCCAAATATTAATTATAACCGACTTAAAAAATTATGACATTAATTTATATCTTATGTATTGAGGTTAAGACAATTTAAGTTATCAACTATACATATTATTACAGAACTTCAAATATATTGATCAGTAATTCAGTTCATGTTTTGAAATTAAGAACAAAATTGATAGGTACTTATTTGTTATGCAAGGCTGGAAAGTTGGATTTCGCGGCGAGTTACCTCTATTGAAACGGTTTCAAAGGTACGAGACGCTAAAAACTTTTCTGCCGAGCGGAACACACAATTTTTCACCTCACATCAGCGAGGAAAATTTTTAGATTGTTTCCACGGTCAACTTCCAGTAAAAAAATCTTTTAACAAACAGTTAATCTCAATATACATTATTCCTGTTGTTTTAATAATATAAGAAACTAAAATTATTAAAAGGAAATTTTATAGTTAATTCAAAGTTATTTAAAATAGGAATAAATTGTTACTTAAAATAACAATAAAACGATTCGGAAATTATTGACCATGACATGAGGTACAAGACAAAGACAATTTAAAAATAAAGGTTTATATATCATATCACGTTCCGAAATCCAATCATAATCTTACCAATCCTTACAAGTAGTTTAATCTTATTTTTATTGTTTTCATGATTCAAGGAACTAAAATAATATAATTAAACCAAAACGGAGTATTATAATTAATTAAAAGTTATTTAAAATATGAATAAAAGGTAACATAAAAAGTCCATTGTGCGATTCAGAACGCATTAGGACATATTTTAGGTTTTATATTAAAAAAAGTACTTTACCACGCTAAGCCGCAAAATGCGATTTTTAATTTTTTTTACAGAAACTGAATGACAAAAACCTCCTTTTCCGAGCGTGTGAGGTGAAAAACAAATTATCTGCTTTCAAGTATTCAATAAAAAAACAATACACCATTCAATTAAAATCTTAGTCATTCAAACGTATATTGGTTGAATCTCAGAGTCTTTGGCACTCTATACGTGCTCCTGAACAAATTAGAAATTTAATCCCGTTGTTCAGTTTTCGATCTTTAAACGATTTTTGCTATTGCAATAATAGACATTTTGACAAAATTACAAAACGTTTAATACTTTTCATAATTATTATTTTTATTTGCCAACAGGCGACACAGCACAAAGCAGGCCCAGCTAAAACTGTAGTGTCAGCTGTAGGTGCTGTCGGTAATGTCTCGCTGCATAGCTCCAACGACTCAGGTTTTTCAAATGAGCCACCACCACAGCCTGATGTTGATTACAGCGATGAAGAAGCTCAAAGACTGCGCGTGCCTATAAGGTGAAATTTCATAAAATACTTTATCGTAACGCAGTTCGCTTGAATCATTAAGTTGCTTAGCTATTTCTTTTATTTTATAATTTTGTAGTATTTATTCCATTTTATTTTTTCTCGTAGTAAATCTGCTCATCAAAACAACGAACATAGAGCTTATATGCTTAAAACTCAAAGCTTAAAACGTGGACCCAAGCCCAGCAGTCAAGCGACCAATGGTTATTTAACAGATGACCAACAGTTGATGCTTCGCAATATGTTAGACATGGATAAAGATTCACAGAAAGTGAAACGAACAAAATCATTTTGGAAATTTGGTCGTACAACCTCTGAAGAGATAATGGAAGGTATGTCACTTTGGCAGCATCGCGACATAGTTGACACAGTACCTGAATACAAAAAAAAATTATTTGTAAAGATGAAGAAAGAACTAAGACCAGCACCAGACATTCCTGAAATCCGTAATCCCTCAAGTCCTGAAAAATCTCCCACACCCGATATCGTGCAGTCACGTCCTAAGGAAACAATTGATCGTAAAGATGTGAAAACTGTCAATGGTATGCGCCAAGCTAGAAGTTTGGGGTCTATACAAAACGAAGAAAATCAAGAAAAAGCCAGGAAAGGAAATGAAAACTACAACCAACAGCAGCAAAGTAAAGCGTTGAATAAAAAGTGTATGTCAGAAAAATCTATTGTTGAAGAAAAACAAGAAGATTTTATTCCAAGAATAGAATCTAGACATTCAGATTTGACAAACACCAGTACAATCAAAACAAACTTTGAAAACAGTTTTTACAATGATGAAAACGGAGAAGGGTTTGTGATGAAAACAGTAAAACGTCGAGAAATTCTTCAAAGGTATGACAATGACAGCAGCTCTGATGTTAATTCTGTTGCTTCTAGTACTGATCCTTATGACTGCATTATAGTTGACGATCATATGACTTCAAGGAAGCAACAAGAACTTGACAGGCGTCGGCAAGCACAAATGATTGATGATGAAGTTAAGAAACGCAAAGAAAATGCCTACATGCCAGAATTTGAAGAAATTGAAGTCACGCCTATAAAACCGCATGTTCGTGCTACCTTGTCTTCTGAAAAAGCTAAAAAACCATCTCATGAACGCAGTCCTCCAAAAACAATGGAGTTCAAAACATTTAAAGATAGTTCTAAAGAAGTCAAAGCCTTTTCTGCGTCTTCTGAAACATTAAAGTACAAAGATGAACAACAAACAGACCGTTATGGCATCCCGACTGAACGTAACAATAATGATATTCGGAGTGAAGAAATATACAATGGTCATGATGAAGGAACACTCAAATATAAAAAGCGTTCAAGCAAAGAGGAGAAAAATCGCCAGCAGAACAACGTAGACAACGGCAAAAGCTATAAAACAGATTATCCTCAAGCTGAAGCCCGGTCACCTAAGAAGGAAACTAGGCCTTACGAAAACAGAGAGCCAAGAATAGACTATTCATTGGACAGGCGTCAAACGAGGAAAGAATCTTCCGACACAAAAACAAGGACAGATCCTAGAAGTAAAAGTAGGGCAAATAGAAGTTACGATGACAGCACATTGCCATACAACGGACGAAGGGATGAGAGATATTATGATTCAAATATATCGTACTTCAGCGACCAAGAGCGACGTGTTTCACGTTACGATTACGAAACAGATTCTAAGAAAGCGGAAAAATCAAAAATGCGTTTGGAAGAAGCTAAGTTAGAAGCGAGACGATTCATAGATCGAAGAAGTGAAGGCCCATACAGTGAATCGGATGACCAGAAATTCAACGAGGCGCTAAAACAGCAGAGACCGCAGTTACTACCACGAACGAAATTACTGAAACGTACAACGGACGGTAACGAATTACCAGAGGAAGGTCATACATTTGGACCTTGGTACGATTTGTGGGGACGAGAGACTGCAGTATACAAATAATATTATTGGGAGGTCTGTTAAATGTCTTGGTCTTTAAATATTTTGTATCAATCTTGTAGATGTTAGAATGCATGTTGTTATTCATTATTATTGCTATTTTTATTTTTAATTTACTTAAGTCATATAATTAAACATACCTATATTTTCTTTATGTAAATACTTTATACTACTTTAAATATATTCGTGAAAGTCTTCAAAAGTAATTCTATTATCTGTGCCTACTAGAATGCTTTTGTATCTTTTTATGCATTAATGATCTATTTCCTGAGCGATTTGAAAATTCCGAATGTTATTCTTATTGTCTCTTTAGTCAGTTTTGTTGAGATTATTTCATAAGTCAAAAAGAGTATCGTAAAAAATAACAATTGATTTATATAATAAGCTCTTGTATTCAACTCTTATAAGTATATTTCTAACCATACGCAGGCCGCAGCAGTTTGCCACAGTGAAACTACGGAAGACGTTAACGAACGATAGGTCTTCGCCCGCCATCGAATAATGTTTTATACGCGTAATATGATTTTATATCATTATTTTGTTATTTAATATTAAATGTAAATTAGATACACCGTGTATTTTGTACAGTTAAATATTCATAGTTTAACAAAGAATATATCACAATTTTTACAATAATGGACCTTGATGTTTTATTTAACCTGCCTCATAATTAACCCTTCTGATTGTTATAGGTAGCTAGTAAACGATTTTTTCAAATATTAATAGTTATATCAGTTTATACCAGTCAGTGGACAAAAATATACTTATACATTCCAAAACCCCCTAAAACACATGCAGCGTCAAAAAAAACCTAAAAAGGAAACGAAATCAATCATTGGGATCTCCGCAATACTGAATTTGATAGGTACTCAGTTTACAAAATAAACCAAAACAACCTGACTCATTCTTTTCAACTACCCATCCGAACTCTGGAAGCAAAGTGCATGGAAACGAAAACGGTTAATCTAGATTCTACCTGCCAATTTCCGATTCGTTAGTTACCTACAAATTAAAATAATGGTAAAAGCATTAGAATCGGAGATGAAAAAGGGGTAACTTCAACTGAAATTCGGCCAATATATCTGCGGACTAGGTACACTTCAATAGCAGGTTATAAAAACTCAATAAGAAAATGAACGATGAAAGCGATTCTCGTAGGTGAAAAATCAACGTCAATTGCCTCCAGGCGACAATGGCTGATGATTTATTGGCCTTCCGATTCCGGCGGCGCCGGATGTGACGTGGCAGTGGGCCACGCCGAAAAATATTCCCGACGATATGTTAGGGCCCCCGAGGGAGACGATAGATACCTGTTATAATGACAGATGATTTCGAATAAATCCAAATAATCGAAAACTATAAGATGGGAATAACTAAAATACTTATACGAAACTTAAGGAAAGTCTAAAATGTAAGTTATGTAAAAGTGTCAGTAATCATTCATTAAACAAAAGTTGTTCTTAGTAAAGAACACTTGGTGTGTTTCATAAAGTGATGGAAAAGTCATAAAATAGAGAGCAGAAGTTTTACGACCAAACTGATTCTTTGGGTTTGTTTAATTAAAACAGCTAAAAAACCAAATACTTAATAGTAATCTCAACTTGAGTTGACAATATGGTCTCAGTTACTTCTGTCTAACAACCAAATTACATCGCGCAAAAGCGCCTACTTTTTGATGCGGCAAGTTCTTTGATTTTTCTTTGATACCAAAAGCAGCTACGGCGCAAAAGAGCAGCGATTACACCGAGCACAAGGCCAGGAAATGCGACCTGCGGCTTTGCCCTTACAAAGGAACTCGACGATACGACGGCGGTGAAATGTCTTTGTCACGTCAAGTACTCAGTAAGTATTCGCAGTGAGCACTGCTTATTGTTGCAAAGGAATGCAAACGGCAAAAAGTTTATTTATACTGACTACTTTAGCTTGCTTAGCTTTCCAAATTAAAATAAACCTATACAGATCTTATGGATTGCCATAAACTTGTTTCGGAAATCAAACAAGTAGGTAAGTATCATGAAATAAAGTAAAAAGACTGGGCATGCAAGATAAATATTTAAATGATATGCCTAATAACAAAATGGAGCTTTCCGGATCCAACTCCCTATTTCTTTAAATTCAATAATTCTATCCACATGTGGATGACGGTCTTTTCAGAACGAATACATTACCAAAACAAAGGAAAATAATTTTCAGCTGCATCTATTCGATGACAAACAAGCAGCAAACATGCCCCCGTTCGTCATAAAAATCAATTTGCGGTGCAAATCGAGCGCACAGACCGATGCTTTCCAAGTCAACGGTTACCAATCGCCTTGGCCTGGAAAAATCCACAATTTTGTATAAAAAAGCGAGCCTCAATTTTAAATGCATCCTGCCCGGGGAACGCAGCGGATAAAAAAAATGTGAAACCATCTGTTTTTTAGTACCTATGAGTAGTGTATCAGTAAATATCATCTGCATTTTCAATTTTAGATGGAAGGTAGCGTTAATGTATTAATTTTAATTTATCACAAAGTAATTGTACCTATTGAATAACAACAAAATTAAATAATGTTCTTGATTAAAAGATTTGACATAGCGACAGTAGGTATCTTTCGTTTTATAAAGCTTTGATAGGGATTTTGAATCCATCAAAAGACTAATATTGGACAAATATTGTATGAGTAGTCTAAAGGAAAATTTAGTTTCATACTTTGCCTGATGATGTGAACTAACAAAATAAACCCACGGTTCCATTGTCCAAGAAATTCCAATATTCAGTCCATTTGCCAGCCGTAATCTGGGTATTAGAGGTTGGAACGTGCATAATCGCCGATACTTTCGCGCAAACTGCGTTCAAAGGACCCTCGCAGCCGATAGTCTTTCAAAATGTCTACCGGACGTGTTACAGCATCGTCGCATATTGTAGCTACAGGATGTGCTGAAATGCCTCACTTATTCGTAGAATACCTACCTAAGCGTTTTTTTTAAATTTCGAGTTCTATCTATGTTTCCTCGATCTCACAAAGGCTTTCGACTTGGTGTCCTATAAGATATTATGGAAAAAGCTAGCAGCAACCGGATTTCCGGAGGAGCTGGTCAATCTTTTTCAACATTGGTACGATCATCAGGAGAACTTTGTGAGATGGGGGAAAGCGATGTCGGACTCCTATAAATTGGAATGTGGCGTAAGACAGGGCGGATTAACCTCGCCAAAGCTGTTCAGCTTGTACATAGACCAACTGATCGTTGGACTCAGCAGCATGCATGCGGGGTGCTCCATTGACGGTCGCATGATCAATAATATAAGCTACGCGGATGACATGGTGCTGCTGAGTCCTTCGGTGTGCGCGCTGCGGGATTTGCTGCGTGTCTGCGAGACCTTCGCTGAAGGCCATGGTCTCTTATATAATTGCAAAAAGAGTGAGATAATGGTTTTTACGACGCTTAGTATTTCTCCCGGTTGTGTGCCGCCCCTCAGGCTATACGGTAATGAACTTGTGAGGGTAAATAGTTTTAAATATCTGGGTCATGTGGTCACTCCTGACCTTAGTGACATAGAAAGGGAGCGTAGGGCGCTGGCTGTCAGAGGTAATATGCTGGCTCGCAGGTTCGCACAATGCACAGTTGATGTAAAAATCACCTTGTTTAAGACATTCTGTCAATCATTTTACACAGGCGGCCTGTGGTCGGTATATACTCAAAAAGCGTTCGGCGCCCTGCGTGTTCTATACAACAACTTGTTCAGGATGTTGGTGGGCCTGCCTAGATTCTGCAGTGCTTCTGGCATGTTTGCAGATGCACATGTGAATGACTTTCACGCTGTAATGCGCAACAAAATTTCATCTGTTAGAGGTAGAATGCTTGGCGGCCCCAGCGACATAACAAGGTTACTGGCTAACAGACCCGACAGTTCTTTACAGAGGCACTGGGTTTTCGCCCTGATTAATCCTAAGGCAGAATCAGTGTATCGCATCATTAATATTTTAAGGGACATAATTAATTTTATTGGAAATTGATAATTGTTAACAGTGTGAATTTTAATAATCAAATTGAATGGAATTTTTTGACATTGTAAATTGAATTTGAATTAATTTTTTGACATTATTATTATTATTATTTTTACTAATTAAATTGATTCATCATTTATACTAACATAGTATTTAGGTATTCTTTCCATTATTGTTTTACTAACAACTCTGGATCTATGGTATCTGATAATAAATGATTTTAATTTAATTTAATTTTAATTTATGTTTTTTTCGATACAACTACATTATATCTAAAAATGTTTAAATTCTAGATTTTAAATCTAACCTTTGAACTTAAAGGTTGATGTTGATTTTGTTGCATGTACGAGTAAGTATTCAGTCCATTTTCCAGCCGTAATCGCAGTATTAGAGGTTGAAACGTGCATAATCGCCGATACTTTCGCACAAACTGCGGTCAATGGACCGTCGCAGCCGATAGTCTTTCAAAATGTCCACCGGACATGTTACAGTGTTGTCGCATATTGTAGCTAATTATTTGGAGAACCATATCATTTTTTTCGGAGCAACATGGGCGATTGCGTAAAGTGATCGTATTCATTTGACAGTTCATAGTGTAAGTATGTCATTAGTGTCAAATTCCATACAAATTTCAGCCGATCGGATACGATGTGAACCATCAAATGAATACGATTGACAACGCAATCGCATCCAAGATCTGACGTTCAATAACTTTAAAGTTTCAGTTGATAATCCATTACTTTTTTAATCTCAATTTTTAGTTGACGTTGTTGCATTTTCATGTAGTGGTGCTATTGCACCACTAAATAGAGAATAAATAGACTAATGCAAAATATTATAATACATTTAATAATACAAATGTGAGAAAACTCATTTAGGTTATGAAATCCTAGATAGGTTATGGATTCTTTTGTAAATTGTGCTAATGAAAGACTTGTCTCCTCTGATATTTCTTTTTTTAAAGAGTCTGTTTTTCTGATACAAATAAAACTTCTGCTCTTGTATTGGTAAATAAATACAAAATTACAATTTAAAGTTTCGTACAAAATATACCAATAAAACATCAGCAATTGAAACTACAAATTAGCTTGTTTCTCCGTTTTCCTACTATAAAATTCTTATCCCGAAACTATCCGTATCTAGAAACCACCCTGTATCTCGGAGGTAATCCTGTTGATAAGCGAACAGGCCAATTTGGCAGGCACGCGGTGCTATCGCGGCCGATGCCAACCCGCTCGGTTCGACACTATTTTAGTATCACTGCCCTAATTTATGTTAAATGAACCGATCTGTTATGTCCTATGCTATTTTAATGAGTTTGGCTATTGAGAGCGCTTTCAAATATGGGCGTTTTTAGTCGCGCGACTGAGACTAGCTAGTTTTTTAAAAAAATAATATTGTAGGGTTGATAAGTAAATGCCTTGTAAATGATTGTCATTCTTTCAGTTTTCCATCTCTTTCATAAATGGGCATTTGGGCTATTTCCGATCTTATCACAGTTGAAGGTGCAACGATATGAGAACACACGAGTAGGTAGAGTCTAGTGTTTGTGTCGTCTAGCGTGAATACCTAGAGCGCAAAAGTGCCTGCCTGTAGAGCTAGTACGAATAACTATCCAAATGGTATCGAGGACCTAATGTCAAAAAATGTATAGGAAAATGTACTTCCGTTTACGTCCGGTAGGAACGCTGCATATATGTCATTTTTTTTTACTTACTTCCTCGATACTTACTCAAAAGTTTTTTGTGCTAGGCCTACTGAACGTGTTTATGAAGGAAGTCTTTGAAATTAAAGGTGAATATTTGCCATTAAATAAATAAATAATAAATATTTCCATACAATCACACCAATTATCTAGCCCACGTTAAGTATCATGAAGAACTTGTGTTATGGATACTAGATAACGGATAAACATACTTATATACTTTTTTTTTTGTAAATACATACATAATATACATATTGAACACCCAGACCAAGACAAATAGACATGTTCATGCACACAAATATTTGTCTTGTCCAGGGATCGAACCCGGGACCTCTGGCGCAGAAGGTGGGGTTAGTACCCCTGCGCCAAACAGGTCGTCAAAGTAGCAATCTGTGATTGAACGGTGTTAACTGAAATCCTTGTTTTGAACTAATCCAAGTGTCCGTACGTGTGCTACCGCCTACCGCCGACCTGTAATACCAATTCATCAGGAGCCGAACGTGCTACCTTGTTAAAGCTGACACCTTCAAAGTAAGTGAATTCCTTGTTTTATCATATTTTCCTGTTTATCATATTTCTCTGTCCTGTATTAATTATTATGTTTTAACCGCCTCTGTGGTCTAGTGGTACAACCACCGGTATCAGACCCAGGGGTCCCGGGTTCGATTCCCAGCGGGGGTACATATTGTATTCGGTTTGGTTGGTGGTAGGACTTGTAGTAAGTCCGCCTGGCTAGCTACCACCATCTTATCTAAGTCTGCCGCCATAACAACAATGTTTTCAGCATTGTTGTGTTCCGGCAGTTAGAGATAAGATAGCCAGTTCCTCAGTGATTGAGGATTCCGGGAGAGGCTCGCTTCCATCTTCAGCATTATCAATACTTAACATCAGGTATGATAAAGGCTAAGAGTCTCCACGTCGTTCATAAAAAAAATTAAAAAAAAATTACAAGTCATACATACTTTTTCAAATTTCAAACATCCATACTGTCCCCATATTTTTATATTTTCGCCGAAGAACCGTCTTTTGTCTGTATTTTGTATAAGTTCGCTATTCACAAAAAGCCCAAGTTCGAAGTTAATACATTTTTAGACACTGTTCACAGTTTTATTTCGATATATCAAAATACCTTTTTTACTATCAGAAACTTTTTCACCCAATTTCGCGTGTATCCACTAGAGATATGAAACGGGGACTTTTGCCAAAGGTTGCAGTTAAAGAAAGGATTCAGTTACACATACATCAAGTTGTTGACAGATCCTGTGTTCCCGAATAAACTTTTGGCATCTGCCTAACGCAATTTAGAATGTCACCGTTGATTCTCTACCGTACAATCAATCTTTTGTTGGTATATGAGGAGATGTTTAGGTGAAAGTAAGTTTTTCATGTTTCGAAATGTTAACATCTATGATATTGCTGTTTTTATTTATTGGTAAAATAAAAGTATTTTAGTGTATATAAATAATATTGATTGAAAAAATTGTGTCTCTTTAGCCCTTACAGGTTTACGGTTCTATAACACAATATCTTATATTTATGTAAGTCAGTTCATTATAATTCTGAAAAAGCACCTGTACAAATATAAAGCAAACTTTTGTTCCTACATAAAATATTCAAAGTCTGTACTATACATAAATAATGTTTCTTCTTCAACATAGAGCGAATCTTCGTATTCAGCATAACCAGTCGATACGATATATCATTTTAAAAATGAAACACAATAGTCTTAATGTGTCTAGACTTGTGAAAAATTATCTAAGTCTTGAATTGACATTTCGTTTTATGGCCTCTCCGTTTATTATTGTTCCACTTGTGCTGGAGCCAAGATGACGCTGGGAGCCAAATTCACTGCCCAATAGCACAATAAAAAGTTACACAGTATTCTGTCTTCCTACAAAAAGTCCGTTCGCGAGTTATACCCGACAAGACTCTCAGCCTCGAATGCGCCGCGCACGCAACGCACGCTGTGAAAATTTTATACGCAGTAAGCGTGTGGCAATAATAATTATTAAGCTGCATGAAACAGTCTAAGACAACTTACTTGATGATTCTATTACCTTGCCAATAGGTCCCATCTCTGGCACACATGTGCTTTTATCCGTGCTTCTGATTTACTAAATCAACTTGTGAGTCAGCAGTTTTAGAGACACCAGACGAAAACAAGTGAATATCAAACCAGTGGTATCAAAAAGTGAGCAGTTGCTCGAAATTCATTTCGAAATGACGCTATATTTCCACAGGATTTCAAAGTTGCATGTCAACGACTTCAGTCATACTAACTGAAAGTGAAATATAATGCATGTGTAAATAAAATACGGAAAATCTCAATTTTTTCAATTAGTTATAAATAAACACACATCGTAGGTATGTTGCACTTATCACAGTCTTATAATATATTATAGTCTTTTAACGCGAGTAGATCGGTTTACCTAATGCGCTTGATAAAGTTCATGAGCTGTCTCGGTTCATTTAAAAAAAAAGATATTCTGTAAAATTGGTATTAAATAAAATCTTATTTTTGTTAACACAACGAGTATTATTAATTAATTTGTAGTTCTACAATAAAAAAAAGCAAACGTTCTGCGACATGAAATAATGTCAACGCCAATTTCCAAAAGCAGAAAGGAAACGACACAAAGATAAGTATAATGCAGTCAAGACTCGACAGCCAGTCACTCCAGTGTTTACCCTCGGAAAGTAAATGTCAATAAACTACAAGAGCGCCCTCTGGGGGAAGTGTCCATGAGAAATCCTTTCAGCGTTAAAACCGGGAAAATAATGCTAAGAAGATGTAAACTAGCCACTGCGTTGGTTTAAGTATAATATTAAGGGCTCGAAGCTTACTAGCCAGGGATTTGTTTTTATTATTTTCTAGAACGGATAAATCAGAAAGGGTAACTTTTAAGTTTTCCCAAATACATCTTGAATTCTTTAATAAGTGGAAAGTAAATGTCAATACGAGTAAACTACTTACGAGACCTCTAGGGGGAAAGTGACTATGAGAAAGCCGTACTTTCGGCGGTAAAACCGGGAAATAATGCTAAGAATATGTAAACTAGCCACCCCGCGTTGATTTAAATATAAAGGGCTCAAAAATAACTAACCGGGGATTTGTATTATTTTTTCTAGGGGTCAATCGGATTGGGTGACTATTAACTTTTTCCAAAATACATCTTAAATGAATTAATAAGTGGAAAATAAATGTCAATAAACTACAAGCGCGCCTTCTGGGGGGAAAGTGTCCATGCTGAATGTTCTTTCAACGGTAAAATCGGGAAAATAAAGCTAAGAAGGTGTCAACTAGCCACTGCGTTCATTTAAATAATAAGGGCTCAAAAAAAATGATTTTTTTTTTCTAGGGGTTAATCGGGATGGGTAACACCGTCTGTGTGGTCTAGTGGTACAACCGGGGGTACATATTGTATTCGGTTTGGTTGGTGGTAGGACTTGTTGTAAGTCCGCCTGGCCAGCTACCATCATCTTATCTAAGCTTGACGCCATAACAACAATGTTTTCAGCATTGTTGTATTCTGGCAATTAGAGATAAGATAAGTTCCTCAGTGGTTAAGGATTCCGGGAAAGGCTCGCTTCCATCTTCAGCCTTATCAATACTTAACATAAAAAGTCTCCATAAAAAGAAAGTTTTCCCAAAATACATCTTGAATTAATAAATAAGTGGAAAGTAAATGTCAAAAAGCTACAAGAGCGACCTCTGGGGGGGGAGGGGGGGTAAAATGTCCATGAGCAAACCATGAAGCAACCAACCACCAACCATAAAGACCATTTCAAGAAAATAGAAATAGAAAGAAAAAATAGATAACGCCAGTGCGACATGAGACTAGTTGCTTTTTCTAGTATATTTTCTTGTTCAATATTTATCACATAAAAATAGCATTGTAAAATGCAAAATTTAAAAGTTATAACATTCATAAAGTTCCATAATGATTTCACAAAAACTAAAAGAAGAATGAAAGAACCAACGCTGAATGCCAAAGTGTAGGTAGAAAAATAATTCAGCAAAGTAGTCTACAGGTTATTCAGGAAAGTTTTCAACTGGAAAAATATATCTACATGTTATTTAAAGTAAATCTCAAACCTGATAACGCTGAGAAATGGGATATCTATCGAAAGGGATCTTATTTGAAAGTCTTCTGAGAAGCCCGAAGGTGTTTGTTGTTTCTAGTTTTATCCTGTGAGTGCTGACACATACATATTCTAGCAGCTTTGCCGGGAGAGATTGAACTTTGGGCCGATTTGTATTTGAGAAGAGAAAAAGTTGTAAACTTTTGGAATCAATGAATGTTTTCTAGACAATGGTGTTTATTTAGACACATATCATCTTTTATCTTGTGAAGTTATTGGTGTGATTTGATATTTAAACTTTTCTTTTAGTTTCTGGACAATCATACCTTTTTTTTTAGTAAGGGGAATGCATTTACGCATACCAAACGGTTATGCTGGGCTCACCTAGAATACCGGACTTGTGAGTCCAGCACCCTATCCCTCGCCGTCCCCCGACACCCCGTCGAGCCTAGTAGCTCGGCGGGGGTAACCACCTCCAGCAAAACTGGACGGATCGCCTCGGCCGTTCGCCTCCCGACCGGATCCGTCTCCAGTAGAGACTCCCATCTGCCCATTAGGGCTTCATCTGCGTGGCGTCTAGCCGCCACCATCTTCTCATGTGCGACGCGTTCCCCCCTCTCCAACGCTACCCTTCTCTCCCGATACACCTCTTTGAGAACCTGGGCGTCCAACTCCCAGGGAGGTGTACCCGCCAGCGTACAGGCCACATTAAAGGACATTGTCCTGTATCCTCTCGCTATCCGAACTGCAATAGCCCTCTGTGGCCGTCGCAAAGCCCTTTTGTTCTCGGCATTAATTTTATCAGCCCAAACCGGCGCCCCATACAAGAGTTTTCGGAACGCATCACCCGGTCCACTGAGATTTGGTAAGAGACGCCCCAGAGCGCCGGCCGCCTTCGTTACTCTGAGAGCAAGCTGCTTAAAGTGCTCAACAAAATTCCACCTCCCGTCGAGCACCAGTCCCAGATACTTCATCCACGGCTTTAACACGACTCGCCCTATCAACTATTATATTAGCCCCAGCCGGGGGACCTTTACGCGGCCCGTGAAAGTACACCGCATCCGTTTTATCAATTGCCACGTTTAGCCCCAACAACCTTATGAGTTCAATCACTAAAGAGGCTCCAACGCCTGCCAACCTTCGCACATCCTCATACGTCTTGCCCCGGGCGGTGGCGAGAGTGTCATCAGCGTAACATAAAACCCTCATCCGAGGCAAGAGGACACCCCGCAGCACCCAATAGAATCCGATGTTCCACAGGAGCGGACCCAGAACCGATCCCTGTGGAACACCGCACACCATCCCCCTGGCCGTTATCTCCCCACCCTACGAAGGAAACAACACCTCCCTACTGGACAATCATACCTAATCAAATTCGTTCTTAATTTTTTGAAAACAAATAATTTTCTTTTATATCTACGCTTTTGAAATAAAAACGCAGACTTGTTCAAATTTCACAAGTTGAGAGCTTTAGTATTTAAAATTATACACTATAAAAAGCTCAGTGCCGAGTATTATATTATTATTATTATACTCTTTATTGGACTTAAAATACATACTAAACAATGTTTTAGAGACATGTTAGCAAAGGTGGACTTATCCCTGAAAGAGATCTATTCCAGCCAACCTAGGACGTGTTATAAATAAGCAGGCAATGTAAAGTGCAAAATTAAAATGCTAATTAATAATACAAACAGTGTATACATATACCAAATACATACATATTTTAATAAATATACTTACATACATTACATTATATATACATTATAAATAGCATATTATGAAAATGGGTAAAGTGCGCTTTAAGTTTAGACTTAAGGTGGAACGATTTTCATACAAAAAACAGTCGAGATAATCTTGGTAGATTAACAGAATTAATACTTAAATATATGTGCAACTATTTATTCTCGGGTATTCATTTGCGCTTAATTAATAAACAAACATTGTTTCATTCTAAATTCACCTATAAATGAACACTAAATTATTGCAAAAATTACGACTGTGTATGTGACAAATGTCGTGTACGTATACAAAAATCGCGACGTTGCCATTCCATGCGGCTAAGACGCGCAACGCGCGAAGTTGCCGCTCTTACGTTTGTCTCGATTTAATAATTGTTTAAATTTCTCTTTACTAGATTTTTCAGCTGTGTTGCCGTTGCGTCCCAAAAGAGATGAGTTTCGTCAGTAATAATTTACTTTGGGATTATGATATAAAGTTGTGATTTGTAGGATTTATCTTGACTCCGATTTTAAAAAATGCTAAACACGACTTATATTTTGTTTTTTATGCGTAAATCTTTTTTTCTCTCATCACTGTAAAAAAATAGAAAATAAGATTTTATAAAGGAAAAAAAAGAAACGAAAATTGTATCTGCTTCGTGCAAATAAAATTTACTTGTATTATGTAACGTACTTACTTAATATTTTTATTTTATTTTATTTAGACAAATGTCATGTGGTCCCTTTTCAAATATTAAATTATCCGCAATCACATCTACGTACTGACAACACCGTTCCGTATTTGTCATTTGTTTGTAGTGTTTTTTCATTGTGACTAGGGAATGGGTCCAGTAAAAATTTCACTGAAATGAAAATTAAATATAAACGAAATTTATGAAATCTTTCAAAACGGGTGGAAATATTTCAGTTTTGAGTGAAATTTATTTTCTGACTAGAAATGATTTATTTTACGTAAATCTTAATGATTTAACGATCTTAATGATTTATTTTATTTTTAATTTTACAATTTTAACGTATTAAATGTTCACTTAGCTATTCAAAATATCATAAGAATGATGATAGCATAGAGATAAACATAGACTAAGCCAAATACAAAACATGAATTTGACGTCACATATCACTTGACTATTGTTGTTTCGACTATGAATCAGGACATTTGCGCGAAAAGCTAATAACGCGAAAGACTCTTACACGAAAAGCCGTTTGCTCGAATAAACATTTGCGCGAATAGTGCACAAATGTAATTAAATTTGCCTCAATTATTGGTCAGTTAGCCTTCAAAAACATTTTCACCGTATAGCGCATGAATGAATGTTAGCGCTATCTCAGCACTTTTTTTTTCTAGATTGTACTTAACATTTCATAATACATATTTAAGATACACAAGAGGTTAGCACTTTTTATTTTATAACCTCTCAGGCATCGGAAAACGAAACACAATAGATATTTAATTGTTTCCAACCCCGGTGTTCGCTGCGCTGCTTTACGAATTAAGTATTTGTTGAATAATACAATTTCATTTTGAGGTAAGTACTTAATAGTAATTTTTTTTGGGGAATTTTTGCTTACTTACATGTTTTATGTATTAATATTTTATAATATCAGTATCTTTATAAATTAAAACACGAAATTAGTTATATGCACATAAGTGCCTTTAAAGACTCAATGCTCAGAAACACGTGAAGTATCAAATTGATATTAATAAAGATTAAAGTCTATGGTTCCCCCGAACTGTAAAAATCAAGCTTCTTAGTTTTTACATCACCATAATAAATTATCGCAGTAAATTAAAGCTTTAAAGGTAGAATTTAACAAGATTTACAAGATGTAAAATTTCACCACATAAGTAAACAAAAAGAGTAAGTATAAAAATGGCGTCTCGAGCTTGATTCCAAAACTATTATAATATAAAATGGAGATTGTAACTAACAAACAAGTAGACAAAATATGATCATTTGCGCAAATTTATATACGCGCCAATATACCGAAAGGAGCTAAATGTATTGATTTTAAATAAAACTAATATAATAGTATTGTAGTATTGTACTAGCGGATCCTCGCGGTTTTACACGCGTGGTACCTGTTCCCGTGGGAATATCGGGATAAAATATAGCCTATGTTAATCAGGGATAGTGTAGCATCCTAAAAGAATTTTTGAAATCAGTCCAGTAGTTTTTGAGTTTATTCATTACATACATACATACACATCTTTCCTCTTTATCACTACATAGTATAAAGCAAAGTCGCTTCCCGCTGTCTGTCCCTATGTATGCTTAGATCTTTAAAACTACGCAACGGATTTTGATGCGGATTTTTTAATAGATAGAGTGATTCAAGAGGAAGGTAAAATAACCTTCAATATATAGTAGAGAAATACTGTAATTTTTAAGGTTTCTAATGTGATGTCGTAAATGATTACATTTTTTCCGCTTACATTGCAAACGCAGGCTGAACCCTACGAGATTTATCAATATAAGGTAATAAGTATTTGTACACCTTGAAAATGTCTACAGAAAACTCCGCGGTGGTTTATGTTTATCTCTTATGGATAACCCACAATAGCATAAGTCGTGTAGTCCACGCGGGCGAAGCCGCGGGCGGGAAGCTAGTAATATTATATAGTATAGAAGTATAGAAAACGGTAACATGATGATCCAACAACCACCACCACTTTTTTTTTGATTGAGGAAACACTGCAATTTTAATCAAAATCTGTTCAGCAGTGGTTTAAAAAAAAGATATTATAATGGGCAAACACACTAAGAAATCTTAAAATTTAGAGTATCAATTACATTCTTGTCACTTGTGCAATTTAAAAAAGTTGCAATTGCATTTGTTGCAATTTATACATCAAAATTAATATTGTGATGTTATTTAAATAAACAATAATATAAAATAAATAATAAAAAAAATCTACCATCAGAAGTCTCGAACCTTAACTCTTTGATATCTAAGCCGAGTACGTAGACCGCTGGGCTACTTTATCATCTTCAGCTGGGTCGAAATATTCTACTACAAGAAACTCAGAAATAAGGTATGCATGTGTGAGTGATTAGTAAAATTGGGAGACAGAAACACTCTCTCGAGATATTTGGATGATTTATGTACTACAAAAAGATAAATGTTGGTTTCGAAAATTCAATATTTATTTATAGAATGCGCTAATAGTATTTTGAGTTAAAAAGATACAAAGAACAATTAACAAATAAATAAAAACTACTAAATAGCGAAAGTAGCGCCATCTAACGACCGTTCAGCTTTTTGTAACTTAATCGTTCCACCTTAAAGGGATAAATACTTGGACTGCCTTGAATATTGATTTGAAAGGACATAGTAGAGCATTAGCCGAGAACAAAGAGTATAATTGGATATGGACTATGGATTCAAGGACTTTGGAGAGGATTGGGTGAATGGAAATAGGACAATCCTGGGATAGAGAAGTTGATTATGAGTTTAATGGTTTTAAAAGTTCTTGAAGTAGTAAAATATTATTTATTTTTATTGAAAGGATTATTCTATAATAAAATGGTGTACCCACTATGTTAATTCAGGTAGAAAAACAATAGCAATAAATCAAATCATACTAAATACGTGATAATATTAAACAATCCTATTAATGCCTTATTATCTCCCTAACCAAACTACCGTCATAATCACTTAATGAAGAGATCAAAATAATATGTGTCTAAGTACCTCTTCTATCTCAAATCGTGACATGAAACTTCATAGCTCTGTCCATTAACTTTGGGTCCATTTATGGCCAACAATACCCCATATGCCATAAAATATAATGAACATAAGCACTTCTGTATAATGGACTTAGAATTGGTGTTTAACGAAATTCCAGAGACCGTCTGAAACAAAAAAGAGACTAAGTGAAATAATTAGGTAACTTTATCTTGGAGAAAATGACATCGGATAACGGCTTCGCTTAAAGTGTTTTTTTTTGTTCATTTTTAATGTCCCCACTGCTGGGGAACTTGCTTTCCTTATGGATGGATAAGGGGAATGGGCCATGACCCACCACGCGGGCCCAATGCGGATTGGTGGGTTTTAACGATTTCAAATGCAGCCGGGACCAACGGCTTCACGTGCCTTCCGTAGCACGGAGGAGCTCAAGATAGTAAATTTTTGGTCACCCATCCCGTGACCGACCATTGCGAAAGTAGCTTAACCTCAACAATCGCAGGCCGAGCGCGCGAACCACTGCGCCACTCATCGTCATCAGCCATTTTTAATGTCCCCCACTGCTGGGGTACTGGCATACGGATGTATAAGCCATGGCCTAATTTTATTTTCTACGTCCTTCAGATTGACAATCAGTTACCGAAGTACCAACAAAGTTGTAATTAAGATTAACTGAAGGTACCCCTTCATATTTCTCATCATAACAAAGGGACACTAACTAAAATAAACGATTGCGCTTACTCATCAGTACGTAACATAAAGTATCTCATTAAGCGAGAGTAGAACTTCTAACCTATACCGACAATTTTACTTGGAGCTCACCTTTCAACTGATTAATTAAGAAAAGAAAAGAAACGGACGGTTCTTCACTAATTGGTTATCTTGCTGAATCAAATGTTGCGGAATACAGACGAGCTATCCTCTGTCTGGAGGTAGGGGGTAATCTAGGAAAGCGGACTAATACGGATAAAGTGGGGATGACGGTTGATTTTCTTTAGACATCCCTGCTAGTAATAATCACATATTGAGGATTAGTAGAACAATCAAATGTGAATAACTTTCAGCATCAATGTTGTTTGAAAGATCATTTCGTTAGTTGATATTTCCGAGTTTTTTTTTAATTCAAGATTTCTTAAATTTTGTTGATTATAAAAATCGGTGTTATGTAGGGAATTTGGGATACAGAGCGCTGATTTTTATAGATAACAATATATTAGCTATCTTTATTGAAGGTAGAGCTTTATATTTGCAAAATTAAACACATTGGTTAGCTCTTTCGAAAAGGTAAGGTATAAGGAATAAAAATACCATAGTTAAAAAAAAAGACAACATTCTTTTCTACCTTTCTTACGAAACGTCCTTATTCAGTACAGACAGAATTAATCATTAGATCACACAGGTCTCTGAAATAACACTATCCAAAACCGCTTATTTAAAGTAATCTCGCTCGAACCGGGCGGCCGGCGTCAACGTTTCAATATTATTATTTTAAACCAAACAAAGTTTTGATGATAACGGAGGGCGCTTTAATTATTTCAGTTTTTACCTAATTACTTACTTAAGAGTTACTTAAGAGCTACTTAAGAGCCCATTCAGGAGCACGAGAGTGCTATTAGAGTGTTATGGTACCCATAAACGATAATACGGCAGCGGTAATGGTGCCAAATTAACCTCATATATTATGTAAAAAACTAGTTTCACCCACGACTTCGACCGCGTGAACTTTTTGCACTAGAACCAAGAAACTTTTATGCACTACTTATAATTTAAGGTTTTGGTACAGTCACATGCAATAATATAGAAACACTTGGTCAACTTACAATATTGAATGACATTTGTGGACACAGAGAGCATTGCTTCTGTGTGTTTCAATATAGTGTTTACATATCATCGCTCGTGACTGTACTTTCGTAACAAAAATCAGAAGAAGAGAGGTTAAAAAAACTGATAATATATTGATTTAGTTTGTAAAAGAAACGCTGTACTTGCAATACCCTTTTATTGCTTCCACACCTTAATACAATATTGCTACCACTTTACAAGGATTCCCGCTTACACTCTACACACGGAGCTTAGAGACAACCGCTCATGACGAAGGCTCGAACAAGAATCCCCGCCACATCACCTCACACAACCGCCCGAAACTCGGACTCCCCTCCCAGTCAGTGTTGCTTGATCAATAATGTTGCCGGAGTAAAATCCATAATTTTAGTGTTGCCAGAACAATGATTTATACTGTTTATCATAACTTATTAAAAACCTAACATTCGTCCATCCTAACATCGTGCATGTCCTCATGCACGACATTATTATAAACCTAACATTCGGCCGGTTGTGTTTGTTTTTTTTTTTTTTTTTTTTTTTTTTATATAATAACGGAATTTTGTATTACTTTATATAAGAAAAAGATTATATACAATATAATTATAATAACTTATTATAATCACAGATAGATTATTAAATAGGTATCTCAATTTGTAAATATAAATATTTCTTTCTTTCATTTCTTACGCACAGCTCATTTATTATTTCAATTTCTCGACAAATAAATCTTAAGGAATTATTCAAACATCAATTGACATATGTAAACCCATCTATTCTTACATCGCCATTAAAATGATTCCCATGTGCAAACCCATCCTTTCTTACACATAAGAAACATTCCAAATTTAGAACACCTTGCCGACTTTACAGCGAACCCATCCATTCTCGCTATTGAAGTAAGCAAAGTAACTAACAGTGAACCCATCCATTCTCACGGTTATACAGGACCATTGTTTGTTTTCCATAACCATTAACCATATTTTGCCAAAATAAATTAATCAAAATATAATATAGCATAGATTTCGCCATATTATGAAATAAATAATAAAATATCCAAAGGAGTAGATATCACCATAATATTTTAAATCACTACTGTTTAATCACATTACTTGTATGATACATAACTAACTAGTAGTAATACATATATCCAATAACTAACAATTTTTCAGCTTTTAAATCCACAATACATACAAAACAATATAACACTGAAGCCTTTTGTAGAATAAGATTAAGTTTAATAAGTTTATATGTTGCAATAAAATTATATTTATTAATATTGATTTGCTATTTAACAAAATCATAACAAAAGATAGTATAATAATCAAGAGTCGTTATCATTTCTTTCATCATCAGTCCTACACTCGTCACGATCATTCGAGTCAGAGTCATTGATCTCTAATGCGGCTAAATTGACCCAAGGCAACATCCGGTCGGCGGCAACTGTTGTCCGCCGTTTGTTTTTAGTGCCCGTTAACCCTGGAATAGCTGCAACCCTATACCTATCATTGCCTAATACTGATACTACGCGAAACGGCCCTATATATGCAGGATGAAGCTTTTTACTTTTTCCATCATTAACAAATGTGGTCTTAGTTATCTTAACTAATTCTCCTTCATTAAAAACTCTTGCAGGACGCCTATTCTTGTTATATAGTAATTTTTGTTTTTGTTGCTGAATATCAAGAGAATCTTTAGCCTGCTCCCTAATGAGATCCAAGTCACTTGCATCACAAGTTTCTCGGCGTATTTCATTGAGTTTAGGATTCATTCGGAGTTCATGTTGGTACCGAACATAATTTCAGCTGGTGTCCTACCAATGGTCTTCTGGTAGGTATTATTAATGCCCCACTGTACCTTACCAACCGTATCATCCCAAACGTTCTCATTTTCATTTATATTTTGAGCTCTTAAGGAATCAAGGATGGTACGGTTGTACCTTTCGACCTGACCATTTGATCGCGGACAAGCCACGGCGTTAAGAACATGCCTTACTCCCTTGTCTAAGCAAAATCTTTTAAAAGCATGCGAAGTAAAACATGTACCCCTATCACTGACGATTCGGTCAGGAACACGAAAAGTATAAAATATGTCATTTAAGACTCGAACCGCACTTTGGGTCTTCGTATCCCGCACTGGTTTGATTAGTACAAACTTAGTGAAACCATCAACGATAACAAGAAGGTGAGTGTTACCTCGTTTTGATCTGACAAAGGGTCCAAGGTGGTCAATATGAAGTGTGTGGAAGGGAATATCCACTTTTTCGATCGGATGCAAATATCCTTCCTTCCCCGAGCTATTTTTCTTAGCGTACGCGCATTCAATGCAAGCGCTAACATATTTTTTTACAAATCGCGACATTTTACTAAACCAATATGACTTCTTTAATCGCTGTAATGTCTTTTCCGCTCCAAAATGACCTATATCGTCATGATTAATACGACAAAGTTGCCACCTTGCACCCCTTGGCACAACCCAACGTATATCATTTTGATCACCGTTTAGGTACCGATATAGTTTATTTTCCTTAATTAAGTAGTTGTCCTTTATATATTTTAAGCCTTCAGCGTCCATACCTGATGTGAGAATATCACGAATCCTACATAGTTCCGTATCCCCCAATTGTAAGGTATGTAACCAATCCTCTTTAGTGATATTCATGACCGCTGGATACTGCTCTAGAACATTTAATGTCTCGTCATCCACAATAGGGTTCCGAGATAAAGCGTCAACGTGGGCCATTTTGGCCCCAGGGCGATAGTCTGCTGTACATTCAAACACCTGCATCAGAAGCCACCACCTAGCAACCCGAGGAATGACATCGCGCTTTGCAAACGTGGAACGGAGAGAACTACAATCAGTTACTACCTTAAAACTTTGACCCAGCAAATAAACGCGGAACTTTTTTAGAGAACATACCACGGCTAATGTTTCAAGCTCGTAGGCATGAAAATTTTTCTCTTCAGGAGAAGTTTTGCGGCTATAGAATGCTACTGGCCTAAACATTTCGTCTCCTAGTGACTTTTGCAGCAGTACCCCTCCAACTCCTAGCTTACTAGCATCGGTATGCAATTCTAATACAGCAGTTGGATCATATATAGCCAAAATGGGTCTATCTACTAATTTGGACTTAAAGATTCTGAATGCTTCCTCTTGCTCATTCGACCACACCCAAGTCGCGTCCTTTGCTAGCAATTTTGTTAAAGGATGAGCCAATGCTGCAAAATTCCTAATAAATTTTCGAAAATATCCTACCAATTCGAGAAATTGCCGTACAGTATGCTGGTCCTTGGGACAAGGAAAATCGAGCACGCACTGGATTTTTTTATCACCCGGCCGTATTCCCCCTGCACTAATCTCGTATCCCAAGTAGTCGATCTTTTTCATAAGAAATTCACATTTAGCTAAATTGAGAGTAAGATCAGCATTACCTACCAGTTGCAAAACAGTTTCCAACCTACTTAAACATTGCTCTACATCTTTACCATATATTAAAATATCATCTATATAGGCTGTAGCGCCGTCGTATCGCATTGGACCTAAAACCTGATTCATCATCCGTTGGAAAACGGCCGGAGCATTTGCCAAACCGAACGGCATACGATTAAATTCGTATTGGCCATCCGGTGTGACAAACGAAGTATAAGATCGCGACTGTTCGGATATAGGAACCTGGTAGTAACCAGAGGTCAAATCGAGGGTAATAAAATATGCTTGGCCAGACAATCGAGCAATTTCGTCATCGATGTTAGGCATAGGATAACGTTCCTTGATCGTCACCGAGTTAAGCATGCGGTAATCAACACACATTCGCATCTTGCCATCCTTTTTGCGGACTAAAATGATTGGACTTGCATAGTCGGAAACAGACTCGCGCACTACACCAGCCTCTAGCATTTCATCAACCATTTCCCTTACATCTGCCCGTTCCTTGTGGGATAATCTATACGGGCGATAAACGATTGGTTTACAACTATTGAGTTCTATAGTCATTGTAGTAGAGTTTGTGCAACCCAAGTCCTTTAAAGATGACGCAAAACAATGCGGGAATCTATCTAGCAGTTTGAAAAGTGCTTGCCGATGTATTTCCTCAACAAAATCTCCTACACGAACCATACTTCGGTCAATACAAGGAGATTGAGCAAAGTCTTTTGGTGATATTGCAATTTTATTCACATTTTTAATTTCTCAACTACGACTGAGTACCATTCCCCCTTTAATGTAAGCGCGTTCAGAGACGGGCGAAACCATTAGGTTAACAATTCCATCTCTAACCGGATATACACCGCTTAATATGAGAAACTGATGTGAGGGTTTCCCAACAACCCTACAATCCACTAAAATATATTGATTGACGCGCGGCTCTACATAAGTTTTAATAGTAGCTAACCCGTAAACATTAGAGTCTGCAATAGCAACAACCTTAACTGCATCGTCACTATTTAGATCAACCCCAGAGAATGGCATTTCATGCCCCGTATAGCCGAAACAAAGTTTATCTGCGGTCTTGTAAACGCTTATATGCAATTGCTCGGTAAACGATTGTCCAATAAGCAGTGGAATATCCAAATACTCATCCCCGACAACGTGACAAACTACAGTAGCTTTTACATCATCAATAGTTATAACCAAAGTAACACTTCCAAGAGTAGGAATTAAAGTATTTCCAAAGCCCTTAAGAGCGGTCGTATCGCCACTACTGTAGGAAATACCAAGAAGTGAAGTGTGCGACTCTCGTAATAACGAAACTTCACTACCAAAGTCTATGAAACAGTTAACGGAGATATTGTTAACATAATAATATGCCTCTTTGTAAAATTTTGAACTAGGATTAAGGTTAGATATAAGCATAGTTTTGTGTACTGTATTAATCTTATTATCTTTAGCATTATCTTTAAAAAACAATTCTCCGTTAAATTTCCTTGCAATTGTAACAAAATATATTGCTATTCTGAGTGAAAGTAGGTCTGTTACCCAATCTATTGACGTTGTTAGTGCTAGTTAAAGTATCTTGCCTAAATTTAGACTGCGGTCTCTCAAAATATTGAGAACAATCCTTATTGCTCATTAAAAATTGTAACAACTGCTCTGGACTCGAACAACGCAAAGCAGTGGCACTAGTTTTCATGGTTTTATCCGACAACCCATGGATAATGCAGTCAACAGCCCGCCTTCCCTCAATGTTGCATTGGTTCAACAAAGCAAGCTTTTCATAAAAATATACCTCTATTGGCTCGTTTAACCTATTTCTCCTTTTAAGCATATCTTCCAAAGTTTGGCCGTAATTTTGTTCACATGGAAATGCATTGGTAAGTTTGTTTTGCCATTCAGGCCAATCAAAAAGAATGGTAGGTAAACTTTCGTACCAGGTCTTCGCCAAACCTTGGAGTTTTTGTAGGGCAAAGTGAACTGTCGTCTTATCGTCCCAACCGTAGACGGTAGCGCACTCGTTCACCTTTTTCAACCAGATATCGATTCGTTGATTTTTCGACGAAGGGTCAAAATCAGGAAGTATATTTTTGTGGTTAGGATGAACTGGCGTTGGTGCGGCTACAGTCGACGGTTGTGACGGAACACATTTTAATGACTTTATAATGTTAGCAATATCTTTGGATGAGAATGAGGGGCTGGTTGACCTTTTCGAGTTACAGCGAGGTCCAACAATTCGGTTCCTTCGTCTTTCTGGCTCATCATAATTGTGGCTTGGACTTCGAGCTCGCTTCTGAGGATGAACCTCGTCCTCAGCATGAGTTTGTATTTTAGCAAGACGACGGTTCCGTTGTTCATTAATAGGTTGTCCACTTACTTGTCTTTTCATCCGGCTGCGCTCTCGATACAGGTCGTCCTGCAGGTCTCGCAGTCGTTCGCGCTCTCTGTCCACCTCTCGTTCCAGCTCACGCAGCCTATCACGACCCCGAGGACTGCTGCGCTCGCAGGAGACGCTGAAGACGCGCGCGAGGTGGCTTCTACGTTGTTGACTGCGCTCACGCCGCTGTCCGCGCTCCCGATGGCGAATGTCTTCACATTGCTGGCTGCGCCCACGCGATGGTCCCTGGCTCGGCTCGCGAGGGCGAAGATGTTCTGAAGCATAGTCACGTCGCTGTCGACTTCGACTGGCCCTGGCTTCATCACACGATTGTCGTTCTTGTGACACCGTGGGCACTGGAGTTTCTAGCCGACGTGACCGTTTTTCCTCGCCTCGTTGCATCTGGAACTCGCACATAAGAAGCAACTATGTAACTATTCTTTGAAAGAACTGACATTACACGTTGTGAAATATTACAAAAACTATGTATCTTATTAAAAAAACTATTCATTAAATAAACTGATATTACATAAAACTATGGGTCTTTTACATTGAAAGAGTATTTATAAAAAGAACTGATTACAACATCAATATTGTGAAATATCTCAAAAACTATGGGTTCTATTGAAAAACTAACTGAATTTTCACTACCCTTTTAATAACCCCACACTATCACTCACCTACTCGATCATAACCTTGAGTTGACCTTGACCTTAAAAAAACGAATTTATCGAGGAAAACAGTAAAACTACGCTATGCCATTAGTTTGTAGAATCAGAATGAGGGTAAAATCAAAGCCATACAGTCCACACATTATGTCTTTATCCACATTACTAATTACCTAGGAGTTTACGACTTTGAGTCGACCTTGACTTTCAAAATTCGCATAAATTCTCAAGCAATATTTTTTTCATAACGGTTCTTTTCTTTATTTGTATTTGAAAGTCAAGTTTATGATATATGATACGAAGAAACCAGTGAAACCATTAAATTCTGATTTAAAATTGATATTCATAAGATTTCTACCAAACTTTCAGAATTAAGAATGAAATTGCAGGTACTTACCACTTCTGATGTGTAAAAGAAACGCTGTACTTGCAATACCCTTTTATTGCTTCCACACCTTAATACAATATTGCTACCACTTTACAAGGATTCCCGCTTACACTCTACACACGGAGCTTAGAGACAACCGCTCATGACGAAGGCTCGAACAAGAATCCCGCCACATCACCTCACACAACCGCCCGAAACTCGGACTCCCCTCCCAGTCAGTGTTGCCAGATCAATAATGTTGCCGGAGTAAAATCCATAATTTTAGTGTTGCCAGAACAATGATTTATACTGTTTATCATAACTTATTAAAAACCTAACAAGTTATTAATATTATCAGAAAACTTTACACCCCATCGTGATAACGATAAACATGAAAATGTCAAAGAGTTTGTAGGTACATTTGACAGGTTTTACAGGTTTATTTGAAAAATAATTTGGGAATCGTCGTCTCAGCCACATAACACCAACTACTGGGTATGAGCCTCCCCCAAAATGGGGGGTTTGCCATAATCGCCACGCTTGGCAGGCGGGTTGGCGATCGCAGTATGGCCAAGTTTGTAGGAGAAGCTGCTGCCTGTCTTCTGCAGGCTGAGTCCCTTAGTCGCCTTTTACGACACCCACGGGATGAGAGGGGGTAGTGCTATTCTAAGCCGACACTACACATACATACACATTTGGGAATAGTAATCATTTATTATTCAAATGAAATACCTATTAATAATATATTATTTGTAATATAAACATTTTCTATAAATCTATTACTTTTTGAAATAAAGCGTCCTTAAACTCTACAGGACTACCAGGATGTTTCCTGACTGTGTACATTCATTTCTGTAGCTTCTTCATTTTACAAACACGCAATAAAATAAAATAATTTAAATCTCAACCTAACTTTAATGTTAGAAAAAGAATCTACTATTAAAATATCAACCCTTCACTAGTAGACAGATTTAAACTTTTCAGACAAGAGTCTTCCTCAACATAATTAGCTTTTTTAACTCCTTTATAACGACACGCTTTTCATCTTCTCGAGACAAAAGGATGATTTAAAATTCTATCTCTTTTAATCTAAATCGAGAATGCAGTTGCTTTCTGCAGTGCAGGGTCATTAAGTTTTTTTTTCGTGAGCTGAGCTTATTTTATAGAGCATAATGTACGAGTCTCGTAAATCTGCTGGCGTAGAATGACGAACCCGAGAAAAGTTTTGTCTATAGCTGAACATAAACGAAATATCATTTCTGACATCGTGATGTAGACACAACCTCTCTCTACTCTCGAGCTCGTCATGCGACAGTTTTGGTTTGCCATCTATATTGGTTTGGTTTCTGGATTCTTGATATTCTATCAAGATTAGTTGAGTCACGTCACGTCTCAAACTCAACTCAAGGCAAAATGTTCATACAATTGCATGTATGAGTAAGGTTTGATAAGTTCTCAAATATGAGATAATTTTTTGGGCTCTTTTTTGAAAGTGCCGGCAAAAAAATCTACAAATATATGAAAATGAGAGTAATCCTACAACTTTTGTACCGTAATAAGTATTGCGTCAAACTACTAGTCCCCAAACGTACAATTTTTTTTGTTGGCTAGAAGTTCAGAAAAGGCTCAAAAACGTATAGTCTGAATGATCTCCTTTTAAAATCAGAAACCGAATACCACAAAGTTACGCTCGATTTAGAGAGGCAGGTTTAGGTAAATCAATAATCGAAATAACCTCCTTGATATTCTGAAAAGCTTAAAATAGCGCAGAAAAAAATCTTGCTAATCAAAACAAGCCCTACAATACCCTACATTATTCTAACAATTTATTGTTTATTGGAAAAAACGAAAACATGCTTGCTAATAATATGACGCCGGTGTACTTCCAAATAAAATCAACACAAGCGACTTTGGCATAGGCACCCTCCATTTATTACACGCATCCCAAATCAGATGAGATCCTCCTATTTCCTTGTTTGTTTGCTCATCTATACGGTACCCACCTTTTTCCCAAGTTACGACTCCTGCCGAGAATTGTTTCCCATTAGTTTATGGGAACAATGTTACATAAAAACTGGGGCCGATTGAGCAAACTCAGAATTATTAACACAATATGAGTGTATATAGATTTGTCAAGTTCTAACAACTCGAACTAACCAAACATGCGCCATCCTTAATGACTATTTTATCGATAACATTATTTAAACTCAACAACTCTAACATCAATCTTAATAATAATAATTGCATACAAAGTCAAAGTCAATATCATTTATTAAGTCTAGGCTGTTACAAGCACTTATGAACGTCAAAGAAGCTACGCCATCGGTTCACAAACCCTACGGCGGGAGACCTTGTAACGAGAAGAACCGGCAAGAAACTCGTCAAGGACTGTTTTTTTCTCCCTGTTTTATTTCATACAGAGTCGTCAAATTGAAAAGTGACCTTAACATATCAGTAAGGTCAATTTCCATCACAAAAGGAAAATACTAATTAAAATATTACATTTTATGGTTATTGTAACCGTAAACAATTTTTAACTGGCAAAGAAAGACTTGTCTATCATACATTACAACATTTCCCGCACCACAAGACTACTACACTGCAAGTTGTGAGGTACATACAGGTCAGTATCACATCAATCACATCAATTATCCAGCCCACGTTGTTTCATGAAGAACTTGTAACATACTTATATACCTTAAATTTACATCTATACTAATATTATAAAGAGGAAAGATTTGATTGTTTGTTTGTTTGCTTTGAATAGGCTCCGAAACTACTAAACGGATTTGGATGAAACTTGATTATCCAGGATATCTACTATCTTACACAGATAGTAGATATCCTGGTTATGAACATAGGATACTTATAAGGGTTTCGTAGCCTAAAGGCAAAAAACGAAACCCCCCTTAATTCATATATAAAAAATATATGAATTAAGGGGGGATCCCCATACATGGAACTGTTACTGAAATTTTTTTTTTATCAAACCTATACTTGTGTGGTATCAATAGATAGGTCTTTAAAAGTTACATTGAGGTACCTAAAACAGTTTTTTCTCAAAGCCAACCGTTTGAATGATATACACTTTCAAAGTGAAAAAAAGCCTCACCACGAATAACTTTTGAAAAAGAATCCAAATCGTCACACATTTTTTTTTTGCGACTTCTTGGTTACTTCTATATACAAAAAGATGTTTGTAAAGTTCTAAGTAATGATTTTAAGTAAAGACATAATAAACTGTGTGTTTT
Source organism: Chrysoteuchia culmella (assembly GCA_910589605.1). Lineage (NCBI taxonomy): Eukaryota > Metazoa > Arthropoda > Insecta > Lepidoptera > Crambidae > Chrysoteuchia > Chrysoteuchia culmella. The sequence continues at coordinate 10,444,017 of OU342650.1, read as the reverse complement.
CCACAATAAAGCGAAACCTAGCATATCTCGTAGAAGGTTAGTCACCCACAGGTTATGAGGTTGGATCGGCGCGTACTGATAACAGCATTACAATTGGATCATTTGAACTGAATAAATCAACCTTATCTAGTCCAAAAGAGAAGAGGGATTATTCAGGTGAGGTTGTTTTGAATTTCACGATAACTTTATTTTTTCTTAATTGCTTAATATTTAAGAAATGAAGAAAACATACAGAGTCAAAGATTAGCTCTTAATAAAGCAATGAGCATCATGCAGTTTGTACATAAATGTGATATGCGGCGCGATTTCATTAAATGTCAATAGAAATGAAACAACTTTTACGGATTTTCAAACGGGTTGTATTTCACGAACAACGATCTAATTGTCCGTATTTTTAAGGGTTTTAAAGGGTTTTTCGGTTTTCCCGATATTTCGGCACCTTTTCAGCTACCGTGGTCACGGGATGGCTGGCTTCACATAAGTCTACCCTCGAAAAGTTAATTTATTATTTCGTTCGAATACGGGTAGACATTTACTATGGCAACAATTACTATTGACTTGATATTCGATTTGTTTATAATTTTAAGTATTGATTATTAACGTAAAAACATTTTATAAAAAAAATTCAAACCGACTGCAAAAAGTAAAAAATAAAACTTTTGGAGTCGGTGCCCGCCAAGGCATTCTACATTGCACTTCTATTAACTACATATTTTTTTGGCCTTAGCTAGCTAGCACCGACTCCAAAAGTTTTTTTTTTTCTTTTTGAAGTTGGTTTGATTTTTTTTTATAAAATGTTTTTATTTCAGATTTTTTTTAGTTACATCATGTGCCGTTACTTACACTAAAAATGAGCCCATACACAACATTTTTTATTTTCAAAATGAATGAAGGTTGTGTTATTTCAAATTTATTCACTTTATTAATTTTCTAAACCTGGCATTTGTGTAGATTAAAAAAAAATAAGAATTACAAAAACAGCAACAAATATTCTACGAGGAAATTCGTCGTTCTCAAGAGATGTTCTTACTTACTTGGTCAATTAATATTTATTTTAGGAACAAAATCCTCCACTTATGACGATTATTATTAAGCAGAAAAAATACCAAGAACCAATGATATTAAATATGTGTAAGAAAAAACCAATATTTAATATACCCACATAAATTTATGTTTTAGATGAAAAGTCGTACATAATGTGAAAGACGGCTTTAATCCAATTAAATAAAAAAGCTTAACTTTATTTTTGTCCTATTTAATTCTGCCGTCATATTTTCTTCTTAACGTTGAAAATAATACAAAACCGTAACATTTCCACGAGTAACCTTTCCGGCGATTATAAATCAGAAATGCAACAATAACATTCGTCACTCGAAAATAATAAATTCCACAGAATCGGGTGTAGCTTCATTGGATTTCGCTATTTAATTTATTTTAAGAACAAAGCCATGGATAAAAATTATTTTCAACTAGCGAAAAAATACCAATAAATAATTTATGATTTTGTAATTTTTGCATTTTTCAATGCTATTTTTATACTTATGGTTGCATTGAGAGCATTGGACCGGATTTCCAAAGGTCGCTAGTTCGATTCCAGCCTGAGAATTCACTTGTGGCCGAGTTAATTTTTTCCAATATTTTTCTATTTAAAATTTACCATAACCAATAAATAATGTCACCGCATAGTGTAAAAAAAATATTTTCAAACCTTTAAGCCAATGAAATAAAAAAACTTAACTTTATTTTCCTCCCATTTCATTCTACCGTCAAAATTTTATTTTCTCTCTAACTTCGTACAAAACACAAAACCACAATCCACGAGTAACCTTTGTGGCGATTATAAATCAGAAATGCAACAATAACATTCGTCACTCGACGAAAAGAATGAATTCCAAAGAATTGGGTGATTCTCCATTGGATTGCGCCATTTTGCTAGGCTATTCATCATCGTCTGTAGCACCTGCCCGCTCCACCGAGAATATCGCGCCTGTTCAGATTAAACACCTCGCTTAATGCTGAAACAATTGTGAGCCAAAGGTGTATTTACCAGTTTTGTTACAGTTTTTCAGAGTTTTGCACCGAGTTGTCAGGTTCTAATTTAGCAGATAAGTAATAAGGCAAGGGTCAAAGGTGTTTTTGTAACGTAAAAAGTTGTTGACATTATTTGCGGCCAAAATATGTTTAAATGTTACTATAGGTGGTTTCACGATTCACCGTTCGGCGGTAAGTAGAAGCAAATTTTTCACCTCACACGCTCAGAAAACCAGGTTTTGTCATAAGTATAATATTAAGGGCTCGAAGCTTACTAGCCAGGGATTTGTTTTTATTATTTTCTAGAACGGATAAATCAGAAAGGGTAACTTTTAAGTTTTCCCAAATACATCTTGAACTCTTTAATAAGTGGAAAGTAAATGTCAATACGAGTAAACTACTTACGAGACCTGTAGGGGGAAAGTGACTATGAGAAAGCCGTACTTTCGGCGGTAAAACCGGGAAATAATGCTAAGAATATGTAAACTAGCCACCCCGCGTTGATTTAAATATAAAGGGCTCAAAGATAACTAACCGGGGATTTGTATTATTTTTTCTAGGGGTCAATCGGATTGGGTGACTATTAACTTTTCCCAAAATACATCTTAAATGAATTAATAAGTGTAAAGTAAATGTCAATAAACTACAAGCGCGCCTTCTGGGGGGAAAGTGTCCATGCTGAATGTTCTTTCAGCGGTAAAATCGGGAAAATAAAGCTAAGAAGGTGTAAACTAGCCACTGCGTTCATTTAAATAATAAGGGCTCAAAAAAATATTGTTATTTATTTTTTTCTAGGGGTTAATCGGAATGGGTAACACCGTCTGTGTGGTCTAGTGGTACAACCGGGGGTACATATTGTATTCGGTTTGGTTGGTGGTAGGACTTGTTGTTAGTCCGCCTGGCCAGCTACCATCATCTTATCTAAGCTTGACGCCATAACAACAATGTTTTCAGCATTGTTGTATTCTGGCAATTAGAGATAAGATAAGTTCCTCAGTGGTTGAGGATTCCGGGAAAAGCTCTCTTCCATCTTCAGCCTTATCAATACTTAACATAAAAAGTCTCCATAAAAAGAAAGTTTTCCCAAAATACATCTTGAATTAATAAATAAGTGGAAAGTAAATGTCAAAAAGCTACAAGAGCGACCTCTGGGGGGGAGGGGGGGTAAAATGTCCATGAGCAAACCATGAAGCAACCAACCACCAACCATAAAGACCATTTCAAGAAAATAGAAATAGAAAGAAAAAATAGATATCGCCAGTGCGATATGAGACTAGTTGCTTTTTCTAGTATATTTTCTTGTTTAATATTTATCACATAAAAATAGCATTGTAAAATGCAAAATTTAAAAGTTATAACATTCATAAAGTTCCATAATGATTTCCCAAAAACTAAAAGAAGAATGAAAGGACCAACGCTGAATGCCAAAGTGTAGGTAGAAAAATAATTCAGCAAAGTAGTCTACAGGTTATTCAGTAAAGTTTTCAACTGGAAAAATATATCTACATGTTATTTAAAGTAAATCTCAAACCTGATAACGCTGAGAAATGGGATATCTATCGAAAGGGATCTTATTTGAAAGTCGCCTGAGAAGCCCGAAGGTGTTTGTTGTTTCTAGTTTTATCCTGTGAGTGCTGACACATACATATTCTAGCAGCTTTGCCGGGAGAGATTGAACTTTGGGCCGATTTGTATTTGAGAAGAGAAAAAGTTGTAAACTTTTGGAATCAATGAATGTTTTCTAGACAATGGTGTTTATTTAGACACATATCATCTTTTATCTTGTGAAGTTATTGGTGTGATTTGATATTTAAACTTTTCTTTTAGTTTCTGGACAATCATACCTTTTTTTTGAGTAAGGGGAATGCATTTACGCATACCAAACGGTTATGCTGGGCTCACCTAGAATACCGGACTTGTGAGTCCAGCACCCTATCCCTCGCCGTCCCCCGACACCCCGTCGAGCCTAGTAGCTCGGCAGGGGTAACCACCTCCAGCAAAACTGGACGGATCGCCTCGGCCGTTCGCCTCCCGGCCGGATCCGTCTCCAGTAGAGACTCCCATCTGCCCATTAGGGCTTCATCTGCGTGGCGTCTAGCCGCCACCATCTTCTCATGTGCGACGCGTTCCCCCCTCTCCAACGCTACCCTTCTCTCCCGATACACCTCTTTGAGAACCTGGGCGTCCAACTCCCAGGGAGGTGTACCCGCCAGCGCACAGGCCACATTAAAGGACATTGTCCTGTATCCTCTCGCTATCCGAACTGCAATAGCCCTCTGTGGCCGTCGCAAAGCCCTTTTGTTCTCGGCATTAATTTTATCAGCCCACACCGGCGCCCCATACAAGAGTTTTCGGCACGCATCACCCGGCCCACTGAGATTTGGTAAGAGACGCCCCAGAGCGCCGGCCGCCTTCGTTACTCTGAGAGCAAGCTGCTTAAAGTGCTCAACAAAATTCCACCTCCCGTCGAGCACCAGTCCCAGATACTTCATCCACGGCTTTAACACGACTCGCCCTATCAACTATTATATTAACCCCAGCCGGGGGACCTTTACGCGGCCCGTGAAAGTACACCGCTTCCGTTTTATCAATTGCCACGTTTAACCCCAACAACCTTATGAGTTCAATCACTAAAGAGGCTCCAACGCCTGCCAACCTTCGCACATCCTCATACGTCTTGCCCCGGGCGGTGGCGAGAGTGTCATCAGCGTAACATAAAACCCTCATCCGAGGCAAGAGGACACCCCGCAGCACCCAATCGTATCCGATGTTCCACAGGAGCGGACCCAGAACCGATCCCTGTGGAACACCGCACACCATCCCCCTGGCCGTTATCTCCCCACCCTACGAAGGAAACAACACCTCCCTACTGGACAATCATATCTAATCAAATTCGTTCTTAATTTTTTGAAAATAAATAATTTTCTTCTACGCTTTTGAAATAAAAACGCAGACTTGTTCAAATTTCACAAGTTGAAAGCTTTAGTATTTAAAATTATACACTATAAAAAGCTCAGTGCCGAGTATTATATTATTATTATTATACTCTTTATTGGACTTAAAATACATACTAAACAATGTTTTAGAGACATGTTAGCAAAGGTGGACTTATCCCTAAAAGAGATCTCTTCCAGCCAACCTAGGACGTGTTATAAATAAGCAGGCAATGTAAAGTGCAAAAGTAAAATGCTGATAAATAATACAAACAGTGTATACATATACCAAATACATACATATTTTAATAAATATACTTACATACATTACATTATATATACATTGTAAATAGCATATTATGAAAATGGGTAAAGTGCGCTTTAAGTTTAGACTTAAAGGGATAAATACTTGGACTGCCTTGAATATTGATTGGAAAGGACATAGTAGAGCATTAGCCGAGAACAAAGAGTATAATTGGATATGGACTATGGATTCAAGGACTTTGGAGAGGATTGGGTGAATGGAAATAGGACAATCCTGGGATAGAGATGTTGATTATGAGTTTAATGGTTTTAAAAGTTCTTGAAGTAGTAAAATATTATTTATTTTTATTGAAAGGATTATTCTATAATAAAATGGTGTACCCACTATGTTAATTCAGGTAGAAAAACAATAGCAATAAATCAAATCATACTAAATACGAGATAATATTAAACAATCCTATTAATGCCTCATTATCTCCCTAACCAAACTACCGTCCGTCATAATCACTTAATGAAGAGATCAAAATAATATGTGTCTAAGCACCTCTTCTATCTCAAATCGTGACATGAAACTTCATAGCTCTGCCCATTAACTTTGGGTCCATTTATGGCCAACAATACCCCATATGCCATAAAATATAATGAACATAAGCACTTCTGTATAATGGACTTAGAATTGGTGTTTAACGAAATTCCAGAGACCGTCTGAAACAAAAAAGAGACTAAGTGAAATAATTAGGTAACTTTATCTTGGAGAAAATGACATCGGATAACGGCTTCGCTTAAAGTGTTTTTTTTTGTTCATTTTTAATGTCCCCACTGCTGGAGAACTTGCTTTCCTTATGGATGGATAAGGGGAATGGGCCATGACCCACCACGCGGGCCCAATGCGGATTGGTGGGTTTTAAAGATTTCAAATGCAGCCGGGACGAACGGCTTAACGTGCCTTCAGTAGCACGGAGGAGCTCAAGATAGTAAATTTTTGGTCACGCATCCCGTGACCGACCATTGCGAAAGTTGCTTAACCTCAACAATCGCAGGCCGAGCGCGCGAACCACTGCGCCACGGACTCATCATCATCAGCCATTTTTAATGTCCCCCACTGCTGGGGTACTGGCATACGGATGTATAAGCCATGGCCTCATTTTATTTTCTACGTCCTTCAGATTGACAATCAGTTACCGAAGTACCAACAAAGTTGTAATTAAGATTAACTGAAGGTACCCCTTCATATTTCTCATCATAACAAAGGGACACTAACTAAAATAAACGATTGCGCTTACTCATCAGTACGTAACATAAAGTATCTCATTAAGCGAGAGTAGAACTTCTAACCTATACCGACAATTTTACTTGGAGCTCACCTTTCAACTGATTAATTAAGAAAAGAAAAGAAACGGACGGTTCTTCACTAATTGGTTATCTTGCTGAATCAAATGTTGCGGAATACAGACGAGCTATCCTCCTGTCTGGAGGTAGGGGGTAATCTAGGAAAGCGGACTAATACGGATAAAGTGGGGATGACGGTTGATTTTCTTTAGACATCTCTGCTAGTAATAATCACATATTGAGGATTAGTAGAACAATCAAATGTGAATAACTTTCAGCATCAATGTTGTTTGAAAGATCATTTCGTTAGTTGATATTTCCGAGTTTTTTTTTAATTCAAGATTTCTTAAATTTTGTTGATTATAAAAATCGGTGTTATGTAGGGAATTTTGGATACAGAGCGCTGATTTTAATAGATAATAATATATTAGCTATCTTTATTGAAGGTAGAGCTTTATATTTGCGAAATTAAACACATTGGTTAGCTCTTTCGAAAAGGTAAGGTATAAGGAATAAAAATACCAAAGTAAAAAAAAAGACGACATTCTTTTCTACCTTCCTTATTCAGTACAGACAGAATTAATCATTAGATCACACAGGTCTCTGAAATAACACTATCCAAAACCGCCTATTTAAAGTAATCTCGCTCGAACCGGGCGGCCGGCGTCAACGTTTCAATATTATTATTTTAAACCAAACAAAGTTTTGATGATAACGGAGGGCGCTTTAATTATTTCAGTTTTTACCTAATTACTTACTTAAGAGTTACTTAAGAGCTACTTGAGAGCCCATTCAGGAGCACGAGAGTGCTATTAGAGTGTTATGGTCCCCATAAACGATAATACGGCAGCGGTAATGGTGCCAAATTAACCTCATATATTATGTAAAAAAACTAGTTTCACCCACGACTTCGACCGCGTGAACTTTTTGCACTAGAACCAAGAAACTTTTATGCACTACTTATAATTTAAGGTTTTGGTACAGTCACATGCAATAATCTAGAAACACATTGTCAACTTACAATATTGAATGACATTTGTGGACACAGAGAGCATTGCTTCTGTGTGTTTCAATGCGATAAGCTTGTATAGTGTTTACATATCATCGCTCGTGACTGTACTTTGGTAACAAAAATCAAAAGAAGAGAAGTTAAAAAACTGATAATATATTTATTTAGTTATTAATATTATCAAAAAATTTACACCCCATCGTGATAACGATAAACATGAAAATGTCAAAGAGTTTGTAGGTACATTTGACAGGTTTTACAGGTTTATTTGAAAAATAATTTGGGAATCGTCGTCTCAGCCACATAACACCAACTGCTGGGTATGAGCCTCCCCCAAAATGGGGGGTTTTCCATAATCGCCACGCTTGGCAGGCGGGTTGGCGATCGCAGTATGGCCAAGTTTGTAGGAGACGCTGCTGCCTGTCTCCTGAAGGCTGAGTCTCTTAGTCGCCTTTTACGACATCCACGCGATGAGAGGGGGTAGTGCTATTCTAAGCCGACACTACACATACATACACATTTGGGAATAGTAATCATTTATTATTCAAATGAAATACCTATTAATAATCTATTATTTGTAATATAAACGTTTTCTATAAACCTATTACTTTTTAACCGACTTCAAAAAAGGAGGAGGTTCTCAATTCGGTTGGTATAATTTTTTTTTTTTTTTTTTATGTATGTACGCCGATTACGCCGAGATTTCTGAACCGATTTCCATGATTCTTTTTTTGTTCGATGCAGAATAGTTGCCAATTGGTCCCATAAAAATTTGGTTTCGTTTGACCCAGTACTTTTTATGTTATGAGCATTTTTATATATTTCATTTCATTGTTGACTTGGACGATGTATTACGATTACTTGGATGATGTAGTATTTACGATAATTTTGTTTATAATGTACATGAAACCTTATCTAATCTAGTAAAACCCTGCTGTAGTTTACAAAACAGCCTATTACAGACACTAAAAAGTAAAAAAAAAAACTGCGTTAAAAAAAACCGACTTCAAAAACTAAAAAGCAAAAAGTAATCCTTTTGGAGTCGGTGCCAGACAAGGCAGGAAAAATAAAAGAATAGGAGCTTAAAGTAGAATGTCTTGGCTGGCACCGACTCCAAAAGGATTAATTTTTTGCTTTTTAGTTTTTGAAGTCGGTTTTTTTTAACGCAGTTTTTTTGAAATAAAGCTTCCTTAAGGACTACCAGGATGTTTCCTGACTGTATACATTCATTTCTGTAGCTTCTTCATTTTACAAACACGCAATAAAATAAAATAAGTAAATCTCAATCTAACTTTAATGTTAGAAAAAGAAACTACTATTAAAATATCAACCCTTCACTAGTAGACAGATTTAAACTTTTCAGCCAAGAGTCTTCCTCAACATAATTAGCTTTTTTAACTCCTTTATAACGACACGCTTTTCATCTTCTCGAGACAAAAGGATGATTTAAAATTCTATCTCTTTTAATCTAAATCGAGAATGCAGTTGCTTTCTGCAGTGCAGGGTCATTAAGATTTTTTTTCGTGAGCTGAGCTTATTTTATAGAGCATAATGTACGAGTCTCGTAAATCTGCTGGCGTAGAATGACGAACCCGAGAAAAGTTTTGTCTATAGCTGAACATAAACGAAATATCATTTCTGACATCGTGATGTAGACACAACCTCTCTCTACTCTCGAGCTCGTCATGCCACAGTTTTGGTTTGCCATCTATATTGGTTTGGTTTCTGGATTCTTGATATTCTATCAAGATTAGTTGAGTCACGTCACGTCGCAAAATCAACTCAAGGCAAAATGTTCATACAATTTCATGTATGAGTAAGGTTTGATACGTTCTCAAATATGAGATAATTTTTAGGCCTTTTTTGAAAGTGCCGGCAAAAAAAATCTACAAATGTATGAAAATGAGAGTAATCCTACAACTTTTGTACCGTAATAAGTATTGCATCAAACTACTAGTCCCCAAACGTAAAATTTTTTTTGTTGGCTAGAAGTTCAGAAAATACTCAAAAACGTATAGAGTCTGAATGATCTCCTTTTAAAATCAGAAACCGAACACCACAAAGTTACGCTCGATTTAGAGTTAAGGCAGGTTTAGGTAAATCAATAATCGAAATAACCTCCTTGATATTCTGAAAAGCTTAAAATAGCGCAGAAAAAATTCTTGCTAATCAAAACAAGCCCTACAATACCCTACATTATTCTAACAATTTATTGTTTATTGAAAAAAAGAATACATGCTTGCTAATAATATGACGCTGGTGTACTCCCAAATAAAATCAACACAAGCGACTTTGGCATAGGCACCCTCCATTTATTACACGCATCCCAAATCAGATGAGATCCTCCTATTTCCTTGTTTGTTTGCTCATCTATACGGTACCCACCTTTTTCCCAAGTTACGACTCCTGCCGAGAATTGTTTCCCATTAGTTTATGGGAACAATGTTACATAAAAACTGGGACCGATTGAGCAAACTCAGAATTATTAACACAATATGAGTGTATATAGATTTGTCAAGGTATAGCGTTGCTGCGCGGAGCTTTGCTTAATTCTAAAAACTCGAACTAACCAAACATGCGCCATCCTTAATGACTATTTTATCGATAACATTATTTAAACTCAACAAATGCATACTGATTGAATAATAGTAGATTGTTTACCAAGGGCTGTATGACACCCATAACAGTCGAGTGTTCTGGCGCCCGAACGAAGTGAGGGCGCCGATAGTTCGAGACCGTTATAGGTCCATACACCCGAAGTAAACACTCTACTTTTCATTTTGAATACGAGGAAAGTAAAAACAAACAGAATATTAAAAAAAAAATTGTAAGGTTTCTACGATTTTAATTATTTTATAATGTAGCAAAATAAGCTGTATAGGCTTCTGTGCCTTTGCCTACATACCTTTGGTAAATAAAAGTCCAAAGAGATTACAGATATCGATTTGACATGACACCCCCTATTCTTTTTTCAAATTTATTACAGCCCTAGGGCCGCCACATATCACTTTCAACCCGCATTTTAGGCAAGTTATGAGTTACTTTCAGAATATGAGACATGAAAAATAAATAATTGACCAGTAAACAGTCAATTTCTAACTCAACCTCTAACAAATAATAATTGCATGCAATCACATCAATTATCCAGCCCACGTTGTTTCATGAAGAACTTGTAACATACTTAAATTTACATCTATACTAATATTATAAAGAGGAAAGACTTGATTGTTTGTTTGCTTTGAATAGGCTCCGAAACTACTAAACGGATTTGGATGAAACATGATAATCCAGGATATCTACTATCTTACACAGATAGTAGATATCCTGGTTATGAACATAGGATACTTTTTAGGGTTTCGTAGCCTAAAGGTAAAAAACGAAACCCCCCTTAATTCATATATAATAAATATATGAATTAAGGGGGGATCCCCATACATGGAACTGTTACTGAAAAATTTTTTTTCATCAAACCTATACGTGTGTGGTATCAATAGATAGGTGTTTAAAAGTTACATTGAGGTACCTAAAACAATTTTTTCTCAAAGCCAACCGCTTGAATGATATACACTTTCAAAGTGAAAAAATGTGTCCCCCCCTCCCTCATATGCTGTAGACCTTTATAAAAACTTTCAAAGAAAATTGGTTTAAACGAAATATATTGTGCAATTTCAGAGCTATAGCACATTTGCCAAAACCGCAAATATAACTTTGGCATTCATACACACACTATGAAAAACAAAGTTATTTTTGCAGGCAAAAAAATATAGTGGCATTTTGGGTAGGTAGGTGTATTTAATATAATAATAGAAACTTTATTGCACACGATACAAAAACAAACACATACAGAGAAAACACACAATAGGCGGTCTTATTGCTACATAGCAATATCTTCCAGGCAACATTGGGTGCGAGACGAAACCCTTCATGTGCGATTTCGACTTGCACTTGGCCGATTTTTTATCTTTATATTCCCACAGGAACGGGACCTACGCGGGTGAAACCGCGAGGGGCCACTAGTTAAATATATCTTAAAAGTCAATGGAAAAAAACCCAAGCCTCACCACGAATAACTTTTGAAAAAGAATCCAAATCGTCACACATTTTTTTTGCGACTTCTTGGTTACTTCTATATACAAAAAGATGTTTGTAAAGTTCTCAGTTATGATTTTAAGTAAAGACAAAATAAACGGTGTGTTTTCCACAATAAAGCGAAATCTAGCATATCTCGTAGAAGGTTAGTCACCCACAGGTTATGAGGTTGGATCGGCGCGTACTGATAACAGCATTACAATTGGATCATTTGAACTGAATAAATCAACCTTATCTAGTCCAAAAGAGAAGAGAGATTATTCAGGTGAAGTTGTTTTGAATTTCACGATAATATTTATTTTTTCTTAATTGCTTAATATTTAAGAAATGAAGAAAACATACAGAGTCAAAGATTAGCTCTTAATAAAGCAATGAGCATCATGCAGTTTGTACATAAATGTGATATGCGGCGCGATTTCATTAAATGTCAATAGAAATAAAACAACTTTTACGGATTTTCAAACGGGTTGTATTTCACGAACAACGATCTAATTGTCCGTATTTTTAAGGGTTTTAAAGGGTTTTTCGGTTTTCCCGATATTTCGGCACCTTTTCAGCTACCGTGGTCACGGGATGGCTGGCTTCACATAAGTCTACCCTCGAAAAGTTAATTTATTATTTCGTTCGAATACGGGTAGACATTTACTATGGCAACAATTACTATTGACTTGATATTCGATTTGTTTATAATTTTAAGTATTGATTATTAACGTAAAAACATTTTATAAAAAAAATTCAAACCGACTGCAAAAAGTAAAAAATAAAACTTTTGGAGTCGGTGCCCGCCAAGGCATTCTACATTGCACTTCTATTAACTACATATTTTTTTGGCCTTAGCTAGCTAGCACCGACTCCAAAAGTTTTTTTTTTTCTTTTTGAAGTTGGTTTGATTTTTTTTTATAAAATGTTTTTATTTCAGATTTTTTTTAGTTACATCATGTGCCGTTACTTACACTAAAAATGAGCCCATACACAACATTTTTTATTTTCAAAATGAATGAAGGTTGTGTTATTTCAAATTTATTCACTTTATTAATTTTCTAAACCTGGCATTTGTGTAGATTAAAAAAAAATAAGAATTACAAAAACAGCAACAAATATTCTACGAGGAAATTCGTCGTTCTCAAGAGATGTTCTTACTTACTTGGTCAATTAATATTTATTTTAGGAACAAAATCCTCCACTTATGACGATTATTATTAAGCAGAAAAAATACCAAGAACCAATGATATTAAATATGTGTAAGAAAAAACCAATATTTAATATACCCACATAAATTTATGTTTTAGATGAAAAGTCGTACATAATGTGAAAGACGGCTTTAATCCAATTAAATAAAAAAGCTTAACTTTATTTTTGTCCTATTTAATTCTGCCGTCATATTTTCTTCTTAACGTTGAAAATAATACAAAACCGTAACATTTCCACGAGTAACCTTTCCGGCGATTATAAATCAGAAATGCAACAATAACATTCGTCACTCGAAAATAATAAATTCCACAGAATCGGGTGTAGCTTCATTGGATTTCGCTATTTAATTTATTTTAAGAACAAAGCCATGGATAAAAATTATTTTCAACTAGCGAAAAAATACCAATAAATAATTTATGATTTTGTAATTTTTGCATTTTTCAATGCTATTTTTATACTTATGGTTGCATTGAGAGCATTGGACCGGATTTCCAAAGGTCGCTAGTTCGATTCCAGCCTGAGAATTCACTTGTGGCCGAGTTAATTTTTTCCAATATTTTTCTATTTAAAATTTACCATAACCAATAAATAATGTCACCGCATAGTGTAAAAAAAATATTTTCAAACCTTTAAGCCAATGAAATAAAAAAACTTAACTTTATTTTCCTCCCATTTCATTCTACCGTCAAAATTTTATTTTCTCTCTAACTTCGTACAAAACACAAAACCACAATCCACGAGTAACCTTTGTGGCGATTATAAATCAGAAATGCAACAATAACATTCGTCACTCGACGAAAAGAATGAATTCCAAAGAATTGGGTGATTCTCCATTGGATTGCGCCATTTTGCTAGGCTATTCATCATCGTCTGTAGCACCTGCCCGCTCCACCGAGAATATCGCGCCTGTTCAGATTAAACACCTCGCTTAATGCTGAAACAATTGTGAGCCAAAGGTGTATTTACCAGTTTTGTTACAGTTTTTCAGAGTTTTGCACCGAGTTGTCAGGTTCTAATTTAGCAGATAAGTAATAAGGCAAGGGTCAAAGGTGTTTTTGTAACGTAAAAAGTTGTTGACATTATTTGCGGCCAAAATATGTTTAAATGTTACTATAGGTGGTTTCACGATTCACCGTTCGGCGGTAAGTAGAAGCAAATTTTTCACCTCACACGCTCAGAAAACCAGGTTTTGTCATAAGTATAATATTAAGGGCTCGAAGCTTACTAGCCAGGGATTTGTTTTTATTATTTTCTAGAACGGATAAATCAGAAAGGGTAACTTTTAAGTTTTCCCAAATACATCTTGAACTCTTTAATAAGTGGAAAGTAAATGTCAATACGAGTAAACTACTTACGAGACCTGTAGGGGGAAAGTGACTATGAGAAAGCCGTACTTTCGGCGGTAAAACCGGGAAATAATGCTAAGAATATGTAAACTAGCCACCCCGCGTTGATTTAAATATAAAGGGCTCAAAGATAACTAACCGGGGATTTGTATTATTTTTTCTAGGGGTCAATCGGATTGGGTGACTATTAACTTTTCCCAAAATACATCTTAAATGAATTAATAAGTGTAAAGTAAATGTCAATAAACTACAAGCGCGCCTTCTGGGGGGAAAGTGTCCATGCTGAATGTTCTTTCAGCGGTAAAATCGGGAAAATAAAGCTAAGAAGGTGTAAACTAGCCACTGCGTTCATTTAAATAATAAGGGCTCAAAAAAATATTGTTATTTATTTTTTTCTAGGGGTTAATCGGAATGGGTAACACCGTCTGTGTGGTCTAGTGGTACAACCGGGGGTACATATTGTATTCGGTTTGGTTGGTGGTAGGACTTGTTGTTAGTCCGCCTGGCCAGCTACCATCATCTTATCTAAGCTTGACGCCATAACAACAATGTTTTCAGCATTGTTGTATTCTGGCAATTAGAGATAAGATAAGTTCCTCAGTGGTTGAGGATTCCGGGAAAAGCTCTCTTCCATCTTCAGCCTTATCAATACTTAACATAAAAAGTCTCCATAAAAAGAAAGTTTTCCCAAAATACATCTTGAATTAATAAATAAGTGGAAAGTAAATGTCAAAAAGCTACAAGAGCGACCTCTGGGGGGGAGGGGGGGTAAAATGTCCATGAGCAAACCATGAAGCAACCAACCACCAACCATAAAGACCATTTCAAGAAAATAGAAATAGAAAGAAAAAATAGATATCGCCAGTGCGATATGAGACTAGTTGCTTTTTCTAGTATATTTTCTTGTTTAATATTTATCACATAAAAATAGCATTGTAAAATGCAAAATTTAAAAGTTATAACATTCATAAAGTTCCATAATGATTTCCCAAAAACTAAAAGAAGAATGAAAGGACCAACGCTGAATGCCAAAGTGTAGGTAGAAAAATAATTCAGCAAAGTAGTCTACAGGTTATTCAGTAAAGTTTTCAACTGGAAAAATATATCTACATGTTATTTAAAGTAAATCTCAAACCTGATAACGCTGAGAAATGGGATATCTATCGAAAGGGATCTTATTTGAAAGTCGCCTGAGAAGCCCGAAGGTGTTTGTTGTTTCTAGTTTTATCCTGTGAGTGCTGACACATACATATTCTAGCAGCTTTGCCGGGAGAGATTGAACTTTGGGCCGATTTGTATTTGAGAAGAGAAAAAGTTGTAAACTTTTGGAATCAATGAATGTTTTCTAGACAATGGTGTTTATTTAGACACATATCATCTTTTATCTTGTGAAGTTATTGGTGTGATTTGATATTTAAACTTTTCTTTTAGTTTCTGGACAATCATACCTTTTTTTTGAGTAAGGGGAATGCATTTACGCATACCAAACGGTTATGCTGGGCTCACCTAGAATACCGGACTTGTGAGTCCAGCACCCTATCCCTCGCCGTCCCCCGACACCCCGTCGAGCCTAGTAGCTCGGCAGGGGTAACCACCTCCAGCAAAACTGGACGGATCGCCTCGGCCGTTCGCCTCCCGGCCGGATCCGTCTCCAGTAGAGACTCCCATCTGCCCATTAGGGCTTCATCTGCGTGGCGTCTAGCCGCCACCATCTTCTCATGTGCGACGCGTTCCCCCCTCTCCAACGCTACCCTTCTCTCCCGATACACCTCTTTGAGAACCTGGGCGTCCAACTCCCAGGGAGGTGTACCCGCCAGCGCACAGGCCACATTAAAGGACATTGTCCTGTATCCTCTCGCTATCCGAACTGCAATAGCCCTCTGTGGCCGTCGCAAAGCCCTTTTGTTCTCGGCATTAATTTTATCAGCCCACACCGGCGCCCCATACAAGAGTTTTCGGCACGCATCACCCGGCCCACTGAGATTTGGTAAGAGACGCCCCAGAGCGCCGGCCGCCTTCGTTACTCTGAGAGCAAGCTGCTTAAAGTGCTCAACAAAATTCCACCTCCCGTCGAGCACCAGTCCCAGATACTTCATCCACGGCTTTAACACGACTCGCCCTATCAACTATTATATTAACCCCAGCCGGGGGACCTTTACGCGGCCCGTGAAAGTACACCGCTTCCGTTTTATCAATTGCCACGTTTAACCCCAACAACCTTATGAGTTCAATCACTAAAGAGGCTCCAACGCCTGCCAACCTTCGCACATCCTCATACGTCTTGCCCCGGGCGGTGGCGAGAGTGTCATCAGCGTAACATAAAACCCTCATCCGAGGCAAGAGGACACCCCGCAGCACCCAATCGTATCCGATGTTCCACAGGAGCGGACCCAGAACCGATCCCTGTGGAACACCGCACACCATCCCCCTGGCCGTTATCTCCCCACCCTACGAAGGAAACAACACCTCCCTACTGGACAATCATATCTAATCAAATTCGTTCTTAATTTTTTGAAAATAAATAATTTTCTTCTACGCTTTTGAAATAAAAACGCAGACTTGTTCAAATTTCACAAGTTGAAAGCTTTAGTATTTAAAATTATACACTATAAAAAGCTCAGTGCCGAGTATTATATTATTATTATTATACTCTTTATTGGACTTAAAATACATACTAAACAATGTTTTAGAGACATGTTAGCAAAGGTGGACTTATCCCTAAAAGAGATCTCTTCCAGCCAACCTAGGACGTGTTATAAATAAGCAGGCAATGTAAAGTGCAAAAGTAAAATGCTGATAAATAATACAAACAGTGTATACATATACCAAATACATACATATTTTAATAAATATACTTACATACATTACATTATATATACATTGTAAATAGCATATTATGAAAATGGGTAAAGTGCGCTTTAAGTTTAGACTTAAAGGGATAAATACTTGGACTGCCTTGAATATTGATTGGAAAGGACATAGTAGAGCATTAGCCGAGAACAAAGAGTATAATTGGATATGGACTATGGATTCAAGGACTTTGGAGAGGATTGGGTGAATGGAAATAGGACAATCCTGGGATAGAGATGTTGATTATGAGTTTAATGGTTTTAAAAGTTCTTGAAGTAGTAAAATATTATTTATTTTTATTGAAAGGATTATTCTATAATAAAATGGTGTACCCACTATGTTAATTCAGGTAGAAAAACAATAGCAATAAATCAAATCATACTAAATACGAGATAATATTAAACAATCCTATTAATGCCTCATTATCTCCCTAACCAAACTACCGTCCGTCATAATCACTTAATGAAGAGATCAAAATAATATGTGTCTAAGCACCTCTTCTATCTCAAATCGTGACATGAAACTTCATAGCTCTGCCCATTAACTTTGGGTCCATTTATGGCCAACAATACCCCATATGCCATAAAATATAATGAACATAAGCACTTCTGTATAATGGACTTAGAATTGGTGTTTAACGAAATTCCAGAGACCGTCTGAAACAAAAAAGAGACTAAGTGAAATAATTAGGTAACTTTATCTTGGAGAAAATGACATCGGATAACGGCTTCGCTTAAAGTGTTTTTTTTTGTTCATTTTTAATGTCCCCACTGCTGGAGAACTTGCTTTCCTTATGGATGGATAAGGGGAATGGGCCATGACCCACCACGCGGGCCCAATGCGGATTGGTGGGTTTTAAAGATTTCAAATGCAGCCGGGACGAACGGCTTAACGTGCCTTCAGTAGCACGGAGGAGCTCAAGATAGTAAATTTTTGGTCACGCATCCCGTGACCGACCATTGCGAAAGTTGCTTAACCTCAACAATCGCAGGCCGAGCGCGCGAACCACTGCGCCACGGACTCATCATCATCAGCCATTTTTAATGTCCCCCACTGCTGGGGTACTGGCATACGGATGTATAAGCCATGGCCTCATTTTATTTTCTACGTCCTTCAGATTGACAATCAGTTACCGAAGTACCAACAAAGTTGTAATTAAGATTAACTGAAGGTACCCCTTCATATTTCTCATCATAACAAAGGGACACTAACTAAAATAAACGATTGCGCTTACTCATCAGTACGTAACATAAAGTATCTCATTAAGCGAGAGTAGAACTTCTAACCTATACCGACAATTTTACTTGGAGCTCACCTTTCAACTGATTAATTAAGAAAAGAAAAGAAACGGACGGTTCTTCACTAATTGGTTATCTTGCTGAATCAAATGTTGCGGAATACAGACGAGCTATCCTCCTGTCTGGAGGTAGGGGGTAATCTAGGAAAGCGGACTAATACGGATAAAGTGGGGATGACGGTTGATTTTCTTTAGACATCTCTGCTAGTAATAATCACATATTGAGGATTAGTAGAACAATCAAATGTGAATAACTTTCAGCATCAATGTTGTTTGAAAGATCATTTCGTTAGTTGATATTTCCGAGTTTTTTTTTAATTCAAGATTTCTTAAATTTTGTTGATTATAAAAATCGGTGTTATGTAGGGAATTTTGGATACAGAGCGCTGATTTTAATAGATAATAATATATTAGCTATCTTTATTGAAGGTAGAGCTTTATATTTGCGAAATTAAACACATTGGTTAGCTCTTTCGAAAAGGTAAGGTATAAGGAATAAAAATACCAAAGTAAAAAAAAAGACGACATTCTTTTCTACCTTCCTTATTCAGTACAGACAGAATTAATCATTAGATCACACAGGTCTCTGAAATAACACTATCCAAAACCGCCTATTTAAAGTAATCTCGCTCGAACCGGGCGGCCGGCGTCAACGTTTCAATATTATTATTTTAAACCAAACAAAGTTTTGATGATAACGGAGGGCGCTTTAATTATTTCAGTTTTTACCTAATTACTTACTTAAGAGTTACTTAAGAGCTACTTGAGAGCCCATTCAGGAGCACGAGAGTGCTATTAGAGTGTTATGGTCCCCATAAACGATAATACGGCAGCGGTAATGGTGCCAAATTAACCTCATATATTATGTAAAAAAACTAGTTTCACCCACGACTTCGACCGCGTGAACTTTTTGCACTAGAACCAAGAAACTTTTATGCACTACTTATAATTTAAGGTTTTGGTACAGTCACATGCAATAATCTAGAAACACATTGTCAACTTACAATATTGAATGACATTTGTGGACACAGAGAGCATTGCTTCTGTGTGTTTCAATGCGATAAGCTTGTATAGTGTTTACATATCATCGCTCGTGACTGTACTTTGGTAACAAAAATCAAAAGAAGAGAAGTTAAAAAACTGATAATATATTTATTTAGTTATTAATATTATCAAAAAATTTACACCCCATCGTGATAACGATAAACATGAAAATGTCAAAGAGTTTGTAGGTACATTTGACAGGTTTTACAGGTTTATTTGAAAAATAATTTGGGAATCGTCGTCTCAGCCACATAACACCAACTGCTGGGTATGAGCCTCCCCCAAAATGGGGGGTTTTCCATAATCGCCACGCTTGGCAGGCGGGTTGGCGATCGCAGTATGGCCAAGTTTGTAGGAGACGCTGCTGCCTGTCTCCTGAAGGCTGAGTCTCTTAGTCGCCTTTTACGACATCCACGCGATGAGAGGGGGTAGTGCTATTCTAAGCCGACACTACACATACATACACATTTGGGAATAGTAATCATTTATTATTCAAATGAAATACCTATTAATAATCTATTATTTGTAATATAAACGTTTTCTATAAACCTATTACTTTTTAACCGACTTCAAAAAAGGAGGAGGTTCTCAATTCGGTTGGTATAATTTTTTTTTTTTTTTTTTATGTATGTACGCCGATTACGCCGAGATTTCTGAACCGATTTCCATGATTCTTTTTTTGTTCGATGCAGAATAGTTGCCAATTGGTCCCATAAAAATTTGGTTTCGTTTGACCCAGTACTTTTTATGTTATGAGCATTTTTATATATTTCATTTCATTGTTGACTTGGACGATGTATTACGATTACTTGGATGATGTAGTATTTACGATAATTTTGTTTATAATGTACATGAAACCTTATCTAATCTAGTAAAACCCTGCTGTAGTTTACAAAACAGCCTATTACAGACACTAAAAAGTAAAAAAAAAAACTGCGTTAAAAAAAACCGACTTCAAAAACTAAAAAGCAAAAAGTAATCCTTTTGGAGTCGGTGCCAGACAAGGCAGGAAAAATAAAAGAATAGGAGCTTAAAGTAGAATGTCTTGGCTGGCACCGACTCCAAAAGGATTAATTTTTTGCTTTTTAGTTTTTGAAGTCGGTTTTTTTTAACGCAGTTTTTTTGAAATAAAGCTTCCTTAAGGACTACCAGGATGTTTCCTGACTGTATACATTCATTTCTGTAGCTTCTTCATTTTACAAACACGCAATAAAATAAAATAAGTAAATCTCAATCTAACTTTAATGTTAGAAAAAGAAACTACTATTAAAATATCAACCCTTCACTAGTAGACAGATTTAAACTTTTCAGCCAAGAGTCTTCCTCAACATAATTAGCTTTTTTAACTCCTTTATAACGACACGCTTTTCATCTTCTCGAGACAAAAGGATGATTTAAAATTCTATCTCTTTTAATCTAAATCGAGAATGCAGTTGCTTTCTGCAGTGCAGGGTCATTAAGATTTTTTTTCGTGAGCTGAGCTTATTTTATAGAGCATAATGTACGAGTCTCGTAAATCTGCTGGCGTAGAATGACGAACCCGAGAAAAGTTTTGTCTATAGCTGAACATAAACGAAATATCATTTCTGACATCGTGATGTAGACACAACCTCTCTCTACTCTCGAGCTCGTCATGCCACAGTTTTGGTTTGCCATCTATATTGGTTTGGTTTCTGGATTCTTGATATTCTATCAAGATTAGTTGAGTCACGTCACGTCGCAAAATCAACTCAAGGCAAAATGTTCATACAATTTCATGTATGAGTAAGGTTTGATACGTTCTCAAATATGAGATAATTTTTAGGCCTTTTTTGAAAGTGCCGGCAAAAAAAATCTACAAATGTATGAAAATGAGAGTAATCCTACAACTTTTGTACCGTAATAAGTATTGCATCAAACTACTAGTCCCCAAACGTAAAATTTTTTTTGTTGGCTAGAAGTTCAGAAAATACTCAAAAACGTATAGAGTCTGAATGATCTCCTTTTAAAATCAGAAACCGAACACCACAAAGTTACGCTCGATTTAGAGTTAAGGCAGGTTTAGGTAAATCAATAATCGAAATAACCTCCTTGATATTCTGAAAAGCTTAAAATAGCGCAGAAAAAATTCTTGCTAATCAAAACAAGCCCTACAATACCCTACATTATTCTAACAATTTATTGTTTATTGAAAAAAAGAATACATGCTTGCTAATAATATGACGCTGGTGTACTCCCAAATAAAATCAACACAAGCGACTTTGGCATAGGCACCCTCCATTTATTACACGCATCCCAAATCAGATGAGATCCTCCTATTTCCTTGTTTGTTTGCTCATCTATACGGTACCCACCTTTTTCCCAAGTTACGACTCCTGCCGAGAATTGTTTCCCATTAGTTTATGGGAACAATGTTACATAAAAACTGGGACCGATTGAGCAAACTCAGAATTATTAACACAATATGAGTGTATATAGATTTGTCAAGGTATAGCGTTGCTGCGCGGAGCTTTGCTTAATTCTAAAAACTCGAACTAACCAAACATGCGCCATCCTTAATGACTATTTTATCGATAACATTATTTAAACTCAACAAATGCATACTGATTGAATAATAGTAGATTGTTTACCAAGGGCTGTATGACACCCATAACAGTCGAGTGTTCTGGCGCCCGAACGAAGTGAGGGCGCCGATAGTTCGAGACCGTTATAGGTCCATACACCCGAAGTAAACACTCTACTTTTCATTTTGAATACGAGGAAAGTAAAAACAAACAGAATATTAAAAAAAAAATTGTAAGGTTTCTACGATTTTAATTATTTTATAATGTAGCAAAATAAGCTGTATAGGCTTCTGTGCCTTTGCCTACATACCTTTGGTAAATAAAAGTCCAAAGAGATTACAGATATCGATTTGACATGACACCCCCTATTCTTTTTTCAAATTTATTACAGCCCTAGGGCCGCCACATATCACTTTCAACCCGCATTTTAGGCAAGTTATGAGTTACTTTCAGAATATGAGACATGAAAAATAAATAATTGACCAGTAAACAGTCAATTTCTAACTCAACCTCTAACAAATAATAATTGCATGCAATCACATCAATTATCCAGCCCACGTTGTTTCATGAAGAACTTGTAACATACTTAAATTTACATCTATACTAATATTATAAAGAGGAAAGACTTGATTGTTTGTTTGCTTTGAATAGGCTCCGAAACTACTAAACGGATTTGGATGAAACATGATAATCCAGGATATCTACTATCTTACACAGATAGTAGATATCCTGGTTATGAACATAGGATACTTTTTAGGGTTTCGTAGCCTAAAGGTAAAAAACGAAACCCCCCTTAATTCATATATAATAAATATATGAATTAAGGGGGGATCCCCATACATGGAACTGTTACTGAAAAATTTTTTTTCATCAAACCTATACGTGTGTGGTATCAATAGATAGGTGTTTAAAAGTTACATTGAGGTACCTAAAACAATTTTTTCTCAAAGCCAACCGCTTGAATGATATACACTTTCAAAGTGAAAAAATGTGTCCCCCCCTCCCTCATATGCTGTAGACCTTTATAAAAACTTTCAAAGAAAATTGGTTTAAACGAAATATATTGTGCAATTTCAGAGCTATAGCACATTTGCCAAAACCGCAAATATAACTTTGGCATTCATACACACACTATGAAAAACAAAGTTATTTTTGCAGGCAAAAAAATATAGTGGCATTTTGGGTAGGTAGGTGTATTTAATATAATAATAGAAACTTTATTGCACACGATACAAAAACAAACACATACAGAGAAAACACACAATAGGCGGTCTTATTGCTACATAGCAATATCTTCCAGGCAACATTGGGTGCGAGACGAAACCCTTCATGTGCGATTTCGACTTGCACTTGGCCGATTTTTTATCTTTATATTCCCACAGGAACGGGACCTACGCGGGTGAAACCGCGAGGGGCCACTAGTTAAATATATCTTAAAAGTCAATGGAAAAAAACCCAAGCCTCACCACGAATAACTTTTGAAAAAGAATCCAAATCGTCACACATTTTTTTTGCGACTTCTTGGTTACTTCTATATACAAAAAGATGTTTGTAAAGTTCTCAGTTATGATTTTAAGTAAAGACAAAATAAACGGTGTGTTTTCCACAATAAAGCGAAATCTAGCATATCTCGTAGAAGGTTAGTCACCCACAGGTTATGAGGTTGGATCGGCGCGTACTGATAACAGCATTACAATTGGATCATTTGAACTGAATAAATCAACCTTATCTAGTCCAAAAGAGAAGAGAGATTATTCAGGTGAAGTTGTTTTGAATTTCACGATAATATTTATTTTTTCTTAATTGCTTAATATTTAAGAAATGAAGAAAACATACAGAGTCAAAGATTAGCTCTTAATAAAGCAATGAGCATCATGCAGTTTGTACATAAATGTGATATGCGGCGCGATTTCATTAAATGTCAATAGAAATAAAACAACTTTTACGGATTTTCAAACGGGTTGTATTTCACGAACAACGATCTAATTGTCCGTATTTTTAAGGGTTTTAAAGGGTTTTTCGGTTTTCCCGATATTTCGGCACCTTTTCAGCTACCGTGGTCACGGGATGGCTGGCTTCACATAAGTCTACCCTCGAAAAGTTAATTTATTATTTCGTTCGAATACGGGTAGACATTTACTATGGCAACAATTACTATTGACTTGATATTCGATTTGTTTATAATTTTAAGTATTGATTATTAACGTAAAAACATTTTATAAAAAAAATTCAAACCGACTGCAAAAAGTAAAAAATAAAACTTTTGGAGTCGGTGCCCGCCAAGGCATTCTACATTGCACTTCTATTAACTACATATTTTTTTGGCCTTAGCTAGCTAGCACCGACTCCAAAAGTTTTTTTTTTTCTTTTTGAAGTTGGTTTGATTTTTTTTTATAAAATGTTTTTATTTCAGATTTTTTTTAGTTACATCATGTGCCGTTACTTACACTAAAAATGAGCCCATACACAACATTTTTTATTTTCAAAATGAATGAAGGTTGTGTTATTTCAAATTTATTCACTTTATTAATTTTCTAAACCTGGCATTTGTGTAGATTAAAAAAAAATAAGAATTACAAAAACAGCAACAAATATTCTACGAGGAAATTCGTCGTTCTCAAGAGATGTTCTTACTTACTTGGTCAATTAATATTTATTTTAGGAACAAAATCCTCCACTTATGACGATTATTATTAAGCAGAAAAAATACCAAGAACCAATGATATTAAATATGTGTAAGAAAAAACCAATATTTAATATACCCACATAAATTTATGTTTTAGATGAAAAGTCGTACATAATGTGAAAGACGGCTTTAATCCAATTAAATAAAAAAGCTTAACTTTATTTTTGTCCTATTTAATTCTGCCGTCATATTTTCTTCTTAACGTTGAAAATAATACAAAACCGTAACATTTCCACGAGTAACCTTTCCGGCGATTATAAATCAGAAATGCAACAATAACATTCGTCACTCGAAAATAATAAATTCCACAGAATCGGGTGTAGCTTCATTGGATTTCGCTATTTAATTTATTTTAAGAACAAAGCCATGGATAAAAATTATTTTCAACTAGCGAAAAAATACCAATAAATAATTTATGATTTTGTAATTTTTGCATTTTTCAATGCTATTTTTATACTTATGGTTGCATTGAGAGCATTGGACCGGATTTCCAAAGGTCGCTAGTTCGATTCCAGCCTGAGAATTCACTTGTGGCCGAGTTAATTTTTTCCAATATTTTTCTATTAAAAATTTACCATAACCAATAAATAATGTCACCGCATAGTGTAAAAAAAATATTTTCAAACCTTTAAGCCAATGAAATAAAAAAACTTAACTTTATTTTCCTCCCATTTCATTCTACCGTCAAAATTTTATTTTCTCTCTAACTTCGTACAAAACACAAAACCACAATCCACGAGTAACCTTTGTGGCGATTATAAATCAGAAATGCAACAATAACATTCGTCACTCGACGAAAAGAATGAATTCCAAAGAATTGGGTGATTCTCCATTGGATTGCGCCATTTTGCTAGGCTATTCATCATCGTCTGTAGCACCTGCCCGCTCCACCGAGAATATCGCGCCTGTTCAGATTAAACACCTCGCTTAATGCTGAAACAATTGTGAGCCAAAGGTGTATTTACCAGTTTTGTTACAGTTTTTCAGAGTTTTGCACCGAGTTGTCAGGTTCTAATTTAGCAGATAAGTAATAAGGCAAGGGTCAAAGGTGTTTTTGTAACGTAAAAAGTTGTTGACATTATTTGCGGCCAAAATATGTTTAAATGTTACTATAGGTGGTTTCACGATTCACCGTTCGGCGGTAAGTAGAAGCAAATTTTTCACCTCACACGCTCAGAAAACCAGGTTTTGTCATTTAATTTCTTCTTATAAAATTCGCATTTTGCGACCTAGCGTGGTAATGTACTTTTTTAGTTTAAAACCTAAAAATACTTCCTACTTAATGCGTTCCGAATCGTTGACTTTTTATGTTACATTTTATAGTTACTTTAAATAACTTTTAAGTAATTATAATACTCCGTTTTGGTTTTATTATATTATTTTAGTTCCTTAAATCTTTAAAACAATAAGAGTGAGATTAAACTATTTGTAAATAATTTTCTATTTAAGCTGGGTAAGATTTCACAACCTAGGATTTCGGAACGTGACATAAACCTTTATTTTTAATTTGTCTTTGTCTGTACCTCATGTCAATGTCAATATTTACCGAATCGTTTTTATTGTTATTATAAGTTTATATAAGTTATTAACTTTAATCTCTTTTATAATTATATTCTTAGTTTTTTACATCATTAAAACAACAAGAATAAATTATATTTAGATTAAACTTATTGTAAAAATACTTTTTTACCTGAAGTTGAACGCGGAAACAGCCTAAAAATTGTCCTCGCTGTTGTAATGTGAAACATTGTGTGTTGATTTTAGCTCTCGTACTTTTGAAACCCTCGCTACGCTCAGGATTCAATAGCGGTAACTCGACGCTAAATCCAAATTTCCAGCCTTGCATAAAAAATAACTATTTTAGAGCTTTTTGTTTTGATGTTTCAATGTAGCAACATAAGAGTCGTAGACGTGGACGTAACTATTATATTATTATGTGCTACATAGTTACCTAATTCAAAATCGATTAAACTTAACAGATACAACGTTTAAGGTGAGTGTTACTTTGGTATGACCATTAAATAATTTCCTTCACTCTTGAGCAGCAAAACCTCAGACGTAATCCCGCCGCAGACACGGATACACACGTAGCCACGCGTCGCTATTGATGGCAGCTTAGCCTGCTACTAGAACACACACTTGAGGTGAGCACACACTATCATCCGCACCGATTGTGATTTGTAATTGGAAGCCTTAACTCTGTAGATCACACTCAACTGCTTTAGACTCAAATACACCAATCATTTCATAATTTCTTATCTGTAAACTAAAACCTCAGAGACGTAATCCCGTCGTAGATACAGATAGACACGCGTCACTTTTGATGGCGGCTTAGCCTGCTACTAGAACACACACTTGAGGTGATCACACACTATCATCCACACCGATTGTTATTTGTAATTGTAAACTTTAGCTCTGTTGATCTCACTCGGCTTCAAATACACCAATAGTTTCATAATTTCTTATTTGAAAGTGATTCGTAAAACCTCATGCGTCATAATACCGCCGTAGACAGAGATACACACGTACCTATATATGCACGCATCGTTTTGCGCCAAAACAGGCAAGTCTCCATGATAACGTGAAGAAATTAAAAATCTTACTAAGAAAAATGTTTGCCTTACTGCTTCTGTCCTTCTCGCAAAAGGATGGCGACACGTGAAAGCCAACCAACGCGTGTATAAAATAATGCCTTGAGCACAAGAGATATAGAACGCTTGACTCGTAGATCTCGGTAACTTTACTTACTAGTCGTTAACCATAACTGTGTATTTTCAAAAACCTCGTTTAATCATGGTTCAACACGCGATAGACAGATTAGGTAGGTACTTCTAAAGAGCTAAGTAACTGAGTGTTAAATAGTAATCAAATGCCGTTTAGCCTCCACCTGAACAAACACACCCTTTTAATTAATTTATCAGCAGTGATTGAATTGCAAATGTATCTATAATACGTTTGCCAAACTTTTTCAGTTTATACCGAAGTGTGAAACGCAAGGAGAAAATTATAAAAAGCAACAGACACTAAATTGCTTTACATTTCTATTTTTTTTTATCAAATAGATAGCGATGCAAAAATGTCAATCCCGATGATTTTTTCTGTAATTCTAGTTTTATTCAGTAAAACAAAGTTTTAACTTCAATGTGGTTGTTAGAATGTGGTTTCTTTTTTTCATAGAATATGATGGTAATTAACATTTTTGTATGGTTTTCCGTTTCACATAAACTTTACTTCAAATAAAATGCTATGATACGTAAACGAGTTCGCATCCTGATTTTACAAAACTACTAATCTCTATCGGTCAAGTCCAAAATGCATGGATGTCATTATGAGATATTAAATAAAATCACGTAGCTACCTAGATCTTGATATATAGCTAGCTACATTTAGGTTTTACAACTACAATAATAATAAACGCTGACAGTGTACACCCACTCTAAGCAGGACATGCGGTTGGTAGGATCTTAGAAGCCGTGTTCACGTGACAAATCCTTGCCACGAGCTTCGCTGTCTCGGCACTGTCTAGACGTAACAGCCTTTATAATATGTGCTTGTTCAGATTTTGCTGAATAGAAAATCCTAATAATACGAGCACGAGGAAACTTAGCGGCGGCAGCGTGAAATTTAGCCTTGAATTATATCTGAAAGCTTCATTTTCAATTGATGATAGACAAATCAAGAAAGGAAAATTAATATTGTTATGAAATTTGTGTTTTTTTTTTAATTTTTTGTGCTATTATTGGCACGTGATAACATACGTAAACACTTGACCTTTAGATACATTCCGATGAAATGAAACCAAAAAAAATTTAGTGACGATACAAAAAATCCCAAAAATCTGAAATTTGGTCATACTGTTCAAAACATAATTCTAAATTTTAAAAGGCCTCATCGATCCGGTACCTGGAAAAAAAATATTCTGGGCTAAAGGTAAAAAAAATAGGTTTTTCGCGATTTTCAGTAAAACGATAAGTTCTATCATAAAACTTGCTTCGACAAAATTGTAGATCATGTATTTGTAGGTCATGTAAATCTATAAAAATGTATCAATACTTTTTTCTAACCTGCTTTATGTCAGAATACCCAATAAATGAAAAAACCATCAGTCTTGAGCGCCACTCTAGTGAATGAAAACATGTGTTAATAATTATAATCTAGTTCTGTTAGTTCTAATTCTTGGAAGTTGGTCGACAATACATTAGAACCAGTTCAGACCCTACTCCCACCTACCCCAGAAAAAAAAAGAAAAAAAACTGCAAAAAAGACTGTTTTGTTCTCTGACATGCACAAATTGTCAAGGCCGGTCGTGATCTAATATTGAATCACCAAGAGTAGAGGATTCGTTTGATATCAACGACGAGACATGCGATACATTGCTTAAGGCAATTTACTTGGAACCAGAATAAAGAAGAAAATTCAAATGAAGAACAAGAAGAAGAGGAAGCAGAAGTATTTAAAAGTTATGAATCAGACAAATAATTTTTTCTTCTTCTTCTTTTTAAATTAACACAGATTTTATCATTTCCAATCCTTGTTAATATCTGTTACTAGCGTTCACCCACGGTTTCACCCACGTGGTAATATCGGAATAAAATGTAGCATTATGTCCACTTTTTGTAGTCCTTACATACCATATTTCATGAAAATTTGTTCAACCGTTTAGTTGGAAAGAGAAACAAACAAACAAATAAACAAACTGACATTCTTTCGCATTTATAATATTACTAGCGGATCCTCGCGGTTTTACTCGTGGGAATCCCGTGGGAATATCGGGATAAAATATAGCCTGTCACTATATATATGTCATTCAGAAGAAATGTAGCTTTCTAATAGTCTAAGAATTTTCTAAATCGGTCCAGTAGTTCCTGAGATTAGCGCGTTCAAACAAACAAACTCTTCAGCTTTATAATATTAGTATAGATTATAGTAGTAGGATAATGCAATAGTTTCATTAATGACGATTTGTAATCGTCATTATAATATTAGTTTTTAATAATACATTATAATAATAGTCATTATGCACATATTACCACTTTTCTAAGTTTTCCAAGTTTTCGAATCGTTTTACCTCAGAAACAGTGGCTCTTTGAAAAAAGAATATTGATACATTTTTTATAGATATTTACATGCTTTACAATTTTGTTTTAGCTAATTTAAAAAAAAATCGCTTAAACAAAATAGAAAATAGCATTGCTGAAAATAGCTTTGACTTTTGACCTCGAATTTTTGAAGTGATAATTTCTTTAGCGGCTTTGTGCACATCAGAGTTTTAAATTTTTGGGATGGGTAAAAAATGTTAGAGTCGCGTCAGGACACGTGACCCTGATCGAAAATTCGTAAGACCATTTACCGTTGACCTATTTCAAATTACATAAAGTCTCACACTTGAAAGATCTGCGTATATTAGTTAATTATAACCATTATATAAAGATCTCTCATTACTACCAACTTTCATATTGATGCCAGGTCAGTTTTAATGGATTTGCCTGCCAAATCAAGTTGGTCTCCATTTTCATCAACTTATTATGAAGTTGTGGTCAAAATATAGTGGATTTTGATCGTTATATGAAGAAGGACATACAAAAAATACAAAAGAAGTGTGTGAATTTTTTAAGTGCTGTTTTAAATTCGGCAAGTGTTTTAAAATTTTTTGAGTAGCTAAAGTAATATCCCCCTCTCTTTCTACCGCGCGGCGAAAATGTATGCCTACTCCTGCTGTTTTATTTAAGCGGTTTTCACGTCTGCCGGCACTCCCGGAGTGCAACCCGTTGTTTTTTTTCCAGGTATCGGATCGATGACGACTTTTTAAATGTCAATTATAATTATGTTTTGATAGTTTTACCAACTTTCAGCTTTTTAGGAATGTTTGTACCTTCGGATGTCTAGATTGACCGGCTAACTTACCATAAACATATAGTGTAATTTTATATTTTATTAGCATAACCAATTGGCAATAGCACTGTGCCATTTTAACCTCCATAGCCTAATCCGCCTAGAAAATTTAATCCCCTATTTAGAAATCTAAACGAAACTCTATTGTTGTTGTGAAGGCACAATGAACATACCAACTAAGTACACTACAACGTAATTAAACTGCAATATTGCGAAATCAATACACACTCCAAATACGCTCAGCAAAGGATGAGGAAAACAAGCTGCAGCAGCTGACAAGACGATAATTCGTTATCTAATTAAACGATTCGCTTCGGGACGTGCTAACGGTGCGACTGCCTATCTTGGCTTTATATGGAGTTTAGCTAGAATACAGGTGCGAGATCTGCTAATGCACTAATAGATAATATCTTAGATATGATATTCTATACGAGTATAACCCGTAAGATATTTCCATAAGGATATAAGTATTCGATACCTTTTCAATTTGCCAAACCAACCTGAAAAATAGCATTTGAAAATGGCATTCATTTTAAAATCTTTAGACAAACGCCTACAGAGTTTCAATCCCCTATTTAGAAATCTAATTCACAATTAACATACCAACTACGTACACTACAACGTAATTAAACTGCAACATTGCTATATCAACACACTCCAAATACGCTCAGCAAAGGATGAAGAAAACAAGCGAGGCTGCAGCAGCTGACAAGACGTTAATTCGTTATCAAATTAAACGATTCGCTTCAGGACTTGCTAACGGTTTTAGCTAGAATACAGGTGCGAAATCTGCTAATGAACCCATAGAAGGATTCGACAAGTGTTTACTTAATGAGAGAATAATATGAAAATGAGGTAGAGCGACGGCGGTTCGCAAGTCTCGGTAGCTAAGCGGTTAGAGCATTGGACCGGATTTCCAAAGGTCGCGGGTTCGATTCCCGTCTGAGAATTCACTTGTGGCCGAGTTAATTTTTTCCAATATTTTTCTATTTAAAATTTACCATAAGTATAAAAATAGCATTGAAAAATGCAAAAATTACAAAATCATAAATGAGGTAGAGCTTAGAGTTCTAGAACAAACAACATCACTAAAAACAATCAAATTGTGAGAATTTGTCAATATGAAACACTGACGCCCAAAAACCAAACAGTTTAATACCAAACTGATAATTGCATTTAATCTCTTTAGACTAATCCCACAGAGAGTTCAATCCCCTATTTAGGAATCTAAACGAAACTCTTTGCCTTCACAATTAACATACCAACTACGTACTACAACGTAATTAAAGTGCAACATTGCTAAATCAATACACACTCCAACGCTCAGCAAAGGATGAGGAAAACAAGCGAGGCTGCAGTAGCTGACGACGTTAATTCGTTATCTAATTAAACGATTCGCTTTGAGGCGTGCTGACGGAGCGACTGCCTATCTTGGCTTTATACGGAGTTTAGCTAGAATACAGGTTCGAGATCTACTAATGAACCCATAGATGTCTGGATTCGACGGGTAGTTAGCTCTGTGTACGTGTACATTGATGGCAATTAGGGGCAGATGTTATGTGTAACGGGTTAATAATTAACTTTGATTAATTTCAATGCCTCACAATCAGTTCAACTAATTTCTATGTTTACGAATAAAATCAAAATGTCTGCATGTCATAGTTTGAACAGTGCTTATTATTAAAGTAACATTATTGATTTCGAATTTAAGAAATTAATTATTCTTAACCCATACATGCCCATGACTATTTAGGTCACAAAATATTGTGATTTTCACAGATATAGGTTTTGAAAAGTACTTTGGAAAAGTAAAAGGGGTTTTTTTTGAGTGGGTCACGAACAACCCCTTGGTATAGCGTTGATGAAAACTTTTAAAGCTTTTTATTGCCTACCACTTTATTGTCCCAAAACGTTTTTACCAATATAGGTTTTTATATAAGTAGTTAAGGCATTCCTTTCATTAAATTCATAATGTAATTTACTGAATGAATAAACCAAGTGTTTATTTCGCACAAATTACTATTTTCTCAATCGCACGTTCCGCTTTATTTTAACTTAGGTATAGCAACGTTTATTTTTAGCTCAAACACGAGTATTTCATTGCTTGAAAGCTGCGAGAAAATCTAATAATATTTCATTGAATTTAATTTTTCCCAACTTAGTCAATTGAATTAATATTGCTCAAGTCCCACTGTATTTTATGAAAGTTATATTTTAAAGAAAAATATCAAATAAAAACATTATAATTTGACAGTTAAAAATATTATATAGATTGAAATGACAGAAAAAATACATTTCGATTTTCATGATAAATTTTATTAGAAAAATATTGGAAAAAAAAATTACTCGGCTCCTGCATTTTTCTATCAGAATTTATCACACATAGTTAAAAGCACAAGTTTTTTTATATTAGTTTGAGCACGACGATTGATAGAGAGTATAAGAAAATCGTACAGACGGTCTTATAATTGTAAAATGTAAGTTACAGAAACCCTACTCAAGACAACTCTGGGTCCGTATTCACTATGACCCCTCACCGACTCCTGGCTCAAATCACGCCAATGTCGTATTTGGTTTCGATATTTTCAAAATTCGTTTTCTTATGACACTTACAAATTTTAAAATTATTTTACTTGGTTAGTAGCTATAATATTTGTGACTGTCGTGTACTTGTACAAAATCTCTATAGTTTGTGAGTATCATGTAGAAAACGAATTTTGAAAATGTCAAAACCAAGTACGAGATTGGCGTGATTTGAGCAAGTAATCGCTAACACCGGAAATTAATAACCTATCTGTAGATATGGATTGGGCTATCTGAAATAGTTGTCTAGGATATTTTTGTATATATGACCAAAATAATGAAGGTTGCTAGACAACGAAGTCACTATCCTATGCAACTATCTCAGATATCTATCCATATCTACAGTTATTAATTTTGTCCGTAAGTGGTCATAGTGAATTAGGGCGCAGCTTGTTTTCGCCCATAAAAAAGGTAAGCTTATCGAAAGTATCGAAACCGACTTAAATGACGTTATATCTACTGTAGTGTCACCACACGTCCACGTTTCTACGTCGCAAAAACTCCTTTTAGCAATGTTGAGGGCCGGTTTCACCACCACTTCTGGATAGCCTAACTGGCAGATAATTTAAAATATATATTTTTCACATTACGACTATCAAATTGTATGCCGAATAAGCTATCCAAACTTATCTATCAGTGGTGAGACCGACTCTTAAAGTCAAAGTCAAAGTCAATATCATTTCCGAGCGCGCCACGCACAGTCAGTGCGTGGCGCGCTCGGAAACGGACGTGCTCATTGCACTAAGTGCGAATTCTTATTCATGTTTCGCGCGGCATTAGCCGCTGCGCGTTATCACTATGGGTTCCCAGCAACTTATAGTGAACGAAGTCCTGGCTTTCATCCAGAACGCCATCGATACAATGGACGAGGTCAGCATTGTCCAGATCTGCAAGTCGAACTTCAAAGAAGATGAGATTTGCAGTGGAAAGGCGCTGCTGTTTCGGAGCATCGGGAAAGCCGATGAGATGCCATCTCGACGAAGGGATGGAGGTGCGAAGAGTCTCCAGGATATCATCACCTGTTTGAAGGAGACCGACCCAGACGACGTGCCGACTTTCGTGGCTAAGGAGCTGCACAAGCTGCCCCCCGTCACTTTCGACCACGTCGACGTCACCAGGCTGTTGAAGGACATCACCTCCCTAAAAACAAGCCTGGCTGAAGTGCAGTGCAAATTAGAGGCTTCAGATAACACCATCTGTGAGTTGCGAGCCCAAGTCATGTTGTTAAGCAATTCGACGGCGGCAAGTAGGTCACCCGAGGCCTCTAAGGTGAACACTCGACGTGGGGCGCAAAATGCATCCATCGGCAGTTTCGAGTCGGCGCATATGGATGCGTCACCGGTGGCCGCTACTAGCGAAGCGCCGCGCCCCGCTGCCCGTCCCTCCGCCCCGGCGGAGACGTCACGCGTAAGCACGTCGACCCCTCAACGTGCGTACGCAGCAGTCACCGCTGCTACCCGACCCGCCAAACAACAACTTAAGCGGGTTACGAATGAGGGGTATGATCAACAACGACCGGTCTCCAAAGGTGTTCTGCAGAGACAAGATGACGGCTGTGATGACAACGGCTTCAAAAAGGTGGAGAAGAGGAAGAAGCCTACTCGTCGCAACCTTTGTGGCACCGCCCCGGCCGGATGCAACCAGCTGCTGCGGCCGGCGGTCCCGACGACACTTTTGTACGTGTCCCGCCTGCATTACTCCACAAAATGTGAAGGGCTTGTGGAGTACATCAGAACGAAGACCAATTTCATCCTGAGGGTCGAGCGGTTGGAGTCCCGCCACAGTGTGAACTTTAACTCATTTGTGGTGAGGGTACCGACTGAACATCTGTCGACCTTCATGAAGGAAGATTTTTGGCCGAAGGGTGTCCTGTTCCGGCGGTTTCGGGGTCGGCTATCGGACACCGCAATGCGCAACACGTCGCCGCCGTCTTTACGTGTAAACTAATTAAATTACATAATGTTGTTATTTTATATATTATGTATGTCTAGTTTTAAGGTATATATCTATGGGCCATTGTAGCCTGATGACAAATAAATAAATAAAATAAATAAAAAAAAAATAAAAAAAAAAAAATTATTCAGTCTAGGCTGTTACAAGCACTTATGAACGTCAAAGAAGCTATGCCATTTGTTCACAAACCCTACGGCGGGAGACCTTGTAAGGAGAAGTACCGGCAAGAAACTCGCAAGGGCTATTTTTTTCTCCCTGTTTTATTTCATACAGAGTCGTCAAATTGAAAAGTGACCTTAACATATCAGCAAGGTCAATTTCCATCACAAAAAAAAACAATTATAATATTACATTTTATGGTTATTGTAACCATAAACAATTTTCAACTGGCAAAGAAAGACTTATCTATCATACATTACAACATTTCTCGCATTACAAGATTACTGTACTGCAAGTTGTGAGGAACAAACAGGTCAGTATCAATTTATTTTTATTAATATAAAAAAAATACAATAACAACAGCAAAAAAAAAGAAAGATAAAAATGCATTAATGTAAGACACAACCTACAATGTTAGTAGAAGACGCATCAGCTGGGTCATAATCACAAAGCATATTTAAAGTAAGTTAACAAAAAAGAATACTTTTATATAATTGGAATAATTTGAAAACATTATTTATTTTTTAACCGACTTCAAAAAAGGAGGAGGTTCTCAATTCGACGGTTTTTTTTTATGTATGTTTTACCATAACTTCGCCAGTTGTTAACAGATTTTTATAATTATTTTTTTATCTGAAAGAAAATGGTTTATGTGTGGTCCCATATAATTTTTACGAAGATCTGGCTAGTAGTTTTTTCATAATCTTGAAAAATATCAATCACCTTTTGGCAAGTAGTCGTTTACCTAGATGACATTGTTGTGTATAGGCTGATTTTTAGTGGAAGTAACGGCACATGATGTAACTAAAAAATCTGAAATAAAACCATTTTATAAAAAAAATCAAACCGACTTCAAAAAGTAAAAAATTAAACTTTTGGAGTCGGTGCTAGCTAGCTCAGGCCAAAAAAATATATAGTTAATAGAACTTAAAGCAACATAAATAACATAAAATCAAAACAAATATATATATATATATATATATATATATATATATATATCTCAACACATTTTAACACAAGCAGACATGAGCAGACCCATCCCGCTGGCAGCACCCGTTCACGAGCATGACGCATGAACCAGCCATCGCTTCGCTCAACCATATTTTAGGGAACGTAACGGTGCGTTAAAAGTTGAATCTAACACTTTACCAAACACCAATTTGTATGACACGGCTGCAATCTCGAAAAATAAAACGTAATATTTATGACCAAGCTGTTTTGTCATTCAAGTAATCTTTTATAGTATATTATACTTATAACTTTTTAATTTTGCATTTTACAATGCTATTTTTATGTGATAAATATTAAACAAGAAAATATACTTTCTTGAGAAGACAATCTTTTACATTCATCTTAAACTTTTCGAAAGGCAAGTCTAAAATAGGTATTAAATGGAATTTTATTATAGATACGTATCCACAGACCTTCTTTAATCGGTACCGAGGCATAATAAGTTTATTTCTATTTCTAGTATTACGATCGTGCAAATCACCATGTTTGCTATACAGGTTGATATTACGCCGTACAAAAAGAATACAATTTAAAATAAATTGAGAAGCAGCAGTCAGTATACCAATTTCTTTTTCCCGAAGAGAGGTTCTGGAACCCAGTTGATAAATGGCCCTTATAGCTCGTTTTTGTAGTATAAATATTGTATTAATGTCAGCTGCTACTCCCCACAAAAGAATACCATACGACATGATGCTGTGAAAATAACTGAAGTACACAGCAGTTTCTATATCAGTCAGACGCCATAACAACAATGTTTTCAGCATTGTTGTTTCCGGCAGTTAGAGACAAGATAGCCAGTTACTCAGTGATGGAGGATTCCGGAAGAGGCTCGCTTCCATCTTCAGCCTTATCAATACTTAACATCAGGTATGATGATGGCTAAGTTACTCCCCGTTGTTCATAAAAAGGAAATTAAGGTATCCATCAAATCAAGGTGCCCCTACATTTAGATTGCGTTGCGTCTGTGAAGGAAATCGCGTGATGCCGAAGATGCGCCGCTAGGTGCTAGGAAATGACATTCTAAACAGATTATATAACTAATTTCCCGACGACAACAACTCGGTGTCTGCTCGCTGTTCGGAAAATAGATCAATACTTACGTCTTAAACATTATTAAATATTTTTAACCTGCATCATTCGTATATTTAAATTATAATTAGACACTGAAACATAATACATATTTAACACTGAGCTTTTCTACTGCAAATTCATAATCAATCAAATTGCCTATAGGTAGACGTATGTCAGAAGAACTTTTAACCACCTTCAACATATAAAGCAAATATCGTTATCCTACCGCGAGTACCTCGTAACATAACTCGCGTACCAAGAATTCCGCAATAGTTCCGTAATAACTATAGTGATGCTGATGGGTGAACTTACATGCGCGCTACATCAGTGGAATTCCATGGTAACAGCAAAATTCAAAGCCTCCACATCTTCACGGATAGATTGGCGA
Source organism: Chrysoteuchia culmella (assembly GCA_910589605.1). Taxonomy (NCBI): domain Eukaryota; kingdom Metazoa; phylum Arthropoda; class Insecta; order Lepidoptera; family Crambidae; genus Chrysoteuchia; species Chrysoteuchia culmella. Next base: position 10,406,348 of record OU342650.1, on the reverse strand, counting down.
ACAATGCTTTGATATTGAATCCACCTACATCCAGGGGCCTACCGCCATCTCTTAGCGCAGTATTGTTTCAATCTTACTAACCTTTTTTCTACTGCGACTACGATCCTCTATAAAGCGCTAGTTTGATTTTTGGATTTTACAACTTTAATTTGTTCGTTCGCAGAAGTAACAATTTTACTTTCTGGAGGTCATGTACGAATTTGAACAGTATTGAAAACAAAACGTTCCTATGACATGACGGTTTCTAAAAGATGATGGTGGGCCCCCTACTTATGCAAAGCCGTATTCCACCTTTTAGAAATTTTCGTTATAATATCACAAGCGAACATAGTTTAGGAGTTCGTAGTTATAATTAATTTTACAGCGTGTACAGGAATATTGTGTTCTCTTTTCTAGGTGTTTCTAACGATGGGAAATGGATTTACGTATCGCGGAGTACAAAACAAAATTTAACTTCAAATCTTTAAGTTTTGAATGTATTTTTAAATCGAGACCCAATAAATACATTTCCATATATTTTTTTTACAATTCAATGTGTTATTCATCTGTCCTTTTTAAAGTCTCCATTAAAGTAAGCTCTCAGTCATCCTTGTAAAAAGGGGTTTCAAAGCCTGAATTGAGCTAGCTAAAAGAGAAAATGCTTGAGTATAAAAAATCTAGTCATCTCCCACTTTACATGAATAGCCGTTAACGATGTCCGAATCACAGGGGAAATTACAAGCCGAGTCTATTTGCAGCCAAAATTTTATAATAAAACGGGACTTTATGATACCTGTCTCAATTATTTTTTTAATGGTAAAATACTCTTTTGAAAGTCTAAATAAAAATACATACATAAGTAGAAAGGATTGAAAAAAGTCCATTTTGGAAATTCGGCATTTTTAGAATAGTATCATTGATTTTAAAAGGACGCAGTCGATTTGCAACGAAACTTAAATTTTTGTAGGTTTTTGAACAGGTACTTTTCCATTAATGCTACCATATAAAATAAAAAAAAATACGAATATATAAAGCTGAAGTCCTGTAGCAGTGAACTGTGGAGACTGCTTCAGTTTTTATTTGTATATTTTTTAATAAGACGTTTCCTTAAAGCAGAATTTCGAAATTGCTGTTCAGAGGTTACTTTGAGATACGAAATCATCATTATTTTATTTAAATATATTCTTTGGATCATATTTAGAAAAAATACTACATGGTCGACTTTTAGTGCACTGCGGTGGAAAATATTGTAATTTGTGTTTTAATAATTATAGACTCAAAATAAAAACGGACGGAATATCTGCTTTTCAATGTAGTTTTACTATAAGAAAAGGCCGAATTTATTCTATGAAAAAAAACATTTTTGTATAATAGTATTTCCATACATATTTTTTTTTCATATATGAAGTAGTTAGATTTATACGTTTTTTTTTTAAAATCGCCTATATAATATATATAATATAAATATAAAGATCGATTTTTTGCAATTAGTACGCGATGGGTGGGCCTTCCCAACGGGAGGACGTATCGTTCGCTACCCGGGACCCACGTGATCGTTGAACATACGATTTAAATATCGTATCTTGCGTCACTTCCGGGAAGTGACACAGGATACGAGGATCGTTTGGTTTGATACTTTTGTGACGGTAAATTTTATAAATACGTAGGTAATTATTTTTCTTTGAGTTAAGTTAATATATTATTAGTAAGCAACGTTGCACCGATTAATAATAACATTTTTCATTATGTGTTTCCCGTAGTTCTCATCACCTGGTTATTTGGCCTGAGAATTTAGTCAGACAACTCTAAACATCATGCTTTTTGCGAAGCTATTTTCAAAACTTTTACTATTTAACTTTATTTTATTAAATACCTAAAGAAGAAATCGGATTATTTCATTAATGAAAAGTAGTACATACTCATGGATCAGAGACGCGAAATGAGGCTTCAGAACTCAGCGGATGCTCATCGCTATCGGCAGATCTTTAAGTATTTGACAAGCGACCTTCCCCAATTTAATACGAACCGTATTAACGAGACGAATAGTATCGATCGGTAGAAAGGCTCCAAAGTGTTCGCGAGAGATCTGTCTATTGGGAAAAGCCAGATGACGAATCTGAAAACTGACGACGGTCGCATTATTTCTACGGAACCTGAAATCCTGAGGGAGATCTAGAGTTTCTATGGCAGACACCTGTTGAAAGCAAGGCTAAAGACCGCAGAGTCAAGGTTCCCCGACACTTCACCGAAGATATCCAGGACGACCTTCGTTTTGCCGATGATATAGTCCTTATGGCTGAGACCGTGGAGGACCTGAACACAATGCTCGAGGATGTCCGTAGTGCTTTCCAAAGAGTGGGTCTTAGGATGAACATGGATAAGACGAAAAACATCTCGAATTCCCAGTCGTACCCATTACAGTTCACGTTGGGAACACTACACTCGAAGTTGTTGACCACTACATTTACCTTGGACGGACAATCCAGTTAGGTAAGTCTAACTTCGAGAAAGAGATCTCTTTTCGAATCCAACTCGGATGGGCAGCTTCGGGAAGCTCCTTAAAATATTTGCGTCCAACTTACCTCAGTGTCTCAAGTCGAAACGAAAGTCTATGACCAGTGTGTGTTGTCTTAGATGACTTACGGTAGTGAAACGTGGTCGCTAACTATGGGTCTGATAAGAAGGCTCAAGGTCACCCAGCGTGCAATGGAGAGAGCTATGCTTGGTCTTTCCCTACGTGATCGAATCAGAAATGAGGAGATCCGCAGGAGAACTGAAGTAACCGACATCGATCGAAGGTTTGCTCAGCTGAAGTGGCAGTGGGCAGGACACATAGCGAGAAGAACCGATGGCCGTTGGGCGTAAAGGTTCTGGAATGGCGACCGCGCACAGGACGATGCTCCGTGGGTAGGCCCCCGACAAGGTGGACCGACGATCTGGTGAAGGTCGCGGGAAGCCGCTGGATGCGGGCAGCGCAGGACCGATCGTCGTGGAGATCCTTATGGGAGGTCTATACCCAGCAGTGTGTGTCATGTGACGGAGATGACGATGAAATATAAGGGTGAATTTCCCGAGACCAAAAATTGCGTGGCATCGATGAAATTGGTACTAAGAAACATAGTTATAATGTTCTAAAATTTTTTTCTGGTTAGGTGAAATAGTAATCTATGTGTAGCACTATATATTTTATTAATAGGAGTAATAGGTACTCCAAAAAAATAAATTAATCCTCGAAATCTTTCATTGCCGTGTTTGTCCACACGTCACCTTGATGTGTATTATCTCATTGATAAAAATCTTTTGGTTATATTTATATTAAAACTTAGTTATTATTTGATACGTGAATAGTTAAAGTATTGTTACGGAATACATTTGTTAAAATATTTAAACTATGCAACGAATGGTTAATAAAAATTCATTTGTCCCAAAACTACCTTTCATCGCCGTGTCCTAAACATGTTTAAGAATATTGTTATAGCTAACTATTTGCGTCCCTCCCCTTGTGCGCTAAACGTTGCATATTAGTGCCGCCTAAGTGCTCGACGTGGAAGGACGTACACACGTGCTGCGTTTTCGCGCCAAAACTGTAAGTATTCCATTTTTATGTACTGTGGACATTTTTTCTTTCATCGCCGTGGATAGGTATAACTTACATTTGAATAAGTTTGTCCTCTTGATTAAGCATTCGATAGAAAACCATTTATCTTATGTTTATTTGTGAGGTGTTTATTACTTCGATTAATTAATAGATTTTTTCTTATTCTATATTTTAGCCTGGATTTTCATCACCGTGCTCTCATTGCCGTGGTTTCCGTGGCCAAAATATGCTATGGCAATGAAAAAAAAAACACGGCAGTGAAAAAAATTTCATTGCCATGCCTTGTAAAACAATTTAGTTTCATTGCCGTGACCAGGTGTTTCATTTCCGTGACTTACATTTTCATCGCCATGGTATGATTAGGTAAAGAAAACATAGTACCACAGGACAGTACTTTAAATACGCTTTATGATTATGACCCAGCTGATGCGTCTTCCAGTAACATTGTAAGTTGCGTCTTATATAAATGCACTTTTATCTTTCTTTTTTTTTGTTTTTGCCATTGTATTTTTTATATTTATACACTTTAACATAAGTACCTGAAGTACGTCATGCTCACTCAAACGTTTCTTCGAAGGTGTCGTGTGAGACGGGTCGTTACGTTCCCTAAAATATGGTTGAGCGAAGCGATGGCTGGTTCATGCGTCATGTTCGTGAACGGGTGCCGCCAGCGGAAATGGGTCTACTTCAGTTTGCTTGTCTTAACGTTGTGCTTAGAGATTAAATATTTTTATCTAAAATAAATTGCTATCGACCTGTACTGTAGGCACTGTAGATCTAACTAATAACTTTGCACTTATCCTATCCTGAAAGATCCCTTCCTTTGAAAGTTTGTTTTGAGGATATTTGGATGGCTGAATGTTTGTAACTCTTTTATGCAAAAACTACTGAACTGATTAAGATTAAACTTTACAGCAATGTAGCTTATACATCAGAAAACCACATAGGCTGCAAATTAACCTAATATTCCCACGGTAACGGCAACCACGCGGCGAGTGAAACCGAGAGCGGCCGCTAGTCATAAATGATAAGGTTCGGAATATTTAGTAGGAATATTAAAATGCTGAAGAGTTTGATTGTTTGAGCACGCTAATCTCCGGAACTACTAGTTCGAATTGATTTTTTTTTGTGCTGGATAGTCCATTTATCTCGGAAGGTTATAAGATATTTAATATTACGCTACGAATAATAGGAGCAGAGCATTAATGTAAAACGTTGCAAAAACGGGAAAAATATATTACTTTTGGGAGCTTCCGTTGCGGACGGTGTGTAAACAGTTAAAGTTACGTAAAAATCATGTATGACATAAGGACTATATCATCGGCAAAACGAAGGTGTGTCAGATACTGGTCATTTATGTTGATGCCGCGTCCTTTCCAGTCCAAGAGCTTAAATATGACCTCCAACGCAGCTGTGAACAGTTTCGGAGAAATGACGTCTCCCTGTCTCACACCTCGCTGCAGTTGGATGGAATTTGTGCTCTGGTTCTGTAATCCACTTGGCACCTCTGGAGAGACTGCAGCACCGCCCAGGTCTCAATCGAATCAAAGGCTTTCTGTATAACCTGCCGCAGAGTATGGATGTGGTCTATGGTGCTGAAGCCTTTTCGGAACCCGGCTTGTTCGGGAGGTTGGAAGTCGTCGAGCCTGCGAGCAAGACGATTCGTGATGACTCTCGAAAACAAAACACTCAAAAACATGGCTTAGAAGTGAGATGGGTCTGAAGTTCTTTAACCGGGTCTTGTCACCCTTTTTAAAGAACAAAATCAACTCACTTATATTCCATGCTCTTGGCGTTTTGCCCTCGACAATAACGGAATTGAACAGCTTCTGGAGGACTTTGAGTATCGGTTTACCGCCCGCCCTCAGAAGTTCCGCAGTAATTCCATCATCGCTCGCCGCCTTGTTGTTTTTTAGTTGCTTGAGAGCCATACTTATCTCGTACAAGCTGACGTCCGGGATATCTTTGGTGAAGTGTCGGGTAAGCTTGGCTCTGGGGTCTTTAGCCTTGCTTTCAACAGGCATACCCAGATGTACCCACCCAGATATACTTATTTATTATATGGTTTGAAAGCAGATAGATAACAAATAGTTAATTAGTTTCGCATAATTTATGATAATGTCATATCATTTTATGACAGCGGATGTAATTAGTTCACTAGAAGTGGTCGATGCTAAAAAAAAATATTAGGAGGATAGTAAACATTAGGAATCAAATGAATGAAGTCCTGCATTCTGTAATGAGAAGCAAGAATTTGTCTTAGTGAGGTCTTGATAAAGTAAAGATAAGTAAAGAGGTCTTGGTGGTAAAATTAAATAGAATAAGTAAAGATAGACTGTACTGTAGACTCGCAACACTTCTTAGAGACCTCAATACTACAGTCTTTCTTTTCTTGTTCTACTCCCATTCTTCCTTTGTAATATCTATCCAAATCATATTCCCATACACAAAATTTGGTAGGAGTTTATGGCATCCGATGGAGAGATACAGTCTGGGTATGCTTTTCCCTCTCGGAGACAGGCGAAATAAATAATATTCTGATTCTAAAATTATTATGTTTTTTCATTTCCGTGGATAGATTCTTTCATTCCCGTGGCACAGTTCTTTCATTGCCGTGGACGCTCGTTTCATTGCCGTGCGCGCATGTTTCATCGCCGTGGCACGTAATTTTTAATCTTGTATGTCTCGTTAGTTTTTTAAGTTATCTGCTAGATATTAAGCAAGAATACATACACTATCAAAAACTTTAATAAAAGCATTTTTTTTTATTTAAATACTTAAAGATAAAAAAATCCACGGAAATGAAGATTTTAATACACCTGTAGAAATTCACTCATAAGAAACTAGCCTTCCGCCCGCGACTTCGTTACGAGAAGCTAGGATATCGCGCGGACTTAGGATGACGCATGGTGGTGCCATGATTATTTTTTACTGGTTATACACATTTTAAGCCATTTCTGGAAAGCACTCATTCCAGAAAATCGTAATCATTTTCGGAATAAGTCCTTTTAAGAATAAGTCATTTCAACAATAAGCCCTTTTAGGGCGGAGTAAACACTATTTGTACTACTAAGTAGTATTGTATTGAACTGTCACCTATCAAAACGATCGGGAAATATCATTACAATTTCGAAAAAAATATATTTTTAATGTAAAGTATAGTTTAAATGTTATTTCACAATTTCTAACAATTTTTTTTCTTATAAGTAAGAACTACATTTTCTTCATTACTTACTAATTTACTGTTCTACAACAAAAAACGATCAGAAAACGACACTAAATTCGTTCAACACAGAGCAAATTAGCAGAAATCTTTAAAAAAAACCAAACCTGAAAGGCAAACGTTCGTTTTTAATTCAGCGTCAGTCAAAGCTACGCCAGACGGCAAGAGTGGAAGGGTCGGGTGTTTCCCCTAGGGATTAAGCGGGTGGAAATCGCGAGTCAATCTACTCGTTACGCCCGGTGCATTTGTGCCGGCGACTTGTAAACGACCTACTGTGCAGCGCTCATAATGCGTCCCTTACACGTTGATTTTATGCCTAAGGACGTGAAAATGTTAGTACGTTCCACTATTACTGATGCTTTACGTGTGAGCAGTGCTTTAATAAACTTACCTCGTTTATAGCTGGTGTGTGTGCTTTGAGCACTATTAATGACGTTCTTATTTCAGAGTATGATTGAGAGTGCAGTCTAATTCTCTCGAACACAGTTAAAACTACATGTTAACCTAAATTTAGAGTACCTATCAGTTGCGATGGGTCTATTCTATACATACCGATTCCCATCGATTTCTCTTTTAGAAATCGTACCCCATCGATCCACAATACAGTCAAGAGAATTTTTTGATAAATTTTGGTCCCGCTTACCATCGTATATACCTTGGACGAATTCGTCCAAGATATTGACCCCTCGCCCCTGTGCTGTTGATTGCTCGTGTGAGCAGTGATTTTGTCAACTTACTTTACAGTATGTGCTTTGAGTACTATTCATTGAGAGTGCAGTCTATCACTATTTTTTACCGACTTCAACAAAAAAGGAGGGAGGTACTCAATTCAACGCGTATTTTTTTTTGAAGTGAAAACTTCTTTAGCGGCGTTGAGCACTTTTTCTGTAATGGGTATAAAATCTTAAACTCGCGTCAGGACACGTGACCTGATCGAAAAAGCGTAGGACGGATGGAGAATGTTGAGGTGACAGGTTGACTATGGTCTCGGTTGCTTAGCGACAGACTGTTGATAATGTCTTTTACTTGTCTCTTGTTTTATTGTCAATATATATTTTTCGATTCTCTATAATAACTAATGTTTTCTTATATCTTATTACCTAACTTAACGTTCACTTTAATATGGTTTGTCATGTTTGTGTACGATAGCGCAATAAATGAATATTGTATTCTACCACATAAATGATAGTACTTTTATACTGATAAAGCAATTGGTGCAAAATTATTCCCTAACCATTCCAAAATATCAAACATGCTCAACGTTAATAATCAAGTTTTCACTTCTGCCGGCACTCCCGGAGTGCAACCCGTCTTTTTTTTTTTTTGTCTGATGTATGTATACCGATTACTCCGGTGTTGGTGATCCGATTTTAATAGTTGTTTTTTGTTCGATCGGGTACACTGTCAATTTGGTCCCATATAATTTTTACGAAGATCTGGCTAGTAGTTTTTTCATAATCTTGAAAAATATCAATCACCTTTTGGCAAGTAGTCGTTTACCTAGATGACATTGTTGTGTATGGGCTGATTTTTAGTGTAAGTAACGGCACATGATGTAACTAAAAAATCTGAAATAAAAACATATTATAAAAAAAAATCAAACCGACTTCAAAAAGTAAAAAATAAAACTTTTGGAGTCGGTGCTAGCTAGCTAAGGCCAAAAAAATATATAGTTAATAGAAGTGCAATGTAGAATGCCCTGGCTGGCACCGACTCCAAAAGTTTTATTTTTTACTTTTTGAAGTCGGTTTGATTTTTTTTTATAAAATGTTTTTATTTAACTTCAATACCTTGTTTTTCTATTAGGGATTACTGACAACACATTTCGTTAATTATTTTAGAGTTTTGTGTTATTACGTCATTTTTGATAGGTTAACGTATTGGTCGTCAAGAGCTCTAATTATTTGAATGTTAATGAATATCAGACACAAAAATCTAAGAACTCATTCATTAGTAGTCTTTATGTTTATAAGATGCTTTGCTTTTCACAACTCGTGGGCAGTGCATTTTGTCCTTGGCTAGAACTGTAGGCTTATAATCCCTGAGGATTTTGTTACTCATCGTAGAGGATTTACATACTGCAAAACCTCTTTGTAGACCAAACTGTTGGCGATTCCCTAGTGATACGAAACTGGCGAGGTACATAGGAACCCTTCCTTTTTTGTTACTCTACAAATCTGTACACTAGCTACTGAACAACATACTAACATCTTAAACCTGATAGAGCAAACACTACAAATAAATAATAACAATAACAATCAAGCAACATTGGAAGCAAAGAAAATTATTTTCAGAACACATTCCATTTCTTCTCTACTAGCGTTCCGCCCGCGACTTCGCTCGCGAGGAATCAGGTTACAATACAATCCCGCTTTATTCCCTATCCCGTGGGAATAGCAAAAAATCCTTTCTTAATGGTTGCCTACATCGTTAAAGGATCATGTATGCAAAATTTCAGCTTTATCAGTTCAGCCGTTTGGGCTGTGCGTTGTCTGGCAGTCAGTCAGGGTATTGTTTTATTAGTAGGTATAAAAAGGTAGATTTTGATCAGAAGGTAATTTACAAGAAGCACAAATTATGAAATAACAAATAGTAAATTATAATTTCATCATTCACGTTAATAGCAATGGTAAAGGCCCGAACACACAAACCCCTGGACGGCAACTTAACTCAGCATGAGCGCAAAATTAACTAGTTTCGAGTGTTCAAATTAATTGTCGTGTGGATAGCATTTGTCGACCGCTTTTAGTACCTTAACCATTATTCCGTGGTAATTTTATGTTTGTAGATTAAAAAATGCAATCACGAAAGTCACTCTCTCAATTTCTTGTGCTACAAAATAGTGTGATTGTCTTTTTCAGTCCCAGAATAAGGATATTTTTATATGACCGTGATTTCCACGTTTAGCGGGCTAGCAGGTTTCAAAAGAAATTCAGAAGAATAAAATATGAATGGAATATTGAGAAAACCCCATTTGCATGTGTTTCAAAATACCTAATCGCTATAATTGGTTAATCTAGTGAAACAGTCAGTTTGTCAGTTTTGCCCCACCACCCTTTTCAGATGCTTTTAGCTGTTAAGAAAAAAAAAGGTAAGCTTAATATGCTAAAAAGTTTTGTTACCGCTGCTTTTCTCAGTTTAGAAAGTTCTAATTTTGCCGTGTTTTTTTACCCTATCATCAAATTCCACCATACTCTACATGGATTAGCAATATTAACTCTATGGCTAGAATGAGGCTAATACGTTCATTGTGGTAGCCTGGCACACAGCTAATGTAACTAAATTAACTCTTAGAAGTCTTTTGTTTATGGGCTCTGTAGCACATTATGGTCATGCGTAAATCTCTCCGTGGATGTTTGGGAAATTGGTGCTGTTGTTGTATGTAAATAACACAGTATAAAGAAACATATAGTATTTTGTCTTAGACTCTTTCTTGATAAAAGTTTATTGCAGTCGCGCTGTAAGCAATACGCGGTAGGATTGCCCGCCAACGTAAATTATCCATTATCACACGCTTACTGCGTACAAAACTGTCATAGCGTTCGTTCGTAACGAGACCGAGACGCTTGCCGAGCTCTCTGAGACGAGGTGCATCGGGTAAGTACTCATGAACGGACCTTGTGAAGAAGATAAAATACTGTATGTATCTTTATACAGTGTAAATAGGCATGTGTGATTTTTCCGAGTACACCATTCACTACAGCGAGGCTCTTAAATCACGGAAACTGCGTGTTTAATGTGGCACTATGAAACTGAGGGAACATTACAGGAATTTGGAATTTATTAAGGTAATTTCAAGGGCTGATGCTTAGCTTTAAAAAAAGGTGTCTTTTCTAATAATAATCGTAGCATAATATAAATGAAGTTCCAAACAGACATTTTCATAGTAACTTCACCATTTTATATTTAGTAACTAAATATAAAATGGTGATGGTGAAGTATAAATGGAATGGTAAAATGTTTACGGTATCAAGACTGCTAAAATAGTTCAGTACAGTCGGGGAGCTTCCCGCTTGACTAGTAGAGTTTTTTATTAGTAACTAAATAAAGATGCAGTGAGCTCTTGTTGTAAGTCCGCCTGCTAGCTTCCATCATAACCCAACTCTGACGCCAAAACAACAATGTTTTCAACATTCTTGTGTACTTCTGCTAATTATAATATTTACATTCAGAAGATAGTACTAATTTAAGTTAAGCGAAGTTCATAATGAATTCAGGATATTTCGCTAAGGTGCTCCTTAAGTCTGCAATAAGTAATAAGTGTTTAAATCCCCACCCCAACATCTAATGCCCGTAGGTAGCAAGTTCGAAACCGGCGAATAACTTCGGTGAAACTGATTCGGGGAACGGAAGTGAATGCATTAATTTCTGCACTGTGCAGCTATAATGACGCGGCGGAGTACTGCAACACTGCTTGCTTAGCTAATTCATGTGTGCTTTAATATTATACCTTCTCTTTAATAAAAGTAGTACTGTGAAAACATGATTGTTTATAATTATAAAATATTTGACGCCAATCAAGTAAAAAACTCGTATTATATTTTACTCAGAACCATAGCCATTGATCTTAAAACTCGTTGTGAATAAAAATCATTGGAGCCTTTATTTTGTAAACCACAAATCTTAATCACGTATCAGCCGTTTTATTCTTATTTAATAGGCAGGTATAATATACTTCAGTATGAAAACAGATCGCAAAAATAACAGTTAATATAATTTAATCGAGTTTAAAGAAGATAGCATAAAAACTTCAGCTTTAGAAAGTTTCGCAAGCTTCGGTTAAATACCAAGTAAACTTTCGACCAAATTCAAAGAATCTCTATTCCATTTTTAAATTCAACCCACAGTAATTCAGAAACTGTGAAACTGGCACTTAAGGTAAAGTATCTGGTGTTAAATTTGGCCTTCTCAAATAACTTGGCCTTAAATTTGAAACTGACGAGGCCAGATGGGATGCAAGTTCCTGACAGGGAGCAGCTGACGTCAACTTTAGCAACCACTTAGCGATATGTTTGCACTGGGCGGCTCTTGCAACTGATACCCTCCAGAATATTATTACGGAACAAATAGCTAAAACTAGTATTATTCAAACATACTGAAAAGTGTAGTTTTGCGGCGCATTTGTAACTCAAAAGCTGATACTGTCACATTAGTAAAAAATGCATCTACAAAACAAGCAACCGTAAATGGCTCTGATAATTTAGTACGTCGGTATTTAAAAACCATATATGTTAGTATGTTTTAAAATTTAAAAGTGACTGTTCGCATTCGCTAAAGGTGCCTATTCAATATTGCTTTGAAGATGGACGAATCAGGTGAAACTTCTGACTAAAGTTACCTATAACCGGGTAACCAAACAATGGATGTAACGTTCGCGAATCAGACAATTACAATTTTTTATTATGTCAGTGCTCCAAATAAATCTATTATATTTCTCAATAATAAGATTCCTTGATTAATTTAATAAACATACTTAATGATAAATCTGTTAATGCGAGATTTACGTAGTCCCAACGTTAACCCCTCGTGGAAAGAATATTCAATTACCGAAAATAAAGTTAAGGGAATAATGAAATCTAACTTCCCGACACACGTCGTCTCGTCGGCAATAGCGGCGACGAGAAAATGTTTACGGTATAAGACTGTTAAAATGGTTCAGTACCTAAAAAAGCTGTATACTTCTTTTATTTAGCGTACTTTTATATTTATTTACGTAAACATTTTGACTAAAGTTATATAATAATATAATAATTTATATTAAATAAAATGAAAATACAAATAAATAAAAAAGAAATTAATTAATTAGTTAATAGTTATAATTTGTGGTATAAAAGAATATTACTTTATGTAATAATTTAAATTTGACATATTTATGTTATATTTTAACTAATTCTTTAAATTCATTACAAGTAAATGCAAATTTCATATAAAATGGACAAAGAAAATTGTAGATATGACATATCATCGCCAACTTTTAAGAATATATTTAAAAAATTTACGAAAGTTCGTAATAAAAAAACGTGACGAAGAAAAAAAAGAAACAATCTAGGTAAATGCTTTCACGATAAACTAAGTTCGTACTAAGATAACTACTTACAAGTTGAGCGAGTGAACATTGCGAAATGCCAAGAAAATTGCTTGTATTGTTGTACTATTTTGTGTTATTGTGTGTATCACTACACTACTACCTAGTACTTATTGTATTATATAATTTGTGGTATCACCAAAGATTTTTGTTTGACCTATAGGTACTAGTAATTAAAGTCAAGTATTTCTAATGGGTGATGTGTGGGTAAGTACCTATATCTCTTGCGCCTAGCATGTAGGTAATCTGTGGGGTTAACACGAATAACTTTCGAGTAAGTATCGAGGAAGTAAAGTAAAAAAATGTATGACATATTAAATAAATAAATAAAATAAATAAGAATAAAAATAAAAATAACTTTATTTTTCCATCACAAACAGATCACAAACATATTGAGCAGAGTTCCTACCGGACGTAAACGGAACTACATTTACTATTTCGATAGTTATTCGTGCTTGCCCTACTGTCTATGTAAACGTTTGCTAATATTTACATGGAACTGAATTCGTTATAGTATAGGTAAGTACTTTATTTTTGACGAAGGAAAAGTAAATGTACTGTTTGATCAAAACAACGCTACTGCCCCTTTAGGTAACTATATTAATTTATTTAATTTATGACCACCAATATAATATATATTGACACAACACTTTATGAACATAAATTATGAGATAATTCAGCTTAATGCTATTACAAATAAGTGAAGACCTCATGCACGTAAGAAACAACCACTAAAATACAATTAAAAACAAAAAAATGAGTTTTAAAAATGATTAAAATTAAGAAAACAATACTAAATAGGGGAAGCTGGACAAAAATAAATCAAAAACATTAAAATACTTAGTCATTATTATCTAACTTTTGAAAATGTCCTTGAGTCAAGGGTAAAGGCACGTCCTCTCTCACTTCGAATAAACGTTCCAGAAAGTTAAAATATACAAACGTCCGCTGAACCAGGCTGAATCCTCATGAGATTCCAAAACAAATGTTAGTTGGCTGTCACGTGCGGAACTCGTTGTATTCTGATATTTGAAAATGCATGTGTGAAAATGTTTTCCGCATTTTGTTTTTAAAATTCGCAAACGTTTCGTGGAATCATGAGCGACATATTGTAACATTCAATTTGTAACGCTCTTTTAAATAAATGTTGAAATGGGTAATTTTTTTCACAAATAAGCTTCCGGGAAATTTTGTAACATGAAAATTTTGAACGAAATATTACACGCGTGTTGCCTCCAATATAAGTACTTACCTTAAAATGCTTTCGCAGAAATAGTATATGTAGGAAGCTAAGCAAACGTCAAACATTATTTATTACATAAATATAAAGGTGTAATATGGCTTCAAATATTTTCACTAGGCTTTTTAAGGCAAACTACCACGCAACAAACTGTGCACTATACCTGTTATCTACGTGAGCTAAGTTTGTCATATAATACAATCTATAATATACCTACTACACACTACTTTTTTCTAACAAAAGCGGAGGTCACATTGATAACTGTTAATTCGCGTTGTGTATCCATATAAGTACTTACTTATGAAAAGATGGCGAACCAAATGTTGTAGCATGGTACTTTGCCAATATGTGTATGTGATCCATGGAGTCATCGTAAAAGGAACAAAGACACAGAACAATAGTGAACATTACCAAAACATCGCCATCTCTATACAAATGTTTAAATTCCCACAAGTCATAAAAAAAATATAATAAACCGATCGACTAAAAATTACTAAATTGAGCAACTAAAAATATAGGTTGGGTTGCGGAAAAAGGTAAAGGTAGGTTATATTGGCGACTGAGTCGCTTACCTAGTATTTTTGTCTTTTACTACCCATAAAAATTTATAACAATCATTGAAAACTACGCACACACATTCATGAACAAACCTCATATTATATTTCTACAAAGTTACAGTTTCAATTCGAACACAAGTTATAAACAATCAGAATTGCCTGGAACGTCTAAGCATGTCTCACTTAACACAAAGATTCTAGGAGGGCGTCGCTTTATGGTAGGGTCAGGGCATAAATCTTGGCTCCAAGGCCTCACTGTAGACCCTCCGACGCATTTCCAAAACAGTCGGCTATGAAGACAAATGCCGGTGAAACGTTGACCTCTTAACTTTTGTGGGACATTATATACCTAAGTAGAGATACATACTCGTTTATCTCAGATATGCCATTGCGGTCACTCAAACTTTAATCGATGTATTTTTACTGCTGATTTTCGGCAATGCGTGCTATAACTAGCTTTCACCCGCGGTTTCAATTGCGTGGTGCCCATTCCCGTGGGAATATGGAGATAAAAAGCCTATGTTACTCTCCGTCCTTTCAACTAACTCTGTGCCAAAAATCAAGTCGATTGGTTGCTTAGATAGTACGTAAAGGAAGGACCAACAAACACACTTTCGTATTTATAATATAAGTTAGGATAACTTTGTACTTCATCTAAACTTGTAAGCTTAGACGATGTCTAAAATGTGGCGAACTTACTCAGAAGAATACTGAACATGATAAGAGAAAAAATCAAGATAAGTGCGTCATCAAGAAATCTAGTTGCTAGAACAGTAAACACAAAATGTATAAGTATAATCTAAATACGGTCTGTAATAAGCTACTAACAAAATTAAAAACATAGTAACAAAAAACAAATGCCAAATAAATGCTTACCTAAGCAAGTACATAAAAACAAAATATTACCCATACGAACACAGCGATCTGCATTACTTATAATTTCACAACATTAAATACTTTGCTTTGTTTCTTTACAATCAGAACTTTGTCGCGGTGAATGATTTAATTTTGAATGAGAATTCAAAATAATTTGGGAGAGTTTACTTGTGTAAAACTTTTTCTTTCAAAGATAAAGAAAGCGCCTGAGATTTATCTTCGAGGCCGTCGAAACTTTTTGAGAAACGATTAAAAAAATCAGACCATGAATTAGAACCTAAATCCCATTGAAAACTGTAGGTAGAGATAACCTTTGTGCATTTACTTTCTTATTTTGTTCTTCAGTAAAAAAAAAACTTTTTTTATGTAAATTACTGGCCAGTTCTTAAAAGCTTTTACATGTTTAGCACACAGCCTTTCATAAATTGTGTTCCAAGACGCTCTTTTACCTAATTGATTTAAACACAAAGGAGCGTTCACTCAAATTCACTTTCATACATATTTTTATTTTAATACTTCAAATGAAATAGTGTTATGTATAAATAAATATAAGTACACGAGTCTAGTCTTAAATAATTTGAACTTTAAACTTTTGTAAGTTTATTTTCGATTTTATAATATACAGACGACCTCACGTAACTTCGTTAAAAGGGTCGTAGCATAATGTGATATTTATACTTGAGAATGACTCCTTAAGAATTTAATTGTCAAACGTTTGTTGGTCGTTGTCCAAATAACATCTTCTTTTCTATTCTATCCTCTTCATCTGTTTCTCCTGACATATCTTGAAGGAGTATTTATTCATTATTTTCGGTACAATAGCAGAATGTATTTATAACTAGCGAGATAAATTACACAAAATAAAGAAAACAGTAAATAGTTACGAGCATGTCTGTACCATAAATCCCAGATCTCCCGCTGTAATAAAGTACAATTAATGTACATTTAAATGAGAGATAGTTTAGTAAAGTTCCAAGTTTCAATAACATACGGGCCCTTCCGGTCGACGTGGCCCTGACTTACAATCAGGCTGTACTTCCAAATGATTCCATCCATCTCCGCAAAGTTATTGGTGAAACTTTTCCAATGCAACGATGTAAACATTACCTAGATGAGTAGGAATTGAGTTATTCTAACTCAATTCCTTACAGAATCAGTTTGAATAAAATAACATTTACAACAATGTTACGACTAGAAATAATTAAATATAAAGTAATTTCTTGAGCATGGTTTTTGCTACGGTGTGCCGGAATATCGACAACTTTTCTACATATATATTTTTTTACTTTTATTATGTAGACTAGGTTTTTAAACTAGCGTTATATTAAACTTTATTACATTTGCTGAAAGTGTCAAAATTTTCAAAATTACCAAAATATTTGAAACGGACGCTCAGTTTTTTTGACAACTAAGTACCTATTACGCACAAACCAAAATTATTTATATTATTTAGTGTTATTTCTAGTGCAACCTCTAAGTCTTCGTTATAAACTGTAGAAACATTTTGATTGCGGTCCACCGCAGGCCGCGGTCGTAATCCACGCAACTTGGGTGAAACGGAGGCGGCAATTAGTGCCTTCTCAAGCACAATCACCCGCACACCAGCCAGATTCAAGCATTATGTATCTGACAAATAATGTATATACATATAATAAATCTGTAATAAAAGTGTAAACATATAAATCAAAATTATTGTACATTGAGCATATTTACTAAAAACCTCCTTCTTTTTTTTAAGTCGGATAAAAACTAATTGGAGACGACGTAAAACAGTAATAGAGTACGTTGAGAGCATTTGTTAAATTTTTGTCTGTCTGTTTGTCCACGGTTATCTCGGAAACTACTGAATGGATTTGAATAAAACTTTTCGTAACATGTAGCCACTAGGTCTGGCCGTATTTATAGGTTACAATTTATTTTGAAATCTGGAAAGCCTGATGCAGGAGGCAAAGAAACCAGCTAAACTATAACAGATATGAAAATAGCGCCTTAGCAAAAGTCGTTTAGTGTGATGGGCATTTTAGTGTCATGGGTATGGGAAATTTTTTTCCATTACATGATACAACAATAACACTGGAAGTACATCCACGCGATGAAGGCGGTAACAGTGTGCCACGTTCGATGTCAATGGATGCAAAATATGATACATTAAGTCCAAATGAACGAAGTCGCTGGTATCAACTAGTGTATTAATAAACTTGTGGATGTCAAAGTTGTACACTTTCCCACCATAAAAGTATTTTTTTTAACTATTGATGGGTTTGCTCTTGATCCCAATCAAGGCTAAGACAGGACCCACGATAGACCGAGCTAACCCAGAAGGTGCCTATTCACTCTTGCTTTGAAGATGGACCGGTTATAAGTACTAGGAAACACAGACGCTCGGAAATTCCACTCCTTTGCTGTGCGCAAGATGTTGAGTAGTGCTTTGTGCGACAGTTAGGAATATCAACCAAGAAAGAACATGCAGTGCGTCTAAATATCCGATGGAACAAGGGGGATAGTGGTATGAGCTGATGCAGTTCCTGAGCACACTCTCCGAAGTACAGTCTGTAAAAGACTGTACAGGCAACTTTGCGGCGGTGAGCTGTGAAACTTGCTCTCCACCAGTTCTTTGTCGCCAATCAGCTCTGCGTTGAATAATGTCCAGTGCAGCTAGTTGGTAATTCGCTGAGCCGTCCCATAGGTGACTGCAATATTTCATACAAGATCGGACTTGAGCTTTAGAGAGAGTTAAAGCTGTCCCGGCGTGAAATTAGCTTGACCTCATTTAGGACACCCAGCTTATTGACTGCAGCTGAAGGACAGCTTATTGAAGGACGAGACTGTCAGTCATAGGCACACAGATGTCCGGACAGTAGGAGTCAGGTTAAAAAGACTCCTTTTAACGGTAAACAAACACGCTTGCGTTATGTTAAAATTAGATGGTGCAATCCACCCTAATTACCCAATCTTTTTGAAAACAACCAACTGGTAGGTACACTAGTAATACAACAAGTCATGTGATCAGCTAATGAGCACTACCTATGAAAACCGAGACGTTGTTTTCTCATGGTGTATTTATATAATATATAAATGTGTTTCAAATCCTTTTATTTTATTGAGAAAAGTAAATTAGGCAATTCATTTCACATATGAGACAAAGTTTAACAAAAAGTTAGCATAGTAAAACCGACGTACGTTACGTGTTTCGTACACACACACTTTTTCCACCCCTAGATAGATTAACGCTACGTTAATGATACGTTGCGTGCTAACGTTAAAAATGTAAAGTCATAAAAACAAAGTCATGTTTGAGAAATTTCATAACCCTTTAAGAGTCATGTTATAAAAATTCAAAACTATTTGTATATAATACCTCCAAAATAGACTCATAGTTTCAAAAGCGTGAGAGCAACAATTTAATAAGCGAAAGCTTTCAACCGAACGTGTAATGCGAGCCGGTGCACGATTCAGCTGTTTTTCAATGGGACAACTAGTCCGCGTTTTGCCATTTTTGCAAAGCTACACAGTTTTAGGGTACCTTTCGAGTGTTGGAAGAACGGCAAACCCCAAGTTTTATAAAACATTTGATGTTTACTCAGCATGTACGGTACGATCTGAAACAACGAAAACTTTGGTAACCACTAGCGGCCGCTCTCGGTTTCACCCGCGTGGTTCTCGTGACCGTGGGAATAAAAAGTAGCCTTTGTTACCTCAGTCTCTTCAACTAACTATATGCCAAAAATCAAGTCGATTGGTTTCTTAGTTAGGGCGTCAAAGAAACACACTTTCGCATTTATAGAATTAGAAAGTTAGGATCGGAATAGGATTAGAATTATAGCTGAGACGGTAGGTAACTCGCCCTTGGCTTTAAATAAACACGTTATTGCGATAAGCTTTCATATGATATTTTAATACAAACTTAACATTTTTCAACACTTTTCCGAGGGCCTACCTTTAGTTAGCCAGAATGATTAATTTACTCCACCGTTTTTGTACATACAATTTTCAATTAATGTCTATTTAGAGTGACTCAATTTGAAGTCAGGGCAAGTGTATATTCTTTGCTCAGGGGGAAGATGTAATAATTAATGAAGCACTAATTATGGTTACCAATCTAATTATTATTATGTCACTGTAATTATCTATAATTATTATATGAAGGCCAGGGGCCCGATTCTCGCGCCTTCGACATCTCGAATTTGACATTTTTTGGAGTAAAAAATCTGTATTAAAAGCTCACTGAAAGCAATCTTCGACATTATAGGATTATCAAAAATAATTAAATCTAAAGGATTTTAACAGTAGAAGAGATTTTACTAACATTTTTAATAAAGAAATTAAGGATATAAAAATGTCGAATTCGACATATTTCAGCGCGAGAATCGCCCCACAGTGCCCCAGCAGTGGGGATATTAAAATAGCTGATGACGAACGATCTAAATAAAGCTCTGTATCCGGAACCATCAACTGTTTCCACTTTCGCTTGCCCATGTTTTTGCGTCAAGAACGTTTTACAATGGTCGCTTGCAACAATACGCTTTTGAGTAACGGCTGCAAGTGAGAACTTTGAGCTTATAACATACCTGGCAGTTTCCAACAATTTGGAAATGCATTTTAACTCCAAATGACACTTCATTTTCTATCCCATCCTTGATTTCGTAAGCAAAGTCTTTGTCACAGTTGCCAAATTAGACTTTCTTTATTGCCAAATTTATTGTTGCTGCAAAAGTAATCTTTTCTTAAATCTAACTTCATTAGAATTGATTCAGTGGATTCTGACGAGATTTTTTTTTCACATTTGAGTCTGTAAGCATGAATTTTTCATGAAACTTAATGTTTATTCATAAATTTTTGTTCTCTAGTTTATGCGTAGTACAGAAATTAATGGTTCGAGAAACACTGTGCACGCCTAAAATTTTTCCTGCTCGTAATTGTTTCCTGCACCCAATGAATCAGTCTCGCGCCGCGGCCGCCCTCATTAGATTTACGGCCAAAATCCTGTATTAATATTTTTGTTTCTCCTCGAGCAATCCGTTTTACTTTCGCGCTCTTCAGTAAATAAGGGAGATTACTTCTTTTCGCGGTTATAAAACGGGCGGTAATAAAACATTATGCGTCCCTACTTTATTTGCGCTTGCACTCGAGACGGGTGGGCAATAAGGCGGCAACACAACGGGTCCCAAGGCTCAGGGTTGCCAGATCAAAAAAAAGATATCAACATTTTCTTAGATCTCATTATATTTATCTCCTAAAATCCTGAATGATACGATTTTGATGATTTGTATAAAAAGGTGATATTTTTATATGTTTGGATATAAAAATATCACCTTTTCCCCAAAATGATACTTTTACCTACCACTTTTTTGTTTTCCCTACACAATCCAACTTTTTCCAGCATTTCCCCCAACCTGGCAACCCTGACGGGGCCATAATATAACGTTGCCCAGAGTTACGTTGAGCTGACTAGTTTACGTTTGCGGTTTACGGTGGAGCTGTTACCCTAGAGACTTGTAAAATTATCGACCTAATATACGCCTTTCAACGAAATATCAAACCCGTACTATTCGTTTACGATTTATTTTCGCAGTGCTTGTACATTGTGAGAAGCGTCTGTGATCGACAGTATTTTCACGATAGCTTATCGGGCAGATAATTTGACAGTTTTAATATGAAAAATATTTCGCATCATCTAGAATTCTGGATGATTGGACAATTTTTTTTATATCCAGATAAGCTATCCAGAACTTATCATTCGATCGCGAATACCTACTTATATGGCTAGCTGCGTTATGCATGGTAGGCATAAGTAATGCTTGCAGGCTAGCTACTTAATGTGCCCAGGGATTTTAAATTCGAAGTGTTTCAAACGGTATGTAACCGATTTTCGGTTAAATATGATTTGTTAAAAAACAACAAGTTTCCGGGCAAGTGTATCATAAAAACAACAATTCTTTACTAAATATTTATCTCAATAGCCTCAAGCAGTGTTTACAGTATGTCCACAACTTTATTACGAGCAAAGGGTATATCTTCCCTGATATTTGCGAATATTTAATAATGAATGCTCTAAAAGGGGGACTATTTCGGCATTCGCTATCTCCGTTGCGCAGTTTGTTTGCCAAATAATATTTGATAAGCGACAACATACTACATCACTTTGATCCGAAAATACGGATTACCGGCCACTGCGTTTGATATGATTAAACGACAGTTTACAAAGTAGGAAATGAACCGGCAAAACTGTTTCACGAATATGATTATAACATGAATTAAATTTATACGGAGCAACAGTGTATCATCAACGCGATGGCACTTTTGTGTTTATACTGAGTCTGGGTATTGTCTTTAAATAAAAAATAAATAATTCCATACAATCACACCAATATTATTAAGCCTACGGTAAGTTTCATGAAGAATGTGTTATGGATACTATGTAGATAACAGGATAAACATTCTTATATACTTTATTTGATACCCGTATTTGAGTATAAATTTACGATATGTCCGCTAACTAACAGCCTCCGTCGTTTACTGGTAATAATCACTCGCATCAGGCTCAGAGGTCTCGGGTTCGATTCCCAGTAGAGGTATAAATAAGATATATTTTTTTATAGTAACTGGGCAGGTATTTGACCACCATCGTGCTTAATAACAGATTGTAGTCTAAGTTGTTGCATGCTTGCCTAGTACATGGCCATTCACTCTCGCCTTGAAGAGGTTGGTGGTAGAACTTGTTGTAAGTTTACCTGGCTAAGCCACTACCATCTTATCTGGGTCTGACGCCGTAACAACAATAATATCAGCATTGTTGTTTCGGCAGTTACAGATAAGATAGCCAGTTCCTCGGTATTTAAGGATTCCGAGGGAGGCGTGCTGCTACCTTCAGCCTCATCGGGTATGATAAAGGCTAAGCGTCTACCATTGTTCTTAAAAAAAAACTTTCTCAATTAGTACAGGGATAACAGGGTCAACTTGTTTCAAAGATATTAAAACTTAACGAACATCAGAACGAACCTACTGGTAGTTTATAAATCCTTTTATTAAATCAATAATTCTGAGGAAACAGTTTTTTTATGTGATAATTATTGAAACAAGTAAATATACTAGAAAACGCAACTTGTCTCATGTCACCCTGACGGGACTCGAACCCGCATCCTTGGGAATGCGGCCCAATGCACTGACCAATTATGCTACAGAGACCTACGAGAACTCGTTGAAATTCTGTAGTATATTCAGCTTTTCAACGGTGTTGGCCACCGTTGTTTTATCAATGAGAAAAATATCCTCGCATTCGAAAGAAACATCTTTACAGATGTTTGACTACCGATTAAGATGAAACAGCCATCTAATTATAACTTTTTAATTTTGCAATTTACAATGCTATTTTTATGTGATAATTTTTAAACAACTAAGTACTTAAATATACTAGAAAATAGCAATATGTCTCATGTCGCCCTGACGGGACTAGAACCTTGGGAATCCGGCCCAATGCACTGACCAATTATGCTACAGAGACCTACGAGAACACGTTTAAATTCTCTAGTATATTCACCTTTTCTACGCTGTTGGACACCGTCGTTTCATCAATGAGATTAATAAAATCGCATTCACATAAAAATAGCATTGTAAAATGCAAAATTAAAAAGTTATAAACAGTGTTTTTATTTTTCGCTAGACCAAATCAAATATCTTAAATTTTTAAAGTCGATGAAACTACACTTTTGACTGTGGTATTCCAAACAGACTGCACAAAACTACGCCTTTTTTGACGTTATCAACATTTTCGGACAGAAAAAATATAAGGATAAAAATGTTTTAAAATAGAACCGCCAGTTTTTCTTTTTTTTTGCTCGTAACCATTCGTTTCACGCAGCGTGTCCCGATACACGCAGCTGTGATACAGAATTTATATTTTAAAAAGACTTCCTTTTAATATGCGCATAAAAGGATCTAATTTGTTCTCATTAATTCGGCCACTTCGTATCGGCTTTATCGGTTGCTAGTGTGATATTCTAGAAAATACAGACTACATTTTCAACTTCAATGTTATCATTGATTAATAGTTATCAATTAAAAAACAAGTTATTAACGTAGTTCTCGACATACTAAAATATCAAGATGTTAGTCCTAACTCCTAACCGTATAAATAAGTATTTTTTATGCGTTCATCATCTTGGGTATGAGTAATAAAAATGATTTTATTATCATTACGTTCTTGTTAGTTTCTTTTTGACATGTAATAATATTAAAAATAACTTTCAGAGCAAGAAACTTTCCTAGTGCTGTGTGACAATGTTTCATTCATACAATACTGATATAGGTATCATCATATAAAGAGGCAAATGCTAAAGTATGATTTAAAATTCGATGGAATTCTGACAGCTATCGTTTTTTGTCTTCTTACTTGATAAAATAAATATGAGAATATAAAATAACATTGTGTTTGTTTTGTTTTATTTTAAAAGGCTTAAATGGAAATAAAGAGTAAAAGAATGTAATTTCGTATCAAATCTTTACTTATCAATTTTTTATTTAACGTTTGGGCTCTTACTATTTTAGCAGACACAAAGTGCAAATGATTTTAAATTAAAATACATAGACAAAAAACAATAATATTTACAGTGTAATAAACAATAAAAAAATATATTTATGAATTTCGTACTAAAGATGTGTAACTTATGTATCGGGGTATTCTAGTGGTCAGGGATTCCGGTGAAAGGAAAGTATTTTCCTTTTTGCTAGTTGTAACTTTGATAATTTGATATTAAAAAAATATTACTATTTTAAAATCTTAAGTAAATTTTTAAGTCCTAGTTTTTCTTAGAAATCTTAAATTCAACAGAGTTTTTTTTCTCACTTAAATTCGTTCCAAATACGTTCGGGTTATGGCAGGACCGTTTTTTTTAATGGCCTCACTTCAGAACTGTCAGAATTCCGTCGAATTAAAAATCAAAGTATAGTTAAGTAAACGAGATGCATAGATTACGATTTGAAACATTTTATTTTAACAAGATTCACCGACAATGTAACTTCTTCCCGGCTTAGTAAACATAGTAACACATATTTGAGTGTAGTACCTGACACGTCTAATTCTGACAAATTCATTTGCTCTAACATCCATTACAGTAAGTAAACGAACCATCGCTCAAATTTACACTGGAACCGAATTAACCCCGGGAACGAATATTGGGTAGCTTCCGAATTGAGACAAATTGGTTTAGCTCTCCTGCTTACAGCCGCAAGCCGGTACGAGAAGTTCTTACGTATTAACCACGCTCCATATTTCAAACCCAAATAATTGGTTAAAGCGAGGTGATAATTTGATTTTTGACCTTATTCTTATTTAAAAACGACCACCTATAAAGTTATCTACATTTTTCCCTTACCTTCAATCTCTTTTAACAAGAGAACTAGTAGATAACTCATAATTTTGACAAAACTTATCGAAGTGCAAGGCAAGGCGCATATCTGTAGTCTGTTGCAAAATTGCAAGTGTGTATTAATTATGTGGTGAAGGAACACGTTTTCGACATCGAATGGAATCTTAAAATGCCATCAATGTGTATCATGTTTTTTTATCATTTTTGTGGATTTGAATCGACTCATTTACTTACCTATCGGAAACAAACGGTAATATTTGTACACCACAAACTCCATTAGATACTAATTAGATACTTTTAAAACAAAAAAACTTACTCATTGTTATTCATAATGGCATTGACTTCTAACGACAGAATTACTAATAATCGAGAATACGAGATTAGTTATTTGTTATTGAAAGCTGAGCAAGTGAAGAATTCTAGGGTTCACAGATTAAATCCTGAGCGAAGCGAGGATTTCAAAGGTACAAGACGCTAAAAACTTTTCTGCCGAGTGCAACACACAATTTTTCACCTCACAACAGCGAGGAACATTTTATACCTAGTTGTTTCCGCGGGCAACTTCCGGTAAAAAAATCTTTATACAAAGTTTAATCTAAATATACCTTATTCTCGTTGTTTTAATGATATAAATAACTAAAATAATAAAAAAGGGAGTATTATAGTTAATTCAAAGTTATTTAAAGTAGGAATTATAGTTACTTTTATATAACATTAAAAACGATTCCGTAAATGTTGACACTGACATGAGGTACAAGACAAAGACAATTTAAAAATAAAGATTTATGTCACGTTCCGAAATCCAATCATAGATTGTGAAATCTCACCCAGCCTAATATAAAATTATTATAACAAATAGTTTAATCTTATTGTTATTGTTTTTATGATTCAATGAACTAAAATAATATAATAAAACCAAAACGGAGTATTATAATTCATTCAAAGCTATTTAAAATAAGAATAAAATGTAACATAAAGTCAATAGTGCGATTCGGAACGCATTGACATATTTTTATGTATTAAATTAAAAAAGTACTCTACCGCGCTAGGCCGCAAAAAGCTATTTTCTACGCAGAAACTGAAAGACAAAACCTCCTTATCAGAGCGTGTGAGGTGAAACACATATTATTCTCGTCATCTATGTCATTAGTTAATGTTTTGTTTTCATCGCAATTTGTAGCTAAGTTGGAATTGTAACAGGTTCTATAATACGTTCATAGCTCTTAATTTTTCATGTAAAAAGCATTTTTATTACCTCATAATTCACAACATCATTGACGCCTAAAAATATATATTTAAGAAGCTTTGCTGTTACCTGTCTTCACTTCACCACGAAACATAAATCGATCGATCTTTCGTTTCGGTCTAAGTCGTGTAGCAATTGCATTAGGCCCCCTCGGCCCCCTTGCTATGATCGATGTTTCGACTTGTGCACTGGGGCCTACACACGTCATTTATTAACTTTAAGGGAAAATGTGTTTGGCGGCGCACGCAAAAGATGAACCTATTATAAAAGCTGCGAGTTCATTAATAACTTTGTTCATTTGGGCGTGTTTTCAGGGGACTGAATCTGATTGTGCTTATCGAGATGTAACATCAACTTTAAAATGTAGAGGATGTGTTTTCAGTACGAAATTCTTTTAACATTTTCATTATAAGAACTGCCTATTAATCTACGCGTCAAGAAAATGAGAGAAATGAGGCAATTGGAATTGCTTGCACATCTACAAATCTGACCCTTCAAAATCGGAATTTTTGAAGTTAAAATAACTAGGTTAAGTTCCCATAGCATTTCCTTCTCTAACTTACGTCAAAGCAAACACAAATCTTAAAGCAACCCTTACACAGCTTATTATATCAACCCTTCCTCAAAGATTCCACTCCTGCGAAACAGGCCCCCATCGGAGCAACCCATTAGAACTAAGTGCCACTTGCCGATTGAACGCAACCTGGACTTAATTGAGAGAAAATTGAAACCAGATATTTGCTGAAAGCCATCAAACGCTGCGGCAAAAAATGTGGGAAAGCTTCGGGGAAGAGATAGAGCGAAAGTTGCTCTCGACACTTCTGCTCGAGTTGCCGAGGCAAGTTATTGCTTTCAAGAGTGATAAAAGTTTGCAGGACTCTTTTAGGTGCAGTAATTAAAATTATGTTTTTAATTTCTGGTTTTGTTTAAGCAGCACTTTTTATTT
This sequence comes from Chrysoteuchia culmella, assembly GCA_910589605.1. Classification (NCBI taxonomy): domain Eukaryota; kingdom Metazoa; phylum Arthropoda; class Insecta; order Lepidoptera; family Crambidae; genus Chrysoteuchia; species Chrysoteuchia culmella. The sequence goes on along the minus strand of OU342650.1, from coordinate 10,379,233 downwards.
AAAAAAATCCTAAAATGGGTTTAAATAAGAGTTTAAGCAAAGATTTACTAGATTGACATTTACTACGAAAGTGTTCTGTTTTTCAAACGGTATATACCTCAATTTAATACAAGTGAGAAGAATCAATGGCCCAACTTTCGATTGTACCTACTTATTTCTCTGTTTGCATTCAAGTCACTTATTAAATAAGTCAAAATAAGAATAAGGTAATAAGCAATCTTTTAGATTCGTCTTTCTTTCAAAGAGCAGACAATATAATGAACCTTTTAATTAGTCCACATTTCAAAATGCAAGTGATTCTGGAAGTTCGCCAGACGTTTAAAAAGTAAATTAAATTGGCTTCGGAACGTACCCTAACAATGGTGTCTATGCAACGAACATCGTATGCAGTTTTCATTTATAAGCTGTGCCTACATTGACATAATTACTTAGTTTAACGCTCTTTGTGCCATTAGCTAAAGCTATTTTACCTTTTTGCTAGGTACTCGAAAAAGGTCGAATATCTCATTGTCCTTTTTATGGATGACAGGATGGCAATAGATATGAACATATTATGCTCCGTACTCACATACAGTATTATTCGATAGTTTTACTCTAAAACGAGTCAACTTGCTACGTGGACAGCAACTCAGAACTCGATCTGCACCCGTGCCTTGATTTTGTCTCTACGTGTTGACTCGGTCGAGTAAAACCGTTGGCTCGATCGAGTAAAACGTAAAACCGTGTATCAGTACAGGAGAGTATTTTTGAATAATTGGAATTACTATTCGCATACAGAATTCGTATACTAAAAGCCGCATTTTTGAAAATCTAGTTCGCATTCAAATCTGCAACGAGCTTCGAAACTTTTTATTCGAGCTATAGAAAGTTTGACGTTTAGCACTTAATGTCATTTTCAAATTGTAATTGACATGACGGATAGTTTGACAACTTAAAAATTTTTCGTTTTACGTGACTCAAGTCCGATTCAGTATCGGTTTAGCAATGTCCGTCTGTCTGTCCGTCAGTCCGCGGCTTAGCTTAGAGATCCTTACTTCTAGAAAGCTGTACATATTATAGAGCCGCTGTGGTGGTAACAACCACCGGTATCAGACCCAGGGGTCCCGGGTTCGATTCCCAGCGGGGGTACTCTTGTATTCGGTTTGGTTGGTGGTAGGTGGTTTACTTGTTGTCAGTCCGTCTGGCTAGCTAACAACAATGTTTTCAGCATTGTTATGTTCCGGCAGTTAGAGATAAGATAGCCAGCTCCTCAGTGATGAAGATCCCGGGAGAGGCTCGCTTCCATCTTCGGCCTTATCAATACTTAACATCAGGTATGATGAAGGCTAAGAGTCTCCCCGTTGTTCATTAAAAAAAAATAAAGTTAAGAAAACCACTTTTCGATTTACGGATCTGTTTTTAATAAAAGTATTAACCATCCATCATCCATCATCAGCCCGTGGACGTCCACTGCTGGACATAGGCCTCTCCTAGCTCACGCCTATTGTGGCGTTCATATGAGGCTATTAGCCTACTGCTACCACGCTGGCCAGACGGGTTGGTAGAGGGTTTGTTTCAAGTTTTCCTTCTCTCGCACAGGTTTTCAATGTGTCGAGCCTCTTAGTCGACTCTTACGACATCCCAGGCATGTAAGGGAGTGGTGACACTTGTATTCTTATGCCGTCACCACACGGCACAAACAGTATTAACCATTAAAGTGCAAAATTTTGTTTGAGTGGGGCGTCATCTAAAATTTGAACGGTACCTTATGGATACGAAAAAATATTCAGAAGATTAGTACATTTAACGTTAAAATGATGAATGATAACTATCAGTGCTAGAGAGACTTTACTGGTTTATTAGTATCATTGCAAGTACAATAAGGTATATCTTAATGTGAGAAATGTATCACAAAAAAAAAAGAAAAGAGAAATATCAAATGTAGATACTATGACCAAAGAATACTAACTATTACTAACGTATTATTAAATTAAAATAAAACAAACCGCCATCGCCATGCAATTCGCCTTGAATTCCACACTAGGATTCCCTGTATCGTGGAATTCAGGTCCCTTCCCAATATAAACTTAATTATGAATTTAGTAATATACCTAATAACAGTCACAATCAGTAGAGCCACTACTGCTAGTGTTATTCAACGCATTTCACAAGTCAGATTAAGTTCCAATTACTTTTTTAAAAACTGTTCCAATAACAAAAATAAAAGTATCTAGATACATTTTAGATGAGCTAATTTAGCGACATTGTAACAATTCATAGTGTTTAATGACAAATTAAAGTTTTTTTTATGATATACCTATTAACAGTCACAATCAGTAGAGTAGCAGTAGTGTTATTCGTCACATTTCACAAGTCCAATTAAGTTCCAATTACTGTTCCAAATTTTGTTCCAATTAAAAAGATAAAAGTACCTACACATTTTTGATGATGAGCTAATTTAACGACATTGTAACAATGATTAATAAAGATTAACTCAAAAAAATATTGTTAAAGTACAAATTCCATTGAACAGGCAGATAATGTAGTGTCAAAAAGAGAGTAATTAATATAAGTACCTATCCATTTAAAACTTTTGTAAAGGCAAACTACGGAACTCTATACTGAGCGTGACCCGACACCCACTTGTTTATTCTATGGAGATTTAGTTTCCGGTTTTAAAATATTCTGCGTGAAATGAAATTATTTGAGAAAACGGCAACACCGTATTCGAGTGATCCATAAATGTGACAACATGGAAGTCGGTGAATTTCAATTCACATAAGCATTTCGATACGTCTCCTGAGCATTAGACATAGAGTCAGTACTAGCCTTTACCTCGCAGACATCGCCGTAAATAGCATTAACGTTGTTCTTGCATAGTATAAAATCTTGTCAAATTATAAGAATTCTTAAACAAAGTTGTCAGTGTGCTTGTGTAAAGAAGTTATTAAAAAATATATATAACTTCAAAGTTTATATTTGCTCATGAGTTGATGATTGCTTGGAGTTACTTGTTTAATAAAAAATATGTATCTTCAATAGACTGTATTGTTACAACAAACATGAATATTCACATCGATGCTAAGTTATTAAGCATTCACGCATTGACGCAGCTTATTGTCTGCCAAGTATTTATATGTGCTAGTAGATGTGAAAGAAGCTTTTAGCTTCTACCGATCTATAAAAATATCTTTATAATTTGCGTCTTTTTTTTAATGAACGACGGTGAAACTCTTAGCCTTCATCATACCTGATGTTAAGTATTGATAAGGCTGAAGATGGAAGCGAGCCTCTCTCGGAATCCTCAGCCACTGAGGAACTGGCTATTTTATTTCAAACTTCCGGAACACAACAATGCTGAAAACATTGTTGTTATGACGTCAGGCTTAGACAAGATGGTGGTAAGTAGCCAGGCAGACCTACAACAAGTTTCGGCACCTTTACAGCTGCCGTGGTCACGGCAGCTGTAAAGTTAAAAATTACAACTTAGTTCGTGGAAATATAGCGCGTTTGATATCCGTAAAAGTTGTTTTATTTCGACTTACAACAAGTCTTTACGGTGTTGGGTAGGTATTTTTCTGATATTGATTAAAACATTCCTTCTGATACGTATAAAAAAACTGAAAATATTCATATGCCAATTCCGTTGTTTGATTTTCTGTATCGGTAGCATACATAGAATTCGTATTCGTTTTCGCTTTGGTCAGACCAATTACCAGTGCTATTGAATTCACTTTGCGAATTCTCGAAATTCCAACCCTCAAACGCTGCAGGATTTGCTTTTGCACTGTTTTGGGACTTCGTAATTAAGTATTTGGAACTCATTTGGGGTAACGAAGTTAGAAATTAAATAGTTACTTTTTAGAGACAAGTGGTTACCCGACCAACTGATTATTAGATAGCCGATCGGTTTACGGTAAACATCTTTTAAATGCTATTGCATTTCAGTGGTTTGCATGAAGTTTAAAAGAACAGGACGTTAATTTAAACCACGATAATCTAATCGACATCGCGACAGTTGGTGTCATTGGCCATTAGAAATTGAGATGATTTGAAGAAGTCGCCTGATCATGTATACAAAATCTCATGTAAAGTCAAGATGTCACATCTAGAGCTGTTTTCATTCTCCTATTTATTTATTTACAATCTTTATTTGTTATTATATTTTAATAATTTTCCTTAGTTTATATATATTTCATAATTTCATACATGCGACCTCATTTCGTCCACTCTTATTTCACACTTTCGAAACCTTCTCTTAAATAACTCCTTGGTATCTGAGTAACTTTTCAAAGCTATTTAATAGAAGGAGAAAGGGGATAATTATTATTTTTATATATTCTTCACATGGTTTGTGTAATGGTTTGTTTTTTGGACTGGATGAACCAACGATGCTGATATCTATCTACTATTTAATTTATATGATATTGAACATACTTAAAGGATATAAATCATTTCTTTCCATTTCTTGCTATTGTTCTTTGTATTGTATACTTAAGTATTTTTAATTATTTATTTTACTAATTAAGTTTCTAAATTTTTTAAAAATACTTTCCCTAAGAATTACCTAAGTATATCAATTCGATTTGAGCCTGCGATCGGCCTGCGTAGTTCTGCAGTTCCATCCTGACAATGCTTATTCGTGCATCTAAGTTGCAAACAATTCCCTATTTTTACGAATAGGTAATTTTCCGATGAGAACCGCTACTATGGGGCAGCAATTACAGTATTTCACTTAATCTCGATAATTTCCCATATTGGTTTTCTTATTTTTAACCGATTTCCAAAAGGAGGAGGTTCTTAATTCGGCTGGAATAATTTTTTTATGTATGTATGTACCCCATTACACCGAGATTTCTGGTCCGATTTACCTACGTTATTCTTTTTTATTCGATGCGAAATAGTTAAGTGTTAAATTCTAACAACATCTTCTTATATTAGAAGTAAATGTAGTTTTTACCTTTTTAATATGAGTAGGTATAAGTATTGAAAAAGTGTATAGTCTGATTTTTAATTCGACGGAATTCTGACAGATGTCATTTTTTGTCATCTTCATCATCACACACCTTTTTCTCATGTACTTTTTAAAAGCTATTTATGGATATGAAACAGCAAAGATTAAAAAAGAGAATGAGAAAAAGTAAGCTATAATAAATACGACAATCTCTATACATAAATATATGAATCTCTATTTCCCTTGGTCATCATCACAGCATCACGCGTGAACGGATGGAACAATTTCGCTTATTCTTTATTTGTAGTATTTATTGTCAGGAGAAGGTTTTTATGAAAGAAAAAGTCGAAGAAAAAGTTTCCTTGCGTTGTTGAATCAGAAATGAAGCGAGACCTTAGAATAACTAAAGTTACTGATATCACTCGAAGAATTGCAGCAGCTGAAGTGGCAATGGCCGGGACACAGCTAAAATAATCGATGGCCGTTGGAGCGGAAATGTTCTGGAATGGCGAACGCGCACGCGACTACACTCCGTGGGTAGGCCCCCGTCAAGGTGGACCGACGATCTGGGGCCCAATTCTGCTAATGCTTAGTCACAATGGTATTCCAGTGGTGTTTCAATGGTAGTGCTGTTTTACACAGTTCTTGTTACAACAGTGTTAATAAACACTACTATTGAAACACCACTGAGAGACGATTATGACAATAATTTAGCAGAATTGACTCCCTGGTACGCGGTTGCGGGTAGCTGCTGCTGGATGCGGGCAGCGCAGGACCGATCGTTGTGGAAATCTTTGGGAGAGGTCAAAGGGCTCTATACCCAGCAGACTGTGAGTGTCGTGCATTTCTGGCACACCTGCTGTGGAGCCCTAGCAACCCTGATATATATAAGAGATATAAATATAGCGCTGCTACGTATGCTCATCACGTGGGCGTCCCCCCACGTGATGAGCATACTTTCTGTTTACTTATTCATATATATATGTCATATGTCATATATTTTTAATTATATGACAATACAGTGGTGGTCATATAATTAAAAACACTTATTTAAAGAGATTATTTTTTCAAACTAACAAACAAAACTGCTTGTATTTTTTTTTGTATTTCTCTCGGTATCGCAAAACATTTCCTTAATAATGGTACATTTGTATACACATGATTAGCTAAAAAATTCATAGATAAACTTTATACATTGGATCGGAACCTAGTATTGCTACGTTCTGGCTGGTCACATAATTAAGAACGCCTAATAGTTTATTTTTTATTTAATGTAAATCAAAAATACTCTGTGGCTCTTTGATTGTATGTCACTATTCATTTAATTTTGGCGCCATTTAGTGCTGTAAAAGTCTTAAAGGTGAGTGCTTCATATGAAAACAGTGGGAAAAAATAAGTTGTAATAAATCTATAATCTAATAACAAGGGATATTAATACGAGGGCGGGTCAATAAGTCCGTGAATTTTGGAATAAAACACAGATTTCTTGATAAATAAATCATTTTATTTTTCAACGTAGTCTCCCTTGAGCTCTATACACTTTGTCCAACGCTTCTCCAATTTTTTTATCCCTTCCAAAAAATATGATTTGTCGAGGTCCTCAAAATAGGCCTTTGTTTGCGAGATGACTTCATCATTGGAGTCAAATCTTTTTCCACCAAGCCATTTCTTCAGGTTTGGGAACAAGAAGTAGTCACTCGGAGCCAAATCTGGAGAATAGGGCGGATGAGGGAGCAATTCATAGCCCAATTTATGGATGTTTGCCATGGCAACTGCACATGTGTGCACCCTTGCATTGTCTTGGTGGAAAAGAACTTTTTTCTTGGCCAAATGAGGTCGGTTTTTTTTCAAATCGTCATTGAAGCGGTCCAATAAGTTGGCATAATATTCCACATTGATTGTTCTTCCCTTTTGAAGGTAGTCAATGTGGATTATCCCACGTGCATCCCAAAAAACAGTCGCCATAACTTTATTGGCTGACAAACCCACCTTGGCCTTCTTTGGCGCCGATTCACCCTTAGAAACCCACTGTTTTGACTGTTGTTTGGTCTCTGGTGTGTTGTGATGGATCCATGTTTCGTCCACGGTTACAAAACGGCGCAAAAACTCCTCCATATTGCGATTAAACAACGCCAAACCTAATTTTTTTTTTCTCAAATTACTGGGTATAAAGATAGCTGTCAAACACAAACTAACTGACGCAGCAAGTTCAAATTTTGATAGGAGTCAACTGACAGATGCCTGTTGACAGGAGTAGTGTTGCTTTTTCAGTAAAGAGGTCAGAAATTCAAAAAGTCACGGCCTTATTGACCCGCCCTCGTAAAAAAACTTTGCGAGTTTAAAGAATTAGTCGTATAAAAAGATAGCCGTCCATCTGCAATGTATCAAAATACTTCAAATGTTTCCAGTGTACTTAACAGAGAAAGTCATCTCGTCCAGACGATCGAAATATCGTTCGTTGTCAAAGCAATACTTATTTTGATGAAGAGAAATCTGAGAAAAGATTATTTTGGTGAAAACAACCCTTCCGCATTATCGCCACGCGCTATTCGAAGGCGTTTGGTAAAAGAAAAGTTGGATGGAAGGATAGTGAGAAAGATGCCCATGTTGAAATGGTCCTATACACAGTTAAGAAATTTGATTTTTTTGACGATACAAAAATAAAACAGGGTATGTTCTAATGGAAAATGTATAATGTCTTTGTACGACGCCCTCCGTATATTGCATTCGACTAAAAGAACACAAAAGTGATATTAAAGCATGGTGGGGAAATGTGAAAATGTAGGGATGCTTTTCTGAATATGGGTTTGGACATGTTAAGCTGATAGAAGGAACATGTATCATTTCCAATAGAAAAATATACTGGAAGAAACAATGTTACCTGATGCTGAAGACGTGCATACGACTATTTTATTATTTGGACATCCCATCATGACAATGATCCAAAGCATACTACACGCACCCTTAAGGAATTTCTCATATCGCAATCAGTTTCTGTCTTAGATTAACCTTAGACCTAATAGAGCATCTTTGGTGCGAAGTCAAGAAAAAGGTTTCAAATCGACGGTGTGACAATTTATGAGAGCCGACCGACGTTTATTTTAGCTAATCTATTGAGAAAAGCCAAAAAAATAACCACCGAACTGACAAACTCAAAGTGACAGATTGCTTGTTATGGGTCTGACCGATGTAGCGCCATCTGTATTAGGCTTAGCGTTTTCTTCCCTATTGAAACCTTTAAATACACAAAGTATTTTTTATTGCGCTTAAATTCGTTCAAATTTGTCCCGTTTTTGGCGGGAACATTTTTTCAATGGTCACACTTCAGAACTGTCACAATTCCGTCAAATTAAAAATCAGACATAGGTGCATCTTCAATCTTCTTGTTTTATCTATATCTATACTAATATTATACTAGGAAAGATTTGGGTGCTTTTTTGTTTGTTTGAAGCGAAAAAAAACTCCAAAACTACTGAACGGATTTAGATGAAATTTGGTACACAGATAGTCGATAACCTGGTGATGAACGTGGAATACTTTTTATCCCCATATTGAACGGGAACGGCAGCCACGCGGGTGAAACCGCAAGCGGCCGCTAGTTCGATATAACTTTAAATCTGCCCACTCTATTCCCTGTTTCTTAGCGGGGCCAGGAAACAGTATGTCTGAATAGCGGAGATTTTTCTACTATAAGTAATAAAAATAATATGTACTTAATGCAGTGATAACGATGACCTATCTAATTTTTAAGGCCTAACTAAACGCCGAAACGTGAAAATATTACTAAACTCATAACATGAGCTAAACTGGTACAAGTGGTAAAAATATTACTCAGAAAAAAGTCCTGTGATTAGATTGTTTGTTCGTGAAACGAAAACGTCAAGTGGTACAGTCGAGTTCAATAATATATATCTATGCAATTTGTACAGAAAGCTATAGGCGATGACAAAAACTTAGTGCGACAAAGTCCAAAAATGCACAGATATTATTGAACTCGACTGTACCCACTGCTAATAACATAAACCTACCTACACGGTTTTCTTTGTTTACCTGGCATTTGTAATAGGTATTTTCCTCAACATCTTCAACGATATAAAATTTCCCATCGATCTTTAAATTTAGAATGAAGAACAATGAGTATTCATTGCATTCCTAGAAAATTCTAATTTTTAATCGCTCAAAACTATTAAACTGTTAGTTCAATCAATAGAACGTCAGGCAATTAGTAGCAAATACCCTCATACTTCCTCTTCTTAACTATTATGTTCTTGTCATTTTAGTCATTAGCATTGCGTCCTATGAATCTGTGACTAGGTTGTGATATTTTAATAAAACAAAATGGAGATGGCTGGATACAAGTACAGTGTTTCTGTGAGCTTAGTGATTTTGTGTTGCATTAATGTACGAGCGCTGACAAAAGGTAAAATTTCCATTTGTAAATCCAGTTAATGTTGAAAATATAAATGTTCCACCGATGACCGAATCCAAAAATATACTTTTTAAGAATAAAGAACGATTTAAGTTTGATTGCTGTTAAATCTCAGACCTATATTATATACCTATGACATGTAAAGACGCTGTCTTCAATTATTAATATTTTCATTAATGAAAATATCGCCCAGATATTTTTTTTTTCCATTTTTTGTCGACGTTGCTTCAGTTTCTATATCTGTGCTAGTTTGTTAATGCTTTTTGTACAAATTGTGTATTGGAGCTAAAAAATAGTACGTTTCAACCGCAGGCAGCTTTATACAAGAGCACATTCCGGTTTGTAAAAAAAACAAAAGCTTGGCTAAAAATATAGCAGCTGAAAACGTTTCCTTTAAAGTTGTATCATACCTACTTGTAAAAGTCTACTTTATTGACGTTAAAACTACTTTATTGAATTGACATGTTTTCATTTTTAACAAGGTACCTTGTATTTTTTTAATTAATTTGCCAAGGTATGTCCGCCAGAAATCCTTACCACTGGACTTAAGCTCTTTTAGAATGAGTAATTTTTCAAATTAATTTTATGATCAGTTAAAGTAAAAAAATTGCAAAAGGAAAAATACGTGTCTCTTATTTTTAAATGTAATTTCTAAATAAAAAATAAAAACGTAGGACAAATTTTATGAAATGTTGTCAATTGTCACCTTCAAATGTTTTTTTTATCTAAACTAAGAATCAATTGCAGAATTTCAATGACCATTAATTACTTTTTAATTGACTCTAATTAAATTGCTTCAATATGACTGTTATCATTATTTTTATTTTTTTTAGCCTCGGTAGCAGTAGTATCGTTAGCAGTTAGAGCAATTAACCGGATTTCCAAAGGCCGAGGTTTCGAGTTTCATCTGAGAATTCACTTGTGGCCGAGTTGACTTTTTCCAATATTTTTCTTTTCTATTTAAAATTTATCATGTTATTACTTTATTGGTCATCGATTTCGGTATCTATCTAGATAGGATGGTGTTATTAGTATGTCATACGAGAGATTACCTACTCAATCCATTGAAATACAACATACAACAAACGTGTTTTTTTGCCGTTTTTATAGATAATGGTGCGGAACCCTTCGTGCGCGAATCCGACTTGCACTTGACCTGTTTTTTTACTTGCCTGCCTACAGCGCTCGTTCCCCAATTAGAACAAACAATCATATGTTGAACATTTTGTCGTTTTTCCGTGTCTGGGTGTTATTAACATTTGGTAACTCAGTTTTTTTGGTAAAGATATCTCGGAAAGTACTAAAGTTAAAGAAATGATTTAGTATTCAAATGAAATACCTTTAAATATTCTATTAGTTGTGATATAAACGTTCTCTATAATATATCTATTACTTTGTTAAATAAAACTCCCTAAAAAACTCTACTGGTCAACCGGGAAGTTCTCCCCAACTGTTGTGACACTAACATAAAACATAACTATTATAAATTAGATAAAAGGAAAATATTCTAATAATTGAATTTTGGAAAATGTTCCTCTTATATTAAATATATTTCAAATTTGTAAATTTGTGCTTGGCAACAACATGTTCCATTGTAAATGTTGTTGTTTCTGTTAAAGCAGATAAGTTTCTTGGGCCGTTCTTCTTATCAGTTAAAAGATGTCCTGAACGGCTGGTAGGAAAAAAAATTTTGGACTATTCGAAAGTACTTATCTATAAGTCTATTTGAATAAAAATCTTTGACTTTGACTGTACGTGTCATCATCTCTAATATTTAATTAACTATTGATGACAGAAAAAATAGATAAGTATCGAATATTTTATTCGAATCGTGTTTGAACATCATCGTCATCATTATTAGGAAAAACGGGATTTTTGCCATGTTTGTATTTTCTTGTGAGTCCCCGATATTAAGGCGCAGTTGCATACACCATGATTACGGAGTAACTCGATTCCTAGTAATGATAGTGATAATTAAGACACACACACATGTCCACATTTTTTGTTGTAATTTTGTTTTTTTCTTATTCATACTTTTTTTTTGTTTTGAGTGAGGAGAATCCAGTCTTTACAGATTCCTGCCTTGAGGATATGCTGGGGTCACCTAGCATACCCGTCCTGGTAAAGACCCAGGAACAAGCACACTATCTCTCGGTATCCCCGTTACCCCGCCGAGCCTAGTAGGCTCGGCGGGGTTACGGGATACTAAATTTAGAAGACTGATTCTTTGCCGTGTAAACCGTTTAGTTTGCCCACAGGACAGATAATGCCTTTTATATTGTGGGGAACAGATATATCTTGTTTATTTAAGGTTTTTATGGAAATAAAGATTTTATTATTGTTATTATAATGACCATGAAAATTTAAAGTATTAGCATGATCATCACCCATGTCCTTACTGCTGAAACATAGGCCTTTCTTGTCAGTCCAGTAGGTTAAGACCCACCGTACAGACCCAATGTTGTTTCGTGAGTGTTCTTGCTTATGCAGCGAGAACCAACGGCTTAGCATGCGTTTAGAAGCACAGAGGAGGTCAAAATAATTATTTAAAATTTTTGTCAACCATCCTACTACCAATCATTTCGAAAGTTGCTTATGCGGATACCTATACACTGCACCCGACTGTATGTGACACGCACTGATGGTGTGTGCTGTGCTGCGAATTTTAAATTTTACTGTAGTATCTTGGGACATATTATTATAACAAAACCGCAGGGTATCACACTGTGACACCACATTGATGTCCGAGGGCTTTCCCATATATAACTTTTATATTACAACCCCCTAAAGTTTTTCTGGGTAAGTTCCACCACAATCGCAATGCACCACTCTCATCACAATATTGTGTCTATTTCCAGAAAAATGTTACAACTGTGTTGCTGCGGAGCAATGCAAAACTTATACAGAACTCAACGAAGAAGAACAAGGGAATTGGCGAGCGCGCTTCGATTGCAATAACTGGAAGAAAAATGACGAAAGCCGTCCTGTTGGGTTTTCCTCCACTGCTATAGGAGATCCTGTAAGATTTTGTCTAAATAACTTATTTTACGATAGGTAATTATTTATTCAACATAGTAAATTAAAATAAATTACTGTTTCTTTTCGCTTAGAAGTTAATCTTACACAGTTCTTAGAAGAAAATAAGAGTTCTTGTGATTTATTTATGAAAGAAACTAGATGACTGCCTCAAAAAATATATTATTGTATTGGATTGCTAAAAAGACATTTATTATTAGACAAGCTATTTCATCGATACGATTTCATTAATATGATTAATATCTCAAAACATAAATTATCATTGACTGGCTGATTCCAAATGTCAGCCTGTACAACGGCTATTATTCTAAAACGGAATTATTAATTTTAATCACTTTCCATAGCAACGTTTGATGAACATATATCTAGAACTTTGATGTTTAGGTTCGTTTAGGTATATAAGTACTCGTATCAGTACAAAAGAGAACTTGGATGTACCCATGTATCAGTGGCGAGGTGGCAAAATATGGACAACGTAAGCCGGACCAAAAATTTCTCCGAAAATTCTCATAACTGTATGGTGGATCGGTGGGGTGGGAGTACTAAAAGGGACACCGATGGGAATCGGTATGTATTGACCTTTCGCCACTGCTACGTGTAATATAAATCTTCCATAGATCGATTACAGATTTGTTTCCAATTTCTACGACATAAAAGGTAAAAGTAATCGAGATTGTTAGATAACACCTTAATAACACAAACACAGAAGCCTTTTTTCGCGAAGCAGCGATTTCCAGACAATTCATAGGTACGTCATAGAACAACTGGTAGAAGTGATATGTAAGCGCAATTTGTGGTCGACAACAAAAAAATATTGTTATTCCTTAAAAATTTGTTTGGTTATTAGTATTTTTAAATAATTAAAGTCTTGATGTTGGACATCATTGTCATTTATATGACCATGAAAATTACACTCACTATTACTGCTTACTTTATAAATGTATATGTTTTTAGTGAAATCTAAAAACCGTGCATGGTTTATTGATTTAACACACTTCAATCACACTCTTTGTGAACAATTAATTTTCAATATGCTAGTTAAATAAATATATTCTACAACTTTCACAAGTAACCTCCACAATATAAGAAAGAAAGAAAGAAAAGAAAGAAAAATTTATTAAGTGTCACAAGTATGATATAAATCATAATAAGCCTAGTTCAAACAAAGCGCTAACCAGCAACATCATATTTGTATTTGAAATGCAAATTGCTTTTAAACGTTGTTACAATTTGTGCCTCTGCAACTCTGCAACCGTACGAACATCCATCTCGAAATAACCATTCATTAATACATCGAACGGCCCAACGTGATTAACGAGTTCCATAAATAATCATTATGAACTATTAAGTAGCTCTCTCGTTAATATTATTCTCTCAATTATTACGCCGCTTTGTATAACTTGTTAATGATGTCATATGAAAATGAATCAGGTGACAATATCGTTAACGGGGTAAAGCAGGCTTGTATTTGTTTATCCTGCTTAATTTCAATTGATTTAATAGACAAGATTTAGGATTGGATATCCAAAAGTGACTTTGACTATACCTGTCGCTACATAATCACGATTTAGAAGTACGACAATTATAGAAGTAAATAATTTTCTACTGAAATGTATTCAGATTTTTATCACACAACGATTTTAGGATTCTGCGTTAGGTACTATCTTACTTATTTTTCGTTTCCCCTTTTCCGTACTTTGCAGGGGCCGTGAGTGAGCAGAAAAACTAATGACTTTAAATTTTGAAAATAAGTTTTATTAATATTATATTCTGATCTCTCCTATTACCTTCAATTTATAGCCATAGTTAAACCTATGAAATAATCACGTCCCATACAATGCATTAATGAAGTAATTATCGGTATGCGGAAGCCGAAAATAACCACGAACAAACCCCTTTTTTGTTACTCGTAAACTCCAATCAAAATAATTCTTCAGGTATGCTGTCCTGAAAATATATGGGGAGTAGAAAACACAAATCCAGGAGCCGATAAGAAAGATGACATAAACAAAACTGAGCCAGATCTAGACAAGAGAGGTGGATTTTCAAGACCTACTCCAAATTACAGCAAAGGTCCTGTTAATTCTGGAAACTGGAGTTCTGATGAAGATAATAGTACTGATGTCGGTAATAGTGACTATGATGCTAATAGAGGACCAGTTTGGCAAAGGCCTGGAGGACAGAATATCCAGAATCCGTATTTTTTGCCTGCCAATAAGAATGGTAACAATTTTGGGAGTAGCTCGAGAGGTCAGTGCCCGGTAACAAGCTTTCCTCCGGAACCTGCGACGGGATGTTGCGGACTGGAGGCTTCCGAAGAGGATGAGATTAACTGTAAGTTACTTTTGCTTTAAACTAAAAAAACTACACTGTTTTAAAATAACTTAGAGAATTCAATTGAATTAAAATCACTATAAACTCAGATCAGTATCTAAACTTTGATAGTAAATTAGGTAATTGTATGTATCAAGATACATACAATTACCTAACGTCGTTTACCACGGCGAAAAGAAGTTGCTACCGTACCCTTAACGGTACTGCCTTATGGTACCACGGTCAAGGAATGTCTGTAGCTCATTAAATGAATTGTTTTAATTCGTAAAGGTCGGCGGTCTCACAACAAATAAATATTTTATGATTTTGTAATTTTTACATTTTTCAATGCAATTTTTATACTTAGGGTAAATTACTTAGGGCAATCCGGTCCAAAGGTCGCGGGTTCGATTCCCGTCTGAGAATTCACTTGTGGCCGAGTTAATTTTTTCCAATATTTTTCTGTTTAAAATTTACCCTAAGTATAAAAATAAATATTTATTGTGTCTTATTTTTCGATACGTGACGAGTAAAAATTGATTTCCAATTTTTAGGGTTCCGTAGCCTAATGGCAAAAAACAGAACCCTTATAGATTCGTTATGTCCGATGTATGTCTTTTACTTTTATAAAAGTGTACAAGCTAATATGATAATTAATAAACAATTATCTTTATCGTCTTCTATGCGCTTTTGTGCTATTTGACATTAATTATTAATGTTATTTATTTCATTGCATGTTTTTTTATCTTAGCAGCTCAACCAAGCACCCCAGTCCAAAACCTGAACAACAACGGTTGGAACAACTGGGTGCCTAAGGTCAACAACTGGATGTCCTCATGGTTTGGTGGCCAAAATTCTCGGAAGAAGCGCGAAGAAAATCCCAGCGTTGCCATTGATAATCGTATTGCAGGTTGGCACTATAAAATAAAGGAATTCTTAGCTATATTTTAAATTCAGCATAATCATCAGGCATTTTATTTAATGTCCCCACTGTTGGGATACTAGCCTTCCTTACGGATGGATAAGGAGCATAAGCCTTGACCTACCACGTGGGCCCAATTCTGGATTAGTGGGTTTTAACGACTGCAAATATATGAAGGACCAACAGCTTAATTTGATAAAATATAAAGTGCCTGATTAATTTAATACTTTTATGTAATTCAGGGAATAGATAGTTTTTGTGACACCATTTCGGAAAAGCAAGGGTATTAAAACTAAGCAATATTTTTAATCAAATATTATTCTGCTTATTTCTTATCAGGAGGGTCAGAGACAGACCTTGACCAGTTCCCATGGACAGTTCTCCTGAGGACGATATTTGCTTATCCTACCAAAGACGTGGCCTTCGCCTGTGGGGGTTCTCTCATCAGCTCCAAATATGTGCTGACTGCAGGACACTGCGTGTTTGACGCTGAAGGCAGTGTTAAGGCGTGAGTTGAGAATTCTTTTCTTGTGATTTCATCTTTACACTTTGACCAGTCCCTTCATTTTCACAGAAATGTATTGAGGCAGACCACAAAATATGCCCAAGTTTTAAATGTATCTATAACTACTTAAATACTTCTAAGTAGGAAAATAATTAGATTTTAGACAAAGCTTTTTCACATTCTTCTTGTACTCAGCTGTAGGCGTTTTAAGGCTGCTAATGGAACGAAAATCTTTTTTTCCAGAATCGAAATAACCCTAGCCGAATACGACAAACGGACGTTTCCAAAAGACTGCAAGGTCCAGCTCGGTCGTGGTGAAGTATGCGTCGAGAACATCGTGATGCAAGCAGAGGACTACACCCTCCACCCAAACTACAACGACAACCGGCTTTACAACGACATCGCTGTTGTTAGGCTTCGCGGATATGCCCCATACAATAGTGAGTTGCGAGACTTGCAAGGCTTCTTCATTACTTAGGTATTTATAAAACAACGTAATGAGATTACGTAGGAATTAGGTTAAGCACCGAAAAATGTAGGTCAATGTTTATAAGAATCAGTACACAATAAAGAATGATGTTACGGCTATGACGCAAAAGGGGGGAATATTCAGCCAGAATGATGGAATTGGCATCAATATAAATAAATTAGAATAAGGAGATAGATTAAACATTCGAAAAAAGATAAATCTTGAGGGGTTTGAAAACAGCGACTAAAGGATCAATGACGGAATTATTGTTTCTCAATTATTGAAATGCTTTTGTTGTCTTCACGTGAAGTAAGAACTTAAGTTGAGGAAGGCCACTAATAAAGTTATTACACTAATTTGATAAGCTTTACAAATTTATAATCTAAGAAGATGCCTCCGCAAACAAAGCCAATTACTAGGAAGCTATAAGTGGTTTATTCAAAGCATGTGTGTAACTGGATTTGTGGCCTTGGCGGGGATTTCCCGCAAGTTCCCGAAATCCATAGCATAAGCGACGATAATCCGGATAATCGCTAAGTAACGTAAGCATCGTACGTCAGTTATTCAACACAAACTTAGCAATAAGCGATTATGTGACATAACATAAATGAAGCGACTGACTGAAAATTTGTTATGAATGGTAAAAACACATTGATTTTGAAATGACTACCAAATTTATAAATTTGCATGACATTTATTGTCACCTTGTCATTAGTAGAGTCGGCAGTACTTGCTCCTCTACTAGAATCTTCGCGACCTTATTAGGTACTTGATATAGGGTGCCTCTTGCAATAAAAATATGAAATCTAAATACAGAATATCCACAGAATCGTGCATTTTTATGCCCTTATTATCGCAGGTTCCAATCATTGAGTTAATCAATATTTTTTACGAATTAACACGTACAATTATAATTGAAACGCGTTGCATTGTAATCCGTCAATATTATTATATCGTGCCATCAATTCATCATGATTACCATGAAGAAGGTTAAGGAGATATGCCATGAGCCGCCACGTGGGCAGCATACAGTAGCCATCAAATAATTTCTCTAAACGCCCCAATTTACAGACTACATCCGGCCCATTTGCCTGCCGTCTATCGACGTCGACAGTCCGGACCTTCTCAACCTCCGTCTAGCCGTCGCCGGTTGGGGCCGCAACGGTGACTACAAGACCGACATCAAACAGTCCACAATCGTCAACTTGGTACCCCAAAGGGAATGCAGGAAGTCCTACCCGAACCTCACAAGAAAGCAAGTCTGCGCAGCCGGGTATTCCGGCGAAGATACCTGCAAAGGGGATTCTGGAGGTCCTTTAATGATGAAGTACAATGGGAAGTATTACCTGTCTGGTGTGGTCAGTGGGAAGAGGGCTGACGCGCCGTGCGG
This sequence comes from Chrysoteuchia culmella, assembly GCA_910589605.1. Lineage (NCBI taxonomy): Eukaryota > Metazoa > Arthropoda > Insecta > Lepidoptera > Crambidae > Chrysoteuchia > Chrysoteuchia culmella. The sequence goes on along the minus strand of OU342650.1, from coordinate 10,361,236 downwards.
AACCTCCGTTCCGTCGCTTTACACTAATGTGTACCAGTATGTACCTTGGATACGTAGTGTTATTAGAAATTAGAGGGAATATGATCTTTTTAAGGTGGAACGATTTTCATACAAAAAACAGTCGAGATAATCTTGGTAGATTAACAGAATTAATACTTAAATATATGTGCAACTATTTATTCTCGGGTATTCATTTGCGCTAAATTAATAAACAAACATTGTTTCATTCAGAAATCACCTATAAATGAACACTAAATTTTTGCAAATATTACGTCTGTGTATGTGACAAATGTCGTGTACGTATACAAAAATCGCGACGTTGCCATTCCATGCGGCTAAGACGCGCAACGCGCGAAGTTGCCGCTCTTACGTTTGTCTCGATTTAATAATTGTTTAAATTTCTCTTTACTAGATTTTTTAGCTGTGTTGCCGTTGCGTCCCAAAAGAGATGAGTTTCGTCAGTAATAATTTACTTTGGGATTATGATATAAAGTTGTGATTTGTAGGATTTATCTTGACTCCGATTTAAAAAAAATGCTAAACACGACTTTATATTTTGTTTTTTATGCGTAAATCTTTTTTTCTCCCATCACTGTAAAAAAATAGAAAATAAGATTTTATAAAGGAAAAAAAAGAAACGAAAATTTTATCTGCTTCGTGCAAATAAAATTTACTTGTATTATGTAACGTACTTACTTAATTTTTTATTTTTTTTATTTAGACAAATGTCATGTGGTCCCTTTTCAAATATTAAATTGTCCGCAATCACATCTACGGACTGACAACACCGTTCCGTATTTGTCATTTGTTTGTAGTGTTTTTTCATTGTAACTAGGGAATGGGTCCAGTCAAAGTTTCACTGAAATGAAAATTAAATATAAACGAAATTTATGAAATCTTTCAAAACGGGTGGAAATATTTCAGTTTTGAGTGAAATTTATTTTCTGACTAGAAATGATTTATTTTACGTAAATCTTAATGATATAACGATCTTAATGATTTATTTTATTTTTAATTTTACAATTTTAACGTATTAAATGTTCACTTAGCTATTCAAAACATCATAAGAATCATTCATAGAGATAGCATAGAGATAAACATAGACTAAGCCAAATACAAAACATGAATTTGACGTCACATATCACTTGACTATTGTTGTTTCGACTATGAATCAGGACATTTGCGCGAAAAGCTAATAACGCGAAAGACTCTTACACGAAAAGCCGTTTGCTCGAATAAACATTTGCGCGAATAGTGCACAAATGTAATTAAATTTGCCTCAATTATTGGTCAGTTAGACTTCAAAAACATTTTCACCGTACAGCGCATGAATGAATGTTAGCGCTATCTCAGCACTTTTTTTTCTAGATTGTACTTAACATTACATAATACATATTTAAGATACACAAGAAGTTAGCACTTTTTATTTTATAACCTCTCAGGCATCGGAAAACGAAAGACAATAGATATTTAATTGTTTCCAACCCCGGTGTTCGCTGCGCTGCTTTACGAATTAAGTATTTGTTGAATAATACAATTTCATTTTGAGGTAAGTACTTAATAGTATTTTTTTTTGGGGCATTTTTGCTTACTTACATGTTTATGTATTAATATTTTATAATATCAGTATCTTTATAAATTAAAACACGAAATTAGTTATATGCACATAAGTGCCTTTAAAGACTCAATCCTCAGAAACACGTGAAGTATCAAATTGATATTAATAAAGATTAAAGTCTATGGTTCCCCCGAACTGTAAAAATCAAGCTTCTAAGTTTTTACATCACCATAATAAATTATCGCAGTAAATTAAAGCTTTAAAGGTAGAATTTAACAAGATTTACAAGATGTAAAATTTCACCACATAAGTAAACAAAAAGTATAAAAATGGCGTATGATCATTTGCGCAAATTTATATACGCGCCAATATACCGAAAGGAGCTAAATGTATTGATTTTAAATAAAACTAATATAATAGTATTGTACTATTGTACTAGCGGATCCTCGCGGTTTTACACGCGTGGTACCTGTTCCCGTGGGAATATCGGGATAAAATATAGCCTATGTTAATCAGGGATAGTGTAGCATCCTAAAAGAATTTTTGAAATCAGTCCAGTAGTTGTTGAGTTTATTCATTACATACATACATACACATCTTTCCTCTTTATCACTACATAGTATAAAGCAAAGTCGCTTCCCGCTGTCTGTCCCTATGTATGCTTAGATCTTTAAAACACGGATTTTGATGCGGTTTTTTTTAATAGATAAGATAGAGTGATTCAAGAGGAAGGTAAAATAACCTTCAATATATAGTAGAGAAATACTGTAATTTTTAAGGTTTCTAATGTGATGTCTTAAATGATTACATTTTTTCCGCTTACATTGCAAACGCAGGCTGAACCCTACGAGATTTATCAATATAAGGTGATAAGTATTTGTACACCTTGAAAATGTCTACAGAAAACTCCGCGGTGGTTTATGTTTATCTCTTATGGATAACCCACAATAGCATAAGTCGTGTAGTCCACGCGGGCGAAGCCGCGGGCGGGAAGCTAGTAATATTATATAGTATAGAAGTATAGAAAACGGTAACATGATGATCCAACAACCACCACCACTTTTTTTTGATTGAGGAAACACTGCAATTTTAATCAAAATCTGTTCAGCAGTGGTTTAAAAAAAGATATTATAATGGGCAAACACACTAAGAAATCTTAAAATTTAGAGTATCAATTACATTCTTGTCATTTGTGCAATTTAAAAAAGTTGCAATTGCATTTGTTGCAATTTATACATCAAAATTAATATTGTGATGTTATTTAAATAAAAAATAATATAAAATAAATAATAAAAAAATAATAAAAAAAAATCTACCATCAGAAGTCTCGAACCCTAACTCTTTGATATCTAAGCCGAGTACGTATACCGCTGGGCTACTATAACATTTTCAGCTGGGTCGAAATATTCTACTACAAGAAACTCAGAAATAAGGTATGCATGTGTGAGTGATTAGTAAAATTGGGAGACAGAAACACTCTCTCGAGATATTTGGATGATTTATGTACTACAAAAAGATAAATGTTGGTTTCGAAAATTCAATATTTATTTATAGAATGCGCTAATAGTATTTTGAGTTAAAAAGATACAAAGAATAATTAACAAATAAATAAAAACTACTAAATAGCGAAAGTAGCGCCATCTAACGACCGTTCAGCTTTTTGTAACTTAATCGTTCCACCTTAAGTTAAGGATTTTGCTATGAAGTTTTCAAATGTAACATCTTAATTTAAGGACTAATTAACACTTAAATGATTTTTTTTTATGAATTGACTCAATACACTGGTGTATTGTAATTTTAACTTTATAATATAATTTATACTATTATACTCAATGATATTAGTTATATATGTGTGTTAATTAAATATCATTGATTATACCTATGTTTGTTGGACAAAATCTCTCTCATTAACTCACATGCTCGCGATAATCAATTATGATCTCAACAAGTTAAAATTTTCTACCACTTTTAATACATTTAACTTTTAACGACATTTTTGAACTTCTGTATTTTTTACTAACTTCCCCTATCTTTTCAACGGGTCCATATTCGGTTGCATAAAACAGAAAGACATATTTTAGAATTCCATAACGTTTTTGGCATTTCGCATAACGTTCATACAGAATAAATCATATCGCATACTTTTTTTCCCCATAACCTCTTTTGTAATAATGGTAATTCAGTATATATTTTTTTGTATAAATGTTTTCACCATAATGATTACCAAGGATGGGTGACCATAAATTTACTATCTCAAGCTCCTCCATGCTTCGGAAGGCACGTTAAGTCGTTGTTCCTAGCTGCATTTGCAGTCGTTAAAACCCACCAATCCGCATTGGGCCCGCGTGGTGGGTAATGGCCCGTTCTCCTTATCCATCAGGAAGATCAGTGCCCCAGCAGTGGGGACATTAAAAATGGCTGATGTGATGATGATGATTTAAATCCAAGTGAAAAATTGGGAGACCGAGGAACGAACACTATCTTTAACGAATGCGATTCAACGAATTCTCGTTCAATTGAATTCTGTCAAAAACTGATTTCAAAATATAAAAAAAAAAAATTGGAGTTAGTGCCAGCCAAGGCATTCTACATTGCACTTCTATTATACATTTATTTTTCTAACCTTGGCTGGCACCGACTCCATTTTTTTACTTTGAGAAGTCTTTTTTCGTTATTTTTATAAAATAGTATTTTATTTCACAATTTTTTAAGTTACATTGTGGCCCGTTCCTACTTACCTACACTAAAAAGTATCGTGAAAATTACATCATCCAAGGTCCAAGTGAACAAAAATGCTCATAAATAAAAACTACTGGGCCAAACTAAAGTAATTTTATGAGACCAATCCCAATCCCAATCCCTCCGGAATCCATTCCGAAATCTCCGCGCAATTGCAGATCGTACAAAAAATAAAAATAAAAACATACAACCGCATTGAGAACCGCCTCCTTTTTGAAATCGGTTAAAAAAGGAAAAATGAATTAAGATATAATTGACAAAATGGCAACAGAAGAAGAAGTGATGAAATGCTTAAATTTTTTAAACCGTAAACGGAAACAATGATTCTTACAACCAAGACCCATTTAATAAATGGGTGGGTAAAGAAATCCCGTAAAGATTTCGTTCACAAAAACCTACTGTATTATTCCTACTGTCTTTGATAGAACCACAAATCAAGCATGTCACTGAAAGGAATCCGCCAATATTACAATTAATGATACTGCCTGATATTACCTTTCCTTTATGTTTTTATGCAACAGGATAAAAAGAGTTAAGAGTTGAGTTACGTTTGCGTACCTAAACTTTGATTAAAGCTACCTTGTCAAAGCATACTTTGATCATGTCCACGCGGCTTGAGCCTACGCCGACTTTGATTGTGTCTACGTGGCTTTAGTCAACGCTGACTTTGACCGTGTCCACGCGGCTTAAAGCTCAGACAAAAATGTCGTAGGTAACTGTCACAGCGTACAATATATCAAATGAATATGACAGCTTTCAAGCGCATCTAATCTCCTACTACAACAAATGCAGTTCGCAATATTTACATCTCACTTGCACACACTTTAGTTCTTCAATTTGCCTGCAGAATATTTTATCAGAGGAATAGTGAGTAAACTGAGCATTGAAAAATCGGCCCTTACCTTAGAACATTAAAATGTGGAAAGTTCGAAGTTCATCGAAAATAAAATTACAGTTAATGTAAAGTCAGACAGGTTACGTAACTGTCAATTTTTATTTTAATGAAAAGCAGCTGTTGACTTTTGAACACCACTCGGAACTAGATTTCTGTTCATAACGTATAAAACAATAATTAGTAATTCATTTTATTTCAGTATTTATGTCAGATCTCTTGATAGTTTTCTACTACATCCAAACTCGAAACGACTCTGGGGCAATTCTGGGCCATCTCCTTTTAACTAGACACGTCAGAAGTAATTCTCTAAATGAAAATGTTTACAACGTTATTTTGATTAACTGCATAGCATTTCATTTTATTCAAACCACTGCGAAACTCGGTGTAGGTCGTACAGCAAAGAGCTTTGCCATCGAATGGCCTCAATGAAATAGTACTTTCAGTTCTGTACAGCTGCTCCTAGCTAGGTTTTTAACTGGCATTAGTTCTAAATCAATCAGCGTGTGGTCTCTCTCACATAGACTGTAAAATAAAATAAGTTGATTCAAATGAATCTAACTTTTAGTTCCCTCAATTTTTCATGTGGAACTTATTCATGTGGAGTCAACTCCACATGAATAAGTTCATGTGGAGTTGACTCCACATGAATAAGTTCATAGTATTCTTTGCCTATGTACATTGTACAAGCAACGAATAGAAAGTAATATTTACGAACCTAATAAAAAAAATATAACTTCACCATTCAGTAATACCTCGAAAGTGAATATAGTTACATCACAAAAACAATAATCTGATGAAGTAAATAAGATAGAGAGAGAGAGAGAGAGAGAGAGAGAGAGAGAGAGAGAAAAGTAAATAACAAGAAATAACTTCATCATTGACTTCACAAAAATTTTATGTTATAAGCTTACATTTCCCTAGTTTCAGTCGCAGTTTTAAGAGCACATAAATTTACATATTGCGGGAGTTAAACTTTTTAAATACGAGTACATTCAGTGGGAAATTGACATTTTAAATTGGAGGTTTTTCGAGTGTTGCGGTATTGGCAACGATTCGTTACTGCAACCTATTTATGATGCCAATGTGGTAACTGTCTGAAAACTGGTGATTAATTGATGAGAACCAATATTTAATGCATAGGTCAACTTTCACCAACTGCCACAAAATACGTTTAGCGCTAAATATATTTTCGCTCTGTTACTTTTGACTTCAAACCACAAAATATGTTTAGCGCTGATGGACGAACGTGAACATACGTAAGTCCATCAATGCCTAGTTGTGGCCAAGGCTTGTATAGTACTTTTCTCAAATAATGCGGGGAAATTTAAACTACTTTTCGATATCAGGCGAACAACTAACAACAATATTTTTTCCCGCGATGAAGTGTTAATTTGTTATACATACATCTTAAGTTTTGGCGCGCACTGTTCGTTGAAATTAAACAACTTTAACGGATATCGAACGCGCTATATTTCACGAACTTAGTTGTAATTGTCCGTATTTTTAGGTTTTTAGGGCATCTTTGATTTTCCTGACGTTTCGGCACTTTTTCAGCTGTCGTGGTCACGGGATGTCTGGCTACTTATAAGTCTACCCTCGAAAAGTTAATTAATTTTTTTGTTCGGATACGGTTAGACATTTACTATGGCAACAATTATTATTGATTTGATATTTTGTTTTTTTTTTTTTTTAATATTTATTATTAACAAAAGAGAAAACTAATTACTCTATTGACAGTTCATAAATTGGGAGGACCTTCGAAGAAAGAAACTGCCAAGAAGATTTCGGAAGCTGGCTGACCTCCACCTTTATAAAGAAAATTAAGATATGGTTATCAGTTTGAATGAACATTGGGGCACAAGTGTGTATAGTGTATACTCATATACACAATTAGTGTATATTCTTTATTGAAACATAGGATACTTTTTGCCGATATTCTCATGGGAACGGAAACCATGGGGGTGAATCTACGCCGGCTGCCATCAATTATAGGTTTATCAGTACAGTAGCACTTGTCTAGTGCCCACCTAAGAGTTAAAAGTAAGAGTAAAGTGTCAAATAGAAAAATTTAAGTTTATTTAATTATTAATTTGCCAGTAACGTGTCAACTTGTCATGATTCCGCTACCCCAGTTTAATTTACTTAAACACACAAGCGCGCACAAACGTTTTGAAATTACATATTATAATATGATAACCTCGGTAATTGATCTATTGCCGCACAATTACACGGCTCGTAATAACAGTACCTACCTACAGTACCTACACATAATAGATATGGTTGAAACAATGATTGATCGTGGGAAATTGAATCATGATTTGCAGGCTCGCGACTGTTTGTTGATATTACAACTCGATTATACGAACCAGAGCCTGGGTCCGTAAAATACTTATTGTCTCCCTTGACCTATGTTTTTGGAAGGGAAAGAGTTTCTCACTCTCATAAAAAAACACTATTCAAAGTTTTTATTGTCAATTTCAATCTAATCTTTAAGCTACTTATTTGTATGTTCTAAGTACATTATGTACAATACTTTGTTCTAAATATAAACAGAATTAAATCACAGACTGTAAATACACTGAATAAATTCAATAGCTTTGAAATCTTTGGGTGAACTAGGAATAAACTTCAAACATTTCAGAGAAGACACTTTATCGACAGTATTGAAACATCAAACGTTCAGGAATCTCTTTACGAATGGCGGATGATATTTAATTACAAAATGACATCCATTTGAGTAAAGTTGCCGTCCCACTGCCGCGCACGCTGTCCACGATCTATGTGGCCTTATCAGATGCGTGTGTCAGCATTTAGAACCACTAGTATCTATAAGTATCAATGGATAATTGATCAAACTTTTACTGGAATTGTTATATAGCTTCAATTGTAGTTAAATTAAAACTATTTAATTAACTAACTTAAGAAATAAAACCTTAGAAATCTTTTAGTAATTATTCAAGTTTATTAAATAAAAACGACAATTAAAACTGGTTTTTCAATTATAATTATTATTTAAAAGACATAACTTTACCCGACACATAATATACAAAATCTTAAACCTTAATAGAGAACATCATGAATAACTTGAATAACAGTTATCAAGAATAACACAGAAAAGTACTTAGCTTTTTAGCCCTCTCTGCTCGACTGACCACACTAGACCACAAATTATAATAGTAATGTACAAGTACACAAGACTCACTCGAAATGTGTGCTCCTATGCTCAGAAGGAGCCAAAATTGGAGGGGGTTCTCCCAGCATTCATTACAACTAATCATAATTTAGCCACAATGGCGTCAAATGATCAAATCAATACTTTTATTAAAATAACATAGATTACTAAACTATTTGTACCAATTATAATGATATAATTAATTATTTATGTTCCATATATCAAGTAAATTACATGTTCAATATTTATGTTACAATATGATCAAGGAATAACAGTAAATAAAAGGAAAAGTGATCGTCATTGACCATATAGTCAAAACACATCGTTTTTAATATTCTGCCGTTCTTATGATAATGTTTTATAAAACAATAACTTAGTTTCAATAATATACTAAAATATAATAAAATTAATTTAAAACATATTTTACATAACAAATATTATTGTCTATAAAAACAGGAAATAAAAAACGATAAAATGACTCTCTTGATCAAATAATCAAATCACTTCTTTTAAATGTTATGATGTTCGAAAAATAGAAGATTTAACAACTCTTTTATAAGAAAATTTATTATGGATGTGAAAATATAGTGGTAAATTGCAATCACGTTAAAATATAAACATTTTGATAGTTTATTTAGACATTTTCAACAAAGCTTTATATATATATTTGCATCTCGATTAAGTTATATAATTTATAACTTTCGCAAATTTCAGCTAATAATTTAACTATAAACTCATCTTATAAAGTAGTATTTTATCTAAATAGTTATAACACGTGCGTAGCACTTAAATATTCGTGATAGGAAAAAATTTCGAATGAAAAAATACATAAAGAAATAAAATCGACAGGGATACGGCTACATAAGTCATACTTATAGCGTGCTTAATATTGAACAGCCTGAGCGACAAAGATACTGCACCTACTCACACCAAGCAAATTTTTAACAAATATCAGAAACAAGATCAATGTATGTCTGCAGCGAAGTAAGTCGCGTGTTTAGCGTTCGCAGAATTTTACTGTGTACCAGACAACATATCCACGCAAGCCACGCAGATTGACGTGTAAATCACTTAACACACATTAAAATACATGGTGCAGCTAAAACGGACTGTGTCTGCACGGCAGTGTAACAACGCCCTAACAGAAGTCGCATTTCTATGGCACAGTCAGTGCGACGTTAAACGACTCACGTTACCTTACACAGTGCACTCACGAAGCTGCGTTTGTGTTATGCAAGCCTAGTTGTTTGATTAAAGTTACTTTATCAGTAATCGAATAGTTTTTTTTTATCTCAGTATAGTTGGAACATTTAGTTTGACTACTCAGTTCAAAGTCCTGCCGCCCCTATCGCGTTATAAATATAGATATGGACTTCATTTAACACTTGAAGCTCATTTAACTGTCAAATGAAGCCCATGTCCATATCCATATTTTTTACGCGAAACCGGCCCCCTTCCTGGTGCCCCTGATTACCTAATCGGAAAACGTGTGATATTGGGTTTAATAACCAGGTAAGATTAATTTGAGTTAGACTATACCTCTTATTCCACCTCTACTTCTATTCTCTCTATATTTTACTAATACCTAATTTGATTGGCTTCCTCAGTAACTTAAAAGACTATTTAGCCCTATTAGCTCCAGTTCTTTCTTCTGACTCGAAGGCAACGAACCAACAGAAAGTAATAATAATTCCAGTAGTCGCATTCAAGTGACTATCAGTCGCGTGAACACACCTCCCCCTCGCTATTAACCGCCTTACACAATCCGACAGAAGAACACTCAAATGAGCAAACACTATTATCAGACGGAGGGTGTGCAGATTTCCCAAGAGTGCCCTCTCTTTAAAAGTGTCGGCCGAATGACCGCTATTCCCCGCACGAACCGGATTTTTCCTTAAAAAGATGTGACAGGAAAGACAAAAGACGGCGATGGATATACTTATAAAAATATAGATAGGCTTGTTTACCCCTTAGGGCTTACCAGTTGACTTACTAATGCCTTTAGCGTCTTCGTTCGTTTGAAGTTCGATAAAACTTCAATACTCTCAATCACTCCTTCACTTTCGGAATTGGATGTGGGTTTTCGGGGAAATCGGAATATATTCGTGAAAAAGTTAACGCTAGGGTTAAATAAAGCATCTAAAAACTCTTAATAATAACATTAGAATAAAGTTTGTGACTGCATTGTTTCATACATGTTAATGTAATAAGAGTGAATGAAAAGTATCGTGACAGAAAAATAATATTAGACAAATACAAAACAAGGCATGTCAAACTTTAAATTAAATACGAGTACAAAAATACGAAATGTCTATAGCTAAAGTATATCTAATAAGTTTTCAATAATAAGAAAACGGAAACTACAACTTACACTCGCACCATCATTCAATTTATTGATCTCAATAAAAGCACAATAACTCACAAAACAACATAACTCGCCAACATAAATAACTAGGGCGCGGAAAGAGCATCTATAGCTAAAAAAGGGAAAAATAAAACATCAGCACTTTCGTCACCGATCCCCAAAAGCCCATATCGCGTTACAATCTATGCTCCCGACGGGTCGAGATTTATGTAAAATCAATGCAACAAATAAAGAACGATGCGGCGGTAAATATTGGTACTACGTTGCAATTAGTGACTCTCCCAGTGGTATAAACAGTAGCCTATTGTACAGTCGACCAACTATCGAAAAGCTTATTACGTGTTTGTTACCGTATCGGAACACATTTCATAGATGAATCGATCATGGAGAACAAAACAAATATCGTGTTAGGTACGAATAAATAATTTATTGTTTCAGTTGTACTAAGTATAACTATCGAAAAGCTTATAACGTGTTTGTTACCGTATCGGAACAATTTCATAGATGAATCGATCATGGAGTGTGAGAGTTGTACTAAGTATGTAGTTGGTAATAGATATAGATTATGTATCCAGACTGATAAGTATTTTCTAGTATTACACATAACTGGTCTTAAATCACGTTCAAAAAACCTAATAAGAGCTTTATTTAATGGTTATAAGAATGCTACAAAAATCCTCTTGCCCATTAGGGCAATAATACGGTCTAATAATGTTTTCTTTTATATGGAAATTATTCCATATAAAAGAAAACACAGGATTACGAAGAGAATTAAAAACATCCAAAACGTAGCTGTAAGGGTTGAGTATAATCAATTTCCTAATAAAAGATACGCCTGTATTTCTGGTTAATACATTGATCCCTTTAATTCCCCTTAGACAACGAGAAGGCTTTTAGCAGAGACGAACCCAACCGGTGTTTACTAGGTTGATCCCAATAAAATAGGAACAGTGACCGTATTATTTTTCATGTGATATTTTTATTTTTTTTACTATAATATTCATCGAACATATAAACGTAATTGGAAAACTGTTAGCGCCGGCGCCGATCGATGACTGAATCCCATTTTAATGAAAGGATTTTCTGCTTCAGTAACGGGTTTGTCGATTATTCAGTGACTGGTTAGGTACAATTCGACAGCATTATTTTATTAATATTTTATGGCACTTGTATCTATTACATTTTTATTGCTTTCGCTTGGATGCGTATTATTTGAGTACGATTTAGTTATATGAAAATTTGAATACAATATCAGAGGCTGAAAATAAACCGCGGCTGGAGTTTTACTTTCGATTGAAAACAATTCTAGATTACTTTAATGACGAATTCCTTTGGACAGAGCTAGCTAAAGGGGTTGCTTGCTTGTTGTTTGTGGTTGTATCTGTGAACACTTTTGACCTCCGCAGATCGGATCCTGAATTAAGTCAACCAGAAATACAAGATTGTTTCCGTCCAATAGGCCTAATCCCTCAGATGGGTATTCGTGCTGAAACGATCCTCTTTTATTGGCGTCTCTTTGTCGAAGTATTTGACATTTCCATCGTGATAGTGGGCAATTGTAATGTTCCAAGTTCGAGCCACTTAGGTAAGAATTCGAAAACTATTCTAGGTCAAATTACTAATATCGCTGCTGAAAATTTTGCTTGGTTTCAGGGGTTTAATAGTAGTTACCCTTGTTAGCAATTAAAGATTAAAGTTTATTTTATAATTAAATCTATTCAATGGATTTACAACACGTTTTTTAATATATACCGAACATTTATATTATAACAGTTCCTTATTATTGTTATCCTGTGGAATATAATTTTAGACATAGGAACGTAATTTTGAGTGGGTATTGTTAAACGTTACCGAGTGTTAGAAATTAATCTATAAAAGCCGTTGTGACTTATATGGACTGAACTTCAGCTAAAAGTATATTTTACGAGTGAAAAAGTGAGAGCGGCTGGTTAATCTGAAAAAAGAATCTTTTACATCCCCCCAGTTTCACTCAACACGTTTTATTACGGGAGCGAATGGCGTTAGAACAAAATGTTCTTGACCGTAAACAGTGATAAAAATAAACATGAAATTCGTCGTAAATATGCAACGAAATTCGAAACCCGTTTCATATGCAACAAGTCGGGACAGGAGTTCGGGGCTCATTCGCAGCAGTCAGTATGCTGCTGACAAAGCTCATGTTTACACTACAAGATTAAAGGCAATTGTGTTAGTTCATTCTTCAGAGAGGTAAGATATTTCTGTATTTTCTGTAGTTATTATAATAAATTTTAGGTGTTTTTTAATAACGCCGGGAATTTAATCCAAAGCTTTCGAAAGTAGTGCTAAAGTCTCTGCTACGATATCTAAGGTAAAGTCAAGAGCACGCCAAACATTACATTTGCGCTACGAAATCAGCCTGTTACGTCGAAGGTAAGTCGTAAGTACGTCGTTATGTAAGTTCGAAGTATAAACCCCTGATGTGTTGTTGACTATCCATTTTGCCTTATCGCATCGCATCGCGTACTGTGCTTTGCATGCGATAATAATATGATACCATGGTTTTTGTTACATATTTTGTTTTTATCGTGATACCCTGTAAGATAGTCTATATTTGTTTAATATGATCCTTTATTAATATAAGAATCCAGTCAAGTGACCTTTATTTACCATTATAAATAACTTTTTGTACGGCAGATTAAATTCTGTAATTGATTTTCAAAGGCTGTTTCGTAACAATTCCGTTTTGTCGCGCGTTTGATGCCCACCTGAGATTCCACTTATTATATTTATAGAAACTATGTCCCGCACTCGAGTGGTAGCGATCACGGGCTGCGACAGCGGTCTAGGATGGGCCTTAGCGGCGCGCACCGCCCGCGAGGGCCTCCTCACCGTAGCTGGAATGTACCGCGGCACCGACACCGATGCTGCACGCGCGCTGGCCAAACTGTGTGCTCACCCGCGGTCTTTGGACGTCAGCGATCCGAGTAGCGTTAGAGATTTTAGAGAGTATGTGATGATGCTGTTGAAGACGAACCCTAATTATTGTGAGTCCAGTCGGGGAACTTCCCGGTTGACCAGTAGAGTTTTTTTAGGAATCTTTATTAAAAAAAGTTATAGACTTATAGAAAACGTTTGTATCACAACTAATAGAATATCAAAAGGTATTTTCTTTAAATACTAAATTATTTCTTCAACTTTAGTACTTTCCGAGAAAACATTTCCCAAAAAAACTCTACTGGTGAACCGGGAACTTCCCAGATTGTACCCGTAACACAATAATGCTTTTACTTATTAAATTATCAAGTGAAACCATGTCCCGCATTTGAATGGTGGCGATCACCGGCTGCGACAGCGGTCTAGGATTGGCCTTAGCTGCGCGCACCGCCCGCGAGGGCCTCGTCACTGTAACTGGGATATACCGCGGCACCGACAACGACGTTGCGCGTACGCTGGCCAAGCTGTATGCTCATCCGTGGCCTTTGGAAGTCACCATTTCGAGTAGCGTTAAAGACTTTAGAGAGTACCTATGTCATGCATGACGTTGTTGATGACGAATCCTAATTATTGCGAGTATCACAGAACTTCTGTTCTGGGGCGAGTATGGTGTTCCGAAGAACTTTTTTTGAAATGTTACGAGTCTGAGAAATGAAATATCTAAGATTACCAAAATATTGAAATCAACAACTAGTTTTTCAAATCCGTATTTAATAAATCTACTAGAGCTGTTAAAAATAAGTATTTACGAGGAAGTTAATTCTTAGATAAATGTATATTCCGTTTGTAATGTAGTATGAAGTCCCAATTTTGTTAATCAAATCACTTCGCACGAACAAGATCTGTAAAGATCCTGAAAGTTACTCATGCATAACTATGTCTAACGAACTTTTAGAATGTACAGTCGGGCCCATATTAGGGACGTGGAATGTATGTTTCTACAATATTTCAGCAAAAGTAATGAAATAAGTTGCAAACTGGAGTTATAACTTTTCTAAAGGCCTATGCGAGGCGTAAAAGTGTGCGACTTTTTGCTCTAGTTCGCAGCCATCAGATGTTTCAAATTAAGATCTTGGAAAAAACTTAACTTAATGAGTTCTCAAACTTTTACAGCTTTATACGCAGTTGTGAATAATGCGGGAGTGATGACAGTTGGTGACTACGAATGGCAAACATCGAAAATGATAGAAAATACGGTTAACGTAAATCTTTTGGGAGCCATGAGGATAGTTTCGGCATTCATTCCGGACCTTCGAAAAGAAGCTTTGCAGGTATTGTATTCATTTATTTCGCTTCGCCCACGGTTTTACCCGATTTTTTTAGTGCGAGGGAATGCATTCACGCATACCAAAAGGTTATGCTGGGTTCACCTGACGCCTCCCGGCCCCCCATTCGGCCTGAAAAGGCTCAATCAAGGGCCGAGAGGAGGTACTATAAGCTAAACTACTTGCTCTCTCACCGCCATAAGGTCTTGGGAGACCGTGGTGTTAATCGCCCCTCCACGGTTTTACCCGCATCAATCCTAGTCCCGTGGAAATATAGAGATTAAAAAAAAAAGATTTCGTCAAATTGAGAACCTTGTCCTTTTTTTTGAAGTCGGTTAAAAAGTATGCAATCCAGGCTATAAACTAAACTATCCGTGTGCCTTTCATCCAAATCCGTTCAACCGTTTTCGCGTCATTCAGTAACAAACATCCATATATCCAAACAATGAAATTTCCATTTATATACCTATGAGAGTATTTCATACTTCTTTGAAATAACTTTAATAGCTGGTTAGATTCTTCGAATTCCGACACTCCATTACCCCGCAAAGTAAAATTAGTCATATCTAATCGAAAAAATCTACGAAATAAAATTTTGTCTTCCAATTCGGTAAATAATAAATTGGAACTTCAGAGTCACAAGCGTAAAAGAAATCGACAAGGCAAATATTTCTTGGGCAGATCATAAGCCCCACATTAACTTTGGCCAACAGGAAAAACATCAAACTTTCCGCAAAATGGTAGAAAAAGGAAAACAAAATCAGTTCACCCTGTCGTTGATTGAAAAGTTTTCTTCCACCTTCTTTGCATCTCGATCAATGATTTCTCAATAGATAAGCTAGTTTAATTTATTTATACTTCACTAGTGGCCGCCCTCGCTCGTTCCACCCGCGTGATTACCGTTATCGTGGAAAAATCGGGATTTAAATTAAATAAATGTATACGTTTATATATTTTTAATTTTGCATTTTACAATGCTATTTTTATGTGATAAATATTAAACAAGAAAATATACTAGAAAAAAGCAACTAGTCTCATGTCGCCCTGACGGGATTCGAACCCGCATCCTTGGGATTCCGGCCCAATGCACTAACCAATTATGCTACAGAGACCTATGAGGACCCGTCGAATTTTTCTAGTATATTCACCGTCCTACGGTGTTGGCCACCGTCGCTTCATCAATGAGAGAAATATCCTCGCATTCGAAAGAAACATCTTTACAGATGTTTGACTATCGATTAAGATGAAACAGCCATCTAATTATATCTTTTTAATTTTGCATTTTACAATGCTTTTTTTATGTGATAAATATTAAACAAGAAAATATACTAGAAAAAAGCAACTAGTCTCATGTCGCCCTGACGGGATTCGAACCCGCATCCTTTTATAATGTATACGTTTTAATCCGGCTATAAACTACGTATCTATGTGCCAAAAGTTTTTGCGTGATTGAGTAAGAAACATCCAAACATCCAACCTTTCACATTTTATGGTAGGTAGTAGCTGTGCATGCATTGCAAATTTGCAATGCCACGTAAGGTTTAAAGAAATTAATATTAATTATTATAGATTTTATGGGCCAGGAATCCCTCGCGGGTGCCCCCAGAACACCCTTAACAACTTTCATCACAATCTGATTGATAGTTTTGGAGCGCGTAGAGGACAAACATACATATTTACACTACATATTTTTTTATTTATAAATTAATATATAAATTATTATGCATTACAGAATAGAACGAAGCCGCGGGTTATAAATGTGGCGAGCCACTGCGGTCTGCAGCCACTGCCAGGATTTGCCGCTTACAGTGCGAGCAAAGCTGGACTGCTAGCGTGGACTCAAGCGCTTCAACTGGAAACAAGACATTATGGCCTAGCAGCCATTGCTTTTGTGCCAGGTAGGTAGTTTTCCATGTTTTTATATTTCTTCCGGTTTTCCATGGAAGTTTTCTTGTCCCTCTCAGTTTTTTTCCACCAGCTTTAAAAACGAAAGTAAGTAGTACCTACAATACGTTTATCAGTCTGAAACTCTAAACTTTGATGATTACTATACTTTTAGAATAGATTGAAGCTCAATTTGCGGAAGTAGGTATTGAAAAAATTGTGTAGCATTGAGTGAAAGTTTTTACGGGATTGAAAAAAAATGCTACTTACGAGTATATACCGTGCAATTTTTTTATTGACCCAAGCTTAAGGGGAAGGTCATGTTAAGTGTTTAGAATAAAATGAATAAGGAATTTTATTTTTTTTAAATATTTAAATTTTTTAATAATTTTAATTTTTATATTTTATCGACAATCATTCGGATATAATACCCAAACAACACCAAAAATAAAAAAATAAAAGCAAAAAATAAATTAAATAAGTAAAAATACTAAAACAGCTGATCGCCGGCGCGGTAGGTGCTCGCGCGGTCACTAGCCCGCGACGCGACCTGTGTCGACCCCGCACAACCACACGCTCGCATGTGCCTTCTGACTACCGATCCATTTCTACAACTGAGACGAACCCCGTAAAAGTTCAAACGTTTGTTTATAAAATAAATTTTATAAAAAAAAACCTGAATGTAAGTACTTACAAGCAGCTAACCTGGTGTTTAAGGTAAATAAACTGTGTATGTAAACTGTCCATCAATTTCGCCGTTATTCTCAAAATCCTATTTTTTTTTTTATTTACTCTTGATGTGCTTAAAAGTTACGCACAGGAATCTGGGATGCATACAAGCAAGCGCCAGCGACGGACGCGAGTACATAAATCGTATCGTGCCGTTTCGTTTCCATTCTTCCGCTCAAATGGTACACCTACAGACTATTGTAACATTTATTAAATACATTTCGCCCTTTTTTACTATAAACTAATAGTACCTAGGCAGGCAGCTGCGATACTGAAATAAAATTACTGTTACGGATTAAAATGCTCACAAGTTTATAATACATTTAAATAGCAAATTGGTGTTTTAGAGTTTGGATACATGTTTTTAATCAAAGTAATAATAAAAGACTATTCAACGATTTGCATAAACGCTGAGCCTACCCTTCAATAGCTATGTGACACGTCGTCAGATACTTCTTTTTGAGTGTATTAAACATTACTATACTACGCTTATTGTTATTTCATAAAATAACAAAAACCTGGATTCTTTAGTAGTAGTTTAAAAGTAAGATTTAAATAAAACCAAAGACATACAAAACGAATAATCTAGCATACCCAGTGCTAGCGCTCCCGCGCATAAATGCCTGCCGCCAGAATTTTTGTCTAAATTGACGGTCCACAAATACCTGATGAGTGTGATTGAGACTTGCGCTTGTGTGTACAAAATTCCAATAAACTGACATGCTTAATAAATAATAAATTTTAACGGACTAAGATTTGGAACTTAGCAGCAAGTAACCTTCATAACAAAATTATTTGTTATGAAAGCCCACAGCCCGTATTTTACCCACGTAGCTGTTTGAGGGTGGGTCCAAAACTAGCTTCATCCTATTAAATAAAAAAGGGTGGGTCCAGAATTGGCACCATCCTTCCAAGGAATAATTTAAATAAGTTTAATTTAATTTGAATTCATCAACAAAAATAGGTACAGCATTTAAACACACTGTTTTTTTTAAAAAAAAACGCGATTAATTACTTAAATAATGTTTTATTTCAATAATGGTACGCACAAAAAAAAATATAAGTAAGATGCATTCATGTTCTCTCAGTGATCAAAAATGACCGTTCTAATAAGGGTGCATACATACTTTTCGATGAACTGTGTAAATTCTGTAATTCAACTTTACTTACTAAGTTTTACACTTTTAAAATCTCGTACAAGAAACATTTACTGTATACACAAAAGAATAGCTAAGTGAGCTGCCACACTGGCGGATTGCAAGCGTTTCCAAAGCGGAGCGGCCACACAGCGAACACACCGCGCGTGCGCGGCGAAGACGTCGCGGCTGCGCGGCGAACACGTTGCGGACGCGCAACGTATGCGTCGCGGATACGCAACGTTTCCGCCTCGAGTGAGCGGTGTACGATTCACTCAGTAGCAGAAGCCATAACGCTACGTCCGCTCACATTCGTCACTTCGTAATAACTCAAGTAGCGCGGGAGCGGGGGCTTCGGTATAAGAATGTAAAAATGGCGCCCATGCTTCTCTCCGCGGCAAAATCGTTGCGCGTCCGCAACCTGTTTGCCGCGCAGCCGCGACGTCCTCGCCGCGCACGCGCGGCGTGTTCGCTGCGTGGCCGCTCCGCTTTGGAAACGCTTGCAATCCGCCAGTGTGGCATAGCCCTAAGTGTGAACGTCAGCTCGAAATGCCGTATATTTGGTTACATTAAAAATTATAACATTATTTAAATTTTAACTGTTCTCTTATGTTTAAGCTTTATTTATTCTATTTTAATTTGCGTTGCTATTTTATGTTTTAAAGATTTTATATTCAATGACGAAAAATTTTGTTTATATAGTGTCTTGCATGTTTCTTTGCTCTCTAAAGGCATCTGCAGAAAACCAGTGCCGTGGTGACAGTAACGTTATCATGGCTTATACTGAGCAGAGGCCTATTTGGTACATAGGTTAATATTATTTTTGTAATTTTTTATAAATATGTGTTTGTGTATGTTTTACCTGTACCAAATAAACGCTTTCTATTCTATTCTATTCTATCAATCTCGAAAATAAAATAATTTATTGATAGACATTATTAGACACAAGCGGCCGCCCGCGGTTTCATCTGCGTCGTTTTCGTTCCCGTGCAAATATCGGGATAAAAAGTATCCTATGTTCTACTATCTCTGTGACAAATTTAACTTTTGTTCACTCTTTCACGCCAAAAGAAATCTTAGCGTTAAAGAGTAACAAACCAACAAACTGACATACTTTTGAATTTATAATATTAGTAGGATTTAAGCAAAAGTAATGGTGCGGGTTTGTTTTTGTTGCTCAATTTGCAATTTGCAGACCTTTATCCAAAGTCGGACTAGGGACAAAGAATACTTTCCTCCATTGAAACAGAACCACGTGGACACAGCCACTGGATGAAATATCTAATAATAATAATTTTCGTTTAAAAAAACATGTAAGTATATCGCAATGCTATCTGCATTTAGTCAATTTTTGATAGTTGTTTTTTTTTACTTTTCTTAGGTACCTATTTTACTTATCACTATCCGGCTATCCGCCCTAGAAAATCATAGTTAAAGAAGAATACGATACTAGTAGAAGAACTAAAACTCTGCCCCTAAAAGTTAATTTCTATTCGTAGTAAGCAATTAATTTTTTACTGATAAAAAAAATTCTTTATTGATTTGATATTTATTCAATTCGATATGAGTTGAATGAACAGTGCGGGCCAAAACTTAAGATGTACTTAGTGTGAACTAGGCCTAAAGCACAGAATAAAAATAATTATATCGCGCTCTGATTTTATTTACTCAGTTTGCATTTGCATGTTACTCTTGCTTGTCGCGCGCGTTTGCAAACATAAACATGCCTCGTCGGTATACCAACCAGGAGTACCTGGAGATGGTCATTTGTTATCGGGAAAGCAATGAAGTGCTTAGAGCTGCGGTGCACCTCTATCATGAAAGGTTTGGTTTGGTGTACGAGTCGAGCATCGCACAATTTTGAGAGCTGTTTCATTATTTCGTGTTTTAACTACTTATTTCAAGATAACCTAAGAATTCTAAAATGATAACGTTATTCAGGGAAAAAAGTCATGATTTAGTTATTATTGCATTAGTTAGTCATTCCAAAGCCTGTTAAGTGTGATGGAAAGTTATCACCTTTCTAGTGTTATTATTAATGAAAGAAGTGTTGAAGGAGACTCGTTCGACGTTAAGTATGTAAGTATTTAAACTGAACCTACACTGTTTAGATTTTAAATTGGTATTTCTATTTTATCTCGAAAGTCGTTTGTAATTATAAATTTTTTTGCTGATGTTGGTTTAAGATAAAACGCAACTTTCCCACGTAAGTAACTCCGATCGATCTCACTGCCTACCTACAGGCAGTGAGATCGTTAAGATAGAAGTTGCAAACAGTGGTTTTGTTTGACTATTTGGGTTACGTTCTAATAAGTATCCGAAAAATCAACGATTACATTGTTTTGATAAAATAAAAAACTGGTAATAACTTTCCGAGAAAATAACAGTAGGTAGTACGGTTGGTACTGTGATGTGACCGTAATCGTAAGTTGGTTTTATCAACAGACGTTTATTTATTCATTAGCTCGTTTGAAAAATTCTTTCATTTTGCTTGTCTCGTCTCAGTTTTAGAAATGGATCGGTACTCAGAGGGCATAGGAGAGCGTGTGGTTGTGCGAGGTCAACACAGGTCGCGCCGTGAGCTAATGACCGCGCGCGCACCTAACCCGTCGGCGATCAGCTGTTTTAGTATTTTTACTTATTTAATTTATTTTTGCTTTTATTTTTTTATTTTTGCCTTTGTTTGGATTTTATATCCGAATGATTGACGATAAGTTATAAAAACAAAAATTATTAAAAAATAAAAGTATTTTTAAAAAATAAAATTTCCTAATTTATTTTATTCTTAACACTTAACATGACCTTCCCCTCAAGCTTGGGTCAATAAAAAAATTGCACGGTATATACTTACGCAATTTTACCTCAGCTTAGCTCTACCGAGCTATACTTTACTGATACTTAAGTGTACTGATATTTCTTTTTCATTTTGCTATTTCAGGTGGTTTTGTTGCTGCCAGCAATATTATGACTCATCAATGTGATCATGGAACAGCTATGTTAGAACATTTAGATGAGGAACAAAAGTCTTTCCATGGGAAAAGGATCTCAGCTTTAAATATTTATTTGAGCGCTGCGCCCCATAGCTGTAGTTTTGATTCGCTAAAAGACGAAGCCATTATTGAAACTTTCATGAAAGCATTAACGAAAAATAACCCTAAAGAATTGTATAAAGTTGAATCTTGGAGATACAAGTTCTATTACACTCTTTTAAAATTGCCACTTCCCGGAAGTTTACGCCGTTGGATAATTAAAAAGTTCATTTGTTTTCCTGAAGCTTAAAATTAAACTCTTTTAAAGAAGTACTGTGTTAATTATAGACCCCTCCCCTATGAAAATAGTAATCGGTATAAGTACGTAAAACAATTGCAAAACATATCTTTTCAGTAAGTAAGATTGCCCCTTATCAGTAGTTACTTTTTATGCAAGGCTGGAAAGTTGAATTTTAGTGGTTAGTACCCCTATTTAAACTTGAGCAACCGAAGGATTTTATAAAGTACGAGACGCTAAAAACTTTTCTGCCGAGCGCAACACACAATTTTTCACTTCACAACAGCGAGGAACATTTTTAGGTTGTTTCCGCCGTAGTCAACTTAAGGTAAACATTTTTTTTAACAAATCGTTTAATCTAAATATACCTTATATTCTTGTTATTTTTATGATTCAAATCACTAAAATAGTCTTATTGTTAATTAACACTTATTTAAAATGGGACTAATGTTACTTAAAATACAGTAAAAACGATTCGGTAAATGTTGACATTGACAACAAAAACAATTTAAAAATAAAGGTATAAGTCACGTTTCAAAATCCAATTATAGGTTGTGAAATCTCACCCAGCCTAAATATAAAATTCTTATAACAAATAGTTAGATCTTATTATTATTTTTATGATTCAAGGAACTAAAATAATATAATAAAACTAAAACGGAGTATTATTGTCAATTCAAAGTTATATGAAACATAAAAACATTAAAAGTCAAAAGTGCGATTCGGAACGCATCATGACATATTTTTTCACCTCACACGCTCGGAAGAGGAGGTTTTTTCATTCAGTTTCTGCGTAGAAAATCGCTTTTTGCGGCCTAGCGCGGTTAAGTACTTTTTTAATTTAATACCTAAAAATATGTCATAATGCGTTCCGAATCGCACTATTGACTTTTTTGTTACATTTTATTCTTATTTTAATTAGCATTGAATTAATTACAATACTCCGTTTTGGTTTTATTATATTATTTTAGTTCTTTGAAATGATTCAATGAACTTTGATTGAAATGAAATTGTTTTTATGAAAAAACAATAGCAATAAGATTAAACTATTAGTTATAAGAATTTTATATTAGACTGGGTGTGATTTCACAATCACAACTTATGATTGGATTTCGGAACGTGACATGTATCTTTATTTTTAAATTGTCTTTGTCTTGTACCTCATGTCAGTGTCAACATTTACGGAATCGTTTTGATTTTTATTTATTTATAAGTAACAATATATTCCTACTTTAAATAACTTTGAATAAACTAATACTCCCTATTTTATTGTTTTAGTTTTTTTTTATATCATTAAAACAACGAGAATAAGGTATATTTAGATAAAACCTTTTGTTTAAAGAATTGTCCGGCACTTCAAATAAAATTGTGATCCTGTTATGTTATGTATCACATTTTTTCTTAATAAAGTATTTTCTTCTATTCTAACGAATAGATACATTAACAACTTTTGGGGGCATAGATGAACTACGGCTTATTTTGCGTGAATATCAAATAGATCTATTTTTAAGAAATACTTGCATCAATGATCCCCAAAATGCAATAAAAGCGCGTGTAGGTACTTTAAAGATAAGTAACAATTAAAATGGAGCTACAAGTAAATAAAGAGAACATATTTTAACATATTTTACTGTAGAAGTAAACTCGGCTAAAGACTAATATTTTAGCTTTTTAGGGACGATTCAATGCTCAGATATATAACAAGCTCTGAATTATCAGAGCTTGTCATCTGAGCATTATACAGACAAATTGAAAATTAATTGTCATTCATATCTGTTGTAATTCGTGATTTTCATTTCTTTAAGTTGGTTGTGAATTTAACTCCCTTTTTACCTTTATTTGATATATTTGAGCTTTATTCGTGGATAAAAAATTCGGCCCTTAGTCAGTCATACATATCAAAGCACACACATCAATAAAAGTCTGCTATCACCCAATGTTTTTCATATAAAAACCATTTACGTAAAGGGTTTCAAATCAGTTATACTGAAATGGACTATTCCTAGACTTGACCAGTCTAGAAGCATAGTTGACCTATTAAATTAGTAGGAAACTTACTTTTGTCTTAGAAAATAAGCTTTTAAGAATATTAGTATTTGACTCGTCCGATAGTTGGTTTCTTACTTTTTGTCGTCTGGCGCGATTTAAATTCGAAGCTCGAGAATCTCGAGTTCCGGTAATTTTTTTCGCGTCTCGAATGGAGCCAAATTTCCTGGAATCCTTCGCTTGCTCAGCTTTCAATAGAGGTAACTCGCCGCTAAATAACCAACTTTCCAGCCTTGCATAACAAGTAACTATTAGGTTTTATATAAAAAAAATACTTTACAACGCTAGGCCGCAAAATGTGATGAAATTTTACACGTAGAAATTGATTGACAAAATCTCCTTTTCCGAGCGTTTGAGGTGAAAAATAATATCGACAATGGAAAACATTATAGGCGTATCCCCTTAAAAGGTCGTAACAACACTTCGTATTAACTAATAATCAGCTGTAATAATTTTTCTGCGTCGATTGGTCTGGATCCCGTTGCTCTACGACGACATGAAATTCAAAAATTGGGCAGTATTTTGAAAAGTATGTTTATGTTTTTTGGTGTAACTACCGATAAAACGGCGAATTTAAACTATCTGGAGATACGACGAAGTAGAAGTTTATGTTTATATGCACCATAATCTGATACGTAGGTACTTATTGTGGGATGCATTTTTTTTATACTTCCTTGCTTACGACATTTTAAAGGTTCGTATTTTTCTAAGGACAAATAATAACTTCTTAGATAAGTACTACTATTTTGTTGGTTATTAAAATCAACCCAAACTATTATAAAACCATAATATACCAGAATAAATTTCGGGAACATTCCGGTTTTCTCTAGCTTACGCCCCATGCAAGCTACCATTCTCTGCGTGGACGCCTTTATAAAGGTTGTATCTGTTTGGTACTATTAAGTATTCTGTGGTTTTGCCTTAGTGAAATAATTAGTTATATAAAAATAATGTGATATAAGTCTAAATATACCTACAAATAAAGTATAATAAGTATGCTATAACTTTAATAATTAATAATTTGTTAATAAGAGTGCACTCTAAATCTTTAAGAAACAACTCCCTTTTGTCCCTACCTCTAGCTCACACGAATTACAGGCAAAATTTACATGCTAACGATAACTTTAACAAATTAAGTAGCTTAAACAACTTTGATTTATTCAACACTAGTCACTTCAGCGAGGAATGCGTCGAGCATACGGTTTTTTGAACTTTATTTATTAGTTATCTAGATTTTTTATATATTCTTCATTACTTCTTCGGTACTTGTTATACTAGAGGTTACAATATTCTAAATAGTTATTAGCGAGGGTGCATGTTTCATAAAAGTTACTGATATTATTAGCCAATTTTATTAGACTATTAAAATAATTCCATTAGTTATAAACTTTTCGATGACGCTAATATCTTGGACGTTACCTACTAATATTATTAGACTACCATACCTATACATTTCTAATTTTTATTATCTGTTTCATAAAAAAAAATAGTCTAATATTATTAGTATTAGACTAATATTAATAGTTATAATTATTAGAGTCCCTTTCATAAAAGTACAAACTAATAACATTAGTTATTAGTGTACGCTAATATTGTTAGATAGTAGATATTATTTGTTTCAATAGTAACCTGTTTCATAAACAATTTATACTAATATTATCAGCTAATACTATGAGTTACTTTTCATAAGTCTTTCTAGTTTTATAAATCAATTTATTAGTCTTTCAAAATTATAAATTAGTGATTCAGGGTCAAATGAAGAAGATAATGTTATTATGATATGCCCGAAGATATTAAGATTTTAGATAATTTAATTTAGCTTTTAGTCTTTTTTGTGTTTAGTTGTATGTTTTAGTATTTAAAAATGAAAATATTTGGATATTAAACAGATATTTTTACTTTAATTGATTGCTATTTTTTTATTAATATGTTAATTTATAAGTACTTTTACACTATAGAAACGCAATGCTACAACAACTCTGTTAATTTTGAAGACGTCTTACAAAGCCACATTGAAACATGACTGATGAAACTAAATCACAGGCATCGGCTATCTAATTATTATCATCACAACAAAAAAACGACTCCAAAAAGACTTTGCATTTTAAGAGGTAGGTACCTACTTTTTCTTTATTTTTATTATAAAATCATAAACTTCGCCATATAAATGAAATTCAATGGTATCATGTATTATATTCTTTGCTTTTTGAAGAGAATACATAACGTATTCTCTTCAAAAAGCAAAGAATATACTAAGGCGACTCAATAGCCTCTTCCTTTTTTGAAGTTGGTTAAAAATACCGCCTCACAAAAAAAATTGTCGGGACGGATTGCAAAGGATGTTCCGGTTCTCACGCGAACGAAATTACGGGCACAGCTAGTATTAAATATGTTTCAAGATTGTAGATTTGTCTTTGGCAACGACATGTTCCTTTGTAAATATTTGTTGCTTCTGTTAAAGCTGATATAAGTTTCTTGCGGCCGTTCTTCTTATCAGTTAAAAGATGTCCTGAATGGCTGGTAGGAAAAAAAAATTAACGATTCAAAAGCACTTATTTAAAAGTCTATTTGAATAAAAATTTAAAAGGACATTAAAGGATTATCAAAGATAATTGAAAGTAAAGAATTTTTACATTAGTAGAGATTTTAATTAAATTTTTACTAAAGAAATCAATGAAATTAAAATGTCGAATTCGAGATGTCGAAGTCGTGAGAATCGGCCCCCAGCTCTGTTACTGGCATCGTGTAAATCGCACGTAATAATAATAAAATAATAAACAAAGTCGAGCTCGATGGCGCAGTGGTTTAACAAGTTCAGCCAGTGATTGTCACTAATTATAAAGATAGATAGTTCTGACTGTATGATTTCCATTCCTTTACCTAAAACACTCCGATGACAACTTTACTTTAGAAATGACAGTGACGCATGTTGATAATGACAGTTTAAAAGTGTTGCCACTTTAGTAATTTTGCCGGCGGCTTAGTAAATCTTAATTGTTTTAAACAAAAAAATCAATGAAACAGTTACATATCCTACTTAGATTATATTTGAAACTATGTCAATTTGTTGTTTGTTACTCTTTCACGCAAAAAACTACTGAACAGATTTGTATGAAATTTTGTGTGTAGGGGCGTAAATGGTGGACTAACACATATGCTACTTTTAATCCCGATAGTCTTACGTTAACGGGAACCACGCGGGTGAAACCGCGGGCAGCTGCTGGTAAGAAATAAATGAAATTATGTGGACTTGTCTAGCTGTTTGATTTACTGGCTAACATGATCAATCACACAATGAATTAATAAATTGCGCGGTCCTTCTCTTAACTAACAAAAAAGTATAATCGTTTTCGTTTGTATAATATGATAATATGTATCGAGTATTATTTTCATTTCGTATAATACGACCGTTGAGTGAGAGAATGCATTATTTGGCAGGATCTGTCGAATGTCTTTAGGCATCCTCTTGGTTTGGAGGCTGCATTGTTACAACTTAGAACATGTTTTTTCTACTTTTTCTAGAGAATTGTTACAATTATTTAAGTAATAGCCAATGTACTGTCAACAGCATCTACGGCTTTACATTTGCACTATGAAAACCGATGTAAGAGCGCTCTCAACTCAAGGTCAAAGTCTTTAAAAACTTACTCCATATGCCGAACACGGTTGTTCACTGAAGCTTAAGAGAAGCAAATTGGTATCTTTCCACATAATATAACCAAATTTTTAGTCTCAATCTAGTGAATTTATCAATCGCAAGATGGCAACACTATTTGACTGCTGGCAGTCAATCAGTTGTCAATTCAAAAGTCATTGTCATGTGGTAAGGTAAAATGTGTTTGTCTGTCTGTCGTTATCGTCATTCATTGTCAATGTTGTGAAATGAGGAATTTCTGTTATAATTTGTGGCTGCGTGTGCCGCTATTTTGAGAGAATATCTATTTTTCAGCTTACATAGATTTATTTTAAATAATCATATATTTGACCTATACAGTGAGACAAGATAAGAATTTATTATACGTTTTAGTGAGATAAACATGGAGATTCAATTTGGTCCTAACTCCGTCGAAGAACCGGTAAATACCTATTAATTTACGACAAAATATTAATTATACGGCTTATTTTTCATATTCTATTGATATAATTGCTATATGCAGCTAAAAATTTAAGTTTTTTCGTTGATAATACCTAAAATAAGGTCTTATTATCTTATCATATCTATCTCATACAATACATTGTGCATGTACATATTCATAAGTTTATCAAATCTTTCAATAAATTACTTTTAAGCATCCTCTCAAGTCTCTGATTTAGATTTTGTATTATTCCAGAGTTTGCTTTATAAACTGCAAAGAAAACTTAAAGTTTTTAACACATCGGATACTTTACCCAACCGTGGTTACAATTTGGTAACAAGTAGTAGCAAATATGGATTGGTGTTGATAGCATCGCCAATTGGGACATTGTCAGGTAAGGGCTGGTTAAATAAATGAAAACTTGTTATTCTATCAATCAGTATCAGTGCCATTTTCTTGTTTGTCACAAATTGGGTTATTAAGATTCATTGGATCATATGAGTTCACCCAACATTTGCCTGGCCATATATTTTAGTATGTTCAGATTAATCTAGGCACTCTGAATGAATGAACAATATTTTATCTGCTTTCCATAACTTATTAAGAAAAACTGAAATTTGCAACTTGTGTGTGTAAATTATTTGAATAACTTCCTATATTGAATCATAACTATTATACAAACTCAAAAAATTTATTGTGGTATTCAATCTTTTTCTTTTTTCACCTCACAGTATACTACTTAAAGCAGTTGATTGACAAAGAATCCGAGACTCCGCACATTACCATCAAACTGCCAGAGAAACCATCACATATTGCAGTCAGCTGTGATCAAGAGCTTCTAGGACTTACGGGGGGGCAGCTGTTCTGTGTTTATAAAGTGACCAATTTTCAGAATCAGGTATTATCTTAACTAGTAGCTAATGATTAAAGAGTATTCTTTTTAATTTATGTTAGGGTTTCTGATTTCTTGACCTAACTTTTTTCTTCAGTTCTCGAGGCTCGAGATTTCTCGGGTCTCGAGTCTTTGAATTGAAACTGTTAAAATCTGGTGGAAATTAATATAAAACAATATTTTTTTTAGTCTCTGATGGTTTTTGCATCACAATCAATAGCTAATGCCCTCACTATGCCCTTTCAACTTTCGTCATCATCATTCTATTAGATTTTTCGTTTTTCACATTTAATTATTGAATGCATCAACGAACGCGCCATCAACATAGTCATTCGACACTTAATTATTTTTTAATAAGCATGCTCAAAGGCCTTTGCACTTCGTGAGCACATGTATACACTCGGAGAGCATGCTAGTTAGTAGCATGCCACCTAGTAGCAAGCGAGCATGCTTATTTAGTAGCATGTGTATTCCAGCCACAACTTAGTGTTACATGATGATGAATAAAATATCACTGGGCGTGCTATTCTTTCCACTGTCATAACGCATAGGCATGCCTCACGTGCGCTGTTGACTACGCTGTGACTGTGAGTCATGCCCTTGATGAACAACAGTGTGGACAAAGCCAGTATTTAGTAGAATTTGGCACCTACCCCTTATTTCGGTAAGCAAATGAAAAAAAAATTAAGGATTTTTTCATTGTCATTTGCATCATAATTATCTTCCTTGAATAAAAATCATGAAATTAATAATTTAAGCAACTTCTCGGTACTTTAACGTGTATATTGATGTATAGTTCAATACGTTCCCGCTATCATTTACGCCAAAAACCTACGCAAGTGCTTTTTAGTCGTTTTTAGTGACTTTCTGATTTTTTCACATTCATCGGTGAGGTTTATACACAATAACTCTTTAGCTTGTCATGTGTTTTTTTACATGATTATCATAACTTAGTCTTTAAAGATTGATTTTTGATTATATCCCTGTTAAGTCAGTTTGATTTGATTGTGTTAATTATTATTTTATCTATTTAAATTTTGCTGGGTGAATGTCGGTACTTTTAATGAAATTATGATCCTGTTTATTGTTGTGTTTGTATCACATACTTGTGAAATAAAGTATTATATTCTAACAATACACGCATGTTAACAGCTTTTGGGGCATAGACTTGTTCTTATACCTTCTTTAATGGGGGTATGGGCGCAGAACTTATTTTGCGTGAATCAAATTAGATCTATTGTTAAGAATGGCTATCATCAATGATTCCTAATGAATAAATATTCTACTGAATCAGTCAATCAATGATTTTAGTACAAATTAATAAGTCATTGGTGTACTTATTAGTTTGTACTAAAATCATTACTTGCAAATCAGTTAAATCAGTTAAACTTAAAGTTGACTATTCCTAGACTTGCCACAAAGTAAGCCTGTTAAATAATAAGGAAACTTACTTCTGTCTTAGAAAATAGGCTTTTACGAATATTAGAGCATGAATCGACTCGTCCGAAAGTCAGTTTCATATATTTCGTAGTCTGCAATTCAAATTCGAAACTCGAGAATTCTCGAGCTCCGGTCATTTTTTTCTCGTCTCGAATCAAGCCAAATTTCTCGAGTTTTCTCGAGTTCGGGAAAGCTCCAGCAGAAAACCCTAATTTATGTACAGTCTAAAGCACAGTTTCACATGTTGAATACAGGCTTTAGTCATTTGTAATCAGACAAATTTCCATAGCATTCTACACCTGAATACATTTTTAAACTGTAAGAGCTTTACACATCGTCCTGTCTCTTTAAATGTCAAAGGTATGAAAAAGACATCATGAGCTTTCAGAGCCCCTTACCCCTTTCGCTGGCACTGAACGAGACACAAAAGATTTTTTATTGTTATAAGTTATAATATGTCGGCTTGCAGGGTTATGAGATACAATAGACATCCCATTGTTCTCTGGACACCGGTGTCCTGCTAGCAATTTATGCTTTGAAGTTAAGAAATGTTTGAGTATTTGGAAGTTCGATTTGACATTAATGTTCTAAAAACTATTATATTATGCCACTATACAAACATTTTGCTGTTAGATAGAGGTCAATTATCTGTAAATGTTTATTTATTTCCATACTGTGAAGGTTAATATGATTTTTAATTTTCAGAATGTTTCACCATCAGTTACTTTGAAGTTAGAACCAAATCCATCAACATTTGTATCATCTCTCCAATGGAATCCATGTATTCCTGATTCCATAGCCATAGCATATTATGACGGAACTCTATTAGCCTGTCAAGTCAGCACATCTCAAATAAAGAAAATTCAATCTAAATGCAGGTAAGTTGGTGTGACTTAGTTCATTTAAAGTTAGCAAGCAAAGTATTATATCATAGTGATTTATTTCTTTGCAGCGATTACAGTTACAGCTTATATGGCAATTTTTATATTTGTTTAAAAATTTAAATTGTGGTGTTAAAAAGCTAAAAAGTTAAAATAGGTAAATAGGTTTAAAAAATTCAACCCGGCCACAAGTGAATTGTCAGATGAGACTCGAACCCACGACCTTTGGAACCGCCGTCTGAGAATTCACTTGTGGCCGGGCATCATATAGGCAATTAGACAGTGCCTACCTCATTAAAAACCTAAATAACATGCCACTAATTTAATAATATATAGTTAATTTAGTTTAATATGGTTCAGATATTCTATAACAAAATGTCTATTCAACACCTCACCCAATATGTAAAACAGCGCCATCTAACGAATAGCTTGCTCAACGTCGTAATTTTTCCTAACGCTAAATACTTACAGGTAGGCAGGCTCCGGATTGCCTATTCGAAGCAGGAGCGTTTCATACAACATAAATTATAAAAAGTATTGGTCAAGGTAATACGACCGCGTCTAATGTTTACCGAAAATGTGAACGTTGTCGTCCTAAGACATGACGTTCTCAATTTAACTGGGTTAGGTAAGCATGCTTACTCGGCGGCCAGGCGGCCGAATGAACTTGTCGCGAGATAAACCGACGACCCCCGACCCCATATCTCTGACTCGCTCCCATAGCTCGCGTTGCAAGTTTAGTTGAACGAGTTTCAACATTATTGCGCTGCCTTTAAGAGTGTTTGTTGACGTTTTCAACCACACTTTTTAATACGAGATAGAAAAGTTTTGAAACAAGAGTGCTGCCGTGCCGGCCATGTTTTTGTTTTTAGTTTGTTTGTTGACATTACGCCCGCACGAGTTAATTCGATAATTACATTAATATTTACTTGTTTTGTTAATTTCCTTCCGTGTTTAGTATTAGTGCTATGAGAAAAGTAGTTGTTGTGTGTGTTTGTGTATAAAATAAGTATTATGCATTGAAATAAAACAACTTTTACGAATATCAAACGCGCTATATTTCCACGAACTAAGTTGTAATTGTCCGTATTTTTAGGTTTTTTAGGGGTGATGTCATCCCGTGACCACGGCAGCTGTAAAGGTGCCGAAACGTCGGGAAAATCAAAAAACCCCTAAAAAACCTAAAAATACGGACAATTACAACTTAGTTCGTGGAAATATAGCGCGTTTGATATCCGTAAAAGTTGTTTTATTTCAATGAATAGTGCGCGCCAAAACATAAGATGTACGTAAGTATTATGCAATTAAAATTTAATTGAAAAATTAGTATACCGATTGTGTTGAGGATTGGATTTGTTTACAGAAATTACGTACGTAACCTTTCGAACAGTTGTTATTTTGCTCGTATATTAAACCTGGTATTCGTGAGTGATGTGAGTGAAGTGACATAAAACAAAATTAACAACGGCCTAAGCCACTACAGCTATCGCTCAAATGACATTGTATAAGTGACTTTTTAAAAGTCATGTTTATTATCCATGCATTTTGAGATATCTGTGGTGGTGAAAAATTCGTTCGACCGCCAGGTGCCTATGAAAATTATCCATTTATACCTAGGAAGCATGTTCACATAACATTATTTACAGCCTCAAGAATACGGCAAAAAATTGGTAAGCGAATTTATATCATTACTAGCGGCTGCCCGCTGTTCCACCCGTTCCCGCGGGAATATCGGGATAAAAAGTATCCTATGCTTTAATTCAGGCTATCTTTGTGCCAAGTTTCATACAAATCCATTCAGTAGTTTTAGCGTGAAACAGTAACAAACAAACTGACATACTTTCGCATTTATATTATTAGTAAGCTATCCTCTTATTTTCAAAATGATAATCGCAACTACGGCTAGTTTAAATCTATAGTGCCTAACTCGCTGGAAAACCAATGCACGCCCCTGCATAAGAATAAAAATAGCATTGAAAAATGCAAAAATTCAAAAATCATAAAAAAGTATATACTACTTAGGTAGTCGGTCCAAAAAGACTTGTGGAGTGAAAATGTGACTTTACCACACACATGAGATGTGTAGTTAAATGAATTTAATAATCTTTTTTTTTTCTTGTTTGTGTTACCAGATGTCTCTGTTGGAGTCCAAAAGGCAAACAGTTTGTCACCGGTAACAGTGATGGAACTCTCACTCAGTACAAACCCGATCTTACTCCGGCAAAGACTGTCCCAGCCCCTAACTTGTTTGAGAGTGCACCGGTGGAGGCGCTGGCTATTTACTGGATATCCACGTACCAGTTTGCTGTGGTGTATAAGAATGCTACTGATAACAGTCGTCCAGGTAAGTTCTTTCTTGTTTTATCTGGTAAAGGACTATCCTACAAATGTATGGAGGGTTGGCGCATTTTAGAAAATCCCTGCACACCATTCAAACCTTGTTCAATCGATAGAGTATATATACTCTACGTATATATACGCACAATAGTTATTGAGACAGCACATTTCTGAAACGCATCCATTCTTAGATAAAGGCACCTGTACATCACTATTATTTCTTTTATTTAAGCTGAAAATATATATTTTTTAGATTTTATCAACTTATACCAATGAAATATTGTTATTTATGCAATGTATTTTATGATATTAATAATCACCTCATTAGGTTCTAGGACGGTAGCGAAATGCCGCCGTCCCCTCGAAAAGTAAAATATGATGCTTATCATTATTATTCAATTTTTACATATTATCTTAAAATATATTGTAAAAATGATCGGCCATTCTTATAAGCCAGATAAAATTGCAAAAATTGAGTTATTTTTAACCTTAATCTAGAAAAATAATAGTGATGAATAAGTGCATTTATCTCGGAATACGTTTTAGAAATGTGCTGTTTCTGTAACTATTGTTTGTGCTTAAATATCTGTCCACTTAAAAAGTCTGAATGGTGTGCAGGCATTTTCGAAAAACCGGCCAAGTGCGAGTCGGACTCGCGCACCGAGGGTTCCGTACAAACCTGTAGATACATAAGTAAAAGTTTGGCACGACAATCGAGTCATAGTTATGGTATTTTTATTGCAAAATGAAATTTAAAATTTTAAAAATATTTTTTATTATATGATGTAACTAAACATTACGGTATTTGCAATTTTTCCTTTATCTGTACTATAAGCCGTTACTTCGTACTAGAGTTTCTGATATCTCGACCTTTTTTATTTCTCGAGTTTCGAGAATTCTCGAGTTTTCTCGGGTCTCGAGTCTTTGAATTGAAACTTTAAGAAACTGTTGAAATTGAATAAAAAACAGGATTTTTATCATCTTTGGTACTTTCATTGCACCAATATCAATATTTAGGAAAATTTGGCCCCTCTTATTTAGTTAATGAAAGGAACAAAACTTCAAATCGTCTAACATACTTACTTAATAATGAAAACGTAGTAATTAACGACTGATTTATGATTTGTGACCCCTATTTAGGTAGTATAATTTGAATTGATTATGACATAATTATTTATTATTTTATTAATTAGGTTATTAATTAATATTTTATCCAAATGGATTCAATTCATAAAATTTTGAATGCCCAAATTGAGTGTGTCCGGCACTTAAAATAAAATTATGGTCCTGTTATGTTATGTACCACATTTTTTCTTAATAAGTTTTTTTCTTCTATTTTAACGAATAGAAACATTTACAACTTTTGGGGGCATAGATGAACTACGGCATATTTTGCGTGAATATCAAATATATCTATTTTTAAGATATACTTGGATCAATGATCCCCAAAAAGCAATAAAGGCGCGTGTACTTAGTAACAATAAAAATCTGAAACTACAAGTAAATAAAGAGAACATATTTTAACGTGAATCTTGAACTCTACTGAAGAGGAATACTAATATTTTAGCTTTTTTAGGGACGCTTTTTCAATGCTCAAATAACAAGCTATGAATTATCAGAGCTTGTCATCTGAGCATTATACAGACAGAAATTGAAAATTAATTGTCATTCATATCTGTTGTAATTTGTGACTTTCATTTCTTTAAGTTGGTTATGAATTTAGCTCCCTTTTTACTTTTATTTGATATATTTGACCTTTATTCGTGGATTAAAAAATCGGCCCTTAGTCAGTCAAACATAAAAGCATACACACATCAACAAAAGTTTGCTATCACTCAATGTTTTTCATATAAAAACCATTTTCGTAAAGGGTTTCAAATCAGTTAAACTAAAATGGACTATTCCTAGACTTGACCAGTCTAGAAGCATAGTTGACCTATTAAATTAGTAGGAAACTTACTTTTGTCTTAGAAAATAGGCTTTCAAGAATATTAGAGCACTATTTGACTCGTCCAATAGTTGGTTTCTTACTTTTGTCGTCTGGCGCGATTTAAATTCGAAGCTCGAGAATTCTCGAGTTCCGGTAATTTTTTCTCGTCTCGAATGAAGCCCAATTTGTTTTTGAGTTCGAGAAAGCTCGAGCAGAAACCCTACTTCGTACCAAAGAAGATTCTAAGTTCACGGGAAGTACCCTGTAGTTTTTGATTCCCGTGCGAGTTTCGAAAAATTGCGGAAATTTGCGGCATAAACGGCTGTATCTTTTTATTGCTTTGGCTTAGAAGTTTGATTTTTTAACAGCTTTGGGACAGTAGACCTGAGTATTAGATATAAATTTCAGTTTGATACCTCCACGCGTTCCTGACAACGAAGTGATCCTATAAGGGTTCCGTTTTTTCCTTTTGAGGTACGGAACCCTAAAAAGCGCCAAAACAAGACATTGCCCTTTATATCCATACATACTAGTTCCCTTTCCGGTGGGAATATCGGGATAAGAAATAGCCTATGTTGCTCTCCGTACTTTTAACTAACTTTATGCCAAAAATCAAATTCATTGGTTGCTTAGTTAGGGCGTGAAAGGACAATCAAACACACTTTTGTATTTATAATATTAGTTAGGATTACAATTTGAAAACCTTTAATGTAATCAACAAATCATAACATTTTACTTGAACAAGGACATGTTACTCTCTTTCAACTAAATAATTGTGTCAATCGGTAAACACATCAACTGTATAATCCTTTTTTAACCGACTTCAAAAAAAGGAGGAGGTTCTCAAGTCGACGGTTTTTTTATGTATGTTTTACCATAACTTCGCCAGTTGTTAACAGATTTTTATAACTCTTTTTTTATCTGAAAGAAAATGGTTTATGTGTGGTCCCATATAATTTTTACGAAGATCTGGCTAGTAGTTTTTCATAATCCTGAAAAATATCAATGACGTTTTGGCAAGTAGTTGTTTACCTAGATGACATCATTGTTGTGTATGGGCTGATTTTTTGAGTAAGTAACGGCACATAATGTAACTAAAAAAACTGAAATTTAAACATTTTATAAAAAAAAAATCAAACCACTTCAAAAAGTAAAAAATAAAACTATTGGAGTCGGTGCTAGCTAGCTAAGGCCAAAAAATATATAGTTAATAGAAGTGCAACGTAGAATGCCTTGGCTGGCACCGACTCCAAAAGTTTTATTTTTTACTTTTTGAAGTCGGTTTATATAATGTTTTTTTTTATATTTAGCTGTGACCATAATAAATACACCAAAAGCTGGACAACCATCTTGCCTGAATTATGAAGACATTTGCTACAGCATGGGTTCGAACAGGCCATGGTATTATTACCTTCAAGGGGTTGCTCAATGGTAAGTGCGAAATAAGATTTATTTATTTATTCTTTCCAACTTACAACTATCATTACAGGCTCTAACCTAAAGCGATAGTGTAGACTTATCCTTAAATTATCAAATATTATTTATAACTAATAACAAATAATGCCGCCTTTGGGAATTCATTCAGTGAGCAACCGAATATGTCCACGGCATCAGCTATGATGTTAAGCTCTCGTAGTGCCTGAGTGAGTGTTGCTTCCTTCAACAAGTTAGTGCGCGCGCGGTGTAGCAAACAAAGGTGGCCGTCTCCGCCGCCACACATACCGGTCCGGCACGCACAACCCCACCCACTGCAATGCCGCATGGTTTGATACCTTGCCTCGTAGTAACTTAAACAAATATGTTACTAAACTTAAATCTCTCCTGACTTCTTATTTATTGTACCCCACCATACCGAGTACAAATAGGGTTAGGATACATCAAAGGATAGAACGGATACACGCCATACAGTTTAAGATACAGTAACCTGGTAAATTTATATTGTATCCGTTATACTAACATTAATTTATATTTTGCTTGATGTGGGCTCCAAATGAACGCGTGAATAGATAACTTAAATTAATCGATAACTATTTATATTAAAATCTTCCCGAACCGATGGCCGTTGGGGTGGATCTCGTCATGGAGATCCTTGGCTGAGACGACAACGACGACTAAAATTTTCAGCATAAAAGTAATATGTATTTACTGTGACATCTCAGTCCTCAAAGTAGATTTTATTTTACAGGAATATTATTCTTGCATCATCATCCAACAGCATGGAAATTGCAACCTTAGGGTCCACAGATGGTGCCAGTTGGTTGCAATGGTGTCAGGTATAATTATAAATAAATCTATAAAATTAATAGATTGTGATTTTTTACTATAAAAGTCCGGTTTTTAGTAAATCTATGAAATATTACAGATGGATGAAGCTAGACCCGAACTTCCTCTAACCGACAAGAAACAAGAGAATTATCCTGTTGGAATTTGTATTGATACATGCGCCATTCACCAACTACCTTGGGGTAATTATTGAAAGTTCAACTGTTCTTTGTACTTCAACTTTTTTTTGGTCATTATAGCTTTAAACAAAATACAATTGCCGATCAAGGGTGCGATTGCATTAGGTAATCGTATTCATTCGTATTCAATCGGCTGTAATTTGTATAGAAAGACATTTATTATGATACAATACGATTGACTTTACGCAATCGCCTAGCAGAATGCGTTCCAGCCAGGTCGTGATAGGTCTCTATATCATGTAAATAATGCTTATTTTCGAATATTTTACTGTTTTAGATAATTGTATAGACATATAGAACTGACATGAGCCCTGCATTCTCTTAGCGACATTTTAATAGTCTGTTTCGCATTATTTTCAAATACATAACATTTCAGGCGAAAATGAAACTCTCCCACCCATGCCACTACTACTAGTAGTCTCTCAGACCGGCTTTCTCACAATATTCAACGTCATCAACCTAAGCAAGCAAGCGACCCAGCTCTGCTCGCCGCCGCAGCAACTAACCTTGCCGTCTTCAATGATGGCTACGGATATACCTGATAATGCTCAGCCGGTTCAGCCACCTCAACCAACTCAAGCTGCCCCACAGCCTGTTCTTTCGATTCCAAAGGTAAGTAAGTTAAAAAAAAACAGACAACATGACATACATTGAGTAGGATTAGTATCAATGCGCCATCGGGCCCGTCAAGTTTTTTAGGTTCGGTCAACAGCAGGTTAGGAAACTGTCTCTATTCAACTTTGATCCTTATGACACCTTACCATCTTCACTCATCAGACAACATTACAGATATACAAGGGAAACAAAAATGGTCAATCAACTATTTCTTGTACCAAATTATGTCCCTGCAACAAAATTTTAAAATTTCCAAAACAATCAGTTTGCTACAAAATTTAACATTCGGGACTTACGTTTGGTATGCCATCCTTAGTTACCAATAAAACTATATAATTTTTATCGCTTTAGTAACATTTAATTGACGGAATATAAAGTAATGTATTATAGGGATCTGTATTAATAAGGATCTAGATAAGTAATAAATTTTATAGCAAACTGATTGTTTTGGAGATTTAATTTTTTTTTTGCATTGACATAATTAGGTACAAGAAATAGTTGATTGACCCAAATATTAATAACATAAATATTGAACCTCGATCCCTGTCGCAATAGGTAGGATCCTGCCATCGGGCCTGTAAAATGTTTTAGGTACGGTGAATAGCACTAAACTCACACATCGAAGTAAACCCAATCGACTTTGACCTTTAAGATGTTAGAAGTTAGGTTCAAAAGTAATTAAGTCTGATCTGCTGTAGCTCGTATAAAGCCCCGCGTTGACTAGGCGCGCCGAGCCGAGCCATTACTATAAAACTGCCGATTATTCATTAGCGACGATGCGCCGAGAAGGGCTAAATCGCTACAGTCACGTGCAATGACGTAGAAACACCAAGCAGCCTTGTCACATTGCAATATTGAATGGCATTATTTGTGAACAGGGAGTGCTTTGTTTCCGTGTGCGTCAATACGATAAGGTTGTAAATTGTATATGTCACCGTCTTTTTGTAAGAACCAATTGTTTGTAAATAATCGACTGTATTTATAAACTGTCTAATTATTGTAAACAGGCTGTTCGATTTGCAATTAAACAGATAATTTTTCGTTTTATAAATAATAAGGGTCCAGTGTTCAGTTTATAAAGAAACGATTTCAACAGCGTTTAATTGTAAACGAATGCACCAATCGCGGCACGGTGTACAATTACCCGTAGTAACCTTTACGTGTTATTGTACGCGGTCATCGGAATGGCCCATGGATTGGCAGCATGGGTGTAAAATTTTTGTTCATCAACAAATTGAGAGTTATTATTTAGCACTAGTTGGTTATTTATTTCTTCGCCCGCAGCCTCCGTTTCACTAATTTTCAATGATTTTTCATTTTGTGTGTCAAAAGATACTGATAAAAACTGATATTTAGCACTAAAAACACTCCCGAGCACGTTTACTTGTTGCGTATTACAACAAGCAAGTTAATGTAACTTAGGTTGAAAATAAACATTTGCAGCGGTATTGACCACAATTGTATGTCTTGTATATATTAATCCAATCCCTTACACCCCTACAAGGAACAAGATGATTTAATGTAATACTTCGGGACTTTTTTACTTTTAGCCGGTGCCTGTGTCGCAACCCTTCCAACCAGCGCCGGCGCAACAAGCGGTCCAATCAGTGCCGAGTTCTATATCTCAGTTTGGGTCAGCGTCAATTCCTGCATCTAAGCCTCCTAGTTATCCAACTCAGACACAACAAGGTAAAGTATTATAAAAACCATAGTATTTTTTATAACATAGAAATAAAGAAGACTTTTTATACTTTTTTTTTTGTTTTTGTAGCTCTCCAGGTAGAACAAAAGCAGCCGCCAGAAGTTAAATCAGCACCGCAATTTCAACCTCAAATTACAGTTCCTACGGTAACAAATCTTTATAATAATATTATAAAATGTGGTATTCGTTAAGTGAATGAAAGTTCGTGAATACATTGCTATATTTGAAATCATATAAAACCGACTTACCAAAGAATTATCTACGACGAATATTATTTGCATGGATAGGTTTTGTTTGGACATTTTGAGACAATGGAATTAAAGGGTTATCTGAAACTGTGTTATAATTGATAACAATTATATAAATTTAATTAATTTCTTGCGCTAATTATATCATTACCAGGTCCAAAAACAATCCACTCCCCCAGCGTCGCAGCCTACGCCTCAAATGCAAGAAACCTACGCTGCCATGAAAGCAGAACAAGAAAGAATTAAAGCCACGAAAGCTAATGAAGAACTGAAAAGTATGCTTATCAAGGAGGTGAACGACTTTCAGATGGAACTTTACAAGTTTATGGTGAAGACTAAGCAGACGCAGGCAAAGGTTAGAGCGAAATAGAGCGAAGCTATTTTCTTTACGTTTCGCTTTGCCATTTCTTATTACCAAACTTTAAGCTATTTGACAGGTTTTGAAAATCCATTTTATATTATGTAGTGGAGTTTAAGGAACCCAGTAAAAGTTGTTTTTTTTTAAATTCTAGTACATATTTGCTGAAAAATATCAAATTAAAAATTCAATATTTAAATAGCGCGCCAAAACGCTACTTTGACAATATGGCGCTGCAATGGGTTCGGTGACGTCACTTGCCTGTATTCTGCATATCATCCACATACGTAGGCAAACGAGGTTTACAAGCAGGTAACGTCATTATAAACTCGACCAATCAGGAGCGTTTTGTGTCACATGACAAAACGTTTAAAAAATGCATTTTTATTTACGGATTTTTAAATTATTTTATAATTATTTTCAACTTACGTTAATAAAAAACCATTTTTAAACTCATAATTTATACTGATAACAGTAATTGACACTTTATTTTTCGCATTCTCAAATAGCCTATTGTATAGATCAAAAATAAGTTCAGACAGATCTCTTTGATCATCATCCAAAGTGGTAAGTGTACACGACGAAAACACCCTGACTTGACACTTGAATGCTGTTCGGTCGCATTTTACATTTGAAAATTCTGAAAACATTGTTGTTATGGCGACAGACTCCGATAACTTTGATAATCGGTGGTAACCCGCCATGCGGATTTAAAACAAACGGAATACCCACAATTTGACCCCCACTGCAATATAATCTTCCGGATTTGA
Organism: Chrysoteuchia culmella; assembly: GCA_910589605.1. NCBI lineage: Eukaryota > Metazoa > Arthropoda > Insecta > Lepidoptera > Crambidae > Chrysoteuchia > Chrysoteuchia culmella. The sequence continues at coordinate 10,319,493 of OU342650.1, read as the reverse complement.
TACCGACGGTGTTACCACTAGTCCACAGAGGCACTTGTATCAGTCTAGGTATTATTTAACAATATTTATTTCAGCTCCAGCAAGACATAGAAGCGCTCAACTCCAATCTAACCCTGCCCGCAGCGGACGCGGAACAACTCAAGAAGGACTGCTCTCTGGATGACTTGCGCTGCGCCGTCGTCCAACTGAAGTTGGAGTTGGTTCGGATGTGTGCTGTCGTTGCGGAGGCTAAGACGCATGCAGAGTAAGTAATTTTTTTTTTTTTTTTACACAGTTTATCTAGTTTCTAATGCTGGACTGGGAACGATGGGAAAACATTATTCCTAACCTTATTCTTCTCTTACATAGAACTAATTAACAAACAGCGAAAGAAAAATCTTCTCTTGTAACTGTTAGGTATGTTCAGTTATCAAAGTGGACGATGGGGCTGTCTATTGAAGATAGTAGAAGTCTATCAACGGATAACTTTTGTAGGTGATGGGCTGGCAAACTATCTTAGACCTAACCAATGGCGCCGTTGACTTTAAGGACTGGGGACCTACCATTAACTGTAATGCGATTCATTTTAGGTTATTTTTAGGTAGAGAGAGTGGTATGCTGCCATACGGCACGTATAGCGGCGTATTACTATTACAAAGAGTTGATGGTAAGGCTCCTGTTCTCTGAAAGACTTACACTGCGCCGTCGTCGAACTAAAGTTGGAGTTGGTTCGCATGTGCGCTGTCGTTGCTGAGGCGAGACGCATGATGAGTAAGTTTTTTTTATCTAGTCTCCCGTGCTGGACTGCGATCGAAAGAAAACATGGAATGCGTTTGCTGCCAGCTTGCCAGTGCAGATAGTAAGAGTCAATCGACTAACAGTGCATATCCGAAAACTATTTTAAGCGATGGTCTGGCAACCTTTCCTTACTAACTAAACAATTTTTTTGTTTGTTCTTTATGTAGTGCTAGCGGCCGCCAGTTCTGGGATTATCGGCATAAAAAGTACCCTATGTTCATAACCAGGCTATCTTCTATTTGTGTACCAAATTTCCTCTAAATCCGATCAGTCGTTTCGGAGCCTAATCAATGCAAACAAACAAATCTTTCCTTTTTATAATATTAGTATAGATTATATGTATACAGTTGTGGTCACAAATTAGCGACACTAGTCGATTTTCATACAATCGTTGTAACTTTGGAACCTTGTTTCTCTGCCCAATATATACCGAGCTGTAATCTGATAATGGCCATCCAGGGAGTGAATGGAGGAGATCCAGATTGCTATACACACCCAAATGATTTGATCAACATTTTAAGCAATGTATGGATATGTTTAAAAAAAACTGCGAAAATAGCATAAAAATGTATAGAACTTCTGAAACTGAAAACTATGATCCTTACAACTTTTAGTAAATATTTTATATCTAGAACACCATAAACTACCCATTTCTACTCAGTTTCTAAATCCAGCTCAACTTTATGGTTGCCTGGAAGATATTGCTTTTTAGCGATAAGGCCGCCAATTGTTCTTCTTAACCCCCGACGCAGCGCAAAGAGAGGTGTTATAAGTTTGAAGCCTATGTCTGTCTGTCTGTCTGTCTGTACGTATATTCGTAGAACCTAAAAGAATCAAGCGATTTCAATGCGGTTTTTTTTTATTGAAAGCTAAATAAATCGAGATGGTTCTGAGCCACGTTTGATGAAAATCCATCCGGCCATTTATGGAGATGGTCAACTGCCTGTCGAAACGGTAAAAGATACAAAGGGCCGTTTGAAGGGGAAGACGAAGAGTTTAGACTGTGCTAATGTTGCCGAATAACATTTTAGATCCAACCAATGTCAAATGTGACTTATGGCACAACCTTTGCCAAATGCCAAATATTGCCACTGGCACTTTACAATGAACTTTATGTATTTACAAAATATAGAAAAACCCAAACCAACACAAATATTCAACATGAAAATGTTTATCAGCAGCAATAGCAGTTCAACACTTGAACCACTAGCAAAAGACGTCGTCATTCTATTAAATTGTTACAGGGCCAAAGATCTCCAGCAATGGACGCAGGCGGACCCGCTTACTACAAAACGGGTGGCGTCAGTGAAAAAACTAGCGTATTACGTACAAAACCAAGTGGAACAAGCTCAAAAAGCACTCGAACATAAATGGAACGAGCACGCAATGAAGGTTCCTAAATATTTTAAGTGAGTACGGCCTACCTGTATTTTTGTTAGTTTAACGACTCAGACCTACCTGTATTTTTGTTAGTTTAACCGCCTCTGTGGTCTAGTGGTACAACCACCGGTATCAGACGCAGGGTCCCGGGTTCGATTCCCAGCGCGGGTACATATTGTATACGTTTTGGTTGGTGGTAGGACTTGTTGTAAGTCCGCCTGGCTAGCTACCACCATCTTATCTAAGTCTGACGCCATAACAACAATGTTTTCAGCATTGTGTTGTGTTCCGGCAGTTAGAGATAAGATAACCAGTTTTACCTCAATGATTGAGGATTCCGGGAGAGGCTCGCTTCCATCTTCAGCCATATCAATACTTAACATGTATGATGTTGATGAGTATCAGCCTCAACACAAATTCGAATAATGTTTTTGTAGTGCGCTATCTATAATTTGTTTATCTTTATAAACCGAATTCAAATAAAAAGTGGTTATATTTCAATGACTTATACACCTACAAACAGGAATAGTAAATCAGCTTTTGCTAAGTCTTCACATATTTTATACCATTACAACCAGTTATTGAATACATTTTAATTAATAAATAACCTTGAGGGAGGCCTATACCCAGCAGTGGGTGTCATGTGGCTGAGACGACGAATAAATAACCTAAACCTTACATTTAGATTCAGTTTTTTAATATAAAAAAACTGAAAACCCTTCCCTACACATGAATCACATATGATACATAACAATTGAAAATCAATTGTTATAATTCTTGGACAGCGAACCTGTTAAATTATATTATAGAGACAAGAACCAAGTTCCTAACGTCATTACAACAAATTTTGAAGATGTTAAAAACTACTTTGATTCCAGACCAGGCCAATACATGATCCGTCCAATCCTAGACGACGTATACCAACCACTGGTGAAGCAGCAAGAGATCTTGTCAAGGCAACAAGCCGTATTGAGAACGTTGAAGAATACGCTCAAAGAAGTAGACGCGACACCTATGTTTAAATCAACTTCGCTGTTGAGGAGCACGCCTTTCAGAAATAAGTAAGTTAATTTTATTTGGAAATCATAAACAGTGTAAAAATCATGTGTATGATTGTAAGCGACGTCGGACACGTTAATAATTGTTTGAACGCCGCGTGAACTTAGCGCAGCAAAAAATTTTAAAAAGGATCGCGCCGCACTAGATCAAAGATTGCGAGAATTTCCTCCTGCGGAAGTGAGTGAGCGAGTCAGAAATAGTGTGTCTCTCTCTCGGCCGCCCATAGATCGTCGGGAACGTTCGAGGCGCACGCGTTTCGAACTTTACATGCGATTCTCGAGTTTCTGCAGGCGGTATAAAAGCGGCACGCAGCCCAGCATACAGCATTGTGATTGGAATAAGTGTACCTATTCAATAAGCGCATCCGGAAGTGTTCTAAGAAGAGTTTGGAAATAAGTGTTTAATAGTAATTTGAATAAGAGTTATAAGCGTTGAATGAAGAGTCCGAATAAGTGCAGCGAAATAGTGTCAAGCGTGAAGTTTTTTTACGAATATTATATTTAAATTACATATATTGTGCAAATTAATATTGTGGTCGCGGATTAAACCGATTTATAATTTTATAATTTAAGTGTCTCTGTTAGTGTTGTTTTACTAAAGTGCTTTAATTTTAGTTATCAATAAACGATGTTAGTATTTTTTTTTTTGTTTATTTGGTCTGATCGACGGACCTTCAGTATTATCGGACGTAGTGGCATTTTTCCAGCCAGCCTTTTTTTAGTGTCAGTTGTGCGACTAAGAGCTCTTCCACAACAATGTTCGTACGTAAATACACCTTACCATTCAATCGCCAGCACGAACTTGGATGATTCATGTTGAGATTTGGAGTGGCATACTGTCCATGTCCAATGACTGACTGAATTTTCACTTAGACAAATGTTGAATAGTATTCTTCACCATTCATGACAGTTTTTTCGTTAGTGTGATTTTTTTTCAGTTAGAACTTCTGCTTGGAATCTACGATTCTGTTTTATTAGATTAAACACCAGTTTCATCCTACATACTTATTTGCTGCAAGGGGATCGATCGGGTATGTAGGAAGAAACTGGGCAACGTTTTTTTTAATATATTTCCATCATACTTAATTCAAATCCCAGGGATTTAAGTAGTAGTCCCTAGCAATCTTTCGAATCTCAATTTTATAGGGACCCTCTTTCGAAGCTCACCAAAAATATCCTCAACATGAGCATAGAACCGCAAAACAAATCGAAAGAGCCTTTACTCAGCGCTCAAAAGTTAGACGCACTAAGAGACATGCTATCTAACCACAAGACAGTCAAAGTAAAACCAGTGAACGTAGAACTCACGCAACAACTAGCTACAATGAGGATGAATTACGAGAATTTAAAAGAAAAAGCGGCTAAAGAGGCAGAACAGATTAAAATTGAAGCTGAACGAGTTAAAGCTGAACAAATTAAAGCTGAGATTAAAGTGGAACCTGAGCAACAAGTTCAGCAACGTCCACAAAAGATTAGACTTGAACTTCACCCAAAAGTTCAACAATCAGCACCAAAAGCAGGTCAGTATTTTATGTCATTTTTTCAAGTGATGATTACATAACATAAATTGTTGTTTAATTTTATAAAAAGCCCACCTGACCCGTGTCCACTTCGCTGAGCGAACGCATTTTTACTTGTGACATAATTATCTCACAAGCACTTCTTAAGTTTCTTCGCACACTCATAATTGAAATAAAACAACTTTTGTCAACCCAACTGTTGTCACGGCAACTGAAAAGGTGCCGAAACGTCGGGAAGCGAAACAACCGCAATAAACCGAAAAACCATAGTATCAAATATATATTTCGGGTAAATAAATCGCTCTAAATACTCCGCAATAATTGTTGCATTTTAAATTATCTCACATTCTACTGTAACCTATATTCAGGAAATCGGTTCAGTTAGTACTTCCTACAAAGCTACATACTTTACTACTTTCTTTTCAATACAATTTTTTTTTTCAGTCACCTGTTAAAAGCACTTGTGAATGTCAAAGAAGCTATGTCAATGGCATCTTCATATCTAATATCTGTAGATTTAGATCTATGATCATGAATCCTAAAAAGAAATATGATTCAATAATAGATTGTAACGAAGAAGTATAAAGCACTAAATTTTGATTAGGGTTAGATAACATACATATAATACTAGTGGGTTCCGTTTCCGTGGGAAAATCGGAATTATAAGTAGCTTATGTTTTAATCCAGGCTGTATTCTATCTGTGTACCAAATTTCATCTAAATCGGTTCAGTAGTTTTTGCGTGAAAGGGCAGCAAACAAACAAACTGACATACTTTCGCATTTATAATATAAATTGGAAATAGGATACAACTTCGATGAGTAGTTTGTTAACTAATTAACATTAACCCATCTCTTCTTTGGTCACTATGTGTAAATCTTCTATGAATAGGTTTAGCCAAAAACGAAGCCAATTTTAAGATAATCCAAATATTTATCAAGAAATTTCCGCTTTTAGTACAACCTGCTCCGAAATTGAAATTAGAACCGAAACCAGACATCATCGAAGAAATGCCTGTATACGTTCCTTTCACTCATGTAGCGAACACAAACAAGCCGCAAGCTACTGCACCAGGATTAAACCATGTGGCAAGAACTTTATTCAGCGATGGTAAGTTAAAATAATTATTTAAGGGTAAACAATCGATAATAGCTTATTTTCTTTATTATTTCCTTAATTATTTTATTTTAGTCGAACCAAAACAGAAGCCTCCAAAACCAGAACTACGAAAACCTCAGCCTCAGCCAATTTTGGCCAAACCGGACTCGAATCCACCGCCCCAACTCCCGCCAATCGCCGTGCCTACTCCCGCGTCTCCAGTGAATACTAGGAGCGTACTAAAAGATCTGCTGCAAAACAAACAAGCTAACGCTGTTGCGATGGCAGCTGCGAATGCTGCTGCTGTAGCCGCTAAATCTGATGCGAACACTTTTATGGGTCAGAAGATTTGTTCGCCTTCTGCTTTTTCATGTAAGTTTTGAATGTATTTATAGTATGGCCATAAACGCTGCGCACTCCCTGAGGTATACGCGCGGCGAGACAGGGGGGACGCGCGCAGCCCGCCGTCAACGCTCGAGACGGCAGGTAGTGTCGCAGACGCACATGAGATAAAAATTCAAAGATGGGTCGTGCGGGGTTATTTATCTATGGAAAATTCAAGCCGTTTAAAGTTTCAATCGTCGAAAAAACCAATAAATAAATTTAATAAATTTTCAATAAAACAAATCCTGATTTTAATTATAAGTTTAGTTCTTATTCATCAACTGCCTAGGTATTTTAATACAATATCGAGTATAATGTAGATTACATTTTTATCAACTAATAAGATAATAAAACTAATACATTTTTATCCACTAAAGAGCCTCCAACCACCGTTCCGCCACAAGTCTTGCCTTAGAAATGTAAACTGATATCGTAAGCTTTGTCCGACGTGAATTGATCTCATGTGAACTCATGCTCTTTTTTCCCCGGCTCCCACCTCGCCGCGCATACCTCAGGGAGTGCGCAGCGGTTATGGTCATACTATAATACATGTTTGCCTGTGTTGTTCTCGTTAACTGAGTTCTAGTTATGCTATCGCCATCTGAAAATATTATAAAATTATATCCTCCGCTTCTGTCGTTATCAACATCATTCGTTATCGTGTGTGCCCTCTATGCTAGAGAGTGCGTTTATCAGTTTTTCTCCGATTTTACTCATTCATTTAATAAAAAAAACTGTTTAACATTAAACCCACTTCTAGTTTACGTTTAAAAAAGTTGAATATAATGTCTCAGTTTCAGTGTCTAACGCCTCAACGCCTGTAACAACTGCCTCGTTTACGGCAAAACCAATATCAGATATAAATAACATGTTTAGTAAATTCCACGCCCCATCATTACCTCCTGAGCCTAAACCAGGTGCCGGTGCTCCTAGTCAAAAATCATCTGAAACAGGGGAACCTGATGGATCGAATAATCAATCGGAACCTAAGAAAGAGGATAAAGCATTATCTAAGATGTTCGGAGCCAAAGAATTTATGCCGCTAACCACAAATAAACAAGCAACAGAAACCAAACCACAAGAAGTTCCAATAATTGAGGCAAAAGCTCCAGTAAAAGTTATTTTGAAAGCTGCAGAAAAGTCGAAAGAAAATGTTCCAGAAAAATCTAATGAAAATATACCGCAAGAACCAAAACCAGTTGACAAGAAAGAAGCTGAAGTAAAACCATTTGGTGTACAAAGTACTCAAAGCACTGCGTCAAATATATTTGGTTCTACCACCTTACCTATCGTTACATCTGCAAATTCAACTACTACAAGTGAGCTTTCGTTTAAATTCATTTAATGAACATCATAATTTATTTTATGATTTTTTAATTTTTGCCTTTTTCAATGCTATTTTTATACATAATATGATTAATTTTAAATAGAAAAATATTGGAAAAAATCAACTCGGCCGCAAGTGAATTCTCACATGGGTCCCGAACCCACGACCTTTGGAAATCCGGTCCAATGCTCTAACCACGGAGCTATTTAAAATTTATCTTGTATCATAATTTATGTTCATGAATTCTTAAATACATTTCAAACCTCTTACAGATGAACCACAAAAACTGACTGAAGTAAAAAAAGATGTGAAACCAGAAACACCTGTGGAAACTACAGTAAAACCAGATATTACAGTAGTATCTAGTGCTTCTTCCATTTTTGCTGCTGCAAATGCTTCAACGGCTGGTAAAATACGAAAGAATATCTTTAAAATACATAGATATTGAAATGTGTCCTATAATTGACTTAAAATTTATTGTTTCAGTATCGAAAGCACAAAGTGTTTTTAGCTCAACAGCGGCGCCTACTACTCAAACAGGATCTATATTTGGCACAGCTCAATCTACAGCAACAACAACACCTACTGACAGTGACGCCAAATCATCTCTATTCGGAACAAGCGCAGTGTCATCCGCCTCTTCCATATTCGGTGCCGCTGTAGCATCACAACCCAAAACTACTCAGTCAGGTTCTTTATTCGGAACCCCCTCATCGCCAACGTCTAGCATTTTTGGATCAACTACAACAGGATCCATATTTGGAACTGGTACTACTACAACATCTAGTTCATTATTTGGCGGGACAACTACAGCATCCGTTTTTACTAGTGAAGCCCAGCCTTCAGCATTTAGTTCCGCGCCAACAACGCCTACCTCAGTTTTTGGAGCAACGACTACTCAATCTGTTTTTGAATCGTCACCATCCTCTGTGTTTGCTACCGCTTCTACACAGCCTTCAATATTTGCTACGGCAGCCGCTGGTTCAATATTTGGTTCGGCGACTACTCAGGCCTCAGTATTTGGCACATCGACGGCTACTACGAACGTATTCGGCACTGCTACGACCCAAGCGTCCGTATTCGGTTCACCTACGACAACAACTTCGAGTATATTCGGTGCTGCGACAACCCAACCTTCTGTATTCGGTGCAACAGCTACTACAACGCCAAGCGTATTCGGTACATCGACAGCTACTACCCAAGCGTCTGTGTTTGGGACTGCTACAAGTCAACCTTCAGTTTTCGGTGCTCCTGCTTCTCAAGGATCTATATTCGGAGCTCCTTCTACTCAAACATCGTTGTTCGGTACTCCAACTCAATCGACTCAAGCGTCTGTATTTGGAACTGCTCCGCAGACAACTCAAGCCTCTGTGTTTGGAACTCCTCCGGCTACGACTGCTCAAAGTGGATCGCTGTTTGGTGGCGCTGAAAGTAATCTGTTTGCGGCTGCAAGCATATCGACGACGAGCGCGCCGTCGCCAAGCAGCGGTGGAAGCATATTTGGCAGGTAAGCAAAAGTTTTCGATTTTGATCAAAATTTAAAAAAAGAATACCATTTCCCCCTTTCCCTGTCCCGTTTCCCCCCTTATCTCCGAAGTTTACATAGAGAAAAGTCTGTAATTATTCTATGCGATAGAAGTTTATGTAAAAATTACAGGAAACAAAAAACGATGTCTCTAAATAGCAAACTTAAGCAAAGGAAATGATACTAACATAAAACATAACTATTGTAATGGTATAAAAGGAAAATATTCTAATAACTGAGGATTAGAAAATTTTCCTCTTATATTAAATATGTTTCAAGAGTGTAGATTTGTGTTTGGCAACGACATGTTCCTTTGTAAATGTTGTTGCTTCTGTTAAAGCTAATAAGTTTCTTGCGGCCGTTCTTCTTATCAGTTAAAAGATGTCCTGAATGGATGGTAGGAAAAAAATTTGACGATTCGAAAGCACTTATCTTTATGTCTATTTGAATAAAAATCTTTGACTTTGACTTTGATATATTTTGTTATGTATGTACATCGAATACTCGAAGACGGCTGAACCGATTGTAATGATCAAACGTTAAAATAAAACAACTTTTACGGATATCAAACGCGCTATATTTCACGAACTAAGAACTGCCGAAACGTCGGGAAAATCGGAAAACGCCTAAAAAACCAAAAAATACGGACAATTACAACTTAGTGAAAATAAAGCGCGTGTGTTATCCGTAAAAGTTGTTTTATTTCAATGAACAGTGTGCGCCAAAACATAAGATGTACGTAAGATTCAAACGGTATTAGATCTGTAGGCATATTACGAGTTTGGCAAACTCGACGTTACAGTAAACGTTAATGTAAAATGTAGCTCTGTCTCTTTCATATTTAGCGACTGTTTTACCGAAATGAGCAGTGTATCGGATAGTCTACGCTCACGAGTCTTGTAAATGTCATGTTAAGCAAACTCGTAATAGGGGTACAGGTGTCTCCCAAATAGGTCCCATTTTCTAAAATTTCGAAATCAGTTCAGTTGTAAAAACCGCAAGATGGAAATAAAGTTTACTAGATGGCGCTGCTTATCGGTCAAGCTGTTTGACCCAAACGGTTTGACTCAATTAGATGGCTATAAAGTTCACTAGATGGCGCTGCTTATCGGTCAAGCGGTTTGACCCAAATGGATTAAGGTGGAACGATTAAGTTACAAAAAGCTGAACGGTCGTTAGATGGCGCTACTTTCGCTATTTAGTAGTTTTTATTTATTTGTTAATTGTTCTTTGTATCTTTTTAACTCAAAATACTATTAGCGCATTCTATAAATAAATATTGAATTTTCGAAACCAACATTTATCTTTTTGTAGTACATAAATCATCCAAATATCTCGAGAGAGTGTTTCTGTCTCCCAATTTTACTAATCACTCACACATGCATACCTTATTTCTGAGTTTCTTGTAGTAGAATATTTCGACCCAGCTGAAAATGATAAAGTAGCCCAGCGGTCTACGTACTCGGCTTACATATCAAAGAGTTAGGGTTCGAGACTTCTGATGGTAGTTTTTTTTTAATAATTTATTTTATATTATTGTTTATTTAAATAACATCACAATATTAATTTTGATGTATAAATTGCAACAAATGCAATTGCAACTTTTTTAAATTGCACAAGTGACAAGAATGTAACTGATACTCTAAATTTTAAGATTTCTTAGTGTGTTTGCCCATTATAATATCTTTTTTTTAAACCACTGCTGAACAGATTTTGATTAAAATTGCAGTGTTTCCTCAATCAAAAAAAAGTGGTGGTGGTTGTTGGATCATCATGTTACCGTTTTCTATACTTCTATACTATATAATATTACTAGCTTCCCGCCAGCGGCTTCGCCCGCGTGGACTACACGACTTATGCTATTGTGGGTTATCCATAAGAGATAAACATAAACCACCGCGGAGTTTTCTGTAGACATTTTCAAGGTGTACAAATACTTATTACCTTATATTGATAAATCAGTAGGGTTCAGCCTGCGTTTGCAATGTAAGCGGGAAAAATGTAATTATTTACGACATCACATTAGAAACCTTAAAAATTAAAGTATTTCTCTACTATATATTGAAGGTTATTTTACCTTCCTCTTGAATCACTCTATCTATTAAAAAAAAGCCGCATCAAAATCCGTTGCGTAGTTTTAAAGATCTAAGCATACATAGGGACAGACAGCGGGAAGCGACTTTGCTTTATACTATGTAGTGATAAAGAGGAAAGATGTGTATGTATGTATGTAATGAATAAACTCAAAAACTACTGGACTGATTTCAAAAATTCTTTTACGATGCTACACTATCCCTGATTAACATAGGCTATATTTTATCCCGATATTCCCACGGGAACAGGTACCACGCTTGTAAAACCGCGAGGATCCGCTAGTACAATACTACAATACTATTATATTAGTATTATTTAAAATCAATACATTTAGCTCCTTTCGGTATATTGGCGCGTATATAAATTTGCGCAAATGATCATAATTTTGTCTACTTGTTTGTTAGTTACAATCTCCATTTTATATTACTCTTTTTTATACTTACTTACTTACTTACTCTTTTTGTTTACTTATGTGGTGAAATTTTACATCTTGTAAATCTTGTTAAATTCTACCTTTAAAGCTTTAATTTACTGCGATAATTTATTATGGTGATGTAAAAACTTAGAAGCTTGATTTTTACAGTTCGGGGGAACCATAGACTTTAATCTTTATTAATATCAATTTGATACTTCACGTGTTTCTGAGGATCGAGTCTTTAAAGGCACTTATGTGCATATAACTAATTTCGTGTTTTAATTTATAAAGATACTGATATTATAAAATATTAATACATAAAACATGTAAGTAAGCAAAAATGCCCCAAAAAAAATTACTATTAAGTACTTACCTCAAAATGAAATTGTATTATTCAACAAATACTTAATTCGTAAAGCAGCGCAGCGAACACCGGGGTTGGAAACAATTAAATATCTATTGTGTTTCGTTTTCCGATGCCTGAGAGGTTATAAAATAAAAAGTGCTAACCTCTTGTGTATCTTAAATATGTATTATGTAATGTTAAGTACAATCTAGAAAAAAAAAGTGCTGAGATAGCGCTAACATTCATTCATGCGCTGTACGGTGAAAATGTTTTTGAAGGCTAACTGACCAATAATTGAGGCAAATTTAATTACATTTGTGTACTATTCGCGCAAATGTTTATTCGAGCAAACGGCTTTTCGTGTAAGAGTCTTTCGCGTTATTAGCTTTTCGCGCAAATGTCCTGATTCATAGTCGAAACAACAATAGTCAAGTGATATGTGACGTCAAATTCATGTTTTGTATTTGGCTTAGTCTATGTTTATCTCTATGCTATCATCATTCTTATGATGTTTTGAATAGCTAAGTGAACATTTAATACGTTAAAATTGTAAAATTAAAAATAAAATAAATCATTAAGATCGTTAAATCATTAAGATTTACGTAAAATAAATCATTTCTAGTCAGAAAATAAATTTCACTCAAAACTGAAATATTTCCACCCGTTTTGAAAGATTTCATAAATTTCGTTTATATTTAATTTTCATTTCAGTGATATTTTGACTGGACCCATTCCCTAGTCACAATGAAAAAACACTACAAACAAATGACAAATACGGAACGGTGTTGTCAGTACGTAGATGTAATTGCGGACAATTTAATATTTGAAAAGGGACCACATGACATTTGTCTAAATAAAAAAAAAAATTAAATATTAAGTAAGTACGTTACATAATACAAGTAAATTTTATTTGCACGAAGCAGATACAATTTTCGTTTCTTTTTTTTCCTTTATAAAATCTTATTTTCTATTTTTTTACAGTGATGGGAGAAAAAAAGATTTACGCATAAAAACAAAATGTAAAGTCGTGTTTAGCATTTTTTAAAATCGGGGTCAAGATAAATCCTACAAATCACAACTTTATATCATAATCCCAAAGTAAATTATTACTGACGAAACTCATCTCTTTTGGAACGCAACGGCAACACAGCTGAAAAATCTAGTAAAGAGAAATTTAAACAATTATTAAATCGAGACAAACGTAAGAGCGGCAACTTCGCGCGTTGCGCGTCTTAGCCGCATGGAATGGCAACGTCGCGATTTTTGTATACGTACACGACATTTGTCACATACACAGTCGTAATATTTGCAAAAATTTAGTGTTCATTTATAGGTGATTTCTGAATGAAACAATGTTTGTTTATTAATTTAGCGCAAATGAATACCCGAGAATAAATAGTTGCACATATATTTAAGTATTAATTCTGTTAATCTACCAAGATTATCTCGACTGTTTTTTGTATGAAAATCGTTCCACCTTAACTCAAACTAGTAGTTGCCTACACTACTAGTTTGAGTCAAACCGAGGTGCGGGACTTATCCTAATAAAATAAAACTATCGTTTATAGATATGCGATCTACTCTATTTCATCGCGCGCGAATTATATCTTCGAGTATTTCAAATGTCCTCTTTCCCAGTCCATCGGGCTCCGTGTTCGGCAACGCTGCTTCAACCAACGTGTTTGGAGGCAAGTCTTCGTTCAACCAGTCTAACCCGGCGGCGGCGGCCATATTTGGCGGCGGTGCGGCATTCGGACAGAAGCCGGCCGCCAACTTCTGGTCTGGGGGAGGCAATACTGCTGGAAGTACAGGATTCGGATCTGGGTTTGGTAAGCAAGCGACTTGGTTGTATCTAGTCTGCGCACGATTTCAATTATATATTAAGCTGAAATGTTGTGCGATTTTGTATAAACAGCGTTATGCTCTTTGTTGTCAATATAAAGTACTTTAACGGAAATTACTATCGCCTAAAAGTGGTACACCAATTTTAGGCGATACTCTCGTGCGCTCGATTAGGACAGTCCACCTACTAATACCCGTTCAAGGTGTACGGTTTAGCAATCGCACAATATTATTATGTAGGTCGAGTCAATGTTCGCATTCTTGCGTGTCAGCATATTCCGCGACAATGTAAATTTATTTAATTGATTTTATAGTCAGTTAAGCGTAAGCCACCAACAAACAAACATTAACTATAAACTGTAACTTTTAAACCTAAATTAACTAACTAAAACCACGACGTCGTTTAACTCAACAAACTTCAACTATCTCCGTAGATGTAGGAAACCCTACACAAGGGATTCTGCGCTGCAAGTGGACACCGGGAATTTCCGCGATTGAACACTTGCAGATGATATTCCACTTTATCTGACTGGAGGAACGCAGTCATGCTATGCTATACTAGCTGCGGTGATAACGCACTTACAGTACAACATTGTTGTTTTTTACATGCCATAAATCTCCCGTTCCAGTCGCCAAAGTGTTAATTATCTTAGAATGGGATGGGAATATATGAGCTCTACTATAGTATATTATGTTATGTGTGGTATTACATAGGTCAACCGTCCACTCAAGCGTCTTCTATCTTCGGTGGTACTACAGGCGGCAGTTTTAGCACCCCTGCTCCCGGCGCTCAGCCATTCGGAAGCCCTCAGCAAACCGCGTTTGGTGCGACTGAAAATAAACAATCCGTCTTTGGATCTCCGCAGCAACAAGCTGGTGAGTATATAAAATATCAGATTTAGAGTTACGTCCAAACACAGAAACGTTTTTAGCTGGTTTTAAAGTCGCCCTGACGACCGCAGGTTGACCGTTGGCGCTGACGGCCGAAAATGTATGAACTTCTTTTTTTTATGGGTTCGTTCTTGATCATGCTTTATCAAGCTCGGAAACTAAGACAGGATCTACGGTGGAGCGAGCATATTCACCCTTGCTTTGTAGATGGACGGGTTGTTAGTACTCGGAAATACTGACGCGGAGTTACACTCCTTTGCTGTGCGCAATATATAGATGTTGAATAGCGCTTTGTGCGACATTTAGGAATATCGACTAAGAAAGGGTGGTAACCCGCAGTGCGTCTGGATGTCCGATGGAAGAAAGGGGATGGATGGCTGCATGAGCTCATGCAGCAGGCGCGCCGCAAAGTTGCCTGTCTGTCGGTTTTGTGAACCTTGGTCTTCGCCAGTTCTTAGTCGCATCGCCACATATGGTGGTCAGCGAGTTCATACATTTCAGCGCCGACGGTCAGCGTGCGTCAGCGCGACACTAAAATCACCCTTTAACTCTGGGCTTCTTAATATTCTTCCTGTCGCTTTATGTCAAAGGTATGAAAAAACATCATGATGTTTAAGAGCTCTTTCAAGTTAAAATCGTTAGAGTATTTATGCGTTTTTCTCACGACAAAAAAGGGATTACCATAACTTGTTATTCCATAACACACTACCTAGTAACGGATTTATTTTTGTTTTAGCACCAGCTTTTGGCGGATCTCCTGTATTTGGTTCTAAGCCTGCGTTTGGACAACCATCTGGGTAAACTTTATTTTCACTAGCAGTCTTATCTCACACTATTTAATTTGGTTTTTCACTAGAAATACCTACTATTATACTTCTCATTGTTGTCTAGATATGTCATACCATACTAGCATTGTTTTAATTGTTATTTTCTTCTAACCTACGTGCTTGAGGAATATTTTATGCAAGTACAGGCAACAACATTGTCACTATAATATCAGCTAGCTATCTTATACAAAATGTAGAATTTGGTTATCAATTCCGAACCTTATTTATTTAAAGTTCTAAATCAATTGGGGATTTTTTCCATTATGAGCAAAACGCCATTTCGCGGACGCACACATTGCTGTAAGGTCTATAGGTATTTTCAAACAGAATTCAATCGCGACTAGCGACACGGGTTCCATAAAAACCCAAAAAAATATAGAAACTTGTAAAAAGTTTCAACAAATGTTCACACGTAGAATGTCGGATCCGATTTTGCCGGATCCATATAATATAATTTATATGAATGAGTTCACACGTGACTCCGATTTTCATGTGCATAAGATCCGACAATTCAAATCCAGCAAAATCGAATCCGACTAACTCCGCAGTGAGATTCCATTACGTCTCAAATAAAACGTTCATAGTCTCAGTAGCAAATCTACTCGTAAATCAGTCAGGAATTATTTTCGAGAATGATCGGAGCCGTTATTTTGATAACTTTTGATATCACTTACCTATTTCACTCTCTACAGTTTCGGCTCTCCGCCCGCAAGCGGCTTCGGTTCGTTCGGCGGGTTCAACAAGAGCCCCACCGGTGGGTTCGGAGCACCCGCCACGTTTGGTGGAGGCGCTACTTTCGGCGGCACTGGCTTTGGAGGCAGCTCACCTAGCAAATTGTTTGGTGGTACATCGCCTGGTATGTAACTATCTACATAATAGTTGTGTTAATTGCGTTAATCGATGATAGTAAATCCATGGTGCGCGGGCTAACGTTTATAAGTCCAAAATGCTTACTTTACAAGGGAGCGATTTTACAGTTTTCACATTTTTTGTAACTCCAGTTATCTCTTCACCTCTTGCAAACCACTTGGATTTACGGTTTCGAATAGTGTTAGGTATTTTTCGAAATTCTTTATAGTTCTTTCAATAATAGACTTATGAATTATTAAAATGCATCTGGTACTTTCAGTTTTCGCTTTATCTCTTGCAAACGACTTAATTGTGTAATTTTATGCGATCTTTCGAGTGGTGATATGTGTTTTTCGCAATCTTTTATAATTTTCTCAATAATAAACTTATTCATTTGTGAACCGTTGACTTATTCACCATACAAGTAGAAGAATCAGTAAAGAAACGTAGTAAAGTACTTAGATAAAATTAAATAAATAAGAGCACCTCTTTTATTGCGTGATACAATTTTAAAAAGTGTACATAATTATTTACTTATATATTTGAAATCATTGTACATAATAAACCTAACATTAATGAGAATTTCATAGTAATAAAATGTACCTGTGTAAATGTGTGTATGTGTATGTAATGTATAACCACTTCAAAGTAAAACTTACCTTTCATCGTCCTTAAGAAGCTTAAAAAAGTTAACTTTGGATCGCAATCCGTGTTTAAGCAATTAAAAACTGCACAATATTGACTAGCTTTTTTTGTGTTTCCATTTTACAAATTTACCGATTTTAAGCTAGTTAGCTACGGAAAGTAGGTGACGAACAAAACTCGCGCGAGCGTCACTGCTCGCTCATGAGTCCCTACTAGATTGGCAACGCCGGAGTTGCCGCCGCGCGCAGGTACGTTTTCGAGCCTACACGGGGAGTGAGACAGACCTGCTAATATTATAAATGCGAAAGTGTGTTTGTTTGTCCTTCCTTTACGCCCTAACTAAGCAACCAATCGACTTGATTTTTGACATAGTTAGTTGAAAGGAAAGTAACAGACTATATCGGGATAAAATCCCGATATTCCCTCAGGAATGGGAACCGCGGGCGGAAACTAGTAACTGATAAAGTTAGCCAAACTAGCACTAAGGATCAGTACCCTAGAGCGGTAATTCGTTAATTAGGGTAAAAAAAAACCTCCAAACATCTTGTTTGAAATTAATGCTATTGTCAAATAGGATTGATTGATAGTGAAATAATATGGAAATTGGCTACATTTACTAAAATATACTAGAATGACAAATAGATTTGCGTGTCTTATTTAATTATTAATTACTCTTTCCAGGTTTTGGATCACCGACCCAATCAAATGCGACGTTCGAAAACTTAGCGACCCAAAACACACTGACATTTGGCAACTTGGCGCAGCAGTCTGGTCAGCCACAACAACAGGCTTCACCTAGCTTCAACGCGTTAGTACTTTGATATAAATACATTTCAATGTGCTAAGAGCACAGTATAAATATGTATACTGTGCTAAGAGCTATCGTTAATTAATGTATGTGTCTTTGTCACACATTTTATTACATTTGGACGAAAGAAATTTAAAATTCTTTAATTTTCGGCAAATTTATTAAATACAATAATTGCATTTCCAAATCCACTTCACCTTAAATAATCCCTTAATTTTATATGTTACGGTTGTATGTAACTAGTATGAAAAATACAAAGAGCCTAGTGTAAGTTTGCAAATGTCAAATCAAACGTTACCATCGCGTGAGAGTAAAATTTTGACAGATAGCCTTAATGCTAGGAGAATAAGGTTTAGAATTAAACTCTATTCGCAAACTGCGGCGTAAGCGAGTAAGGTGAGAAAACTCACACTAAGCACTCTGATAGAAGTGGGAAGTCTCTGTCAACATTATAAAAGAAAGTTTTGGGTTATTATTGGCTATACCAAAAATTCATTGTTTATATATTAATAACCAGTTATATTTTCGATCAACGATTCGTAAAATATTATTTACAGGTCTCCATCATTCACTGGATGGCGAGGCTGATGACAGCATTTTAAAGAGCGAGCAGCAAAGATGAAACATAAGTAATCATTAAAAGGACTTTGAGGAAATAGTAGTTTCAACATGACATTACAGTGAATTACAATACAAGTGATGGTAAAAACTTTGAATCAGGACTAATGTAATAGAAAATATATGCAAACGTGTTGTTAATGGAACAAATTATTGTTTTGTGTAATAGTGGTTAGTACAGACAATTTACTATAGAAATCAATAAGCATTATATTTATTATATCTTCTATGTATGTATATGAGCTATTTCTCCATACATCTTAACAAGACAATCTAATCATCTATTTATGAATACTCCAAAGTTATTGGTCAGATAATTGTGCTACTTCTTATGAATAGGTATGTAACTCACATGTATCTGTTATCATGTATGAACTTGTGATTAAAAAAGAACTAATTTTACGAGGAATAGAAGGATGGCTGTGGCTAACACAGAGTTCAAGCTGATATCTTAAATAAAATTATAGCAATTTAATCCCTATCACTACCATATACTATCTCTTAATAGTAGATATTATTGGTTACAATAGTGTAGAGATTCTCAAGCTGTTTTTTGTCTTTAAGGGTTATTTCATACAGGATCAAAGCGCCGATCTGATACTTGCTTAGCAAATTACAATTTATCTCTACTACATATTACACTACTTTCTTCTGAGATAGATTCAAAATGCACGATCTCGCGCGTCTGAACGCGATCATGCCTATTATCCATAATGTACATTAAGTCGTGAAGATAAGGAGAATTTGCTAGAATAAGTTTCAGTTTGACGCTCTGATGCATTTTGACTTTGTAGTACTATGAATTGAGCCTAAAATTACAACTGTTAGTGTGAATAAATGCTGAAATTCAATCTCTGTCTAAAATGTGTATTGTATATTTCCACATAAATTTATATTCAATAATAAATCAATATTACATGCTTATCACAAAATGTATCCATGCCCTTGATTAAAAATAAAAAGTGTTAAATGAACTTTCTTGGCTATTTCACTTATGTTGTTGACAGGGTTATTGTAAAAAATATATATAAAGAAACTAGAGTGAACTGCAAAAAATACATTTATTTAAACTAAAATATAAATGAAGATTTTTTTCACAATAATATGAAAATCCTGTTTTTATAACAAAGAATCAAAATTGAAATCAATAATTAAACAGTTTAGTAATTGAATGAAACAAATTTAGTAATCCAATATCAAGTAGCTCTTTGCAAATATTGGGATGTTTTTTACCGTACATCCAATGGCGTATTTACCTAAGGGCCAAGAGGGCCATGGCCCAGGGCGGATGCTAGCTCAGCTTTGCGCGCCCGCCTTTCATAATCTTTTTCAAGATTTATTCCTTATTTGTCTGAAGAAATTTAAAAAGCCTACCTAATATTGACAACAAAATATATTATAACTCATACATCTCGGAATCTCACTGTTTAGTTTATAAGTAGGGCAATCGCTTTTCTGGATAGAGCGCGGGCGGCGTTACGGCAAGTTGTGTTTGTATCCGAGTCCCGACTCGGAAATAATCGGGACGTCATTATGGAAAAGGATTTCAAAGATTTTTTTCCATATAGGTACACAGTAGGAGCGCGGCTGGGCGATTCGACCGCCCAAGGGCGCCTTTGGCACGGTGTAGTTACAGACCGCCTAAACTTAACCTCTTAGACCCCGGGATATAAGACACAATAGATATTCTATTGTTCTCTGGCTCCGCCTGTAGCCGGCGGGGGTTAAGGGTGGCTAGATATCTTTTAGTTCGTCATATGCTAGCAGGACACCAGTGTCCAGACAACAATCCCCATGTAGTTCTTGACCCCTGCAGTGAAAAAATGCAGTTCATAAGTACTAATTATTTGCGAAAGCGAAGCTGCAATCATCTACCCAGAAATGAACTAATTTTTCAGTTGTGATTAATTTAAATTTTAAATTGAAATAGAACAGAGCATTGGCAATGGCAGCACCTGACGGATTTTTCTTGCATTTGTAATATATGAATAGGTAGATAAACTATGTATAGTACCTACTTCAATTTAGGACTAATTTTTATTCTTTTTAGTTGTAAAAAGCTTTTTTGCCAATATGTTACTTTAAACCGGAGCAAAACTTCAGCAACTTTTTCAGAAACATTGACCGCCTTTGAAGGGCCATTCCTTAGTTTATTTAGAGTTGGATCTGTAATTGAGCTTATAGGTATTTAAGAAAATTTAATTAACTTTATAAAAGTACTGAATTTGGTTTATCAAAAATGCAGAATTTATAAGGTATACATTAAAAAATTTAAAAGATCTCAAAATTTTCATGTTTTTCGGTCAAAATTGACCATATAGCTTGGTCCACATATTATAATGTAATGTATTGGTCCCCAATTTTAAAGAGCTGTAATGAAGCTTAAATTGTTCCAATTTAATTAACTTTTTCAAAGTACTGAATCTCATTGAAAAAGCTTAATGGACGATTCTTAGTTCAAAAAATTAAAAAAGTCTAAAAGTTGGGCCTTTTAGGAAAATCTTTCTCAAATAATGAGAACTTTTGCCAATATCTCGCTTTGAATTGCAGCAAAACTTTTGAATTTACACTACCCTAACTGAGCCTATCAACATACCAAAAAATCAATAATACATCGTGTTTTATAGTCAATCCTTATAGCTAACAAAAACAAAACTATGACAGTAGTGTAGAGATTATAAAAGATAAAAAAGCTTTATATTTTTTTTGTTGTGTTAATTGGTTTATAGTATTTTGCACTTAACGCTTTTTCCATTGTTGAAATATGTTAATTTTTTCGTGGATGTAAGGGGCGGCTTACCTAACTGACCCAGGGCGCCACATATCAAAATATGCCACTGCAAACATCTTATTAACAACAGGTTTTACTGACAAAATATTTAAACAATGAATGTTAATTATGTAAGCCTACCAAAATACTTAGCTCGATAACAAACATCACGTAATTGAGGCCATTGCACAACTATAATGTCTGCAAATATCTGTAGAATCTTTCCTGTCAAAGAAAGAGTTCTTATTCGACAAATGCTTTCAATGAAAACTATTCTACAATCAATAATAAACATACATCTTAATATGAAAGCTACTACACAAACTGGTACACATGTACCTGGTCCATTGCAAATTATTACATTTGGCTTAAAATTATAAACAACAGGAATGGAAAAAATTGTAGCATATAGAGTACTAATAACAGACGATAAATATGACTGCAAAACGTTTCTGCTTCGAGGTATTCGGCATAATTTATAATTTGTACTCCCATTCTCAATCTTATGTATTTTTACCTCACTGCTTACATCATTTTCTGCTAAAATATAAAGACGGTTTTGATATTTTTCAAAATTTAAATGCTTGACAAGCCGCAACAGCTCTGTTGTATGACCTCCAGATCCAATACATAATATTGTTTGCAATGTTAAATCTTGGCTCAACAATCTGCAGTCTGTTGTAAAGATTTGGAAAATTAAATATACAGCTCTGATGAGGATAAAGATTGCAGGAAAAAATACAAGAAACGCAGTAAAATATAAATAATTATCCATAATCCCAAAGGTTTGATTTAGTACTGGGGTATTTGACTGATATAGCTTGTACTAGCCATACTCTTATAAAAGCAATTTTTGACACTTTCAACACGGCCGTAGCAACATTCAATCACAAATTAAATTAGTGCCTTTAAATGTTGTAAAGTAATACAAACAACATCCAAACAATATATTTTTATCAAACTTTTTAGGTTATTTAAATTATTACAGATTGGCTTGGCTCAAACAAATTATACAGATTAACTAGCTAAGATTCTCAGAATCGGAGTTACTATGCGTTCGCACAACAAAAGATTTTGATCATATCTAGTTCGAGTGTTTTGATCAGGGCTTGTTTATCCGGTTAATTTTCAAACCGTGAGTACATACAGGCCATGAGTACATAGAAACCGTTTCAATAAGGTTTGACTCGACCCAAACCTTAAAAAAAGCGGTTTCATGAAAGAGTGAAATTAAAAGGATTTTGACTCAATTAAGCGGTTTATAACGTTTTTTTTTTGCTCTTTTTAAGTAGCTAAACATCGGGACGCCAGTGGCCAAGCGAATTGCGACATTATGTCTACAAACGGAAGGTCGC
Source organism: Chrysoteuchia culmella (assembly GCA_910589605.1). NCBI lineage: Eukaryota > Metazoa > Arthropoda > Insecta > Lepidoptera > Crambidae > Chrysoteuchia > Chrysoteuchia culmella. Next base: position 10,296,965 of record OU342650.1, on the reverse strand, counting down.
TTTATACATAGGTTGATTATTATTGGTTAATTATTTTTCATTGATGTTCGCCACCGCGCCGCCCATTTTTAACCGACTTCAAGAAAAGGAGAACGTTCTCAATTCGATTTTTTTTATGTATGTTAACTGATATTACCGTCAATTATAGACGGATTTCAAAAATTTTTTTTTTGTTGGATAGGTTTTACTTCTAAGGTGGTCCCATTTTCACCAGGTCAGAATCTGATGATGGGATCCAGGAGAAATCGAGGGTAACCACCGAAAATTGTATGCCCGTATGGTGCTTTTGTTACGTAATCATGTCTTACTCAGGTATTCACTTCAGGGTGTCAACATCTGATGCTGCTGTGCTGATGATGAAGCTACAAAACTAATTAACGGTCGATGGAAACTTCTTAGTAGTATGTTGGGTTAACGTGATGCATGTGAGGTATGGTTGAAACAACATCTGATGCTCTTGTGCTGATGATGAAGCTATAGAACTCCTTATCGATTAGGAGTTGGAAGACAGTTCTGCAATTGGTCGATGGAAACTACTTAGCAGTATGTAGGGCTAACGTGATGCTTGTGAGGTATGCTTGAAAAACATCTGCTGCTGCTGTGCTGATGGTGAAGCTACAGAACTCCTTAACGGTTAGGAGTTGGGGTTGGGATATGAGCGCCGCGCCCCGGCGCGCCGCCGTCACCGTGAGTTAGCACCAGCGGCAGCGCGCCGACGCCGAGCAAAACACGCGACTTGTAGTAACCTTATTTTTATAATACTTACAGACATAAATATTTACTATTCATTTAATTTCTTATTGTTTAAAAGACTATATAGTAATTAAGAAATAAGAACTCCTATTTAGTTTCGTAAAATTTTTAAACACCTATTATGCGTAGTGTAGGCTAACTGCTAACTGTTACATTGTTACATACCTACGGATTTCGCAGTAGATATATAGGTCGGTAGTGCAGACTGCTACACTACTGTTATCGGCATATATTTAAATGACATATGCTATTTTTATCATTGAAAATGTTATTTATTACTGTTAATTTATTTTTAAATTGAAGATCAAGCGATGCTTAGTTTACGAGTATGTTCTATGCACCTTTATCGAAATGTAAAGAATTAATGGTACCAACAATATGGTTTTTCATTTTTTTACAACCTATTTTCTATCATTCCCCAAAAAAAAGTTATACTCAAGGTCGTGAAATTGGTCATCGGCGCGGCGCTCATATCTAAGTACCTACTGCAATTGGTCGATGGAAACTACTTAGTAGTATGTAGGGCTAACGTGATGCTTGAAGGTACTATTCCTGAGATGGTTACGATGTAATCACGAAATTTCAGAGATATCAAGGGAAATTCTAACAAAAATCTCAGTGAAATCAAGACAATTCCTCAAATATAATATGTACTTATAACTTTTTAATTTTGCGTTTTACAATGCTATTTTATATGATAAATATCAAACAAGAAAATATAACTAGAAAATAACTTACTTTTACAATAGGTACTTATGTTTAAAAGGGTATATCTATCCTTGAGGTGGTCAGGATGTAATCACGAAATTTTAGACATATCGAGGGAAGTCCTCTCAAAAATCCTCAGAAATAATAGGCAAGTATGAATGTCAGAGACAAGTGGCGATGCATTGTAAAACAGTCCACTCAACAAAGAACAACATAACTATAACCACTTTGTCAAGAGAGTTCCGACACATTAACACAACCAAAAAAGGAGAAATAAACTGACTTAAAAAAATATATTAAACCGACTTCAAAAAATCAGACAAAAAACAGTAAGTATGTATACCTTACCTACTTAGGTTTGTCTGGCACCGACTCCAAAAATAAGTGATAGGTAACTAATTTTAAATATTTAAATGAGTAAAAATTACTATTACAAAGAATTAGGTATTAAGTTGTAAATATCTAAATAGGTAATTATAGAGGTATAAATTAGTTAAGTTACCTATTTATCGCTTTTTAGTTAAGTAGGTAAGGTATACTTACTGTTTTTGTCTAAATTTTTTTTTGGAGGAAATAACGCGAGTAATGAATATTTAGTGATTTTAGCCGACTTTAAAATGGAGGTGGTTCTTTCTATCTTCGATGACATGGACCTGGACCGATTGAAATGATACAAACGAACACCAGTAGGCCTAGCACGAATAACTTTCGAGTAGGTAATTGTATCGAAGAAGCAAAGTAAAAAAAAATGTATGAGATATAGAGCAGCGAGCTTTCCTACTGGACGTAAATGGAACTACATCTATGCAGGCCTCTTTCAATCCCCGTGTAGGCTCGAAAACGTACTTACTCGCGGCGTTAACTCCGGCGTTGCTATTATAATCTAGTAGGGACTCACGAGCGAGCAGTGAAGTGACGCGTGACGCTCGCGCGACTTTTGTTCGTCACCTACTTTTCGTAGCTAACTAGCTTAAAATCGGTAAAATTCAAAATAGAAACACATAAAAAAGCTAGTAAATTTATATTGTGCAGTGTTTAATTGCTCAAACATGGATCGCGATCCAAAGTTAACTTTTTCATAAGGACGATGAAAGCTAAGTTCTACTTTAAAGTGGTTATTATTATTAAATTCTCATTCATGTTAGGCTTTTTATGTACAATGATTTCAAATATATAAGTCAATGATTATGGAGGTTTAATATTTAAATTATTTAAAATAGGTAAAAACCTACCTACTTAGATTACGAAAATGAGTAGGAACGTAGGTATAAGTACTAGGTTGGTGTAATTATCTTTCACGAGTTTGGTAGAATTATACGAATTTCTGATGTTTGAGATTGACGATCTGTTTCGTCGTTATATGTAGGAAACTACCTACCCACCTACCTACTTAGGTTCACATTTTTTTTGTTCACTAGCATAACATGGCATGGTTGGATAGAGAAATAGGTCTGTACGTACTAAGTACATCTCAAAGTTATGTATAAATATATATTTTATGAATTGGGCTTACCTATCTAGTCTAGCTCGCGCCATGGTTCTGTTCAATCTTGTGAATACTTAGTTCGTATTTTCTGTAGGATATAATTAACGCTAATTAACGCATACATTAGGTACGTCATGATTACCAACTGCAAATGAAAGTTTGACAACAAATAAAGTTTTTGAAGTGAAAACTTCTTTAGCGGCGTTGAGCACTTTTTCTGTAATGGGTATAAAATCTTAAACTCGCGTCAGGACACGTGACCTGATCGAAAAAGCGTAGGACGGATGGAGAGTAGACAGCTATCCCCTCTCTACGGCGCGGCGAAAATGTATGCCTGGGCCTACTGTTTCGTTTAGGCTTTTAATAAATTTAATAAATTTGTTTATTATTATTATTATTATTATTATTATTATTATTATTATTATTATTATTATTATTATTATTATTATTATTATTATTATTATTATTATTATTATTATTATTATTATTATTATTATTATTATTATTATTATTATTGTTATTTATTAATAATAATTTATTAATAATAATATGCAAAATTATTCCCTAACCATTCCAAAATATCAAACATGCTCAACGTTAATAATCAAGTTTTCACTTCTGCCGGCACTCCCGGAGTGCAACCCGTCTTTTTTTTTACGATAGTATAACTGCGTGCGCTTCGAGGAATACCTCCCTATTACGAGATATTCCTCGAAGCGCCCCTACTACCAAGCGCACCTTTTAGGAGTATTTGATTTCGTAAGCGAACCTAAAAGGTGTGCTTCGAGGAACAGTTTGGGTGCGCCTCAAGGAGGTCTCGTAATATGTCATTCCAACTTTTTAAGTCATAATTTTATTCTGCATAATAACGGTTGGTATAAATCTTATTTCACAGAAAGTTGTTGTCATACACTCATTTGTCATAAGTAGGTACATTGAAAACGCATAATTTTGTAATAGCAGATTAATCACTTGGCAGAACGTTTACAGGTAAAATCGACTTTTGGCAGAAATTTGATACCCATAATAAATAAAAAATCAGTATCATCATTTATGACAATAAACCCACAAGAATATGTGCGACTGTAACGATTATTCACGCGCATTTAGTTAGTAATGCCGGAGAAACGTTACAGTCGCACCTTGGGCGAATGGTTAATTCGTCCAAGAGTCGCACATATCGTTTTGGGTTCCGTCTATTGTCATAAATGATGATTGTTTGAAAATATAAACAAAAAATTTCGACAAGAACTGAAAAAAAAAATTACTGAAAACCCACTCTTTTTTTGGTCTTTTTGATTAAGAGTACCTAGAGGAGCAATTTAGGTCTTATTTTTTTTTTTCATAAAGTGCATATTTACAGACTTATTAAGCATTTTAAAAAGTTGGCAATTGTAAAAAAAATATTTGAAATCAAAAAACTGAATAAAAAAATCAAACAAAAAACTTGAAAAATATCAACCGCAGAAAGTGACATTTCTCCAAAACTTGCTTGTATTAATTGCCTTAATAAGATAGATGTTTTTTGAGCTGCCTATAGTGTCCCTAAGGCTATACTCCAACTATTCTAATTATAAATTAAAATAACGGGACTAAAACGTGACATTTGTTATGTAGTACAAGCCGTAAGTACATAGTAGTACTACAATACAAATGTAGCGATTTAGTCCCGTTGTTTTAATTTAAAAAAAATGTGAACCTAAGTAGGTGGGTAGGTAGTTTCCTACATATAACGACGAAACAGATCGTCAATCTCAAACATCAGAAATTCGTATAATTCTACCAAACTCGTGAAAGATTATTACACCAACCTATTACTTATACCTACGTTCCTACTCATTTTCGTAATCTAGGTTTTTACCTATTTTAAATAATTTAAATATTAAACCTCCATAATCATTGACTTATATATTTGAAATCATTGTACATAAAAAACCTAACATGAATGAGAATTTAATAATAATAACCACTTTAAAGTAGAACTTAGCTTTCATCGTCCTTATGAAAAAGTTAACTTTGGATCGCGATCCATGTTTAAGCAATTAAACACTGCACAATATAAATTTACTAGCTTTTTTATGTGTTTCTATTTTGAATTTTACCGATTTTAAGCTAGTTAGCTACGAAAAGTAGGTGACGAACAAAAGTCGCGCGAGCGTCACGCGTCACTTCACTGCTCGCTCGTAAGTCCCTACTAGATTATAATAGCAACGCCGGAGTTGCCGCCGCGAGTAAGTACGTTTTCGAGCCTACACGGGGATTGAAAGAGACCTGCATAGATGTAGTTCCATTTACGTCCAGTAGGAAAGCTCGCTGCTCTATATCTCATAATTTTTGAAGTGAAAACTTCTTTAGCGGCGTTGAGCACTTTTTCTGTAATGGGTATAAAATCTTAAACTCGCGTCAGGACACGAGACCTGATCGAAAAAGCGTAGGACGGATGGACGTTTTCACTTCTGCCGGCACTCCCGGAGTGCAACCCGTCTTTTTTTTACTTTGCTTCTTCGATACAATTACCTACTCGAAAGTTATTCGTGCTAGGCCTACTGGTGTTCGTTTGTATCATTTTAATCGGTTCAGGTCCATGTCATCGAAGATAGAAAGAACCACCTCCTTTTTGAAAGTCGGCTAAAATCACTAAATATTCATTACTCGCGTTATTTCCCCCAAAAAAAAACCAGACAAAAAACAGTAAGTATACCTTACCTACTTAACTTAAAAGCGATAAATAGGTAACTTAACTAATTTATACCTCTATAATTACCTATTTAGATATTTACAACTTAATACCTAATTCTTTGTAATAGTAATTTTTACTCATTTAAATATTTCAAATAAGTTACCTACCACTTATTTTTGGAGTCGGTGCCAGCCAAACCCATGAAGCTATAGAGAATACTGGAGGCCAAACTCAGTACTTAAAGTTGAAGCCAAGTAGGTATAACCTCAATTGACCTTTCGTTGGACTCCAGTGTGGCTATCTCATAAATCTAAATTTGCCCGGAGCCTGTTTCATAATAGTTAATGATATTAATTGCTAATGTTATTAGACTCATAATAATAATAATAATATTAGTAAGCATTTTTCTGTGTATAAACTTTTTGACATCACTGATAAATGATACCTCTTTGACGTCACTAATATCATTAGACCTGAAAGCTTATGGAATCGAAGCCAATATGAAAAACTTAAACCTTTAGTAAAAAATTATACACAAAAATTAATTATGCTATAGGCGTAGCAGCATACGTAGGTACTTAGCTGCAAATAAATATAAATTCGTAACTTTTGACGCAGTCATTGCAATTTCATTATTCAATATTCCCGAGTTGTAATTCAATCTGTAGTTTGTTAAAGTATATTTCATTAAAATAAAGCTATTTCCATAAATTAAATCATCTCAATTATTTTTTCTGAATTTCCTCATTATTGTGGTAACCGGCATCCTCATACAATGGTAACACGGTATGTGTCTATGTCAATCAATCAATATGGCGGATGTCAATTTCTAATTTTGTCGACTTGAAAGTTGCGATTCATATTACGACGTTTCTTTCTATCAAAACGTTATTCTATTCTGCATTTAAAAATATTAGGTCTTAAAGTATGAAATTGCCGTATTGTATGAAGAATTTGAGGCAAATTCGAATTTTCATACTAAGTACTAAGTTTTTGAATGATTTGAAATAGCTTATATATACTATTTTTTTTATTGCATTGAGCTAATTTAATTAAATTAGGTTCTTAATTTAATGTTAAGAATCTAATGAATTTAATTAAAAAAAAGCAAAATTAATTCACATTAAGCCACCGCGATTTTTCCCTTAATACCTAATTCCGATAATACCTTTCGTCTATTCTACCGTTACTTCTAGCATATACTGGGTATATAGACATTAATTTGAACTGATAATTTATTCTGAAACATAATGACAATTTCATATTTAGACCAAGAGACGAGATAGACCTATTATTATCATTGTGTAAACTGTACACATGCATACCTACACAGATATTGATACGTTTTTACCTATATTACTAGTTCTAATCTTTAAACTTGTCTCTTTTACTTTGTAGTTGTATGGACACCCTATTTAGAAAGAGAGGAGGGGGACCTATGGAGCGAGATAGAATGCAGTCAAGGTCATTTTTTTTTGCTTCAAGTAGGTATGAGGAGTTTGGCCTCCAGTATTCTCTATAGCTTCATGGCCAAACCTAAGTAGGTAAGGTATACATACTTACTGTTTTTTGTCTGATTTTTTGAAGTCGGTTTAATATATTTTTTTAAGTCAGTTTATTTCTCCTTATTTGGTTGTGTTAATGTGTCGGAACTCTCTTGACAAAGTGGTTATAGTTATGTTGTTCTTTGTTGAGTGGACTGTTTTACAATGCATCGCCACTTGTCTCTGACATTCATACTTGCCTATTATTTCTGAGGATTTTTGAGAGGACTTCCCTGGATATGTCTAAAATTTCGTGATTACATCCTGACCACCTCAAGGATAGATATACCCTTTTATGGTTTAAGAACTTTATTTTCTCATAAAGAATTACAAAAAAATTCACTTACTGAGAAAAAACAATAATTTATAACTTAATAATAATCGAAACAAGAGCGTGCACTATAAAGTAAAGAATTTATACAGTTTTGAATCGAAACTTAAATAAAAAATTAACGACGGGTAATCGTAAAAAAGACATGGTGTTCGATGTAAACTTGTGACAAACATGACTTAACGGAGCAACCAAGGATCTAAGGCGCGTACATGTATTCTGGATGCGGCATGTCGGTACCAGAAAATGTACAAAGCTGTTACTGTTGTTTAATCCGTTGTTTTAATGTTTATATTATTATTGTTGTTATTGTTTACGTATATAATATTTTTTTATTTTTAAACATAAGTACCTATTGTAATGGTAAGTTTTTTTCTAGTTATATTTTCTTGTATGATATTTATTATATAAAATAGCATTGTAAAACGCAAAATTAAAAAGTTATAAGTACCTATTATATTTGAGGAATTGTCTTGATTTCACTGAGATTTTTGTTAGAATTTCCCTCGATATCTCTGAAATTTCGTGATAACATCGTAACCATCTCAGGAATAGTACCTTCAAGCATCACGTTAGCCCTACATACTACTAAGTAGTTTCCATCGACCAATTGAAAATGAATGAAAATGAAAAATGTTTATTTCATTACCAAACAATTACAATTGATGAGCATGGGTGGGATCCTTCTTTTAAGTGTTAAACACCTGTACCAGAAGGAACCACTCTTCCATAACATATTTAGTTTTATTTACATGGTAAGTTCATTTATAAGCTAAGGTTAAACATCTTATGTTCTAGTTAAACTTAATTGCAGTAGGTACTTAGATATGAGCGCCGCGCCGATGACCAATTTCACGACGGCGGCGGCGCGCCGCGGCGTGACCTTGAGTATAACTTTTTTTTGGGGAATGATACAAAATAGGTAGTAAAAAAATGAAAAACCATATTGTTGGTACCATTAATTCTTTAGATTTCGATAAAGGTGCATAGAACATACTCGTAAACTAAGCATCGCTTGATCTTCAATTTAAAAATAAATCAACAGTAATAAATCACATTTTCAATGATAAAAATAGCATATGTCATTTAAATATATGCCGATAACAGTAGTGTAGCAGTCTGCACTACCGACCTATATATCTACTGCGAAATCCGTAGGTATGTAACAATGTAACAGTTAGCAGTTAGCCTACACTACGCATAAAAGGTGTTTAAAAAATTTACGAAACTAAATAGGAGTTCTTATTTCTTAATTACTATATAGTCTTTTAAACAATAAGAAATTAAATGAATAGTAAATATTTATGTCTGTAAGTATTATAAAAATAAGGTTACTACAAGTCGCGTGTTTTGCTCGGCGTCGGCGCGCTGCCGCTGGTGCTAACTCACGGTGACGGCGGCGCGCCGGGGCGCGGCGCTCATATCCCAACCCCAACTCCTAACCGTTAAGGAGTTCTGTAGCTTCACCATCAGCACAGCAGCATCAGATGTTTTTCAAGCAAACCTCACAAGCATCACGTTAGCCCTACATACTGCTAAGTAGTTTCCATCGACCAATTGCAGAACTGTCTTCCAACTCCTAATCGATAAGGAGTTCTATAGCTTCATCATCAGCACAAGAGCATCAGATGTTGTTTCAACCATACCTCACATGCATCACGTTAACCCTACATACTACTAAGAAGTTTCCATTGACCAATTGCAGTACTGTCTCAAAACTCCTAACCGTTAATTAGTTTTGTAGCTTCATCATCAGCACAGCAGCATCAGATGTTGACACCCTGAAGTGAATACCTGAGTAAGACATGATTACGTAACAAAAGCACCATACGGGCATACAATTTTCGGTGGTTACCCTCGATTTCTATTGGATCCCAACATCAGATTCTGACCTGGTGAAAATGGGACCACCTTAGAAGTAAACTCTATCCAACAAAAAAAAACTTTTTGAAATCCGTCTATAATTGACGGTAATATCAGTTAACATACATAAAAAAAATCGAATTGAGAACGTCCTCCTTTTCTTGAAGTCGGTTAAAAATGGGCAGCGCGGTGAAAAATAATTAACCAATAATAATCAACCTATGTATAAAGCGACCTTCCGTTTGTAGACATAAGGTCGCAATTCGCTTGGCCTCTGGCGTCCCGATGTTTAGCTACTTAAAAAGAGCAAAAAAAAACGGTAAAATCCACTTAATTGAGTCAAAATCTTTTTAATTTCTCTCAGGCAAATTATGAACTTTGATGTTTAGTTATAAGCACAGACTAAAGATGATTTGTGTTTGTAGCGCATGTCAGCTCGTCGCCTCAGTGCTTATTTGATCTATCTACCATTGATGAGATTTTACAGGATAAGTGTTTTTTACTTGGGCTTGTTAACCGGTTTGAAAAAGAGCTTATTAATGAAAAAATTAATGAAAAAGAGCTATATATTAAGGTTTTTACAAAACGACGACAGCGCTTCAGGCTAATAGCGACCTTCCACGTGTAGACATAAGCTCGTCAGTCGATTTACCATTTGCGCGGTCACGTTGTGAGAACGGTATTTCAGGCAAGATGCGAGCTCATGTCTAAGTATGGAAGATCGCTATTCACTTTGCCACTCATGCGCTTGCGCTCTCGTTGTGTTTAGTAACTGATAAAGAGCACTAGGTACAGCAGCGAGTACATAGAAACCGTTTCATTAAGGTTTGAATCTACCGAAACCTTAAAAAAAACCTTCAATCATCTTCCATGAAAGATCAATATTAAAAATGTCTTGAATCAATTAAGCGGTTTATGGAAGGTTTTTTCTGCCTTTTGTAAGTACCTAAGCGCAACAGGACAACGCGAGCGCGGCAAAGCGAAAAGCGAAAAGCGACCTTCGGAACTTAGACATAAGCTCGCTACTTGCCTGAAATTCCGCTCTACCAACGCGAGCGCGCGAGTGGTAAATCGACTAGCGAGCTTATGTCTACATGCGGAAGGTCTCTATTAGCCTGATCGCCTCGCCAGTAGTAGGTTTTACATTTCGCAGAGTTTGGATTAAACCATTTTATTTAGGTTTTGGAAGCGCTCTCATTCCGAATACGTCGAAAGCGGTTAATTAACCGCTCTTTACAAACCGGTTACAAGTGCTGTTTTAGAATACGCTAGTCAATCAACCTAGCTCCACTTCCTGCCGCTGGTAGTGCTGGTATTTCGTCAAACCGTTAGTGTTTTGGTGTTTTTGCTAAAGTTTTTATTCATCTGGCTCTATTGACTGTCCCGAGTTAATATACCGAAATAACCCTCTGTTTTCTACCAATTCATACAAACTACAGACAGAACGACGTGCTAGTAAAAAAAATTCAATGAGGTTTATATAACTTTCAATTTTGTTCTTCTTAACACAAGTGTGGCTAGTGTGAAGAATGCGACCAGTGGACATTTTTCTTGATTGTTTTGAATTATGTAACAAGTAGTTTTTGTTTCTTTTTCCTTTTTGTATAATTTGCATTTTTTATTTGATAACTATTTGTGAGGGCCTTTAATTAGCCATCTACTTTTGTTTAATTATCCATTACTGTTTGTTGCTGTTGGTCTTCGTAGATTTAAATAAATAAATACACTACAATATTATTTTTGATATTTTGCAGTGCAAACGCACAGCTAAGAAAAAGGCAGCAGCAATGGTTTTCAACGTAGGCCTATTATTCATAAAAAATAACGTCTAGGTTTCAAAGTCACACGTGGTCACACACAGCTGGCAATGACATTGACATGACAATCATTGTCATGAGCCGAACCGTCGCAAAGTTCATTTTTTTATTTTCATTTCATTTCTGCTGTGTGTTGTTGTGCGTGGACTATCTATGATTACGAATGCACCAAATACGAAGAACGCATCAAAAACTTGTTTGAAATTATTATTTACATTCAATACGATGTCATTTACACGATGACTTTTTTTAACACTATAGGTTCGAGTGTCTTCCAGGGGCTTTCTCTTATATTTGTTTTAGGTTTCTTACTTGGTATTTTAAATTTACATTTTAGCGACAAAAATGATTATTGTTCAATGACTTATATGTTTGAATATCCTCAGTTTGTGGTAAGGGTTAATTTTTCATTGCTTTTGGGTTAATTTTTTAATGTGTTTGTTATTGCTTTGTTTAAATCTTACCATATGATTTTAGAGAATATCTGTGCCGGAAAATGATTTGTATCCGCAATATGGACTTTATGCTTATAGTGAAGGACGATTTACAGAGAGAGCAAGAAAAATGTGGTATGTATTTTTATATATATTATGATAATCAACTATGGGTTAGTTGGTTGTCTTAATATTTAATATTTTTATCAATAAATTTAATAATTAATTCAGACCTTTAGTTTTAATTGTACTGTACCAGTTTTATTAAACAGTCCCAACTGTCCAGTAAAAAAATAAGTGTGTAGGCAAAACTGAAAATGTGTATAGACTACTAGGGATGTGTTTTAACTGAATAGTTTGACAGTTCACTTAAAACGGCTCAGTCAAATAGGTTTTCTGATGGATTTTACCTCTCTATAACAATAATATAATGCATTGAGTTTTGCTGAGTGTCTCTTAATTTTTTGTTGCAGGTTTGATGGTGTTCCAGTTTTGTTTCTCCCTGGAAATTCAGGCAGTCACATGCAGGCACGATCTTTAGCATCAGTGGCATTGAGGAAAGCGATTAGCAAAAATTATGAATACCATTTCGATTTTTACACAAGTTAGTATTATAGGCATTTACTGCTAATACTTAGTAAGCAACTTAAACTATTCTCTACATTTTTCAGATTGATTACTATGGTATAACTATGCCAGACAGATATTTGTTTCATAAAATATTATATACTTGCTGCTTGGGTCTTAATATACAATGTTATTTTATGTATACACAAAACCTCAAAACCATTTGCAGAACTCATCATCACAAACAACTTTTTGTATGGAAGTCACCCTGAAATTGCGATGAAAAATCAGTTGTTTCATAGAAAATTTTATTTGAACTATGCTTAAATGTATGACACAACTGAGTTTTTTTAAACATAAAATAGCATTGTATTTATTTTCAGTAATAATCTTTGATAAAAATTGTCTATGTTAATATTTGCGCTATTTCAGTTAGTTACAATGAAGAATTATCTGGTATATATGGAGGTGTACTTCAAAGCCAAACAAAGTTTGCTGCTGCATGTATCTCAAAGATTTTGAGTTTATACAAGAGTAACAAGTATACAAAGAGTGTTCCTACATCAGTTATTTTAATTGGCCATTCTATGGTAAGTAAATAATATTAATCTGTCTGTGTCAAGATTTAACTTCTATGATATAAACTTTGTCTTTTACCTTTTAAAACAGTTTATTTCACACGATATTAATTTTACAAATATTTAAAAATATGTTGCTATAATTACAGTAGTTGATCGTTTATTCGGCAAAAAAATTAACAAATTATACTACTAAAAATATCCCAAGTTATATTAATTATAGCTGTTACAGCCTCATCTCAGCTTATGCCACATTTAAGGCTGCAATCGTGGTTTTCAGATGCAGTTGTCTAGCTACTAACTCATTAGTTAATAATGCACAAAAGTAACTTTATTTTATTTACAGGGTGGTTTAATTGCAAAACGCTTAATGGCATATCCAAGCACTCTTCATAAAACTTCCATAGCAATAACTTTAGCAGCACCAGTGCAAGCACCTGTTTTAAATACAGACATGGCTATGAATGACTACTATAAGCTAATTGACTTCGAATGGGATACTTACATAAAAAGCAGTGAAGCTATGACACATAAAAAGATGTTAATCAGTTTTGGAAATGGCCCTAGGGATCTGTTGATGCCGTCATGTTTGGTGTCTTCTAATGACAGCTACGTAAATGCATTAGTAAGAAAAATATTATCTTATATCTTGCAATCCTTTAACCATTATCATTTAACCAAAGTAGTTGATCTTATAATAGACTAGACTTGAATTTTATCTTCAACTGTTCAGTTCAATGACTTCTGCTAAAATCCCAACTTTGTCCTGAGAGCAATTGCGAAGTTTTTGTTAACATGAAAATCTATTTTATTTAGTCTATGAGAATTATAATGTAAGATAAAATAAGAGTTATTGATATGATTAGTAATTAAAGATTACAAAATTCATATGAATGTTTGTATTTTGGTTTCCTTTTTAGAGCACTGCAGTACCAGGTGTTTGGGTATCACCAGATCATGTCGGTATAGTTTGGTGCAAACAATTGGTTATGGCTATCAATAAGTTTTTATTTGCCATTGTGGACCCTCTCATAGGCCAGACAAGCGAAAATACACAGATATGGATGTCAAAGGCCAGACATTTCTTTCAGGTAAGTAACTTGGGCCATTAACAATGATAAAGAAGTGAAGTATTGATGCATTAAAATTGTTGATATATTTTTTTTTTAGGCCAATAGGTCAATGTTCCTGAACCCAGATGTACCTCATGGCAATATGACGATGTTAGCTGACGCTTTCTGGTACGAAGATAGCAGGAGAATCTACCAAATATCAAGACCAGAAATTGACAAGTAAGTGGACTTAATAATGTTCTTATTAACAACTATAATTTATGTCCTTTCTGATGTGTGTCACAAAAGATGACAATCGTTTTACGTTGATAATCATAAGATAGGTAAGTAGACATTTTGCCCCATCTCTTTTGCTGTTATGAACATAAGTTACAACTTTGCAGCAGATTCTGAAACTTAGTTTTCTATCATCACAAAGCCTGAGGCAGGCCCTACTTGACCATTGATGTTATGTGTTTTGTTTTTTTTTCATTTTCGTATTTTTGTTATGTTTGTAATAATTGTGTTGTCTTTGGTCAATAAAATGTTTCTCTCTCTCTCTATCATCTACCACGAGAGGGCCAGTGCTGAATAATAGTTTATAAAGAACTGTAAATAGAACCGGGACCAGTGGCTTCACGTGCCTTCCAAAGCACGCAGGAATTCAAGATAATACAGTTGCTTAACCTACATCGCAGGCAGAGTGCTTGAACCATTGCGCCACCAAGCCTCTCTTAATTGATATACCGTCTAACTTTTTCAAACGATTCTCAATCTCAACCCATCAATTGACATTTTAAAGTTCAAATTCGATTGGAGTTTGACAGTTTTGTGAAGCCTGACCTACAAGAAGTCCCGCGGAATATTAAGGAACTAAAATTATATCCATAATAATAGAGATTATTTTCGAATATTGAACAGGTCAGGCCGTGGACTTCTTTCGTGGCGGGGACTCGGTACAGCTGTTGACCATAACATGATATATTTTTTTGTGATTAAATACGCTAGTATTAACTATTACATCATTTTAGACATGAGTTGTACCCATAACACGATCATTGGCATGCCTCCAGCTTTGCAGGAAATGAGTATTTTTGGAAACTCTACATTGCGTCGCTTTGAAGTCGTCATTCATTTAATACTTTTTTTATCAATTACGTTCAACGGCGTATTACGCATGTCAAATCTGTTTGATTTGTGATGTAATAATTATATTACTATGATTTTAACTGCGTTTGTAATTTTGCTAATACTTTAATTGATTATAATTAAAAACGGTTAAAACTTATCATGATGAAAAAATATATTAGGTACCTATTTACTGACCTCTTATAAAACCAATTACATTATTTTGACGGTTTGATAACTTTTATCTTCATTGTAGGACACTTGAAAATAAATATTAGTTAGATAAGGTAAATTGAAATCTTTTTAGGGTTTGATAAAAATATGAGTAATATGAATTTCTTGATATTTTTTTACAGTGGACTGGTCCATATATACCTACACTGTACCAAGTGGACAGCTGCGATTCAGTAAAAATAAGGAAACCTTTATGTCTCATCAAATATTACAGAAAAACAATCGAATTAACTTAAATAATATTTTTTTACGGACTTAAAAAAAAGAAGGAGGTTATCAATTCGTGGGCATATATTTTTATGATTCAAACGTTTAAACATCGGGTTTGAACCCAATTTGGTTGATGGTTAAATTTTAAAATCGGTTCAGTAGTTTTCAAGAAATTTTGAAAATGCTGTCGTTTTTCGGTCAAGCAGTTTGACACAAACCGTTTGACTGTAGTGTAGGCAACTATTAGTTTGAGTCAAAGCGAAGTGCAGGAATTACTGTAACTTAAAAAAATGTGAAATAAAAATTCTCGTACATTTGGCTACACATTAACAGTTGCATAACGAAAACTCTTATTATAGTCTACGTGATAAGAGCGATAGTATCAGTATGCATTGTGCTACAAGCTACAGCAATAGTAGAACTCAACTAATTAAATAAAGGTTTAAATTAAATTGTAAAAAAATAAAACACTTGTTTACGCGCTAACTATGGTAATCTTTTACATACTGCTATTTCATTCAAGTATATTAATTAAAATTTAATCACTTGATTTTGTTTCAGAATGACATATCTGATGATTAGGCTAGTCACTTTTCCACAAAATCGGTTCGTTGCTATAGAAGCAGTAAATGTTGACGACAAGGATTGGATATTCGGATGTAACGCCGCAGACATCACCAGTACTTATAGATATTGGTAAGTACTTATAGTACATACCGCGTGGGGCCTATAATCGGGGAAAATATTGAAAATAGAGACTCTCTAGATTATAAGTATTTATTCTGAAAAGATTTCAGTTAATCAAAACCCATGCATTACTCACAATAAGGATTTAAAGTTACGATTCATGATCAGTGTAGTATTGCAAAACGATATTATCGCTAACGTTGCGAACTAATCGTGGTACAGGGGACAACAAAATCTTACCGCAAAACATCACATCACTATCCATTAGAAAATTTACCTTTATCTCATTGAATAGCAACAGCCCCTGCTACTTCCCACAGCTTAAAATCTCTGTTTCAAATTAATTAAAATTAGTTTAATATTAAATATCGCAATGACAGTTATCTGTTTATAATTTTATCCATCATGCATGACATGTCATGTCAATCAATACCAAGTATACTCTTTGTACCAAGTAGATTCAGCCATGGAATTATTAAGTACTAGTACGTAGTACCTGCTAATTCCATGGATTCTACGCTTTTTACATAATGATCTTTTTATAAAGAAGATCATAGTGTTAAAAGATTGTAAATTCAAAAGAATAATTTTGATTAGTAAAGTCAGAATATTGTCACGGGAATTTCTTTGGTTTCAGTTTAAATTGATTTCAATTTAAGTAATCGAATTGGATTCATTTACACAATTTATTTGAAAATGGCTTTGAGTGCAAAAAACACTCCAGAAAGAAAACAATACCTTCGTGGATTCATGAATTACGATAGTAAGTCAGACAGTATTATTTTTCTAACAGCCGACACATAAATTGTCAAAAAGACGTTCCGAGTAGCTCCGAAAAGTTGAGCGGTACTGTTGTTTTGCATTATATTGAATTCACGATTAAGTTTGTTAAAAAAAATAAAAAAAGTAAAGATTAGGTTTTAATTAGTTAGGACCCTAATGATTCAATCACTAGTGACATAAAGAGCCTCCGTTTTCAATATTATCCCCGGTTCTAGGCCCCAGACGGTATAGATATTGGTAAGCTTTAATCCATATATTCAGAAATCAACGAAAAATATTAAAGATTGTGCCAGCCACTAGCCTTCCAGTGCAGGTAGTAGAAGCCACAGACCTATATCGAGACAGACGCTAAAAATGTGTCTACCTTGCGTGTAAAAAGTTTGATCCACGGTCAAAAAATTTCGACCTATAAGTCAGTCCGCTAGAGACATTGGCCATGAAAACACGCGTAATTCAGAAACGAAAATGGTTAATTGTGCAGTGCTTTATTGCAAGAGCTAGTCAATAACGTTTCCACATCTCTAAATCTCGCTCGGGACGTCATCGTACGTACGAAAAGTTCGACACGCTAAGTTTTCATACAGTTTGAAGCGCTCTTTTCGTCTATCTCGATATAGGTCTGTGGTAGAAGCCAATCAGCAGACAGGGAATTTTCGAAAACTAAATATGCGATTGGCTGGCAACCTGTCACTATTGTGTCTGGACAACATCTTGGACCCAACCAATGCCAAATGTGGCGTCGTTGAGGTGTGTCTGTGAGAGTGATTGTTCGCGAGAACACCTTCGATAGCCCCCGAGCACAACTATGGTCACTAGTTTTATTGTTTCTTTTGGTATAGTCCAGACATAGCATTCCCCATTAAGAAGCAAACCATTCACCAGACACCACAGCTTGGGCTGATAGAGGAACTGATTGCCACCACGTGCTCTGCTAGCCAGCGTTCAATACTATACCGAGTTCACACACTCCAATAGTCTTAAAATTACACAAACATTAACAATGTCTGATATGAATGATAGTTACACCATAAATTGTATAATTATTGGGAAAAATCATGTATTTCAAACTGTACACCGATAATCCGAACACCTCTTGCGTTAGCTCGCACCGCCCGACAGAGGAATGGGGAGAGCGTCGGTCGCGGTTTGCAGTTTACACACATAATGAAGAAAAACTGCCTGAACAGTGATGCTTATACATTCTCTCTCCAGCTGCATCATAGAGGGTCTGCCAACCCCGCAAATCATTTATGGCGTTAAGTCGTGTATACAGTGGTAGCCAGTCAACAGGCCAGGCCGCCATCCGCTCGGTGCCTCTGAACGGCCATGTCATTCGACACCTAATGTAACGTAAACAAATTCCGGCGCGCACTTATAACGTCAACAGAAGCGCTTTTCAGACTACGCTATAACATAATAGCATATAGCTTATAGCTCATAGCACAACGATATCGCTCACCATACATTTACTTAGATAGCGTATAGTAAGCCAATAATATATATATATATATATATTATATCTAAGTGTGAACGTGTTCTAAGTATAACTTTTTAATTTTGCATTTTACATGCTATTTTTATGTGATAAATATTAAACAAGAAAATATACTAGAAAAAAGAAACTTGTCTCCCGTCCCGTCTCAGGGCGACATAAGACAAGTTTATTTTTTCTATTGTTCTAAGTAATTGTATGGTGAGCGATATCGTTGTGCTATGAGCTATAAGGTATATGCTATTATATTATAGCGTATTCTGAAAAGTGCTTTACTCTTTGTCGCCACGCATGGTCATAACGTTTTGTTTTTTGTTAAGCGTACGAATGGCACTTGTAACTTATATAAGTGGGTATAATTTTTTTTGTTAATCAGCACTAGCAGAGAGAAAAAAAAGTGAGTGAAATTTGTCATCTTGGGTCATAAAAATACTTATATATGAAAAATTACAGCGATAACCTATGTTTTTATACTTTTAAAATCATGATGAGTGAAAATAGGAAGAGAGAAAAAATAGAGAGTAACAAAACAAAGAGCAAGAGCATTGACATTAAGGGTTGCGTACATAGTCTTCAACATTCTCTCCTGGACGCAAAGCCATTGCATTCGTAAACGCTTCATGTTTTGGTCGATGAAACCCCTTCGTTAGCACATCAGCGACCATGTCATCTGTCTTCTTATATTTTACAAGGACTTGCTTGTTTGCAATCTTCTCTCTGATGAAGTGGTAACGAACATCTATATGTTTACTTCGGGCATGATAGCATTCATTACCTGAAAGACTAATACAACTTTGGTTATCACAAAGCATAACTACTGGTACTACTGGTTTATCTACCAGTGACCATGTATTATTTTTAATCAATGAATCATGTTCTTCAGTCATAGCTTGTTTCCACAGGTCAGCTTTCTCACTTTTTAGTGCTTCTTCAAGACTCTGTGGATCATTATCAAGTAAACTTGCTGTCGACTCTGAATACATACAATGGTAAGTACTTGAAGTATGGTCATGGTCTTCTTCCATTCGCCGCCGTGGTCTGAGTTGCATCTGCGATGTCGCAGGTGTCTCCACACTCTTTTCTGGTAAGTATGTACTATCATCAGGATCGTCATAGCATGAGTCTGTGCTTGAGCAGTCTGAAGTATTTAATTCAGATGTCACTTCAGATTGTACTTCAGTCACAGGTAAGTTTATTTTATTTTTAATTTCACCCATATTAATGTTTAAATTTTCCTTTTTATAGTTATTAATAATCTCTTTTGTTTCAGATGAAGGAGTGGGAACAACATTTCTATTTATGCTTCCTTCCAAAAATACAACGTCTCTACTCATTATTGCTTTTTTACTTTTAGGTTCTATAAATCTATAACCTTTAGTACTTTCAGAATATCCAACAAATACTAGCTCCCTCGATTTTGAATCCAGCTTTTGCCTTTTTTCTTTTGGGACATGCACCATTGCTTTGCAGCCAAATATTCTCAAGCAACTTAGATCAGGTTTGGTTCCTGACCATGCTTCTACAGGCGTCATGTCAAAGAGAGCTTGTGTAGGCGAGCGATTTATAATATAAGCAGCAGTCGCCACCGCTTCAGCCCAGTACTCTTTCTGCAAATCAGCATTAAATATCATGCATTTAGCCTTTTCAATTAATTTGCGATTCATGCGTTCACTCAAGCCATTTTGCTGCGGAGTGTAAGGGTTAGAAGTTTGATGTAATATTCCGTTTTTCTTAAGAAAGTTGTCAAAGTTTCTATTCATGTATTCAGTCCCATTATCACATCGCAACACCTTTATCTTTTTATTTAATTGATTTTCTACCATATTCTTAAATTCGATGAATTTATCTAATACTTCACTTTTATTTTTAAGTAAATAAACAAATACTTTATGAGAGTAGTCATCTATAAAAGTTGCAAAATACCTTGCCCCTCCAATAGAAGTAGTCTGCATCGGTCCACATAAATCAGTGTGGATTAGCTCTAGCAGGTTCTGCGCTCGGGAGCTGCTACTTAGGAAAGGTTTTCTGCATTGTTTGCTTTCCAGGCAAGTGATACATGTATTATTTTCTTGTTGTTGTGACAAATTAACTCCAGTGACTAATTTTGGCAACTTTTGAATATCTTTCATGTTTAAATGCCCCATGCGTAGGTGCCATAGATAACTATCAGTTTCTACAGTTGCTTTCATAGCCTGAGATTGGTTCATGACATTCAAACTATACATATCATTAATGATATTCGCAGAGGCTATATTTTGCTTATATTGGTTTTGTATCAAACATCCATTCTTTTGAAACACTACCTTAAATTGGTTGCAAGTTCTGGTATATACAAAACATTTCTCACCTGGATTGTATTGGTGCTGTCCAGTTGAATAGTCACATTACCACAACTTTCCACATGCAGTAGTTTGTTATCAGCAATTTTTATTATTTGTACTGGCGGAGTAGTTTCATTTTCCAACCAATCTCGATGCATAGTCATGTGAGCTGATGCACCCGAGTCTATGTACCAGCTGCAATTGTCATTCAGCCTCATAGCTGAAAAAGCTGCCACAAAACTATTATTATCTTTATGTTTATTTTCAGACTTGTCCTTTTTATGCCAACAATTTTTGCTAAGATGCCCATATTTATCACAATGAAAACACCTTGGGCCTTTAGACTTAGACTGAGATTGAAACTTATTTGATGAGGGCTTTTTATTTGAGTTTGTGTAAAATGCAGTAGTGTCTGCTTGCTTCACTTCTTGTAGAAGCTTATTTTTAATTAAATCAGCACTAATTTTTACACCCGAACTCTCTATACCCATTATCATAGGCTGATACATGTCTGGCAAACCTGCCAACATCAACGTCCCAAGCCACTCATCGTTCACTTCAAAAGATATGTTTCTTAACTTATGGGCTGAAACCATTATCTTGTTTACATACTCTTCCACGCTATTACTTGTTTCCAACGTTGTGTTAATGAGATCTTTCAATAAACCAACCTTCCGAAGTAGACCAGAGTCTTGAAATGCTTTTGACAAATTATCCCATACCTCTTTTGCGGACTTAGCATCTTGAATGTGAACAAATAAAATAGGATCCACCAAAAGTATGAGCTTAGACTTTGCCTTTTTATCCTTGATTTTATCCATAGGTCCATTTTCAATTAACTCCCATAGATCTTCATGTTCGAGGTATGCTTTTACGGCAAAACTCCACGTTGCCCAGTTATCACGGCCAGTGAGCTTCTCAATTAGCATCAGTGTATTATTTGAAGTCATTTTCGTATGAAATAATAACTGAAAAAGCTGAAAAAAGAAAGAACCGGCGACCGTGTCGGTAACCTTTTTGCAATGTCTACTTTTTCTGTAATTACGCGTAATTCTCACAAAATACTTTTACTAACGGCATCCTGGGCCCATAACCTGATGAAATGAAAGACGGTTTGTGAATTTAACACGAATTACTTGTATATAAATTTGGATTAAAGAAATCAAGTACAGCCATTACAATATGAAAATAGGAAGAGAGAAAAAATAGAGAGTAACAAAACAAAGAGCAAGAGCATTGACATTAAGGGTTGCGTACATAGTCTTCAACAGAAACACTCGAACGGCACTTTTTTGTAATTTGACTCTACTTGTAGGACACCTGTCACAGAAAAAAATTTTTCTGTCCTCGTCTTTACGGATGGCTGTGTTGTTTTATTTTTAAAATAAAGAATGTTTCTCTCCGAATCTATTAAAAAACTCCCAAGCCGATGCAACATGTATTTATAAGACGAGACCGTAAATGGCCAAAGACCAAATAGAGAACAAATTTGGGTACTCAGACTACCCATGGCCATTAAGCGCCATGTTTTGATGGGTAGTCTGGGTACCCTGGCCAATTGAGCGGGTAGTCACATTAACGACACTAGTCGATTTTCATACAAACGAGGTAACTTTGGTTGATTCTCTGTCAAGGATTGACCGAGATGTGATCTGATAATGGCCAACCTGGGAGTGAATAGAGGAGATCCAGATTGCTCTACAAACCTAACTGATCTGTGTCTACTTCACTTTGACCGCCGACGGCGTTTTCGTATAACGCAACTTCAAGGTTATCATCCTAATAATAAGATTACTTTTCCATAGTCAGTAATTACTCGACTCTGTGTGCGAACGACTCAGCGCTATTTCATCAGCGCTTGCATGTGAAGAGACTATTTATATGGATTTTTATGCTATTTTCGTGATTTTTTAAACATATCCATACATCTCTTAGAATGTTGATCAGATCAGTCGGTTGTGTATAGCAATCTGGATCTGTTCCATTCACTCCCTGGATGGATTATCAGATCACAGCTCGGTCAAACCTTGGCAAAGAAGCAAGGCTCCAATGTTACCTCGTTTGTATTCAAATCAACTAGTGTCGTTAATTATGTGAACACCACCGTATATATACGGCATTTTAGTCACACCATTTCAGCAATACAGACAACTAACAGTCTGTATCGAGTACTTTAATTAATCAGTGTCTGATCAATCATACTATTTATGTCGATTGCCTAGCAGACACTGGGTAGGCGTCGGAAGTATATTGATACGATACTAATGCAGCTACCGATATTAACCGCCTCTCTGATTTAATGGTTACACCACACTGTTTTCAGAGACAGAGGTCCTGGGTTTGATTCTATGTGGGGTACATATTATAATAGGTCGTTACCTATGAAATTGCCGATTTTTTCTTACACTTCTAGAGATCCTCTCTAAGTCTATGTCTATTAAAAGATACATCAATTGCATGATTTTGTATTAAACTAGTGGCCGCTCGTGGTAATATTGGGATAAAAAGTATCCTATGTTCATTACCAGGCTATCTACTATCTATGTACCAAATTTCAGCCAAATCAGTTCAGTAGTTTTTGAATTTATTCGTTGCAAACAAACTAACAAAAAATCAAAATTTTCCTCTTTATAATATTATAGTATAGATTAAGATCATAACGGTCAAGAATCAGTAATCATAAAATTATTATTTTCGTTCCTTATACGATAAAAAAATCGACAAGTACTAATTTTTTGTTAGCAATTTTTTTTTTATTACTACATCGTGTAATATAATTTATAAGATACTCATGGTTTTTTAAATAAAAACAAAGCATTAGATTGCTTAGACTTCATACAATGCTTGTACATAAAAAAAATTGAGGCATTAGCATTTGCGTTAGAAATTATAACAGACATTTTTAGTATGGAAAACGAGCTTTCTTTGAAATTCTTCATACAAATCGGTAATTTCATAGGTAATCCCTATTATTTCTTGTAAGTGCGCCTGGTTAGCTACCACCATTGTATCAAAATCTATCGCCATAACAACAATATTTTATGTTAAGAGATGGGGTAGTCAGTTCCTCAGTGATTGAGGATAATTGCAGATTGAGCGCCATTCCACCTTCAGCCTTACCATTACTTAACATCAAGTTATCAGGTAGGATGAAGGCGGAGCGGGAACATCCGTTGTAAAAAGAATACAAAGTATCTTCTCTCATACTCAACCACTTGCTCATTACTTAAAAATCGGCTCATTATTTTGACATACTCACCTTTAAAAAAATCCAAATTATCTACGTATTCGCAGACGATATATGAAATCATGCAAAACTTGAATCTTTTCATTTTTGATGCAGCAAACAAGCCACAGCCCTTTCCGAGTTGAGTCGGTGGACGGGCTCAGCCACAGGCTTTGGGAAGAGAAAATTGGCCACCATACACCTTCACAGCATCAAGGATGCATATCCTGAGTGGTCACATGTTATTGTGAAGGTGTCGCCTACTAGGAAACCGGTATGTTATTGTTATTTTAATGTAAGGTATGAAGCTTGTGGCATGTATTTAAACTATCCACACAAAATTTTGCTTCTTCTAATTACATAGGAAATCAATTATTTTCACTTTGCTGACCAGTCTTTAAACCCAGGTAACCGTAGTAATAAATAAATACTACAAAATTTGCATCGGTTCTTTAATAATACTGCCTAATAGGTATATAAAATCTTACTATCCCTGACGAAGCCTTTGTTTTCAGATAATTTTGAATGTCGACATAAATGATCACGCCTCTAGAGTGATAAATGTAAACATGCCATCGGACTTTTCGTTCGGAGAGACAATAATTAAACAAGAGACTGAACAAAATAGTTTGTATTACGAACTACTACTGCCAGGCTTTACGACGGTCCATCAATCTTATTTATTGTATGTTGAGCCGACGGTTGGGTGTAAAGCTAGTCAATATCATGTGTCGGCAGAACTTCACGTGCCTTGGGCGAAAAATTATGAGTACAGCCACTTTTACACGTAAGTACAACTACCCAACACTAATTAAAATTTTATTTTAAAATTAATTTAACTCCATTGAATCGGCTCGAAGGACCAAAATCTTGACTTACTTTTTAGGGTTTCGTACCAAAATGGTATAAAGGAACACTTATGGTGCGACTCAATCTTTCTGTCTGTCACAGCTGGATATTTCAAGAACTACTAATACCCGTTTGCCCGGGTTTGCCCAACTATTTTGCAAATAAGAAATAAATAAATACATACTTATGCAGGCTGGAATATTAAGACAGGTCATGAATGGCAGGTACCTTAACCGTTGTAGATACATGAAAACATTCTTAGGAAACCATCCTCAATTTTTTGAGAAATTTGGAACTGCACCCACATATTAAAAAAAAAAAATACTAAAAAAATTAAAAGTCAGCAGAAAATCGGTTTTCAAAAACATTTTGATGCCAATCAATCCTGTTTCATAAGAGGATCAAAAAACTTACACCAACTGAGATATAAGTACTAGAAAAGTAAGAAATCGCAAAAAACTATTACCACATATTCTCTAAAAAATAAGTTCATTCAACAAAGGTAGGCGAAGTGGATGCTGCTGTGCTGTGTGTGGCGCGAGGGCGGAGCGAGTGTTTTTCGATTTCTGACGTTTCTAGTTCTCATACGTCAGTTGGTGTCTTAAGAGTGTTTTGATCTTCATGAGAAACAGCATCGAATGGCATAAAAAATATTTTTGAGAACTGCCCATTTTCCTGCTGACTGTAAATTTTTTTTCAAATCTGTGCATGCAATTCAAAATTTCTCAAAAAAATAAGGTTGGTTTCCTAAGAACGTTTTCATGTAGCTACAACGATTAAGGTACAGTCGAGTTCAATAATATCTGTGCTTTTATGGACTTTGTCGCATTAAGTTTTCTGACATCGTCTTTGAGTTTCTGTACAAATTGTCACTATAATTACTACGACAAAGTTCAAAAGTGCACAGATATTATTAAACTCGACTGTACCTGCCCTTCATGCCTTATCATAGTTTTCCACAATGTTTAAATATTTTGGCAACAGGAACTAAAAATTTAAAGTAGGCTACTAGGGCATGCAGGGTATCATATGAAAGAGCGTTGCCAACAATTTAAGAAAAAAAAATGTTTTAGTCGCATTGTTTTCGACTTTTGATGAACAATTTAAAAAATAAAAATACCATTGTAATTTTATCTATTAAAAAGTGATTTCTTCTCACCTCTATAGTATTCTTACGATGTGCTTGTTACAGGCACTTAAAGCGATCGCCAATGAAACTTCGTCTCTATGTCAGTAACCCGAATGTCACATCTGGCGGAGAAGCTTTTGAGCCTGCGAAAGTTACTTTGCTTTTGGATCCTCAATGCACTTATACAATTAGGTAATGTAATGTGTTTAATTCTTATATTATACATTTACACCCGGTTTCAATAATCTTTCTCTAACAAGAGGTAGGCCTATCTTGGTTACGTTACTTAGCAACCGCTGTTATTTTAGGCTGATTAACAAAAATATCTAGGCAACAAAGCTCTAGTAAGCCTATCTCTTACTGAGGATAGGTTATTGAAACCGACCATTAAAAAATAATATCGACTCGACTCGTAAGTTGTTCTCAGGCGGGACTTGACCACAAAAAAAACCGGACGGCCAAAAAAGGTCCCGAAAATCTTTCACTGCTCTCCCAATTGAGCTATCGGGCCTTAATTTTTTAATCCTTTTTTATTTAATTTATAACTCATTCTAGTTTTTTTACATTGTTAATTTACTTGCAGACAGTCACTTAACTTTTAAAACTTATCATTAGCTAATTTAACCTTCCGGGACATACTATACATACTTTGTTAGATTACTGATAAGATATCATATCGGTTACATGACATCAATTTCAACCTTATTGTAGCTTACTATACATATATATTGAATTACCTACATATTACGCAATGCGTGAAATGTTTACGCTTTTAGATGTCTAAACTTGCTTTATTAACCCGGAGTCTACGAGTAATTAATTCACTATATAAATAAAGGCGTATCACATTTCGTTCGGCGGCGTTCATCTAAACAATAACATAATGACGCTAAGAGGCAGTTATAATAACAGAACTAGGCTTTTTTTTTATGATTTTGTAATTTTTGCATTTGGAGAAATTTGACAGTTTGTAAAAGCCTAGTTCTTATTCCCGTCTGAGAATTCACTTGTGGCCGAGTTAATTTTTTCCAACATTTTTCTATTTAAAATTTACCATATGCTATTTTTATACTTATGGTAAATTTTAAATAGAAAAATATTGGAAAAAATTAACTCGGCCACAAGTGAATTCTCAGACGGGAATAAGAACTAGGCTTTTACAAACTGTCAAATTTCTCCAATCGACTTTGAATTTTAAAACGTAATCCATTGAGTTCAGAATTGTCTGAAGAAATTAGTAATTTTGTTAAGCCGTAGGCAAGATTGCGTTCAGTAACGTTGCTAATAATAACAGAACAATTTTGAGATAAGTACTGTAGTCGATGAATTTGCCTTCTTTATTTTTTACTTTCAATGGACCATTTGTTTTCAGTATATCTCAAAGTTGGTACCTACGTCTAGCTCAACTAGCAAGGAACTACACAACAGTTCTCGTGCCGTACGTAGCCGCCATAGTTCTATTGGCAGCAAGGAGCAATCTGCTGCACTTGAAGGAGCATGGTTCGTGTGTGTCCATACATAGTGCTTTGATGAGCGAAGGGGTTAAACCGTACTATGCTTTGGTGTTCGCCAGATTGGGTGCCATGGTTTTTATGTAAGTATGTCTTTTTAAAAACAGTATTTTTTTGGGAATCAAGACATTTCCCTTCCGAGGAAATATATTCCCGTTATATATTCAGAGGAAAAGATTTTTTACCGAGCACCTAATCTGTACCGTATTACATGCAGTAAGACCTTTTTACCGTAGGGACCGTATTATGAATCTCTTTATTAGCAGTTTTGTTGTCGTTCAGAGTAAGACAACGCTGTACGCGCACATAGCAGCGTCTCACTCTCTCAACTGGAACATGGCTGTTAATAAAGGTCTTAATACTGCCCTGGAAACACTGTCTTACAATACATTATTGTATGAACTACGTGTAGGTATTCGCAGCCAGCAGTGTCCACGTTTCGATATAATTTATCAATCTGTCTTGTCATGACGTAAATGTGACGTCAGATCTGCGCCTGGTTGTCGTATTTACTTTCTAACTTTTGCGTTTGAGTGAGTGAGATGCCGCTATACGCTCACTCTCAATCAAAATAATCATCAACGATTTACCGCGCTTTTTATTAAGTAGATATTTAGGTTAAGAATATTTATTTTCTTATGTTTCAGGTCAATACCCATGTTGTCATTTCTCTTTGAGAATGCCAGCTGGAAGAATCTTGAGCTGCAATACTTTACGCGCTCATTGCTGGTGTTGCCAGCGTATATGACTGCGTTGGGCATACTGAACATTGGCGCGGCGGCTATGCTGGCAGTCATGATATTTTCTTCGCAGTTAGCTCATAGATTGCTATTTAGGTAATTTAATAATATTTTATTTTCCAGAATTAATAAAACACAGAAAATTACTTTATCTCGTGATAGAGATGGATTCCAACAACGCTGTTAAAAGTCACGCAGAAATAATGAAAACTTGCCTTCGTGATATAAAAACTAAAACATACCATATTTATGTAAAGCAATTTAGTAGCCAAGTAAATAATCTGGGGTGCGATTGCGTAAAGTCAATCGTATTCATTTGACAGTTCATATCGTATTCAATCGGCTGCAATTTGTATGGAATTTGACACTAATGACATACAATATGAACTGTCAAATGAATACGATTAGCTTACGCAATCCCATAGCTGACCTTTGAGTTTTTTTAATCATCAGAAGACATGAATAGAAAAATTTTATTACTCTTATATTTTTGGTCGGACTTGTCTATTATAAGCTGACTGAGGTCAAGATTTTGTGAGATTTTCCTATTATATACTCATTACTGGGCTTTTGTCACAGTTCACCAACTAATTACTTAACTAAAACTAAACACCAGTTGTTTGTTTGAAGTTTAAAAGAACAGAGCGAGCAAAGCTTTAAACAACGATTATCTAATCAAATAACTAATTTGATTATGAATGTAAACAAGCACAAAAATTAACTTGCAGAATAGTCTGGCGAGGAGGGCCTGCCTTAGCAGAGAAAGTGGCATCAGGCTTACAAAAAGTTCCTATGGTAGTGAGTGCGGCGCTAATATGTGCCGTTCCTCTGTCTTGTGGGGCTGCGTCCTTAGCTGCCGGTGCAGCATTTTATGCCTTCATGGTAGGTACCTACTTCCACTTCAACATAATCAGTTATAACATAAAATATGTACATCTATCATATTGAAAATGACCTCGTTTTGATAAATGCTACTTATTGGTACTTGAAAGTTAATTGAAATTAGGTACATTTACAATTTACAGATTTCAAAAATGTACGAAGAATATCTTGAAGATTATGTTTATAAATTAATGGCAAAGATTGCCTCTAGAATATGTCGAATGTTTAAAGCTAATAAAAAGGATTTGAATAATGAATCTCAAACGAAAGCAGAATTAACGGCGCTTATTAGTACTAGTGATAGTTCTGCTGTTGAAACAAAAGATAGTGAAAGGAAGAATACTGAGGAGCATGTTGTCAAAAATAGCAATAATGAAATAGAAGAAAGTGGTAGTAGTAAAGAAATAATAGTCAGTAAATCTGTAGAAAAAGCAGATTTGAACACAGAATCAAAATGTGAAAAGAAATCGAGAAGGAGAAGAAGTAGTGGTAAAGATCTGGATGAGGACCTTAATAATTTAAATTTTCACGTCATGATGTTCTTCCTTTGGATATGCGTGACGTTAGTGAATGTGCCTGCGCTTCTGACGTGGGCGAGAAACTTCAAGTAAGTGGATTTATCTTCTATATCTAAACTTTCCACAATAAAGTAAACTCAGGGTTAGACCACATCTGTCAGCACGCTATTGCCTTTTTCCGTCGCCCAAATTTTTTCTGTCGCTCAGACCCGCCATTCTCTAGAGAGAGAAAGACTGACGGAATGCCAGAATTTGACAAGTGACGGTTCTGAGCGACAGAAAAGGATAGGGCGACGGAAAAAGGCGATTAAGTGCTGATATATGTGGTCCAACCCTTTACATACATATTATTTACAATTTATTTGAATATAAATTACAGATTCAGCATAGTATTGAAACCAGACACATCTTATCACACTGGCCTGATTCTGTCCGCATGTTCAGCCTGCATATGGCAAATGGAAGGCCCAAAGAAAAAGTTGTAAGTATACTAAAAATTATGGGTCAATTGATTTTATTACTTTTTAACTTTTTTAATAACATATTTAATTTGTTTTCAGGAGACACTATGATGCTGTAGCTGCTTTGTTATTCACGATGTCAGTGTTTATTCTAGCTCTGGGACCATTGTCATTGATAATCGTTAATTATGGTATAACATTTATGTTTGCCGTTATAACACTTCAACAATTGTGTGACAAAGAAGAATCAATTCCTTCAGATGTGTCCTCAACAGATGAGGACGATAGTCAGAGTAACAGTGAAGAAACTAAGAAAGAAGTAGATGAAAGTAGTAATAATGAAAATGAAAGCAATGACAAAGAAAAGGAACATAGTGAAAATATAGACTCACAAGAAGGTAAAAATTCGAAAGGAAGCGAAAGTTCTAGTGATAAAGCAGAAACCAAAAATACAGAGGATGATTGTGATGTTTGTAGTGAAAGTCGAATATATGGAGTATTTAAGCGCCTCAGAGATAAATTTAGTTTTAGTGAAGACTCCTAATGTAAGATACTAATTTCAAAAATACTAGAACCTATAGATATAACTTTATTAATAACATTGTTGTTGGCAACTTGAACACTATGCACAAATCAGTATTATACAGGGTGAAAAAAGACGGTCACTGGAGGGAAAGTACCCTAAATATTGATGTAAGCAAATTTTACCCAAATGAAACATTCCTGCACCGGGATTGAACCAGCTTATTTGAGAAAAAAAAACATAGTATACTTTTATGATACTATTCGATAGTGTAAAGTAGTTCGTTAGTGTTTGATTATAGTATTTATATAAGTATAAAGATCAATTTAGCTTAAGTAACTTAATGTCTTTAATAAAAGACATAGCTAAGAAAGATAAAAGAGATTACATAGTTCAATACATTATTCTACCTACCTCTTACACTAACTAAAATAAGAACGAAGTTCATATTAACTTTAGCTCGAAATATGAACCATATGCAGCAATACACTGATTTTAATTATTAGGTTATTGACTTTGTTGACTAATATTCACCAGATTTCCATACTAAAGGCGACAAGACGCGAGTCGATGAATAAGTTTTTTAAATAGGATTTTTGAGTTGTTTTTAATTTTAGATACTATTCTACTCACACTAAATTGATCTTTATGATTAACACTATCGATTGGTACCATAAAAGTACACGATGTTGTTTTTCTTATTCCGCGCCGGTTCGATTCCCGGTGCAGGTAAATGATTTTTCAAAAATCAGTTGAATTTATTTTCGAAAATGAAGGAATGTTTCCTTAAGATTTGCTCATATCAGTATTTAGGGTTCCCTCCAATGACCGTCTTTTTTTCAAGCCTGTATAGTAGGCCGGCCAACTTGAGAGAGATTATTTTTCGCTCAAGTCATCTTGGATATGGGTCAATTTTTCTTGGTCAATTTTTCTTCCTTATAATCTATTTGATATAAAATATAAACATTACCTATAATAAATAGGTACAAACACGTTTTAAGGATATGTATTTGAGTAATTTGGTAGGTATGAATTTTGGGCAAATCCGTCAAGTCGTTTTCAATGTAGAGCAGTTCAAAGTCAACTGAGTTTTGAAAATTTTGGACGTTTTCGAATAGTTTGTTGGACCAAGTAGTGAAAACGGTATAGTGAATTCTATATTTGGAATCTACTCGTAAAGGCTTTTCATTTGATACCCGCCCTACATGATACGTTTAAGAGATTTTTTTTCTTTGTACCGCCGCCTTTGTGACGTCATAGAATCTACCCCACCATTTGCTCGCTTGTCATCCCATATATTTGTGTTCAGAACATCACACTGAATCCACTGATACCATATATACCCATATCCGACATGATTTAAGTGAAAATCGTCTTCTTAACGTCTTTTTGCTTCTTGGCCAGCCTACTAATAGTAATGTTCAACTATCTAGTGAAATATTATTCTAAATCTTGAGTAGGTTTTAAATAAAAGTGTGGGCGAGTGAAGTGTTCTTGTCACCTTTTTTCTTCAACCACTTGCCTCTAATTTTCTGCACATCTGTTTTACACCTACAATTATTATTTGGAAGGATAGACACCGGCAAAGCCGTTAAATGAATGGTTCCGATTATGATGACAGTCATCATAATCGGAATCATTTCGCTCAAAAAAATAAAAATAATACACCTACACTTAAGTACAATTACTTTTACTATCTTTTTCTTATTTTCTACCAAATTTTGGTTAATTAGTACTACTATTGTTGTTCTTGTCACAGTATTTTAAATATGTGCCTTTTTAGGTATATTAAGCATAAAATGAACCCATTGAGAATATAGGTACCTAAATCAATTTTGTGGTTGGTATTACAATAATACGCCACACACAATACCCTGTCCATCGTAGGGTATTGTGGCGTCAAATCGAGGAGGCCTTCGTCGGAAGACACACAGACTAACTAGTATTTTATTTAAATTTGTGATTGTAAAAACTGGTAAAAAGTCTGAACTAAGGTTTATTATTATTATTACAATAATATCAATAAAACTAGGCTTTTAAACATTTACCTATCTGATAGAATTGTATAAAGATGATTATAATAACATTTTAGTAGCAAATTGTATTTATTTTTCAAGTTGCATTGGGATGATTAAATTTTTGTAAAAACATGCCATATCATGATAAATTCCATACAATGCAAAAAATTATAAAAGGTTTGTTAAATTAGTGTTATCAAAATTGATGGCTATTCAATCACAGATAGTTTTAAAATAAATAAAAAAATTATGAATCTCATGTATTTTATTTATATTTTTAGCTCCTAAGACGCCCATCTTTATCATTACCTAGTTAGGGCTAACTAGGTAATGCTTTGGCTGGCATCAAGTCACTTTTATGAAAATGACAATTACAATACTTGCATACTAGTTAGGTAAAAAAACCTAGATCATTTCTCTTAAATGACTGAGGAGCAGTATGAATTACCCAGATAGTTTTACACATTGTGGTTATATTATTATATTTATATAATAATAAACCTACTATCTGACCAAGACAATTAGGTGCATGACAGCTGAGAAAAACTTAAAAAATCTACTAAAAACCAAAATTTCAAAAAGCGGTAATCAATCAGTTAATCAGCGCTGATTAAACACATAATAACAGAAGAGCGGTGATAGAAGTAGGCTGCAGGTGCCAAAAGTGCAAAACCGCATTCCTGTCATGCGCCTAATTGTCTTGGTGGTGTAGTATATGAAATCATGAATCACACTTTTTAGCAGTTTGAAATACAGGTAGAATAAAAGAAAAGTAACCTTAAAACTAAATTTATTTATCATGAGATATAAAAGAAGTATCCTGTGGGTTTATTGACTACTTCTTGCCTTTCTTGCCAGTAGGTTTCTCATCAGCATTTTTCGGATTCTGCCAGTTCAATGGATTGCGACGATACATGGGCCATGGTGGAACAGTAAGTATTGCAGCAAGTATAAATCCAGCTCCTAAAATATATACCGATTGCGAGAATTGTTGAACAATATAGCCCCAAACAAATCCGACGATACTGAAGAGAGTTATTATGGCTTTGTATAACTTTTCTGCTTTAGCTTGGCCCACATAGTCAATGTGTGTGGGAAGAGATGTGAAGAAATCCATTATCAGGTGGAAAACTAGCAAATTTTTTATTTGAGAAACAAAATCACGAAAATCGAAAAGTCGACGTCAACAATTTCACTAAATTTCAGTTCACAGAATATATAAAATCAAAGTAGGTATCATTCATTTCATGGCATTGACATTTTAAACACGTCATTTCAAAGTCGTTCAGAAACTTTTAATCACAAATTATATAGTAATGCTATCTATCATTAATAACGTTAACGAGTGTACCAACATAACGGCAACGGAACTATCCTTTGATTGAAACAAACTTTGAAGTTCATTTCATAGCGCTGTTAAAAAAAACAAATGCAAAAATTAGTATTAGCTTTAAATGTAAATGTATTATAGTTTGACATTTCTCCTTGTATTTTCCATTTTCCTTGTAGATATTCAAATTCAGCTTGATCAAATTAATTATTTCTGAGGTGATTAATCAACTTCAACTTTTGTACAAAACCATTTTTGTTTTTAATTTATAGCAACACAGCATGATTCGTTACCGTCAGTCGATTGTCAACATTCAGTACGATCAGACTCATTAGGTTAATTTTAGTTAAAAAGATATTAGTTTTATTTTATAAAAGTACAATCTACAAAATTTATTAACAAAATGACAACGTTCAAGCAAGTTCCTCTCACATGTGGTGGCCATACTAGACCAGTCGTACACTTGGATTTTAGTGACGTTACAAAAGATGGATATTATTTGATTTCTGCCTGCAAAGGTAAGTTTGCTGAAATCTTTTAAGTTTACGGTGCCCTTTCGCCTTGGCCTAGATGTAGGTGGAAGACCTGCAAGTGTGTATGGGTGGATTTTTTTGGGATTTGTGTGACAGATGTTTGATGAAGTTATGGGTAGGCCTTCACTTTTTATTTGTGAGTAATAGTTTCTTCGCCGGCGTGCATTCTATGCATGCTGTGACCTTCTCTTTCCGGACATGCAGGAAGAACCTTGATTATCCGCTCGTAAGTTTCCTCGCGGCGGCTGCTCGCCTTGGTAAACATATCGTGGTTTTTGTTCACGTTGTTGCGACATGATATACAAGTTCCGTGCTTTTGTGTGCGTACGAAATCGTACCTACTAGCTTCGAAAGATAGTTCCTGTGTTGAAGTTGACATTTCACCCATTCTGGGTCACCTTGTGTTCCTTTTCAAGGTTTGTTATAGCACTTGACATTAATGTTTACCAAGTGAATTGAAATCTTTTTATTGTAGAAGGCTTTTACTGCTCACATGTTAAATGTACTATTACTAGTCAAAATTATTATTTGTCATGGTAGGCTTTTACAAGATTCTTGTGCCAGGTGCACATCTAAAATTGTCTTGGTTTACTATCTAATATTGGTCCAACAAAACAACACTATGTAAATTATGATAAAGTTTTCTCTTACCTATTTACAGCTGTAGTAATTCATTCCTTTGATTGCATTGATTATAATACAGGCTTACTTTAGTTTTACATCTCTCAGTTCATTTTTAGAAGGTATTTAAAGATTACAATAAAAATATATTATTATGTTTAGCAATAATTTCTATTCCATGTTTCATAAAGGCCACCTGATTCTCTGACCTCCAATCAGTTGATACATTGATACAATAAAGTGAGAAATTAATTTTACATTATATTGTGTCATCATTTGTTTGATTATTTATATCTATAGACTCATTTATATGTTTGTTTATAGATGGCAAACCCATGTTGCGACAAGGTGAAACAGGAGATTGGATCGGTACTTTTGAGGGCCATAAAGGAGCTGTGTGGGGGGTAGCGCTGACACAAAACGCAAACTTAGCTGCTAGTGGGGCAGCCGATTTCTCAGGTTTGTTAATTTGGTTGTTGTTATATAATAAATAAGCCTTTTATTCCGAGTTTTTTCTGCCAATTAAATATTAATATGAATCTTATACAATGTCTTGTATCTCGGTGTGGTGCTTGGCATATGCCTCCTCTAGCATTCTCCACTGCACTTGGTTATTACCCTTGTCCAATAAGGCCCTAAAGTCCATAAATAAATAAATAAATCCTAAATAAAAGTCGTATAGTATTGTCTCATGTCATTAACACTGTTGGAAAAAAAAGCAATGTGAAATAAGCTTGCATCTGCATTAGCCATTTTAATGTCCCCACTGCTAGGGCATTGACTTTCCTCATGGTTATATTGAAAAAATAAACTATGACCCATAAAAGAATGGTTCATAAAGACAAAAAAAAATTTGAGCAGGCGATTCAAATTATGTGGACTATATTTTTG
Source organism: Chrysoteuchia culmella (assembly GCA_910589605.1). Taxonomy (NCBI): domain Eukaryota; kingdom Metazoa; phylum Arthropoda; class Insecta; order Lepidoptera; family Crambidae; genus Chrysoteuchia; species Chrysoteuchia culmella. The sequence goes on along the minus strand of OU342650.1, from coordinate 10,261,065 downwards.
GGTGTACAATTGAATTAAGTACCAATGTATACAAATATTCTCTTAAAATAATTTATTTTCCTTAAATGTTTCCATGTTTATTTTATTCAGTTGTTTCTTTACTCATTGATCATTGTATTGTGGTTGAACTTTATTAATAGCTGGATGATAAAAATATGTATTTTTTACAGCTAAGCTTTGGGATGCACGGTACGGAGAAGTTGTGCACACATTTGATCATGAACACATAGTGAAAAGTGTGAATTTCAATTCGGATGACACCATGCTCCTTACTGCTAGCAATGAGAAACTCATCAGAGTTTTTGATCTCAACAAACCTGAAGCTGGACGTGAGTTTACTTTATTATTCTAAATTAATTTCTCAAATGCTGATTTATAACAATAGTCTAGTCTAAATGTAGCAAGAATATGGGAAGTCAAAATTAATAATTTCATTAGCCCCCAATCAACAGTTACAGGTACATGTATTTTATGATTTTTAAGTATTTGCATTTTCAATGCTATTTTTAAGAGAAAAATATAAGAAAAAGTCAACTCTTATTATCATTTGATTTGATAAATTTTTAATAGAAAAATATAAGGAAAAATCAACTCTCGGACGGGACTCAAACTTTGGGTATATGGCCCACTGCTCTAACCACTGAGCTACTGAGCCTTGAAAGGTTCTTGTGGCCGAGTTGATTTCTTCAAATATTTTTCTCTTAAAATATTACCAGGGTTTAATTATATTTCCTTTCATCAATCATCAATCAATATATTTATATGCAGCAAATATATTACTTTGGTCCACATTCTTAACAATTTTTCTCAACCACCTGAAAATTAACAAATCATGTAAATGAATGTATATGGCGTAAGATCATTAACTCTATTTATAGGGTAATGATTTTTTCTGATTTTCCTGTTATTGAAAGGTGATTCAACCTTCTTGTCTTTGTTAAGCTATTACTAGTTTAATCAGATTGATCAAGAATTCTGCATGACATATTACTTAACATTCCATTGTGATAATGAACAAATTATTGTCTTGTTATATGTTGTGCAATGAACAATTTGCTCTCCGAGTCTACATTACCTAAGCTCTTCTATTTGTAGAACTACCTAAGCAAATTTTATAGACTATAATATATATTATACAGATTTCCTTGTTCAAAATCCAGGGTTTTGAGTAAAGATTATGCAACTGACAAGTCAAAAAGACTTGCCTGTTTGGTTGCAGTTTAAAGGGCTCAGTGGTCTAGTGGTAACACCTCTGGTATAGCTATGCTCGTAGTACAAGTTTGGCAAACTATGATCGTTTTCAAAAACTATCGCTTCGTCTCTTTCATATCCATAGACTGCTTTACTGACATGAGTAGAGCATCCAATAGTTGTCGAAAACGTTGACAATAATTGTCAACTGTTCTGTGGTTTGGTTGGTCCATCTTCTCTAAGGCTGTCATAATAACAACAATGTTTTTATTTTAGCATTGTTGTGTTCAAGCAGTTAAAGATGAGAAAGGCAGTTGCTCAGTGGCTCCGAAAGAAGCGCGATTTAATAGGCAACCTGTTACCTTCAACCATATCAAACATTACTTGATTGATGATGTTTAGACATTTCCTCATTGTGTAAAACAAAAACCCTCTAATGTAAACATACAAAAATTCATCAAACCCGAACGGACACCAGTATCCAGAGAACAAAAGAATATCCATTGTGTCTCATAATCTGGGGCCTGAAAGTTAACAGTTTCTTACTTTTCTCGGCAGCTGTAGAAAAGTTCAACGCACATACAAGCAGTATCAGGCACGCGACGTTCCTTCACAACTCGCGCATCGTTAGCGTCAGCGACGACCTCACGATGCGCGTTTGGGATCGTAATAGTGGACAGGTCAGTTCAAAATCAATCTTAAATTTAAATACGGGGTTTCACCCGAGTTTTTTTCATAACAACATGTTGTGTGTGAGACTCCATTTTAATTTAATCTACCATACAATTACTATTTATTATTAAAATATATTCACTGGACATTGGCGAAATCCAAAGGGGCCACTATATAAAAAGAAGAAGAAGAACTTAAATACACCATTTTGAAATTAATAAAAATAATGTCGTAAAACGTGGTCTAAAATTAGACTAGGTTTAAAACTGAATCGGTCACTTTGATACGCTAAAAGAAAAAACAGAGACAGCTTCAGTTTTATGGTCTAACTTTAGACCGCATTTTGCAGAAACACCACAATTGTATTAAAATGATTAGGTACTTATCAAAAGATAGCTATTCTCTACTTTGCTGTGCCCAAACTGTGATATTTATTACTAGCGGCCGCTCTCGGTTTTACCCGCGTGGTTCCCGTTCCCGTGGGAATATCGGGATAAAAAGTATCCTATTTTCATAACCAGACTATCTACTATCCGTGTACCAAATTTCATCCAAATCTGTTCAGTAGTTTCGGAGCCTATTCAATGGAAACAAACAAACAATCAAATCTTTCCTCTTTATAATATTAGTGTAGAAGTATAGATTTATTATTTACGCGCCATGAAGTTAAACAGATTGTAGATGTTGTTGAGCTTGAAATGTACTTGGATGGAACATTAGTTGAATAGGCTATTTGACAGGTTTTGAAAATCCATTTTATATTATGTAGTGGAGTTTAAGGAACCCAGTAAAAGTTGTGTTTTTAAATTCTGCTACATATTTGCTGAAAAATATCAAATTAAAAATTCAATATTTAAATAGCGCGCCAAAACGCTACTTTGACAATATGGCGCTGCAATGGGTTCGGTGACGTCACTTGCCTGTATTCTGCATTATCATACACATACGTAGTCAAACGAGGTTTACAAGCAGGTGACGTCATTATAAACTCGACGAATCAGGAGCGTTTTGTGTCACGTGACAAAACGTTTAAAAAATGCATTTTTATTTACGGATTTTTAAATAAATTTATAATAATTTTCAACTTACGTTAATAAAAAACCATTTTTAAACTCATAATTTATACTGATAACAGTGATTGACACTTTATTTTTCGCATTGTCAAATAGCCTATTGCATCTACTTTTTTCATATAATTTTATCTTGCCTTTGTTTCAGGAAGTGCATAAAATTGAATTTCCAAGCATTCCAAATAGCTTAGAATTGTCCAGAGATGGAGCCATATTGACTGTTGCATACGGTAAGTGTCACTTTCGGTAGAATTGTGGAGATTTTAAAGAGTTTTAGTGATTATTTTCTTACAGAATACTGTACTGTCAATAGAAATTACGGTTTATACAAAATGTCCTTCAGTCAATTCCAGACATTTTACAGTTTATGAAGTCTGACCTTGTTGACCATTCTTAATTTTTATGTATGCAATTTTAGCTAAATTATTGTGATTTTGATTCATAGGGTTTGTTGTTTATTCATCAGTCTTTGAATAAGGTTTGGCACTCACCCAAACTAAGCATTTATACATGAATGGTAGTATTTATTTATTCATCAAAATCACAAACAGATTGGGTACAAACTTGGCACTTGTCAAGAAAGTTCTGCTGAATCATCCAGTCATATTTATTTTTTCGTTTTTTTGTGTCTTTATGCAAACACTAACCCCCTTACTAATAAACGTGGAGTAAGGTTAGAATAGTTATTCCGCGTTTTGCCTTATCTGCTCGAGTTCGAAATGTCATTTAAATGACAGAGACAAAACGCGGAATAACTATTCTTACTCCAAGCTTACACTAAGTGTATAAGTAAAGGGGTAAATATCAGATAATATGCCATACAACCATCTGATTCCAATCCGAGATATGAAGCTTACGCAATTATGTTACAGATATCAGAACCAATATTGATATTACAAATAGCGTCCCGCGTACTTCCGGCATAATAACAATTATGTTCCGGTAATGTCGAGCGAGATAAATAACCTCCTTCTCTTTTGAAGTCGTTTCAAAATAACTGATATCCTATTCCGTTCAGCCGTTTATGCATTATTTATTGTGTAACGAAGAATCAGATCTCCAGCGAGCTGCGATCTTATTTCTGGTAAAAGATGAAAATTAAATACTTTTTCTTCTTTCCAGGTACAAATGTGTCGTTCTACTCTTCCGATACGATGCGCAAGATGCGAGAGTTCCCCGTGCCCACGAAATGTTTCTCCGCGTCGCTCGCGCCGAGTCGCGCGACTTTCGTGTGCGGCGGGGAAGATCTGAAGGTCTACAAGTTTGACTACAACACAGGCACTGAGCTTGGTATGTGGCTTTTAACTTATTACTTCACTTGCGGAAAATGTGCCAGAAAGTTTTTATTTTTATTAACAACGTGGAGACTCTTGACCTTTATCATACCTAATGTTAAGTATTGATAAGGCTGAAGATGGAAGTGATTCTATTCTATTTTTTATCTAACTGCCGGAACACAACTATGCTGAAAACATTGTTGTTATGGCGTCAGACTTAGATAAGATGGTGGTAGCTAGCCAGGCGGACTTACAACAAGTCATACCATCAACCAAACCGAATACAATATGTACCCCCGCTGGGAATCGAACCCGTGACCTCTGGATCTGATACCGGTAGTTGTTACCACCAGTTAGATTAGTACTAATAATAATAACATTATTTATCATAAGATACAAAATAAATCCGATGGGACTTTCCATTTTTGTTGCTGATACCTACTTCAAATAATTGGTTTATAGTAGAAAGAAAATTCGTAATCATAATCCATAGTAATTCCGCGAAATAGTTTATGGTTTAATATAATATACAGGTGTCCCTGTATATCTTTTTTACTTTCTGCAATTCCTGAGTATTTTAAACAGCGAATCTTTATAATTATAATTATTTTGGTTAATGTTTTCAATTTTACTTTTTTTACTTTGTTTTAATTTAATTTTACCTAACTATGTAATGATACTGAGATCAAATCCAATTTAATGATCTATGAAGTTTTTTTTTATTATCTAAGCATGACTTATGATTATTATATTTGATAGGTAATTGTAATAATATTTCAAATTTCAAAGCATTGTTAACATAAATATAAATGCTTACCATCACATTCGTATGCCTAAATTAGTACATCATGGTGATACTTACTTACTATAAATATCCTGTCAACTTAATGACAGGTGACCTGTGATGACGAATAAACATACTTGTATTTATTTTTAAGGTTTTTCTCAATTATTTACCTATCCATGTACCGTTCCAAAAAACGGAACATAGCCAACGGCCTGATGCAAAATTAACCAATGTCTCGAAAAGCGATAGCTATATTTTTTCTGTAATCCTTCCAGAATCGAACAAAGGCCACTTTGGTCCCGTTCACTGCGTACGGTGGTCGCCAGACGGCGAGCTCTACGCGACCAGTTCTGAAGACGGCACCGTGCGGCTGTGGCAAGGAGTGCCCGGGCGAGTGTACGGGCTGTGGCGGCGCAGCAACGAGCACCAGCCCGTCGCCAACGGGTTCAAGGAGGTCGCCGCCAACTGACCCCCGGAGGTAATCCTACTAATATTATAAGTCCTACGATCCTACTAATAATATTATAAATGCGAAATTTTGTGAGGATGCTTGGATGTTTAGATGTTTGTTACTCTTTGACGCAAAAACTACTGAACTGATTTGGATGAACGGGAAATGCTTAGTTTTGGCGCCTTATCGAAAATGCTTGCCCACCATTTAGACCTTATTAAATGGATAGAGTATTTAAGAACGAAAATAGTATTATTATTTAACCCTTTGTATGCCGGAACTTAGATACACGCGAGACACAATTGATTTTCTATACGAGCAGTTAATGCCGTTTTTAAATGCAAGAATAACACAGAAGTTTACGTGGTCGTGTTAGGAAGCATTCTTTCCAACACGACCAGTGTATCTCTTAGATCTAGTAGGTTAAAATTTTCAAAACAGGTGTAATAAAATAGTACAAAATCCAAGCAATTTTTCACCGCCTAATGATACAAGAAAATCATCAAAAGCAGGAAGTACAACACGAAATTCTTGGCAATTTTGTCACCAACACGTCTTAACAATACAAAAGTTGACAACATTTGTTGTATACTCTGCTAGGTATCCACTGAAATTGTTGGCAACTTTTGTTCGGTGGCTTCAACTTTACATTTTACCGGTTCTCTATGCGTATCAAAAATCGGTTGTACTTATTTTTTTTAAGTAACAGTAAGTTTCATTTTAGTTTTTTTTGTTCCAGAATAATGACGAGTGTGAGTGCAATCCAAATTAATTGGTTTCGGTTCTCGGCTGCGGCGAACACCGAACAAGTGTATTACGGACTTGAGAAGGTTAGCCTGACAAATCAAGACTTTATATTTAAAACGTCGACAGTGTTTGTGTTTTTATTTTTTATTTTTTTCGCAACACTAGTTTTTATACTCGAAAGCAATGTATTTATTGTAAAAAGAAACTAATAGACTTGATATGCAACAAAATAAAGTGATTTGTAAATATTGAAGTTTTCTATATTTTTTGTATTTCATCACAATTAAATAAAAACCCAAATTAAATATTTAAAAAAATATTTATTTATACTTTTTTGTCACTAGGTGAGATTTGTATTTTTATCGTATAAAATATTAAAACTACAACTAGAACTAAAATTATGCCAATATTTTACAAAAATAATTTACAAAAGCTAAGGTTCTAGGCAGTGAAAACAATCTATAGAAGACGCATTTGATTCACATTCATTGTACATAATGGTAACACTGAGTAGGTATGAATGGATAATACTGTTGTTTATGGTAAAACAGTACAACCTTTGCGAATATAACACTTATTCCGTCTCCTCATCAATTAAAGCTAAAGATGGCCATTAACGCTTATAAAAAGTTACAGAGTCAGAGTATATTTTTACTCAAAATATTACACAACCATTAATGTATATCTATAAAGAAACTAAAGTAATAAGACTTCATTGCATTCATAAAGTCAATCTTCAGTGGTGGTATGCCTTAAGGCAATGCATTATGGTTTAAATTGCACTGACAAAAATAAAGACGACATTTTGTTACTTATAACTATGACTTAAAAAGGTAATCGTTATCTTTATACGTAGTTTATTAATAAATGTCCTTTACAATGGGCAGATCACATGGACGGCATATTTGGTAACCAGAGATTACTATTAAAAACTTAAGATATATAATATTTTGGAATCATTCGTCTGTGGATTCCGATTTGATTATTGTCGTGTTATTCAAAAACGTTAATTTCTTTACAGCAACTAAGAACAAATGCTAATAATTCGTTTTGTAGTACTTTAAAATGTATTAATATTATATATTAGAGTTTGAGAAAAGAGTTGTACTTATCAATTTTAACTCTATTACGAGTAGTCTATCAAAATGAGTATGCTTCCTGTAGATTTGTTTTTTAACAAAATCTAACATTCTACCATTTTTATTCACTTCTTGCAAAAGCGTTCAGAATATTCCGCTAATTTGTTTGTGTACGGTTTTAAGCAGTTTTTTTTAAAACTGATAACACTACTGTGTTTTGTGTCTTTGTATTCGTTCACTGGGCGATACAAGGCGAGAATTACATCCGAAGAACTGCACGCGGTTTGTCACAGCTATTGGCGTTGGTATTTTGTCATACGGTACGCCTTTTAGTTGCTAGGTTGAGAACTCTTATTTTGATGTAGTGGGAAGTTTGCCAGTTACAATTACTTGGCGACAAAATTGAACTTTTAATTCGAATAACTGCCTACTTAACTTGCTGATATGTTAGGTAGCATTAATAAAACGGTAGTGTTTCGTTGTTTCGGATTTCACGATTCGTCTAATGGCGTTAGTGTTTTGTTTGTACGCCATTTACGGACGCGATTGTTTCTTGGGAGTTTGGCTCGCGGCGCTAGTGTTTTGTTTGTACACCTGTAAGATTTTACATAGAGTAAAGTTATAATGTACTCGCTCATTTAGCGATGAATGGAGTTAGGTCGGGGAACTTGAAGTTGAGTGTGGGCCGTCTGGGGGCCCGTGAGGGCGGGGCGGAGGCTCCACATTGCGCTGCGCAGACGTCGTCTCGTGCTACTGCCTCACGCGGCCATTCACGTAGAAGCTGCGCGCAGTCCGTGATGCGAAGGGATGCGCATTGTGCCTGCAAAATAATGTATGTTAGGGGCTGTATGGATATTTTTAATTTAATTTTATTCAGAACACTAACAGCGTAACAATAGGATAGGCCAGGGCTTCCTAAGCTTATTTGTACTGTGACGCTCTTGGGAATTCGCAATTTTTTACGATGCCCTTCTACTCCCAACCCTGTTCAAAAATACCTATTGGTTTTAGTCGTCGTCTCAGCCACATGACACCCATTGCTAGGTTTATGCCTCCTCCAAGGATCTCCACAACGATCGGTCTTGCGCTGCCCGCATCCAGCGGCTTCCCGCGACCTTCACCAGATCGGTCCATTTTGCCGGGGGCCTACCACGGAGCGTCCAGAACCTTTCTGCCCCAACGGCCATCGGTTCTTCTCGCTATGTGTCCCGTCCACTGCCACTTCAGCTGAGCAATCCTTCGAGCGATGTCAGTTACTTTAGTTCTCCTACGGATCTCCACATTTCTGATTCGATCACGTAGGGAAATGCCGAGCATCGCTCTCTCCATTGCACGCTGGGTGACCTTGGGTGATGTTTTCAGCATTGTTGTGTTCGAATTCGAGATAAAAGAGCCAGTTTCCAAGTGGTTGAGCGGCCCGCGATGAGGCAGCCTTGCGCTGAACCCTCACGCCACGCGGCAAGGTCTAGCTTGGGCAATGACGAACATGGCACGCGGAGTTTCAGAGAAGATGTTAGTTAATGCGATGATGCTGACACCTTCGACGGTGCATATGCAGGAGGTGCAGGGGGAAGGAAAGGCGGAGTCTCCTACTGCCACCGAGCGGCCCGCGATGAGGCAGCCCTGCCCTGAACTCTCACGGAGAGATGTTAGTCAATATGATCGATGAACTCACTTCTTCGTGAAGATTTGTTAGTTAATGTAGTGGACGGAGTCACGGACGGATTAAGGGTAGACCAAATCTATCGTCAAAGTCGATCACATTATATAAATGGACTCACCCCTTCGACGGTGCATATGCAGGAGGTGCAGGGTGAGGGGAAGGCGGAGTCTCCCACTGCTACTGAGCGGCCCGCGATAAGGCAGCCTTGCGCTGAACTCTCGCGCCACGCGGACAGGTCTAGCTTGGGCAATGACGAACATGGCACGCGGGGATTTCTGGAAAGATTTAATATTAATTAGATAATACTTAATTTGCACACAGACAAAACAAACATATCTCTGAACAATCGCATACATTAAGGGTCAATTAATATTCAATTAATATTAGCATAGAGTCGAAGCGCATCGAAGTGTCAATCTGAGACTTAACATTTATCTGCACAACCTACATAGGGTTGGTACGCACGTCTTCATTATATCTCGGAAGAAATATGTGCATTATCTTGTGGAGATAAGGGTAAATTTTGCTATGATATGTTTTAGTTTGACTCTTCGATGCGCTTCGACTCTACGCTAGTACGAATTGACCCTAACAAAATAAGTTGCACAAAAGAGCTGCGTTATAGATTTCTTCCAGACAAACCTAATTTCATAGAACTGGTAGAAGGCATAGGGGCAGTTAGTCCGCCATTTAGTTTATATAACTAATAATCACGATTATTCGGAAAAGTAATTTATTAAAAATAAGGTTTATTTACGCCCGAAATTAATAACCTATCAAGATATGGATAGGGTTATCTGGGATAGTTGCCTTGGATATTTTTGTTAATAGGACCAAAATCACGACGGTTGCTAGACAACGCAGCCAGTACCCTAGCTAGGCAACTATCGTGGATAGCCCTATCCATATCACAGATGGGTTATTAATTTTGGGTGTTACTTGATATATAAAATTTACACTACCTGGCAGAAAAATAATCTTCTAGCGGCCGGATAAGTTTTCCGATAAGAGTTCCGTAGTACTCGAAACAGAATATCGGGATTGTTACATTACCAACAAATGCTACGATTTAGAAAAACTACGATTTATAACATAAATATAGAAAGTTATATAACTTACAGGAAATTGCTAGGTAAGTCGAAGGCAGCCCTCTGTATGTCTCCCGCAATGTCGAAGTTCTCGCAAAGAATCTTGGATAGCGTAGTTTTTCTGATTTCAGCCAATTGGTGCTCGGTGAAGCGGGCGGCTGGGTTGTCGTTTTCATACCTGTAAATTTATTTAAAATCGTTAGGAACAAACTTTTTTTCGTGACTGATTAAGACCAAACGGTGGTTTGTAACGGTCATTCCCAGTCGCCACCACCAGTTTTACCTCCACTGGGGGTGACTCCCTTATGGGGAAATACTCCCTTAAGCATTTATGAACCAATGTCCCAGTCACCACCACTTTGCCACCACTGGTGTCAAATAGTATTTTTTTTAACAAAAATTCCCAGTCGCCCACATTGGAGGCGAAACTGGTGGTGGCGACTGGGAATGACCGGTTTGTAAAGTTGAGTTTCTGTTTTGAGCTTGAATAAGTTGCTTTCTTGATAAAGTAGGAGCATAGCAAACCAGATTCCTTCACGTCTCTTGATTGACTTAATTTATGTTGATAAGATTGTTATGGTTATTCTAAACGGACAGTATTTTCCTGCAATTGCTAGCCGGCAATTATTTCTGTCTCGCACTGACTTTATACGCTAGAGTAAGATGCGAATAGTTGCCGGCCACACATTTCAGTAAAAGTATTACGGCCCGTTTTGGAGCACCATTATTGTTAGCCAGAGAATAATTTTTTAGTGGCCGCATTCAGAACACGGGCCGCCGCCATTAGTCAAAAATCATAGTGCTTAAATAAAGACAAAATTGACAACTATCTGTCTGTAGTGTACTCGGAATACGTTTTGTTTTTTCCAGCGTTAAATTATCATTCCAATGCTGTCTCAAAGCCATGGCTAGCGTAGCTTTTCTTTCGGACAATAAAAAAATCATCATTTCATTTCGAGTGACTGTTTAGCTCTTCATGATCCAACTTACCAGAATCGATCACATTTCCTGAGCTGTCTGAACTGAATGGCGATGATGCAAGCAAACGTGGGTCCAACGAGACCTCCTTGCAGAGGCCTTTCGCTCATACCGCCCGGAAACAGGTCGATGTCGTCCACAGTCGGGTATATCCTCTTCAGCCTGAGAAAACAATAAGATACATTTTTTTTACTACAAATGTTAATGATTTTGGAGAAATCCGCAGGTGCCAAGATTATATGGCGATATTTTGCGCCGATTTAATTTTTCTTTAAAATAACTCCTAATGACACAGTCTCTATGCATTCACTAGGTACATGCAAAATGTTGCTTCTATTGAAAACGAATTTGAGGAGCAAATTTGAGTCGCTTTAGCTATTATTTGGTATAGGCGTAAGTAATAAATAAGATGCACGAATAACATTCTTGCACAGTATTTGTCTTACTAATATTATCATGCCTCACTAGGCCCATAATATAAAACACATTTTTGTTTCAACAAACATGATTGTATGATTGATAGTTCTATCTAATAAGCCTGCAGAGCAGATGGTGCAAGTATCATTTTAAATACTCATTATGATCGCCTATAAAATCCTGTCAAACAATATTTTTATGAATATTAGATCATGCTCAAAATTTATGTATAAAAAAATCCTTCAAATATACCTGGCAATAACTTCATCAGGAATTTCTCTAGCTAAGTCTTCAAAAGTAGCGGCTCTCTTTAAATTGCAAAGGGCTCTGTAGTTATTGTAACTCGGGATTCCGTGATCTCTAGCTCTTTGGATGTTGAGAGCGATCAAGTCGATGCCGGAGAAGGGAATGCGGCGATCTTCGAACAGATGATTGGTCACTTCTCCGGTTATGAACTGGTCGAGGGTCTCCATAGGTGTTGAAGAGAGGCCACGCATTAGCTCGTCTACCATTGATGGATGCTGAAGGAGAAAAGAAAAGCATCAGTTTTGTCTCACAAAGTTTGTTTATTGCTGTCTTATTTACGATGGGACTGGTGATTTGGGATTTTTAAACTGATGTTTTTATAAATCCCAATCTGTCATCATATAAGCTATCTATAACATAGTTATGATTATATTAACAGTAGATATTGAAACCGGCCTTTAGTAATTAATTCTTTGTAACTCACCGTCATAAACATGTCAGGCTTGAAGAACCCGTCTCTGAGAAGTATAGGAGGCTCCACGGGTTGGTAAGTGTGAGACAGTCGCGGTAAATGCGGCCTGAGAAGGGAGTGGCCGATCCTGAACGCGGCCGAAGCGAACTCTGTCACGATCGCGGGGTTGCAAGTGGGCGAGTATTCTTTGTAGTAGCCTGAGGTGAAAAGGGTAGATTAAAAGAGTTGGCATTTTTACGTATTAAAAGGCGGATTTTAGTCGTCTCTGTCTGTAGCCCTAGCATATAAGTGGCTTTTATTGACTCGTAGGTCGATAACCTGTCACTGTCCGCTTACGTCTTAGCGGGATAAGAAAAACAGCGTCATGCGCCATATTTCGCGAGATATAGCGGTTTACACTCATGCTAAGGGGGCAGAATTCTTTATCGAAAATGTTTTCGCCGATAGAACGTTTCGCCGAATTTGGTTAGGTCAGGGGTGAGATTGCGTAAGGTAATCGTATTCATTTGACAACTCATATCGTATCAATCGGCTGCAATTTGTGTAAAATGACATCAATATGATATAATATGAACTGTCAAATGAATACGATTGACTTTATGCAATCGCCTAGAGTTCGAACAAATGGATTTTTAAGGGTGTTATTTAAACGATCAGCAAAAAACTAACCTATTTTGCTAGCAGCACTTGTTTAGCCAAAGAGAGTTGCTGACCAAATAGATATTTTGTTATTTTGTTAATTATAATATCTGAATGAATTACATACTTTTTTCAATGGAAAATGTGTAATGTTTTGGTCATAGTTGAACTTGAGGCAGAGTGATTTCGGCAAAACGTTCTATGGGCAAAGGGTGTTTCTATGAAGCATTCTGAGGTCTCTTTATTACATTACGGTCAGACCATTGCATTGCAATGGACAAATAAGCTTTTACTTTGTACTTTCTTACCTGACGGCAGCAGTTTGAGTCCATACAAATTAACCGCATTCCAAGACAGCAACCTCGGCAAGAACTCGTTATAAATGATATGGGTGAATTCTCCAGCTACGATTCTTCTCGCGTGTTCAAACAGAAGTTCCGCATCCCAGTGAGGGTTGACCCCTCTGAGGCCTTCCACTATTCTGTTGTGCTCGCGAACAAAGATTGTGTGGATGGCCGTTAGACCGGGCTGTTCCGATGCTCTTCCGTCACCTGGTAAGGAAAGATATTTTTTTATGTTTCCGAAAGACAGAACACTTGTCAGGTAAATAAAAAATTAAGAACTACCTATTTCTACGCAACCGACCGTTTTCTTCGTTTTGGAACGGGGAACGCATATTCCATAGTCAATGATGAACTTGATTGTGATGTGATAAAGAAAGAGTTCATCCATTAGGTTTATAGTGAGCTTTTCTTATTAATTCGGCCTTTTGTTTATTGTTTTAAAGACAACTCAAATCTCAACAACAAAAAAAATAAGTAGGTAGTACAATATAGCGAGGTAGACAACACCTTCCACGTCGTTGGTTACATTCGATCGATGGTAAAGCCGCTGCCTTTAAATAGACAGTTTATTAATGTCAGTAAAGCCGCTGAGCCATCAAAAATTATGCGGTAGCTACAAGAAGATTGAAACTTGCCAGCAATGAAGCAGTATTCACTAGGCGCTTTACACTCAGGGAAGCGTCAGATCTCTGGAGAAGATCCCTTACTCAATGAGGGTTGGTGGTGGTATTCAGACGACCGTTGAAGCCAAGCTTTCGGTACAAGCAGATGAAATCTTACCAGCAATGAAGCAGTATCTACTTGGCGCTTTACATTCAGGTGACTATCAGAACTCGGGAGAAGATCCCTTTCTCCATGTGGGTTAGTGGTGGTATTTAGACGACCGTTGAAGCCGCATAGCTTTCGGTAAAAGTAGATGAAATTTTACCAGCAATGAAACAGTATCCACTAGGCGCTTTAAATTTAGGGATTATTGAACAGATCTTAGGAGCAGATTCCTTCTTCCTGTTGAAGCTGTCGGTACAAGTAGATGAAATCTTACCAGCAATGAAACAGTATCCACTAGGCGCTTTACACTCAGGGTGATTATCAGATCTCGGGAGCAGATCTCTTCCTCCATGAGGGCTAGTGGTGGTGTTCAGGCGGCCATTGAAGCCGCGTAGCTTTCGGACTATGCAAGGGTTCTCGCCGTAAACTACGGAAGCGTCTATGAACGCTGTGTTCTGGTTCACTTGCTCACGAGGTCCTGGGGAAAGAAAATTGATCAGGATTCATTTGTACATTATTAAAGGTATCTTGATACCTCCCTCGTTGGGTCATTAGCACGTCTACTTCCAGAAGTAGTAAGTTTTACTCGTATAGGCTTCTTCTGACCTTCGATCACGTCTTCTGAAAGGTCCTTGATAGAGCGAAATTATTCGAAAGTCCGAGAATTAGCTAACTTATGCACGGGTAAGTATTTTTAATGTTGACTGATTCTTTAGTCAGAGAAGTTGGAACAAAATATGAATTGATATCAAGGCATCCGGAGTAGTTAAAGATAATAAATTGACCATTCATCTAAAACAACTTTTTGGACATCATCATCATTATTTCAGCCGCACGACACCCACTGCTGGTATAAGTTTCCCTCAAACTTTTTGTTATATTTCACGAAGGCACATTTTTACCAGTTTCAACTTTATCGCGTAGCCATAGGAGCGACTAGCGTTGACAAAAACCATTCATAACTCTCTAATTTGATGTCTAATTTTCAAATAACGTCGTTACATACCAAGTTGCTGCTGTCCAGGTAAACTCCTCATGAATGGGAAACAAAGTCGTTCTCCAGAGGTGACGTTGACTTCGGGGTAGTAATGATCTCCCCTGGGAACCGGGAATGGGTTGCATTCCGGATGAACTGTGCGGGGAGACTCGCAGGAGCGGCAATCGGGAATGGACTCGTGGAAACCTGAAAAAAGACAAAAATAAAAAAAATGGATAGATATTCTTGTGACATAAAACCATAACAAACTACGACATTTATCGTAAAGGACGGGATACATTCGAATTCGTTCAGGAGATATTTAATCGGTTTTATAAGATGTTGTTGTAATATAACATTTATTTGAATACCTAGTCAATTAATTTAGCTTTAGCTCCTACATCTACATCTTTTATATAGCGCACAGCAAAGGAATAGAACTCCCTGCCTGCGTCTGTGTTTCCGAGTACTTATAACCCGTCCATCTTCAAAGCGGGTGAATAGGCACCTTCTGGTTTAGCTCACTCCATCGTGGATCCTGTCTTAGCCCCTGGGCTTGGTTGGGACCAAGAGCAAACCCATTCATAGTAAAAAATACAGCTGTTGGTTTATGCAGATTTTGAAAAAAATAGGAAAATGTACGAAAACAAAAGTTTAGCGCAGATTGCTTAATTTCTAAATTGACATAAAAAGTTGTCTTACCTTTATGAATGGGCGTCATGGTGAGCTCATGCATGGTCTACGAACTGTGCGAACTGCATCACCTTCAGCGTGTATCGCGTGTGCAATTTGGATATGTCCGGGTGGATCACCGTGGATATGATACTAATAAAAAGGTATGTAAACAGAGATTCTGCGCCGATTACGATTATAAGAGGAAAGACTTAGAAGTTGGTTCTTACCTTTGTGTATTGGGGTTAAGTGAGCTCATGGTCTACGAACTGTATCACCATCAATGTGTATTGCGTGTGTAAGTTTGATATGTTCCTTTGAATCAAAATGAATCTAATACTAAGTAACAAACATGTATGCAACAAAAAATCTGCGCCGATTAACTAAAGAAATAAGAGTAGAAGTTGCTTCTTACCTTTATGTATGGGCGTCATGGTGAGCTCATGGTCTACGAACTGTGCGAACTGCATCACCATCAGCGTGTATCGCGTGTGCAAGTTGGATATGTCCGGGTGGATCACTGTGGATATGATACGGGGCGACGGTAACGGAGTGCCGGTCACCGAGTTTATACGGGGACGACTTACGCCTGGGAAAAAATGGGAGATCATTAAGACGAGGGAAAATATGATGTAATATTATTTAATAGGGGGCAAAAATTTGTTAAAATGTTTTTTTTACTCCAGATGATTTTGCTGGAGGGTACAATGAAATAATTCATGCAAAAGATAAGTAAACATTTTTTTCACATTCTTATTGCTAAAAATACCTACCTATTAACCTGTAGAATAAAATTTCAAGGAACACAAATTGGGCCAGGTGCACGAGATCAAATTAACAAAAACATCGTTTTATTTTAAATTAAAACAGAAGTTAGTAGTTATCTAGTATTAGAAGGTGCAATCGAGGCACTTTAAATTGAGCGCAAAACAAAATATACGAGATTAAGAGGATGAATCTTTTCACCATCTTCATCGACCTCATAGGCAGCAACCTAGAAGAAGTTCAAATCCTTCCCCAAGTTAAGGTTCCTCAGGTTGTTGCGGTAACCTGTGTAAGATCTGAAGGGGCTGTCAGGGTTGCAGGATTCGGAGTCATCACACTGCGGCTCGATGGTGGATAAAGTAAAATATAAGAGATGTGTTGACTTACCATCTTCATAGACTGGAGGCAGCAACCTAGCGAAGGTCGTCAAACTCTTCCCCAAGTTAGGGTTCCTTAGGTTGTTGCAGTATCCAGTATAAGATCTGAAGGGGCTGTCAACGTCGCAAGATCCGGAGTCATCACACTGTGGTTCGATAGTGGGACCTAAATCTTGTCCTATGAATCCGGTGACGTCGACCGATTGGAGGGAGTCTACGAAGTCGTTGGTGCCGAAGCCGAGGGAGTCGTCGAATACTTGACGTTTTCGGCGATGCCTGAAAGATTTTTTTATTATTTATCCACTTTAAAACTTCTCGACTTCAGGCTAGACGTCACTTTCCGAATGAAAAAATATGGATTCGGTATTTTCGAAACTTGTTTCGTGAAAACTTAAGTCATTCCCATATCTTGGTCCGCGTGTAATTTTGAGTCTGATTTTTCTCGCCAATAATATGGTAGTGTCCGTTAAGATACAAAAAAGTTAGATTCAATATAAATAAATAACATATTTATGGTAAATTTTAAATAGAAAAATATTGGAAAAAATTAACTCGGCCACAAGTGAATTCTCAGACGGGAATCCAAAAGAGCATTGGACCGGATTTCCGAAGGTCGCGGGTTCGATTCCCGTCTGAGAATTCACTTGTGGCCAAGTTAATTTTTTCCAATATTTTTCTATTTAAAATTTACCATAAGTATAAAAATAGCATTGACAAATGCAAAAATTACAAAATCATAAAATAACATATTTTCACGTTAAGGATAAACAGAGAATGAGGAAAGCCAGAAAACGGTTTTGTAATAATGATTTAAATATGGATAAAAATTTGTGTGTTTGTATGCAATTATTTATTTTATTATTCTTACCCTCCATGAATGCTGTTGAGCAGCTCGTTGGTGGCGAACTCAAAGAAGAGCGAAGTGTTGGCAAGTTTCAGCGCGTATTTGTTCGCTTTGGAGAAAGAAGCCGCAGTTCCCACCGGGGATTTGGGGTCAGCACCACCACCTGGGAAAAACATATACATCCTATATAACAATGTTTAAAAGAGCTTAAGAAACAATCATGTATCGTATTCATAAAGAAATTCCCGTGTTTTGACCACCTTTGATGTTGCGTTACTGGTTGAAAGCATGTGGCGCAAGAATTGCTTGTTTTGACATCTTTCTTGTACAGTCACCATCAGACAGGGCGTCCAGAACATTTAAAATGCCAATAAGTTCCTTACACTCTAAACATCATTAATATCGCAATATTCAATACGTCATCATTAATACGGCTCCACTTCGACACTACGCTACTGCGATACGACTTCACTGCGACATGACTTTACTGTGACACTACGCTGCTGCGATACGACTTCAACAGCTGCGACATGACCTTAATGCAACACGACTTCTCTGCGACATGACTTTACTGCGACACGACTACGACTGCGACACGACTACGACTGCGACACGACTTCACTGCGACACAACTTCACTGCGACACGACTTCACTGCTTCACGACTCCACTGCGACCGACTTCACTGGTGGTGAAACGACACAGCGTGGTGAAATCGTGTCCCATTAGCGTAGAGTCGCAGTAATGTTTGTCGCAGTTCAGTTTCATCGTTTCATAGCACATCTTACTCGCTCCGCTACATAGCTTAGCATCAATGAATAAGATTTCATAGTACATCTCTGATATAAAAATGTTAGCTGCATAGCCCATCTCTGATGGAAAAGCAGCCTTAGGCATAGATGCACTTTATATTATATTTGTTCAAATATTTATGGTTTTATGTCTGTATAGAAATGATTGACTAGCCGTGGTTCAGATATTATTGACGCTATGAATGTTCAGATATAAATGACAGTTTAGAGTGTAAGGAACTTATTGGCATTTTGACTGGGCAAAAGTATTTGGCCACCTTATCTGCTACGATATATCTGATAGTGGCTCTACAGAGCAACATTTTGGTATCAAATTAAGATTAACTAGTTTAATTTTCTAGTAGGTGGGTATTCGTAGCAAGCTAGCTACCGTCGTAATTAGCGTAGTAGGTCGGTAGCTGTCTAAAAAATGTCAGATGCTTTTTTCACGGTCTTTGATAGAAAACTTTGTCGATACGACGCGATACTCACTGGTCTCCCACAGCATGTACTCGAGCCGCTTCCTGTCGGCCATCTCCTGTCGCGCCTTCTGCAGCGCTGCGGCGAGCATGTCGCGCGACAGTCGCTCTGCAGCTTGTGCTCCGCTCGCGTCGCGCCACGCTGACATCTCTAGGCGTAAGTGTTGACTGCACTGCTGGGCAGCGTTCCTGGAAATAGGTCAGGCTTATAATGGAACTGGAAAAATAAAAAAGAAGATATCCAAATATAACTGCTTTCGGGCCTGCTGCTTCAGAAAAGAAGGCTATCGCTATTCTTCGTGCTTCGGAAGAAAAGTTAAACTGTTGTTGGTCTCAAAGTGCCCCGACAGTGGGAACATTCAATAGGGTGATAATCAGTATAAGCACTTTCAAGAGAAACCTTATATTACTTAGCTATATAAAATTAAATCGCTGCAATTAAGAAATATCAACACTTTATAACAGCTTGAGCGACTTGCCATTTAACAGGTTTTTGGGATACACATTCTGCAAAGACTCAGCGAAGCCGAAGTGGCAAAACATATCGTAACGTATACTCACAAATACGGGTCCTCCTTAACGAAAGCTTTGGGCTGTATATTGGTGAGCGTGTCGTCGGCTGCACAGAGCAACCCTGATAAGGAGACCTTCCTGATGGCTCCCAGTTTTTCTGGCAGGAACGATGATGGCGGAATGTCGTTTTCGTACCAAAATCTGAGGAGTTATTTTTGTAAACAGCTATGGAAAATAGAAAAATATGCAGATATTTTTGGAAAAATTGAGAAGAAAAACTTAACGCACCTACTTAAATTTTCCGTATATCATCTGTACTTATAATAAGTACCTAGTCTCGAAGTAAGTTAGTACAACATCTAACGCACAGGGGAACTAAATATCCTTACATTTCATTCAATGTTCAATGTAAAAAAAAACCATTTGAATTAGCGACAGTTATGACAGTCTGAGAGTCATCGTATTAGTCAACAGAAAGAAACAATTCAATGTTGTCACCGTAATGTTTTGTTGCTTTTCTATTAGCATAGCAATTGGTTTAATTGGAGTCGATCGATTCAGGGAAGTACCTCAACAAACCACATCGCCGTTGTGGTTTGTACCAATTAGCTGATATCGCAATATTTATAGAGCTACTCTAGTTATGGAATAGTTATAGACCTCTCAAATCCCTATCAGGCTTAAAATATAAAGAAAAGAGAAAATATATTTTTCGGAGACTAACTAATTTTCTGGTAGGTAGGACAGTACCAAAACAACGAGAGCTGTAGTGTGATCTCGACGTGATTAAAACAAGGAAGCAACAGTTACTGTCAATGTGGGTTGTAGTAGTAGCACGAAAAATTCCGAAGATGCTGAGCGACGCCAAGTAATTTTCTACAATCATATTCAACACTACATCGTTATCTGCAGCGAAATGACTTGATTGTGTAGAGCGAGCGCAAGAAACATTTCGCGCATGTCATAATCAGTATCATTTCGCGCGTTTTCTACAATGTTTCAAAATTATTCGTTTTAAATTTGTTCTATACAGATAGATAGATGCGAGTGGTGTGTTTTTCTTAAGTTTAGCAAATCTCTATTCGAAATCACAGTCACACTACCATCGTACGAACGCATAACCTATTAGCGTTGCTTACATCTTTTATTTCGCTATAAATACCTACCTATCGCTTTTCTTCAAGTTGGCGAACTGCTGAGCTAAGACGCAAGCGAGAGTCGACCCGACCACGGCACCGGTCGCTGCCTTCTCCATCGCGCCACCAATCATGAGCTCTACATCTTCCGCGTTTCTGGAAAGTAATGTTTGATTTGTCAAATAAACGCGGTGTGCAAAGGCCGTTCATATTCTTTAGTAGTTTATTTACAAATCTTGTCAGTCTAAAAGTTGCTCTTATAAACTTTGTGCTTATATCGGAGCATTTCTGGGGATACAAGCTTCTATTAAAAGCAGGGAAAAAGAGAGAAACAACATATACACAGAGGAGAAGATGAAAGACTCTAAGAGCGCTTACGCACTGCATCCGAATCCGTGAAAAAACCATCCAGAAAACTCGGACAGAATTCAGATGTCGCTTACGCAGTGCGGTCGGAATCCGATACGTAACTTCCTATTTTAACACGATCAGTGAAAGGATAAGTTAGGATCTTGGCCTCCACTTACTTCCTCCACCACGTACTTAGATCCAATTTATGCACATTAAAAAAAAACAAAATCGCGAGTCGAGACACCGCGTTTTTGTCAGCCATGTTTGGTTACTCGACTCGCAATTTTTTTTATTTTTTTATTGTGCAATCATAAAAAAATGTGCATAAATATATTCTCCGTGGTGGTTGAAGTAAGTGGAATCCAGGATACTAACTTATCCTTTCACGTATAGTGTTAAAATAGGGAAACTGTTTGTTCATACGGGTCGTAATGGAGATTCACAGATGACGGAGAGAAGAAAACGGATGTAGTGCGTAAGCTACCATACAAATAGTTCTACGGCTATGACAGACCGTATTTTCATGGATTCGGACGCAGTACGTAAGCGCTGTAAGATTATATTTTTTTTACAGTTACTCAAAAATCTAATGTTTGATTGTTGTTTAACTAAGACGAAACTCGACATCTCCAATATTTCTAATAGTCTTCGTACTTATCAAGTCTCCAGAAGTCATCAGATTCTTGGCACAACACTAGAGTTTTCTTTGCACTATCCTAAACTAAGATAGGATAAAAATACAAGCCTGTACATATAAACGATCATTTCTTGCTGCGTTCTGAATCCAATCTTCTCGAAGTCGCCGAAGGTTTTTGACAGAAGCCAATGCTCGCACATCCTGACTGCTCTCAAGTAGGAAGCGACTCCGTGGTCTCTCGCAGATTATAATAAACTTTGCAGTACTTTTAATTATGAAAGAATTAACAAACACCAACCTGTACCTACATATCAGCGATCATTTCTTGCTGCGTTCTATGGATTTTCTTGAAGTCTCCGAAGGTCGTGACAGAAGCCATTGACTCGCTCATCCCGACTGCTCTCAAGTAAGAAGAGAGTCCGTGGTCTCTCGCGCAATGAAGATCATGGGAAGATCATGGGAGCTGATGGCAGCTGACCGTGGTAAATGGAACGCGTTGGGCACTTGTATGGGCCTATCTCCGTGGTCCTCTTTTATGGTACACTAGAGGTAAATTTGCACTATATTAAACTAAAGAGGATTTATAACACCCAACCTGTACATATCGGCCATCATTTCTTGCTGCGTTCTGTCGAATCCCATCTTCTCAAAGTCGCCGAAGGTCTTGACAGAAGCCATTGGCTCGCACATCCTGACTGCCCTCAAGTAAGAAGCGACTCCATGGTCTCTTGCTCGGTGTAGGTCCCATTCAGCTGATCGTGGGAAGTGGGACATGCGTTGGGCACTTGTACGGGTGAGGTGTTCCAGAGTTACAGTTGAGTTTATCTGGGAAAAATGTGGATAAACTAATAACTCGTCCAGCAGTTGTAGCGGTTAAGCAACTTTCGCAATTGTCGGTCACAGGATGGGTGACCAAAAATTTGTTACTCAAGATCATCTGTGCTTCGGAGGGCACGTTAATACGTTGGTCCTGGCTTCATTTGCAGTCGCTAAAACCCGCCTTGGCGCATTTTCCTTATTCATCCATAAGGAAGGCTAGTGCCTTAGCATTTGGGACATTAAAATGGCTGATGACGATGAAGAATTGTGAAAATTGTAGTCACAGCCAAAGGATGCTTCTAACTGGACGTGAATTTACAGAAGGTTGACACTAGCAGGTGTCAAGATTTCAAAAGACAGCCTTGCCCGTCTTTTGTGGTTCATTCAGATAGGCATAGGCACAGACGTTTCCTATATGGCAAATACTTTTGATTCTGAAATGGCGTTAGGTAAGTAAACATTGGATCATTATTGAAGTGCTTTGATAGGATTAAACATACCAGTTTCTGGTTCATCATCGCTTTGAAGATTGGTGCTACAGCAACTAGTTCGGTATAAGCGCCCGCGCGGTTTGCGCTCGAGTATCCGCGCCAGAATCCGAGGGACTGTAGTTTTAGTTCAGCTTTCGCCATTCCCACCTGGAGCATACGTTTTAAAATAACATTAGCTAAAACACAAACAGATAGGAATGTGGTGGAAAAAGTGTACTAGGATCCATCAATGACCCACGCAATGGATCCAGGTGGACGGAGAGAATATACACAAAAAAAAATTGAGTTATACAAAATTCAAATGCGTGAATTTAGTATTGCATCACGCTCGACTATACTTACCTACCAAAACCAATTGATAAGAGTGCCAGCTCTTCGTCCATATGTACAAAAAATATAAATAATAAATGAATTAACGATTTTTTATTTTTTGAATTTTTCAATGCTTTTTTATACTTACTTATGATAAATGTTAAATAGAAAAAAAATAAAAAAAAAAAACACTCGGCCACAAGTGAATTCTCAGATGGGACTCGAACCCGACCTTTGGAAATCCGGTCCAATGCTCTAACCACTTGTGACATATAATTATACATACTTATATAAGTATTTATGTATAAAAATATAATAAACGTCCATGACTCCGGAACGAATGCTCGTATTCATCATACAAACATTTCCGAGATTCGAACCCAGGATTGTTTTTCTTTTGTCTCCTCCTAGATTATATATGAACCTAAATGAAACATCCGCAATGTCATCGTTTCGCATGTGACATTTCTCTCCAATTCCGCGTTTGATGGAAATTAATAATCTAAGAACTGTTCAAGTCCTTACCTCACCAAGCAACACCGGCAAGAACTCGTTGTAAGTGATATGCTGGATGATGGCAGCTACCGCTCGTCTGGCTTCCAAGAACAGCGTAGTGTCATCCCAGAAGGGGTTTAGAGCGTACAGGTCACCAGCAATTCTGTTGTGTTCGGCCACCAATGCCTTGTAAAGAGGAGCGGTGGGAGTTTCATCTTTGCACCTGTAAATAATCAAACAAAAAGTAAAATAATGTTTTTTTTTTTTGTGTTGAAATTACAATGCGACATCATAGATTCGAAAGGTTTTGTAGATGTACTCTGTGTTATCATAAAAAAAAGAAAACTACGTAAAATGCCCTGGAATTTTAATAAAAGAATAGCGGAGGTGCTCGTAATAGCTAGCGCAGACGACGGATAACGGAGGACTTTTTGTCCGCGACACGTCTTTATTGTTAACCAAATAAGATTGAACTTAGACCGCGTATATCCATGAAAAGTACGCGATAGTCCTCGTTATATATTCAACTTTATGTTCTTAGTTATAAGGTCGTGTCGCGGACAAAAAGTCCTCCAATGTCTGTCGTCTGCGCAGGCCCTAAAGGACATAAGAAAACGATACATAACAATCATGGTCAAGTAAATAAGTTCTATGAAATCTTTCAAGAATACAAGTCTGAAGGAAGCATTACCCAAAGATCGGAATTTGATTTGTTTCGCGACATTGAGTAAGAACTTTCATACAAATTCCATACCAATATAGCTGTACCTACTAATTATGAATGTCGGCATATATCTATGACATACCAGACTATAAACGTATCATCACTGATACACAAATCATCTCAAGGTTCATTCAACAGTGTATTTGCATACAATCCATTTATATGACGACATCAGGAATTCCGGCATTGTAAAGGTACTTCATACAGAATGTATCTCGATCGTGGTGGTATAAAAAGTGATTGAAGCTATATTAATATCTGGGAAAGGCAATCTGGAGAAAACAATAGGAGGGTTTAAAGTAGCCACCATTTGTCATTGAGTTTCACGAATAGCCGAAGGAGATACCGAAGACTAATAAGTAGCTTGGGTTACGAAACAATGAGACGTGGGAAGTGATAAAAGTTGACTTCTAACAATGGAGGCTGTCTAACATTAATTTAACACCTGTATTTGTTGGCATAAAAATAGCAGCAATCGTATAGCAACGCACAAAAAAACTTGTCGCGTAAGGGGATGGGGAAGTAAGTACCTACTTGTGGACTGCTAGTTGCACTTTTATTTAATTTGTGAGATGAGTGAAATGAATTTGAAAATTTTTGCGATATTGTCGCAGAAGGCAGAAGGTTTCTTAATCTATTCAACAATTTCAAATTCCTGATCAAGTAGAAAGAATTTATGGGTACGCGGACAGTGGGATTTTTTTGTTTCATGCATGCTGCCATATTTATTTTGCTTTAGTAATTTATAGATTTCCCCTTTGGCGGGTTTTATACATGAGCTGACATTATTATTTTCTGTTTATTTTTATATTTAGTTTCAAAGACAATAACCATACAAGTATTAACAGGTTGCTGACAAATAAGAACTTTGTTATCTTTGATATTTAATTAAACATCAGAGTCGAGAAAAGTTGTTCGTTGTCTAAGTAGAAAAAGTAATTATAAATAATAAATTAATAAATATTTCTTACACTCCCCAAAGTAAGCACTGTAAGGCTTGTGTTATGAGATACTAGGGTAACGGATATAAATACATACATAAATACATATAAGTATTTATATGTAAAAATAATAAAAAAATATTTTACAAAATTCTCTCCGAGTTGTATTGATTTATCAAATGCCTTGTCATTGTTGCAGATATACTAATATTTATGTCGATACCCTCTGCTAGACATAAGAACAATAAATGCATAATAAATAATTCAACAAATTCCAAACTAACAGTTAGAAAGCTTATAAGACATAAACGTAGTGTCAAGTAATTGTCACTTATTATAAACTTACTTCCTGCAAGAGGCCAAATCAAGTTTTCCGACGTCGTAAAGTCGTAGCGACCTCAGTTCCTTCTCGGAGCTGCCGTATAGGGCGGATCCGTCTAAGAACGCCGTAGCCAAGTTCATCTGGTCGCGGTACTCTGTGAAAAGATAAATTTTTAATTTTAGACGTTTTGAGACAATGGGCGAGAGAATTGAAAAATTCCTATACAAAGTAAACAAAATCTAATTTCGTTGTATCCTGTTTTGTGTAAAAAATATCTTAGTAAAAAAATAAACTTAATCTTAATAAATATCTTAAGACTTTCTGGATAAGTAAACACAAATTATATGCGTTCCTGACAGTTCATGCCAGTGCTACATCAAGTAAATGAAGAAAGCTTAATTTCTTTATTTACATACTTGATATAGCTTTAAGTATCTTACTTTTCCAGATAATAAAAAATCGGCCAAGTGCAAGTCGAACTCGCACATGAAGGGTTTCGTCTCTCACCCAAGGTTGCCTGGAAGAGATTGCTATGTAGCAATAAGACCGCCTATTGTGTGTTCCTCTTTTTTGTCATTTTCTCTGTATGTGTTTGTCTTTGTATCGTGTGCAATAAAGTTTCTATTATTATATAAAATACGCCTACCCAAAATGCCACTATAATTTTTCGCTTGCAAAAATAACCCCCCCCCTAACTTTTGAAATAAGAAACTGAAAAAGTGTATATAATTTAAACGGTTGAATTTGAGAAAAATCTGTTTTAGGAACCTCAATGTAATTTTTAATGTCCTATCTAAAGATTCCCCACACGTAGGTTTAATGAAAAAAAAATATTTACAGTTTCAGTTCCATGTATGTATGCCCCCCCTTAATATATATATATTTTTATTTTTGTATAAAACCGTAAAGCGGTTTACAGAATACATCTACCTACTAAGTTTCAACAGTGTAATCCTCATAGTTTTGGAATAAAGTGGCTATGACATACATCGGACATGACGAATCTATAAGGGTTTCGTTTTTGCCATTAGGCTACGAAACCCTAAAAGTGAACTTAATTTCGTAGACTTCGTTATTCGTTATTTGTTCTTATTCGTTCTCTTTTTGCAGTCATGTTACTGATGAATTGATGCATCAAAAGAGTTTACAGTGCAGTTTGTAATCGGTTTGCCTGTAGGTTAAGTACAAACAGTTCATACACAGCATAGTTCGACTGTAGAATTGAAAAACATAGCATTTTATTTTATGACTTTGATTTTGTTTTAACTTTTAATGACAGACACGAAGAGAATGGTTTCGGCAATAATTAATACCGGTCGAGGAATCTATAATTTGACATTTGTTGTCCGTTATTTGTACACCTATCAATCACTAAATTATGACAGTAATGTCAATCTGTGTTATTAGCTTCACAAAAACACATAAAAACTAGAACTATTTCGCACAAAAAATATAAAAAAATCGCTCTAATATTATGGTAATTGATGGTTATGTCAACTGTGCAAATTTTGAGAAGAACTGAAACCAGTTCAGTTCACTTCCTCCTTCAAAGAGCAAATTGCTGTAATTAATATTGAGCTTTATGCTCTCACTATTAAGTTCATTATAAAAATGCGTTTTTATGGAGTATAATATTAAACTTCATTTAAAACTGTGGCCAGTCACTGGAAAATAAGAGGTTGCTCGAGTAATTAATAATCATATTATGAATGTAAGTAAGTATAACGATGCCGCAGTAATACCTATTCATTTTGATAAAAACAAATAGTTTTATGAGCGTTAACATTTTTAATATTACACAAATGCTCTTTTATTTTTGTTATTAAAAAATCATACATTAGATTAGATATCATATCTAAAATAACCAAGGAGTTATATTTCCGAATTCTTCGTCTCAAGACTAATCAACACCAGCTATGTTTTTTTATATCGCCGCTAAGCTGCGGAACAGTCACTGCTTTTATTCGCGTTTCGAGCCTAATTTAATATTTTTTTGCTTCGCCTTAGGCAGTAGATTCCAGCGATATGTGATTTTGTCTACTATATTTGAAACACTGGATCTCCGACGATCTATCGACATCGGATCTCTGACGCGAAAATGCGACATCCCATTTGATGATGTTGATAAAATGATAACAAGATATATAAAATATGCAATGTTGAGTTTGAGAGCGCCCTTACGTCGTCTTTTGTAATATCGGCGGTTTTTATAGTGCTAATTTAAAGCCGTAGCTGCCTGTTGATTGTACTTTCTCATATAATATACAATATTTATGTTACTTACCAAAACCGCATGAGTCGATATTTCTGGCCGGCGCTGAACGAGTGTATTCACACGGAGGACCTTGGCATTCCTGTCACAACAACAAAATGAAGTTGAATTACTTGTCACATCATAATAAATTGCACTTGAAATATTAAAACTAGTTTACTTTCCTTTAAGTTGGTAGGTTTGTTATAATAAATGGAAATTCAGTTCACCTAGCAGATCTGCTACTTAACTGTGAATATAATGCTAACGTACTCAAATCATAAACCCTTTCGGTTTTCTCATCTACCTATATCCATTACCACATGCACATCCATACATAATCTAGTAACGAAGAGAAATTAGTACAGGGTATTTTTCTAAACAATGACTGATACGTTATTTGTATACGATACCAAAACCATAGTAAAGTATTGAAAATGGTGACCTTAGTATCCGAGACACTGTTTCTTGCAGCCGTTCTTCTTATCAGTTAAAAGATGTCCTGAATGGCTAGCAGGGAAAAAAATTTTGGACTATTCGAAAGTACTTATCTATAAGTCTATTTGAATAAAAATCTTTGACTTTGACTATCGAGAATCCCTTTTGATCGCAAAAGGAAAATAGGTACAGTAGTTTGCATCGCAATAAGAAAATAGGTACGCGGCTGATAGTTCTTCAAAGGCCAGTGGCTGTTGTATCGTCATACGATTGCCGTAATACCCAGATGTTGATTTGAAACTGGGGAAAATATTGGATGCGAAAAGAATCATGCGGCGTAATTTAAATATTTGTTTTATCTAAACAGCTACCTAGGCTTACGATGGCTTTAGACAGGTACTTAACCATTAAAAATTGTATTGGATTTGTCAAATAAAAGCTACGACAATATTCGATATAAGATCTTATATGCATCATGGCGATAAATTTATATTGACTATTTGAAGATCATGAAGATTGAGGTAGTTGCATTTGTTGTGACATTTAAAGACCAGGGATTGAGGGGATTCCTGTAAACACTTATAGTGGATTTAATTTAAAGCACTCTACTTAAACCAATTAAGGTATATTTAATTACCAACCGTAGAATCTGAATTCAATTAAAGTTGCTCAGATATTCGCACATTGCGCTAGTAAATGCATCGAAATGAGTAGTTGAAGTTTTAAGATTATCATTTACAAATTCAAAATGTGGTTAATGGCGTTAAAATATTAAGGTCATAGTTTTCAATTTGTAATTAAAAAGTAGGTACTGGTATAAACTAGGATCGGCTTCTACATAATATAAAACATTTGTCACAATATTCTCTTAAAATATGTATTTCAATCTTATTGTTTTTGTTGCAAAACGATAGTCTTTTGTTCCTGTGATACACACAATGCTACGCAATGTCATAACTTCAACTTTTTACGCCAGAAATACTAGAATTCCATACAAATCTAATTAATATAAATAGAGAAAAACGCTTACACGTTTTGCTTCCATTGTTGTTCAATTGTTCAATTGTTACGGCGAATAAAATGACACTTAAATAATCCATTAGAAACTTATAATCCAGAACAAATAGACTGTACTGAAGTATTTGTCACACAAATTATCTCCATTAAGAGGGTACACCCTGAACAATGGCTAAAATATGAACTTTCACTACATGCATGTGGAATACGTAATCCGCACGACACTACATATAGAACAAACATTGTGTAATATTGTCATAAGGCTTGACAATGTAAACATATATAATTGAATGTATATGAATGCCTTATGTGATTACGAATTACCAAGTGTTCTTAAGTTACATTGAAATTGGGGAGAGAGTTCTGCTGTCTAATTTTATTCAAGCCAAGAAAGGAAATATAATTAGCATAACTTTAGTATATTGGTTGTTCATATTTTTTCTTCTCAAATTAGGAGTAGATAGGTACTGTTTCATAACTACACAATTTTTACAAAAAACAATAAGTATAGCAAATATTCTATAGTACTACAAATCTCTTGAAACATCATGCCAACCAGAGCAAAAGAAAATAAGTTTTTGTTTTTTTATTTTAATGATGATATAACTGTGTTCTCAACTTGATTAAATGTTTTTGCAGTCTTTGGTTTCGTATTTGTAGCTTACAATAAACGACATTCTATTATTATACCTACTTATTAGCCAAATTGTTAGCCAAATATGTGTTGGTTCTTAGGCTAACTTTATCAATGTTCTTTCTTTTTTCTTTAAAAGCACAAGCGGCTATTTGATTAGAAATGTCGGCTCAACTATGACAGTTATTAATAACAGTTGTATGTATATTTTCCTGATAACAATCAACTTTGTTTTTCTACAGCCTGTTGGTAAGAACGAACCTGTAAGGAACCAGTGACAGTCCGTTCTGTTATAATATAGAAGTAGCACGTGAAAGATTTACAATCAATGAAAATCATGTTTTCGACTTGATTACATGTTTTTGCAGTCTTTGGCTTCGTATTTTTGGCTTACAAAAAAACATTCGATTACTTTGATAACATTTTTGTTAGAAAGCAGATTAGAAATGTTGACTAAATTTTATCAGTCACCAGCGGCCGCCCTTGGTTTCACCCACGTGGTTCCTATCCCGTGGGAATGTCAAATAATCATTTCTTTGTACTCGCCTATATCGTTAAAGGATAGTATGTAAAATTTCAGCTTAATCGGTGAAGCGTTTGGACATTGTCTGTCAGTCAGTCACGGTATTGTTTTATTAGTATAGATATCAATCTATCTAGATTAAAGCTGTACGTTCTCCTTTCAACAATCTACTTTGTTTTTCTACAGTCTGTTAGTTATAGGAACGAACCCATAAGGAACCAGCGATCGTCTGTTATTCAACTGCTTTCACATGATGTAACCTTTCTCCCGTCGACCCCGCGAACTATCACGGCACGTTATGTTATATAACTCCGTAATACCGCGATGTATAGAATAAGAATTGTATTTTATTATTACCTGTAAACTTGACCTGAAAAGCTATCTAGGTGTTTGCAGACTTTTTTTTACACATATGCGTCGAAGAAACGTTTTGCCTTCATCATAGGCAATCAAGTAACTTCCCAGTGACGACCAGACGCAGTAGTAGGACCTCTGGATCTGATACCGATGGTTATTTACTAGACCACAGAGGCGGTTGCAGACTTCTGAATAATTAGAATGATAGGTTCAAAGTGTATATCTTCTAAAATGTATTGTTTCCTTTATCTCTCTTGCTGTAGAAACACAATGAGATATATTTGTATAACAAATAAAAACAATAGACGTAGAGTATCCGACTAGAAGGCTTGTGATTTTGAAACTGATCTTATCAGTAACGTCTGACAAGTTCAAGTTTAGATGAGATTCTAAAAATGCAAGGTTTAAGAAATATAGGGTTGCCACAGTGACGACCGAATTTTATTCGGGGCTTATTATTAAACGAACCATCGACATCTTTTTATTTAATTTTGAAAATATTAGGTACGTATCTAATTAATTTCATATCCTTAACTTTGGAAATGATAATATCCAAATCTAAAGTGTGAGGGATACCCTTAAAAGGGCTTTGATATTTATTTTCGTAGGAAATGCCTATATTTTTCAGTTTACGTTTAAGTAAAAGTGATTGATATTTAAGACGATGAGGCGTTTAGGTAGGCGTGAAAGGTAACAATATCGACACGTCAAGTTAATTACGTATGTCAATATTGAGTATTTTAGTAATTTTCAATGGCGTTTCATCTCCTTTCTCAATTCTTTTCCAAAATAAATTAATTATTTAAGCCGATATCCTATCTCAAAATGTAGGCAGGCACCCCTATACCCTTCAATAAGTTAGGTGATTGCGCCAGCGCATCATTCGTTCTCAACAAAAAGCTTGCGTCCGGTGACCTTCGCTTACGTTTACGTTACGTTATTACGTTTGCTGACGAGGCGCGCACATAACACACGCAATTTACTGTGTTAGGAACGGTAACGATCACCGTAAACGGTAATTGTCATTTTTTTTATCTGTTAACTTTGTTTTTGTTACGATGCGTTACTAAATAATTGATTGTGAACGTATTTGTTTAATTTCCATTATAAAAAAAAAATTATAACATTTTTTACAACTTGATTTTAATTAATAAATTTACTATATTAAATAGAATGTATTGCAATGAACTGCGTTTATCTTAAAACAATGTTTTTAAATGCAAGAAATTAAATACCGAATCGTTAAACGTCTTGAAAAAATTTAATATGTTTTGTTGAAGTATACAGCCACGAATATTTTATAATTAGTAGGGATTTTGTTTTGTTTAACTATGTATCAATATTCACTGATAATTGTGAGTAATTTTTACGATCGAAATGGTGAAAAGCTATTTAAATCACAGGTGATTTTTTTGTGTTTTCTTAAATATTGTACAGATAGGTATGGAATGTTTTTTAGTGCTATATGTATTTGTACCTTATTCCCATTAGCAGTGGATATCAAATCGTCCATAATGAACTGCCCCCAGGCGGCCAGCATGCTGGTCACGAAGTCATGGTCAGCAGGCCTCGTAAGCTGAGCTGCCGCGGTCACAGCCAGCATCGCTTCTGGCAGATGCGGCGATGACAGAGGCTGCGACACTTCTAGAAAGGAAGGAATATGAACTTTATGAACAGATTCAAATGGAGTTCTGGAGGTTTTAGATAGGGTCACAAAATTCTTTTTTTGAGTTTCCTTATAAAATTATTGATACACATCAAATCAGCAAAACTGAACTGAACGACGAACTGTCTGAACAACGGAATCAATTTGCTGAATTTGGGTGATGAACCCAAAATTTTTATAGTTCTATATATTAAAAAAAGTAGAAGCACGATAAAAAAATACTTTCGCATCCCACCATTCTGTGATTTCCAAGTTCCTTATTCTGTGCAAGTTTACTTGAAAAACGAGACTATCCAACTAATACGAACATAATTATGTCTAATTTAAAATGCAGTGCAAGTTAATATTTTCATGATTTAGGTACATGGCTCACGTAGCCCAAAGTGAAATGGAAAAAATATACAATTACAGTTTAATAAATAACTATTCCAAGTTTGATTTCTATCTTCTACCAAGTAAATCGATGTTACGAAACATCGCACGCCCACGACCATCAAGATGTTATTAATCGACTCCATTCGAATGATCTTTGTCCATATTAACAACTTCACGCCAAATCGAATCATCATTAAAATTATGATTGAGATCGGTATTTTGCAACTGTTCCATTTAGGTAAATGGTTGTTATTCTCATGACATTTGTATGCAAATTAATAGCAAAACTACCTAAAAGATTGAGCTGAATCCGGGATGTTAATGTTCGCTTAGTCGTTGATTGCTTGTGCAATAAAAAAAATAGGACTAAATGCACCTTAATGATAGTTATAAAATTGTTTTTAAACAGGATGCTGTGAATCTATTTTTTGCGATTGCTTGAACTTTGTCTAATAATGTCAAAAGAAGTTTGGACGTGATTCATTGCACACCTGCTTGGAAGGAACTAAAATACCTATAAAACGTGTAAAAAATAAATGTACCTAATAAAGAAAAATAAGTAACGGCGATTTCGGGCAAACAAAACCAAGCTTCCAACTACGTATTTTTTGGTATCCCCGACCTATTTTTGTAATACGTTAAGAGTATTTAATTTTGTACCATTCGACACAAAAGAAGATGGAGAAGTACTCGTACCTCTTCTTTATTCTGGCTTTGTCCCATAATATA
Organism: Chrysoteuchia culmella; assembly: GCA_910589605.1. NCBI lineage: Eukaryota > Metazoa > Arthropoda > Insecta > Lepidoptera > Crambidae > Chrysoteuchia > Chrysoteuchia culmella. The sequence goes on along the minus strand of OU342650.1, from coordinate 10,227,542 downwards.
ATTGTTTTTTTTTTTAAAAACCAATTAACCTAGCCCCAAAGTAAGCACTGTAAAGCTAGTGTTATAGGATACTGGGTAACGGATATAAATAGATATAATTATACATATATAATTATGTATGTGTAGAAATATATATATATATAAACATCCATGACTCAGGTACTAATGCTCGTATTAATGATACAAACATTTCCCCTACCGGGATTCTAACCCAGGACCTCAGAGTAGGCGACACCTTGAAATCGGTGTACGTACCACTCTACCACGGAGGTCGTCGAAATGCTTTTCTGAATTATTGTTATCGTAATTACAATAATAAGCAACAAAAAGAAAACAACTGCAAGAATATACATTAGTAGGCCTAATATGAAATGATCCGTGTAAAATATCTAATAGCAGAGTAGAGGTTAACGTCTATAATTAATAACGTTACGAACGACGGCGTTTTTTTTCTATTGTACGGTAAGTACTTCCGCGATTCGAACTGAGTGAGAGAATGATCTTGCTCAATAGGCGATTGAACCTCGAAGCTAGTTTAGGGTTACGTATTAAATTAAAATAGAGATAATTTAATAAAAAAACAACACTTGATAATTTTAACGTTCATTGTTGGCGCCGTTTTCATGTCTCACGTGACATACATTTATCAATTGATTTTCTATTTCGTGCGTTGAAGTCTTTTACTTTGCGGATTTTCAAGGAATACAAATAATAATATACGATGTAAATAATACACAGATTTACTTATATTTTATATATAGATTTACTTAATGAAAGGTTTTTATAAGCAACCCACATCTAAAAATAAAGGAACTGGTTGATTTTATACAATTCACGTGATGACGTATGGACGAAGAACGGATAATTTCGATCTTTTGGTTATCGAAGAAGGATAATTATGTTTTTATTTAATTCTTAATAGTAGATTATGCACTAAGGGGTAAAGCAGTGTCTTATGTCACAGGCAGCTTATTGAATTCGAAATGAAGGATTCTGTAGTTAATTAAGTTGTTAATTCTCGAGCAAAGTGAGGGAATTTATAGTAAGAGTCCTGAATGGAGTGAAGGATTCAATTCTGCCCAAGGCTATGACACTTTTATCGCCAAGGTGCATACTCTACTTTATACACCTACTGTGTGTTTATAGTTTATATTTTCAATGCCTCCGTAGGTGCTGTGTTATTAAAAATAAAACTCATAAATGTCAAAAATTAACAATTGCGGAAAAAATACCGATTTTTTCTTTAACTATTTTCGATAGAAGTTTTTGTTGACATTAATTTTGGCGTTACAAATTTAAGGTCATCATAATTACCTAAGGGAATTTTCATACAACATTAGCTCCCTCGGGCTTTAATAGCTTACTTTAAATTAAGAATACATGACATTTAATACGTGTTCCAGATGCAGGTGGTGTATACAAGTATTTTTGTCTTGTAAAAGTCCACGTACGTATATATTTACATTTCATACAAACCGGTTTACCTATATCCTACTTAAAGTGAAAAGTAAAGTCAATTGACAAGTTCCTTACGTGCATTTCATTTGAGATGTGTTACGCAGGCGTCGTTATGTAATGTTATAGCGTATACCGGTTTTTTTGGGATACAGATAAAATTGTTTAAGGAGTTTTTTGCTCTAGTTGTTTGAGATCTAACCGTGTTTGCAGTAAATTATTGTCGAGCCAAAGGTGTCCGATCTACTTCACGGTACTTTTAGAGACAAATTGCTAATAAAATGTTTGTTGGCATGTAAGCTTTTTGCTGTTACGTAATAAAAAGTTGTGTTAAGAAGAGGTTCAGGTAGTGATCGGTGAAGAACCTAAGTATGCTGTGGTTGAGTGCATCTTGTCTGGTTTGTGTCGCAACGAGCTGGTAACTGAGATTGTCACATAGTTTTTTGTTTAGCTTAAAGAATAATGCTTTCTTACTATTTGAGTGGGTGTAAAATAAATGAGTTTACGAGATAAAACCTTGTTCGAATAGTTATTTTCTGTACAACGTTTATTAAGGAACTTACACCAATTTGCATTAAACGTAAGAATTGCCTAAAAGTATTCTTATCTATTTTATTCTTGCAATGATTTGTACAAACTGTATTGCACTAACTTTTTAAGACATTCTTAAATTCAATAAGGCTTTTCTTAACTAAATACGGACCCAATATCGAGGGCCTAATGCTTAAGCTATTCTTAAATTTAGTGCAATTAATTTGAAAGGAAAAGTAAAAAAAAAAGGTTTTTTTATTGTTAAATATTGAGATGCAAAGACATTCATATGTGCTTATATTATTATCTAAAAATGACAATGTCCTTTAAATTCATGCATAGGGAGTAATTTTTTTGTCTTTTGAGTACCTTGACTTTCCTTCAGTTTTTGTATGAATCGTATTAATCTAGTACATTAAGCTGCAAGGTAATTAAATTTTCCTGTTTAGTTTAGCAAACATTTGCGATGTACTTTGATCTTCAATCTGGAAAGCTCTAAAAGATTTATAATTATTTCTTTAAAAATAATAGATTTATAAAACTAGCAGTACGTACTTTGTTAATAAATAATTTAACCTAATAAAAGGCTTGTTACCTAAATTTCTAAAGAAAAATAAACAGACGTAAATTTTATCAATATACTATTTATCAATAAACTTATACTTAATAGTTAATTTATGTACTTTTGATAATAGATTTAATGCTTAGGCATTGTGTAATTTATTAAAAGTTAAAAGCGACAAATTATCTTGTTTTGGCGCGATTCTCGCTGAACCAGGTTAAATTATTAAAAGCCTTAATTAATAATTAATTTGCATATAAATTATTTAAAAACACATCGACTGGTTTAACTTTAAATGACATTGAAAAGCATCGAAAATTCATGAACATCACACATACAACTTTTGGGTTTAGATGAACTATTGTTATTGAGGAACTAAGGAAGGTCAATTTTTCGAAATTTGATATAAGTATGGTGTCTATAGTTGCCTATGATTTCTGTAAATCGTGATCATTATCGCTTAAAGGCCGATTGTGCAGAGGTCAGAATGTTTAAATGTTGCCTTACACACTTATGTTTGTAGGTACCTACTGAGACGAGCAATATTTTAAATGCATTGTGATTGTGCTGTGATTCGTTTCTATGTCACGGGAGGTCAAAGTCGGCTACTTATAAAATGACAGCGATTTATTATTCAAGAATATTTTGTTAACTACATTGTTTAATGGTTGGGTCTTGTCTTTTAGCAGTTTGTGATTGAAAAGATAGATAGCCGAATTTTAGGTTACAGGTTTGGATCATGGTTTATGTACAAAGAATCAACATTAAAAAGTGGCAGGTACCTATAAATATTATGTTGCAAAACACTTTTTTATTTTTAACGTTCCGCGACTTTTAAGAATCAAAAATTTGAGATCGAACGCTAAACGCGATTCTTAAAAAAGCGCCCTCTTATATACTAAAATGATATTTCCCTTTAAGATTTTTTTATCCCATCAAAAGAGTTAGGTATTTACTATATTTTCAAGATTCAATAAACCTAGTAGGTTAATTGCAATTATCCACAAAATGTCCACACAAGTTGCGTGTTTCTGATCAATTTGTTATCATTACGAGTGGTGGAGGTATCTATTAATACTTTAAAAGCAAACATAGTATATAGGCTGTCATACTGTTACTAATTGCTTTCGATAGCACGACGATACATAAGGAAAATTATGTACTACATACATGAGAACATTTCAGATACGTTTAATCAATACATACGAAAAACCCGGATGACGTATTTTTTTCTGCGAATATTAGGTTAATAAGCAAGTGTCCATGCTTTTAGTAAAGTTGAATTCTTGGAAATACTACTTATATAATTGAGTAATAATTTACTAACATTTGAAGATTTTGCGAGTTCACACAAGGTAAATAGGTTTTTTATTTTTTTATGAACAACGGGGAGATTCTTAGCCTTCATCATACTTGATGTTAAGTATTGATAAGGCTGAAGATGGTAGCGAGCCTCTCCCGGAATCCTCAATCACTGAGGAACTGGCTATCTTATCTCTAACTGCCGGAACACAACAATGCTGAACACATTGTTGTTATGGCGTCAGACTTAGATAAGATGGTGGTAGCTAGCCAGACGGACTTATAACAAGTCCTACCACCAACCAAACCGAATACAAAATGTACTGCGTATTCGGTTTGGTTGGTGGTAGTAAACGCTTAGAATCGGACCCGGGACCCCTGGGTCTGATACCGGTGGTTGTACCACTAGACCACAGAGGCGGTTCTGAACAAGTTGTTCGTCAAAGGTACCTAATTCACCCTTGTTTTAATTAATGTTGTGAGTTTTATAGCACCCTTACGGGTCAAAACTTTACCGGTTACTGGAATTATTTCATGGAAATTTTCAAACAATACAGTTAGGAAATACTGCTACGCTGTATCAATATTCCTACATTGCTATAACAATAGGACATTGGGTAAATTCCATACTGCTGCCGTCTCTCTATAATTCTTTAATCAATTTGTATAAAAATAAACTTACTGTCAGCATAGTTGGGGGCACGAGCCTCAAGAAGACATCCCCCCGCCGGCCCAGGGGCGGTGTCGCACGTTGTTGCAGTCCCCGCTGGCACTACAGTAATAACTAGGGAACATTGGGTACCTATTGCTGCCCTCGTTCTCTAATTGTCAATGAATACAAAGTTACTTTCAGTTAGTTGAGGGCATGAGCCTCAAGAAGACGTCCCTTCGCTGGCCTCAAGGACGGTGCTGCACGTTATTGCATTCCCTGCTGGCGCACCGGTACTTGTTGGGGGACATTGGGTACCTATCGAAACAATGGAAACAAACTTACTGTCAACATAGTTGGGGGGCATAAGGACAGTCTAAACAGTCTTTGCTGTGCCTACAAACAGCCGAAATGACGGACTGACGCCGATACGCGCCGCTACACGCGCGGTACCACGCGCTTGCAACTGTTTTACCAGTGAAAGCCAGTGAGATTGAGAGGCCGGCCGTGAAGCGAGAGCGAGCGGCGCCTGTGTGTGTGAGCGTGTCATATCGGCCTAGTGTAATGACTGTTTAAGTTTAGACTGTGGCATAAGCCTCAAGAAGACATCCCCCTGCCGGCCCCAGGGGCGATTCCGCACGTTGCATTCCTCGCTGGCGCTGCGGTACTTGTTGGGGGGACAATTGGTACCTACTGCTGCTTACGTTTTTAAGTTCCTTATTGATTATTTATGAAAACAAACTTACTGTCAGCATAATTGGGGGGCATGAGCCTCAAGAAGACGTCCCCCCGCCGGCCCCAGGGGCGGTGCCGAACGTTATTGCATTCCCCGCTGGCGCTGCGGTATTTGCTGGGGGGACATGGGGTACTGCTGCCCTCGTCCTCTTCTGATGTGCAGTTCTGCCTGCAAAGTAATTACAATACTAAAATGTTTGGCGCATTTTGCGTAGCAGTATCCAGTCCTGGACTTAGCTGAGCTGGACTTTTGGTTACTACAAATGCATACATAAACTGCATAGGCAAACCCTTGCCAACTACAAAAGAAAGAGTATTCTCTGCTAAATGACCAAAACACCGTCGTCGTGTCGTCAACCAAAAAGCAACTAAAATATCAGACAATATCACATCTGTAATGAGATTTATGTAGCTTTAACACTTGTATTAGTAATTTCAGAATCAACAAAAGCAATAAAATATCTAGAAGTAGATAGACAGTTCAGGGACCCGATTCTCGCGCCTTCGACATCTCGAACTCGACATTTTTTGGAGTCAAAAATCTGTATTGAAAGCTCACTGAAAGCAATCTTCTACATTATAGGATTATCAAAGATAATTGAAACTAAAGGATTTTGACAGTAGTAAAGATTTTACTTAAATTTTTAATAAATAAATTAAGGATATAAAAATGTCAAATTCGACATATGTCAGCGCCGGAATCACCCCCCAGATCTCATTATTAGGCCTCTACAAACACGGTTATTTGACTGTACCGGCGTAAAAACGGCGCCGTAGCCGCTATGTCCGTCTACAAGCGTCCATAGTAATCCATACATCGCTGACGACTGTGGCACCGCACGGCGAATTAGCCGTAGATTTTCACGGCGGAAAAATCATGTATGTACAAGAGGCTTAATACATAAAGGATACTACGAACAAATGGCGAAGCTTCTTTGACATTCTTAGAGTGCTTACAACAGGTAACTAAGTAACCAGTCTAAATTGAATACACCTATTTCATTTTAATTATAAAAATGAAATACATACGCATCATTAGCACCATTCTGGAACCGCCTTTCTAGAGCAAGTGCTTCGCTGACTGCCCGCCGTAAATCGCTAGGCACTGCCTGTACGTTGCTGTCATCTGATTTACTTTTCTGTGCGTGTGTACGGGCTAACAACGCAATTACTAAAAGTAATAGACTCCGCCGTAATCTGTAACAAAAGAAAACTACATTTGAGTAACACAAAAAAATAAGGGGTAAGAAACTAAAAGAAAAACACAACTTCTGAAATTTTCTTTACGCACCGCCCGCCGTTAATTACTTAATTTTTCTCCCGAAATAAATTAAGACATTTACAATTTAGATAAAAATTTCGAAAAACACTTTAAATTACCAATAACTCAAGGTAATGAATCGAATGAACTCGCACTTGAGGAAATGAATGACGATGACGCTCTTCACTATGAGAAGGCCGAGCGAAGGCCATTTCTCTTTCTTTTTTGAACTTTTAAAAAAGAAAACGCATTCAGCCTCAAATATAAAAGCGGATCTGTTAACGTGTAATTAAAAAATAATTAAGTTTGGAAAAGTTTGGACTGCTGTTTTTCTTAATAAAAAATGTTTCATTTTACATATATTATAATCCTTAAAAGCATTATTTGAAATAAGTGGGGATAAAATAATGTTATTTTAATAATAATGAAAACTATGTTGGATTTTATAACTGTTGCATGGGTAAATAAGGTATTGCCTAAAGGTAGTAAAAGATAATATCGATAAATAATTCACGTAGCAAGAGATACGTAGCTATCGTTATGAATTTATGCCTTAATAAACTTTTTGGTATCCGGGTGCATTATAGTGACTCATATTTCATCACAGCTGGCGAATTCTAGGTAACCAGTATTTATTGTAATATCGTAGCGCTAAAATTATCCCTTGTCTATAAAAACTGGTTTGGTTATGCTATATTCAGTTTCTAAAGTAGTTAGTATGTAAACCTCTCAGGCACGGGTTGTGCGATACAATAGATATTAGATTGTTCTCTGGACACCGGGGCGTCCTGCCAGCAAATGATGAATTAAATTTAAAATACACATTATAGTCATTGTTTCATCTATATAATTTAATTCATCACAGAGATACGCCTCTCCAAGTACCCAACCGAGCACAATCCGCGGCTACTGTCATCCAGCTTTTGCCAGCCACCTTGCGAAGCCTACCTAGTCTGTGGACATCCTACACTACGTTTGTCGATACGTGGAGACGGAAGGTGGTATAGCGCATGCACCGCCTGGAAACCACAACCACTGAGGAACTGGTCATCTTATTTCTTTTTTTAAGTATGATAAGCATGTCGGATGGGTGACCGTACAGTGGCATTATAAATTAGCGCTTCCGTGCTTCGGAGGGCACGTTAAACCGTCGGTCCCGGCTGTTGTCATTTGATTACAGTCGTTAAGCCAAGTCGGAGGCCTTATAGGCGGCTTGATAAACTCTGATACCAGAGATGGCCACTAATTCTCATTGACAAGAAGAAGAATAACGAGAGAAGCTCGATATTTTCGTGTCCTATCAACAAAGTTGTTTTTTAACAAATTGCTTTACAGCCAAAGAACGGGAGAACACATTGACCTTTTATTTGTTGATCAATGAGTCCTCCCATTCCGAGGTTGTAAAACAATTTGTTTAAAACTTAATCTCCTCCATATAATATGTGATAAAGTGATTCAATATACAGGCTTTATGACAAAAATAGCTGATAGATAATAATACTCATCTCATCATTCAATGCCTACCAGAGGTGGAATGTTGTTTTCTACGTAATGATATAAACGAGGATCACAAAACAACTGCTAATGTGATGAGCTCATAAATTATCTTAGAGTAAAATAGTAGAATATAAAAGCTATAGAAAAAATTATAGGTTTGAACTGTTGTAGATTGCAAGGTCTTTAACCGTGGACCCAGCCGGTTTTGATTATTATGACTGACGAACCAAGACTTAGATGTATGAGCGGTTCAGTGTTTTTTGTAACAGGATCCTAGACGAGCCAAATTTTTCTGCTATTTCTAGCTGGTAACTATTGATATTTCACGCTGACTTTATACGCTAGAACAGTGTTTCCCAAACATAGTTCTGCCATGGCCCGGTAATTTTCACACTACCCCTTCGTGACCCACTCATTGTTTTTAAATCCAAGCTGGTTACATTAAGTATATAAAATAATACTTACAAAATAATATAAATTATTACTAAAGAATCTAGGACTCTTTAGTAAAAAAAAGCATAAAAAGCATAATGGTTTGACCACACCCAGCAGCACGGAACAGCATTTTTTCGTCGCGCTATCTTTTTCTGTCGCTCGATACCGCCATTTGCTAGAGCGAGATAGACTGACGGAACGCGGCGGAATGCGGCAGCATCGGGCGGTGCGGTGGCGTAGAATAGCGCGACGCAAAAGTGCTGTTCCGTGATGCTAGATTGGGCGCCAACCATATGGAGGAGGAATAAAAAGGCAGGAATGTTGCGACCCGGTATTTTATATTGATGGCCCGGTACCGGGTCGCGACACACCACATGGGAAACGCTGCGCAAGAGTACGATGCATATCCTATGGAAGACCGGTAACGTTTTAAAACTGTAGTCTGTGTTTAAATTGAATTAACGGGGAATTTATGCCGAATTTTTACGCCAAAAACCGCATACAAAAAAAGACGCTACTCAATAGCAATAGAGGTAAGAACGTATTATCACGCAGTTGGTCGTTGGCGGCGCGGAAAGGGTCGACGTTTTAAAACGTCCCTGGTCGCTCAAAGGATATAGTTGCCGGCCACACATTTAAACAAAAATATAATAATAATAATAAATATTTCTTACACCAATCAACCTAGCCCCAAAATAAGCTCTGTAAGGCTTGTGTTATGAGATACTAGGGTAACGGATATCAATTCATATATGTATACATTTAATATATTTGTATATATATATATATATATATATATATATATATATATATATATATATATATAAACGTCCATGACCTAGTTACAATCGGGGAAATTCCCGGTTTATCAGTGGAGTTTTTTGAGAAACGTTTCCTCGGAAAGTGCTAAGGTTAAAGAAATAATTTATTATTCAAATTAAATACCTATTAATGTTCTATTATTTGTGATATATCTTTCGTTTTCTATATATCTTGTACTTTTTTAAAATATAGCATCCTAAAATAAAACTCTACTGGTCAACCGGGAAGTTCCCTGACTGTATCATATTCATCATAGAAATATTTGCCCCTACCGGGATTTGAAACCAGGTTCTCAGAGAAGGCGATACCTTGAAACCGGTGTACTCTACCACGGATTGTCGGAAACTGACATACATTTTTTCACAATAGAACAGATACTGAAATAAAAACCACACTATCACAACGTGTTGTTCTTTTTTATAATCCAAGCTTAGCCTTCCGAATCTGTTTGTCTGAGTTGCAAGAAAAAAGAAACAGTCAACCCGTGACCACGGCAACTGAAAAGGTGCCGAAACGTCGGGAAACCAAAAAACCTCAAATAAACCGAAAAATTATAGTACCAAATATATATTTCGGGTAAATAAATCGCACAAAATTTCCTCAAACGTTGTTTTATTTCAAGAAAAAAGAAGTAAAATATCCTCATTTCTATTTAATTTGATATACAGTAAACTACAATTCAAATACTTATGTAACCATGCAGGAGTTATTTGTGACACTTGAATAGCTGCTTGTCGCTCACCTACCAATACATATACGGAGGCATGCAGACTCACCGAGCAGGGTTCTTATCATGAGAAAGAAAGAAAGAAAATCAGTATATTTGATACAAAGTGATGAGTTGACAGATTCATATCATAGGTATTGTCATAAGTGAGATGGAGCTATTCGCATTTTTATTAAAATTACTTTAATATTGTGATAAAAGCTGATAGTTGAGCCACTGATTAAGAAAAAGTTATAAAATACTTATTTCAACTTTCAAAAAAGATAACGTACGATTTAAAGATAGCTTTTGCTTATATATACTTAAATATTAAGCACTACAGCTACTTCTATCCTATTGATGATTTTTTGAAACATAAGGTATCTAGTTGTAGTATATGCACGGCTTAGTTTAATAAAAATGATATTAAACAAGATAATCATTGACATTGAATTATTATGTCATTGAGTAATTATTATTTGGGAAAATTTAATTTCATTAATTAATACCTACTTATGTGACATTCTATACTTTTACATATTTGTATGCTATCTCAAATGGCTATATATGTTTAAGCACTCAATTAATGTCGAACATCTTCATTGTGACGATCCTATATACTGCAAATAAAATAATTTATTTTTGTATTTGTATTTTTATTTGTAAAGCAATTATTGATTGATTAATGATTAACTTGAACAAAAAGTTGCAAATTAATGAATTTTATTCGTCATCCGTCAAATCGTATCGGATATTCGACATCGGCTAGTGTGTAAACCTCTCTACCTATACGTCGAGGAAGTTAAGTGCGATCAAACCGCATGTTTACCGGTGACCGCAATGCTTTCGTTTTTATCTGATCTCCTATGAGTTATGACATACAGCCTGCTTTCTAACCTTATGTCATTGACATTGTGTGGCTGTGGGCGGGCGTTGCCACAGCATAAAAAACAGACAGTATTATGTCTTAGACTCTTTCTTGATATAAGTTATTTTTTATTATTATGGTACGCAATACGCGATAGGGCTGCCCGCCAGCATATACCATACGCTTACTGCGCACAAAACTTTCACAAGCATGCGTTCGTCACTGCGCGGCGCATTCGTAACTGATTGAGAGTAAGACGCTTGCCGAGCTCTTACTGAGACTAGGCGTGTCGAGAATTACTCGCGAACGGACCTTTTGTAGGAAAATAAAATACTGTATGTATCTTTGTACCTACTGTGGCGTTGCGTACATTGCGGCGTTTTAATTAATCACTTTGGTACTGTTGACCTTTGTTTTAATATTTTGTACGCGGCAATCGATTAATTATGGCTGTACTTTAATGCGAGCGCACTAATGCTTTTTTTATATGTAGCTTCATTTTAACTTATACGTAGTAATATTCTGTTTTGATGTGTATTTTTTGTGTTTGAAGTAGTTTCATTCTATTTGTGTCTGTTAAGGAGAGGTTCTGTAATGGCGACCGTGCATCGGATGACGCTCCGTGGGCGGGCCACAAGGTGGAGCGAGGATTTGGTGAAGGTCGCGGGAAGCCGCTGGATGCGGGCAGCGTAGGACCGATCGTCGTGCAGATCCTTGGGGGAGGCCTATACCCAGCACTGGGTGTCATGTGGCTGAGACCCCCAGCACAAGAAACCAATAATTATCACTTATTTTATTAGTAAACTCCCCGTTCGGAGACCTATATTGTGAGCCTAATTTGTGGTTCGGAATGGTTAAAATAAAAAGAAAAATTTTATATTTTCTTGGTTGTACTTACTTATTCAAATTAGAATTAAACATTAATAGCGTAACGTAACTTCTACAATACCGCCTTTGTGGTCTAGTGGTACAACCACCGGTATCAGACCCAGGGGTCCCGGGTTCAATTCCCAGCGGGAATACATATTGTATTCGGTTCGGTTGGTGGTAGGACTTGTTGTAAGTCCGCCTGGCCAGCTACCACCATCTTATCTAAGTCTGACGCCACAACAACAATGTTTCAGCATTAAGTATAACTTTTTTTACTTTTAATCTAAGTGAAGAGTCTTTTAGACATGGCGACCCATCGCACCATTATTCTATTCCGTTCAAATGAGAGCCAGAAAACAATGTGATAATAGGTCAATTTTTTTTATTGAAAAATATTGTGAAAAATCGACACGACCACAAGTTATCCTCAGATAGAAGAATAATCCTGAGTCGATTTTTTCCAATATTTTTCTATAAAAAAAATTCTGTATCAAACATAAAGACTCATCATCTAGATTAAAAGTAAAAAAAAGTTGTACTTACTTTAAATGTGTTATCATAATTATAAAAGTAGCATTGAAAATGCCAACACTTGAAAATCATAAAACAATGGGTTTATATGAAAAACAAACCCTGTAACTACATTATTCTTACACCACTGACCAGATCCAGTAAATTCCAGTCTTTCGTAAGGCAAGCTGTTATCTACAGTAGTTTTATCACTTGCATATTTCAACTCAGTCTATGCCTATCTAGTGCGTAGCCTTTCCAAAATTGCGCCATTGCAAACGATTTTGCATACATCTAGGTTACCCTACTTTGAATATGGTAATAAAATATTTATTTTATTACATACGGTATTCAATTTTGTGCGTTGAATGTTGTTTGTTATTTACTCTGTAGATTTTAATATTTTATAGCTAAATGTCATGTTTATGCACTCAGATCATGAAAGTAGACTAGAGCACCTGGATTTCTGTTCATGTTCATGAATCATACAAAGATAAATTATATTAAATAAATAAATGCATACTAACACACCAATTATCTAGCCCACGTTAAGATTCATTAAGAACTTGTGTTAAGGATACCAGATAACGAATAAACATACTTATATCCTTTTTTCTGTAAATACATACATAACATACATATTAAACACCCAGACCAAGACAAATAGACATGTTCATGCAAACAAATATTTGTCTTGTCGGGGATCGAACCCGGGGCCTCTGGCGCAGAAGGCGGGCTTAGTACCCCTGCGCCAAACAGGACGCCAATATTTATGTATTTTTTGTTTATTAACAGGGCAACGCTTAGCCTTCATTATACTTCATGTTAAGTACTTAATGTTTAGGCTGAAGGTAGAATTGGTTCGCCCGGAATCACCAACCACTGTGGAACTAATTATTTTATCTCTAACCTATATAAAAAAAATGCTTTCTATAATAAGGCTTTCTATCCGCTAAGAAAATATAATTTGGGTAATATATGCTTATTACTATAAAACCGAAAAAATACGATCTCAACTTAAACAGAGACGAAGTACCTACTTATCATCGTACTAAATCAGCTGAGTCACGGTCAGTTTTGTAAAGTTAGTGACGGCGAAATAGACAATGAAAGTTAAAAATAAAATGGTACCTGAGAAAATAGCTAATTTGCAAAACAATTCTCTTCGCTTAAAAGAAAGGTGCAATTTCTCTATTCTGTCTACAGATAACAGTATATCAGGTTATACAAAACTGTATCTTTTTTAAGTTTAAAACTTAATTATATTAGTTTTAAATGCAGTTACTTTGATTGTGGAGATTTGACATATAGGATATTTTCAGTCCTGCGAGTCCAGTCTTCTAGGTGAGCCCAGCATAACCTCAATCACAGTATAATGTTTCACTTAAATAAGAAAAGGACACTATGACAGGACGGATGTTTCACCCGAGAACTTTTCGTAATAACACGTGTTGTGAGGTTCCATTTTTAACTCAATCTACCGTACAATTTCTATAAATACTACAAAATATATTTACTTGACATTGGCAAAATTCGCGAGTTTTATCGCGAGCAAGCCATTCATTAAGAAAGAAGAAGACAGCACGGATAGGACGATGACTTATATTACTTTTTAACAGCATTAATGAGACAAACAAATTATACGTTGTAAAGCGTAAGTAGTATTTATGGAATTTTACGGAATTGACTCGCTAATGACAATGGACATGTGCCCGTAAGCACCTGGTCTTATTTTTATTAATTTTGTTTTAGTTCACCAGATGATTAAGTTTGATGGCAATTTATATCATAGAGATTGAGGTAAAGACACAGGATAAGATTAATCTTGACCTATTGACAAAGTGTTCACTAGAACTAGCCCACTAATATATATGTCGTAGGATAATTTGATAAATCGATTTTTCGCGAAAATCCTAGGGATATTGCAAAAACACGGATAATTAGACAATGGTGACGACATTTCTCAATCTTATAGGGTTATTGGGAAAGCTCAAATTTCATTAGTAATATTGAATATCCTTAACTCCGATTGGCTTGATTTTTGCTTGCTGGTCAACTCTTATTCTGATTGGTTCCTAGTTTTACTCCCAAGCATTGATGTATTATCTCATAAACATACCAACCAATCAGAATAGGAGTTAGCCAGCAAGCGAAAATCAAGCCAATCAGAGTGGAGGATATTCAATGTTACTATTTGCAAAAACCCTAGTAAGAATGAGACATATCATTACCATTGTCTAGTTTTCGCAAAATCCCTAGGATTTTTGCGAAAATTCGATTTATCAAATTATCCTACGACATATACATAAATACGACATTTACTCTGTTTCTTCATACTTATTTTTTTATTATTTAGACTTAGAAACTAGTTATTGGTATACAAGTGTCTCTTTGAAGTAAAAATAATATTAAAATGGGTGAAATAATAATGATAATATATACTGGTATATCTAGCTTATTTTTGGTATTTCTTGAGACTGTGACCCTGAAAGGTATGATTTTAGTACGAAGTTACCTACGCAGAATGCGAACATTACGACAAGTAAGGACACATTCACTTAAACTTTATGAATCATGTAACTTGAGACCTATCTTTTTTGTGCTTGGGGCAAGGCCCTCGTATTGCAGGAACTTTTATTTATTTTGTTTTTTGAAAGCAGAACTTTGATATTTTTTTATGTTTGCCCTGTAATCATCATGAGTTTTGGGTTTTAGTCATACAAGACGAGTACCTACAGATAAATATAAAAAATAAATGTTACTCACACACTAAGACGAGTGTAAAGTGTAAATCAAATACCAAGTTAGTATTGTAGTTTTCCACAAACTAGCTGTTTGATGCTTTTATTTTATTTTAATTATTTATATAATAAAACAAAACAAACACATAGATTTCCGCCAGTAAATTCGCCACTAAATTACCCAATACCAGTAGTGTACTAAACTTCAATAGATAAAGTTTAACAGTCTCGATTGTTTTGTCGCAAGCGAATGTGCGTTGAGTTCGCCAATGATACGTGACTACGGATTTTGAATAGTCAAATGGATATGCAGCCTACCGGTGACAAGGTCACGTTGCGAAACAAAGCCAAAAATAGGTCGAAACGATGGGACACGTGGTTAATAAGCACGTAGGCAAGAAGTGCAATTATTCCTGTCAATGTCAAGAATTTTCGACACAAATGAACGACATAAATATTTAAAGGGAAGTGTCACCCGAGTTCTTTTCGTAATAGCACGTGTTGTGAGACTCCATTTTAACTGTATCGACCGTACAATTTCTATTATAATTATTATTTTAATAACAATAACAATAAAATAAAATAAAAACTTAATTTAATAATAATAAAAACTAGATACTGGCGAAATCCAAACGGCACCGCCATTAAATATAAGAAGAAGAAACATTTAAAGACAGATTAGGTGAGCCAATATTTGAAGACTGAAGGGATGCGAAAAGTTATTGATTATTATGTTTCTACAGACGGTCTTTACCTATGAAATTGCGGTTTTGTATTAAGAATTTCAAAATGCCACATTTTTTTATGTACAAGCATTGTTTGAAGATTGTGCAGTCTAATGCTATATTTTTATTTTTGAAATTATGAGTATCTTATAATATATTATATTAAATAAAGTAGTCATTTCTGCTAACAAAAAAAGTACCTTCGGAGTATTTTTTATTGTTTATGAAACGGAAAAAATAATCTTATGATAACTGATTCTTCACCGTTATGATCCTAATTTCTTGTATCCTAATTTCAACCGCCTCTGTGGTCTATTGGTACAACCACCGGTATCAGACCCAGGGGTCCCGGGTTCGATTCCCAGCGGGGGGTACATATTCTATTCGGTTTGGTTGGTGTTAGGACTTGTTGTAAGTCCACCTGGCTAGCTACCACCATCTTATCTAAGCCTGACGCCATAACAACAATGTTTTCAGCATTGTTGTGTTCCGGCAGTTTGAGATAAGATAGCCAATTCCTCAGTGGTAGAGGATTCCGGGAGAGGCTCGCTTCCATTTTCAGCCTTATTAATACTTAACATCAGGTATGATGAAGGCTAAGAGTCTCACCGTCGTTCAAAAAAAAATATATATAAGCAATTCATGTAACTTTTAATCATAGAAGTAGTGAGGTTCTCTAGAAGTATAAAAAAACATCGACAATTTCATAGGTAAAGACCTATTATAATATTCTGCTACAGATAAGTCAGACTTTACTTATCTCATTCTATAAAAATATACATATGCGGGCGTGTGTGTACGGCAGAAAATTACACCCGTTGTGTGATTCATGTTAAAATTATTATATTCATTTCGAATCAAATGGTAGCCTTCTGACCCAATGTTTATCATATTTCCAGGGATCAGCATGATACACTCACCGTCAGAAAAATCGCACCTTCAAAAATCTGACTTTTAAACTTAGTTTATCCTTATTTGGAATCAATTTATGAGGGAAATGTTGGAAAATATCATTTGAAAGGTTACGAAAAGGAGTACCCAAAATAATTATTTTTTTATTTTTTTATGGAATAGAACAAAAACCAAAACCAAACCAAATAGAACAATACCACTCCTTAATAATGCTTTTTGTCCAAAAACGACTTGGAAAATACGGTTTTTTAAGGGTTACATTACGGATCACTGCCTTTTGAACCTGCATTGACCCATTAAAACCCACAAATTATAGCGCAATTGCTCAACCAGCGGCCCTTATAAAGGAACAAAATTGATTTTTTTAATGTTACATTTTTCTTATTTATTATGCTTTTGTAATGCAATGAAATCTTGTTTATTAAGTTCATTTATTGGGCTTTCAAACGAGGCTAATTTTGGTGGGGGTACAAGCCGTACACATTTGTAAAGTGTTAATAACGCTTAAGAAAATTTAAAAACGGTGCGATTTTTGTGACGTTGAGTGTATATCAAAGTAAAGAAACAAATAAAGTGTGCAGTATTATTAAGAGTGCTTAATCTAAGCTCGGCTGTAGGCGACAAAGATGTAAAGATCAATGTTAATTGTGATCAGTAACGTTTAAGTAGCTTAATTGAGTTTATTTCCAAAAACCATTTTGAGCTTTATTAACTTATACCTAATAGTTTTCTCGAAAAGAGCAATTTCTATTAGTTAAATTTCCTTATTATTTCCATCTATCTGTTCTATAGATTTACTAACAGTTTCTGCCAAGTTAACGAGATTAATTTCAAATTCCATTGTTCGTTTGGGAAGGTTACGCAAACACTCTTTGATTTGCACAGAATGCAACAGACACTCATTGATTAGTCTGGGCTTCGAATCTTGGTTACTTACATTTATATTCAAGAAAAGTTCGTCTATGTCCTTCTGATATCAACGCTATTTGACTAACTATATGAGATTCGAATAAGTTTTGTCTACATTGGAATGTCATTTCTTACAGCTGAACAGTGATACTTTTGACGTTTCAGTGTCGACAAAAAGCTCTCAAGTTTTTGATGCTACAGGGTGTGTACAAGTAAAGTTCTAGTTTCCCAAGATTGCAGTGCCGTAGTTTTATTTTCTTATTTACCCTTTAAACTTTGATCTCGAATGTGTTTGATAAACACCTACTGTTTAAACGGTTCAGTTCCGGGTAAGCTTAAGTAGTTAGGTAACTATTATGCACTAATAACAAAAACAAATAGATGAAAATGATCACATAAAAATAGCATTGTAAAATGCATAGTTCAAAAGTTATAAATAGATGAAGGTTTGGTTTATCATTATTCAACATTTACTGATTTGGAGTCTGAAATGTGCTGTCTTTTATAACAAAAATTTGGATCATTTAATGGGATATGGATTTTTTTATTTTTATGATTAAAATCGATAAAAAAAAATGATCAATAGAAAAATATTGGATGATTGTAAATTAAATTTATAAGGTAAAATAAATAAAGTAAACTTAATTAAGCAAAGTCAAGTTAAATTAAGTAAAGGTAACTTTAATGTTCCTCTTTTAATTATGAAAAAATAACGTTAAAGGTAGTATTAATATTATTTAGAACTGTGATTATCTTCTTACAAGAGTATCTTTACGTCACGTTTTAATACTATTCTACATAAGTAAATTCCAAATATGATGATCCAGCCGTTTCCTTATACGCTGATAATTATAAGAAATAATAAATGCATGTACAATGAAGTCGTGTGAGCATTAATCAGTGCTTTTATGGGGCATCCGGACATTCTTAAAGCTTATAGGAAGTCATATATGCATTAAATATTTACAGGGTACATTTTGTACTAGAGAAAAACCTGTCCAGAGCGAGTCGGATTCGCGCACGGAGGGTTCCGTAGCATTATATATAATTATATCACTTTTTTCATGATTTCTGAAAAATAATGCTATTTAGAAACATCGTTTTATTTTTCCTGTAATGTTTACATAAACTTCTACTACTTACATAGCATAATTTCAGATTTTTCTCTTTGCAAACTTCGGAAATAATGGGATTGGTTTTTTTTTTATCTTTAGTCGAAAACTATGCAGCCTTAAAAAATAAAGCATGTTTGGGAATGTGCAAACAGCGCTCTTTCATATAACACTCCACATGCCGTAGAAGCCCCACTACGAATTTTTAAAACTCGCTTTCAGTCCCTGTTGTAAAAAAAAAAGTTATTTCTCTCTTAGTTGCAACATAACTGGGCAAAGGTCATCTAAAACTGCTCCAAATTTCAAGTTCATAGCATTAGTAGTTCTTGAGATATCGAGCTGTGCAGACAGACAGACTGAGACGCACCATACCATTTTTACCATTTTGGTACGGAACCCAAAAAAGAACTAGGCTCTAAATTACTCAGTCTGGACCTCAGGACCAAAGGTAGTTTGGAGACTAAATAGTTGTTTCTTTTATTGTATAAAATGTAACCTTTAAAATATAATAAAAATCTATATTATAATTAACCCATAATGATTATCTCTTTTTCTTGTAAGCAAAGCAAACAGTTTCTTTAAAGCTAACAGAGACTTCAAATGGATTTCTTTCTTTTGTTTTTCACAATAAACTTTTATGATGATACCAATACATACAGCACATAACATACCCTATATCAAAGAGATAAAATGCAAACTACAATATATAATATGTTTGCATGGAGAAGCGGTTTATCGCATTTATATTTCCGGATGGGCTTGCGCTGACGTAACGCGTGTTTACGTTCGATGCGGGTCTTAAGCAACCATCAGCATCACGTGAGTATGTGTATACGTAAGTATAGAATATACACGAAATAATAATTTTAATATTCAAATATAGCCTGTGCTCGGCCAATCGATGCAATAAAAAGATCGTAGCCAATCAAGTTTTCGATAACGTCTGTTTCTAAGCCAGGTGATTTGCTTGGGGTCACATGACTTGGTGAGATAAGAGGTTCCAACGTAAAAAAAAGAGTTTAGGGTAATGAACAAGCCATTTTAAAGTCAACTTACTTTCAGTGCTTGTTTAAGGTTAACGTTTCGGCACATTACTTATACAGAAATTCTGTGAATTTGTTTCTACCAAATGATGGGTACTATGATTTATTTTAATGTAGATGTATGAACTATAAATTATGAACCGTAAATTACGAATCCTGAGAAGTTAAAGATTTGCTATAAGCCACAATTAGTGGAATCTTATAAAAACCTCCGGGTTTATACTGTTAGAAAATTGCGCCGCCTGCAGCTGTTGCGTGATGAAAATCTCCGAGTTTAGATAATATTCTTTTCTGAAAATTTGTTTCAACTCAAGACAACTTTTCTTTTTATTTGTTTAAAATTACAATATTTAGATTTTAGTTTTATGTTAGTTTAGGTATAGTTTTTTTAGATAGATTTTATTATTTTTAAATTACAATATTTATTACTTTAAATCTAAAATAAATTTTTTTCGACAGTAGGTGTGTAACTATACAATATTAAATTTGTACTGGTTTCCCAAGATACAGGACTTGCCTAGGGTGGTTAGTTTTTATGACAATGAAAAAGTCATATGTTTCATTGATCTACTGCAGCACAAATTGTTTAAGTACTAATTTTTTATTTTGTTTACCTTCTTTTGTGCAATAAAGATATTTCTATAGTAGGATTTTTGAATTTTTCAATGTTATTTTTATGCTTATGATAAATTTTAAATAGAAAAATATTGGAAAAAAATCATTTCGGCCACAAGTGAATTCGAGTCCTATCTGAGAATTCACTTGTGGACAAGTTGATTTTTCTTAAAATTTATTATAAGCATAAAACATAACATTGAAAAATTCAAAAAATCTATTTAAAATTCATTATACTTCTATTTCTATTTCTTTATATAATTCATAAAGCAATCAACATTTTCCGAATTACGTACAGTTCGCCGTAGGTGGCTATTAGATGATGTTCATAATTTATGCGCAGTCTTTTCTCATTTAATCACCATTATTTTGAGTTATAAAACATTCATCGAATCTATAATCAGCACGCTTGGCAGCCGGGTTGATGATCGGAGTTTTCAATAAAAACATTTTATAAAAAAAATTCAAACCGACTTCAAAAAGTAAAAAATAAAACTTTTGGAGTCGGTGCCAGCCAGGACATTGCACTTCTATTAACTATTTTTTTTTGTCCTTAGCTAGCTAGCACCGACTCCAAAAGTTTTATTTTTTACTTTTTGAAGTCGGTTTGAATTTTTTTTATAAAATGTTTTTATTTCAGATTTTTTAGTTACATCATGTGCCGTTACTTACACTAAAAATCAGCCCATACACAACAATGTCATCTAGGTAAACGACTACTTGCCAAAAGGTGATTGATATTTTTCAAGATTATGAAAAAACTACTAGCCAGATCTTCGTAAAAATTATATGGGACCAAATTGACAGTGTACCCGATCGAAAAAAAAAACAACTATTAAAATCGGATCACCAACACCGGAGTAATCGGTATACATACATCAGACAAAAAAAAAAAAAATACGCGTTGAATTGAGTACCTCCCTCCTTTTTTGTTGAAGTCGGTAAAAAGGTTATTACTTGTTTTCTTATTGCTTTCGGTCTTTAATACATCAACAAGACGACACGTGGTAGAGTTATTCTACTCCAGCAACCTTATTCACAAACCTTCGGAAACGGAATCGGAATTGAATTCTATGTTTTGTCTTTTTTTCCGTTTTCCACCGAAATTCCGCCAATGTCCCGTAGTGAGAGAATGATTTGTCTTTCTCTATTTTGAAGTGAGTGACAGTGACATATGCATACATTCCGCTCTCGGAAACGTTTCCGAAGGTTTGTGAATAAGGTAGGTAACAGTACTGACAAGAGCTTTCAATTAAAAAAGGTTTCTCCTCTTTAGAATCGGTCCATTATATAACCCCGTACCTACATCTTAGTTATAATGATGCCTCTTTTACAATACCTACCCTATTGATAATGATATTGTAGAAATTTAAATGAAGAGAAAGGTCAGAAAGATGGAGGTGCATAGGGGCTGAGAGCTTTTTGTTAATAAAAAATGATATTTTTATAAACGCCTATGAGAATGACATTGGTTATGCGTATATTAGCTGTTTTTTAAGACTCATAAATATTTGATATACTTATATGTAAATACTGAAATGCAGGTACCTAAGTATAAACTACTAATAACATTTATTTAGTGCTACTTAATGAACGTCAGAATAATTACATGACGGAAACAATCATCGCTAGCCACGCTCGATTAGCAGCCTAGCAACCAACGAAGCGGAAACCAACTACTGTTTCTCCCAAACAAACCAAAATTCAATTTGGTATCCGCAAAATAGCGTGATAAACAGTCCGGTATGGCGGTGAAACGATAAAAAAACAAAAATGAACTCTATTTGAAAAACAAATAACGATCATTGCAGCTCGTGACTGTGGAGAATTCTGCGGTAGTGTAAGTTACTACAAATGAGTCGGGGAGCTGGTGTGGCAACGTGGTTGCGAAAATGTATCCAGCTGGGGAAAAATGGTTACCTAATCGGTTACAATGCCGCTACTGCTTATTCACTCGGTCTCGTGACATATCGCTCTGGTTGGCACCGCGAAGAACGGGCGTTTCTTGTAATATCTTCTATAAAACAAGCAGGATTTGCAATTGTCCTTGTGTATGTCAAGACAACATAAAAAAGTAATAAATTCTGTCAAGAAGCATTGAATAAAACCAGAATAAAACAGACAAAGTTCTATACAATTCATAACTGATAAAAACAGTAAGACGTATTTTTTTTAGTAGAAAGCTTTGATGCCTTATGACCACTGCCCTATTTCATATTATGTAGTGACCGTACTATGTGTAGGTATCAAACATCAAAAAGCGACAAACTTCACAGTATCTATTAGTACATAAAAATTCCACAGTTACACAGTAATCTGTTGTCAGTTTTTATTCATAGGACGTTGATAAGTGATTACTTAATAGTAATTGATTAAAACAATAATATCCTTACACTATACGTTCATATATGATCCTTAGTGGTAATAAACCTTTAAAATTACGAATGTCATTGTTAAATATAAGTTCCATGAAGACATACCTACCAGTTATAAAAATACAATTAAAGAGCAGGTAAAAGCTTGGTAGTGAGCAATCATTCACAGTCAAGGTCTGATATTTTCAGCGATCGTTGTTGTCGCCGATGACCTTGTTGCCGACTCCAACTTTTTGTCTGTAGTGTCAATACACTCCACTACTTATACAAAAAGCTATTAAAGTACAGTCAACAGCACGTTATGGTTTACAATTGCACTACAAAAGCCGCCTCAATAACGAGATACTCGTAAGAGCGCTCTCAAAGAGCATCGAACCTTGTTGGCATACCCGCATTACCCGCCATTTTGAAAACAACGTGTTTTTGCGGCCATGATTTTGATCAAACTGATGTCAATCGACAGAGTAAGTTATTACAATCAAAAAGTTTTCCGTGATCAAATCTCTAAGTGATACGGTTATTGAGATTTTTGAGTTCATAAACTAAAAAAAATATATGTAGAAAAATCCTCTTCCTGAGCTATGTATGTATGCTGCTTTAGATGTTAATTATACGATTCACTTAAAAAAACTTTTTCTGTTTGTTTTTTTGTTTTTGGACTCAAAAATCTCAGGATCCGTATCACTTAAAGATTTGATTTTCCTCTTATATTAAATATATTTCAAAATTGTAAATTTGTGCTTGGCAACAACATGTTCCATTGTAAATGTTGTTGTTTCTGTTAAAGCTGATAAGTTTCTTGCGGCCGTTCTTCTTATCAGTTAAAAGATGTCCTGAATGGCTGGTAGGGAAAAAAAAATTTGGACTATTCGAAAGTACTTATCTATAAGTCTATTTGAATAAAAATCTTTGAATTTGAATCACTACAAACTTTTTGTTTGTAATCACATACTCTGTCGATTGACATGTGTCTTATCGCTGGCCGCCGAAATACGTTTTTTCTAAAATGGCGGACTGAAAGGTATGCCAGGTTCCATACAAAAATGTCGAACCCCTTTTAAGTAGGTATAGGCCTGATGCTTGACTGTACAATCCTCTTATATAAATCGTACCCAACTTGATCCTTAAACACCTTTTAATAGGTGCTTTTATTAGAGGTTTAAGTCTTTAATAAGTGGCTTCTTACACGAATTACGATCATCGATAGGATATTGCGGAGAAAAATGTAGACTCTACAGTTGCGTCAAAATTTACCAAGCACGATTTTTCGTGAGAAAAGCTCAGTCAATAATTATAGAGTTTCATAAAATCTATTTCAATTCACGAGTTCGTATTATGTAAAAGTTTAATGTTATAAAATAATTCCGGATTACGATAACAACGGCATCGCCTTAGCAATGCATAATAAACACTACTGTATGATTTCGATGTTGTTCGATGATATGAGAGTGATGATTAAAATTATTCCACTTTGCGCCACCAAGCTGCAAAGTGGAATGCCTTGAAATTGGCGTGGAATTTGCCCTATTAGGGCTTGCACTTAAGAGTTTGTGTAAGGTAGTTTGCTTATCATATTTGAATATTAATTAAATTTATACATATTTTTACAAAAAAATATCCGGCATTGGGCCCTCGTGGTGGGTCATGGCACATTCTCCTTATCCATTCATAAGGAAAGGCCAGTGCCCCAGCAGTAGGGACATTAAAAATGGCTGATGACGAGGTGATTCTGAATGTATAAACAGATGTTATATGCAGTTTCTAAGACAGTTTATACTGTATGTAAGTCTTATGACTTAACCCGCTGTTTCGCACGGCTTAATACAAAATAATCTCTTTCTTTGAAAGAGGAAATGACCTGTGCAATTTTTATAATTAGCAGTTAGCACTGATCGGTAGAACAAAGTAAATTCTTCACGTTAATTTCCTGATAGTTAAAGCAAAGTTACGTCTATATTTAGTACGACATCTAACTCTTTTGCAGGAACAATAGATTTGGTCACGTTTAATTTCTATAAAGATTTTCATCGCGCGTTTAACAAATTTTATGAATATCATATCTAAAATCATTAAATAAGAGATACGTTTTAATCTAAAGAATTTCTTATAATAAATTTTAAATAGAAAAATATTGAAAAAGAACAACTCGGCCACAAGTGAATTCTCAGATGAGACTCGAACCCAAGACCTTTGGAAATCAGGTCCAATGCTCTAACCACTGAGCTACCGAGACCGAAGTCTCCTTAGCTTTTATTTTATGTATAATGTTTTAGAATTCGACTCTAAAATCCTACGGATTAGGATGTTGCAACTTAGGTACGTTTATTTAGATTATACGATAGGAAATTCTTGGGCAAACAGTTTGACCGTATTGATTGCACTTCGATTTTTGGGTGAATTATGAACCATCTCCTTTGAGAAACACAAAACCTTCAATCTTATGCTACTGTTCTTTTCCCAATAATTTCTGCTAGAAAAATAATACTTTCTCACGTTTACAATGATCATCACTTAGCCGGTACTTAGGCGTATCTTAAGTGGTTCCGTCAGTTCCGTTGTGTTTTGTAATCAAAGTGTCAACAGTAATTACAAAAACTAAACGATTCATATATTTGAATTGAATACGAGGATACCTTACGAGACTTGTTTAATTTCCATTTTTTTCAGCTATTATGCCAAAAGGCTTGTGCTTAGTTAATAACGTGATATACGAACCTAGTGTTTAGAAGGTAATTAAACAGTTAATTGCTTTTGACACTAGTAATTAAGCAATCGTCGTTGTTTGTATTGTTTTTACGAAGAAGGAGTAACACCTTAGGTGCTGTGTTTAGTATAAATTCAACTTCTTAATTTATTTATTTTATCATTTGTCTTAATATTACTACTGACTAACTATTGTGCAGTAAAAAAGTGATCCTTTACCAATAATTAATGTGCCTAAAACGCTATAACACTACTTTATCAGAACTCTCATAAATATAAAAAAAACTTACGAAGCCATTCGAATGCGATGTCATTAATTTCAACTTGTTATTTCCTTGCCGTTGTAATTTTTTTTCTATCCTTTTAGCAAGGAGCGTAATATTGTTTGCATTTTTCTCAAATTAATTATAACGGTTCAAAGATAGTGTTTTAAGACATAAAGCCAAAGGTTATTCACACACTAGTTTCCGGATTCAGATAGGATTGTAAAAAGCTCACTAATTGTGTGACGCCAGAACTCACAACTATATGATTCAATGAAGAGGGCTTGGCGTATGAATCGGATTTTCCTGCTTCGTTTACTATTGTTCGTGATAAACAGTACTTAGTATTTTTCTATTAAACAAGTTGATGATCGTCGCTAAAATCGTGTATCCTTATTATCAAGAATAGTGTGATGTAACGATCTATATGATGACTATGTTTTTGCATGTTGTTTGTATTCTGAATTTCTAGCCGGATCTTCTCAATACAAGGTCTCGGCGCGAAGCTTTGGTATTTGGTTGTTATTTTACGAGGTATGTAGAAGCCGGTTAAAGGTATATAAATAAACTTAACAATGTATTGTATTGTCAACAATGTATCACATCAATGTATACATGGTGTTAAAAGACCCATACCTAAGCCCTAATATACGTATATATTTTTTTAACAACGACAGGGAGACTCTAACCCTTCATCGTACCTGATGTTAAGTATTGATAAGGCTGAAGATGGAAGCGAGTCTCTCCCGTTGAGTGAGTGATTTCCTTTTCCTAACATCCCTTCAAAACTTCATCGAACAGTCCTTACTTTTCCAATTGCGGCCGGTTCACCGACTTTGTAAAAAAACATACACACATAAATTTTAAGTAATGTGAATAAACGTAGTTTCCAAAAAAATGGTGTTATTATTACACGAAAAAACACGTGCAACAAGGTTTAGAGGGTACGAGTAGGCGGCCGGGATCCAGCTTCTTTTGGTTTTGATATTAATTGTGGATTTGTAATTTTAAACGTTCATCTTCAAAAAACAATATTGACTCTGATCATCAATAACGCTTTAAGGTGGTACGACTTCCATATAAACAAACATTGCACATTCATTGGTTCATCATACATTAATAATTCATAAATACATGTGCAACTAACTCGTTTCAGTTATTTGTTTGCGCAAAATTATAAAAAAATGGACTTTCATACATGAGGTATATAAATGCGATGAGTCACACACATACGTAGAATTATTGAAATTATAAGATATTAGTTTATTCGTGATTTATATATGAAAGTTCAATTTTTTTATTATTTCGCGCAAACAAATAACTGAAACGAGTTAGTTGCGCATGTATTTAAGAATTATTAAGGTATGATGAACCAATAATTGTGTTTGTATGGAAGTCGTACCACCTTAAATATCAGGTTACTAGATTTGGCCTCGTACAAGAATATGATAATAACGTTGGAGAGAATACGTGGTTTTCGTTTTCGTTATGGGTCTTTTAACACCCTGTATGAAAAAGTGACCCTACCTACTCCTTACGTCCCGATTATTGAAAGCACTGGTCCTGGCCATGATCTAACATGCCCGATCTGGAAGTCTTTAAATTGGCTTCGGACGCAGACCTGCCGGAGCCTAGAAAACATGGTTAGGTGGGACTTTTCGGCTGGTTACGCGGAACAGTCCAGACGAGGCCCTCCTAACATCGTGCCCTGCGTGTCCTGACACCTGCACGCAGGAGGATCTCATGACAGCATCCTACAAGGCTGTCAAAGTGGCTGAATTCCACAATAATTAAATACACACAATAATAAAAACAGTGTGTCATCGACATGCGAAGAAAAAGTAAGAAACGTCACCCGCGAAATCGATTCCTGGATAGTGGTCGAAACGTTCGTCGAGACGCCCGAAAAACCCTATAATAACACCAAATCCAAAAGTAAGTTAACGGTTAAATATATTGTGCAATTAAATCCGAATTAGTTGTTTTATTTCGCTGCAAGTATAGTGAAATACAATTCTGGCAGAGAGGCTCTCTTGTACTCAATTAAAATATTTTTTTTCAGCTAAATGAAGCATTATTAATAAGCTTTTTATCACTTTTCAATTAAGTCTCGTTAGATGAAATTCAATGTTTTATATTGTAGCTTAATTGTATAATGCATTTGTTACAGGCCTATGGCAGATTCTCATACCGTTGTTTGTCAAGAATAAGGTTGTATTACATTGTACGGCCCCAAGGTTGGCTGTAGCAATAGCATTGTCTATAAAAAAAGTATGTTGAGCCAATATCTTGAAATTTTCTGATCTAAAAATGGTGTAAGAGAAAATTCCTCAACCTGTTGTTTTTGTAGATAATTTTCCCAAAAAAGGGAATCTACTTCTCATTAAAAATAAATGGTTAGATTCGGAATCCAGAATTTCAAGTTGACAACTTGTCTACTCTAATACTGTATTAACCGGTTTCTGAATTGAAAAGTTCAAGTACGTCTCAAACTCAAGTCAAAAAAGAAATATGTTCATAATAATTGATCATGCTTGTAATGTCCCGACTACACGCTCTGTCTTGCCTGCGCAAACCGGTTTGTCATCAAAAATCTCTTTCTAATTCTATTAAAAACAGAAGAAGACAGATAAACATGTTAATGGTGACAATTGAGAGGCGATCCATTCTCCCTCTCATTCTTAAAGCGTTTGAATTCAGTTCCGTCTTTTGTTTATTACTTTTTATTAACTCTGTTGCAGCGGCAATCAAGGTGTCGATATTAATTCGATAGAAGTTGATTGGCCTATAATGACTTCCTAACATGTGTGTGTCAGTCGTGACCTTTACTCGCCACGACTTGGTTATAGTTGAACGAATTTGTGACGTAACTAGGGATGGCATGAACGGTTTTCAATAGTTTTTAACACTAAGTAAATCGGCAGTTGAATTAATTAAAGTTAATTGTAATCGTGATAGAGATAGAGCGCTAAATTATTGTTTGAAAAAATCTGAATATATACATTTTTAAATGATATAAAAAATATTATTTTAAAGAGATAGAAAATATATTTTGATTAATGTTTTAGTAGCTTCTTGAGAATTTTATGGGATCTTGTTGCGAGGCTCTATTATTTTGCTACTTAATAACAGATTTTTTAAAACACACGCTCGTAAAAGGAGGTTTTGTTATTCAGCTTCTGCGTGGAAAATCGCATTTTGCGGCCTAGCGTGGTAAAGTACTTTTTTAATTTAAAACCTATAAATATGTCTTAATGCGTTCCGAATCGCAGTATTCATTTTTTATGTTACGTTTATTCTTATTTTAAATATCTTTGAATTAATTATAATATTTTTGTTTTAATTATATTATTTTAGTTCCTAGAATGATAAAAACAATAACAAGAAGATTAAACAATTTAATATTTAGGCTGGGTGAGATTTCACAACCTATGATTGGATTTCGGAACGTGACATAAACCTTTATTTTTGAATTGTCTGTCTTGTACCTCATGTCAATGTCAAAATTTACCGAATCGTTTTTATTGTTATTGTATTGTTATTGTATAACAATAAAAACGATTCGAATGTAACAATTTATACCTATTTGAGATGACTTTAAATTAACTATAATCATCCCTTTTTTATTATTATAGTTTTTTATATTACTACGTGCACATTAAAACAATAAAAATAAGGTATTTAGATAAAACTTTTTGGTAAAAGAATTTTTGCCGAAAGTTGACAGCGGCAACGACCTAAAAATTTTCCTCGCTGTTGTGAGGTGAAAAATCGTGTGTTGCGCTCGACAGAAAAGTTTTTAGCGTCTCGTACCTTTAAAACCCTCGTTACGCTCAGGATTCAATAGAGGTAACTCGCCGATAAATTCCAACTTTCCAGCCTTGCATAACAAATAACTATTATCTTTTTAAGCAGTCGTCAACATCCGTTTGTTGGCGATCACGAAAATGATAAGACACAAGGATTGTATTTTATTTTTCATCCATAAAGATAATTACATCATCCATAAAAATAAAGCAAATTGGATGGCAGCGATCGTATTATACTGTGAATATTTAATAAATCATAGTATTTAGAAAATAATAAAATTGTTATAAAATATGTAAAAGAAAACAAAGCACATGCATTAAACCTAGGTGATTATTTCTATGTGATGCAAATGTATTTTTTTTATTGTAAAGTAATTTGATAATATAAAAAAGTAACAAATTTTGACAT
Source organism: Chrysoteuchia culmella (assembly GCA_910589605.1). Lineage (NCBI taxonomy): Eukaryota > Metazoa > Arthropoda > Insecta > Lepidoptera > Crambidae > Chrysoteuchia > Chrysoteuchia culmella. The sequence continues at coordinate 10,197,723 of OU342650.1, read as the reverse complement.
TCCTTATTAGGTTGAAGAACTAACGTCTTTGCAATTTTCAATGTCAGAATTGTTGTTTTGCAATGTTTTTTTGCAACGCCTGTTTTTAAAGTTTTAAAGTATTATTGTGTGAATTTCTACAAGCAATCAACCCTAGAGTTGTGACACTGCTCTACATTTGGTCGACGTTTTTCTGCAATGTGGTTTTCTCTATTAAAGGTACAAATAACGTTGACCAATTTGCTGGTCGACTTGTCTTACCGGTGTAGCATTGTTTTGTTACTGAACATGGAGACTCAATTAAGTTAAACCAAGTTAAACTGTTTTTTTGTGTTTTAAAGTTTTAAACAGTAAACAAACCATAACGTTGGTGGATTTAAAGAAGTTCTTAATGTAGGACTATTTCTCGGTTGGCTTGTCTCATCAATCTTCATTTATGTTTACCGAAATATATTTTGATGGGAATTAGATATGGTTAGCAGTAATATTTCTTCAATCTAATTTTACATAGATTTTCGGTTCATAGTAAATTGGGTCCTCAATGTACAAAATGATGATACATTACGATTGAATTTAATGAAAAACGATCCCATAAAGGTAAAAGAAACATACTTATAATGTTTCATCGTCATCACTAAATGATTCCGTAGTTACTTCCGCCCCTGTTTCCTGACCATTAATGTTATACGTTAAAGGAGGAAATACACTTGATGTACCTGAGTTATATTGCTTTGCACAATCGTGAATTACACGGCTAATATCCTACTGGGACATTTCACGAAATCACGTGAACAATTTTATATTTCAAAGTTTGTGACATTTCACAACATCACGTGAAGATTACAATATTTCGATGTTTGTGCAACCCCACGATTATTGCTACGACATCTGAAATTTATTTTGGTAAATTTTAATCTTGGTACATTGAAAATTTCAATATAAAATAATGTATTTTTATTGCTCAGTGTTACAACTTAAATTTTTGTACGTATGGAATAAAATAACTTTTGATGTAAACTGTGGAGTACATCAGAACGAAGACCAATTTCATCCTGAGGGTCAAGCGGTTGGAGTCCCACCACAGCGTGAACTTTAACTCATTTGTGGTGAGGGTACCAACTAACATCTGTCGACCTTCATGAAGGAAGATTTTTGGCCGAAAGGTGTCCTGTTCCGGCGGTTTTGTGGTCGGCTATCAGACACAGCAATGCGCAACACGTCGCCGCCGTCTATACGTGTAAAATAATTAAGTTAATTTTGTTATTTTATATTTTATGTATGTCTTGTTTTAAGGAATATGTTTTTGGGTCATTGTAGCCTGATTACAAATAAATAATTTAAAAAAAACTGGCACTTAACATATTACAAATAAGTGAGCATGGGATGGGGTGAATAACTACTTTGAGTCTACCTTCGAAAATTATGTTAATATCTTTTAACTCACTAGCAATTGCAATTGGATTCTAAATTCGTGAACCAAGAAAACTATTTTAGAACCTGGATAAAGATTACTCATCATGAATAATAACGCCGATTGATTAAAAGTATTTAGGTGTGAATTAAATAATCGAAAGACACATTTTCGTATTAGGTAGGTGGCAACTCTGTTAATTGATTTAAAAAAAGACCTCTTCATTAGAAGTTGAATTTATTAGATTTTTTTAGTTTTTATTACATTATCTCTAAGGATTTAAAATCATTGTTTTTATTTTATAAAACCAATTTAATCTTCTCGAAAGAACTTTATCTACACAACTTATCTGCCTCATAAGTTGATGACCGTCTGGGAGGTCTTTTTTATTATGATGTGAGATAACACTAAACAAATAATTATCAAATAGGTGTCCAAGAATTTATAGGCAAACCAAATAAGCGGTAGTTGTTTATGAATAATCATACAGCATTCTAAGTAAAAGGGTGTGCCGATAGTTAAAAATAGATATTAACTTAAACTCGACTAACTTGTTAAACTATTTGAGGGGTTATTTTTTTTTTGATGACACTCAGCGTCATAGATCACGTTCTATTACTTATGTTTTTTAGAATAATAAGAGTTTATAGAAAAAAACACTTCGATATTTTCGTATATTTAATTAATTAAGTTATAACACTCAATAAATAGGTTTATTTTATTTACAGAGTTTGGTCTCCTTCGTTCAGACTTAATTTTGAAATAAATTACTAAATGTGTTATAAAATAATTTAGATTTTTATGTAGAGCAAAGATATTATTTTGACATATTGATTGATATTTTTTTACTGATCGAGTTCATATAACTTTATCGTTAGGTAATATTGTACGCGATTCATTATGTCTCTAGAAACTAATGTTTGTCAGATTTTTTACTCAATTTCACTATTTAATTTCTTCAATTTGTGTACGATTCCAAAAATAAACAGGTCTTTGACTTGAATCGTCTGTTAGGAGAAACTTTCATTATTTATATTCAAATATTCAGACACTACATTATAAAGAACGAAGAAGTAAAAATAACATCGTATTTCTGAGTTAATTGATTTATGTTTTTAAGAATATTCAGTTTCGTAATACTCTATACGAGTATATTTATATAAAATACTACAAAATTATCTGCAAAATTGGCTAGGCACAAGTTTAGGGGTTGAAAACGAGTAACCACTGCAAATGCAGCCAGGATCAACGGCGTAACGTGCCTTCTGGAGCATTTAAAAGGTCAGGTAAGTACACATTTGGCCATCCATTCCATGACTGACCATTCCGAAAGATGCTAAACTGTCACATATGCCGACCCATTGCACCACCAAGCTCCTTACAGCTTGGCTTCCGAGCTTTTTTCTTTTATGAACAACAGGCAGACTCTTAGCCTTCATCATACCTGATGTTAAGTATTGACAAGGTTGAAAATGAAAGTGAGCCTCATCTGGAATCCTCAATCACTGAGGAACTGGCTATCTTATCTCTAACGCTGGAACATAAAAATGCTGAAAACATTGTTGTTATGGCATCAGACTTAGATAATGGTAGCTAGCCAGGTTGCACTTTTAATGCTCTATCAATCCCGGAATGGATATTTGCCGTTAATTTAAGTATGAATAAATGTAACTGTACTGTTAAATCTACAATACCTACAGACAGTGTACCAGATTCACAAGCCACTCAGAAACTATTGTTGAGCATGTATAATAAGTAAATAAGTAGAAAGTTCCTAAATTGATGGTATGGTTTGTAATGAAAAAAAAAAGTCATGATATTCTGTCGATTGTACTAGTGACCGAGTGCGAGTGCATCACGGTCGGCGGCGCCGTTAGGTAAGCGCGCCCGCACGCGCATCGTTACTGCACCGCTGTAATATTGTAGCTTCCTTCCTACAACATTACACAATATTATAGAACTAGTTTGAATTACGAATAAATGTCTAGATTGATCGTTGTGCACTTTAGTGTGCTGTGTGTAATATTAATTAGGAGCTTAATTTTTGTCAACGGTCAAAAGTAAGGGCACACGGCACAGAGGCTCCAGAAGCTAAGAAAAAGGTAAAAAGGGGCACGTGACGCTGTGTTTTACTTTACGATAAAGTACGAAAGAGTATCGCCTCGAAACAGGTTGCCATGACCACAAAAAGAAAGAATAAAAAGGAGACGGACAGAAGTGGGGTGCCTCTTCCGACTGACATGATATTTATACCATTTGAAGCTTTGGGTTTATGCTACAAGGTCATATAATTATTATATTTAAAAAATCCGCCATTCTCTTGTAATTTGTAAAAAATTTTACCAGTAGCGTATTTAGTTTCAGTTTAAGTTTCAGAACGAATACACCACAGCTTGACGTTGACGTTAGCTGTCATCAAAGTGTCAAAGTCATGTCAAGCGGCCAGAGAGGTTACATACTTCCTTTAGATATTTCAATAGAATACATTTGAAATTAGAAGCCCAAAACACGGCATGATACATAGAAATACCCAAATTGGATAGAAAGAAATCGGTGATATTTTATGTGTTTGAAACAAAAGACATCATACCTTCATCCAACACCAATGATCGACTACAAAAAAATGTTCATACATTAGGCTGAGAACTCGAACCACCACCACCTGCTTATTTGAATTGAGTTTTAGGAGGCACGAAATTACATTAATTACTTATTATTAGCCATGTGGATAGATTTGACATTTCAAATAGAGTTGCCTGCCATTTTTATAGGATAAAAAATATTAAAAGTGTTGCAAGTAATTCATCGCACACGATTAATAAAATAAATTATTTGAAATAAATGGAGGATGCTTTTAAATATTTTTTGTGATTAATATATTAGAAAAAATACGCACAATAACGAGTATGAATTACTTCTCTGTCGGTGGTCACACCCCACCTCCTATAGAAAATCTGACCATCTCCTTTGATAAAAAAACATATGGCCGAACTGCTTCCGTGTTTTGCATCGCATTAGGATGGCGACGTATGACAGCCAGTCAACTTACTACATTTAACCTCTTTTTTTGTACTCTGCTGCAGATAAAGGCACACGAAATCTTATGCACGTCATTTATATTTACGGCGAGTTTCAATAATCTATCCCTAGTAAGTGAGTCCCTATCTCTTACTGAGGATTTAAGTTTTTGATACCGACCGTGAGCAAAGTTAAGTCTTAATCATCACTTTTGGTAGGTTTTGCATATCAAAAATGTTGTTCCATTAAACCGAAAGATTTTCTGCTCCTTTTCTTATCGATAGCTTTTCTCGCTTAGCCCTTATGACTAGGTACTAGAGGAGGTATTGCTATTCAATTGCTATACGGCCATATATCTTGTCATCTGCACTGATTAACAAGATAACTTCAACAAGTAACAATAATGCTTTGTCTCTACATCATGTAAATTGTAATCTTGATTTCTTAATTAGCCTTCTAACGATACTAATTGCCACTTATTTTTTTTTTTTTTAAATTTTATATGCTTTTCAGAGAGTGATGTTCTTAATCTTTTTGTGTTAATGTAAAATGCTTAAACTTTTTTGGATCCCTTTAGTTTCTTATCTGCACATTCAGAATTCTATGAAACAAATAATGAAACCTGTCAAGGAAAATAATAACTTGATATTATTATAAGAAGCTGTGATATATTATTATATCTATGATGTTTCATATAAAAAATATCTCTCTCATTATATTTACCTACTTACTTAAAATAGGTAAATATCTTCTTAAATCTATAATATAACTGTTTTTTTTATATAGACCACCTTATGATGACAAAAACATAAGCAAAACTTATTAATTAAAATTGAGAATCAATTAACATTTAACGGCCAAACGATCGTCTGTACGGACGAAAGTGAACTTACATGTGGTTGAAAGCGAAAACAACTTATGTAAGCTTAGTAGAGGCCCTACTTTACGTAGGACTTCAAAGTAACTATTTATTAATCTGTGGTAGCACCTATATCGAACAATGCCATTTACGTTATACTTACAAAATGTGTCAGTAAGAAGTCAGTAAAATTCTGAATGACAAACAAATGACTAACGAAGTTTTCTTCGATTGAAGATATCGGTTTGCATTGCAATCTGGTTAAAACATTTGTTTCATAGATTTCGTGACTAACTTTCGTGATTGAAAAAAATGCATTATTTTGGACTTAAAAAGCACTTTAAAAAGAGAGGAGGTTATTTATTCATGTATATAATTTAAAAAAAAACTGTACTCCCCAAATGATGAAATTGTTTTCTTATACTTACCTACAGTCTTTCTTTCTGTTTGGGTATTTCTATTATGCTACCAAAATAATTATGCATTTAAGAACTCACTCTCGCGTCATGGGGATTTTGGAATTTTTCATATCATTTAGATTTAGTGTTATTGGTAGTTTTGTTGCAAATTTTATTAGTTGAATTTATTCTAAGGAGTTTAATAATAAACCCGATGAATTTTCAATACAGAAATATCTTGCAAACACGATGCTAGTTTTAAATTTTAAAATCTTTCGAAAGGATGTTTATACTTAGAAGTAATTTAATATAGTAGAGTAGACGAAGCTTGATTTGCACTAAATCCAAAAACGTTTAGCTAACAAAAAACTATGTAAGTGTGATTAAACATCAAAACAAATATTAAGTGTTAAACAGATCAGCTTTCACTTATTTTTATAATTACTATTTGCACACGCTTCTTGTCTTGCTTTGGAGTCACGCAAAATCCATTGGACCAGGTTATGCAACTGACGCCAGTGCGTGTGTAGAGTGCAGAGTTTGACACGCATTCTTTAAGTCAGGGTGATGTTACGTCATTGGCGACTATTATGTATTTAAGGTGACTTGCTTTTGCATTAAAAGTACTTTATTAAAAGGATGCGACTTGGCACCGATATTGGCACCAAGATTGGAAAATAATAATCACAATACATTTTGTACAGTCGGGGATCTTCCCGGTAGACCAGTGAAGCTTATTAGGGAGCGTTAGTTTTTATCACAAATAATAGAAAGGACATTAATAGGTTTGTTATTTGAATAATACATTATTTCTCTAACCTTATACTTACTTCTTCTGGAATAAACATTTTCCAAAAAACTCTACTGGTACACACAAATATTTATATTCGTTTTAAAAATATTTGTGTCTTGTTCCTGTGGGAAGCGAAACCGCGAACAGTAGAATCTCTACCACCAACATTGGTGTGTCAAATGCGTCTATTGGAAGAATATTTTTAACAAATTTGTTAAAAAATCAGTATGGGACCGTTTTTTTAACAAATGCACTGGAAGTTTGAGCCAACTTACTTTTTCCTTTATACTCGGGCTTGCTTCTGTTAACGCGGGCGATTTTAACTGCTATGGTGACTATTCAGTAAAACAAGTAACCAATTGAATCATCATTCGCCTGATGAGGTTTTAACGATAAACAAACATTTCGCAAGATTGCTCATTTACCTAATGCAATACAATTCATATATTTTCCTGTTCATTATGAATCGTTAAAGGATAAGGTTTTCCTAACTTTAGCTTAACTCAGAAATAAGCAAATTATGTGAATACCTTAAGAAATGATATCATCTCTCAATTTTCATCATACGAGCCTTATGTACTACGAGTAGGGGAGATTTTCGATACAGTAACCATAAAATTGCTACGTTTTGCATCCATCAATCACATGTATAGGTAAAGAAAACAAAGATTAAAACAGTATGTAGGTATGGTTGACAGCAACGAATACCCAACTCTTTGCTATCCACTCCTCTAATTAGTCGTATCTATATCTGGAATCATTAAGTTGCTTCATTATTCTAATGACTTCGTTTACACAACAGTCTTCGTTTTATAGGCTGATGCAGTATAAATGAAGAGCCTATTAAGGTTTCTTTCATATTTATAGTATTCTCGCCGTTTGTAAAAGGACATGTATTATTTTAATTGTCTTAGGATGTGTCATAATGAAATACTAATGCTAAAATTACGAGAAATATAACTGATTCATCGCGAAAGTTCAAAGTTCAAAACAATAAAGTTCATTAGAACAATACTGAATATCGTAATTGTTATAAATATGTGTTTGTTAAAACTTTGCAAAACTTCTGGAGTGTGTGAAACTATTTGCTTAAGGTAACAACATGGAATCACAGACATGCGCCTAAACAATAACTCTATAGTAACAAAAACGACTCTGCCTTGGCACAAATATTATTTTAATAATATTTAAATAGTTTTTAACACAGCACGTTGCCTTGGCGGTGCTAATAAGTTGGTGTGCAAGCAATATGCAATGAATAGAACTGAAACTGTGACCATGAAAAAAGAAAGCTTCAAGTGCCTCGTTTCAGTACAGGACTTAGTTAAGTATGACACATATTTCGGGCTTATGACAAATTTTAAATAAAAAATATTGGAAAAAGTCAACTCGGCCACAAGTGAATTCTCAGATGGGACTCGAACCCACGACATATTCAAAAATCATAAATTATTGGCTGTTGCATCTTAATCGGTCGTTAAACACCTGAAAAGTTGTTTCTTTCGAATGCAAGGATATTCCTAGCATTGATGTGACAACGCTGGCCTACAGCGTATTATAAATATTAAATATTGGAGAATGTCGACAATGGTTCGCAAGTCTCGGATTTCCAAAGGTTTTCCAAAGGTCGTGGGTTCGAGTTCCATCTGAGAATTCACTTGTGGCCGAGTTGACATTTTCCAATATTTTCTATTTAAAATTTATCATAAGTATACAAATAGCATTGAAAAATGCAAAAATAAACAAAAAAAACATATATAGCTTACTTTTTGTAATATTGACATATTTTATAAGCCGTTGATCCATTCAGAAATACAAAAGCGTTTATAAAATTATTCTGGTAGATTGATCCCGTTTTTGAACATTACATTATTTATATTTCTCAAGCAATTCTACCAATTATTTACCAAAAATAGTAAAATTATAAAACTACTAATAATATATGTACTGTTTTAGTGTATCTGCAGAATAAAAATTGTTTATCTGAAAAGTGTTACCAAAGCATCCATGGCTTTGATTTTTGGTGTCATTTTTTACAACTCATGAGGTATTCCTCGAAGCGCTCCCATAGCGAAGAGAATGAATGAAACATAATATATTATGATATCGTCAGAAGTTTTAATACTCATTTTGTGCTAATTGCTATTTGGAGGAATACTATTAAATTAAAATATTTGGGTCGCATAAGCAACCAGGAGTTATTTAAGATGTTTTGAGAAGTATTGATTGTATATTAAGATTTATTTTATTTTATAATAGGCAGTAGCTTTTAAGGTAAGTATAATAACTCCGGCTTTGTTATGCTGCCCTGGAATTTTTTGTTTGTTATTTTTTCCGTAAGTCCCATCACAATTTAAATTACGACACCTAACTAGTTCTTCTTTCCCATCTCTATCTAAAATTTGATTATTCGGAATAATTTAGGTGCGCTTCGAGGAATACCTTAATTTCGTAGGTGATATTATGTGGTCAACACTTTAGCAACATAAATTTTGCCTTTTATATACCTTGAAAAAGTTTTCTTTATTTTTAAGTTTGTGAAACTAGGGAAAAGGTTAAGTGAAGAGGTCATTCTAAATTCAAGTTGAAATGTGAAAACAAGAAAAGAGAAATATGTATGTTTAACACTTTAAGCAAAATACTGTGATAAGTAGAGGGGAGCTATCAATCAACCTCATTTTCTTGCTTGCTATATTTTCCAACTTTATTCCGAATACGATGGTACATATAATGTTAACTGTTAAATTATTTAATACGGCGGCAAACCATAAACATTCAACGTTTATAATTAAGTAGGTACATAATACCAAAGCTTTGTTTATATATTTATTTAACACTCCTAATACATGATATCAGCTGTGTACGTATGGTTTGCAAGTAAAAACATAATAATTTTTTCACCTCACATGCTCGGAAAAGGAGGTTTTGTCATTCAGTTTCTGCGTGGAAAATCGTTTTTTGAGGCCTAGCGCGGTAAAATACATTGTTAATTTAATACCTAAAAATATGTCATAATGCGTTCCGAATCGCACTATTGACTTTTTTTGTTACATTTTATTCTTATTTGAAATAGCTTTGAACTAATTATAATACTCCGTTTTGGTTTTGTTATATTATTTTAATTAATTGAATCATAAAATAATAAGAATAAGATTAAACTATTTGTTATAAGAATTTTATATTAGGCTGGGTGAGATTTCACAACCTATGATTGGATTTCGGAACGTGACATAAACATTTATTTAAAAAAACCACAACAATCTTAATTTTTGTACAAGACCGATGTGCATGCATACAAAGCCATGAGATGCCGCTAGTTCATATTGCATTATGATGCCAAGTTTTGTTTGATCCGATCAAAGAATGTTTGAAACAGGATGCAATAGTTGCACATAGTTCACGAATGCAGATTGTAAATGAAATAAGGAAAGAGCGAGCTAAAGTGTCGCTGCGTGAACTCCTCGCCTATAATATAGGCGACTCTAAATGTATTTATTAAGCAAAATTCAATACTACGACATTAATTATTAGTATGTTCAAAAAAATTAACGTCTGTGTCATACACTTTTATTTGCCTTGAATAAGTATTTAATGACTTCTTGGTTTTTTACTTGGCATTTCTGTTAAAAATATTATTTATTTAATTTAATTTATGATTTTAGTTCGGTTGGTGTTTTTTTTTTGTTATTCCGCCACTTAGAGACGTCGATTTAGTCATGTGAACACTAGCACTACGAGACATAATAAAAAAAGAGTTTGTGAAAGATCATAAAAGAAAAAAAGTTATCTAGTTTTTGAACTAAAGATTGCCAAATATTAAACGCTCGGTCCGGCCAGGTGTCAGATGGGTGACCGCATTAAAACTGAGCACTTCCGTACTCGGAGGGCAGGTTAAGCCGTCGGATCCCGGCTGTTGTCATCTGATAACAGTCGTGAGGCCAAGTCGGAGGCCTTATACTAGAGGCGACCACTAATACTCATACGTTAAGAGAGGAAGAGAAGAGAGAAAGAGATATAATAAAGAAATTAACTTAAATAGGAGTAGGTAGTTCTTAAGCAATAATGATAATTGACGACCTGTTTAGCGCAGGGGTGCTAAGCGCACCTTCTGCGCCAGAGGTTCCGGGTTCGATCCCCGGACAAGACAAATATTTGTGTGCATGAACATGTATACTTGTCTTGGTCTGGGTCTTTAATATGTATATTAAGTACGTATTTACAAAAAAAGTATATATGTATGTTTAATCCGGTATCTAGTACCCATAACACAAGTTCTTCATGAAACTTAACGTGGGCTAGAAAATTGGTTTGCACATAACGCTTTTTTTTTTTAATAATGTGTAGACTTATACAGCATTTGCAGTGAGATATTTGACTTCTAAGTTTGTACAAATCTATTCACGAGGATACCGAATTAACATAAGTAAATCTAAATAGATTTTTTGCGGTGCTAATCACCAAGGCGAACAGGAAATAGTTTTGACACCATAAACGATCTGCCAAACTTAACCTATGATGAGATGATAACATGATTTTGGCACTAGATTGTTAAATTGGATTGATGCAATTTAACGGCTTTGTTCAACATATTATGTTGGACAATTTTGGGGTTTAAGTATCATAACTTGTAACAACACACTTGTGTTAGCGTGAGACTAAAAGTTGGTGAGAAAACAGTAAGTCTGTGTTTCAGAAGTATTAAATTTTTTTTGGTATTCACAAGCCAAAGTAAAAAAATATCCCTTCCGAAATTTTGAAATAATCTATGGGAATTTTATTCATGCATTTCAGCACCCACAGCTGGGTTCAGGCCATAGGCCTTTCCCAAGCGCCCTGCGCTCTCCGCATCCAGCGGCTTATTATTATCAGTTTATATTATCAACAAATAAAATTAAATAGTACTTTTTTCTTAAAACAGTATTGTTACATATTGTTGCCAGTATGAAGACGTCACTGCAAAAGAAGCTAAAACTTTAGAAGTAAAACACTTCTGATGCCTGACCGATTTTCATGCAAAAACTATAAAAAAGGTTTACAACAATATTTTGGATAGTGATAACTTACTAGGATCGCACTTAGAATTTTTTTGCAGTGGTTAAATTACATATTAACTAGAAAGAAGAAAGAAAATGCAGGGATCCACGCAGTGGTTTAGTATTCACATGACATGATAACACTTCAATATATCCGTGTTAAAAAATACTTTTACGTACGTTTTACGTTTAAAATACTTCAATACATACCTGTTACAATACTAAGTATGGTAACAGGTATGTATTGAAGTATTTTAACTGTCTCTGTGGTCTAGTAGTAACAACCACCGGTATCGACCCAGGGGTTCCGGGTTCGATTCCCAGCGGGGGTACATACATATTGTATTCGGTTTGGTTGGTGGTAGGACTTGTTGTAAGTCCGCCTGGCTAGCTACCACCATCTTATCTAAGCCTGACGCCATAACAACAATGTTTTCAGCAATGTTGTGTTCCGGCAGTTAGACATAAGATAGCCAGTTCCTCAGTGATGAGGATTCCGGGGGAGGCTCGCTACCATCTTCAGCCTTATTGATACTTAACATAGGCTAAGAGTCCCCTCTTGTTCATAAAAAAATAAGAATGTTATTAGGGCTTTTTATTTTATACTAAACTGAAAATAACTTGCTTGCTTATATTGGTTTCGAAAGGATTTGTTCATCAGTTGACTATTGATTTGTGACTTGTTTGTTAGAGGTAAACATTTTTAAAGTTTTCCTATTTACATACCTCATTTTTTATTCGCTGAAAACATTGGCTAAGTTTCACAGTTCACTCAAGAAATATTCAATCTTGTGTTCTTTCTTGTGAAAGATGTATTAGGAAAGTCAGGTAGCGGCGGTTTCTTACAAAATCATTTCTCAATGGACTCGAAAATTTTCAACAATGTGACTTTTTTCATTTGTAAAGATGTGGCATTAAAATTCATTAGGCATGCTTATTGAACAGAGCTTAGGCAGAACAAGATGTTGGATTTGCAACCTCGGTCGGCATTGTCCTACATTTTGTTATGAGAGGAATTTTGCAGTCTATACGATTAAGCAAGGACAACAAATTGAAAAATCTTTGTGCGAAACTTAACAACATTTAAAGTTGTTTTGTATTATTATTATTATATACTTTAATAATAGCATGTTTATTCTTATAAGACTATATAAATTATTCAATACGTTTAATATTAAAAAAATTAAACCAAAAACTTACATCTCCGAGTTTCCCATGATGGCACAGTTGTAAACAATCACTTAAAAAACATTTAATTAAAACCAACAATTGAATGAACACAACTAGTTTCCTTTTCGGCGGCCAACAGTTTTTTCGAATTTTTTCGAGTTATATATCGCGTCCGGTTACGGAGCCGAAACGCGAGCGCGTGCCGTTCGCGGCGAACGATCTCCGTCGTCTGAGCCGCGGCCGACGAGACTGGCTGACTTCCCGCCGAGAGAAAGTTGCCAAGTTATCAAACCTCGTGGTTACGTTTGGTGATGACGATGTCTTCCTCGGATGCCGATTGCGTATTCGATGACAAAATTTAATTTCGGTGTCCGTGACGGTTGGTGCGCTACTGACACGGTCGTCGCTGAGGCCTACTTTTTCGACTCTGAAAGTTGTTTTGGCAGATTGTCGGTGTTTGCATTTTGCATAGGAAGGGGGTGTTTTGCTGTTCCGTTGGCGGGTGGCGCAACACTTGCGTGACAAGAAGACCTAGGTTTCCGAAACAACGATTGCGGTCGTAATCAATTCGAGCGGTTGAAAGAATTTTAATCCATTTTCAGACGGAGAAAGGTGTAAAATGAGCTAATTGATTATTTTGGAGACTCGTTTACAATTGTTTTTATGAACAACGGGGAGACTCTTAGCCTTCATCATACCTGATGTTAAGTATTGATACGAGTAAAGATGGAATCGGGCCCCTCCCGGAATCCTTAATCTCAGAGGAACTGGCTATCTTATCACTAACTGCCAAAACTCAACAATGCTGAAAACATTGTTGTTATGGCGTCAGACTTAGATAAGATAGTCGTACCTAGCCAGGCAGACTTATTACTAGTCCTACCATCAATGGAAATATTTAAATATTTAATAAAATAAAAATATTGTATATGCTTCCCCATTTTAATTGTACAAAAAAGAAAAAGTTCAACATTAGCATTTTAAATACTGTTGTGTATGAACTGCTGCCAAAATACATTTTCCCGGTAAATACTTGATAAATGTTAATTTTGTGAGCAAATGAGCCATTTTTGTTGTTCGTTTTTCCAATTTATGTCAGCTTCTGTATGTAGAGGTTAGAGGAAAGTTACGGATCCATTTAACATCTTTTGTTAGGGATTCTAAGATGGTCACTAAGAGAAAATATTTAAACACATTATGATAATTGCAAAGTTCAAACAGTCAAATAACAATCACAGATTTTAACCCGTTTGATTCCACCTAGTCACACCCTCACCAATGACACGAAAGTAGACACAACTTGTTGGTCAATACCCTTCGCGAAAAATTGTAACAGAGTGTTTCTCGTCGGCTTTTTTTATATTAATTGATTCTTAATTGACCTATGTGACATCAACTTTGAAGTCTTTAAGCACGAATATATTAAGTAATCATCATCCTCATCAGCCATTTTGATGTCCTTCCGTTCCTCCGTTCCTTATGTAAAATGAAATGAAAATGAAAATTGTTTTATTCATATACGAAGTACGTTGCTACATAAGTAACTTGAACCAACATATTAGTGTCCAGAGACACTTGTGTCAGGAGTCCCCGCTCTTCCATAGCTTAATGACATCTAAATAATACACGCAACTTATTTATTTATGTTATCATCAAACACATAACTATGGATTTTTCACAATACGAGTATGTGTTGTGTAAGTAAATATCTAGGTGTGTGTGTGTGTGTGTGTGTGTGTGTGTCCTTATGGATGGATAAGTGCATTGCGGATGTGTGGGTTTTAGCGACTGCAAATATAGCCAGGACCAACGGCTTAACGTGCTTTCCAAAACACTGGAGATAGCAAATGTGTAGTCACCCTTCCCATGACCGACCACTGCAAAAGTTGCTGAACCACCACAATCGTCGGCCGAGCGTGCGGACCACCACACCACTCCTCATCTCCACCAGTATAGCGAAACACAGAGGAACACATGTTTGGTCACCTATCCCTTGACCGACCATTGCCAAAGATGCTTAACCGCAAAAATTGCAGGAACACTGCACTACCGAGCTCCTCGCCAACAATATAGTATAGTATGTATTACGTGTTATGCTATTTTTTAACCGACTTCAAAAAAGGAGGAGGTTCTCTAGACGACGGTTTTTTTTTCTATGTATGTTTTACCATAACTTCGCCAGTTGTTAATAGATTTTTATAATTCTTTTTAAATCTGAAAGAAAATGGTTTATTCCCATATAATTTTTACAGAGATTTGGCCAGTAGTTTTTTCAGAATCCTGAAAAATATAATTTACGTTTTGGCAAGTAATCGTTTACCTAGATGATATCTTTGTTGTGTATAGGCTGATTTTGTGTGTAAGGAACGGCACATGATGTCACTAAAAATTGTGAAATAAAAACATTTTATAAAAAAATTAAAACCGACTTCAAAAAGTAAAAAATTCAACTTTTGGAGTCGGTGCCAGCCAAGGCAAGGAAAATAAAAATATAGTTAATAGAAGTGCAATGTAGAATGCGTTGGCTGGCACCGACTCCAAAAGTTTAACTTTTTACTTTTTGAAGTCGGATTTAATTTTTTTATAAAAGTTTTTTTTTATACAATCCCAAAGAAGCGAGCTCAGATTAAGACATTACGATGTCAGCTACACTGATAAATCTTTTTTGAACTAATTTATATACCAGTTTGGGGGCATTCTTATTCTATCAATTCGAGCTATCTTAACTGACGGCTATAAAAGATAGTGTCAGATGTTACAAGACTTTTGAACTGTGGAACCGGCCCTTTAACGATCGCCGAATTGTGAATGAAGAAGTATATTCTAATAAGATTATGTAATTCATATAAACCTTTCGTTGGGTTTTTAATTTGTTATGAGTTAATAGAGATGTAATGTGAGACCGATATTTATTTCAAGTCTTCGAGATTTTTCATTAACGTTTTAATTTGCCTGTCTTTTAAAATGTGTACGTATGTTAATTTTAGGCACGCAGCATACTTTAATTTTCACTATAAAATAAATATCTTCTTTGTCATGTTTTTGCAAGCGAAATAAAAGCTAGTTAGTTTTAATTAATCTATACTAATATTATAAAGAGGAAAGATTTGATTGTTTGTTTGCATTAAATAGGCTACGAAACTACTGAACGGATTTGGATGAAATTTGTTACACAGATAGTAGATAGCCTGGTTATGAACTTAGGATACTTTTTATCCCGATATTCGCACGGGAACGGGAACCACACGGGTTAAACCGCGAGCGGCCGCTAGTAGCTAATAAAAAAAATCATTGCTGGTTTTTACGAAATTTCCGTGGAAATAATGAATAAAATGATTACAAATTCTGTCTTCATCATGTAAATTGAGGAAATCCTGCCTTAAATAAAATGTACAAAGTATGAGGTTCATAAAGAAACAGCTCTTATGAATATTTTACATCAATGTTCAGTGATAAAATAATATAATACATAAAATGCCTAAAAAGGTTTTTATTGACTATATTATCAGAAATGTATTGTCATTAAGGCAAGATACTACTCAGACTGACATTTGAATGATTTAGATTAAGTGAAAAAACGTAGGGCCAAAAAGGTCTTGCCCTAGAAACTAGCTTTGGCTATTTTATTACCGACTTCAACAAAAAAGGAGGGAGGTACTCAATTCAACCCGTTTTTTTTTTGTCCGATGTATGTATACCGATTACTCCGGTGTTGGTGATCCGATTTTAATAGTTGTTTTTTTGTTCGATCGGGTACACTGTCAATTTGGTCCCATATAAGTCTCATTGAGATCCGATGATAATCTTTGGAGATATGGGGCCTAATGTCATGGAAGTCATGAAACAATTATATCATCCAGGTAATTGTTAGATTCTTGTTCGAGCTGAAGTTTCACGCAATAACTACTGAGCGGATTTTGTGAAACTTTTTTGTTAAATAGCTATTGGTCCTCGCCAACATACCTATAGGCTATAAACCCTCAATAAGTAACGTCCCTGCACCGGGAAAAGCAGCTTTGTAAAAGGTAATGAGGAGTTGACATAAGGTTATTCTGTTCTACTTTTAAAAATTGTGAAATAAAAAACTTTATAAAAAAATTAAAACCGACTTCAAAAAACTAAAAAGCAAAAAATAAACCTTTTGCAGTCGGTGCCAGCCAAGGCATTCTACTTTGCGGTCCAACTATTTTCAAAAGTTTTTTTTATAACTTTGATTATTTTATGATAAAAATAATAGTTATCGTTTAAAACATGGAGAATCGTCGTCATCAGCCATTTTTTTATGTCCCTACTTTCCGGGCACTGGCCTTCCCTATGGATGGATTTTTGTTTATGTCCCCACTGCCGGTCTTCTTTATGGATGGATAAGAAGAATGGGCCATGATCCACCACGCGGGCCCAATCGGTGGGTGTTAACTACCACGAATGCAGCCGGAACCACCTGCTTAATGTCCCTTCCGAAGCACGGAGGAGCTCGAGATAATAAATTTTCGGTCACCCATCCCGTCTTCTTCTTCTTATCGAGTGAGGATTAGTGGCCACCTTTGGTATCAGAGACCATTTATCAAGCCGCCTATA
This sequence comes from Chrysoteuchia culmella, assembly GCA_910589605.1. Classification (NCBI taxonomy): domain Eukaryota; kingdom Metazoa; phylum Arthropoda; class Insecta; order Lepidoptera; family Crambidae; genus Chrysoteuchia; species Chrysoteuchia culmella. Next base: position 10,180,484 of record OU342650.1, on the reverse strand, counting down.
AGGCCTCTGACTTGGCTTAACGACTGTAATCAAATGACAACAGCCGGGACCGACGGTTTAACGTGCCCTCCGAAGCACGGAAGCGCTCAGTTATAATGCCACTTTACGGTCACCCATCCGACACCTGACCGTGCCGAACTTTGCTTAACAAACGTGACCATCCCGTGACCGACCATTACGAAAGTTGCTTAACTTCAACAATCGCAAGCCGAGCGCGCGACCACATATAAATAAATTATTCCCTGTCATTAGTATTTTTATAGTAATCCGTGTAATACCGTTAATCACATGCGTTAGTCACAGCTTGGTGATTGTATTTTCGACGGTACTCTACCCATCACCAAGTTTAAAAAGGGCCTCTTAACGCGTTACCAGGACAGCCTCGCTTTAAGAAAATTATCTTTAAACTGAACGTTGTATAGGTCGAATTGCGTAACAAGGCTTCATATTTATTCGATTGTGAGGCCCCCACTTTCACTTTCGCGAATGGCAAGCCAGAAAAGTCATATGATGCACTGAATACTGAGGCTGTGAGAATTTTCCATCCATTCATAGCACTTGCAAAATCTTATGATATTAACACTGAACGAATTGTTCAAAATCTAATAGTCAATTGTTTTGGTGCTGGGAGGTCAAGGTGTTAATTTAACTCAAGCATTTGAGTTTATGGTTTAATTGCAAAGTATTTTCGTGAAGGTGTTAATTACGAAAGGATTATTTTATTTAGTTGCTATTGCAGCCTGTTGGGTTTATAGTGGTTTAATACAGTATGCTTGCTTGAATACTTGTGAAACTCCATCAAATATTTAGGTTACATTTTCGAAATTGAATATTATTTGAGACAAACGAAACCTTATCGTCTGGGAACAGGCTAAAGAAATGTGAAAAATATTAACCTTCATGTTTTTGGTAATAATTATGTTAAGATATTTAAAATCGGACAAGTGCAACTCGCACACCGAGCGAGTATTCCGTATAATAATAAACTATATTAATAAAGTTAGTATTTTCGTTGTTTGTTTGATCGTGCTGAAGTTATTGCGTGACGAAATTTCCATTAATTGCAATGAATTTTGAAGTACCAACTAATTAGTTTTAGTATTTAATTTTATATTCCCTCATTCATCACACTACACACTTCATGTATCAAACACACTGACAAGCTTTTTTTGTATAGTGAGGGGAATGCGTTTACGCGTATCACGTCCGCTTATAAAGTTTGGACGGCGGTCATTTGGGACCGGCTAACTAATGTCACTATTCCTTCATTAATTCATGTGATTAACGCTATTACACCGCTTCCTCCTCCCCCATCCACCTAGAAGAGTTCGATAAGGAACCCAGAGGAGGAATACCCACTAAGCCTCTCACTTTGCGCGCACAGGCTCCTTGGAAGCTATCAATCACTAAGCCGCCTCTGTGGTCTAGTGGTACTACCACCGATATCAGACCCAAAGGTCCCGGGTTCGATCACATACAGCGAGGGGGACATATTGTATTCGGTTTGGTTGGTGGTAGGACTTGTTGTAAGTCCGCCTGGTTAGCTACTACCATCTTATCTAAGTCTGACGCCTTAACAACAATGTTTTCAGCCTTGTTGTATTCCGGCAGTTAAAGATAAGATAGCCAGTTCCGCAGTGATTGTGGATTCCAGGAGAGGCTCGCTTCCATGTTCAGCTTTATCGATACTTAACATCAGGTATGATGAAAGCTAAGAGTCTCCTCGTTCATAAAAAAAAGCAAAGAGAACTTGTAATATTACATATTCGTAAATGCAACAAGTTACAAATCTTCCGCTCATCTCTGAATGTTAAGTTCAATAAAAAAAAACATTTTATAATACCTAAACAATGTATTAGATGATTCCCACGCCCAGATAAGCATGTCAATTATCGTCAAACTTTTTTGTTTGCAAACAGAGTCGAACTTCTACGGGCTGGAAGTGCTGGAACAAAGAGCACGTGTGACGCAACCATTATGTATCGATACGATGTTATTGAGAGAAAGTGGTGTGGGGCTCGGCCCAAACTTGTCTTGCTGTGACATCATTATGTGGCCAGTTAAGTACGGACATGACTGAAAAAAATGTTAAGGCTCGCGTTGTGTGCGAGAAGAAAACTTGGAGAGTGAGGACGCGTAGCCATTTGAATTAAATAAAAGTTTAAAAATATTACATAAACAATCTCAGGTTGACCAATGACGTTAATAAAGTTTTAGGGTCGGTTTCATCACTTAATGGCAAGTACTGGAATTATTAATTACAAACAAACTTATACAAATTATTTGCCAGAACTTAGGTTGTTCTGGCAAATAATTTGACATATTTTTCACATACAACTGTCAAATGATTTGCCATATAAGCTATCCATAACTTATCAGTAGGTGGTGAAGCCAGTACTTAATACCTTAACGATTACTTACAAAAATATAGTTTTCAATTTCGTACACAGAAGACTTTATTATGCATGGAAAAAGAAAAATGTTGTTTTTATTACTATTTTCCTCGCATTTTTTACGTTTCTTCCCTCCAATAGAACGTTTTTTTGCCTTCATGAAAAAACCTGTAAAACCTGCTGCAATGCCACGAAAAGTATAACAATATAAATTTTTGGGCCAGAATGACACGCTGGCTTCTCCAAGACCGCAAGAATACCCTATCAAGGCTGTATCACAATGGCTTCGGAACGCAGGAAAAAGGTACAAACATTGTTTTTTTATCTGTTTAGATGGAATCTGCAGTCGATCAATCGGTTTAATTTTCTTGATCATGAAGTGCTTATGTTGACAAGACTTGATTTTTTTTTAAATCGGTCACCGATGTATGATTCGGAACAATAATCAGAAAATTGTTGAACAAAGTGACTTGTTTGCTAAAGTTTGTGCAGGTTTCTTAGCCGGATTATGATGCGTAAGATTTAAAAAATGGTAAGGTAGGCTTTACCGGTTAACATGCATTCTGAGACACGGGGAGCTCGAGATAATAAAAATTTGGGTCACCCATCTTGTGACCGACCGTTGCGAAAGTTGCTTAATCGTCACAATCGCAGGCCGAACGCACGGGCTACTGCGCTATCGAAATTATCATTTAGTTATATGTAGGTAATCGCATTCCTAAGTGCATGCATAGTAATTTTGAGATCCTTGATGACTTTGTTTTGTCTTCTATCGGTCATTGATCTCATACAACAAAGAATAAAAAAAAAATATCATTAATTTTTTGAGTAGGTACTTCTATCTACTTATGGCCCCTTATGGCTAATTATAAAATCATTTGGGAGGTATCGCGTGACTTGACATTGCTTGCTATTAAATTTACGCTTGGTATTAAAATTATTAAAAGATGATATGTTGTGTGTTATTATTCGCGTTGTTTTTATTGAACGTAAAAAATATAAAGTAGAATAGTAGATTATGCGCTAAGGGGATAAAGCAGTGTCTTATGTCACGGGCAGCATATTGAATCCTGAGCGAAATGAAGGATTCTGTCCCGAACCAGCGAGGGAATCAAGATGTTAAATTATGTTAAGAATCCTGAATGTAGCGAAGGATTCAAGTCTGCCCAAGACACTTTTATCCCCGTGGAGCATACTCTACTTTATAGGGACCCCGATACATACAGCCATGTTTATACGTACATCTTATGTTTTGGCGCGCACTGTTCATTGAAATAAAACAACTTTTACGGATATCAAACGCGCTATATTTCCACGAACTAAGTTGTAATTGTCCGTAATTTTTAGGTTTTTTAGGGGTTTTTTGATTTTCCCGACGTTTCGGCACCTTTACAGCTGCCGTGGTCACGGGATGACTGGCTACTTATAAGTCTACCCTCGAAAAGTTAATTTATTTTCGTTCGGATACGGTTAGACATTTACTATGGCACAAATTATTATTGATTTGAAATTTTGATTTAATTGTTATTTTAATTCTTTATTATTAAGAAAAGAGAAAACTAAAGACTCTACTGGCAGTTCACAAATTGGGAGGACCTTCGAAGAAAGAAACTGCCTAGAAAACTTCGAAAGCGGGCCGACCTCCATCTTTATAAAAAATATTAAAAATTAGGTAAAGGTGGAGACAACATATAATAATTTTTAATATTTTTTTTGGCAGTTTCTTTCTTCGAAGGTCCTCCCAATTTGTGAACTGCCAGTAGAGTCTTTAGTTTTCTCTTTTCTTAATAATAAAGAATTAAAATAACAATTAAATCAAAATTTCAAATCAATAATAATTTGTGCCATAGTAAATGTCTAACCGTATCCGAACGAAAATAAATTAACTTTTCGAGGGTAGACTTATAAGTAGCCAGTCATCCCGTGACCACGGCAGCTGTAAAGGTGCCGAAACGTCGGGAAAATCAAAAAACCCCTAAAAAACCTAAAAATTACGGACAATTACAACTTAGTTCGTGGAAATATAGCGCGTTTGATATCCGTAAAAGTTGTTTTATTTCAGCCATGTTTATATTTTTCATAGGAGTAAAGTCTCTTTGAAGTGTCAATTTTATAGTTAAAACCTCCTTGGACCAGGAAGTTATACCTTGAACAGCCTTGTTTTTTTTAACAATTTTTAACAGAAGTTTTTGTTGACAATAGGGCGTTCCAAATTTAAATGTTATCATGATTACCCAAGGGAAGTTCCATACAACATTAGCTCCCTCCGGGCAGTAATAGCTTATTTTCAAATTGAGAATATTTGATATTTAATACGTGCTAATGATGCAGGTGGTGTATAATAGTAGATTAGTAGCCAAGGGCTGTAACCCGAGCTAACTATTCTGCTTTACATCTCGATTGTGAGGTAAGTAAAAAACCGGCATTACGAGAATAAAACATTTTATTTGTTGGAATTTATAGTGAAATGAGAACAATCCCAAAAACATACAATATTTAAAGTAAAAGTTTTCTATTCCCGCCTTTTTTCATTAAAAAGAATCAAGTAAAGAATTTTTTAATTTTTTTTTTCAAGATCGAAATTGAGCTTCGCCGTTCGATATTTAAAATTGATGACTGATAGCAAAGCGACCTCTTTGGTCATTGGGCTGAATTCATGATGTCTATTGCCAGTATGCTGGTTAGATGTACGCGAACTTTTTGAAAGAACGAAGTGTTTTTTTTCAATTGCTTACCGCCCTAGGGCTTTTCTAGCTACATTATTACCCTAGAGCGCTAATTAGTCACCTACAAGCCCCATTTGGAGGTAATAAGAACCTACTTACCGAACATAAGAGATGTAAATGTTGTTTTTTCTCCTTTTTGTTATTTTATTGAGTTACAGATGGTTTAAGAGCCGATGTATCTCATCATACATGTTTTATGAGAATAGTCTATGCTTATACGACTGTGTTTGTACTGAGATTTATTTAGTAGGTACACAATAGAAATTTAAGCATACCTATATAACAAAAGAAATTAAAGTTTTGGTTCAACTTTTACGGATTAAGTGGCTACTCGACTGAAGCAAGATAGAAATAAGGGTTTACTAATGTAAGCCCGAATTTCTAATGCAATAATTACGGTTGACATAATTTCATTTGCCATAATTCCATTAGAAATAACGTTTCTGTTGCCATAACTATCAAATTACATAACATTGATTGCTATAATTTCATTCTTCATAATCAATCGCACGCCATAACTACTTTATTCCATAATTTTATTAGTTACACATTTCATTTTCAATATATTTAATATCCATAACAATAATTTACCATAAAAGCTATACTGACTTATAACTTTTTAATTTTGCATTTTACAATGCTATTTTTATGTAATAAATATTTAACAAGTAAATATACTAGAAAAAAGCAACTAGTCTCATGTCGCCCTGACGGGATTCGAACCCGCATCCTCGGGAGTCCGGCCCAATGCACTAACCAATTATGCTACAGAGACCTATGAGGACACGTCGAATTTTTCTAGTATATTCACCGTTCTACGGTGTTGGCCACCGTCGCTTCATCAATGAGAGAAATAACCTCGCATTCGAAAGAAACATCTTTACAGATGTTTGACTATCGATTAAGATGAAACAGCCATTAAATATTTATTACTATACTGACTTTTTATTTATTGCCTTTAAGCACTTGAATTGTATGCAAACCCCCATGCAGGCATTCATGAAAGAGAAAATGAAACTATACGATCCTAAATATTGAACTATACGATCCTAAGTTTCGCGTTTTTCTGAATTCTATAAAGAACGCGCGATAGATGTGCTTGTCTAACTAATTTATATATATATATATATATATATATATATATATATATATATATATATATATATATATTCAAAAGCTCTTTTACTTTTGTTTATAACTTTTTAATTTTGCATTTTACAATGCTATTTTTATGTGATAAATATTAAACAAGAAAATATACTAGAAAAATGCAACTAGTCTCAACTTTTGCTTTGTAGAAATTTAAAAAAATATATATTCACGTGTAAATAGTTAGGTTTAAAAAATATCAATACGATAAACGGTACTACGAAAAACAGACTATCAAATAATTATAAGAAATAAAATAATAATCAAAAAAACAACAATATGTTGTATATCATGAATTTTTAAAAATAATAAGAAAACAAGAATGAGTGCATATAAACAACAATTTACATATAAATTCATAAATTATAGTTTTAAAATATATAATACTTTGTTTATGTACCGTTTATTTTAATTACACCGTTGCATCACTGTTTAATCATATTTTCTCGTGATTTCGTAACTGGTCCTGTTACGACTAAAACCATATTGACTAATTTTCACTCTCTTGGCCAACAGAAATTCTTAAGATTCGTTATGCTTTCCTAGTTGAGCCACACTTTTGTTTGCAGCGTTTGCGTCTGTGTTATGATAATGACAATTTAAATGATAATGTGAGGTAAAAGGAATTTGGTACGGTAGGTATTTAGGTATCGAATATGTTTAAAAAGTGTTTACAAAAGAAAGTTAGAGTTACAAAAAAAAAGCTTCAAAGTTTGGTTAGCCTATCTGCCACCAGCAGCAGCCCACGACTTCGTTCGCGTTTTTTTAAAGCCTACGTGCTCTTGGATGAATAGAAATAATGTGATTTTGAACAATGTAAAGTTACATCGAATTTCGTTCAGTACTTTTTGTGAGCAGGAGGACCAAACATCCAGCCATTCACATCATCCTTACAAACAAGCGTAGATAATAATAGTACCTATTCGAAGTGTTAAATTATATAAAAGGGTTCACAACTATCAATTATTGCGTGAAGGAAGATGTTTATCTGCGTTTATTGAGTAAAATAATATAAGAAGATTTAATTTGATAACTTTTATTGTGCCAGGGTCATTGACCCCGTTGGAGAAGGGCTGGCATCCAAGGATGCGCGTGAGCACAGCTCGTGACCATCAGCCGTGTGCTGTCGGCTGTAAAAGTTTCTGAACACTTTAGAACCATGTTACACTGACTACATCTTATTAAGTAAGCTCCAACCATACATTATGCATGTAGAAATTAAAGTGACATGGTACCTTTTTGCACCTTCTGTACCCTCGTGCGCCGATTTAGCCGATATCCGATAATGTGAGTACTGTGGTTAGTTAAGCGTTAGGCAATTTAAGTAAATCGCTTCTGCGGTGTTACAGCTTAGGCGCAGGGTTACCTACATTTTGAGGTCCACGGTTCGAAAGTTATTATGTAGAGACTTCGAATAGTGGACTAACACACATTTTATCCCCATATTTTTACGGGAACAGAACCACGCGTGTGAAACGCGGGCGGCCCATAGTAAATTATAGACTGTTAGTTTACTATTTGAAGTACGAGTACATACCAAATTTAATCCGAATCTGTTTAGTAGTTTTTGGGTGAAAGAGTCACAATCAAACAAATAAATAAACAAACAAACTGACATACTTTCACATTTACAATACCCATCAGTAGGAAGTAGGATTATAAAGAGTACTGCGATCGTGGAGCGGTTAAGCCACTTTTGCAATGATCTGTCACAGGATGTGTAACCAAAAATAATTTTCTTGAACTACTCCGTGCTTCGAAAGGTACGTTAAGCCGATGGCCCCGCCACTGTATTTGCAGTTATTAAAAACCCCACCATTCCGCATTGGACCCGCGTGGTGGATTATGGTTCAAATGCTCTTAAACGGGAGTATTATTAATAATTGAATTTTCATTATATCCTAAGGGATACGAACGAACTAAGGTTCGTTCGCCCACCAGCTATTTATTTTATATATATATATATATAAAAATGCTGGCAATCCATCATACCATGTTTGTTGTTGTTTAAACTCGTTTTAAATTTTCCGTCATGTCATGAAGTTTTGGCTGTTTATCAAAAAAGGACAATTTTTTACTGTTGTCCGGGTTCATTGAACCGGAATCCGAAGTCCTTTGTGACCAGTGTGTCTAGCTATTTTATTTAAGAGCGCGCAACCCCTTTATTTCTAAAATCGACGTATTAAGTGAATTTTCGGAGGAGGTGGTTGTTACTATAAACAATGCTTTTTCGTATGAAAGTTACTAATTTAAAAGCACAGTATCCTATGAAGTGCATGTAGGACGTAGAATTTCAATTTTAATCCTATTCTGTGAAATATAACAAAAAAAATACATGACATTTGAAAAAAATACACGTCAGAGTAACGTTTCAAGTTAGCAAAAACAGATATTTTGCTTTAGAATTATTTAAAAAAGCTTATTTTGTGATTGATCATTATAGGAATGAGTGTATGTGGGACGCCGAATTTTATTTCATACGAAAAACGTTGATGAGAGCTTTAGTTTTAATATTTATTTACTGAATAAACAAGTCTTGCTCATTATTTTAAAATAAGTTTCATAAATAAATATTGTCAGAGTAACTATTAATAAATTTTTCAAAATCAGTAAATACATCAAACTTTTTACGGTTTCAGAATTCATTCAATTCAGTGCGCGTGGCGCTTTTCGAGAGTACGGATGTGTCGCTTGCTCCAAGTCCCGTGTCGCCATTGCTATGAATTGAGTAATTGTGAGTTTTTCTTGGATTGCCGATAAAAGAAATCGTAAAAATTAAGTTTTATTTTTTCTCTTCCCTTCTTCGCACATTTCACGAATATGGCGCTCGCACATGAAGCGAAAAGTTAGAAAATTAGGTATTTTTGAATTCTGCGCACTTAGGTTCAGAACCAAAGAAAATTTATTTGTACCTACAATGTCTTATCGCAATCACTACTTACATCGCATAGGCGATGTAAGTAGTGTCGGGACTTTTTAATTATGTTGGATTTATAAACGAAGACTCGATTGTCAAAGTGACTTTTCGCCTGCCATCTGTCACTACTGTCATACGCTCTCTTCTCTGTCTGTGCTTGCCTCGAATGTTGTGTGGTTCTTGCGTTTGAAATAAGTATTTTATAATCTAAACCGGAATATGATATTTCGCCCTAATCCTTCAGATTAGAAACCGGGAGTTTGTCAGGATGTTTTTAAGTAGGTTACCTTGTTATCTCTAGGCCCCCCATTAACAAACTTTTTATAACACGACCCATCTTGGTAGTGAGGTAATTATTTGATCATGCATTTTTTGTGACCATTTTCTTTTTTTACCGACTTCAACAAAAAAGGAGGGAGGTACTCAATTCAACCCGTATTTTTTTTTTGTCCGATGTATGTATACCGATTACTCCGGTGTTGGTGATCCGATTTTAATAGTTGTTTTTTTGTTCGATCGGGTACACTGTCAATTTGGTCCCATATAAGTATCATTGAGATCCGATGATAATCTTCGGAGATCTGGGGCCTAATGTCATGGAAGTCATGAAACAATTATATCATCCAGGTAATTGTTAGATTCTTGTTCGAGCTGAAGTTTCACGCAATAACTACTGAGCGGATTTTGATGAAACTTTTTTGTTAAATAGCTATTGGTCCTCGCCAATATACCTATAGGCTATAAACCCTCAACAAGTAACGTCCCTGCACCGGGAAAAGCAGCTTTGTAAAAGGTAATGAGGAGTTGACATAAGGTTATTAGCGTAGGTACGAGACCTGTTCTACCTTTAAAAATTGTGAAATAAAAAACTTTTTATAAAAAAATTAAAACCAACTTCAAAAAACTAAAAAGCAAAAAATAAACCTTTTGGAGTCGGTGCCAGGCAAGGCATTCTACTTTGCGGCCCAACTATTTTATTTTTCTTGCCTTAATTTTTTTATAAAAAGTTTTTATATATTGGATTGGTTAACGATTTTAACCGACTTCAAGAAAAGAGGTATTGTCTTTTTTATTTGGTAGCATATACTTAGTTTTAATTTGGTATGATTGACATCAAGACTGGATCTAATAATGGGATCTAGGAGAAATCAAGGGAACTGTTCAAATATTATAGGCACTCCAATATAGATATTGGTGTTTTCTTCAGTAACTCGTGCATTTGATTCCGAAAATCACCATTTAGTTGAAGTGAAACGGATGATGAGGACCACACATCACACATGGTCATCGGAACTACTAAAATACTACGTATCTGACGGGTGAGGGGATACGATTCGTCTCGTCTCGTCAGCTATTTTTAATGTCCCTACTGCTGAGGAATTGGCTTTCTTTATGAATGAATAAGGAGAATGTGCCAACCCACGATGCGGATTGTTGGTATTAACGACTGCAAATGCAGCCAGGTCCAACGGCTTAACGTGCCTTCCAAGGCACGGAAGAGCTCGAGATGGTAAATTTTTGGTCACCCATCCCGTAAACGACCACTGCGAAAGTTGCTTAACCTCAACAATCGCAGGCTGAGCGGGCGAACCATTGCGTCACAGAGGTCCTCCTCGGTACGATTACTTCAAATAATGTGCCCTTAGCAATTTATGTTCCTCACATATAACAAAATTACTTACTAAACAAGAAAATATACTAGAAAAAGCTCTAGTGTCATGTCGCCCTGACGGGACTCGAACCCGCATCCTTGGGAATCCGGGTATACCAATTTATCATAAAAGATAGCATTGAAATGCCAACAAAATAACATTATAAGTAATTTTTATTTACGCTTTGTAAGTAAGTTAACCATATTGCTACTAAATTAATCAATATAATTCCTTTAGTGTAAAAATAGAGTTTATCTGTTTATTAATATTACCTATGCGTAATCCATTAAACTACTTTAGCCTATATATTTTTGTAAAAGCACAATTTAACTCTAATTACATTAATTTACGGTTCAGTAATTTAAGTGGGAAAAGGGTACAGACAGAATTACAGACAGAGTTACTTTTACATATGTAATATTAGTAAGGATGTCTATTGAATTCATGCATAGTGAAAAATTTGGACGTTGAAATATTATCAAAGTATCAACTTTATTTGTGTCCTACATTAATTTACGCATGCGCATTTGCTGGAACTTCGGTCTCGCGTATTAAAATTTTGTTATGGAACGCAAAGGCTCAAGTTTTTTCTTGGCAGATACGGCTACAATGTTAAACACAATAATAAGATAGAGATATGAAACTTCTGCCAAAGAAGAATTCGTATTAGTTGGAAACGGGAAATAGTAGGAAAATATTGTCGATTCAGAGCTTAATTACTAAGTTTATTTGAATTTGAAAATTATTTTTAAATCAAACTTTTTGTCACATTGAACGTAAACAATTATTTAGAACTTTCAATAATCAGAAATTGATAGCGACCGAAAAAAGGACAATGTGTTAAACTTACTAAGAATTCACTTGTGGCCGAGTTGTTTTTTTTTCCAATATTTTTCTATTTAAAATTTATCATAAGTATAAAAAAATAGCAAAATAGCATAGCAATAAATGTATTAAACTTTTAGACACACGTTAGATAATTTTTGTTTATAACCCTTCAAAGGTATCAGATTAAAAACAATGAAACAAGTAATGTGTTAAAAGTAAAATAAATTAGGTATGTTCTTTTCTGTATGAAAACAACTAGCGGCTGCCCGCGGTTTTGACGCGCGGTGTTCCCGTTCCCGTGGGAATATCGGGGATAAAAAGTAGCCTATGTTTTGATATAGGCTATCTTCTAGCTGTGTGACAAAGTTCATCCAAATCGGTTAAGAATTTTTTGCGTAAAAGAGTAACAAAGAAACAAACTAACAGACTTTCGATTGGGAGCCGAGTTTCTCAACTGCTTATTCGATCGATTAATGCTAATACCATGCATTTCAGTAGCTTGTTTGAAATTAATTTGGGGGAACGATGTTTTAAACCACGAATACTATGTTTATCCAATTATTTAATCGACCGTTCGTGAACTGATTTCGTAAGTGATGACATTAATAGGATTATTTTTGAAAAAACATCTAATGTAATATAAAAAATAATCACATTTTATCGTTATAAAGGTATAAAGGTAATAACTTTGTATTTTTTTACTCGGATGTTATACAGGAAATCTTTTTGAAGTACTCATTTCTGTAATTAAATTGTAATATTTGCGCAGATTCTCATGACCTGTGCCTTAATTATACCTAAGTTGTGTGAGCGAACCGGTTTGAAATGTTTGAAACATTAGTAAAGTTTGCTAGCTTAATAAAAATGTTGTTTTGTGATAAATCTTCAGTTTTATGATATAAATGAATTAAGGACTGAATGTGTGTCAATATTATATATTAGAGAATAATAAAATACCCTCATGATTGTGTTTATTTACATTTTACTAGGTTAGCTAAGTTGCTATATGTATGCAACGTATGCTAAGTTACGTGAATATACCTACCCAAATTCAATCGATCCTGCTACTACCTGTAAATAAAATATTCATCTCGTAAATGCTAGCCTAGCTAGCTTAGCCTAAAAGAAACTAGAAAGAAAAAAGATAAGTAATTAATATCGCTTTGTTCCAAAACAGCGTCTTCATAACAAGCATTAGGTGAATGGGTATTCCTTCATAGCCTTTTTATCCCTTGGACTGAAAATTTGACTTGGCTCGTCACCACAACGAAGTAAACCGAGAAATATGACCCCATCTCCTCCTTTTAGCGTCCACTCCATTGTAACAACTTAAGAAAATACTTCAATTAATTTGTTTTTATATTCCTCGTATGTATAAATCGATTATCAAAAATAGATTTGAATATCAGTTAAAAATTAAATAATCTACTTGTGTGTCAGTACTTAGAGTTAGCTTTTTATTACGTACATTTTGTTCCTTTCTCTTCATAAATTGCACCCCCTCCCCCTCTCTTTTTTACCTATATCCACTTATTTACTCTTCTACACAAGGTTGCCTGGAAGAAATTGCTACTTAGCAATAAGGCCGCCTTTTGTGTTTTCCTTCTACTGTCTTTTATGTGTCTATGTGTTCCTTTCATGTGCAATAAAGCGTTTTTATTATTATTATTATGTTATAACCCGACCGCGTATATCGTTTAGACAAGGCCCGCAGCGTTTGGGTATTCAGCCCTAACCATTGATTTTATTGTTTAAAATTTATCGTTTTGTTCCAACAACATAGCGTCTTCATAACAGGCATTGGTGGCCAACCACAGAACATTAAGTGTGGCCAACCCTTATAGACCTTCCATCCCTTCGACATTCAACAAGAAGGAGGGGAGGGGAGAGGGGGGTTAAGCAAAACGTAAACTATAGAAAGTGAGTTCCGCAATCCAGTTGCCGGCATCATGTGACTAAAGCTGAAGTCATGTGACTCACGCGCACATGCAAAACGTGCGTTGGTGTGATGTTATTTGTTTCAAGTTTACGGAATACCTCTTTGTATGTTAACAAAAAACAATGTTGTAAATTAAAATTGGCTGTTGGAAAATTATACAATGTGAATTTTTAATATACTTACGAGTAATATGCAGTACTACCTATTTTAAAATTTTATAATTAAGATTTGAAGTTTGATTCTAAAATATTTCGGTAATATGTTGTTTCAGAATTGCATTGGCAATAGGTAATTTTTTAAAATTTAATAATGAAAGCTTTAATTAAACAGATGTCAGATAGCTATTTTCCACTTAGGAAAAACTTGCGTTTATGTTAACTTTATGATTATATGCGCATTTGCTATTAAATCGCTTTCAGGATACTGAGCGAGTAGCTAAAGTTTTGTTATTAGGTACATTCGAAGAACTTCCCGGTAGGCCATTAGTTTTTCAGGGAAACGTTTCGTATAATATTAGTATAAACTAATATTATAAAGAGGAAAGCTTTGATTGTTTGTTTGCATTGAATAGGCTCCGAAACTACTGAATGGATTTGGATAAAATTTAGAACACAGATAGCAGATGGCCTGGTTATGAACATAGGATACTTTTTATCCCGATATTCCCAAGGGAACGGGAACCACGCGAGTGAACCCGCGAGCGGCCGCTAGTATTTTATATTCTTACACTCGCACTAAATACGTTTTTTTTTACGTTGTCTACCCAAATGCTTTTCCAGACGTTTCTTTGCTGTTGTTTATTTCATTGTTTTTGTTAGGCACCTGAGCTTTAGTCCTTTAAGTTTTGTTTATCTAAAGTAATTAAGTTCTTTGTGTTTTTATACCTCTTCTAGTTTATACAATATATTGGATTTTTTTGTTTTCCTGTGATACAGGCTTGACATTCAGAGGCACCAGTCTCTCACAATCTATGTTAACTGATTTATATTTTTAAGTAAAAAATCCGCCATTATATTAGTCGTATAAAGATTGTGGAAGAGTAAATTAAGAATTTATTTATTTAACGACACTAAAACTTTTCGAAAAGATATGACTAGGCAAACGCTACCAATAGCCTCCTCGCAGTTCCACATAGTCCAGGATATTTTACAGTATTTCTGAGCGTAGTCATAATCTTTGATACCCGCTTTTGAATTTCACCTTCAGGTCCTCGAGTCTCAGACTCGAAACTCGTAGCTCCTCTTGCAATATCACATTCTCCACTTCCGTTTCATCAACTGTTTTTACGATCCATGGTGGTATTTCCATCGTTAGAATATCTTCAAATCTGATTTTAAGTCCTCATGCATGACAATTAAATTATTAACGTTTGTCTGAAATTCTGAATATCCTCGTCAAGACATTCTATTTGTGACAAGTTTGAAAACTGTGAAAATTCGTGCTGACTTAGAATTTTGCTTCATAAATTTAAATTTTCTAAGAAAAGCGAAAATAACACCCATTGTTTTTATTAAATTTATGCTGTCTGTCCCCTTGTAATTGTAAGTTAAGTTGGAATATATACATATACGTGAAGACCTATTATTGAATGTTTTTATGTCAAAAATCAACTCTGTCTACTCGGTGTTGGTCTTCCAAACATTAAATAAATAAATAAATATGCAAGTTTTTACATTGATAGGTGAAGTCAAGCAAATATTTTGTTTTTCACTATCGAAATCAGAAAAAATATCGTGGACGGGGGTTTGTGAATTGTGAACCCCCAATTTTTTTGTCATGCCAACGTAGACCCCGTTAAGTCTCCCGTGGACCACTTGGACCCGACTGATAAGTTCTGGATAGCTTACGTCGCAAATAATTTGATATATTTTTAACCGGCTTCCAAAAACGAGGAGGTTATCCATTATTTTTCTTGTCAATTTAATTTTATGTATGTACACCGATAACGCCGAGATTACTGATCCGTTTTACGTGATTACTTTTTGTGCGATGCGGAATAGTTAATTCAGTTAGACCCAGTAGTTTTTATTTTATGAGTAGTTTTGTTAACTTGCACGATGTAATTAACACGATACTTTGTTTATATGTACACCGATTACTTAAAGATTTCTGATCTGATTTGCGTGATTCTTTTTTTTGTTTGGTTGTTGGGAGATACTTGCCACTAAAAAGTAAAAAAAGACTACCTTATAAAAACCGAAAAATTAAAAAGCAAAAAATAAGCCTTTTGGAGTCGGTGCTAGCCAAGGCATTCAACGCTGCGCAGTTTTTGCTTTTTAAGTATAAAAATTGATCTTTATACTTAAGACTATCGATTGGTACAGTTGGGAAACTTCTCGGTTGATCAGTAGAGTTTTTTTAGGGATGTTTATTTAAATAAGTAATAGATGTATGGAAAACTTTTATATCACAAATAATAAGAACATCAACAGGTGTTTCATTTGAATAATAAATAATTTCTTTAACCTTAGTACTTTCCGAGAAAACGTTTTAAAAAAAAACTCTACTGGTCAACCGGGAAGTTCCCCGATTGTACCATAGGATGTATTTTTTCTCGTTTAAGCCGATTCGATTCCCGGTACAGGTAAGTGACTTATAAAAGTCTTTGAATGCAGTTTAACTTATTTTTGAAAATAAAGGAATGTTTCCTTTGTGTAAAATTTGCTTACATCAATATTCAGAGTACTTTCCCTCCAGCTACCGTCTTTTTTTCAACCCTGTATATGCCATTTGAATTGTTTACATGGTCCGATTAAAACCGTTAAGTTATGGGATATAAAAAAAATACGTCGTATAAATGCAAATACAGTGTCACAACATGCAACTCAGATCAGGGTATTGTTGAGAGCTGTAACCTTGCAATGTCAAGCATCACGCTAGACCGAGTAATTTATTTTACTTATTTATTTATTATAAATAAAATAAACAAAATTCTTTAGCTTCTAACTTCATTAGAATTTGGTTTCATAATCATCCTATTCTTTGCTGGGACCAGTTTGTTTTATTATTGTTTAATGCATCTTCAAGTGACGCCAATATTATACTAGCGAAGTTCTGATTTTAATATAAAGGCGAAAATTTAAACCATACGACTTTATTTCAAATAAAAGGAAGAAAAAGCCATAAAGTACATAAAATGAAGATATATCATCAATTGCAATTTTATTTCTTCTTCTTCTTTCTTAATTAATGGCGTGCTCGCGTTAAATACGCGAATTTTGCCAATGTCAAGTAAATATATTTTGTAATATGTATATAGAAATTGTACGGTAGATTGAGTTAAAAATGGAACCTCACAACACGTGTTATTACGAAAAGAACACGGGTGAAACTCCGCAATTTTATTTATTATCAAAATAAAAACAGCGGGAAAACGTTTTGTATCAATGTCAGGTGGTGAAGTGTCTTGTCACATGATGTTAATTAGTTTCTTACAGACATTTTGAAACAAAATAAAAAAGAATGCTTATGGGTTTAATACTACTTTTAAGAATTAAATTATTGATTGCATATTGTTATTTGAATTATAAAATAAGATAAAGAATTCATTTTTTAGAATGAAACACTTAAAAGAACAACAAACTTGAGTTAATAAAATATTTAATGGCAGAATGCGTTTTTAGAGCTTTTTAAGATATACATCATATAGCTATA
The DNA here is from genome assembly GCA_910589605.1 of Chrysoteuchia culmella. Taxonomy (NCBI): domain Eukaryota; kingdom Metazoa; phylum Arthropoda; class Insecta; order Lepidoptera; family Crambidae; genus Chrysoteuchia; species Chrysoteuchia culmella. Next base: position 10,163,226 of record OU342650.1, on the reverse strand, counting down.
GCTTCGTTTTCTTAACATCGTTTAGAAATAATTTAGCAGCCGCAAAAAAAAAACGATTTTGATTTTCCAAACACCATTCCGTGTGCTAGTCGGAGCGATATAATTCACAACACGTTGCGAAAAATCACGTAAACTAGGCTACGGCAAGCTACGGTGCAATTTAACAAGTGTTCTTATTGACATATAACATCGCTTGCGTAATACGTTCCTATACTAGTAGAAGCTCCTTTATCACTACACTCAGATTTTTAATATAGTATTTTTTACATACTTCTTATTTAGTTTGATGTACACTACGCATATAATATGACGGTTTCGGTATGGGTCTTTTAACAGCCTGTATGTTGAACAAAATATTGTTATATTTGCCTTTTATAATTGATCTTGTTTCCGGGCAAGAAACAGGCGGGTTTTAGTTTTTTAAATTTAAATATTTTTCTATTTATATCTGTTTAGTTATTTCTTGGTATATATCTTTTTGTAATGCTAAAGTTCAGCCCGTTAATTTGATAACCATATTGAAGTATTCTAAAAATATATTTTATTTTTCACTTCAAATAATAGCACCTCACAACCGCCATGTTGGTTTTTTTTTTAATTTTGATATACCCAGTGTCACTCTTACAGTAAAAAGAAATCTAACGACACCTCTCAAGCTTAAATCCATCGAGCCGTTCAGGCCGCAGAGCATGCCAAACAATTATACATACATACATTCTCTCGAAAAACATAACCCTTCTTCTGGCGCAGTCGGGTAAAAATCCGATTATAGCTAAGTTTTATTACTCATCGTACTTAAGTTCATGAATAGTTTTCAAAGGCTTAAAGTTATATCTATGTACCTAAGTAAAAATACAAAAGGTAAATAAAGAAGAAAGAAGAACAAGAAAGAAGATAAATTATAGTTCTATTTTATTTAGAAAATCCTGAAGGGTTTGATATGAGTCATGTATGATTGAAAGGAGAACTTGACAAAATAACGCACGAAGACGAACGAAGTTACAGTTACCCATTGTTATTTGTTAAATATTAACAAAATTGAAAGCATTAACATACACACGTATGTATTTATCATTTTTAAATTTTGACGACCTGTTGGCGCAGGGTTCGATCCCCAGACAAGACCAATATTTGTGTGCATGAACATATCTATTTGTCTTGGTCTGGGTGTTTAATATGTATATAAGTATGTATTAAAAAAAAAGTATATAAGTATGTTTATCCATTATGTAGTATCCATAACACAAGTTCTTCATGAACCTTACGTGGGCTAGATAATTGTTGTGATTGTATACAAATATTTATTAAAAAAAATTATAGACAGTGTGATATTATTTTTACTATGAAAAAATTTATTAATCATTCAAATGGTGCATTCTATAGTTTACTTCTCTACATATATGAATAATTGTTAAGCATCGAAGCTCAGAATACGTGACGCAAATGGACTTGACCGATTTAGTCGATGTATAGGCCATAAAATATTATGAATATAACAAAGACATTATTGCAAATCCCATTTTATGTATCATAGGAAACAAAGAAAAACACAGAAACAAAAAGTTGAAACCTTTCAATTAAGAAGAATTACTATTGTAAGTTTCCCTATAAATGTGATGTATCTTTTCGGTATGTCAATGTAGAAAATACTGATCATTATTTAGGTTTTTCAAATATTTGCATTTTTAATGCTATTTTTATATTTATGATAAATTTTCAATAGAAAAATATTTGAAAAAGTCAACTCTGCTACAAGTGAATTCTCACATGGGACTCGAACCCACGACCTAAGTCTCGGTAACTCAGTGGTTAGAGCATTGGACCGGATTTCCAAAGGTCGTGGGTTCGAGTCCCAACTGAGAATTCACTTGTGGCCGAGTTGATTTTTTCCAATATTTTTCTATTTAAAATTTATTATAAATACTGAACATATTAATTAGGCATAAGTTGTTAATATGCAATTTGTTTATTGGCTGGACATCGAACTAGCAGTAAAAATTGTCCTATCCTATCCTACTAATATTATAAATGCGAACGTTTGTGAGGATGTTTCTTATTCTATCACGTAAAAATTACTGAAGGGATTTGGTTGACATTAGGAATTCAAATAGTAGGTAGCCTGTATAAAAACATAGAAAACTTTTATCCCGATATTCCCTAGGGAACGGGAACCACGCGGGTGAAACCGCGGGCGGCTGCTAGTGTTATATATGATTGCGAATACTTACCTATTAGTAGTTAAGTAGTTTTAATAGTTGTTGCATTAGTGTTGGTTGGTATTCTGAATATAATTAAATAAAAATACTACAAACATCCAGGATATTTTTTTAAAGTTAGGCTTTATCGGTTTTATTTTGTTGGCCATAAGGAGTATCCAAATTACAGGAATTACTTTTGATCTGTTTTTTATTACCTTTATTAGAAACTAGCGGCTGCCCACGGTTTAACCCGTTATCCCGTGGGAATATCGGGATAAAAATTAGCATATGTACTAGTCCACTACTTGAAGTCCCTACATACAAATTTCATCCAAAACCGTTCAGTATGTAGTTTTTGCGTGAAAGAGTAACAAACAATCAAATAAACAAACAATCTGACATACTTTTATATTTATAATATTAGTAAGGTTATCTTGCTACTAAAAATTATAAATATTAAAAAGACCTGAATGGGTTCCTACCTAAACATTTTATTTTGTGACTTTAATCAGGATTTAATTTTGTAGATCGTGCATGTCCTCTAAAAACCTAGTATAGTTTGGGATGTGCAGTTAATCATTTCCACGTTTTGATCACGAAGTACACGAGAACTAAAAAGTACATTGGAACAATTGGAAATCAATTAAACATTCGATATTCGTCATGTGACCAAGTAATAATCATGGACAGAGTACTTTATGTTGAGACCAATAGACGCGACCGTACGAAACATTTGAGTTAACGCGTAAGCAATATAATTAAGAGTTAACGAGGGTACGTAAGGTGAGCTTTTATAATATGTTATCTAATTCGTTCGTAAATAAAAAAAAGACGTGTTTTCATTTTGCAATGGCACACTGTCGTATTTCTTGTCTTGACGGGAAACTGAATAACTCTATCACAAAAACAAAAAAGCTTCTTAGTTTGAAGTCTATAAACTACCACTTGTAGATACAGAAAGATAATTATAATAAAAATATTGTTAAATACCAATTATACTCCGGCTTCGTCCTCGGGATTAGCAAATAAAACTTGTAGTAGCGCCCAGTGGTTCGCCAGTCACACACTATATTTGAGGGTAGATATGAAAGAAAAAACTTATCGATGTCAACCTTTGCCTGTGTCGACTCGCACGCGTCATTCGCTTTTTAGTGCTCGCCACGAACACACGCACGTACGTGTCATTGTTAAAAGTGAAAGTTAGCTCGATCTTTGTTACGTAAAATGCCTAAACGTAAAAATGATGATGGTGTTGATAAATTATTAAAAAAAATCAAGAAATTAGAGAAGAAAGTGAGACGTCGTTGTCGAAGTCGGAGTCAATCATCAAACCGGTCGCATTCCAATGACCGCTATTTTTCGGAAAATGAAGGTAATGATTATTTTTATAATATGGAAAATGAATGTTTTTCGAGCATTGTTTGTTAAATGCGCATACTTCATAATACATTGATATTATCATTCGGAAACGATTTCTTTCTTTTTTTTTCTCTCTTAAACAAAAAATAACCAATGATTTACTTATTTTTTCTTGACGAAAATTCATATTCAATTATTTTTAAATATGTAAGCATTACATATAATTATGAAATTATAAATCTAAAGTAAATATAATATGAGATCTATAGTATGAAACATTACATGCATAATTCTTATCCAATAGGGTTGCGTACTTTTCTATGGAACTGTACTGCCCTTGTAACGGAAGTATGTAAAGGCGTGATACTATATTCGTAATTTGTAATATTCTTCGGAATCTTGCTACCCACCTAACGAAAAAATTTACCTCGGTGACACAAGGGTTGCGTACTTTTCTGTGGAACTGTACTGCCCATTAAACAGAAATATGTTCAATCATAAAATAAAAAGGTTGGACTTTTCTTTGGAGCTGTACCGCCGTGTTTTTTTGTAAAACTGTTAAATTATATCTGTCACCATCCTGGGATTGCGTACTTCTCATTGGAGCTGTACTTCCCTAAAATTAGTTCTGCGAACAAGACCTTGGGCTGTTTCTTAGCTAATATTATATATCGGCGTATTTCAGAGCAAGAACCAGCTAAAGCTGGTGGCGATGTTTCTGAGCTGCTAGATGGATCTGTCGATGCAACCGGAATTGAAGTCGTAGCTGGACCATCTTTCATGGCTCCAATTGACGCCGATACACCTGTCACCGACGTCACTGACCGCGCCGCTGTGACCGCTACAGCTACTGTCATTGATACCTCCGATATCATTGGTCCGAGCATGGTTGTCGAACAGTTACTCAACAAAGACGCTTCTGTAGAGCCTGCATCCACAGACTCGGAAATGCACAGTGCTATGCTCGAAATATTAGGTGATGACCCAACAATATGTAACTCTTACGGACCGGAGGTTCACAAAGACTTGGCCATCCGCCTAGAACATATCACCACAAATGGGCTGACCAAGGAACAACGTAAAGAAATACGCGATAAGTATTTGTTGCCAGCAAACTGCAAACTTATTAACGCACCAACCCTTAACGCAGAAATAAAAGCCGCTGTTGGGGAAATGATCTTAAAACGCGATAAGAATATCGAGTTGCGACAAAAGCAGACTGCCATAGCTATTGCAAGCCTAAGCCAAGCAATAAATAAACTATTGCCAAGTAACAATGTTGATCCAAATTTGGTTAAGACTTTAATGGATACAGAACGTATATTATGTGACTTGCAGTATAGTGACTCAGTGTTGCGGAGAAATTTTATCCTTTCATCCTTGAAAAAGGATATGAATGAGCAACTCCGTAATACCAGACCAGATAACCTATTATTTGGTCAGAATTTATCAGAAACAATAAAAACTGCCAAAGCGATTAATAAGTCGGGTGCCGATTTAAAGACTCCAACTCGTAAGCCACAGGTAGCGATGACCAACAAGAAACCTCCAGTTGCAACAAACACATCAAAGAATTTAAACTGGAAAGGCCCCTATCCTGCTCGGAAGCCGCCGAATCCTCCGAAGACGACAGATCGACCTCCGAACAGGAAGCCGCCATCGAACTCATCGAGAACGTCGCAGCATCAGCCGCCGCGGAGCCGCCGCTAGATGGGGTAAAATATGCAGGCAGATTATCTTTTTTCTATGACCAGTGGTCATTAATCACTAAAAATACACTAGTATTATCATAGAAGGCTATAAAATTTTGTTTACTAGCCCTGTTAGCCAATCTAACATTCCTATGGTAAAAGAATATTCAGCCACAGAAAAGTATCATTTTCATGAGGCAATAAATAATTTGTTATCTATTGGTGCTATTTCTAAATGTGAACATACAAAAGGGCAATTTTTGTCACGTGTATTCTTGGTACCGAAGCCAAATGGAAAATTTCGTTTTATATTAAATTTAAAAAACTTAAATAAATTTATCAAAGCTGATCATTTCAAAATAGAAGACTTGCGAACTGTTTTAAAATTATTTACAAGAAATTGTTACATGTCCAAAATCGATCTTAAAGATGCATATTATTTGATAAAAATTCATCCTGATTCTAGAAAGTTCCTTAGGTTTCAATTTGAACAGGAACTCTACGAATTTAATGTATTACCATTTGGCCTCTGTACAGCACCTTACATATTCACAAAAATAATGAAACCTGTTATTCGTCTACTACGTATGGCTGGATTAATATCCACAAATTATTTAGATGATTTTTGGCTAATGGGACAATCCTATGAGGATTGCCTACATAACACATCTTTGACAAAAATGTTAATGACATCTCTCGGTTTTGTAATAAACGAAGAGAAAAGTTTGATGGTACCAAATACTACATGTACATTCTTAGGATTTGTACTCAACTCAGAAACATTCCAGATCACTTTGCCCTCAGAAAAAGTTTGCCGTATTAAAAATGAAATAAATTTATTTTTAACTCTTAAGCGATGTAAAGTTCGAGAATTTGCTCGCTTTATCGGCCTACTAGTTTCCATTTGTCCAGCTATAGAATACAGTTGGCTTTATACTAAACTTTTTGAACGTATTAAATATCTTAATTTATTAAATGATGAAAATTATGATAAATACATGTATTTACCATCAGAATTACAACCTGATTTACAGTGGTGGCATTCCGCTATTCAAAAACCATTTTGTAAAGTAAGAGAGGATGCATATGATCTAGAAATTTTCTCAGATGCCTCAACTACGGGGTGGGGGGCTGCTTGTGGGGATGAGAAGGCCAGCGGGTTATGGACAGTTGACGAGCAAAAAATGCATATTAATTTTTTAGAGCTTAAAGCAGCTTTTTTTGGCTTAAAAGTGTTTGCCAATAAATTATTTGATTGTCAAATTTTACTTAGAGTTGATAACACGACGGCCATCTCGTATATCAACCGAATGGGTGGCATTCAGTTCCCCCAACTCACGGATATTACAAAACAGTTGTGGCAATGGTGTGAATGTCGGAAAATATATATTTTAGCCTCTTATATAAGTTCATCAGATAACAAAACGGCTGATGCAGAATCCAGACGAGTACATCCAGATATTGAGTGGAAATTGGCAGACTGGGCATACAAATTGATATTGTCATCTTTTGGGGTACCTGACATAGATTTATTCGCTAGTCGAATAAATAAAAAGTGCTCTAACTATGTGTCTTGGCATAAAGACCCAGATGCGATAGCAACGAACGCATTTACTATAACTTGGACAAATTATTTTTTTTTACGCATTCCCACCTTTCTCAATAATTTTAAAAACCTTAAGAAAGATTATATATGATAAAGCTACGGGCATTATGGGTGTACCCTTATGGCCTACACAGCCCTGGTATCCAGTTTTTAAAAAGCCTTTTGTTATCTGATTTGGTTATTCTAGAGGCAAATAAACAACCAATAAATTTTTCTTCTAGCAACCGCAACTTACACACCAAGCTTACCCTGGTGGCAGGGATATTATGCGGACGGCGTGGTTAAGAAGAAGTATACCACCATCTGCAATAGATGTTATGATGGCTTCACTGTCAGCCAACTCTCTTAAACAATATGATGTTTATTTAAAACGCTGGTTTAATTTTTGCAATTATAACAATTATGATTTGTACACAGCGTCTATCCCTCAAATTATTTTTTTTCTTAATCAACTTTACGAAGAAGGATTGCATTACGGCTCCCTGAATTCCTGTAGATCAGCGTTAGCACTATTAATGGGCAATTCTCTTGGAACAGACGACCGCATGAATAGATTTTTTAAAGGAATCTTTCGCTTACGGCCGCCTTTGCCAAAATATTCTGTTACTTGGGACACATCCATCGTAATTAATTACTTAAGTCAATTTTATCCCAATGAAACACTTTCCCTTGAAAAATTATCATAAAAGCTTATAACCTTATTTGCATTATTAACAGCGCACAGGGTGCAGACTTTTTCTAAAATAAATATAAAAAATATTGAAATACTAACTTCAAGGGTAAGTATTAAGATTCCTGATTTTATAAAAACAACACGCAAGGGATGCCTCCAACCAATTCTTGTATTACCTTTTTTTGCAGAGAGACCAGAAATATGCCCTGGTAAAACTTTATTATGTTATTTAAATAAAACTGGCCTTCTTCGTAAAGAATTAGATTCGCTTTTTATTAGTTTTAGAAGACCATATAAGGCTGTAGGTTCACAGACCTTAAGTAGATGGGTCAAGGAGACATTAAATGACAGTGGGATCGACGTCAGTATATTTACAGCGCACAGTACTAGGCATGCCGCCACATCTGCGGCTCATAACTGTGGTGTCAGTCTAGATCAGATAAGAAGAACCGCTGGTTGGAGCGGTACTTCTAGTACATTCTATCGGTTCTATAATAGAACCATAAGTAATGTCGCCAATGAAGATGACTCCCTTCTTGCGAGAGCAATTATCTCTGGAAATAATTGTAGCAGTTAGATTATTGTATACCTACCATTAAATGAATCAGTTTAGTAAAATATTTCATTCTCTAAAAGTCTACAAGTTTTATTTGCTAATCCCGAGGACGAAGCCGGAGTATAATTAATGATTAAACGAACTTACCTTGTACGTGAAGTTCTATCATAATTATACGAAGGCTTCGTCCGAAGGGATTAGCACCCGCCCTCCCGTTTAATTTTTATAACCCCTGTTCCTGAAATATTTTACAGTGCTCTAAACTAAATGACGCGTGCGAGTCGACACAGGCAAAGGTTGACATCGATAAGTTTTTTCTTTCATATCTACCCTCAAATATAGTGTGTGACTGGCGTACCACTGGGCGCTACTACAAGTTTTATTTGCTAATCCCTTCGGACGAAGCCTTCGTATAATTATGATAGAACTTCACGTACAAGGTAAGTTCGTTTAATCATTAATTATTCTTCTTTCTAGATTAAATCAATGAGATGGAATTACGAACAAAATATTTATACCCAGAATATTTTCTGTTAAAAAAAGATTAAAACTTAAAAGCGGTTAAGCAAAAGAGTGCATTTAGGCACATTTTCGCCAGTTGAATAATTAGCGTTAATTAATAAAAGCTAAACATTTCAGTCGTTTGGTTGACGTTTTAAAAGACAGAACGATGTTTTAAACCACAATTATTAGCCAGTAGGTGAAACTTCTCTCAGTATCTCAAACAGCCAGGCATCCAAGTCGCACGCCCGTAAACTCGAGCGTTTTCAACATAAGTGTTCGAAGGAGGATGTTACGAAGCGTGCGTTCAATTACGTGTGTGCGTCCGTTAGTGAGCAATTTAGGACGATTTGGAGCCGGAACTTGGAGGATGTGGTTGGTAGTCAGGGTTAAACTGGCGGGAGAACGGCTCGGTAACACATTGGCATTTATTTATGAGAAAATATATTTTTATTTTTTATTTATCAAATATTTTATACTTACTAGAAATAACGTATACGTGTGCGCCCGTTAATGGGCAATTGAGACGATTTGGAGCCGGAAATTGGAGGATGTGGTTAAGTAGTCAGGGTAACACTTGCGGGAGAACGGCTCGGTAACACATTGACATTTATTTATGTGAAAATATTTAATAAAAAGTAGTATATGCCGTCCTTTCATCTACCTCTATGCCAAAAATCAAGTCGATTGGTAGCTTAGTTAGGGTGTGGACACATTTTCGCATTTACAATATTAGTTAGGATAACCGCAAGAATCCGTTATGTACCTACCTACTGCAATCTGAACGTTTTGTATCTGCAGAAGTTTATATTTTGGATGCATAGGTTATTTGTTAGTGTCATAAATGTTGTTGATGATTTGCATGACTCCTCATAATGACAAAGTTAGATCAGCGGGTGTACAATGACAAAGTAGTCAGGGTAACACTTGCGGGAGAACGGCTCGGTAACACATTGACATTTATTTATGTGAAAATATTTAATAAAAAGTAGTATATGCCGTCCTTTCATCTACCTCTATGCCAAAAATCAAGTCGATTGGTAGCTTAGTTAGGGTGTGGACACATTTTCGCATTTACAATATTAGTTAGGATAACCGCAAGAATCCGTTATGTACCTACCTACTGCAATCTGAACGTTTTGTATCTGCAGAAGTTTATATTTTGGATGCATAGGGTATTTGTTAGTGTCATAAATGTTGTTGATGATTTGCATGACTCCTCATAATGACAAAGTTAGATCAGCGGGCCTACCATCATCTTTTAGAAACCATCATGTTATAAAAACGAATTGTTTGCATTTTGTTTTTATTAAAGTTGTCACATTTGACACACTTCACACTATGGAGGCGATGATTCAGCGAAGACCTCACAACACTCGAGTTAAAAACAAGCTTAATTTAAGACATTCATAGTACGAAATAGCATGGTAAGATTGAAACAATACTGCGCTAAGAGATGGCGGTAGAGGCCCCCTGTGAGAGTTACCAAACAAGTAATGACACGAAAAAGTTATTTAACGCCGAAAGAAGTCGCATCGACATTTTGTCGACTAAAATAATTTGAATGCCCTAAAATTGTAAAGACATTATAAACCACGACAATTGTTGAAATTAGATTAAATAGATACTGCAAATAGTCTTGACATAAATGATTACCATTAAGTTTCCTGGTCACGTACCGATTCGTATCTAAACATATGTTAGTGGCCGTATTTGTATGCGGTTGAAGTAAATAAAGTAACTTAGCTATACGTAATATTAGAAATTGGAACAAATTCCTTCGTTGTATAGCTAGTGTCTGTAATCCAATCTGGCATCCTATATTGACGTTCTGTCGTGTTTATTTATTTGGATTTTAAATGATTTCAAATTTGACTTCTTTTAAGCTAGTTTGTGTCATAATGTCTAATGTTAATTCGAAACATTTAAACATTTCATTCAATTTTACCATCTTCTGGTAAATGTCCTCATGTATTGTGGTATATGTACCACACGTGTGGTATGGTCAACAGCTCGGCTTTACTTCATTTGCGATATAAGGGCGCTTCAAGTTCAAGCTGTAAAGGCTCCATATACTCTGGGTCTAAAAGAAGAATGACAACTGAAATATTAACATGGATTAAGATCGCGAAGGAATGCTACGTTAACTTTGCCACGAATACAAAAGGTATATATATGTTGAACAAAATGAAAACCGATACACTACTAAAATGGAAGACTATTACTTTAATTGGTCCTCATTATTGATAACACGTTAAACCAAGGAAGGATCATTTACGTCCTTAATCGTAAGCGCAGCCGCAATTCCGCGGTACAACAGAATCGTTCCCAACCGGTCGTCTTCAAATGTCAAGGCTGCTGGGGCCGTCACGATGGGTCACATGATGTCTGAGATGCCTCATACCTATTATAATGGAATACAAATAATGGTAACTATGCCAGGGATAACGCTCTCATTAGAGGCGAGTCGAAAATTAGAAGAAAATATTATAGTAATCATAAACACAAATAGGAATTTTGTTTGTTTCGGAGAACAATCTTACGTATTGTGAACTCCTTCAAGTAAAGTAATCATGTACAAAATAAATAGTAATTAAACAAAATATTTCTAAAGTGAGTTTAGAAATTATTAAAGTGTCCCATGATGTCACATGATGTCTGAGATGCCTCATATCTATTTTATTAGAATACAAATAACTATACCAGAGATAACGCTCTCATTAGACGCGATTAATTTTAGTTTTGTTTGTTTTGGAGAAAAATCTTACGTATTGTCAAGTCCATCAATGGAAAATAGTAATAATCTAAAATGTTCCTAGAGTGAGTCCAGACTCATAAATAAGAAAACGGTTCGGAAGGGAAGCGTTAATAATAATCTATCAGATATATTCGTCATCGTGAAGTATAGTGATGGTATAATTTGCTTAACGAAAAGTTTATAAAATGAGATGCTATTTGGACTTGGTTTGTGGACTATTAAAATAAATATTTAATAAAGAATTAGTTTTAATTCCGGGATATAAAGTGATAAAAAAAATCGAAGAAAGTATTTCACTTAAAAAAGGATGCAATAATATATTGTCTATGTTATCTTTGCAATCTACAATTTAAAAAAATTACCTCCTCCATTTTATTCTCATTCAATGTTGTCGTCGACTGCCGCGTGCATACCGCTATCATGTGAATGCTCCTGCCGCATGTCATGAGAACTTAGACTAAAAGAGTAAACATGTATCCAAGCTATTTACACTATGCTTTAGCTTATAATCGTACTTTGCAGCCTTGTTTTACACTACCTTTATGAAACTTAGAATTTATGATTTCATCTCATGACTATGGTATTTAGATTAAGATAATAAAAAACGTAAACAGTTTTGGTAGAGTGGTTAACTGTTTCATAATAGTTTATCGCTTGTAAAAGAAAAAAGCAAAAAGATAACTTTTAAAATATGTTTATTGTAATAAGCATTTGTTATAGTGTCTTTTATCATAAAGAAACACAATCCATCCAACAAATTCTTTGGGTATCTGAATAATGAAATCTCTTTTTCTTGCGTTCTGTATTAAATCTCAAAGTCAATAAAAAAAAATAAAGATCGTTTTTTTTGGTATCAGAGCAATAATTTCTATAATTTTTAATAAACAATCAAAGACCTTTCAGTTTGCAGACTCAGTGAATATCTATTTTTTCTCAGACGTAGTATGCTTTATGCCCGTAGATATAAACAATATTAATATTTTTATCAGTAGTCGTCACTTGGTTGTAAAAAATTAATCATTTTAGAGACAACAGCAATAAGATACTGTGGTATTGAATGCCTCATTTACTCAAGTTACTGACACAAAGAAATATAAAACTTTTTAAATTATATTTAAACAAAACAGGTATTACGCCCTCTATGTACGAAGCTAGTTAAGACTACTACTACTGAGCCTTCTTTGCTAAAAGCAGATATGAAAAGTATCGTAAAAGTTCAGTAAATCGCCGCTAGATGGCTACACGATATAAAATCCGAAAAACTTTACATCAATTAAAAAAGCATTGATTAGGAATCGATGATTAAGATTTTGAGCATTTTTTATATATTTTATAATGTTATAAAATAATTTTTAATAAACCTCAAATTGAGGTATTGCGTTGATGTCTTTTACAGGCGGTAATGGTTTCGCGTCGTATACCAGGCGTTTATGTGTTGTTTAAGAATTGCACTTATAAAGCTGTAATTAATATAAGTAATTATCTTTACAATTTACTGATATACGGTCGGTTTCAATAACTTATCTACAGTAAGAGATAGGCTTACTAGAGCTTAATTGCCTAGATATTTTTGTTAATCAGCCCAAAATAACTTAAAATAACAGTGGTTGCTAAGTAACATAACCAAGATAGGCCTATCTCTTGTTAGGGATATATTATTGAAACCGGCAAATAGTGGAAGATGAGAATAGTTACAACACTGCACTAAAAGGGTTTTCATGAGTATCCGCAAAGAGTGTCTATAGTATTTGGTATTCATTAGTTTATTATATATTTAGTTTATTCTTTTTCAAAGCCCATTTTATCCCAACTAAAAATAATATTCGAAAACGTCCGAATGAAACTGTTTGTATAATATGACGTCCCTCAGTAAATTAACATGAAATTTCATGCTTCAACAATTATCGTTCGAGTGTCGTTTACCTTATTGCATTTAAAATTAACAATTAACAAAAGCAACATTGCGATCAAAATACAGTACGGCTTGTAGAGAATATATTTTCGAACTTAACAGATTATGTCTTAAAGTTCAAAGTCGATTAGAGAAATTTGATGGTTTTGAAAAGCTGTACCTGCTGTTGACTGTACATAGCATGTGAATGCGTTGATCGTAAATAATTTTATAATGTTGATCAGTTTAATTATCATGTTCCGATACTAGCAACTTGTTCAACAAAAGGAAGTATTTATATCAAATGAAAATGTACGTATTCATTATCAGATTATTTTAAATCATTGAGGCATCAATAGAAGGTAGTGCAATAGAGTATATCACGATTAAAACATAGTTATGACTACGAAAAGATGTAAAAACTATTAGAAAATTTCGACGTTTGGTCGCAAGGCTCGGTAACTCAGTGGTTAGAGCAGAGGGCCGGATAACCGAAGGTTGCGGGTTCGAGTCCCGTCTAAGCGATATGAGAAAAGTTGATGTTTTCTATCTTAAACTTATTAGGTAGTTTATGATTTTGTAATTTTTGCATTTTTCAATGCTATTTTTATACTTATGGTAAATTTTAAATAGAAAAATATTGGAAAAAATTAACTCGGCCACAAGTGAATTCTCAGGCGGGAATCGAACCCGCGACCTTTGGAAATCCGGTGTAAAGCTCTCTTATTAGGTAGTGTTTTCATCTTTATATTGAGCCAGTTTTGTATTGTCTAAAGCTTGTGTTATAACTCGTCGTTGGCTCGAAAGGACCTGCGGTGTTTACTTGTACTTTCTAAAGCTGTGATGTCACCTCAGTCACGATTGTCGTGCCATCGCTTTACACCATCGAATATTTGAAGTAAGAACCTGATTACTTCAGAAAGCTATATAACAGATGTTTTGAACTATGACGTGAAGATTTCTGTTTAAAAAATATTTTATTATTATTATTTTTATTGTAGGACGAGATTATGTAATTTAAATTTGTTCTGGTATAATTAGTGGTTTGTTCTGTTTTTGATGTTTTTTATTCTCATTTATTTGACTTTTCATGTTAGAAAAATTAGGTTGAAAAATTGAGAAATAATTTTATCGATTTGTAAAGTAGGTACAGACGGGGAACTTCCCGGTAGTCCAGTAGAGTTTTTAGGAAACTATATTTAAAAAGTAATAGATTCATAGAAAATGTTAATATCACAAATGATAGATTATTAATAGGAATTTCATTCAAATAATAAATTATTATTATTATTTATCTTTTTACTTTTTGAACAAAACGTTTCCCAAAAAACTCTACTGGTCAATCGGGAAGTTCCCTGATGAAGAAGTATGGTCACTATACCATATGGGTACGCTATATGGTATTGACCTGTATCGAGATAGACGAAAAGAGGGCTTAAAACTGTATGAGAACTTAGCGTGTCAAATTTTTTCTACCTACGACGACGTCAAGAGCGAGATTTAGTGATGTGTAAATATTATTGACGAGAATTGCAAAAATATACTGCACAATTAACTATTTTTGTTTCTGAGAGACGCGTGTTTTCATGACAATGGTCTTAAACGGACTGACTTAGGTCGTAAAACTTTGACCGTGGATCAAACTTTTGACACGCAAGGTAGGTACACTTTTACCGTTATTATAATAATCAGTACACGTTATTATAATAATCTTGATAAGTTGGAGTCCAACTCCATGTATCGAGAACAAAGTGATCGTGCTAGTTAATGAAGTGGCCCATCATATCCTAGTACCGTACAGCCCTGTCCTTGTGTTTGTTGCGTGGAGGCGCGCGGTGGCAGGGTTGTCACTCTACAACGGGTCTGTCATCGTTTAGAAGCCATCGTCTCATAAGAACGTTTTGTTTTCAATACTCTTTAAATTCGTCATTGTGAATTGTGAGTCCGTGGTCACCCATAAAGTAAAATTTTGTTATTCCTGTCCACTGATATATACATCCATAGATATGAAATACCTACAAAAAAAACCTGTTTATCTACACTCGATTATACTTTGTAATGGCGGACTTAAAAGGCAGCTACTGAATATTCGCAACATATTGATATCGAAATACTTATGATATTATTTTTAACCGACTTCAAAAAAGCAGGAGGTTATTATATTGTAAGTTTCAAAAGACAACTATCTGTGTTCCATTTACTTCTATAATCATTGTTCCTGCCAACGAACAAATTGCAGTTGTCAAATTTTGACACACTTCACACTTTGAAGGCACAAAACTTCTGTCAGATAATAAGCTTATTTTAAGAGGGTCATGGTACGAATTACCATTGGTATGATTAAAACAACACTGCGCTAAGATATGGTGGAAAGCCACCAAGAGCTTCTAATAGCATCAAGCATCGCCGACTTAACGGCTTGAGAAAAAAAATTATAATATGTTTTTGGCCAGTTTGAGAGATGTAAATAAAAAAGGCAGGGAGGGTGTATAAATTGCTTATTGTTTCGCATAACTTGTCAAATTGTCCTGGAAGCAATGGGGAGACCGCGTTGTTAACTGGCACTTGTAAATACCATTTGACAAAAAATATGTTTTAAAAGTTCTATAAAAATATGTCGTCAAAAGTCAATTAAATATCGACAACCTTAAACAGGCGGAAGTGAGAAGGCGAGAAGAAAGTACTGACGACGACCGGTCAGGTTTGTGGGGCAAAGCGGCCGCGGAACCAGTCAGGAGTCTCCTTTTAAATAGGACTTAGCGCAAGCAGCTTTTAAAATAAAAAAAAGAAAATATATACGGCTGGTGAAACGTAGGTATGTGGATGTAATAGCAAACATTTGCTAGAAATTACTAGAATATGTTAAATAAAAAAAAAATTAAAACAAAACAAAAGATGACTGTATACGAATGGAATTAATTACAAACTCTTTTTTGTAATCTGCTAAATTAAAACAAAATAAAGATGCTGTGAAACAAGTGACTGTAAATTATATATTAAGTTTTACTTGTAAGTAAAATAGTAGCAACTGAATTAACTGTGACCTGGATCGTGTGATTTACAAACACGAATGTTAGTAAACTTCAAAGGACAGTCAACAGCATTACACTTTGAGATGACCTTATATATCAACGGTTTTTGTAGTGCAAGTAGGTACTTATTAGATCTGACGTACTGTTGACTTTACTTATCGGTGCCGAGTTTATTCATTGTAAAATTGCTGCAGCTACTCGACAGATCTGGAATGGCGACCGATAACACCACACGATGTGCTATGGGTAGGCCCTTGCAATATGGATCTGAAGAAGGTCGCGGGTAGGACACTGGACTCGGGCAGCGTAAGGCCAATCATTGTAGAGAACCTAGTGAGGTTTACGCCAATGCATAACAGCGTATCAGCAGTTGTCGTCGTTTGGCTTATATGATGGTGCAAATTGGTTAATTAAACTAGTAAAATGTAATAGTTTTGTATTTGATCAATAATTATCGATTCTTTTGGTTGGGAAAAAATGTTGTTGTACACAACTTTCTAAAACTTTGCTCGACTCTACCACAGTCCCATTTGAAGTTATTTTAGTCACCTTAGTTTTATGATAAAAATCAACTCGGCCACAATTGAATTCTCAGATGGGAATTCACTTGTGGCCGAGTTGATTATTTCCAATATTTTTCTATTTAAATTTTATCATAAGTATAAAAATAGCATCGAAAAATGCAAAAATTCAAAAATCCAAAACTAATTTTAATTTGTTAGATAAAGTCAAATGTTAATTTGCGATAATGTAATTTTCATAAAAAAAAGTTAAATTGAAATTACTTATTTTTAATTAAAATGTAATTTTCAAGATCCTGCATGATGCAATTTTTATGTAACAAATCAAGAGACCAAACCGCAAAACAGGAGAAAGTTGGTTTACCGTTTAAGGGCAGTATTCATCATATTCTTTGTCGTGCGCTTACGCAACAAGGTAATACAATTCGAGATGTTTGTGTTAGATAAGCGATAACAAAGATCTAGGCAGGATTCAATACAGACAATGCGAGAGATACTAATAGGTTAACATTTATTAAAGTACTTGTTTTATTTAATTTTTTGAATAGTCGTAGGCTCAACAATATAAACAACACTTGTTCTATGAATGTTGTAAGAGCCAAATAATGGCCAATTGCAATAACCTATCCTTAGAGGGGTAGGCCTATCTGACATAAGCTGCCTAGATGTTTTTGTAAGTTCCAATAGGCATTGGTGAAAATACTAAGATATTGAGGCTATCTCGCCTAGGTATATCTTACTAGAGAAATTGGTTAGGCCGTAATAGCACACCCATGAAATGACTGGCATCAAAATGATTTGAATTCTCGGCGACTGAAATCGCAATTCCACCTACCATTCTAATGGTTAAGGCACTACTCCTCTTTAGTTTGAGGAGGTCTAAAAGCAGCTGTATGCCTTTTCGTGATAGTAAAAAAAGACGAAAAGCGAGGTAATCATGATTTAAATTACTGATTGGTCATGGTAGTGGTTGACAAGGAATTAAGAATCGTCGTAGAGATTAACAATGTAATACAACCACACTTTAGTTCAGCTGATGCATCATAATAAAAAATAAGCTCTCACCAGCAAAAAAAAGTTTGCTCATAAATTAAGTGAAGTCCCACGTCAACGATAATGTTTGCTTATGAAAATCATAATTGTTGCGGTTATATCCATTTACTGAATTGTTTAATTAAAATTAACTTGTATTTTCGTTGGTATGTCAATCAAACACTGTTTTTTCTAGTATCGTAATAATAACGACTTTTATTCAAACTTTATTCGGTCCATTAGTAGTACCTACCAATATTTTGCGAAATGATGTTCTACTTTGATATTCACTGCTAGTATTTCATACATTCATACGCAAGCTCGGTGGTGTAAGGTCCGTTACACACTTTAGTAAGCGGATACTTACTCCATAAAGGATTTTATTAATCGAATGAAAGAATTTGTAAAAGCGACATCTTAGAAGAACTCTACTTTGACTACTTAAGTACAAAAGAAAACTATTAGTATTTGCGAAAGCAATTTTATCAAATCTCTTTCACATTTTTTTTTATTGAAACTACTTAAGTATCTAAATTAGATTAAAAAAACAGTAAAACTTTATAGAAATGATATTGCTTTCTATATTAGGTATTTACAAAATTCTAAATCTGTCTTAACAAAAAAAAACCATGACTCATTTATGAATATTATTAATATTTTTTTAATTTTATTATACGATGTTTATGTTTAGGTTTTAACAATTGTCCTTTGATTGATTTCAAACAATAGAACGCGCTGCACTAGTTACCCAGGTGATAATGAGAAAACCTAATAACACGTGAAGTTACACCCAAGGGTGCAATAGCGAGGAAGTGTGAGTAACACAAATATTTGGAGTAACAATGTCGCATGCGAATACATTGACCTTACGACAAGTGCGCGATTCGGCGAGTATCCATGTAGTAGTGTTTCGATGCAAAAGGGAAATTAGTAGTTTTCTAATATAACTATTTTGATAGTTACAAAATTTGGGCTAATTTAAAGACAAATTTCAACAATAATGTTCCATATCAACCGATGGCAAGTATATAATACTATTGCTATTACAATGCAGACTTAGTCATTTAACTATTATAATTTCTGATACTTTTGCATTTGCAATGCTATTATAGGATAAATATTCATTACAAAAATCCTAGAAAAAATTTACTCGTGGCACAAGTTGGGCTGTGATCCCATCTGAGCAAATTTTAAGACGAGTAAATTTTTGCTGAATTAAGCTTTTATAGAAGAGGAACAGTACGTATATTGCGTTTCATCCTGTTATATTAGTTTAATATTCAGTGAATATTCAATTGGTGCCTAGTATAAATTTCCGTGAACATTTTGTTTAAATAACCTTGACATTAATAATCAAGTCTGTGATAAAGAAAGTTCGATGCAGTCAAAGATGAAAGTTTTATTTTCTTTCACACTTTAATTGATAAACTATTGAAACAGAAAGTGTTAAAATTTTGATCAGAATTAATTTTAAAATGAAAATCACTTAGACGATATCGTTATTCAAGTTTTACCAACTCCAGTAGTTGGTAGTTAAATTTCAATGTAACGGTTTGTTCGATCCGCTTTTTTATCATTATCGTTGTAGACTTTACTAATGCGTAACGTCCAGATTACTTAGACGGGCAGCCTGCTCAAGCAATTTCCAAATTTTCCGGAATATTTCTCCAATTGTCAGAGTCGTTATTGCACTGTCACATCATCGTGTGCTTACACTAGACGTACTAATGTGGGTGTTAGAGACTCAACACTCAAGAGAAAGTCCACGAGGTCCATTCACAACGCGCATACAAATATTTGTGGACGCCTACAATACCGAAAACGGGTTTAGACCTTTCTAGGTTCGGTCGCATCGGCGATCCGACTAGTTTTGTAATGTTACTGACGAAAATGGAGAAAATGTTTACTTATTTATTTACTAAAAAAATTTTATAATTTTAACAGTATTCGCGTTGAGATACTTATTTATTTGATAAATATTGAACAAGAAAATATACAAGAAAAAGAACCAGTCTTATGTCGTCCTGACGGGATTCGAACCCGCATCCTTGGGAATCCGGTCCAATGCACTAACCTATTATGCTACAGAGACCTATGGGCACGTCGAATTTTTCTAGTATATTCACCTTAGGACTTGTTATGTTGTTGTTGCATGTAACGTTGCTGTGTAAATAAATCTTTATTTCTCATCATAAAAATATGTCATAATGCGTTGCGAATCGCACTATTGACTTTTTTGTTACATTTTATTCTTATTTTTAAGCTATTTAATAGCTTTGAATTAATTATAATACTCCATTTTGGTTTTATTACCTATATTATTTTATACACTTTTAAACTTTCGCGTTGCATTATGAATATTGACAATACCCGTTTCAATTTTCTATATTATTTTAGTTCATTGAATCATAAAAACAATAACAATAAGTTTAAACTATTTGTTATAAGAATTTTATATTAGGCTGCGTGAACCTTTATTTTTAAATTGTCTTTGTCTTGCCTCATGTCATTGTCAACATTTACCGAATCGTTTTTATTGTTATTTATAAGTAACAATATATTCCTACTTTAAATAACTTTGAATTAACTATTCTTCTTCTTATCGAGTGAGGATTAGAGGCCACCACTAGTGCCACTAGTGTCAGAGTTTATCAAGCCGCCTATAAGGCCTCTGACTTAGCTTAACGACTGTAATCAAATAACAACAGCCCGGACCGACGGTTTTACGTGCGCTCCGAAGCACGGAAGCGCTCAGTTATAATGCCACTTTACGGTCACCCATCCGACACCAGACCGGGCCGAACTTTGCTTAACGAACGTGATCGAATACGACCAGTCTGTCAAGCGCGGCCATGAGCGCCAATTATCAATAATACTCCTTTTTTTTTTTACAATATAACAACGAGAATAAGGTATATTTAGATTAAACTTTTTTATTATTTTTATTACCGGAAGTTGACCGCGGAAATAACCATAAAATGTTCCTCGCTTTTGTGAGGTGAAAACTTTTGTGTTGCGCTTGGCAGAAAAGTTTTTAGCGTCTTGTACCTTTGAAATACTCGCTTCGCTCAGGATTCAATCTTTGAACCACTCGATACGCTCGTGGTTCAATCCTAGAATCCTTCTCTTATTCAACTTTCAATAGAGGTAACTCACCGCTAATAACCAACTTTCCAGCCTTGCATAACAAATAACTATTAAACACCTTGCAGATGTAAAGATAATTATATATTTTTTTTAATTCTCGGATATAAGTTATCAGTTACTGGACTTCATAACCAACTAAAATAATTATCATCACAAACTATAACAAGAGATATGAATATCAATTAATTTGTCCACTTGTCCGTAGGTATCATTCGATATCAGAGGAATTAATTTTTATCTGAGCATTAAAAATCGGTAACAAAATATTAATGGCGGTAATTAATTTGGATCTACACGCAAGTGCTATGAATGCCAGCCGTAGCAAAAAGTATCTAACGTGCATTTTGCATTCCATTACTGAACAGCGGTTGGTATTGTTTATTTTGTTAAAAAAATAAGTTTCATGTCTATTATTTACAAAAAATATCATGCATAGGTAGGTCGTCGTTGGTACCAATTTCAACAAGTATTGATTAAGTCTTATTATCTGTTCCGATTGTTTCTCGTATTTTATGTAGCTACTATCAAAAAAATTTTAAACTGCTTGGGATAATCCTAACTAATATTTTAAATGAAAAGTGTGTTTGTTTGTCCTACCTTCACGCACTAACTAACCAACCACTCGGTTTATTTTTGGCATAGAGTTAGTTGAAAGTACGGAGAGTAACATAGATTACTTTTTATCCCGATATTCCCAAAGGAACGGGAACCACGGCCGTAATCTATTTTTAGAATAAAAAAGCATAGTGACATGAGTAAACTAATTTATTATTTTTTTCCCCTTTATTTTTTTTAGCAAATCACTACAATGTTTTAAAAGCCATACACAAAATCTTTATGTACTTAACGTACATAATCACACGTAATTAAGTAGCCATGTATATTTATTACATTACTATAAGTACTTTAAAAATGTACAGAGTACACTACACTTTGTTCTCAAGTACAAAAAAGAAGGTACCGGAATTACTGTAACCTTAACATTGTTAAACTGCTCAATGAAAAGATTACGTAATTATAATTGGTATAATTAACACAAAATCTAAAGGTGCCAAAACGCCGCTGGGAAAACAATTTAAGACTATCTTTGGTCGTAGGTACGTTTTACGTAATGTTTTATTACCTTTATAAAATTATTATTGCTCGATCTCGATAGTACGAGACTTTAAGATTTATTAATAAAGCAAAAATCAGAACTAAAAACGCCGTTAAACCACCGAAAAATAAAGCACAATCCTTTTTTAATTATTAAGTATATAATCTTTATTACATTTATCTGTGGTATAAAATAAGAAATCATATAAAAGTATGTTGGCAAATTAAAAAACGTCATCGACATTTTGGACTCGTTCCAGTTTCGCAAAATTAAAACCGTCAATAGTGTCGTATGTGAAATCGAATCTTCAAAAGTATATTTTAATTTTTTATTGCTTGCTTTCACTCGTTATAATATAAGCCTTTTAAGTTTTTAATATTCATCGTTCGTTCGCATAAATGGGTGTTATAAAATAATTATAACATTCTGGCTAGTAAATAAACACGTCGAACCCTATACGGTATAATTATCTCTTTTACAGTTTGGTTATTTTGATACAATCTATACTATCTATACTAATAGTATAAAGCTGAAGAGTTTGTAAGTTTGAACGCGCTAATCTCAAGAACTACCGGACCGATTTAGAAAACTACATTTCTCTCGAGTGACATAGGCTATATTTTATTCCGATATTCCCACGGGAACGGGCACCACGCGGGTAAAACCGCGAGGATCCGCTAGTATTCAATAAGAATATTGATACGAGTAGCATAGACAAAAGTTCTTCAAGAATCAAAGAGCACAAAACAGCTGATTGTTTATTTCGATGGTTTTTAACCGGCTCCAATCAAAGTTAAGATAACGCAGCGCAGTACGAAGTATGAATGAGGTTATAATTTTGTCGCGGTTAACCTCTTTATAAAACAGGTTGGATTTAAACCAAAAGAATGACAGAATATGAATTTTTAAAATATACCGGAATAACTTCTAATATAGGTACTTTTAAAAAGTCGTTTAAGTAGTAAAACTTAACGATTTTTTGGTAGTAAAACTTGAAGAATGCTTAAACATAAAATAATAGAAGTTATTAGTTATAAAATGAAAGTTAAATTAAAACAATTTGAAGTTAAACCCATTTCCCTGTATTTGGAGGAATCTGCAATAGCAAATTGGTTTTCTTATCTATTAGAAAAACATTTATATTCCATAGCCCTTTTGAAATGTCGCCAGTTTACGTCACATTATCAATTACTTAAAACGATTTACATACATAACCTTAAGTGAAAGTATGGAGCCAGTCCGCTCATACTAATGGTCAAATGTTTTAAGATTCCGACTCCACACGAGGTGGATACACTTTTCTCTAACGATACATGGCCATGGTAAATAAGACGAATAAATTAATGAATAGAACCCATCCAAACCCTCAACGGCAAAGATTATGTTAGCTGAGAATTGGCAAATTTGTGTTGTTGTAATTGATAATTCTAAAAATCAAGCAGGTTAGAAAGTTTTGAGTTTTTGGAATGTTGGGCCAACTCAACGTCCCAACTGTTTTCACTACTGTGCTACTGCGGTATTAAATTTCATATTCCGAACGAAAACTCGAAAACAATACGACCTAAAATGGTTACGATTTTCGTTGTAAGTTATTGTAAGACTTTTTAGCCGATAAGTTTAGTGTTGATTTTACTCCGTAAAACTTTTATTTAGCCTATTTAGGCAAAAATACGTGTTTGAAACCAGAACGACACTTATTTGTTTGTTTTACAAACTTCGAAAAATCACCGCTGCTTGCAAGGAGTTTGTATCGCAAAGGTATATTTTGTGTTTACTCAAAGCTTACGGAAGAAAGCTCTGCGGTCGGTGATCTGTGGCGCGCGCTGCCATCACTACTTTCCTTCCCTACGTGTGTGACGTAACTCTATAAAAGAGCGGGCGGTGAAGACGCCGCCGCTATATCGTTTCCGCCAACCACGGCCATAGCGTCCCGACCACCGCCACTAAAGGACGCGGGCGGTACTCTTCCGCCGGACTAGTGACAGTTCCAATAAAGGTGAAGTGAAGTGAAGCACGTGTTGTGACCGTGACAGTGTTGTGTGTTTGTGAATCAATCGGTTTGGGGGTGTCGCAAAATTTAAAGGTGATGTTTGTTTCAGATACGAGATGAGGTCGTTATTGTTGTTAGCGGCGTTGTGCTGCTTAGTTTTGTCTGCGTGCGGGAGCCCTATTTCGCGGCAAGAGGAAGAGGATAAGGCGGTGAGCAGACAGGCCGCCGCAGCGCCTGCCGCCCCCGCGGCCGCTGCCGACGACGACGACGACGACGACGATGATGACGACGATGACGATGACGTAGACCTTGATGGTCTCGGAGGTAAGTTTAGAATATGTTAAAAACATACTTAGATATACTTAGCAAACATTTTAAAAACTAAAAATAAGTTTAGTTGAAATATCCTTTGACTTTGAATTTAATAAAAAAAAATTGCCAGCTCGTATGTTCAACTACTCAACTTTAAATAACCTTAGTGCTCATTAGTAACCTTAAACTTTATAAATAAGAATTATTTTAATGTTAAATTCATATTTAAAAATAAGTATCGCGCACCGTTACAGTACCGGTACCTACTAACGTATTGTCATTTCGTTCAATATTTACTGTTTGGAAATTTAGCGTAAGTGTGTTAATTATAAAGTGCTTATGAATAGAAATAAGAATAGTGACCGGTATACGGAAATGTTTACCGTTGGAACAATGCGAAACTTAACGGTGAAACGGTAAATAAGCATATAGAGATTCAATGCAGCGATTAATTCAAACTTTTTATCAAGTTTATAAACAGGAACCACGTAAGAGTTAACATACGCTATCCATTATTTAATCAAATAAATTACAGCTTATTGGTGCTCATGTTTTATGGTTATTTGATGTTGATTTATGACTATATTAGCAGTTAAAGAATTGTCAATGAGTATACAGCCTATGAACTGGTTGGTATTAGATTGAAGTTTCCATTTATAACCGATAGTCCTTATTGCATATAAAATTTTAATAGAGTTTGCAATAAGCTATCTAAACGTTATACCAATCCTAAAAACACATAGAAAGTGTAACGTTTACTTCAATAAAAATTCCTTAGAAGTAGGTTGTGGCCAGTGCGGAATGTAAGCCGGCCAGCATGACAGCGCTCTCAATAGTTAATTAATTCAAACAGAAAGACTCAATCAGAGAAATTAACGCCTGCTTTCTAGACGAAAGCCTCGCTGAGCAGGACGTCACGCACCGAGACGCGCAAGCGGCGCATACGCTGATTAACAGTTTCCTTAACAGTTCATTTGCTTTGGGAGTTTGTCATCGGGCTTACGAATTTCAATGGTAGTTTGTAATAAGGACACAATTAATTATTAGTAGGTATGTAAGTAATACAATATTTTATGTTACTCTTTTGTAACAGATGATGATGACGACGATGACGACGACGATGACGATGATGAAGAAGACGATGAAGAAGCAGATGATGAGGAAGATGATTACTTAGAAAGATTCTTTGATGACATCTTGGGAGGTAAGGAGTAAAATTTATCGTCAAAGCTCTCTGTAATACCGTTATCATTAATTGAAAACCTGATAACGATTATTTTGTCCTATAGATGATGAAGACGATGAGGATGATGAGCCAGCGGTAGCAGCTGTACAGCCTGTCGTTGCACCCGCTGATACAGTAGCCGCCGCACCTGTGGCCGCCGCTTCTGAGGAAGCACCAGCTGTTTTAGAAGAAGTGGAAGCCGCGGAATCTGAAGCAGTCGCTGATGTAGATGAGCCCGAGGCCGGTCAGAAGGAGCCTGCCAGCGCAGAAGTCGAGGCGGCCGCTAGCGCGGAAGCCCCTGCTGCCGAGTCCGACGACGATGATGATGATGACGATGACATCACGGACGCTTTAGGAGACGATGATGATGAAGAGGATGAGGAGGAGGAAGAAGACGATGACGACGACGACGACGTCTCGGACGTCCTCGGCAGGAATAACTCCGAGAAGCATGCACGTGAGTCCAAAAAGTTGAAGGCGGTTGTCGCGGCGCATGCGAAAAAGACTGGGAAAAAAGCAAACTACATCGGCAAAGTTAAGAAAACCAAAGCGACATCCGCCGCGGCGCCGGCCCCAGAACACAAAAAGTTCAGATAGTGACTAGGCGGAGCAGAGACACGCCACCAAATCCACCTGAGTGACCCCAACGGTCCCCTCCTTTAGCTTAGCTATTTATTGACTATTTATTTATTCCATCTAATTTATTTTATTTATTAAGTGCGTGTGTTTGATGTGTGAAAGTGTAAGTATGGAACCGAGAGAGTTAAAGTTAAATTAATGTCTAGATCATGTCACACTGGTCTCGTGGCAATTTATTGGAAATAAATCTGTTGTTCTAAATTGTTGTGTGAAATTTTTTGTTTTACCTTCGAGATGACTTGTGCGTTTGTGATTGTTGTCCGAAAGACATGATGCATCGGTCAGAATTCTAGTTGCAAAATACAGCAGTTGTCAGCTAATCGAGTGACATTATCTAGTGCTATTAATTTAATTTTGTTGTTACAATAAAATGTATACTAGTCAACATACAATATTTATATCTTCTCCTTTTACCCGTACCCATAAGTATTACGTTTATTCAACGATGTATGTTATAACATTACTAGACATATATCTTCTAAAATCCCCTTTCCATAGTATGATTATTTAACAGTATTGTATATGTAATGATTAAAATTAGTCGTAATAACTAGCCTTTTGACCGATATACATTTATCTACGTATTTGAATCTAACGCACAACCAATCTTGTTCCCGTCCTTGTCATCCTGTCTAATGAAGTATTAATGGAAGTCACGACTGAGATCGTTGGAAGATAATAAGCGTTGGTGATAGTCGAGTGTGTGATGGAGCCGCGGGCCGAGGAGGAACTAGTCGGCCACAATGTGTGTCAAGGGGTCGGCGGGCCGACGGGTCGACGCCGACGCCCGCTTACTTTCCCGACAGACTCGTTCGATGAACCCGCCCGATTTCTTCTCCAACCTTGACACTTTCTTTGACCTTGTCCAGATCACGCCCTGGACGGCCTTGACGAATCTCTAGCGTTTCGACATAATCCGATAGAAAGTAAATCGCACTAAATGTTTACTCTCACTTAATGACGAATTTACCGCGAAATTTGCGGGTCGTACGTCCGGCTTAGTGAAAACAAGCTAATGAGATGCGAAAAGAGAAATTTTAAATGTTTGCCAACAAGAAACGCTGGGAGAGTCGCGAGGAGTAATATTCGACCTAAATGGAACTCGTTTGTTTCCGGTAGCCAGCTGTACATGTGAGTTGACACACCTGTTCTTTGGGTAGTGTTTTCTTCCTTTCACGGATGCAAAAAAAAATTAAATGTCACGCGAGGCCGGAGAGATGTCTCACAATGAGTTAACAATCGGGAGATTAGACTATAAATAATTTCTTTATGATACTAATGTTACGTAATGCCGAGTATAATGACCGAGTATTACATGATTTATGAAGGTCGTACCTTACCCTAGCAGATTAAAGTTGGGATATATATATATATATATATATATATATAAAACAGAGCAAGGTGTATGTATGTCGTAATTAGATTTCTTCGAATGTGCGCCAACGGCACGCAGTTTCTTTTACGTGTGGAAAATAGAAAATTCACCGTTGACTGAGTGTATTAATTGTAACCGTGTATTAGAATTCTAGAGGGGCTACAAGAGACCGATACAGTTAGCTCGCGTGCCGGCATAACGTGATTCGAATTAGGTACATAGTCAGCTGTATAATTATTGGTGCGGTATACGTTCCATTCGCACGTTACCATGGCTGTCTCCAAAACGTATGACAGGCATGTTGTAGTCATTGAAAGAGAAATTTATTTGCTAATGAGTTTCATTAATACTTTTGAAAGTAACTTGAACTGTTAGCCGAGTTTACGTCACAGATTGTGAAGCTATAATGGTTATTTAAAGTGTGACAAATAAATATGCTTTCTTTTAAGACAACATGAAAATAATTACATTGACAATAATATTATGAAATTTATAAAAACGGTAAGGAAAATTAGAGGCTACTGAACGAAAGCAACAACAACCGAGTCAACTTTTTCGTGAGTCACATCTTTATAAGTTCTTGCAGTCTCTATACATCTTTCAGACATAAAAAAATTACACTTACTTAGTAAAATCCCAAAGTAATTTAATTACATAGGTTCACAAAATTTTGGTACGTAAAGAACTTAACAGATGTGTAGTACACTACGAAGTTTTGAAGTGAGGAACTTTAGTAATTCAAAATGTTTTACGTTAATGATATTTAGTTTAAATTTAATGTGACGGGGTTAACACTAAAATTTAGGAGGTAGATGAGTTCGTGCACTAGTTTTTGTCACAATTTTATTCGTACTACTTGATTGTAACTTTTTTGTTTTCGAAAGTACTTTAAAGTTATAGTTATGATATCCAAAATACGGTCAACGGCAACTACGGCTTGTAGAAAATGTCAAATTTCTACAGGCAATTGTGAACTCAACGGCTTACGTCCTGAAGCTGAAAGTTGATTGAAGACATTGATAGATATGTAAAGACGGAGTTGCTGACTGCTCATAATGTTAGAAAAATAATGGTCGACAAATCAAAAACTACCTAAGTACGATTCTATGCAAGTATTACAGTTTGAAATCGGGTTGATTGAGTAAAAAAACCTCAAAATGCGAAAAAAATTAATCGATAAGTAAATAAATGGTTGACCGATTAAATCGGTCACACCTTTTATTTTTCAATAAATTCTATGTGTGAAGTGATTACTTCATATATCCACAACTTAATTGTTAATTGTACATTATTAGTAGTGTTGTCGGTACAATCGGGGAAGTTCCTGGTGGACTAGTAGAGTTTTTTTTGGAAACGTTATCTAGGAAAGTACTAAGGTTAAAAAAATATTATTCACATGAAATACCTATTAATGTTATATTATTTGTGATATAAACGTTTTCTATATATCTCTTACTTTTTTAAATAAAGCTCCCTAAAAAAAACTCTACTAGTCAACCGGGAATTTCCCCGACTGAAAAAAGAATTTAATGAAAATAAAAATTCGTGACGGAAATAAGAGTGTCGTGAGAATTACCGAAACATGTATCACAATTCCAAGAGTAGGATTAGAATCGACCTGCATACTCAACTGGAAGTTTAAGCTAATTATTGGTGCCTATTTTTTTAATACGGTTAAAAAGAACTTGAATATCGTTGGATTTTATCAGATACTCGGATAATATAGCAACTGTAGGTTTAATTACGTACATTTTCATATTGAATACTATATTGCACTACAATAAAGAACTATTACAATTATAGCAGAAGTAAACCGATATTCTACTCTATTACTGAGTGAAACTATAATCTCTCTGAGAAAAAAGGTTCGTAGTGTAATTTTGGATAGTGTGAAAATTTGCAATTTTCCATGAAAGCGAAACATTCTACACAATAAAAGTAGGTATCCTTAATGTTGGCTCGTTAAAGTTATAACCACGCTAAATCATTGATATCCGGTCATTATAGACAGATAAAAATAACAACATCTATTGTTTTGGCGTCTTTATCGTGACCGCAATACCTAGAAATCAAATTTAGATTCGTTCCTATTTTATTGTACGTCTAGTTTAAACAATGACTAAAAAGCAAAACAATAAAATAATAAAACTATGATAAATTTTAAATAGAAAACAATAGAAAAATTAAAAAAAATATAAATCATATAAAAAAAAATATCAGGAAAAAACAAATCTAATACATTTTAACAAAGGTGTTATTAGACCACATTAAAAGTGAATTAACAATATTCCTATACATACCTTAAAAACTAAAGCATAAATCTACTATTTGCCACTATAGTTCGAATATCTGTAAAATTATAGTCTTCGTAGCAACTGGTTTTACACTTTTTGTACCACTTTATAAGTTTTATCAGACCGTAACGACAACAGATTATGTTAATTTGCTATCTAATGAATTTTGTTTTAAACTCCGAAGTAGGTTGATAAATAACGGTGTCTACTATTAAAAATTTTGAATACACAGATGCGGATTAAAGTGAATGGTTTAAGACAAAGTCTATGACTAAGTTTAAATTAATATCTACTGTAAAACATTAATTAAAATATGATAGTCAATTAGAATTATAATTAACACGACGAAGTGTTCTAAATGATACTAGAAGAATCATTGCAATATTATTGCGTAGGTATATGGAATGATATTCTGAAATAAATGCATATACACAAAATTTATTCGAGAAATATGTGGTTTAACACGAAAGCTTTAGTAAATAATATATTTAAGCAGAATGAAAACCTCTACTATATTAGAGTGACACTCAAAATTAATAAAACAATTAAAATCTAAGACTGTAACAATATCTAAAAATTACACACATGTAGTTAGTTAAATCGGAAGACTATGACAATTGAGAGAATTAAGCTTTTTAGAAAATTAACCTTCAAAAAAATAATCACAGGCGCTTTAAGCGAAACTTCAAGCAAGAAACCGCCAGTGCCTGCTATCTACATCGTCAAATACAACCGCTTCGTCGACAATATCTTGGAGAAGATGAACGACATCCTCAGGAAGTCCTACGACCCAGTGAGCGTGAAGTTGCAGCCGATCGACGCTAGCAAGAAGAGCTCCAAGCCAAAGAAGAATAAGAATAAATCCAATAAGAAGTGAGTATTACAGAACTTTTTAATAAAGTTTCCAACAATACGGAGTTTATTAAGCGAGTGAGTGAGTTTTGCTAATCCGGAAGCGTTTAAGGACCGGTTTTACTACCTACAGATAAGTTCTGGATAGCTTATCTGGCAGTTAATTTGACAGTTGTAATATGAAAAATATGTAAAATTATTTGCTAGATAAACTATCTAGATCATATCTGTAGGTAGTGAAACCGGGCCTTGAAGTTAATGAATTAAATGACGAATGATGTTAACGTCAGTTTTTATGCCTCAATATCTCAGTCCTTGTAGATATAGGTAAGAAGGACCTACGACCTGTTTGAAGCAGGGGTACTAACCCCACCTTTTGCGCCAGAGGTCCCGGGTTCAATCCCCGAACAAGACAAATATTTGTGTGCATGAACATGTCTATTTGTCTTGGTCTGGATGTTTAATATGTATATTATGTATGTATTTACAAAAAAAAGTATATAAGTATGTTTATCCGTTATCTAGTATCCATAACCATAGCATCCATAATAAGTTCTTCATGATACTTAACGTGGGCTAGATAATTGGTGTGATTGTATGGAAATATTTATTTATTTATGTTCATGATTCTCAGAAGTTGATATTGCTGACATAAAAAAAAAATATCTACACGCATAATGTGAAGTTTAATACCCAAAGAGTTATTATTAGAAACTATTAGACTCTTCTTTAAATAAAGTTTAAAATTATTCAAGGAAAACATCGCACAAGAAGAAGAACACTCCTCGTACCGGCGACAGCAAAAACAGGAATCAATCCACGGAAATTCCCGAAGCTGTAACCAAAATTGAAGAAATAACACAACCAATCATCGACGAGTCTAACAATGTAGCTGTTGAAAAAATCGAAAACGCATCAGAAGCTCGTGCTCACAAGGAAAAGTCTGAAAGCTCAAAAGCTAAGCCGACCACTATTAGAACTAAACCACCAACCAAAGTGACCAAGCCGAAACCAAAACCTCCAGTGAAGACTGTTACTAAGAAGCCAGTAAACAAAAACAAGACTAAAACGTCTGAAAAGAATAAGCCCAGGGCTAAGGGCACATTGTATGGTCTGTCTTCGTTGAGAAGAGTTGGTGATGTGGCTGTCAACATTATGACAAATCGTACGATGGTAAAGAGCAACTTTGCTGTTGGTCCCCTGATTCTCCGAGTGGAAAAAGAGGTAAGCCTAGAGTCAGTTTAGGATTCTCCTTATCCATTCATAAGGAAGGCCAGTGCCCCAGCAGTAGGGACATCAAAATGGCTGATAACATTGTCGACTATCGGGTGAGGAATTACGCATAAAGAAACAACACTTAACGAGTTTCGGTCCTTCTCGGTACAAGGTCTCCCGCCGTACTCATAAGTACTTGTAACAGCTTAAATTGAATAAATCAAGAAAGAAGGAGAAAACAAGAAGGTCTTCAAAGATATATAAAATTAAAATCAATTTTTTTAAGTTATTGAAATTAGACGGTGTTTCAGGTCGGTCGAGGTGCTAAGAAGGAGCTCAAGTCTGCAACGGCTACCACTGCAGAGATGACTGGAAAAATCACTCTAATGGTCAACAGTCAAGGAGTTGCTACGTTACACGCCATCAAAGTCCTACAACCAAAACAAGTAAGTGAACCAATGCGAGTCAAAGAAAATCTCCACCATGTCAAAAATTGAAAAAAAAAAAAACTTACCAAAGTGGACGGATTATAAAAATATCGTTTACTATTTTGGTAATTTAAAAACAGAATGTATTGTGATTAATGAGAATTGTGGATGGTTCTCCATTTTTTTTTGTTAAAGGCCTTATTACCAATTTTAATTTTAATAGTTTGCCTTAATTTACTCTAATGTAGTGTTCTTTCTCTAAATCTTCTTTTTTCTAAATGCAATTTAATGAATATGTGATCCACTTATTCTTCGAAACCACTTTCTCAACAAAATTAGGCAAGAGATATACTTAGGCGCTATGACTGTAAACGTAAACAACGTTCTAAATATTTTGGTAATGATTAAACAAAAGAGTTAGACTAGATTATAGGGTTGTTACTTAACAATAACTAAAGTAAAATCCCCAATCGTGAACCACGCTCCAATGCTGTACATTTGAAACAAATTCCATAAAAAAATACCAAACTTGAGTGATTTAATGCAACTGATAACACTTATTCGAACAATCCACACCTTCTCTGACATACTATCAACATTTGCCAGAAGTTGGCCATGTTGTGTTTACAAAATGAAAACATTTTAAATTTTTCCGGCGAGGTTCGATAAAATAGTGGTATTTTCCTCTTACAATCGGATGCGCGTAAGTCGTAAAAATAATATTTTTTCAAAAAACCCATGAAGTTTATGTTTTTGGGGTTCCGTACCTCAAAAGGAAAAAACGGAACCCATAAAGGATCACTTTGTTGTCCGTCTGTCAGTCCGTCCTTCTGTCAAGACCGTTTTTCTCAGGAACGCGTGGAGGTATCAAACTGAAATTTATATATAATACTCAGGTCTACTGTCCCTTGGAGCTGTGAAAAAAATCAAACTTCTAACCCAAAGCAATTAAAAGTTACAGCCGTTTATGCCGCAAATTTCCGCAAATTTACGAAACTCGCACGGGAATCAAAACCTACAGGGTACTTCCCGTGAACTTAGAATCTTGAAATTTGGTACGAAGTAACGTCTTATAGTACAGATAAAGGAAAAATTGCGAAAACCGTACATTTTTTGTTAAGTAAGAACATCATATAATAAAAAAATATTTTTGAAAATTTTAAATTTCATTTTGCAATAAAAATACCATAACTATGACTCGATTGCCGTGATGGGTGAACTTTTATTTATATCCTACAGGTTTGTACGGAACCCTCGCTCGGTGCGCGAGTCCGACTCGCACTTCGCCGGTTTTTTAACTTATTACTTATATATTTTATAAACAATAGGATGCTGATTATACCCCTACTTTTCTTCTAATATTGTAACGTAAGCTGACACAGACACACAGACTGATGTTTATGATTGGTTCAATGTGCGCTTACTAATTAAATCTTGAACATTTTATCATGAATAGTGCAGAATTAAAATTATCATTTTATTTTAATGTAGTATGGCAATTGGTAAAAAAAAAATGTAAGACATCTCATGTTTTTATGCATTTGGACTACAAATTAATATTCGATTAATAACGATGAATATTTTTTTAATTTAAATAAATAAATATTAACACACCTAACAAAATTAATCAAATTGTGCAATAAGTAGCTTAAGCTCTTGTGCTACAGATATCGGAACATTAGTAGGTACAAATATCTTAATATATAATTATAATAATGTCCCGAATTATCAAGAGTTAAACGATAAATATTTTGAGTACTATTGTCCATGACTGGATCTCGCCTGTCCACCATTCGTTTTTTTTTAAGATAATTATTGAAACTTTTTATAAATAAAGTAATCACCTATAGTTTTTATCATTTGCAAATCAGTACTCTTTCACCTGTAGGTATTATGCGTTATCTCATATTTGGAAAAGAGTAGGAAGACTGGCCTTATACCGTCCAGTCCATGATTGGTGGTTTTACTTTATACTTACTATAAAAAATCAAAGAATCGAAATTTATTAAGTAGGTATCAATATAACTAACGTAACCATTAAAACTGTAGGTACATATGTGGTCGTTTTATTAGGCTTAATATATTGTGCTTACCTTCATTGTGTTCTTGCCTTTAGGTTCGCGTAGACAGCAACCACGAAAAGACTCGCGAGTTGGTGTGGAGGCGCAGCGCCAGAATTGCTCACGTGGTTTCCGAAAAACTGTTTGCTGCCTCCAAGCCCATGTTCCTTCACAACGTGGTGCAACAGTAAACAAAATCCTGCGAAAACAAATAAAATCTTCACCCTCTATTAAGGATCAGAATAAACTAGAGCATTTCAACGAGTTATTTTTATATAATTTAACGTAATAACGCAACGAAATGAAACGTTATATTTTAGATTTGTGATAGCGTGAAAATATTGAAGCTGTTCACTGGTTTGTTATAAATAAAGCTCAAAGCCCAACTATTACACGATACAAAATATTGAAATGATGAATGAATTGTAACATGTTTAGTAAATAGCCGATAAAGCTTAGACAGCAAGCTATTGATAATTTATTGTTGTGTATCTGAAATACATATTTGCATTAAGCAAAATGTCAAAAAGAAAAAAATGCATTTAATCTTACCTCATGTTCGATTTATAAAGTCCATAGTATAAACTAAAAAGCAAAATAATAAACCTTTTGGAGTCGGTGTTAGCCTAAGCAAGAAAAATAAAATAGTAGCACCGCGAAATAGAATGCTTTGGCTGCCACCGACTCATCATTATCTTTTGCTTTTTAGTTTTTTGAAGTCGGTTTTAATTTTTTTATAAAAAGTTTTTATAACATATTTTGTTGTAATGCAATGCAAGTTACTAGACAAATATTGTAATTGACTATATCACAATATTTGATACATTGAATAACAATTGTTAGGAAGGTAGAAAAATATTTATTGACTGATCGAGTTAATTTATTGCTAGAGTAAGTAAGTTTTCATTATTATTTAAGTTTTATGATACTCATTATTTTAGTCAGAGATTGCATTTATTATTTAATTCTCTAAACTAATTGATGGTGCTAAGATTATCTTTGTGAGTGGTAATTTATATTTTATTAAATGTAATAAAAGTCTTTCATATTTGAGTTATCGTTTTATTGATAAATGTCATAATAGTGTCATCTTTAGTTTCAAATAAAAATATAACAAATAGCATAAATACTATGCATACTGGGATACTTTCACTAAATAAGTACATTGATTTTAAACACGTAAACAAAGTGCTATCCGATAAAGTAAATAAAAAAAAGAAGTCGAAGCGAATTCGAAGCAAATCCTAACGCAAAAGGCAAGTTACGGTGTTCGGCTACTCTACTGGTTTACATAACTGCGTTTGTTTTTACAGTTTGAATGGTGTTTTATCAATTGAGGCCTAAATGCGCTAACAGATAGAACACACGGCGCGGCTGACTGAAGTTAGGCTAAATATCGTCTATTTCAAAACTAGACAAACTGAACTATGACCTTATTATTGGTTTTAGGTTGTAAGACTTAGGGCCGGTTTCACCACCTAAAGGCTGGTTTTACCACCGACTAATAAGTTCTTAATAGCTTCACTGGCAAATAATTTGACATAATTTTTCATATACAACTGTCATATTAGCTATCCATAACTTATCAGTAGCTGGTGAAATCGGGCCCTACGGTCGGTTTCATCACGGATAGATAAGTTCTCTGGATAGCTTTTGTGGCAGTAAATTTGACAGTTAAACTATTGAAGTTAAATTATTTGCCAGATAATCTATCCAGTACTTATCAGTCGGTGGTAAAACCAGCCTTTAGGGTAAAAGACTTAGGGAAAAGGAGGATTTTTTTATTTTTATGGTTGTGAAAATGTGAAGTTTAGTTTGACTATTCTGCTGACGTTGCTAAGTATCAGCGAGAGCTTCTGGAATCGATTAAAAACCGTACCAGGAAACTCATTGGAAACTCAGCATTGGCCACGGCCGAACTTCAGTGCCAAAGTCATCGCAGTAAAGTTTTTTTATCGGTCTATTATAGGATACACTTTGGGGAGTTTCCACCATCAAAGTACACCATCATAATAGTTCCAGCGATCAGTACAAAGCGCTTTGCTGACACTTTTCTAATGCGTTTAGCTAAAGAATGGAATGCGCCGCCTGCTCATGTGTTCCCCGATTCCTACAACCTTGGTCTCTCCAAGGCAAGAGTGAATAGGCATTTCCTGGGCAAGCATGCAACACCTTAGTGCACATCCTGTTTATTAATCACGACAGGTCAAATGCTTGCCCCGTTGTTAAAAAAAAGTCCTACTAGACAGTGTTTTCGTTGCTTGTCTATTCAAATATAGGTTAACGTTTGTTCTCGCATCATTACTAGTTAATGAATCTAGACATTATTCGGGAGAGAATCGCGTCTGTAGAATAAACTTCAATTTCGATGAATCTCGTTAAAACTATTGAGCAACTGAAAATAGTCTTAAAATGAATTCATGTTAATTTTTCTTTGGTAACTAAGTCATATAAATTAACTAAACTTAGCAGTTGATCTTAAATGGACAATAACATTTAATTAAGCAATGTCAAACATAAATAAAATATAATACCGCACATAACACAACTCAGTATTAAACATGTACACTTAAACTTAAGTTAGTAGTAACTTTCAATATTTACTGTCTTATCGCGGGGAAAACTAAAAGCATTACAAATAAATGTGCTGAAAAACTAAACTAAATTAAGTTGTTATTTTCTTGACTACTTTTATGAATATTACTTAGAAAAAGAATGAGAGAGAAACATGTAATAAAATCACCTTATTTTGCATTGTACTTGACTATAATCTAGGCGCGTTAGGCGCTAGCGTTTAAACAAATTAGTTACTATAACAAACAAATATAACGAGTACATATAAATATTAGCACTTATTCTTAGTAATACAGAAGATCCTGTCTCACTGGAAAATTATATTATTATGAACTAAGAACTGCACATCATGTTTTTTATTTAAAGGAAGCCCATTGGAGCCAAATATTCGACTTAATAATTCGATAGGAAATAGTATTCGCTAAATACACTACTTACGAAGTAATTTTAGACGTTTTTTTTTATATATACTTTAGGTAAGGTCTCGTTAGGAAAAACCATTTTTAAAGCATTTTCATAAAGTTGAAAGTGGAAGATTAAATTATAGGTCACTTCACCTTACTTGAATATACAATAAAATAAAATAAGGCTTTGCTTTAAATGTAGTTACCTTTTGGCTAACTGTGAGCTGTGAAGCAACTGGTTACAATATTTGAAGACGTTATTTATTTTACGGGATTTCGTGTGTTTTAGGCTAGCCAAACAAAATTACTTAGGTATTATTTAAGTACATAGCAAAAGTTATCAAGGTATAGTTCGCAATAGATCAACATGATTTTGTCGTGCAACTATTTTATTGACCATAGCAAAAAATCAAATACTACCGCTGGAAATATTTCTATGCAGTGGTTCTCAAACTTATTCCATCTGTCGCCCACTTTAAATTTTTTATTTTTTTTTACTTTACCACATATGTGCTCTATACCGCCCCCTCTAAGCTACCAGCGCCCACAAGGGGGCGTTATCGCCCACTTTGAGAAAGACTTGTCTATGGTAAAATCAATTATTCCTTGGGTATAAATAGTTGGTCCGAAAATTGCCATGCCGATTTGCCGCCGACTATACCTAATCGTTAGACGTAGCCAAGATTCCAAATATTGTAGGAGTTTAAGAATAAGATCAATGCTAAACATCTGTAACAATGTAATTATTATATAACGTTCAACTACACAGTTTAAGCTCTCATTTCAGTACCGCAAAGGAGCAAATCCGAATACTATTAAAAGAGCGACCTTTTAAAAGTGTTCGAATTTGCTCCTTTAAGAATTAGAAAGTACTAAGATATAATTAAGATTAAGAAAGTACTTCCTTTTCAAAACTTAAATTAAGACGTTAACTTAATTATAAAACCCGTGTCACGTATCATCCTCTTCGGTTTTGCCAGGTTTTGTTCCATTGCTGTGTAGTAAAGGGGTTAAATTTTCTGGCTCGCTGATCACAACTTCTGTGATGTCGTCTTGTTGTAATGAGTCATAATTGGGTGGTGGAGTGATGTTTCTTGACTTAGAATTAAGTAGGGACAGCGGAATTTGCCCAGTTAAATCTGAAAGTAAAGTTAGACTTGGTTATAGTCTATTTTTTTAACAAACGAGTACTGAATATGTCGCTCGCATATTTCCAATATTGACAGAGTGAGATGGGTCATTGTTAGGGGTGGGGCCAACGGTTTTGTTCTTGTTGGTGGTTGGACGTGGTTGATGGACGAATTAGTCCATCAATGCCAAGGCTTGTATACTTAGTACTTTTCTCAAATAATGCGCGGAAATTAAAACTAAGTAGTACCTAGGCAAAACTTTTACAAAACCAATGAAGAACAACGATCAACAATATTTTTTCCCGCGTTAAAGTGTTCAATTGTTTTTTTTTTAATAAACAGCTTTATTTTTGCAAGCCAGTACGAAATTTAAATAAAACCTTTGATAAGTTACCACCTTGGTTGCTATGTTTCGAAGTAAAAGATCGTTCCACTTTTAAATTACACGACAGATGAGTTTACTTTGTAATTTATTTGGCCGCTAAACCACGACAGATATGGATTTTCATAAAACTTTTGCCGGCCGCTGCTCACATGTATTTGGCCAGTACCGCAATTTCGATTTATCTCGAAGAAGGTTGTCAAAATAATGCTCAAATCAAGCATGATTGAGCAAAATAAGTAACAGAAGTTGCACTCCGCAAAATAATTTAAGTAATATAATTATGTAACAGTGACTCTTACTCCTACACAATAAGGTGCAATTATCGCGCACAACTTTCACGATACGTTGCCTCTCTTTCCTAACGCGTAGCTCTTATCTTTTCCGATGCCGTCAGTCCGACTAAACGCCGAAGGCTAGATATACACTAGGCTGTAAATATTCGGGTGTTGATGGCGGTGTCAAATATTCAACTAACCAATTAGCATTTAAAACAACTGAATTGAAAACATTTCTTGATTTCCTAAAATTTCAGTGAAACAAATGTTTAATTTTCATTCCATGTGAAGTTGTATGAAACTGGATTGAGTGAAATTGTTTTCCTTATTTTGCGCAAAACTGAAAGTTTTCTTGAATTTTTGCGACTTTTATTCGCAAGGCGAGTATTCGACTCATACATCGACGTAAAAATGTTTACATAACTGTTTATACTTTTTAAATAATGATTGAAGTGTAAAGTGAGTATGTTTGTATGAAAATAACGCAGTGGTTCGATTTCTTTGCTGCCGAGTGTATATTTCATACCTTTGCGCGAAGCGACAGTGCCCTGATTGAAATCAAATCAAATTATTTAGTCTAATAATATGTACTATAGTGCAGTACTCACTCTGTAGCGTGTCGTCTAGCTCGGCCGCCGTCAGCACTACTAGCACGCTAGTGCCCGCCCCGCAGAATACGGACGCGACGATAATAATACTAGACACTGTCTATAGAGAAGTCTAATACTAATATAGTGCTAGTATAATAGTGCAGTACTCACTCTGTAGCGTGTCGTCTAGCTCGACCGCCGTCAGCACTACTAGCACGCTTGTGCCCGCCCCGCAGGATACGGACGCGACGATAATAATACTAGACACTGTCTATAGAGAAGTCTAATACTAATATAGTGCTAGTATCATAGTGCAGTACTCACTCTGTAGTAGCTCGGCCGCCGTCAGCACTACTAGCACGCTAGTGCCCGCCCCGCAAAATACGGACGCGACGATAAAAACACTAGACACTGTCTATAGAGAAGTCTAATACTAATATAGTGCTAGTATCATAGTGCAGTACTCACTCTGTAGCGTGTCGTCTAGCTCGGCCGCCGTCAGCACTACTAGAACGCGTGTGCCCGCCCCGCAGAATACGGATGCGACGATAAAAACACTAGACACTGTCTATAGAGAAGTCTAATACTAATGCTAGTATCATAGTGCAGTACTCACTCTGTAGCGTGTCGTCTAGCTCGGCCGCCGTCAGCACTACTAGCACGCTAGTGCCCGCGCCGCAGAATACGGACGCGACGATAATAATACTAGACACTGTCTATAGAGAAGTCTAATACTAATATAGTGCTAGTATCATAGTGCAGTACTCACTCTGTAGCGTGTCGTCTAGCTCGGCCGCCGTCAGCACTACTAGCACTCTAGTGCCCGCCCCGCTGAATACGGACGCGACGATTACAACACTAGACACTGTCTATAGAGAAGTCTAATACTAATATAGTGCTAGTATCATAGTGCAGTACTCACTCTGTAGCGTGTCGTCTAGCTCGGCCGCCGTCAGCACTACTAGCACGCTAGTGCCCGCCCCGCTGAATACGGACGCGACGATTACAACACTAGACACTGTCTATAGAGAAGTCTAATACTAATATAGTGCTAGTATCATAGTGCAGTACTCACTCTGTAGCGTGTCGTCTAGCTCGACCGCCGTCAGCACTACTAGCACGCTTGTGCCCGCCCCGCAGGATACGGACGCGACGATAATAATACTAGACACTGTCTATAGAGAAGTCTAATACTAATATAGTGCTAGTCTCATAGTGCAGTACTCACTCTGTAGTAGCTCGGCCGCCGTCAGCACTACTAGCACGCTAGTGCCCGCCCCGCAGAATACGGACGCGACGATAAAAACACTAGACACTGTCTATAGAGAAGTCTAATACTAATATAGTGCTAGTATCATAGTGCAGTACTCACTCTGTAGCGTGTCGTCTAGCTCGGCCGCCGTCAGCACTACTAGAACGCGAGTGCCCGCCCCGCAGAATACGGATGCGACGATAAAAACACTAGACACTGTCTATAGAGAAGTCTAATACTAATATAGTGCTATTATCATAGTGCAGTACTCACTCTGTAGCGTGTCGTCTAGCTCGGCCGCCGTCAGCACTACTAGCACGCTAGTGCCCGCCCCGCTGAATACAGAAGCGACGTTTGCCCGCGGTGATAACAGCACAAGAGGTTGTCCCCGGGCTTGGAGAGAGCTTGAGAGAGCACAGAGACCTTTGGCGGCCGTGAAATCGGCACCTGAAACAACGCATTAAGTGTTACCATAAGTGTTATGGTGTATACGACATAAAATTATTATAAATAATATTCACTTTTCTAATACGTCTTCATCGAAGCATAGACGCTCTAATGGCAGTGAATTAGTGTTTCGCGGTATTTGTTAAATACCGCGAAATTTGTCTATGCTTTTGTTGGGATTCTCACGACTACTCTCCCTCTACTAAGATGGCAGTCATAGCAGTAATAGTGTAAGTTTGTAACAATTTATAAAATATTAAGTTTTCTCCCGAATAACCATCTTTCATTTCATCATCTTCACACTTAGTTTTTGATTTATTTTGTACAGTCAACGGTAACTACGACACAAAATACTACTACAAAATGACAAAACTCTACAGCTAATTTCGAATTCAATGGGTTACGTCTTAAAAGTACACAGTCAATTGGACTTTGTCAGTTTTGTAAAGCCGTACCTGCTGTTGATCGTACATCAATAACTATCCACACCTTTCAGACGATTCTCTTCAAATTACTAGAAAGTATCCCAAGCCGGAATCCCTGTGGACCAGAGGCGTGCATTCCATATAGGCAATTAGGCAGTGCCTACCTCATTCTAAACCTAAATAAATATACATATATATGTGTTACAGTTACTTTATTTTAGTTTAAACTTCTATTCAACACTCACTCACTAAGATTTTCCTTACGCTAAATACTGAATACCTACCGGTAGGCAGTCTCGAAATAGCCTACTCGAAACAAGCAGCGTTTCATACAAGAATACAACTTATTTAGAAAAAGTATGCTCAAGTATAAACCGCCCACGGCAAGAAGGGCGCTATTTGTACGTGTAACGTTCTAGCTTAAACTTCCCGAATATATCAATATAAAGTAAGCAAGCCTACCTGACGAATTAAATCGGTCGCGAATTATTTTGTTGAAGAGTTATTTTAAAACTATCATATTTCCTAAGATATTCATTAAAATTAAATGATGTAAAGGGCAATTTTGTTCAAACTTTAATACTTGTGATGATTAACGTATTTATTTAGATAAGGATTAATATCATGTTTATGAAAACAGCTTCTCAAATAATAAACCATAAAACATGACATATGCTGTCGCGGGCTTTTTTTAGAACTTTTGATGGGGGACAATTTTGTCATACATGATTTTTACGTAACTTTAACCGTTTACACACCGTCCGCAACGGAAGCTCCCAAAAGTAATATTTTTTTCCCCGTTTTTGCAACGTTTTACATTAATGCTCTTATTAATCGTAGCGTGATATTAAATATATCTTATTAACTTCCGAGATAAATGGACTATCCAGCACAAACACAATTTTTCAATTCGAACTAGTAGTTCCGGAGATTAGCGTGCTCAAACAATCAAACTCGTCAGCATTTTAATATTCCTACTAAATATTACGAACCTTATCATTTATGACTAGCGGCCGCTCTCGGTTTCACTCGCCGCGTGGTTGCCGTTACCGTAGGAATATCAGGATAATTATAAATATTTGCATACAATGTGGTTTTCTGATGTATAAGCTACATTGCTGTAATGTTTCATCTTAATCAGTTCAGTAGTTTTTGAGTGAAAGAGTAACAAACATTCATCCATCCAAATATCCTCACAAACTTTTAAATTTATAATATTCGGTAGCAGGATAGGATAAGTACGAAGTAACTAGTTAGATCTACAGTGCCTACTACGCTGGAAAACCAATGCACGCCCCTGCTGTGGACATACGAATATTATATAGATACATACCGAGCACATATCTGCAGTCGATAACGACGGGCATACTGCATCCGCCTTGCTTCTTTGCTGCCCGCTCCACGTATTGTCTAATGTACTCCACGCCGGGGAAGTATAAACTGTTGCCTACTGTCACTAAAACGTAACTGAAGCCGGA
Source organism: Chrysoteuchia culmella (assembly GCA_910589605.1). NCBI lineage: Eukaryota > Metazoa > Arthropoda > Insecta > Lepidoptera > Crambidae > Chrysoteuchia > Chrysoteuchia culmella. Next base: position 10,119,815 of record OU342650.1, on the reverse strand, counting down.
CGCATTCTGAAACATTTATTAAATGAATATTAACTGGAGTTGCAACGAATAGTATGTATATATGCGGACATACGGCAAATACCCAATATTTTGCTGACCTCTAGGCCAAATAGCCGAATATTCAGTAACAGTTTTCAGCCGCTATATGGAGTCAAAATTTGTATTGACATGATTGTTTCGCGCTCGTTTATTCTAATTTACAATGCATTTGCCATCATCATTTGAGCCTTTAAAAAACTGAAAAATTTCTTCAATAATTCTGAACAAATATCTAAATTTTACTGTCAGTTTTGTAAAACCTAGCCATGCTTCAATGAATTTCAATATGAAAAAACCACGCATGAATTTCAATACGAAATATAATCACTAAAAGGTGGCAGTTTGCCGACTCCTCTGCCAGTTTTAATTGACTCGTTAAACCAAGGTAAACGTAAATCCGTGGCAATGCGTAGTCTTCCGAATAACAAATATAAATAAATAGCTATAATAGTACCGTGACAATCTCAACGTCCAACTGCGGTCTCGCGCTCGGATACAGAAGCAGTAACACATTGACCGCTACTTCGGCGAGTATTCTAAGTTTTACTCCAACGAATAGACAAACTGCGAACGTTGCGAACGTCACAGCGAGATTAGCTTATATGCTCATAATTTTATATTCACAAGTGCTTGTAACAGCATAGACTCAATAAATGATATTGAGTTTGAGTTTATGCAGTTCGCAGTGTTACTGGCTGATCCCGGCGAACACAAATCTACGGAAAAGCGTAGTCTTTCCTATTGCATAATCTATCTAAGTGTGGTAGCGTTCAAATATATTACCGTAACAATCTCAGCGTCCAGTTGTGGCCTCGCGCTAGGGTACAGAAGCAATAACACATTGACCGCTACTCCGGCGAGTATTCCAAGTTCTACTCCGACGACCAGACACACCGCGAACGTTGCGAACGCTGGTACCAGGTCCGCACGGCGAGAACGCCACATTGGTTTCACCACCTAAAATAAAATGCATCTGATTAAAATTGTAGGCACTAATTGTGACCGCAGAAAGAATGCGTTGCTAGCAGCTTCAATGACAGGTTTCTGTCAATTCGTTGAACCTTTATTTTCGACAATGCGGACAAGTAAGATATCCTAAAGTTTAGTTTAAGCTTTATTTAATTTATATAGAGCACTGAAAGGATCTGTCTTATGCTATTCAAAAGTCGACTCTATCTTATTTACATAAGGTCGCAAATTGTATTAATGTTTTACTAAAACTTACCTCATATTCTATCATAAATATCACAGCAGAAATTATAACGGCAGCAAGCGATGCCTTCGGAATGAAGTAGAAGTATGGAGTGAGCAAACTTAATGCCAGGAGCACTAAAACACCTGAAATAAAAAAATATATATGTTCTTCTTATCGAGTGAGAATTAATGGCCACCTCTGGTGTCAGAGTTTATCAAGCCTATATGGCCTCTGACTTGGCTTAACGACTGTAATCAAAAGACAACAGCCGGGGCGGACGGTTTAACGTGCCCTCCGAAGCACGGAAGCGCTCAGTTGTAATGCCACTTTACGGCATATGGTGAGACATATGTATGTTCTTCATAAATATAGATAACTTCTAGATAGCTAACTAGCTTATAATTTGACAGTTGTAATATGAAAAATTTGTCAAATAATCTGGTAGCTATGCTTTCTAGGAGACGTATTTTTGAATCATTTGAATTACAATTCGCATACGGAATCGCAAGATTCGTATGCGAATGCTAAACACCGTATTTTTGAAATTCCAATTCGTATTCGAGTCTACAACGAGTGGCCCCGACCACTCTTTTTTTATTTGAGCGATAGAACGTTTGAGTTTAGCACTTAGTGTCATTTTCAAATTGACATTGACATGACGGATAGTTTGACAACTTAAAAACGTTTCGTTTCACGTGATTCAAGTCCGATTCATTATCGGTTTTTGAAAAGCTATGGTTAGTTACCAATTTTTAAATATTCTGCGTAAACTGAAAAAATGTCAAGGGAGTTTAAGAAAACGGCAACACCGTATTGAAGTGATTAAAAAATGCGAATGCTTATCAGTCCGTGGTGAAACCGGCACCAAGTTACTTCTTTTAGATTTAATCAGATAGTATTTTTACCTGTGTAAATACTGCCCATTTGTGTGGCAACACCACTAGCATGATTGACGGCACTTCTTGAAAATGATCCCGTTATGGGCATCGCAGTTACGAACGAGCCCAAAATGTTAGCAAGAGACAAAGTAAGCAGCTCTTGCGTCGCGTCAACAGTATCTCCACTTGCTGACAACAATAAAAACAATCTTATTATATTACAGAACTTTAAAAATAGCATTTTACAGAAATTATAACTCACCAAATGCTTTAGCAATAGCAACATTTCCTAAAACCCCTATTATCGGGACTAAAACTATTGAAGATCCGAGGTCCGAGCACATTTCTAAGAATGTGACATTCCTCCCTCCATAAGACGTACTGAATGGTGGTGGGGTCCAAGATGGTAGACCTTCCCTAGAACAGAAACAGTTTAAAAAAACCCAAAATTATGGCGTAGTAGCGATTGAGTTAGCTATTTCCGTAGCCCTAGCACCAGCTATAGTTTTATCGACACTCGTAGCTGTATAACGTGTCACTGTCTCGCTCAGATCTTGGGCGGGGTAAAGAAGACAACATCATATTTTTTCGCGTGATATAGCGGTGTTCATGCTAGGGGGAATTAATAATCGACAGTCACTGAAGTGGAGATGGAGATAAGTTATTGCAGATTACTCTTCTAGCTGATTGCTCCCTTAGTGGTCACTTTGAATTATAAAGTTATGTCTCTAGACTACTGGATTATAGGAAACCATAGATTTGGAAAAGCTTTTCGAAGTAAAAGAGTTTCGAACTTAGTAAAAGTGTGAGTTTAAGGGATTTTGATTTGTGCGTATTGAAAGATAAGACTTATTTTAACAGTTCTATTAAGTGTATGCTTCCATTACAGATGTTTTTTTAAACATTGTTTTACTTAAAACAATGTTTGATTATGATGCTATATTACCTAACGGTTCCTGTTAGCTTGAATGTTGTATTAGAATATTGTTCCATAAAATATGCTGATACGGAGCAAAAGATGACTACCAAAGCGTTCCTCGACGTCGACAGCAGCCATAAAGTTTTTTTTAGTCCCTTTCTTTCAGACTTTACATCTTTCATTTTCTGTAATGGAACAGTAATTAGGTTAAAAATACTTAAAAACCTCCTTCTTTTTTAGGTCGGTTAAAAATAATAAGTAGTCTTCAATTGCATTTAAGCTGAACTCGGCTGAATAAAGGTAATATCTACTGTCCAATAAAACATTATTATGTATGAATACTAATAAAATAATACCGTGACTGACTGACAGACAACGCACAGCAGAAACGTCTGAACCGATTAAGCTGAAATTTTGGATACAGGATCCTCTAACGATGTAAGTGAGCAAAAAGAAAGGTTTTTTCATATTCCTACAGGATCGGTAATTTTGAATAAAACGTTAAAACTCACCCGCATTAGTAATAAAATAATAAGACAAGTTATTCCCAGGCAACTATCAGCCCATCTCGCATTTGGAATATTTTCAAAAACCTGAAATTGTAAACTACATTTAACAATACAATGCCTGTATCAAAGAGAGCTGTTTTCAATGAAAAATAATCATTAATAAAGATTGTAAGTTTATTTTTTCTATCAAGTACAGTCAACAGCAGGTCAGCCCATACAGAACTGTACAGTATCTCTATGCGACTTTGAACTTTACGACGTAAGCCGTTGAATTCAAAATCGTACTGAGGAAATTTGGCATCTTTTATGCATAAATAGTTGTTGCTGTTGACTGTACCTACATTAATTTATTTTAATTTTAAGGTAACAAATATTTTCCTGTCACAACACTCGCGAGAATTTACATCACTTTTTATAAAGTTTAGTGGGTGCCCTTTTACCTTTTTCAATGTGTCCAAAAATCCGGAAGATTTAAACTGCAACCCTAGAAGACTCTTTATCTGAGAGACTGCAATGATTACAGAAGTTGCAGATGTAAAGCCTACAGTCACAGGAACTGATATGAAATCTATTAAAACACCTGCGAAAAGAAAATAATAGTATCAGTTAGAACATAACGTGGCACTATTGTTTCCTTACAACATTTTACACCCAAAATATGACAAGGGAGTTTTACACCGAGTTTTTTTTCGTAATAACACTTGTGAGACTCCATTTTAACTCAAACTACCGAACAATTTCTATAATGAGATTCCTATGAAATTGCCGATTTATAATGAAGAATTTCAAAGAAAGTTCGTTTTAAATACTAACATTTTTTTTTATAATTTCTACCGCATTTATGCTAGTGCCACAATTTTATTTATGTGCAACCATTGTATAAAGTCTAAGCAATATAATGCTATGATTTTATTTAAAAAATTATGTATCTTAGTATCTTATAAATTATATTACACAAAGTGGTAATTTTTGCTTAAAAAAAAAAGTACTTTTCGAGGATTTTTTTAGCGTTTAAGAAACGAAAATAATAATATTATGATTACTGATTCTTGACCGTTATGATCTTAATTTAATATAAAATCATGCAATTGGTGTACCTTTTCATCATAGAAGTAGTGAGGATTTCTAGTGTAAGAAAAAATCAGCGATTTCATAGGTTATTACTATTTAATAAAAACTGGATATTGGCAAAATCCAAAAGGGCACCGCCATTAAAAATAAAAAGAAGAAGAACCAATGTCAAATATGGCGTCGTTAGTTGTTGGCTATGAGATGTGCTTTTGATGCTCTGCCAGACCCACAAGGGATTATTGTGTGAGGGTATGTATGTATGTATGTACATGTAACATGTCCTTGGATAGAAAATTACAGGACACAGTAGCTTTTACAAACGTGTATCATGTTTGTGATTCACAAATTGCTATAAGTACTAACTTTAAATTATCTATCAAGTAAAGTAATTAAAAGGTAAATCATAACTAAAAAAAAGAATCCCTAAATTGCTCAGACGGGAATTTGGAGACTATTCAATAATATAATATTTGGATATATTAATTGTTTTTAATATAAGTACCTTATAAATAGCAATAAAAATGCGAAACAATTAAATCATAAATTAATTGGGAATTAAACGAAACTTGTAAAACAGGTGCTAATAATTATAAATTTACTCAATTATTGTTATGATGAATATTATAAAAACCTACCTAATAATCCTACCGCTAATAATTATAAATTTACTCAATTATTGTTATGATGAATATTATTAAAACCTACCACCTTACATATTTAAACAGATGTGACTGAAAAGGGAAATTGCGACAGACTTCTATTTTTCAAATGTAGACTTTATAATAATATTATTTAGTTAACAACAATATAACTTCCAAGTAGACGCATAGCTAAGCTACTGTTTATAGTTTAGATCTATTAAACACCTGTGCAGACAAACAACTTCATACCGTACCTAACAATTTTATTGAGAAGACGTAAATATCGTCATAGTCGATATTGCAGTAAATAAGTAATTGAACATTGCTTGACATAATAATATATTCCAAAGATGTAAAAAGTGTCCTTCTTGTTAATTTCGGCAGTTATGTTGAGTTTATCATTAAAGAAAAATAATCGCAGCATAGTGTACACAATCCGTCACGCTATTAACAAATCCAAATACTAATCTTTATCCGAATCTTAAATATCCTAAATAATATTTAAATATTTATTATAAATGCGAAAGTGTGTTTGTTTGTCCTTACTTCACGCGCTAACTATGCAACCAATTGACTTGATATAGAGTTTAGTTGAAAGGACGGAGAGTAAATATGCTACTTTTTATCCCGGTATTCCTACGGGAACTGGAACCACGCGGGTAAAACCGCGGGCGGAAGCTAGTTGATATACAGTTGTTTTGTAAATATATGTAATAATCATTAATATAAATACAGCTCATAAAATTGGTTGGAGGTGGAAATAGAAGCCTTCGATTAAAACATATTGACAAAAAAACTGATAGTAACTTTAACTAAAGTAGATTAAAAGAAATTCCTTAATCTGAGAATGTAAAGCAATGTCTGCGGACTGTTTGTTATAAATTTCTTGTTTCCCGTTACGAATGAAATGTGTTGTATAAATGCTGTTCATTCAAATTTTCAACGAAAACGTATTAAATAACAGTTCCCACTGATTCAAGTTTTAACAATATCCAAAATAATGTTGGTAACGGGAAAAAGATAATAGCGATATGTTTTCGTTTTATTGTCACCCATGATTAATTTACATAATCAGTCTACATTGCGTTGTATTCGTTATATATTTATTGCCAACATCGATAAAACAAAGATCATGAAGTAATTTTTCAATTTCAAAAGTAAATGGTATGTGAAGTCAAGTTGCTAAGTATTTACATCCATACTATTTATGTTTAGTTGATGCAGTCGCCGTGGCTGAAATTGGCCTGGATATTATCATCATATGTTAACCCGACATCGCTCGAAGGATTGCTCTGCCGAAGTGACAATGGCGTCCGCGTACAGGACGACGCTCCGTGGGTAGGCCCCCGACAAGGTGGACCGACGATCTGGTGAAGGTCGCGCGAAGCCGCTGGATGCGGGCAGCGCAGGACCGATCGTCATGAAGTTCCTTGGGGGAGGCCTATACGCAGCAGTTGGTGTCATGTGGCTGAGACGACGACGACGATTATCATAATCGTTATTATCATAGAAAATGCTTAACAAGAGAAGGCACCTCCTGTATGCTACTTTTTTTTTAAAGCTAAACCAATGAACTTTGAATAGCGATATACTTAGGAGAAAAACTAAGTTTCTTTTCGTTGCGAAACGAATTCTTGAATGGGTGAAATAAAGAGATTACCCACCTAAATTTATAACTGCTTTGCTTATTTAATAAATAATCTAGAAAATTTATGAAATACATATGCACCACCTGAAATTTACATGTTTCATAAATTTCGAGAAATTTCGCGGACGTCCCGTAGTAAACAATATTTTAAAAACAAAATGGGTAACAGTATAACTATTTTTGTTCACTAGAACAAGCGACTCGGATGGCTGAACTCAAATAGAACTTTATCGTAGGTCTGTTAAAGTTTCTGGAGCTCTATTTTTGATTCACTCGTCGCGCGTCGAGCGCTTCGTTTCTACTGATTTTCGTTCGAAATACGCATTTCCATATTTTTGAATCGCTCGACCGCAACGAAAGCTACCCACTCGTTGCAGGCGAGCGAAATAAAACTAGCGGCACGTGACTTAAGTCGCATGCGTCAATGCTATGTCATACGAGCGATTAAAAGATAGAGCTTTTGCCCCAGGTGGCGCTGTAATAGTCGAAAATACTCCAAACTTTTTATGAGATGCGGGAAGATTTGTGCCAGAAATGAGTTATTTACGATAAGTATTTTAATGCAAACATTTTAAGTTAACATTGAAAAATAAAAAAATTCTTGTGCTGTATTTTTTCTTTGTAGATTTGAGCAAAGGAAAAGTAAAGCAACAGAAATTCAATTTATAAAAAATAGACATGCATTACTCGAACATCCCTTCCCGTGCAAACACATATGCTCAGCGGCACAATTAATGGCCCGTCCCGTTATTTACATACAAATATGCTCACTTTGCGGCTGTACACAAAAAATGTCCACAGAGGCAGAAAAATTAATGCTTAATAATCACATTTTAGTTTCTTCGCGCACTCATCACATCACTAAAATAAAAAAGTTTTAATTTAAGTGCTGTTAAGTTTATATAATGCACTATATAGTGCACCTAAATCAGTAAAAGTTGTTTCATTTCAATGTATGCTTCATTAGATTTCATACAATGTGAAATATGGCCATTAAGTAATGCTTTGCTTAAACGAAGGTTTGGAAACGGGAAGACATTTTAAAACTCTTTAAAATGCTCATTGGACAGTCGAATGCTTAACCTAAACATTAGCATACATAAAAATCTCAACATATATCTTTGCAGAAATATGTTGAGATTTTTATGTATAGAGTCGCAAAGTGAGTATGTTTGTATGAAAATAACGGAGTGGACCATTAGAAGTGCCGGTGAGTGTACATACACGCCATAAATCCGTTGCGGGGTCGGCAGAGCATCAAAGGTGCAGCTTGAGAATACAACGACGATGCAATTGACATTAGTTGGGTCTACGAAGTTATCCAGAAGCAATAGTGACAGGACATAGCGTTTCCAAAATATAATTATAATTGGAATAGTGATATCTATCTGGAAACTAGGGTTGATATGTGCCTAAATCCTACTAGAAAATTAATGATAGGATAACCAGAAGAGATACCACATATTATATATTATTTAAATAGCAATATTATTAACGAAATTACATTGTAAATAAACATACCTAAATGCAACATCCCCATCACCAACTGCAAAACACCAGTGAGGAAACACAGGAGGACAGCATAGTCTTGGTGTCTGTTCAGTATTTGTTGGTAGGTCATCAGGGACATGAGAGCGGTCGGCCCCAACGTGATGTCCTTGCACGACCCAAAGAAGATGTATATGAAGCAGCCCAAGAACGAAGAATACAAGCCATACTGTAAGCAAAATCAAGTTTAATGGAGTTAGTCAAAGTGAAAATTCCATGTTGTCAAATAAATGCGTTTTTTAATCGTTATACAGGGTGGAAAGAAAGACAGTAGTTGGAGGGAAGTTCCCTTATTAATCACAGCAAATTTTACGTACATAAAGGAAACGTTCCTCCATTTAAAAAAATAAGTAAAACCTGATAAATCACTGGCCCTCACCGGGGATCGACCGGCTGAAATTATAAAAATAACATCCTTTACTTCAAACATGGTTACCATCGATAATCTTAATCGTAAAGATCAAATTAGTTTAAGTAACACCAAATTGATAATATTATGTAACACAGTGTCTAAAATTAAAGACAAAGGAATGACGTGAGTGTATGGTATGTATCTTAAATGAATTCTTCGTCTCTATACTGTCTTCTCTTTAACTAACTCTAGAAGATAATTATAAGTATCCAAGATTGATCTAATCCAATCAAACGGATGCCGTAGTCAGAAGTAGTACTTGTTTATCGATTTTATATTTATTTGTTTAATTCTTTTGGGTATTGGTCTGTTCTTCGTTCCTGATGTCATTGTTGTGCTCAGCAGAAAACCAGTGTAGGAGGTCTAGCCTGCTGCTTTGCTTATACTGAGCTGAGCACAATTTCGGCATCACGCGACGTGTGTTCGTTATTGTCCCGTTGAGTTCCGTAGCCTAATGGCAAAAAACGGAACCCTTAGATTCGTCATGTCCGATGTATGTCACAGCCACTTAGTCCAAAACTATGAGGATTACACAGTTACAACTTGGTAGGTAAATGTATTCTGTAAACCGCTTTACGGTTTTTACACAAAAATAAATATTAAGGGGGGTTTATTAAAATATTTTTTACACACAAATAATTATTAATATATTAAGAGGGGGCTCCCCATACATGAAACGGATTTTTTTTGTCATTAAACCTATACGTGTGGTGTATCTTTAGATAGGTCTTTAAAAATTACACCGAGGTTCCTAAAACAGTTTTTTGTCAAAATCAACTGTATGAAATATATAGACTTCCAAAGAGGTAAAATGTGTAAAAAAAAGACAAATTGCTTTGGATTAAGACATATTCATTAAATACAAGAAAACGATCCTCTCCCTATACACGATAGACAAAAATTTCTTCGTGATAGTAAAAAATATTCTCAATAATATTTAGTTGTTACAAGAATAATAAATTTAATCCAAGACATGTTGGTTCATTCAAGACACCGCTATTTGTACAGTCAAATAAGTGGTATTCTTCATACGAATAATCTTCTTTATCTCTTATAGACTAAACTAACTTAGAATAAAAAGAATAATAAATTTAAAAAAAGATAAATCTCAATCAAAGTAACTTGTCATTGATTTAAGATAATTTTAATTTGATGCAAGAAGATGGATATTTTTTGATTTAAAATAAGTCAATTTGATTGATATAAATTTAAATAAGTCTTGAAATAAAAAATTTTATCTTAATAAATAAGAAAAAAATTGTCTGAGTAAAAGATGAGCAGTATTTTTGTTTTAAAAATATTACATTGGCCTAAGTAAATATATTTTTAGAATAAACAAATATTTCAAGAAATTGGTCATTCTAACTTAAAGAAATCCTTTTTTACCGATGCAGACGAAATATTATAGTGGTATTTTGGGTAGGTGTATTTAATATTATAATAATAATAATAGAAACTTTATTGCATACGATACAAAAACAAACACATACAGAGAAAATTACAAAAAAGAGGAACACACAATATGCGGCCTTATTGCTACATAGCAATCTCTTCTAGGCAACCTTAGATGAGAGACGGAACCCTTCATGTGCGAGTTCGACTCGCGCTTGGCCGATTTTAGTTTTGTAGTTTTCTTGCATTAATGTAGTTATAAATAATAAAATCGACATACCAAACCAAAAGCAAATAAGTATAAAATCACTTTTGAAGATTTCTGAAAAAGTATGCTATTTAGAGACATCGTTTTATTTTTCTTGTAAATAGAATAATTTCAGATTCTATTCTATGTAAACTTCGGAGATAAGGGGGAACGGTATTTTTTTTAACAATTTTCATCAAAAGTAGAAAACTATGCGGCTAAAAAAAAAGAAAAATGTTTGAGAATGTCCAAGCCGCGCTCTTTCATATGATACCCCACATGCCCTAGTAGCTCAACTTTGAATTTTTAAGACCCCCTTTTAGTCCCTGTTGCAAAAAATATATAGACTTTTTTTGTTTCTCTCTTATTTGCAAAATATTAGGTTGGCGAAAAAGTCTTTTCGCATATAGTATGTATGAACTTGTAATAAAATCTCTTTGGCTATACTATTTTTTTTACTTTCATTAAAAGTTTAAATTTAAAAGAAGATAATTCCAATTTCAAATTAGGAAAATGTGTGATTTTCATATATTTTTCTTATTGTCAATATAAGTGAATATAATGAAGACATTCGATACATTTTAAAAATTACTACAAAAAAGGTAAAAATGCAACGCAAGCCGCGAAAAAAATTTGCGATGCTTATGAACCTAGTGCAGTGTCTGTGAAAGTAGCACAAATTTGGTTAATTTTCGTTTTCAATCTTGTATTCAATCTTGAAATTTTGATGTCAAAGATGCACGTCGCTCTGCACAACGACCGCCTAACGGTATAGCTTATGCTATCGCTATAGCTATCAAACTTTAAACTCTCATAAAACCCTTCAACGATAATTTTTTGTCTGATTTCTATATATTTCTATTTATCTATTGGATTTGCTATTGCATTTTAGTATGAAAGTGATAGTGTCAGCGAGAGCCCTTGTAGGGGTATGAAAAATCGATAGCACAAGCGATACCGTTAGGCGGTCGGGATGCTGGTCGCCCTATGACGGATAAAATGGATGCCATGTTTGAAAAAGTGGAGCAACATCGGCATATCAGTAGTTGCGACGTAGCTGAAGAACTGGAAATGGACCACAAAACAGTATTAGCGCATTTGAAAAAAAAACTAAGTACACAAAAAAGCTCGATATTTAGGTACCTCAGGAGCTCACTGAAAGAAACCTAATGAACAGTGTACTCATTTGTGATTCTTTATTACGACGTAATGAAACCGAACCATTTTTAAAGAAGCTGATAACTGGTGATGAATAGTGGATCACGTACGACAAGAACGTGCAAAAAAGGTCGTGGTCAAAGGCCGGTCAGGCTTCACAGACTGGCGAAACCCGGGTTAACTCGCAACAAGGTGATGCTGTGTGTGTGGTGGGATTGGAAGGGCCTAATTCATTATGAGCTGTCACCACCAGGCAGGCCCATCGATTCTGAACTCTACTGCGAACAACTGATGAGATTAAAGCATGAAGTTGAGAAAAAGCGGCCGGAATTAATCAACAGAAAGGGTGTGGTTTTTCATCATGATAACGCTAGATCTTACACATCTTTAGCCACTTAGCAAAAATTAAGAGTTTGGCTGGGTGGTGTTAATGCATCCGCCGTATAGTCCTGACCTTGCACCTTCAGATTTCCACCTGTTTCGGTTTCTTCAGAATTCTTTAGGCAGTGTCAGGCTTACATCACGAGAGAACTACCAAAGTAGTAGTAAGATATATCCAGCTGTGACAGACCGACTGAGTCGCACCATAATGGTTCCTTTTTACAATTTTGGTCGGAACCCTAAAAATGGACTCGGCCACAGGTTATTCTCAGACAGGACTTGAACCTGCGACCTTTGGGTATCCGGGCCACTCTGTAACCACTGAGCTACCAAGCCTTGCGACCAGCCGTCGAAATTTTACGTTGTAGCTGTAATATACGCTGTAGGAAATCGTTGTTATATCAATGCGAGAAATATCTTTGCATAGAATAACAGAAGAAATATTTTTACAAATGTTTAACGAACGATTAAGAAGCAACAGCCATTTAATTTATGATTTCTAAGTTTCTATAAAAAAAATATCACAAGTATTTAGAAGTAGAAAAAATAATTTCTAATTGGTCTTTCTGATTAAAGATATTATCATATCGAATGATTTCAATGTTTTGAACAAGTGCTACGATTTCGTACCTGTCGTAGTAAAAACCGTAGCAATTTTTTTTATTTTTATCGGACTGTTGAACAAAAACAATTTTCAAACACGAAAACGTTTTCATAAATTTTTTGACTAACCTGTGGATCTAATCCTGCTAGTGTGGCATAAGCTAAAGCTTGAGGGATGACTGTTAGACCGACTGTCACACCAGCTATGAGGTCTGCGACAGCTTTTTCAGAATTATATTCGGGTAGCCATCTTGTTATAGGCAACCGTTTGTGCATCAGTCGCTTGCATCGTGTCTGTTTCTTCAAACGTTGTTTTGACGGGGATGTCATTTTGGGGCCCTGCAAACAAAATGAAGAATTTATTCATACACGAATTAATCGTAAGTAACTGATTTTGTACAGTTTTGGTATCAGTAATATTAAAGAAAATGCTTGACATTTCTTGGAAAAGGCTTGACAAATACAGGAAACATCATAATAACAAACGGAAACTTTTAAAACTCTTGTTCCTGATAAACAATACAAAAGTAGACAAAAAGAAACAACACACAACTTCCACGAACATGATATAATAATATATTGCGCAACAAAACTTCTTAACATTGTTCATTTCCCATTTTCTCTATTGTAACAGAACTTTTCAGAGACCGGGTTTGAATCAAGTTTCTTGGTTAATTTGTATTAGTTCCTTCTAGACACTAGGAGTTACGTTGTTTCTGTTTTGCAGTGGATACATCGGTAAACATTGAGCATAAACAAGTATGGGTTAGAGGGAATGTGTGTGCTGTGTGTCCATATTTAATCAATATAGAGTCAATATAGCAGCGACGTGTCCCACCTACTCCCTCTACGGGGAATATTGGGGCAGTTGATTTAATTAAAGCCCTTTTGTGTAGCATACTTCTAATTTCCTAATAAATGCCCAGCCCTAAGCTGGTCTGTATCACCGAAAAACAAAGGTCCATCGTTATAGAGAAAAGGGTAAAAATAATCGATGGTTTATTGTTTGACACAATAAATATTAAAGTCCTTAACAACAATTTTATAATCTTTTGTTCGAGATAATGAACGAAAACACTCTCAGGGTAGGCCGTTTATCTTTTGTATTTCAACCTTTCAACTGAGTACGATAGATGTGTATAAATATTTGATTCGAAGATAATATTGATGAACGATTCATGAAATTACACAAAAGGTAAAATAAGTTATAGGACGACTTAACTCCTTCAATGATTTCGAGGATCGTACTTGGGAACAAATCAATTACTGTCAATTCAACTCTTACTTACAAGATAACTATTGGGGGAAAATTACCTATTAAGTGTAAGGGAGGGTAGGGCGTTGGTCATGTTCCAGATAATATTGTGGTTCGTTGTGTTAATTTGCGATGAGATGTAACATTGGCCTAATAAAACCTTCGGTGAACAATGTCGGAGGGGCGGCTTTGTTGCCTAAACCAGGTGGGTCTAAGCAATTATTTGCCAAAATTGGATTGAGGATTTCCATTAACTCTCTGTTTGTGTTTGTACATCTTGGACGGTGTTAGTTTTATCGTTTGCATTGATACAATTACTCTACGCGTCCAATTAAATTAGGCACGTATATTACGGACCAGAAAAAATACAACTAAAATTAATGAGACAATAAAAAGTGATTCAATTTGTGGACTCTTGTAAAAAAACTTTGTATTACACATTTCATAGTGATTGTCAAGGCTATAAGTTTTCATGTGTTTATCTACCAATTTTATTATTGTCTGCTATCCGGGCGAGTGATGTGTTTTTTTTAAATCGGTTTAATACGATAATATGATGGCCTTCAAGACAAACAATTTGTTCCGCTATGATAAACCTTATGTAAGTCAATGTTATTTAAAATTGACGTAAAGAAAGATTTCAGTTTTGAAAATTGGTACATTATGAATATTAAGAATAACTCGTAGGTAACTCCAACTGAAACAAATAATCGAAGTTGAGGATATCAATTTGGGTTGAGGATAGCAATTTGGAATATAATGTAATATAATGTAATAAAATAATATAAATTAGCAATGATTTTATTGCATATTTTAGTATGTTGTTATAGGTGCTAGATATTCTAAGTGGTTCTCATTTGAGGTTTGCCTTGAAACGTAACTTCCTGGCGAGTTATTACTACTTATTGCTATAATTATCGACTCAGTAACTCATTTATTGTTTATTTTCACTTTTATATTAACTACCTACCTACCATTAATATAGCTTGTATTAATACGTAAATGGAATAAATTTTGCTAAGTTTTGCACTTTCTTATAATTTTTCTCAAGAATCGTTCCATATAGAATAGGCTATTTCTATTATCCGTGAATAGGCTATTTCTAGGCAAGCTCGCTCTATTTTCGGCCTCTTATTAAATCTGACGATTCAGAATGATGCCAAGAGCATGCCTATATAAAGTAAAAAAATTATCTTGAATACTTGATACCTACTATTATTGAAGATGAAAAACCATATATTCGTAAATCAAGTAAAACCTTTTCTATGAAGTCCTATTTGTCAAAAGATGGATATGAAATGTGTAAGTTTTATCTGGCTTAACAATAATTTTAACTTTGTATCATTGTGTTAAAAACGAAACATTTAAATAACAAGACCAGTGACCAGTATCGATTCACTTATTGCTAGAATCACTGTAAGTTCAGGGTATTGTACGTTTGTCGAACAACCTAAAAGGCGCATAAGTATTAAGAGATAAAAGACAGAAGAAAAATAGTCGACGATTTGAAAGCACTAAGTCTATTGAATAAAAATATTTTGACTTTGTTTTCTTTTATTTACTACTACGTAGGTACTTAATTGCAATGACGTTACAATAAATCTTTTTCGAAGATTTTCTAAAGCTAATAAGAAAGCCACCTATTTGCCAGGATATAGTTAGGTTACCTACACCTTGCGACTAGTCAACATAATCGTCTCACAAATCCTCAAGGGCTATTTTTGAGCCTATTTGTAAAAGTAATGACTTAGTGAACGCTGCCATTTTTGTAAAGCACTATTCTATTCAAGAAATAACCTGATGAAGATTAACGAGGAGATTGTGAAATCGGTCCTAAAATTGGTCTAATGCTATTGTACTGGAAAAAGTAAGAGAATTTATGCCTATTTATGGAAAAATCTGGTTTTCCTTAAGATAAAATCAATGGACGACTTACATTAAAACCAAACGATATAGATAACTTAGGTTTTTGTTTAGAAGTATACTGAGATTCAAAGATTTGAATCTTTGATTCTTGCGATACTATAGTTCCACCTTCAGTTCAGTCTTATCATTACTTACTTACCATCAGGTATGATACAGGCTGAGCGTTTTCCCGTTGCTCATAAAAAATAGAGAAATTTCGTCACGAAAATAAATCTAAAAGGGTTGAAAGTTTTTATGAAATTTAAGAAATATGCCGCTAGCAATTTTACATTCACTTGTAAGCTTGTAAAACCGAATTATTATTCGGTTTTACAATCTTCTAAAATTAATATTAATGAACTCGACTGTAAACTACGAGGGCTCATTTATAAGTTTCCGAAACGACAAAGAAAATCTTTAATAATCTATTTAAATATTTTTTTTCTCAACATAGTTTCCTTCTATACCTCGATGCATTTAGTTCAGCGCTTCTCCAATACCGTTACACCAGTGTGATAAAATGTTTTCTCTAACCCCTCAAAATACTCGTCTACGGCAACAATGACTTCATCATTTGTTGAAAATCTCTGGCCACCTAACGATTTCTTCAGGTTTGGGAATAAGTGGAAGTCACACGGGGCCAGGTCTGGGGAATAGGGTGGATGCGGTAGCAATTCATGGAGTTTAGAGACTCCGATGTATCGTCCACTCGACGTTGGTTTTGGTCAAAAGTGAGCAAACGCGGCGGCACCCATCGCGCGCAAAGCTTTATCATTCCCAAATGTTAGTGTAGAATATTAAAAACGCGGTCAGATGAAATGCTCACCATCTCTGCTATATCTAGCAATTTTAATCGCCGATCGTCCAGTACAATTTTGTATATTTTTTTATTATGTCCATTCGTAATTCCTCATGGACGGCCAGAGCTGTTCGCAACTCTGTCTTCCACGTTTAAAATCAGTTACCCAGATGTGAATTGTACTCAATGTAGGAGCAGAATTACATAAATCACTGTCTAGCTTTATTTTAATCTGGGTTGCTGTTTTGTCTTTTAAAACGTAAACTTTATCACCGCACGAATATTTTTTCTTTCCATTGTTAAGAAAATTCACGACAAAGAAAGTTCTAGGTCCTGTCATACAAATTCCAGCAGTTCGATTAAATTTAAATTCAGCGTTCTATTTTCGAAAAAATGCCAGAATATAATTAAGTACATAATTTTTTTTCGCGTATCTTTTTTTTTAAGTTCGTCGTTTCGAATAACTATCAATCAAGAACACAGCTGTCATGATTGACGCAAATTGTAACAAGACATTACCGAAATAGCTCAATAGGCAAACTCAATATTAGTTCAGATGATGAATATTGTCGTATGAAGGAAGACAGCCGGCTGTAACTGAGTTTATCAGGTATAGTGGAGGGTCACGTAATTAGTAATGGGTTTCGAACGAGCGAAGATAAAACTTTGGAAGAATGCGGTGGTTCTGACTGCATGTAGGTACTTTTTTGAGAATTCATATTGAGAGTAGGTACTTTGAGTTTACTCTATTAAAACATGGACAAACCCTAATATACTTAGGCTGAGTTGCACCAGCTAACTTTAACCGATTTATGGTTAAAGCTGTCAAATCCTATACATTTTTCCAACGTTAAAGTTAGATAGTGCAATCCACCCTTAGATAATAATAATAATAATAATAATAATAATAATATATATTTATTTCACCAAAGAAAAAATACATTGTTTGGCAAGTAACAATAAGACAACTGTAAACATAACTTAGTTCTTACATGTAATAAACCATTGATTGAAACAAGCCAATGGTAAACATCTGCACCCGAACTAGGAAACCTGTATCTCAGGTGTGATCTTGTGGATTAGCCTACCTAGCAGTGGCGAAGGGTCCATACAACACGATTCTCATCGGCTTTCCATTTAGGAATCCCACTACACCAATCAACCATGCAGTTAAGAAATTTTTTCGACAAATTTTGTTTCGTCTTACCTTCACCAAATTTCGACCCCTCGTCACTACTACTTAGCTATTAGTGTCTGTAGTGTGCAAGTTAATGCTTGTGATGATTTTGTACAGTTCTTACTTTACTTTATGTTTTGCTACGTAATGTTAGAAGAATGTATGATTGCCTTTCACACAAAGAAATTTTTTAATGACATTTGCTGTAGTTACCTGACCATTATCTGGGAGAACATGTAAGATATTTTTACTTTAATTTAGCATACTCTCAAACCCATGGGAAAATCCAAAGTGTCATGACTGACACAACTAAATATCATGTCAGTCTATGGAGATGAGAGATGAAGTCGAGAGCGACCTCTTGTCGTATATAACAAATCGATGACATAGAAAATGTAAGCACCACTAAAGACAGCAACATTTAACAATCTCCATTTACCTCCATCAATATCTCGCACATATGTCAAGGAATAAAGTAACAAGTCATCAGATTCAACTATCGCTGAATCCTGAGGGATTGCAATCCTCCTCTCGCACTGTATCCGGGTGGCCATAAATCATGTTAGCCACGTAATTCGTCGATCAATCTGTCTATCCTTCTAGCTATTCGTCAATGTCCCTTCGACGAATGTGTCGAAATCCGAAAATAACCATCGGAGACACCCTTATAGTTGAACGGATATTATAAAACTTAAGGGTCAAATGGTAAATAAATATATTTAAATCGACCACATTACTGAATAAAAAATATTTATAGACGTAAGTAAGTATTTGAGGTAGGTTAGTTGGTGGTGAATAATACAGGGTATTCTGACAAATGTATAGAGAGACTGATACAACATAGGTGCTTATATTATGTAATTAATTACATAATTGTGATTGCATTGTGTGCCGGAGTACCGGATGAGGAAAAGCTTTCTTGTAATAATAGTGATTATTATTTTTTCTATTAGGTAGTATCATTATTATTTATACGCTAATGTGGGTATGAATATCATTGTGGGTATAGTTTTTGCTCTTTAAGTTGTAAAAAGAGTCGCAGCTGAGTTCAAAATAAAGGTATTTTTAAGTAGTTATGGGCAACAGTAAAAACCACCCAGTGATATCACAGAAGAATCCAAAAACATATGAATAAAATAATAATAAAATAATAACTATACAAGTCAAGATTAGCACATAAGTAAACAAGTACCTAATAAAGTTACAACCGTAAACCAACGCCGCTGAGGAAGGTGCTTCAAAACTCGAATCAACAACAACAGCATTGAAAACATCTGTTACTCAAAACAATACCAAATAAAATGTAAAAGAAAAAAATGTAAGATCTTAAAAAAATAAAAAAGAATGGAAACACGAAAACTCAATGATCGGTACAGATCGCGATAACCGACAGACAACAAACGACGGTTTGCTCAAACAGCGTTATTTTATAGGAACAAATTGCCAGGAAGGAGGCGCGTCGATTGCACAACGTCGATTTGTCGCGGCCACCGTAGGCGCGGCACGTAGAGATCATTAATACACAACTTGGCGTGCTTTTTCAGTAAGAATCTGTGAGATATGTTTTCTAATAAAAGAGTTGTGTTGGAAAACAGTTACATTATGCACGGAACCAGTAAAAGATAAGCGATGGAGGGAAATTTATTAATTTATTTATAAATTTAGCGATAAGTCCAACCACCAACCAAACCGAATACAATATGTTGGTAGGATATGGGAATCGAACCCGAAAGCGACCAGCACCAAACCCAGAAGCGGTTAAAATTTTTAGTTGTATAACATTAGAATACTGTAACCTTGGACGAATTAACCACTGGACACGAAACCCGAGAAGAATGTATGAAATCACGTTCAACCAATTCTTGAGGGGGTGAGGGGCGATTACTAATGTCAAATAATGACAGTAGCGCTTGAAGTAATCGATATTTTTTTTATCGATAAGTAAGGAGTGAATGAATGAACCTATTGAGTTTAATAAATCATGTGTGTTTTAAAGAAATTAGTAAGTTAATTGTTTATTTCGTGGAAAAATAAAAAGCACGATAAGTAAGGAGTGAATGAATGAACCTATTGAGTTAAATAAATCATGTGTGCTTTAAAGAAATTAGTAATTTAATTGTTTATTTCGTAGAAAAATAAAAAAGCACCTAATAATAAGAAAATATCATTTTAAAAAATCCCTCAAATTCATAAAAACTATAAAATATGGTTTCCAAAGCGTTTGTGTTTGGGTTTTTTTTTGTGAAAAATGGGTAGATACATGCAACCTGATACTAAGTACTGATAAGGCTTAAGATGGAAGCGCGTCTCTCCCGGAATCCTCAATCACTGAGGAACTGGCTATCTTACCTCTAACTGCCGGAACGGACTTAGATAAGATGGTAGTCGCTAGCCAGGTGGATTTACAAATTTCTTACTAACACTTTTTAAGTCAGTAAAAAACATTAATATTTGGCTTTGGCGCGCACTGTTCATTGAAATAAAACAACTTTTACGGATATCAAACGCGCTATATTTCCACGAACTAAGTTGTAATTGTCCGTATTTTTAGGTTTTTTTAGGGGTTTTTTGATTTTCCCGACGTTTCGGCACTTTTACAGCTGCCGTGGTCCCGTGGTCGTCATCCCGTGACCACGGCAGCTGTAAAGGTGCCGAAACGTCGGGAAAATGAAAAACCCCTAAAAAAACCTAAAAATACGGACATTACAACTTAGTTCGTGGAAATATAGCGCGTTTGGTATCCGTAAAAGTTGTTTTATTTCAATTAATATTTGGTTTATATAATAATATAATTCATTATTTACATTAACTTCTTCTTCAATCACTCGAGCTTTTTTATATAGTTTATTATTTATATATTTATATTTATTAATAGTTCATTACAGAACCTTTGTATAGGACATACACAATAGCAACCCCTCCATAAGTGTTTAATTTTATAATCGATTGCAATTCCTTTCAAAGGTCAAATAGTTGTGGCGCGATGCTCGTATAATATGTACCTTTTAAATGAAAAATTTAAAGGGATTGTGATATATTTAAAATTAGACAATTAGCCCCCTGTGTGCTTCTCGAGCTGTGATATCTCGTATTCGACATTTTTTTGGAGCCAAAAATCTAAGTATACTAAAAACTTACTGAAAATAACCATCGACATTATAGGATTGTCAAAGATCGTTGAGACTAAAACATTTTAATTTCAACTCTAGTATCCATTTACATTTAAGAAATATGCATATTTGTAAGAAAAAATATAAACTTGTTTTCACTTTATAAAAGATCTTAAAATTTACGCCACCGTACAAAATGAGCACAATCTAAACCTAAATTAGAAATAGCGTTTGGATAGCGTATGGTCTAGCATACGCTATGACAGTTTTAAACAACAAACTCCCAGAAGTTATCAATAAAACATCGCATATAAATTACCTATATTTAAGAAAAAGCCAAGATAGTATCTTTCAAGCAACTACTAGCTGAAATACTAATTGCAAGAATATTTCAACCAGCAGTTTATTGTAGTTTTAAGATTATTTTACTTGAATAATAATGAAACGATATTAAAGTTAAAATATTAAAAAAATAGTATAATATAGCTTACGTACATACATTATACTTTTTCTGCGGAGCGACTTATTGCGAGCGGACGTGTCGAAATATTTTTAACAATTTTTTAATTTTAATTCTGGATTTTTGAGTTTGCTTGGAGCCTTCGCCCCATCAAGTGGAGCGCCGCTGGCCTGTCTCCGGAGCCCTACTTTATGAAAAGCTTGAGCACATCAAGATTGGTGAGTTTCGCTTCGCTTGCTTGGATTTGAACCTCTGCTCACCGAGTCGATACCGGCTACTTAACCGTTTGGCTACGGGCGCTCGGCGAGTTGCGGCCGAAATTAAAGATCGATAGCTACTCGACGGCGTCGTCGCTCGGTGCATGTTTGAAATACATTGCTGCTGTCTTTGCTTGGTGTTTAGTGCTACCGCTGCGGACCTGCAGTGCGACCGCCTAACTCAAAGCTTTTTGCTTCGCGACACCGTGCGCGTTTACTTTCGAAAAGTAATGGCGTTGAATTCGAGCGACCGCCTAACTCTGTCACGCGCTTTATGTGGCAAACGCTTTCATCGAATGAAATAAATTGAATGACGAATCTCTCCGCTGCGTTCACATATATTCTTTATATAACATATTTAGTTTTTGATGGCCTAAAATACGGGATTTATTAAAAAAAAAATGAAATATATTTATTACTTGTGTTATTTGAGCACTGTCATGTAAATTATATTTTTTTTTAATAAAAATATTTTAAGTTGCTTGAACGCGTTGAAAATGACAGTTCGACGTAGAACATTTGACAAATTATGTCATTGTCACTGCAGCAGTGTTGCCAAAACGTTACTTTTGTAACGTTTTACGTTACTTTTTGATCCCTTCACGTTAAATTTACGTTACGCGTTACAAGACGTTACTTTTGCTTTACATTACGGATGGACTTTTTATACCTTAATTTTTTAGAGTTCAATCGAATTCTCTCGGTGAAACGAGACGATTGTGTCGCATCTGTGGTCGTATTGTGTATAATGTTGGCAATTTGGCATTGCCCACTAATTAAATGAAAACTAATGTGATTGTCTCTATTGCACTTATAGCTTGAATTAGTAAATAGAAAGAGCGAGCTGTACGAAGTGAGTAACCAACCGAAAGGACGGCAGGGACTGGAGGGACTTTGCAGGATTACGACCGTCGATTTCGTTAATCAATTAAATAAGAAACCATTCAAATAACGCTGGAATGATGATTAGAGACTTTAAAAAATATTAATATAATGTTTATTGTACTGAAATATAAAGCGTTACTTTTTCTGGAAAAACGTAACTTTTTGAACACTCGTATGTAGCTTTTGAGGGCAGGGCACTGGCAACACTGCTGCAGTCAGTTTGATCAGTTTCAGTTAAATTAAAACTTGTGATTGTGAAACTTTGTGTGTGAATTAGACTCGATATAAATAAAAGGTAAGTACTATTTCATAAGAAACATTGGCAAGCAGTGATTATTGAATTTAATAACTGAAAGTTGGCGAAAAAAGAATCGGATAGAGTCTAGGCCCGCCTGAGAATAACTCGTGTTAGATTTTTTGTAGTAACTAAGTAACTTTCTAAGTTATCATTTAAGAAGTAAAGAGGATCAGTGTCTTACTGGGTTGGTACTTTATGTAGGAATCCCGTGATCTCATATCTTTAATTCATCAAACCCGAACCGGATACCGGTGTCTAGAGAACAATGGAATATCTATTGTCTCATAATCCGGGGCTTCAAAGGTAAAACTAGAATTACTTAAATAGCAGCGTAGGTTCACGCAATACATTTATTTCTTTGTGTATTGTACTTTTATATCAAAAGGCAAGTAGGTTTTCTGCCTAAGGCCAACTACATGCATTTTGCTTGTCTTTGTAGGTTTTCAGTTTGTTGTAACGAATTTCAGATGCCAGCACCAAAAAACAAATTGCCCGACGCAGAAGGGGGGAAGGGGAATGTTGGTGACGGAGATGGAGGGTCGCCCATTGTAGGCTAAGCAACAGCTGCTTAGCCTGTGGGAGAACTAGCTCTATCTAGCTCTAGAAATATCTCTTCCTCTCGCTGTCGTCGTCACCTTGTCAGTCTGCTGGTATGTGATGTCTATCAATGACTACTATTGAGATATCTAGTATTGAAAGTAGCTACCTAAATTAAAGTTATAATATATCATCCACATTCTGCTGGAATATATAAATATTTTCCCAGGATAATTCTATCGATCTATCATAACATAACATACCTGATAATTTTTAATTTAGTAAATATACTAGAAAAAAGCAACTTGTCTCATGTCGCCCTGACGGGACTCGAACCCGCATCCTTGGGAATCCGGCCTAATGCACTGACCAATTATGCTACAGAGACCTACGAGAACACGTTGAAATTCTCTAGTATATTCACCTTTTTCTACGGTGTTGGCCACCGTCGTTTCATCAATGAGAGAAATATCCTCGCATTCGAAAGAAACATCTTTACAGATGTTGTAATGTATTTGTATGCATTATTTAATTCTATATATTTTCAGTTGATGACGCTGCAGCGGCAGGGCCATCGCAGGGTCTGCCAGTGCAGGCTTTATCCGTTGCCCGTCCACGTAAGTATATTTAAGCACAAAACCAAAAAATCTTATCTACCTATTAAGAAAATTAAAGTGTGTCGGACTGTGATTTTGAAATAATTTCTTTAAATGCCTTAATACCTTTCCTACAAAATTAACCAAAAAAATTAATTCAGTCCTGTCACTCACTTAAAATATTAAACGAAATACATTATTAAAATATCTCTTTTCTTAAAATTATTATTAAATAACAACAATATAATTAAGTCAAATGTTTGATGGTATTTTGTTTCAGAGAAGAGGAAGCATGTATAAAGAGCAGATGCCGACGATCCTCCTGCCGTGAGATCCTGACCACAATGTAAGTATTTTGAGCTACAATCATTCATCAAAGGAACGTGTATCTTAGTGCAATATACCATTCAATAGCAGGATCACAGAAAATTTGTCTCGGTTAGACCGCTGTACTGTAGATGTAGACATGTGAAATGGCTGCTTTATTCTCTTTCAAATTATCTTTACTAAGATAAATTATACTAAAAGATTGTAACAGTTACAGCGGCTCGAGGACCGTCACATCAGCCAGATTAAGGAGCAGCGCAAGCTGGAGGAGCCAGCCGCTGGCTCTCGACGAACGACGGCACGTCGAAGAGTCAGAGCACCGCGCCTGGCAGTGGCAGCAAGCGGAGGACGACCTCGCCTGAAGAGGCAGCAGGCGGAGGACGAGCGAGCCTGGCGGAGGACGAGCGTGCCTGGCAGAGGCAGCATGCGGAGAGGGAGCGTGCCTGGCGGAGGACGAGCGTGCCTGGCAGAGGCAGCATACGGAGGGGGAGCGTGCCTGGCGGAAGCAGCAGGCCGACGACGAGCGAGCCTGGCGGAGGCAGCAGGTGGAGGACGAGCGAGCCTGGCGGAGGCAGCAGGTGGAGGACGAGTGAGCCTGGCGGAGGACGAGCGTGCCTGGTGGAGGCAGCATGTGGAGGACGAGCGTGCCTGGCGGAGGCAGCAGGCAGAGGACGAGCGAGCCTGGCGGAGGCAGCAGGTGGAGGACGAGCGAGCCTGGCGGAGGACGAGCGTGCCTGGTGGAGGCAGCATGTGGAGGACGAGCGTGCCTGGCGGAGGCAGCAGGCAGAGGACGAGCGAGCCTGGCGGAGAACGAGCGTAGCTGCCAGAGGCAGCAAGCGGTGGATGCAGCTCAGTCAGTCGACGTGACTTTCACGCTATGATTTATGACCGATTGTCAAACTTTCAACAATGCAACTCTGCCTGTGTTATTGCATCATTTCTGCCATTTGTAGGCAGTGCAAAGACTGTCTTAACTGTGTCTAGTTTGAATTATAACACTGTAAAAGTACACATAAGTTAGATTATTCTCGGCTGTCCTTAATTTTTTTATTTCAAAATCCACAGCTCTAAATTAAAACTAGTTAAATAAGATAGGTACTTGAAATTAATGTAGTGTAAATTGCAAATCCAATAGTAATATAGTGTAGCATGAATTGTAATCTGTTTTCTATACTAATATTATAAAGAGGAAAGATTTGTTTGTTTGCATTGAATAGGCTCCGAAACTACTGAACGGATTTGGATAAAATTTGGTACACAGATAGTAGATAGCTGTTATGAAGTATAGCATGAATTGTAAATCTGTTTTCTATACTTATATATTATAAAGAGTAAAGATTTGATTGTTTGTTTGCATTGAATAGGCTCCGAAACTACTGAACTGTTTTGGGTGAAATTTGGTACACAGATAGCAGATAACCTAGTAATGAAGTGTAGCATGAATTGTTATCTGATTTCTATACTTATATTATAAAGAGGAAAGATTTTATTGTTTGTTTGCGTTGAATAAGCTCCGAAACTACTGAACGGATTTGGGTGAAATTTGCTACACAGGTAGTAGATAGCCTAGTTATGATCTGTTTTCTATACTTATATTATAAAGAGAAAAGATGTTATTGTTTGTTTGCATTGAATAAGCCCCGAAACTACTGAACGGATTTGGATGAAATTTGGTACACAGATAGTAGATAGCCTAGTTATGAAGTGTAGCATTAATTGTAATCTGTTTTCTATACTAATATTATAAAAAGGAAAGATTTTATTGTTTGTTTGTTTGTATTGAATAGGCCCCGAAACTACTGAACGGATTTGGATGAAATTTGGTACACAGATAGTTGATAGCCTGGTTATGAACATAGTATACTTTTTATCCCGATATTCCCACGGGGACAGGAGCTACGCGGGTGAAACGCGAGCGGCCGTTAGTGTGTAATAAATAAATAAAACCATAAAAAATAGCTCGCATAACCGGATTTATGAAAATTAGAGGGGACTTTCACCATCTGCTTACAATATTTAAAATATCGTTCTATCCCTTTTAACTTCAATTAAAGGACTGAAATGCAAGGACATTCTAAGTATGTTTAGTGTTAATTGTTTAGTAGCATTTGGTGAAAATGGAAAAATTGACAGCGTTATTATAATGGTTATAGTCAAAGAGTATATATAACGACAGTCTCATGTAAGGTTTGAACATGTTGGAAGTATAAATAAATATAGTTATGTCTCTAATAAAATAAAAATTTGTTTTATTTCTTCCTCGTCAGGATTTATTATACTAGAGGCCTCTTTATTATACAATCTAAAAGTTCTGAGTAGCTTACTTAACAAGATGATACTTATTTATCCTATTTTTCGTAACGCAACTGTAATTATAAATAAAAAGGAAAAATAATAAAAAAAACTCCCTTTGCTGATACGGCCCCATTTTGCCTAATACCACAGCTTAGGATGCAGTGCTGGTTTTTTTGATGCAGTTGTTTAGTCAGATGACGCTAGTTTAGCAAAGTTGTAACATTTATTTGTACCTATATCAATAATCAATAACTCTGAATTAAAATTTTATTATCTATCACCCTAATATCAAACTTTAGAGTTTAGACATACCTAATCACTGAAATTGACTAGTTGTATATTTAAAAATTACTTATTACTGTTTGAAACTGCATACAGAATATGGATGAAGTAATTTAGTAAATAAAGTAATTTATTAAATAATAATGAATTTAATTTAGAAAGAAAAAAATAAATTTGTATAAATCACATAAGTAATAAAATAACAAATGTTTAAAGATACTTGAACAAATGACATAAGTAATACAATAACAAATAACTTAGATACTTGAGCAAATCACATAAGTTATACAATAGCAAATGACTTAAGATGTGTGTTAGTATAATGCTCCTCCGGACTACCCAGATGAGCATTTAGGATGAATATCATCATCCATGATCTTCGTGCATAGCCAGAATCCCCTGCAATGAAATTATTTGATTTATATACAATGCCTTACGAAACATAAATAATGTAAGCTAAATCTTTACAACAATAATTCATACTTACTTAAGTACTTACCTACTTAAAGTTAGCAAAGGCCTTTGCCAAAAGGTAATTAATAAATAGTGATAATAATTACTAAATGGTACATAGGCAGAAAACAATAAAGTTATTACCTATTTAATTTATTGGTATCAGTATGTAACATTTATTAATTACTGTTTAATTTTAGCACTTACCTAAGAACCAGAAGTCCGATTCCTTCTCATGGAGTCTATGCATTCCAGCTTTCACAGAGCACAAGTTCCAAATGTGTGTGTCCTGGCTCACATCACCAAATGACGCATCTTTAAGCAAGATGTGCAAAACCGCATCACATAATTATCTCTGAAAATAAAACTATATTAAGCATCTCAATAAAAAAATATTTTAAGTAGGTACCTACACCTACAGTAAAAAAAATATTATTTCTCACCGCCAAGACATTCAGATTGATAATTCTTTCTATTTAAGTATGCTTCCTCATAGTCTTTAGGACGAATGATAGCAACATGAGTGCCATCAATACACCCTAGGACCTCCAGAAATCCAAAAACAACTAACCTTCTTGCAACTGCACTGCGTTTCGCCTCATGTTCTTGGGAAAGTGATATATTTCCTCAAGATTTGACTCATTTAGTACCTCAGTAACCTCCACAAGGCAGTCAGAAAGAGATGTCTGCGACAGACCAAGGTTTAAATTGTTGCCTACAGACCTTTGGTAAGAACCACAGGCATATAATTGCAATGCAGCTAGGATCTGTAACAACAGTGCAATGATATAGGTAATATGTAACAAATAATGATGCCAAGTTGTTTATAAATCGTTTATAGTAGGTACTTTTAATAGATTCCTAAATACTTATGAATAAACAAAATACCTTGATCTCTGGTTTAATATTTTATGCTTATGACGCAAAAGGGGCATCACATCCTCGCAAAGAGTTCGTCGTCACACCGACACCGACACCTTTCCCAAGCGAAAGGTGTCGACGAATTTCTGCTCTGGCAGCAGCATGGGCATGCTGTCCTCCCGCAGCTGTCTCCTACGCAGCATCAGCATTGCCCGCATCCTATCTTCCTCCTCTTCCATCAGCATCACAATTCGCGCTATTTCTTTCCTAAAACTGAAAAAATAGCAAACCTTTTATGCACTATCCACAATATATTACACTGAAAACTTGAAAAAAGCAATTTTAGTATTAGATACAAAGCATGAAATTATAAAATCGAAAATAATTATCGTAAACTCGAGCTTGCTGCGAGAGAGTAGTAACTGTATTTATGACAGCTAAAAACGCACATTTGACAGCTAGAATCGCACTGTTGAAAGTTTTCAAATTCTTAGGCGGTCGCGGTTATCTGTCAAATCCATACATTTATGAGATTTACATTCGTTCATGTGGCTGTCAAACAAAAGTAAAGCTTTGGCGTAAAAAGTGTTGTTAGGCGGTACCAAATGACACGATGACGTCATAAATTATAGCTTTTTTCAAAACAATCGAGTTAGGCGGTAGAGCCGCTGTTTCTACTGTGATATATCAGTCATAATATCCGTGCAAACTCTTTACAATACAGTTAATTATAATGAATTGCAGCGCGTGTAATAAGTTATTAAATGTAAAGGAGTCGATTAAATGCCGATTATGTCTCAGTAAATATCATTACCAGTGTCTGAATATTGACAGACACAATTTTATTTCACTTACAAAGGAACAAATATCGCAGTGGATTTGCCCGACATGTAACAACGTTACTCGGCGCGTACGCTCTAACGATAACACCCCTGTACGTCGTAGCAACTTAATGTCGAAAACCGACGACTCTTTGAACATGTCATGCGATTTAGAACAAAGCGCTGCTCCTGTTCCGTCTCCCCAACAAACAGGGACATTATCCTTAAATGAGGAGGTAACAATGCAGAAGATAGGTGCTCTCCTAGATCAAAAATTAAGTACAACCATGACGGTTTTTATGGAGAATTTCCGCAAGGCACTGAGAGACGATGTAAAGGAAATGGTTGAAAGCGAGATAGGAAACGCAATAAAAAATATCAAAGATGATTTTAGTACAACAACAGATTTCATATGTACTGAACAGAAAGATTTACGGTCGGACATAGATAAAAGTACTAGTACCATAAAACAACTGGAAAATGAGAACGCCAAACTTCAGTCTGAAATAGCTACCCTTAGAACACGTTTATCTGGAATAGAAAAGCTTTCTCGCAGCTGCAACATTGAAATTCAGGTAGTACCTGAGCGTAAAAACGAAAATGTCTTTATGTTACTGAAGAAGCTCTGCGACGTAGTGAAGGTCCCATTGGACGAAGGGAACGTGCATGCGTGTCGTAGAGTGGCTAAGTTTGACAGGTCTTCCACCAGACCTCGTAATATTGTAGCGACATTCTCCTCTCCGCGTGTTCGAGATCTGGTGTTGTCTGCGGTTCACCGACACATTAAAACACAATCTGGTCGCGGGCTGACTTCGGCTGATTTAGACATCTCGGGCGAACCGTGTAAGATTTATGTCACGGAACATCTGTCTCCTGAGCAAAAAGCTTTATATACTGCGGCAAGAAAGGTAGCTAAGGAACGTGGTTTCAAGCGTGTCTGGGTAAAGTACGGCCAGATATATATGCGTAAGGACGATGATGCTACTCAACTTCTTATCAAAAGTTTGGACTGTCTTAAGAAGATTAATTAGTTGTTTATTTCATTGTACTGTATTTTTTTTATTAACTCAGTTTTAATATTTGGTTAATTATTGCATTCAACATGTATAGTGTGTTTTATCAAAATTTAGGTAGAGCTAGATCTAAGCTAAATGATATATACTTAAACATTTTAAACACGGATTATGACATTATCTGTTTGACTGAGACTAATTTTGACAGCGGTATTTTTGACGCCGAATCGATAGATAGCCGTTACAACGTTTACAGGAGGGATCGCGAAAATTCATGCTCTAAGAAGGTATCAGGAGGTGGTGTTCTAATAGCCATAAAGAATAATATCAATGTTTTACATCAGATGTCTTGGCAAAGTAGGTTTGAGGATCTTTGGGTTACTATCTTCTCTTGCAAACGCGATGTGCCATCCCTACACCTTTGCCTTTGTTATTTACCGCCAGATTTACCAATTGATGATATAACAGCATTTCATCATAATACACAAAAAGTCATTCTTGATTCGAGTTTCGGAGAAAAATTTCTCATACTTGGCGACTTCAACTCTGCGAATGTTTCTTGGGTCACACAGGGGGATTCGACACTGCTTACTCCTGTAAACCCTCAGGATCGTAAAACTGCTTTGCTTCTCGAGACAATGCATACATGCAATTTAACCCAGTTTAATACAATTCCCAACAAAAACAACCGGTTCCTCGATCTTGTTCTTTCTACTCTTCCCAATGACTCGTTCGCAGTGTTGGAAACAGAACCCTTATCACGCTTAGATAGTCATCATCTTGCCTATCGTATGGACTTAAGTATCTGTAACACAGAAAAACCTATCACGCCTAAGTACAAAAAACGTTATAACTTTAACCGTTGTGACTTTGCAAACGTTAGAACAGAATTAAACAGTGTGAACTGGGAGGAACTGCTTTCTTCTGATGATGTTAACGAATGTGTCGATGTATTTTATAATAAGTTGTTTGACATAATATCGAGAAATACACCGCTTGCTAGAAACACCACATCAGACAGGTACCCCATTTGGTATAGCCAAGCCTTGATCCGTTGTATAAAAGAAAAAATTAAATACCACACACGTTACAAAAAATTTGGTAACCCTCGAGACTATGACTCATTCTCTCTATTGAGGGAAAGATCTAAGAGGCTCATATCAAGTTGTTATAAAACACATTTGTCTTCAGTTGAGGAGTCTTTGAGGGATGATCCAAAAATGTTCTGGCGGTACATTAATGGAAAAAAGGGCTGTTCCACCTTACCCTGCACTATGACCTACGATAATGAAACTTACTCCGAAGGTACAGATATTTGCGAGCTTTTCTCTAAATATTTTGGGTCAGTTTACGACTCACCTTCAATCGTCCAACCTTGTGAGTTAACCAATTTGCCTCCAGCTAGTAACCTGTCGTTGCATAGGATTCACATTAGTTCTTGTGATGTTCTATCGAAACTGAAACACTTAGACATACGAAAGGGTCCTGGACCTGATGAAATCCCCCCAAAGTTTTTAAAGCATTGTTGTGAGGAGCTTTCTGTCCCTCTTGCTATAATTTTTAATAAATCCCTATCCTCAGGAGTTTTTCCGACACGTTGGAAGGTGGCTCATATAATACCGATATATAAGTCTGGAGATCGGGGTTTGTGTCGCAACTATCGGCCTATAAGTATTTTGTCTTGTATGCCAAAGGTATTTGAATCCTTAACATATGAGGCTCTTT
The DNA here is from genome assembly GCA_910589605.1 of Chrysoteuchia culmella. Classification (NCBI taxonomy): domain Eukaryota; kingdom Metazoa; phylum Arthropoda; class Insecta; order Lepidoptera; family Crambidae; genus Chrysoteuchia; species Chrysoteuchia culmella. Next base: position 10,088,118 of record OU342650.1, on the reverse strand, counting down.
ATTATCACCTGATTAAGTTTGTTTCAGATAGACAGCATGGGTTTGTAAAAAAGAGATCGACTTTAAGCAATCTTTTAGAATTCAAAAATTACCTTTGTAAAGTATTCGCTTCAGGCGGTCAAGTTGATGCTGTTTATCTAGATTTTAGCAAGGCATTTGATAAGGTCGACCATTCTTTACTTGCTGTCAAGCTTCAATATTATGGAATACACGGATCTCTGCTTCGGTGGGTTATTTCGTATCTGAGTAACCGAACTCAACTTGTAACTGTGAAGGGTTATTCATCGTCTCCAATCGGGACCACATCAGGTGTTCCGCAAGGATCGCATCTCGGCCCACTCTTATTTATTGTTTTTATAAACGACTTAATTTCTCGTTTATCCTGTCCCTCTCTCTTGTACGCCGATGATCTCAAAATTTTTACTGATGTCAAAAATACGGAGCAGCGCATAGCACTTCAACACGACCTTAGGGTTATCTCTGACTGGTGCTTGTCCAACCGGATGTACCTAAACGTGAGTAAGTGTTGTGTTATCTCTTTTACAAGAAAGAAAAATAAAATAATAACCGAATATCGTCTGCAGGATAAGGTATTAAATAGAAAAGATATTGTTAAGGATTTGGGTGTGCTTTTTGACGAACAATTAAGCTTTCGTCCTCATTATTCGCATATCACGAAGAGGGCCAATAGACTCTTAGGATTTATTGTTAGATCAACAAAAGGTTTCAAGAAGCCTAGCAGCTTGTTGTTCCTTTTCGGTAGCTTAATAAGAAGTGGTTTGGAATATTGCTGTCCGATTTGGTCCCCCTATTATAAAGTTCATGTAGATGATATAGAAAGGGTCCAAAGATGCTGTGTAAAACACTTGTCTCGGAGGTACAATGTAAAGAGGTCATTACGTAGTTACAGTGACAGATTGTCTAAGTTTGGCATGATCCCGTTACATACTCGCCGGAAAAGATATGATCTACTATGCTTACATAAAATTTTACACTCGACTATCGATTCAGTAGATTTGCTGTCTTCGGTTGAGCTTAACACCAGGCACCGGTCACGTTGCCCGAATTCTTTTTCGATTCAGGTGTACAAAAATAATACATCTTATTACAACCCTATCGTTAGAATGTGTCGTACATATAATGAAATAAGCCGTGGTAATAGACATCTTGATGTCTTTAATAACAAATTCTCTCTTTATAAGAAAACTGGGTCCGAGCTTCTTGAAGCAGAAACATCATAGATTGAATTTGTATAGATTGAAAGTAAAAAAAAAAAAAGGAAAAGTTAGTTTTGTAATCCAATTATTATTGTTTTGGTTCGCATAAGTTTGAAATAATTGTGCATGCTGTGTACGCTATTATTGGATTAAAGTCTTGGCTCATATATTTAGCATAGATTATAAGTTTTGTAATGACTTTAATCTGTAAGTGTACCTATAACAAATAAAAAATAAATATAAATTATATAATATAAATATAATTAATTTTATTCTTGCTGTGACCTAACAAGGTCTATGTTAGAAACAAATAATAAATGTAACCACCAGTTATGATAAATTTTAACAAGAAGAATATTGGAACAAATGAACTCGGTCACAAGTGAAGATGGGACTTGAACCCACGACCTTTGGGAATCCGGCCCACTGCTCTAACCAATGAGCTACCGAGACTTGCGGACCACTGTCGAAATTCTGTAAGAATATCCTACCTTGCATTCGAAAGAGAAAAAAAACAAATGTTTAACGATCAATTATGATGCAACAGCTAATAATTTATGATTTTTGAATTTTTGCGTTGTCAATGCTATTTTTATACTTATGATAAATTTTAAATGTTAATGTACAACACACTATGATAATGTACAACATAAGTCTAATACTAAAAAACAATACCGTGACTGATTGATAGGCAATGCACAGCACAAACGGCTAAACCAATTAAACTGAAATTTTGCATACAGGTTCTTTTAACGATATTGGCGAGTACTAAGGATTTTTGATATTACCACGGGAACGGGAACAATGCGGGTGAAATAAGCAACTTTTTTTAAAGTTTGAAGCTATATTTAAAATATAACCAGCTCAAAGTTAGTAGGGTCGTTTAATTACGGAGTTCCTATAGTTATCTTCTGGCTCCATCATCAGACCTTAGATGTTATCTAAGACCTGAGTCCTCGTCCATGTTATCTCCCTGCGTACCGCTTCCACCCAATTTCTTCTTGTTAGGGGTTCAACTATAAATCTGAAATTAATTTGAATAGTTCGTACATTAAAATTGGATTCGTTCGTTCATTTACAGACATCGATATGTTTATCGATATGTTCAAGCCCTATACGACATAAAAATGACAATTGATTGAATGAGTGATAAGTATAACCCAACCAAATTACTTATGCAATATCTTTCAAGAATTTACATGTACAATGATTACTTTTTGAAATGACGTATTACATTTTGTTTACATACCAAATTTTATTTATTTTACGAAAAATTGCTACTCTAATAGATTGAAATTGTACTTACGCGTGAAAAGAAAAAAAATTTGATTGTCCGGTATGATTTTTACAAAGTAACACAGCGCATTTACCCATTTTTGAGATAATGTTCCACTTCGAGATCTCGCGTCATACTGACAACGCCATATTGCTTACTGTGTCTAAAAGGCAGGGTAAGTGACAGAGGGGTAAAGGCGAACGCGGTCCTCGTTACGCGTCCAGTGGTTAATTCGTCCAAGACTGTAACGCACCAAAGGCAAAACAAAGTATGAAATCAAAACATTACTAATCTTCATTGCTTACCTAGTCTGCTCACTACTTATAACGACGAGACGTCCTTACAATAGGTAGAGCACCAAAGGAATGACTGTAATTTTGAGATCAATTTATTTATAAGTTTAATGTAAGGAAGCGCACTACTTAACTACTATCAATGCTGTAAAGATTTTTTTTAAAGACTCGTAAAATGTTCAGGTGAATCTTGCTCTTATTTCCAATTGGCATGCAAGTGTCTTCTACAAAGTATTCCGAAATAAAGAGTTATAGCCATAATTATAAAGGTAATGAACTTTGGTTGATATCCAATAAAACTAGATAGGTAAACCCAGGTTAAAACCCAAGAGCTCGATGATCCTCATTATTTGTGAGGAAATGTAAGTAAGATTATCATAGTAATCCCAGCAGCGATGACGACGACTTTCCTGGAACAGTACCTAATGATTCTATCCACTGCTTCGAAGGTCTAAAGTATTTGTTTGACTGTGGGAATGGTGGCACACTGCCTGCATACACAAACAATTTTTCGGAAGCCTGGCACGATGAGCTTGATATGTGAGCATGATATCTTATCGTCATAAACACGGGTTTTAGATGGAATTAGGAGCTCGCTTTGTAGAGCCTCAAAGTAAGCACACGCATCAAATTTGAGTACTAGAGGGTTGCAGATAACGATAAAAAAGGTTGAGTTGAACCGAATCACTCTATAATACATCCTAGGTACTTAAGTGATGTCTTTAAATACAAAAATAACAATGAGACGACAATTACGAATCTACAGAAGATCTAATTAAGTTGTTAGTCCCACCCTTTTTCTGGACATTTATTTATTGGTTTAATCGTTTAAGTGGAAAATGATGCTTTTATTTTATTTTTAATTGGCCACCTCCATGAAATCATTACGAAATTAACACGCATACTCTTTAATAAAGACTTTATTATTTTCTATATAATCATTTAGGAGGTAAGTGGGTTCCGCTAATACTCGCCGCGTGCATCGCTTTTATATTTTGTGCTTCAATAAAAAGAAATACATGGTATTGTAACGTATTATCATTACGGTATTATAGTATTGTCATGTCCAAAACGAAAAACATGTTTATTGAATGTTGTTATTCTAAGGTATTGTTGACTTCAACTACTAAATACTTTCTAGAGTCAATTTGGAATGAGTTTAGTTCACCAAGCTCGTGCCGTTTACAGGTCGATATGGCAGTAACAGTTATCACCAATACACCTCTTTATTTGGCAGTTAAGGGTTTAACTAGGTTAGCCAACAAGTTATGGACCGTTGAATTAAATCGAATTCATTACTTAAAATCGAGTTCATTACCTTTGAACCACTTTTTCACGTTTCTCTATTTTGTGTATACTTGTCGCTGTCTCGCTGTGGCATATAGACTGTGCTGTGGCTGGCTATGTCACGTACCGCACCGAATATATGCAACGTCTACAGATGTTTACAATTTGAATTTCTAAATTATACAGGGTGTTAAAAGACCCATAACGAAAACGAAAACCACGTATTCTCCCCATCGTGACTAGTATTTTCTTGTATGGGTCCAAACCTGGGATCCTGATAGTTAAGGAGTTATTGAGGATCAAAGATATTATTTTTGAAGATTATCGTTTAATATTACAAAACAACGCAATGAATATCAAAACCAATCAAAGAAACGGGATCCCGGCCGCCTACTTGTACCCTCTAGACACACGCACACGTTGTTTCAAGCGTTTTTTTTGCATGTAAAGATAACATCCATTTTATGAAAACGAAAAATAAAAGTTTCCAAGCAATTACTTTAACATATTCTTATTTAGTTTGATGTACACTACGCATATATTACGGCTTCGGTATGGGTCTTTTAACACCCTGTATAACACTGGGAGGTCTGCAAGCATCATCAATCTCAATGACGACAAAAAAAAATGTCAAATACAATAAAAAAAATTTTTTTTAATGAGATATGAATTAAATTTTTATAATTTAAGGTGGGTGAATATTGTGCCATATTGCGGGGCACACGCACACCAGAACCAGCAACTTCAGTTATAATAAATGATGGGACCCATGTTAGTTCAACGATTACAAGTTGTCGATTCATCAAGTAAACGCCCGGTAGGCTCAGCACGTAGTTTGCTCATCTATTTGGGTCCTTCGAAACTCGATCCGTCGATTTTATCGCGCTCGGGATTATAAGAGTTTGCCTTCCTTCCAAATTTTTTTTAACGTTGATAAAATATAATATTGGCAAATTAAATCAAACAACATCGAGAGGTGGCTGGGTTTGTGTGAATTTGACGCAACTGTCATAGAGAATAGCAAAGATAAAAAAGAAAACTAAATTATTTTTATCTTTATTTATTTATTTCTTCACAAACAATTAGGGTCATAATAAATACAGATCTCTCTTCTAAGAGAACTTGTTGCGTATAAAATGACGTTTAGAAGTTCTTTACTGAAAAGTTTTCTTAGGCGTCAAGGCTTTAGGTGATATCAAAGAATAATTACGGAATAAAATAAAAATATTTATACACATGCCTATTTCATGCCTAAATTGGAAAAGACGAGCTGAAGACCGGTGTACAGTAACGTCATATGCTTATGCATATGCATATGCTTATTTATGTGTCCATAAAATAGAATAGCAACGAATTTTTACACTTGTCCTCTAATATTCCACGTAAAATCGTCATTCTACACCGATAAAAGTGGTTTCAGCTATTATTATTAGATTAAGGAGCTATTAAAACATTTCCTTATTCAATTTTTTTTGGAATTACAAGATAGCCTTACAGAATATCAGGATCTTACGTTTAACAAATAGCCCCGATCCGTGTTAGCTCAGCGATTACAAGTCGCCGATTCATCAAGCGAGCGTTGCGCGGCTCGTCACGTACAAGACTCATTTATTTGGAACGTCCAAAACACAATCCGTCAACTGCGTCAACGTTATCGAAAATCGGGACACACAATGCCTTTCGGACAACAAAATTAAATTTATTTCGAGACCCGGGTCCGGGTGATTAAGCGAATCTATTTTATGGCGTCGACAAGCATCTCCATTTATTACCATGAGGAAAATAATAATATAAGGTATAAGCGTTTCAGGGTTACAGGAGATGGGCTGGGTGCAGTGATCCGGCCTTACAATTCAGACGCAAAATAGGCTCAATCACGTCTAATAGGGTCAATGAGGTTGCGGTAATCGCCTGTAACGAATTAAGATGAAGATGAATTACAAGCATTTACTTAACGATAATTTCATTTTAATATTTTCAATGGAAAGTACAACTCTGTTACCGTTTATGCTACCTAAGATACATTTAGAACACCGTAATTATGTATTACACTATTATATGAGAAAACTGAATTGGTTAATAATTAATTATCGATAATTTACGTTTTGTAATTGTTTAGCGTGTGTTATTAAGTACTATGTTTCTCCATATCTAGCTTACACCTGTTAAAGCTACTTACCATAAAAAACTGGTTGGTATGGGAGCTTTGAACTTTAACAAGTTAACAACCCGGTGTTATCACTTTATCAGTTAATCACGTGGAATATACGTGCATTTCACGGGAATTTATGCAAGAATTCGTATTAAACATGACCGGTTTTAATTTCCATTCGAGTGGATGTTATCAAACAAATTGAATACTAGGTAGGTAGCTAACATTGTGAAAAATGCTAAATATAATCTGATAAATTTTAAGCCGGGCGGTGGATGGTACATTTTAAACCGTATGATAAAAAGAAAATTGAACTTAAAAGCTTTCCGGATTTTTCACTAGGTACTTTGTTATTTGGAAAGGATGGATCGCATCCTATGATTACGATCTAAATGGAGGAAATCCATCAATCGGTTCCTAGCTACGTAATCAGTCTATATTTTGTTGAAAAAGTTAGTTACATAATATTTTTATTTCCAAGTTAATTTCTTCAAGTACTTGTTTATTTGTTTTATAGTAACTTACCTAACAAGCTATTAAAGAATTTTAATGGTGGTTAAAATTCTGCAGCTGGTTGTCACAGCCTTCGTAAATTAACTAAGGTGACTAAAAATGTTAATGTACGTGACACCTGCGTCAACGTAAAATAATGAAGCGTAAATTAATAATTAAATATTATTCCGTTAGCGTTTAATAATTTACTAACCTCGAGTTCATTTTTAGGGTTCCGTACCTCAAAAGGAAAAAACGTAATTATTATAGGATCACTTTGTTGTCCGTCTGTCCGTCCGTCTGACTCCATTTATCTCGGGAACGCGTGGAGGTATCGAGTTGAAATTAAAATCACATATTCAGTAAAACGTCTGTTGAAGCTATAAAAAAATCAATCTTGTAAATTAACATAAAAAATAGGACGCTTTTATGCCGCAAAAAACGTAAATTTCTACACTCGAGGGAATCAAAATTCATAGGGTACTTTTCGTTGACCTAGAACTATGAAATTTGGCAAGTAATTATCGTCTTTTACTACAAGTATAGGGAAAAGTCTGAAACTGTACAATTGTAATTAAATCATAAAGAATATAGTCTTTACTTTTGGAAACTGAATTGCGGGAAAAAATCGGAATAAACTGCGTAACTTGGTTCCTGAACAATGTAAGTTGTATAATATGTAACTAGGTACAGTGCGGAACCCTCGGTGGGCGAGTCCGACTTGCACTTATCCGGTTTTATAAGGTTCCAAAATTACTGTCTCTCTAATAAATAAATAATAATGTTTATTTTCTCTTTACAAACAGTCTTGTCTAAATCCAATACCAACAAAATAAGTAAGCATATACTAAGAGCAACGGGACTCAACGCTTTTAAAATCTTATAAAATTAAGTGGTTTCAAATTCTGTTATCAAGAAATTATCTGACATTGAATATTTCCTATTTGTAAGGAGACTGGCAACTAAGCTAAGCCGAAGCCTGTATTATAGGATACCAGGATCTCCGCCCTTGTGACAATTTTGGTATCCTTAGTCTATACATAGTATGTATAACTAATTTAAGACAAATCAATATGATTAGAAGCTGTAAATATAGAAAAACTATCAACAGTAAACGTTATTTAGAGCTGTTTTATATTAAACTAGCGGCCGTGCGCGGTTTCACCCGCGTGGTTCCCGTTCCCGTAGGAATTTTGGGATCATTTATAGCCTATGTTACTACTTGGGTTAGACCCCAAGTAGTAACATAGGCGATTCTCTATACCAAATTTCGTCAAAATCGGTCCAGTAGTTTTTGAGTTTATTCGTTACATACAAAAATACAAATCTTTCCTCTTTATAATATTAGTATAGATATTATGTACTTTGGTAACGTATGCATAATTTATATTGTGTATATTATGTTTATCCACCACCTGCATCTGTAGCACGTATTAAATATCAAGTATTCTCAATTTGAAAGTAAGCTATTAATGCCCGGAGCGAGCTAATGTTTTATGGAACTTCCCTTGGGTAATTAAAAACAAGGCTGTTCAAGGCATAACTTCCTGGTCCAAGGAGTTTTTAACTATAAAATTCAGATTGATTAAGATATAACATGAATGCATGTATTAGGGTCCCTAGCAACAAGAACACGTTTAAATTGGAATAATGTGGTATTGTGCACTCATTCCGACTCTTGGTCACTGATTTATGAAAATTATCATTGCATTGCCTTCGGAACTAAATATAAAAAAAAAATGGGTGATTTCTGATCCTTTCGATATATTTTTTCCGCGAATTGTTAATTGTTGTCATTTATTAGTTTTATAATGTATAATTTCTTTTTTATTTAACTTCACAGTAGGCACAGTATGTGTATAAAGTAGAGTTAGCTCTTCGGGGATAAAAGTGTCTTAGCCTTGGGCAGACTTGAATCCTTCGCTTCATTCAGGATCGCTCGGGATCGCTATGATACTCGCTTCGCTAGGGATACAATATGCTGCCCGTGCCATAAGACCACATAAGACACTGCTTTATCCCCTTAGTCCATAATCTACTATTTAAAGTGTTATGAATTTAATTTAAGAATTTACTAAATATTCAGTGTTGAATAAATTAGATTTTAAACGTCTATAGGTAAATGTTGTGTTTGCTCGTTCCCCCGTAAACATACCATTATTCAATTTCCATACACTCTTCATAGTAATTTTCTAACAAGAGTTGATACTATCGTGTAACTTTAGATAATAAATTATTTTTTGAAAATCATATCGATAATATTACGAGTAAAGCATTTCGTGCACTTGGTTACGTCTTGCGAATGTCATTTGAATTGTCCAGCATAAAACCTTCAAAATCTTTATATTGTGCATATTATTATGTCCGGTAGTCACCTAGAATACGCCTCGCAAGTTTGGAACCCTATACATATATGACGTCTATATTAAAAGGATCGAAAGTATTCAATAGAAGTTTTTAACATATCTACAGTATCGTGCTGGAATCTATCTCCCTGACAACATCGCAATATGTCGCAGATTGCACTTCCTGCCTCTTTATGAGAGAAGGAACATTTCCGATGTATCATATCTTTTAAGTACAGCAAATGGCACCGTGGACTGATTTGAGCTGCTGGAACTCATAGGACTGCGCACAAACTCGGTCGCGTTTAGAAACCCCAGTTTACTTTATTTAATTAAAATTAATTATAGATAAAACGCATTTACTGTTAGAGCATGTATTTCCTTTAATGTTTTGGCAAAAGAGAACGCTGAACTGAACGTTTTCTTAAGAATAATTTCTTTTTGGATGTTAATTAACTCACTACCCTTTTGTTGTTATCTATATAATTTTCGAATGACTTACATACCTAAATTGTTATAAGTTTAACGTGTCGGTCTGTGGTATCGTAGTTCCCAAACGGAAGAAACGATTATAGTTTAGTTTTTTTGTGACATAGATAATTTTATCCCGAGTGTTCTTAGCCATGTTTCCTAATAATCTGTTCAGCTGTTTGAAGATCATCAGCTCTTTAATAGTTGATGAGGGGATTTGACTGCCTTCCATATGTCATATCACCGGACAATTTGACCTTAATAATAAAATTTTAAAAAGCTTGAAATAAAACTTAAAATTAAAAAAATACTCATAAAATGTAAAAAAAATGTATTGCTCATAATAGCGGTCCCTCGACGTGTGTGAAATTAATAAACGTAATAAGTAATTAGGGTAAATACATATAATTTTTTTTAGGAGTAAGTATATTTTTGTGTTAGGGATTTTTTAAATTTTAAATTTTTAACTGTTTTTCTGCGAAAACTTGTAATTAGCCGTCAATATTTATTATAATTATGTATTACACTCATAGCTGTTAGTTTTACAAAAACTGTAAAAAAAGTCAAACAATGGTGTGTACCACGGACAAGAAAACGTGCCCGTGGTACACCTAGGTGAACCACCCAGGTGTACCACGACCCATGACTATTTTTTTTAATACTTGCTTCACTATAAAGTTCTTTACTTACAAAGAAGGTAAGGGATTGTTAAGACAGTAGTATAATAGTCTCGTTTAAAAATTCACTTTAAAAAGGTCTCGTTTGGTTCGGCTATCAAAATAAATTATCAAATATCGAGTCGGAATTAAGTTTCGAGCAGGACTGTGTTAATGGAAACTTAAGATTTTATTTATTTATTTATTAACACACACACAATATCATGTTACAAATGTTATTATTCGTAAGCGTTTTATTCCTATGATAATATTCATTAGATTTACACATCTTGTTTCCTATGTATTGAACTATAAATCCGGAAGCTAGTCATATCTCATGTCCTTCACGAAATAATGCCAAATACCAAGCGAATATAAACGAAATGAAAACGTAAAACGCCAAATCAATCCAATAAAAAAAATTGCTGATAACTAATTTAACAACACAATCAACATTCCTTAAATGTAGAGAAGGGACTCACCAAAATGAAACTTTACTTCTAAATTCTAATACAATTCCACCATACTCAAACAGTATTATTTATTTACAGTCGCACGCGCACAAGAGAACGCGCGTTTCGGGTCGATTGACGATTGAGACGGCCGATTGAGTGTGCACAGTATTATTTATTGATAGTATAATAAAGTATTCAGGGCTACCACTTACTAAATGGCCTAATCAAAATAAGCATGGCATTCGAAACGATCCGAAATAAAGAATTCTGACGCGGTCATCGACCTATGCTGGTGGTATAATTCTGTAAGAGTACCTAGTGAAAGTCGGAGTCACTGCTTTTGCCATTTCTGTCCTACTACAAAAAACTATTCGAATAATCGCTAGTCGGATCGCGTATTACATTACAGGAATATCTGGTTTACTATGAAAGTAAATTATGTGTTGATGGACTGTCTCATACTTTAAATTAAAACACTTTGGTACATAATAAATGTATTAATTGGTTATCAAGGTAGCAAAGCAGACTGGAATAAAAGGAATAGTCTAAAATTATGAATAGATCAAAAGTTTATCTGTAAAAATCAAACCACACATAAAAGTATTCTTTTATTTCTGAAGAATATTACATTTAGTAAGTACTTGATTTTGATTTATTTATTTTACTTTATTTTAATTTGATAAAAACAAAGTAAACAATCTGTTATTTTTAGCTCAAAATAGTACCTACATTTATACAAATATTATTAAGACGAAAGATTTGATTGTTAGTTTTGAATGTTTTACTGATCAATTAATATAGATATAGGTTACCCTAATATTGCTTGTTTGCATTGAATAGGCTCCGAAACTACTGAACGGATTTGGATGAAATTTGGTACAGATAGTAGATAGTCTAGTTATGAACATAGGATACTTTTTATCCTGATATTCCCACGGGAGCGGGAACCACGCGAGCAGCCGCTAGTACCCAAATAAAGTGAGAAATAATGAAATAAATAGCATACTGAGACTAATAAACACCCATTAAACTAAGAACAAAGATATAAGAGAAAGGACAAAGATTTCAGCCCATGCTAGAGTATCCGCCAGGATACCCTGGAGCATGGGCTGAAATCAAATTGCAAAGTGTGGTAGTGGCAGGACATGTTGTTTGCTTCACTGACTGTAGATAAACCCTAAATGCCACTGAATGAAAAGACCCACCAAGAAAACGGGCTGTAGGAAGACCATGTATGTGCTGGAAGGACAACATAGTTGGTGCTGCAGATAACAACTGGATGAACAGGGCCAAAGACAGAGACCAATGGAAAGAGATGAGGGATGCTTTTTTACCCAGATAGGTTAAAACCTAAATTAAAAGTAAAATTATATAATTTATGTCATACAATGTAATAAAATTGTAAAACTGGGTTTAAAAAAATAAAGCTTTATTTTAAGTTAAGACGGGCATGAAGGGCAGTTTGAAGGAAGGCAGTATGAAGGGTAGTTTGATGAAGGACTTTTACCATTGAAGCAACATGAAAACGTTCTTAGGAAACCATCCTAAACTTTTTGAGATATTTTGAACTGAATTATCGGATTAAAAAAAAAATAGAGAGCAGAAAAACTAGCAATAAAAAAATACCAATCGATCCTGTTTCTTATGGGGATCAGAACACTCAATAACACCTATTGCGATATGAGTACTAGAAAAATTAGAAATCGCTAAAATCTTCGCTAGTTCATTCAAAAAAGTAGGTGAAGGGGATGCGGCTGTGGGTAACGCAAGCGCGGAGCGTTTGTTTGCGTTGTTTTCACGATTTCTGACGTTTCTAGTACTCATCTCAGTTGGTGTGTTAGAGAGTGTTTTGATCTTCATGAGAAAAAAACGGTTAGCAAAAAATATATTTTTTTTTAAACTTAATTTTCCTGCCGACTGTAAATATTTTCAAAATCTGTGAAAGCAGTACAAATTTTCTTAAAAAAATTAATGATGGTTTCCTAAGAACATTTACATATAGCTACAACTTTTAAGGTACTAGCTCTTCATGCCCCGTCTTAACTTTCCACCCTGTACTAACGGTGGTTTGCACCAAGTTTTTTTTATGTTATAAGTACTTTTACTTTTACAGAGTTTATGGTTTAAAATGTATGGGATTTCACAGTTTTGACAAGCAAATTTCAGGTACTTTATACAAATTCATAAAATTTTTTTTTTGTTACCGGTGGTTACTGTTATTATTATTCAGTGGAGAGAGGTGTGACTGACCTTTTGACCCAACTTATTTTACATGGCGTACAGTAAAACTGACCCCAATTTACTTTACATGAAGTAGGTAATAAAGTAAAAGAAAAAAAAGATTTTTTTAAGAGACTTTAGACAACCCTAACAAGACAAGTATCAACATTACATCTACAATATTAAGCATCTGAATGTTTCAGTTACATCACAAGACTACAATTGACTGGGTAGCACACTTAATTTTCTGTTTAGATTCATAGGTTTATCAGAGCATAAAGTAAAAATGATAGTTACCAACTATTTCATAATTTTGGTACTAAACTTTCAGGCCTTTAACTACCATTGTGATACAAAAATATGAAAATAAGGTTCATCACTTGACAATTGGAATAAACTTTACAAAGCGTTTAAACTATTATTTCAATAAGTTCAAAGTTTCCCTTAAAATTGTAAAAGCCAAAGCCAAAGCTTAACAATTTTGAATAAAATGTGGTTGTGTAAGCAAATGGTGACTGGGTTAATAACTTCAATTGAAGGCTATTAACTTTATAGCTTATTAGGTACAGTATCGGTAAATCATAAATTTAACTCACAATCACTAAACAAGCCAGTAAAATTCATTTGCCTGCAAAGCTGTCTTTTTGTTAAGTATGTCCTTGGCCTATTTTGTTTTAGAATTCTGTGTGGTTTATTTGTCCACTGCAGTGGCGAGGGGTCTAACTTATGGCGAAGATAAGCCAGACCATCAATGTCTCCAAAATTTTTCCTAACTGTATGGTGGATCGGTGGGGTGGGATTTCAGGGATGCCATAGGAATTGATTTGTATGGACCCTTTGCCACTGGTCCTGTGTTATATGTTATACCATAACTTATGGTGATAGACCATTAAGAATTTATAATTATGAATTATCTATTAGCATAAAAAATGACTTAATTAAACTGAAAATAAATACTTGTACCTACATACTTAAAAATGTATAGTGCCATTTTCTCAATTACTTTGTGTACAAACCCAATATTATATAAAAAGAGACAAGAAAAAAAAACTAAATAAAAATAATGCGAAAGTGTGTGTTTGTCCTTTCTTGACGCTTTAAGCAATCAGTCGACTTGAATTTTGGCATAGAGTTAATTGAAAGGGCGGAGAGTAACATAGGCTACTTTTTATCCCGATATTCCCACGGGAACGCGGAAACCAACGCAGGTGAAACCTAGTGATCTTATAATTTGAAGTAACTATATTGTTAAAATTATCTTTTTGCCATGAATTAAATAAATACTTTTGAAGGTTTTTTGTTGAGACTTCAAAGAGGAGTTAATTTAGAAAATAAAATAGTAATTAACTCTGCCGCAAACGTATGTTACGTATATTATTACGATAAACAAGCTTACCTTTGCTTTGCTTCACAATTTTCTTCGACACTATAAAATTAAATGAGGTAATTGTCTTCCAATAGTCATTTTCACGTTTTCGAACAAATATTAATGATGGGAAAAAATATTTACTAAAATTTTAACGCACAAAACAGTAAACACAACCTCCACTTGCCGAGTCAACGTCAAAGTGACGTAACAACGTCAATACGCCGAGCTTGACGTTGACATTAGTTTTGAGCAAAGATAATATTGCCGTGCAGCCTTATAACGACTTCCAACTTATATTTCTGAGATAAACTTGTAACAACATTGTAACTGAATATAATAACAATCTAGAAGATTATGGTATGACCAGCACTGACTTATAGTCCGTCTACGAAAGAAGTCTCACGGAGTATTACTGGAACTAAAATGTGTTAGGTCGTTTAGTTCGCTGGCATGTTCAACACATTAATACACTGTAAATAAGCACGCGGGCGTGACGTTGCACTGCGTCACAGAACTGCATGGAATTAAGATTACGATGAACGAGACAGTTATTGTTCTGTTTTGCTACTATAGAGTGATTAGAGTGTTTTTTTTTGTATTTGTCCATTCGTTTTTTAAAATTGTATTAGTGTGATTACTGTGACCGGCCAGCTTTCGTTAACCGACCTGTAGCAATCAACATAGAATTAGAGCTTAATTTCGACGACTAAATGGACTCTACATTTTTATAGAATAATCATTCAGTTACACGCAGTAATACGATTGTTGTTGTTGTTACTTGTCATTAAAGTGATTCGGTAGTTTCAAATTTTATGAATCAATTGTTATTTCTTTCTGCTTATTTACAAATTAATAGACATAATAAACGCAAATTAAACCAAGAAAACGCCGTCCAACTCACAGCCGCGTGGCATAGTACCGAAAACACTGTCGCTGTTGTCCCGCTGAATGCAAGGACTCAGCCGCTGGGCAAGATAAGCATCAGCTCTCAGGTCTCCCGAGGCGTGGACCAGTCTTGTGAAAAGATCTTTAATAAACTTTTTTGGTTCAGACGACCATCCGCCCGGTATCATCTATTAGAAACCATCATGACTGTCTTAGGGACATTTTGTTTTTTAATGAAGTTGACTTGACACATTTTGACACATTTCACACTTTAGAGGCAATGATTGAGAAGAATATTTGCAGCGCTAGAGGAATTGAGCTTGCTCCGCCGCGGCTCCAGCTCTTGAGCTCCTACGTCTATGGGAAGGATCTAAAGTGCACCCCCAAGCACCAGGGCACTAAGGCTGCAGAATCGAGTCTTTTACCATCAACCCTGAATAAACCACACCGTTCCAGAGATGATGGGATCGAAGCAGTGCCGAGTGCACATTTAATTAAATCACTAATCGCCTAATGACGCAACTGCGCCCATGGCGTCCGAACTGGTCCACATCTTTGCCACACGAACAGTGTTGAGGTTCTCACAACTTAGCACCCAAACGAAAACAAATCGCAATACGAAGGGTAGCGGGATGAGCAGGATCGAGGATGGTACCAAGGTTGTGGTAGAGAAGAGCGTGTCACGTGAGAGACGTGCACCAGAAGCTCTGCATGAGTTGAAATGAGAGCTGGTGACTCCCAAGCTATATTTATATTACTTTAACAAAACCGGTGAAAAAATATCACTTTCAATTTCACTTAATAACAAACAGTTATCATTTTTGTTTGTAATTAATATCAGATTTCCAACGTGGTGTGGGTTTAAAACTTTGCTAATTTTGTTTTGCAGGGTCAAAGTTTTAACAGAACTATGAAGAAGTTTTCTTAAAACGAGATTTTATTTAATGCTCAGACTTTTTAAATATTCTATAAACCTATAGAGCTTAATGACAAATAATATACAATTATGTCTGTTGCCAGATTTTCGTGAATTTTCGCTTTCAATATGTATTATTTTTATTATATTTTATGCATAGAAAATAAAATGTAAATATTATTTTTTAGAGAGAGTCAGATTGGTAGGTACGTACATACCTACTTATTATCTTCGTTCAAACTGATGCGAATCCCGCACGGGACGCGGGACGGGAATCTGGAGCTCTATTTTTGATTCACTCGTCCCGAGGTTTCTACTGATTTTTGTGCGACGTTTGAGTTTCCGTATTTTCCGTACTTCCGTAAAAGCGACCTTGTATGTATACACATAGCTTCGCTTTTCGCCTGTAATACCACCTCCCTATCCGAGCGCAAGAGGGGCAAAGCGAAAAGCGACCTATGTCTACATACGCAAGGTCGCTTTTCGCCTGATCGCCTCCCCGTTCGCCTCGCCACTCGCGCGACGAGTGATTCAAAAATAGAGGTCCTGGAGCTCTATTTTTGATTCACTCGTCTCGAGGATTCTACTGATTTTCATGCTACGTTTGAGTTTCTGTATTCCGTAAAAGCGACCTTGCACGTATATACATAGTTTCGCTTTTCGCCTATAGTACCGCCTCCTAACACGAGCGCGCGAGGGGCAAAGCGAAAAGCGTGCTATGTCTACGATAGCAAGGTCGCTAATCGCCTGATCGCCTCTTCGTTCGCCTCGCCATTCACGCGACGAGTGATTCAAAAATAGAGGTCCTGAGCGATTCGTTCGCTCGCATAGCCGGGTTCCCTCTGTTTGGCAGAATTTCGATGCTCCGAATTTCATTTGGCAGAACAAACTTGGCATAATTTTCTTTAAACGAATATGCTCAAGGCATAAAAATTGTTTAGTATAATTATTATTTGGTCGAATGTTTATAATGTCCGAATTTCCGATGGCAATACTTTTATGATGGCAGAATTTCACTTGGCATACTACGTTGATGGCAGATTTTCATTTGGAATAATTTCATTAGGCATTCTATTTCTAACGAATTGTATGGCAGCCGCTGATATGCATACCTATATATATATATATATATATATATATATATATATATATATATATATATATAGTTATATCAACCCGTCAAATGTTGATCATGCGTACTGTCTTCTTCTTCTTCATCCAATACGGGCGGTTTCCGCAACTCGACGACTTTTTGCGCCTATTTTGCATGCGTACTGTCACGCGAGCACATTGTTGATCCGGGTGGTTTTTGTTGATCCAATATAACTTTTTTCATACTAATGTGGCTCCGGTCGGATCAACGATTTATTAAAGAAAAATGTTGATCACATATACAAATCCACTCCGATAATTGTCCGGCCCTAGGTCGGTCCCAGGCTCTGTCTACCATGTTATGAATAAAGACATGTTAATCTGTATGTACCTTAATAGTGATACCTACCTAATGAAAATGAATAGTTTAATTCTTATATTTTTTTACTTTGTGCCTACTACTAAATCAAATCAAATCAAATCAATATCATTTATTCAGTCTAGGCTGTTACAAGCACTTATGAACGTCAAAGAAGCTACGCCATCGGTTCACAAACCCTACGGCGGGAGACCTTGTAACGAGAAGAACCGGCAAGAAACTCGTCAAGGGCTATTTTTTTCTCCCTGTTTTATTTCATACAGAGTCGTCAAATTGAAAAGTGAGCTTAACATATCAGTAAGGTCAATTTCCATCACAAAAGAAAATACTAATTATAATATTACATTTTATGGTTATCCTAACCGTAAACAATTTTCAACTCGTAAGGAAGGACTTACATTTAACATTTCTCGCATTACAAGGTTACTGTACTGCAAGTTGTGACGTACATACAGGTCGATAGCAATTTATTTTAGATGAAAATATTTAATCTCTAAGCACAACGTTAAGACAAGCAGACTGAAGTAGACCCATTTCCGCTGGCGGCACCCGTTCACGAGCATGACGCATGAACCAGCCATCACTTCGCTCAACCATATTTTATTTTATTTTATTTTTTAAGAAAAAATTTAGGGAACGTAACGACCCGCCTCACACGACACCGCCGAAGAAACGTTTGAGTGAGCATGACGTACTTCAGGTACTTATGTTAAAGTGTATAAATATAAAAATACAATGGCAAAAACAAAAAAAAAGAAAGATAAAAGTGCATTAATATAAGACGCAACTTACAATGTTACTGGAAGACGCATCAGCTGGGTCATAATCATAAAGCGTATTTAAAGTAAATTAAAAATAATAATAATAATGATCTAATAATGACTAAGTAATCTGTATTTATTTAGTTTGTATGTTTAGTTTAAATTCGTTCATAAGAATAATTTGAAAACTTGGATGAACAAGTAACTACTTTATCCTACTAGTGTTCATACTGAGACCATAAAATGAATATAGGTATCAAATTTTTTTCACCTTTTAGAGAACGCAGTTGAAAATGAACAAGAAACAGAAGTTTCCACTTTTATAGAGTAGGTGTTTCTACAGTTGCGTTAATAATGAAAGAAGTGTGTCTTGCTATATGTGATTAAATGGGCCCAATTTATTTACCAGAACCAACAGCTGAAACTTGGGCACGGACAGCAAATGCTTTTCAAGAAAATTGGCAGTTCCCTAACTGCTGTGGTGCTATTGACGGGAAGCACGTAACCATACAATGACCACCAAATACAGGCTCTAACTATTTCTGTTATTTAAAAAAGTTTCTATTGTTTTGATGGCAATAGCTGACGCTGAATATAAATTTATATGTGTCGACATTTGTGGCTACGGCAACAACAGTGACGGCGGAGTTTTAGAAAACTCATTGATGGGGAGACAGTTTGCAGACAATACAAGGAATTTGCCTCCCCCAAAAGAGTTACCAGGCCAAAATTTTGTCACTCTACACGTTTTGATTGGTGATGAGGCTTTTGCTCTAAAGCCATATCTAATGAGGCCGTTCCCATACAGAGTCTCACGAGGTGATAGAGAAAAGGATATCTACAATTACCGCCTCTGCCGAGCGAGACGAGTAGTAGAATTTGGAATATTGACAAAGAAATGTCGAATTCATAGAAAGTCCCTTGGAGTTTAATGTTGAAACCGCGAAATTGATTGTTTAAGCTACTTACATTCTACACAACTTTTTAAGAACAAAAAAACTACGAGACCACGTTACCTTGACAGAACCTGAACCTTGTTAGATAGGGATACCAGAAGAAGTACGAATAGTGCATTTGAAATAAGAGAAAATTTTGTTCGGTAATTTAATTGAAGATAATTTGTTTAGTAAGACATCGGTCATAATAAAATATTTTCAATATCTTTTATTTTATTTTATTATTATTAAAAGTCTACAAGTGTTAACTAGTCCCGTAAAAAACCTACAAGTAAAGGTCTCGTCAAAATCTGTCGAACACTTTCGGAGATTAGTACCTCGGACAACCAGACGGACAGACCGAAAGACAAAAACAGAAATTTTATTTATATTTATAGACTAGCTTTCCGCCCGCGGCTTACATTATTACACGACCTTATCCTTAGGGAATGTGATATTTTTCCGGGATAAACAGTAGGTAGCCTATGTATCCAATCCTCCAGCTCCAAATCTACCCCCGTACAAAAAATCACATTGACCCGTTGCTCCGTTTTGACGTGAAAGACGGACTGTAGTAGTGATTTTCCCGTGGGAATATGATACATGCCTATGGTAAAAAGTAAAATTAGCCTACTAGAATCATTCCCAGGGTCTCAAAGTATTTACTTAAATACCAATTTCTGCCCGCAAATTTGCCCGCGCTTAAAGTGATTTTCCCATGGGAATGAGCTTTATCCCGCGGTAAAAAGTAAGTTATGTCCTTCCCAGGGCTTCAAACTATATCTTTTCTCAATATAATCCTTCCCAGGAACTCAAACTGTCACCTTAAATATCAATTCCATTCCACAGCTTTGTTATTTTCCCTTGGGATTGAGTCTTATTCCCGTGGTTAAAAGTAGCCTATGTCCTTCCTAGGATCTTAAACTATCTTCATTCCAATTTCATCAAAATCGATTCAGCCGTTTTGACGTGAAAACGGAACATAGAGACAGCCAAATAAACAAACAAACACATACACATTTTTGCATTTATAATATTAATAGGGATGTAATATAACATAGATAATAATAATAACGACAATATGAAATATAGTTAGAATACGAAAAAGTATAAATATGATTTACTTATTTCCACTTGTATCGAACTCTGTTCCCATTGCGTCCCATACCGTATCTTTTTTCCTATTATTTTTATAGTCTTCGTGGCTGAGGTCGTATATAATCTTATTTTCTTTTACTTGTTGTAAAAAATAATTCAAGGTTCAAAGGCATTTCGAAAAATCATGCACTAATTATCCCGTCCCGCGTTGGTCCCGCGTATATAGGTATCGCTGCAGCACGTGTAACTAGTCGCGCCAATGTGAACACGTCCATGCAAGTTTGTTTATGCCCAGAATTTGGCCACCTCGGTACGTACTCGTACCTACCTACTTACGATCTAACATTAATTTTACTTTTTTAACTTTGAAAAAAACATTTAATTTATTGGTAAATAATAACGAGTTCTTCTTCTTCTTCTTGGCGTGTCGACCTAGGTGGGTATACTTGTGAGGACAAAAATTCAGCCACCGAAACGGCACATTATAAAACGAGTTATACGATTTTATTTAATATAATTATTGGATTATCAGCATTACAGTATAAATTTACTATTATAATTTTATAATTCTTTTCCATTAGAATCTTGCTATTTATGATATCAAGCCAAAGCGACGTTTCATAACAGTAAACTACTTAAGTAGGTACTATCTATACCTAGATCTGGTAGTTTGACTATAAGGTAGCGAAAGAGATGTTTATGAAGATATTTTCTAAGAAATGGGTCCTTTACGGAGGCACCTAAGTAAACATTACCTTTTGAACGTTTCGCTTTTACCAAAAGGAACAGAGGGATTTTTAAGTAAAAATATTATTATAGTTTTTATACTTATTGGAAGAGAAGTACCTATACCAGAGAGGTATATAGTTCTCGTACAAGTCATTTTTATTATAACACATATTCCGAATACAAAAATAACAACTTTCGTCGACAACTCGATCAGCTGTTCGGAAATTGTGTGGAAAGTATTTTTTTTTTTGGAAAAGTCCTAGAACAAAGTTTGATACAAGTTATAAGTCTATATTTTGTTGATGATGTCTATGATGGTATTCTATTCCTGTGACAGGTTGTTGGTGTTTTACAAAAAACGTTTTATTTATCAGGAAAGTTTTGTACAATTGAGGAACTTGCACTTTTTCTCAATTCTGAGGATTGTGTAGCTGTATTTTTTTTACAAAAAAAGTGATAAAGTTTCTCCCCAATTTTCCCTAATCCAATTTTGATATTTTTTCACATGTTTTTGATATATTTGATAATATATTTTTATTATAAAGTAATATTGGTTATAAAAATTTTTATTAGCATCCATATTTATATCCATGATTATTTATGATTATTTATTTATCCCTATCATTTACTAAAAACGCCATAACAACAAAGCTGAAAACATTGTTGTTATGGCGTCAGACTTAGATAAGATGGTGGTAGCTAGCCAGGCGGGCTTCAACAAGTCCAACAACCATACCGAATACAATATGTACCCCCGCTGGGAATCGAACCCGGGTCCCCTGGGTCTGATACCGGTGGTTGTATCACTAGACCACAGAGACCACAGAGGTTTCGAGCGATAACGATTCCACCTCCTTTACGAAATGAGGCAATTTTGGTGTCATTCATTCAGTCATTCAGTACACCTTAATCTAGCTGTACAGTTTTCTCTTTTAGTAGTTTTTTAGTAAATGATAGGGATAAATAAATAATCATAAATAATCATGGATATAAATATGGATGCTAATAAAATTTTTTATAACCAATATTACTTTATAATAAAAACATATTATCAAATATATCAAAAACATGTGAAAAAATATCAAAATTGGATTAGGGAAAATTGGGGAGAAACTTTATCACTTTTTTTGTAAAAAAAATACAGCTACACAATCCTCAGAATTGAGAAAAAGTGCAAGTTCCTCAATTGTACAAAACTTTCCTGATAAATAAAACGTTTTTTGTAAAACACCAACAACCTGTCACAGGAATAGAATACCATCATAGACATCATCAACAAAATATAGACTTATAACTTGTATCAAACTTTGTTCTAGGACTTTTCCAAAAAAAAAATTACTTTCCACACAATTTCCGAACAGCTGATCGAGTTGTCGACGAAAGTTGTTATTTTTGTATTCGGAATATGTGTTATAATAAAAATGACTTGTACGAGAACTATAAATACCTCTCTGGTATAGGTACTTCTCTTCCAATAAGTATAAAAACTATAATAATATTTTTACTTAAAAATCCCTCTGATCCTTTTGGTAAAAGCAAAACGTTCAAAAGGTAATGTTTACTTAGGTGCCTTCGTAAAGGACCCATTTCTTAGAAAATATCTTCATAAACGTCTCTTTCGCTACCTTATAGTCAAACTACCAGATCTAGGTATAGATAGTACCTCTACTTAAGTAGTTTACTGTTATGAAACGTCGCTTTGGCTTGATATCATAAATAGCAAGATTCTAATGGAAAAGAATTATAAAATTATAATAGTAAATTTATACTGTAATGCTGATAATCCAATAATTAGGGTAGAGACATCAAAGAGTGCGCATTTTAGAAACTTTTATTTTTAAAAAAATCGGCTTTACAATTACACTTTGTACTTATTATTAAATTGAAGCTTTGCTCAAGTAGGAACATAATAGTAATCAATAATCAAAGATAACAGTCTCAAATTAATAAAAAATAGTCTTAAACTTAAAACTCGTCCCGTGCGTTTTCTTAGGGTGCTGTGTTGCAAAGAGTACGCAGTGACAACCCTTCATACAAGCTAAGAGTGCGCAAAGCGACGAGCGCGATCCTCCTGACAATTGTCACAAGTGAAGACCCCAAATCCCTCATCATGCCACCAAGCAGTACATCGGCCACACTGGATCCAATCTTCTTGCGGCGGCTCAACGTAGATTCCAAAACAAAGGGGACATCTTATAACTTCTCGACCTGTTGTTGTATTCAACAGTTGTGGATTATTTCTAGAAGTCTTGGTTTTTTTGTTTCTCGAAACCGCTGTGGTCTCTGTGGTCTAGTGATACAACCACCGGTATCAGACCCAGGGGACCCGGGTTCGATTCCCAGCGGGGGTACATATTGTATTCGGTATGGTTGTTGGACTTGTTGTAAGCCCGCCTGGCTAGCTACCACCATCTTATCTAAATCTGACGCCATAAAAACAATGTTTTCAGCATTGTTGTGTTCCGGCAGTTAAAGATAAGATAGCCAGTGCCTCAGTGATTGGGGATTCCGGGAGAGACTCGCTACCATCTTCAGCCTTATCAATACTTACTATCAGGTATGATGAAAGCTAAGTGTCTCCCCGTACTTCATAAAAAAAAAACTATATTTCAGATGGAAAAAGTGGGGCAATCGCCTTTAGGACTCGCGACGCGTACCTATCGGCATTACACAATCCTCTTAAAACTGAACTATATGGTCGGAGCTGAATTTTTGCTGAAGTTACTAAATAGGTACCTACATTGATTTACTGAATCATAACCATCCGCCATGTTATAATAAAATTCGAATGGCTTGGCTAGATTTTCTGGGCCCAGCCCCAAAGTAAGCACTGCAAGGCCTGTGTTAAGTGATACCACGGTAACGGATATAAATTAAATAGTATATAATTAAACAAGTATTCATGTGTAGAAATAAATAGGTACAACGTTTTTTTAGTTTACTCAAAATTCAAAACAACACTGAAAACGCGAAAAAAATTCAGGTGTTTCATAGAAAATATTATTTGAACTATTCTAATATGAAACAGCTATTTTTCGCGATTTCGGGGTTGCTTCCATACAAAAATATGTTCGTAATGATGAGTTTTACAAATGGTTTTGAGGTTATGGGTAAACATAAAATAATGTTGTATGACTCAGGTACAAATTCACACATTCGCCTCTACCGGGATGTAACCCGGGACCTCAGAGTAAACGACAACTTGTAACCGGTGTACAACAAGTAGGTACGGTGTACCAAGTAGGTCGTCTGCTGCCGTTGCTGATTTTTAATAACGAATCAGGTACTTGTCATAAATATCTGAATATCTTTATATGACTTTTTTATGAGATCTTTGTTGAGTACCTAGTGTACAATCGAAAAACTGTCTGGTTGACCAGTAGAGTCAAAGTACAAAAAGTAGGAACCTAATAGATTTATAGAAAAAGCTTTAGAACATTAATAGGTTTTTCATTTTAATAATAAGTTATTTCTTTAACCTTATCATTTTTCGATAAAACGGTTCCCAAAATACTTTACTGGTCGACCGGTTCCTCGACTGTACTTTTATTACCTCTTGTTTAAGATATGGTAGATTTTTTACAGAGAACATAGCAGAATTGATCTCAACCTAATTTAACTTACTTCATTTTACAACCGCATTATTCAGCGCGGTGAGCGCCACCGATCTTATTGAGTTTTACAGAATTTGAATTTTATTATAGACTAGCCTTCCGCTCGCGTCTTCGTCCGCGAGGAATTAGGTTATCGCGCGGATTTAGGCTGTCGCGTGGTGGTGCCATTTCATCGTGTCAACCACATAGCTCCCACTGCTGGGTAAAGTCCTTCCCCAAAAATCTCCACGAACGTTCGGTCGTGCGCTGCCCGCACCCTGCGGCATTCCGCGACCTTCACCAGATCGTCAGTCCACCTTATCGGGGTACTACTCACAGAGCGTCGGCCAGTGCGCGGTCGCCATTCCAGAACTTTTCCGCCCCAACGGTTATTGATTCTTCTCGCTATAAGTCCCGCCCACTGCTACTTCAGCTGAGCAATCCTTGATGCGATGTCGGTTACTTTAGTTTCCCTCTTCGAGCATAGCCATCTCCATCGCACGCTGGGTGACCTTGAGCCTTCTTATCAGACCCATAGTTAGCGACCACGTTTCACAACCGTAGTGTGCCATTTATCAGAGTAAAAAGTATTTATTATATAAGCGAATAGATAAGTGTGAATCGAAATGTAATTGTCTATGTCTGTTTTACATTACTTATCTATACAAATTATTTATCTTTTTTTAACCATAAGCCTAATAAAAAATAATTGACTTTTACTATGAAAATATATGACTTTTCTTACTCAACCTCATCCCCCTTTTCACCCCTTTGAATGTGGAATTTTCAAAAACTCCGAGAGAGGTAAAAGTTTAGTTTAAATCGTCAACCTTAATACAAACTTTGAAAACAAAGACTTTTCTTATACAATTGCATCCCCCTTTTCACCCCTTTGAGGCTAGAGTTTTCAAAACTGACAGACTGTCATACAAACTTTCATCCCCTATTTAACCCCTTTTAGAGGTGGAATTTCGAAAAAGCCTTTCTTATTGCACCCCTGCTTTTTATAAGGAGCGTATGTGCCAAATTTGGAGTTTCTAGACCCAACGTTTTGGGCTGTGCGTTGATATTCAGTCAATCAGTCAGTCAGGACATTGAATTTTATATACTCGTATATAAGATTCACATCGAAGTACAGACTCGACAGAAATGATAATCTGAAAGGTTTTCTTATAAATATTAACTACTTCTTTCATAATTAACGCGGTATTAAGTAATAATCTAGTAACTAGTAAGTCTGTAACAAGTGAAAAGTAATCTTGAATTTATTTTCTGATAATGATAGAGTTAACTAACTGCCTGGTATATCAAAATCATCACATTATACTTATTTCGTAAAACATTGTATTGTGCAAAATGATTATTATTGTCAGGTTAATGGATTGATATTACTCGGTATTCATTAAGCAGATTCCCTCAAAGTCCTACGTTGTCTTTAAACTGCATCTGCCTGGTGCCTCTAGTATAAACATACGATATTCTGAAACTTGTAGCCTAGGTGACTTTTCCAATATTTTTCTATTTAAAAATTTATCATAAAATCATAAATTTTTCCGTTACCTATTTTAACTTTTTAATTTTGCATTTTACAATTATTCCGTTATGTTAAATTTGTCAAGTAGCTACATACATACACACTTACAACTTTGATAGCCATTGCTGGTTTATGTAGCGCTATCGAAGTTCAAGGCACACAGTAGGCATGTAAATTTTACATTGGTAGTAGTAAGTTTGCCGTTAGTAAATACAGAAACCAGCTACGTCCATTAAGATTATTTTAACGATGAGAATGAAGTCGACCTTAAAAAGGTCACATTGCGTTTCGTTTCAGAGTCCTCAATGATATATACATACGTACCTAGTGGCGAAATGTCCATACATACCGATTCCCATCGGCTTACCTTTTAGGAATCCTACCCCAGCGATCCACCATGCAGATCATAATAATTCTGGCATTAAATATGTCACCAATTAGTTAAATATACATGGATGTTGCAAATGGAACAAAATGTTTTATTTTACATGTTTATTTAGAATAGAATAGAATATGTTTTTATTTGCTTAAACAGTGGTAAATATAAAAAGATGTTACAATGTATGTGAAGCCGCACACTTTTCTCCAGATACTGGCATGCAAATATAATTAATTACATTATTATTATTTACTTTATACTTTATATATAGCTTTATTTGTTAATATTAAAATACAGTTTTTTGTCATTACAATCTTCTTCTAAATATGTATATAAAAGAAGAAACTGACTGACTGACTGACTGACATACCTATCAACGCACAGCCCAAACCGCTAGGTCTAGACACTTCAAATTTGGCACATAGGTTCCTTGTGAGGTCTAGGGGTGCACTAAGAGAGGATTTTTCGAAATTCTACCCCTAAGGGGGTGAAATAGGGAATGAAAGTTTGTATGAAAGTCCGTCAGTTTTGTAGTTAGGATCTTCAAATTTTATATTTAGGTTGTGGATAAAAAATTAACATTTACCTGTTTCGGCGTTTTTGAAAATTCCATCCCCAAAGGGGTGAAAAGGGGGATGGAGCTTTGTAAGAAAAATCCTTAAATTTCAAAGTAAAAGTGACTTATTTTATTATTATTAGGCTCATGGTTGAAACTTAAAAACAAATAAACAAACCTATATTTGAGCATTTCTCATATTTTTTGCCACAGTTTAAAACAATTTACAAAAATAAAAAATATTTGTAAAATGCTGTTATCTTGATGAAAGTAGGTAGTTTCTCTATTTATTTTTCTAATTTTATTTAGAAAATTTAACTTTTTTTACGATTTTACGGAAAAAAACATCAAATATTGAAAGAGGGAAGAAGAAAGGTTCTTATTTTGTTACTCCTATTTTAATAAAAATGTGCATTTTAGTTGCAAATATCTACGTTTGGAATGGTTTTTCTAAAATTATACGATCAATTAATTATTTATTGTCCCAAAGAAAGATCAAGAAATGGATATATATATTCAATCCATATCAAAAACTTAAATATATTTTTATTTTGTTACCATGTACATAAAATAAGTTTAAATGTTTAATTGGAAGAAAAATAAACACATTTGAATGATAAAAGCTACAAATTATTGTGTTTTTTTTTTACCCAATTCAATGGACCATAAATCGGTTATTTTAGATCAATAAAGAGATTTTAAATGGAAATTTATTTTTATTTATTTTTTTATTTATTTATTTGTTTCAGGCATTTAGGCCCATAGAATATATACCTTACAGACTAACATACATATTTAAAATTACATTTCTAAAACTATTTAACTAGTTTACACGTAGGTATTGAATGCGGCGACGTGTTGCGCAATGCAGCGTCCGGTATCCGACCGCGAAACCGTCGGAACAAGACACCCTTCGGCCAAAAGTCTTCTTTCATGAAGGTCGACAGATGTTCGGTCGGTGCCCTCACCACAAATGAATTGAAGTTCACATTGTGGCGGGACTCCAACCGCTCGACTCTCAGATTGTACTTGGTCTTCACTCTGATGTACTCCACGATATCATCAGATTTCGTGCTGTAGTGCAAGCGGGACACGTACAGCAGCGTTGTCGGGATGGCCGGACGAAGCAGGTGGTTGTGTAGTTAATTTAGATGAGAAGATTTTTTGGGACAGTAACAAAAAAGAAAGCATCGGTAACAAAGTGGGAAACATAAGGCCGGGTTGCACAGGGTTTAGCAAACTTTGATCTTTGATTATTTAGATGAAGATAAAGACAATATTTACGAGAATAAAAACCAGATTATACCTACGTAGGTAGTAAGTTTAATTGGGAAATTCAACATTGATTAATGAAAACTTTGTGTAGTTAATAGACACAAGCGGCATGCTCGCACCAATTAACTGTAAGTAATCATTAGTTCTAATTTTTTTTTTATATATTTTCTTTAGCGCCGCGCCATGCCATTGGTGAACACTGGTCATCAGGCTGTAAACTCAAGCAGCTCGTTCACAAGTATTGGCTTATTCAAAGAAACATAATATTCATTAGAAAAGCAGATAATAATCGAGAAAATCACACTTTTATTATTATTATATATTATTAAGAATATAAATCAGGTAAATAATGCGGTTTTTTAATTTTTTTATATTTTATTTTTTCGCTAAGAGTACTAAATTATAAAGTATTTAATAAAAAATTCAAAAATTAACTGTCTATATTTTTTTTTCATTTTTAGTTTTTTTTTATCTAATTGTCTTTTATCTCTTCTTTCCGCTTCTTTCTTTGATTTGTTTTTTCATTTTCTGTAATTTCTGATACTTTTTTATATTTATATTTTGACTTAATTCGTTCTAAATTGTTTTTCCTTATTTCTTCTAATTTTTCCGGATTTTGTTGTAACCTTTCTCTGTAGCGCTTCATTTTTTCTGCCGGAGTTAGTAGCATTTTCTTAGACTATTTGAATTATGTATCGTATTCGAAATATTTCGTAAAAAAAATGTCTAAGAAAACAAAACTATTCTAATGCAAACATAGCTTTATAATTTCCGTTTTTGTTACTCACATTTCCGCTTATACGTTACCGCGGCAAAGTAACAAAAAAGGAAGTAACGAACACGTTCTTAATTTTTCAATAATATTATCTGTAAAGGTTAGAAGTGACCTTGCGTCTATTAATAAACACCAAGTTCTTGTGAAAGTTATAAACTACTAGAAAATGAAAAAAAAGTAATGAAATTGTATTGTAAACTTACCTTAAAATGGTAACAAAAGCCGGCTGTAAAATTTTATGAACACGGGTGCCCGCGTACTGTCTCTAGTATTATCCACTGGCAAATGACAGAAGTATTAACATGGCTGCTTCAAATGCCACCTATAGTGTTGCAATTTAAAAAAAAAAAATTGAAATGGTAGTTTAATAGTTTTTGAAGGGTCTAAAGTGGTCACAAAAACTGGAATCAGTTTTTGGAACTTTTTCTGGCACAAACTTTAAATTTAAATTTGACCTCAAAAGTCATAACAGATATTTAATAACACAACAAAAATGAACCGTCTAAGACCTAAAATAAGGTTTAAAAATAAGATTTCCGTATGCACTCTTTGAACTTTATCGAAATATTTGAGTTTCAAATATGACAAATGACACTAGGACATAGAAATTTTCATACAAATCGATACTCTGTGGTTTATTTATTATTATTTTTTAAATTAAGTTCTTGGTTTAAGTGTTATATTTTAACGTTTAATGTTAAATTTATTAATAAGCATGATCTTAAAGAAAACAGTATCTGCTCTAACCATTATTATATTAACTAATCACTCACAAAGTTATGGGACAACGCTGCTTATGTCATTGGCAAAAAATATGAGAAATGCTCATTTTGTGATTTTACAAAAATCAACCCCTAGAATGGTAAAAAGGGTTACCTATCTTAAATTCTAATTTTCAGATTACGAATTTCACTTTCCCGAAAACGTTAAGCCACTTTTTATTATCCATAAATTTCGTAATCCTACTCAACTTTTGACCGAAGCCATTTAGTTTCTAGAAACATATTTCCCATTTTATCAATTCATTAAATCTATCTTTTGTAATGAAAATAAAGATCAAAAAAACTTCACTTCATCTGTACACGTATAATTTATTTAACTAAAATTTGCCGAAAATGATACACAAAATATATTTAAAGTAAGTAAAATTACTAACGCAAACGTTGGAATTAAATAAAAAAAAAATTATAGGGGAAAAGAAAATATTCGAATTATTCAAAAAAAAAGAAATTGCATAATTATAAAAAACGGCGTGGTCGGGTGGTGTTGATGGGCATGGGTGAGATGGGATGAGAGCCGACGGTTTGTAACAATGCAACAAAAACTTGGTAGCCCGACTGTTGGGTTTTTGGAATTTAGAAAAATTTCACTGGTGATTCAATCGATCACCAGTAAAATCGGAATTAAATGGGAGGAAGGCCCTTCTTAATAAAGAGCAAAACATTAACTAAATAAAAAAACACCAATAATATCGAAACTTAAAATCTAAAACGGGGTATAAAAAAACGGGACAATGGCCGCAGTGTAGTCCCGTGTACCTTCCTCTTCTGTTATCGATCCGGCCACAAGCACGGGCAACCCGGGCACCGACGGCCCATCCGGAACCGCTATACGCACAAATGGACGTGCAGGAGCACCGGCGAGACGACCGTCCGCCCCCAGCCCTCCGTAAGCCGGACAGGAAGGTTCCCTGGCGGAGTCCACCACGTGAACGACGGGAGACAGCGGGCAACGAGGACCACGGTTAGCCCGTACGGTTTAGCTAAAAAACAAACACACCCTATCAATATCCTACGAAAGTAACTAGCAAACTCAAAACCCACCCCTAATGCATCGGAAATGCCCTCGACTTACCCAGTAAACCTGGATTCCAAATTGAATTAAACGGTTATAGCGGCTGAATTTCACAGCCGCCTTAAAACACAGGACAGCAATGGCTTATTTGCCAATTCCACCACAACTTCGACAAAAATAACACGCCACGATGTCAACACGCCAGTCTTTGATTAGCTTCTTTAAACTGCATGCCGTTTTCTAAAAGTAAGTTAGCGATTTTGCTATGCGCACTTTCGAGTTCCTTTTGAAGGTGTTCCATTCTAATTTTCAGCTCTTCCAACTCATGTTTATATTTTACATCAATATTCACCTCTGGACAACTTCTGTTCAACGTGTCCCTTCGGAAATTGGTACTATTATAATCACTTTCATCGCTCAAAGAATCAAAGGAATTTCTTATGCTTTCCGATGTAGAAAAATCGTGTAGCTCCGATTTCTTTTGTATAGGTGTTATATTTGCCGTATTGCTATCTACTCGTATTTTATTTAGTAAAGGAGTAGAATTATATTTGAAACTTGAAGCTGACGGTTTTTGAATAGTTGGTGTGCTAGTTCTCTTCTCAGGGGCGTTTGGGCTGGTACAAACATTGCAAATCCACCAGTCTTTTGTCCATTAAAAATAATAGTTTCTTCTTATTTGCACATGTAAGGTCATAAGCTTTTTTGCACAGCGAGCATTTGAGAAAACTATATTTGGATTGAATGCTTTTGTTGCATTTTGCACAAATAGGTTTAGGCGCCATAATAATCAATCATTATGTCCTGTCATCAGAACGTAAACAGTATTGATTTCTGAACGGATGACTTAAGTCAAAGTTTACACTTGCTTGTCGAGAGATGTCACTTGTGTCGTGTTGACGTTTGCGTTTGTGCTGCCTTATCGACATAAGTACCTACGCAAAATAGCTTGTCAGCTGATCCGTGATTTCATACAGCTGTTTGAATTGTAACTGTTATTTAATAATGTAGGAAGTTTCGATGTTTTGTGATTAAATAATGTGCAATACGTACATTTCAAGTGTTCAAACCTTTGCATATCAAGTGTTGTTGTTTCCAATTTGTGTACGACGAAAAGATAATTCACAATTAGTGACACCACGGGCGTAATCCAATTCGTTGTTGTTATCTGGTAACTCTGTGAAAATTTTGCGAGTATAACAATATCACATATGTACGTATTATGTAACTGCGAGTAGATTTCTTCACTAATTTATGCAAATTGTTATTATTGGCCGTGTGGTGACGGCCTAAGAATTCAAGTGTCACCACTCCCTTATCTGATGGCTGATGGCCACAGGCTGATGATGGATGGATGGTTATAAGTGTTTTTATTCCCGAGTACTGTTTACTTGCGATGACAGATGACGTTGTTCCATTGTATGTTGTATTCATTGTCAGATTTGTGAGTATTTCTTGGTCTGGCTTACCTTGTCCATATTTCGACCCCTCGCCACTGGTGCGTACGTACCCATGTCATAAATCCCTTGCGAAGTTGGCAGAGCATCATCTGTTCAGCTTGAGAGGTTGTCATCAGCCATTTTTCAGTGAACTGTATAATCACCACTCTCATAGCTACATTGTGGCTAAACTCATCGACGTCACATTGGCATTGGTTGAGTCAAGATGTTGTCTGGAAACAATAGTGACAGGATGCTACCCATCGCCTATATACCGTGTTTTTTTTCTTTGTGCCCAAAGTCAAGGTGGAGTGTTTAGAAAAAAAATATGAATATTTATTTTTTTATCAAGTGTTAGCGTCGTTTATTTGGATATTAAACCTACCTAAGCAATGAAAAACAAAGAAAACAAACTTAAAATAATATCAATAATATTAAGAATAATTATTGAGCGTGCAATCTCGGCTCAGGGCTATCAACTTATCGCAGCACTACGATGACAAAAAAAAGTATATGAGTAAAAAAAAAAACGCTTCAATTTGTTCTAAACACATAACACAACCCCCCTTAAGTTTGGGCACATAGAATAAAAACACCCTGTAATAGTTTTCTAATATACTCTATCCAATGATAGGCTTTTAATATCAGGAGTGGAAAGCTAGCCGCTGGCACATTCAAAGTTTTTCTCAACAGGTAATAAACAAAACAATTTCTTCATAGATATCACAAGGGTCCTTTGAAGGAGCTTGAATGTTCAGATTCATACCTGAGACGTGACAAAGTGAACGTGTCAGTTATAGAACAGGCTAAATATGAGAATAAAGACGCCCCCAATAAAGGTCACAGTGAATGTTTAGAAGGCTTTCTCATTTCAGACTCTTTAATGACGTATCTCAATAGAAACTCCTATAATGTCGAAGCGCAGGTAACAAATAAAACAATTCTTCATAGGCATCTCAAGGGTCCTTTGAAGGAACTCGAATGTTTAGGTTCAAACCTGAGACGTGACCCAGTGAACGTGAAAGTTATATAATAGGCTAAAGATGGGAACAAAGGCGCCCCCAACAAAGGTCACATTGCATGTCCAGAAGGCTTTCTCATTTCAGACTCCTTAATGACGTATCTCAATAAAAAAACCCCTAAAGGATAATGACTAAGCGCAGGTTATAAACAATACAATTCTTCATAGGCATCTTAGGGGCCCTTTGAAGAAGCTCGAATGTTTAGGTTGAAACCTGAGACGTGACCCAGTGAACGTGAAAGTTTTATGTAAATGCCGACCTGGGCATCCGTCGCAGTATAAACTTGACTAATAAATTAGTGAGTTGCTCTTGTTGCCATGAGATAAGTAGAGCAGACAAAGGATTACCTCGTTTTCCCGCGGACACCACAGAGTAAACATTTTCAGAGGCTAATTTGAATAGTGTTTTGTTTGACTCTCACTTTTGATGTCGGTGAATCTGTGGGGTGTTGTTGACATTTCATTAATAACTACTGTACTAACACTTACAACATTGAGAAAGGTTAAACGTGGACTTTAGCCAATGTAATTTAAATATAATTTAGAACTCCAAAAACAACATTTTGGATTATCTGTTTTTTTCTACAAAGATACTTATGTAAATCTGTTTTCAATATACCTACCATTGCATAACAAATGTTAAAATATCAAAATAAAACAGATGATTGAAGACATTTTCTAGTTTATGACAACACAAAAGAAATCCTGTTGCTTTAATTTATATAAAACTTTTTCTCTGTGTGGTTCTTAAATAAACGTAAAACTAGTAGAAGCACCGCCCGGTCACGTCATATGCCCAGCAGAAATAAAAGAGCTCGATAAAAAACCTTCGTGTTAGTTTTGAAAACTTCGCGAAGGAGGAATATTGCCGCCGATGTTTTTGTAGCGACTTTAACGAAGTGACAGTTTGTCGTCCATCAGTGTTAAGCTAAGGTTCTAGAAAAGAGTTGAAAAGCCTTTTCACCCTCATAATCTCAGATTTCGGGATGAATATGAAACCTAGAAAAAAAATTGAATAACCAGAAGAGATTTTTTAACGAATTACTTCAAGTGTCGCGTCGTGGATTCTGGATTGTAGGGAAAGTCACAGGTGATTGCTAGTAATCTATGGTTTAGATATGTATGGGTAGATAAATTTCAAGAACCTTAATCCTCAAGTATACCTACAGTATACTTGAGGATAATGCATTACCGTGGCAGTAAAGTATTTTAACTTAGTGCAGTAAACTTGATCAAAGTTTTAATAGATGGTTACATCGAAGTCGACAGTCGAGATGAAAAATGAAAAGTTAAAAGGATAAAAATGGTTTTCATAGAAGGTAGTTTTAACGTTCGTATTCACATCTGCTATAGTAAGAATGCTTGCAATTTATTAAAACTGCATTATTGGAAACGTAACGCGATATTCTTATATCTAGAACCTCTTTCTATGCATGCTACTTACCTGATCGTTAGCATCATAGAGTCTTAGTGGTGCTATAACAATGACCGTAATTTTTCATAAATCTGCGAAAAACATTAAAGGATATTCTCAGATAATAAGCAGCTTTCAAAGATTGGTTTGCATTTAATAATAATATTCCCACCTTCTACGCCAGAGGTCCCGGGTTCGATCCCCGGACAAGACAAATATTTGTGTGCATGAATATGTCTATTTGTCTTGGTCTGGGTGTTTAATATGTATATTATGTATGTATTTACAAAAAAAAATAAAGTATATAAGTATGTTTATCCGTTATCTAGTATCCATAACACAAGTTCTTCATGATACTTAACATGGGCTAGATAATTGGTGTGATTGTATGGAAATATTTATTTATTTATTTAATATCTATTATGAATATATGGAAGGTCTCTCACTGCTTTTGCATCAATCACCAAAACATCGCCAATCACCATGAAAGATCCATATAGTGCTTTTTACGGCTTTTGTAAAAAGCTGTTTGGATCATTTGATCGGAGCGGAGACCCGGTTTCGTTTCCGAGCTCGCAACTATACGCGGGGCGAGAATTTTTTGCGGTCGGACTCAGTGTCCGCGAGTAAATAATATACTGAGTGACAAACGTTTCGTTCCTCTTTATTCCGGGTCACCCTTGAACCGAATAAATTGCCAGCAATTTTCGGGGTCGTTTACCACGCGCCGGGATGCCAATGATACGCTTCTCAAACTTCTCGTGAGCCCTTACGTATACACGTATAGGTCGTTCTGACGTCATCCCTACAAATTGCTCGATATAGCCGTTTATTTTCCATGTTCGCAACTGTCACTATGTTAATTTACCTATCCCCAGTTAATACGGAATCTTTAATAGCAGATTGGCGTTATGTGTTTTGGCTTAATTGAGACAAAAGACTGTCTCAGGATGGTGTTTTTGTCAACAGTCACGTCGTGAACGGTTGCTTAATCATGAATGACACGTTTAAGTATTCAAGAGGCTTGTCCTATCGTCTAACTAGAAGACGAGATAAGTTTACAAACGTCGTCGTGTTGTATTCCCGAAGGCGTACAGACCCAACGTTGATTATCCGGGATTTGAAATTAACATATTAGGAGTGTACGCCGTTTCGAGCGGTAGATACGACCGTACACACAGCGTTGTACCTACATGTTTGTTTGAATAGTGGATTGAGCTCTGACGTCGTCCTCTTAAGGCAGCCTCATAAACAATGGGTCTCTTGTATCTAGTCGCTGTGCCGCGTCTCATGTTTGCATTTAGAGAAACACGTTTTACATACGTATGGATCCTGTTTAATTAAAAGCTGCCTTCGAACAATAAACATTATAATCAATTACATCAACACCTCTCCTAATATTGCTAGGCTGTGCAATCAACTCGGCAAGTATCTACTTACATAAGTTTCTAGAATGGAAACCGTAATGAATATAGGTAGGTAGCAAGGTAGATAGGTATTGCTAAGCGTATTTTCTTCGAAGTTTTCTTTGTTAACAGGGATTTAATGTTCTTTGTACAATTAGAAATTGGAGTAACGAATGAATCATTAGCTCTAAACCAATATTAGAGTACGGTGTTCAAACAATGAGTTTAAGGGGTGTACCACTAATAACACAATGAGAGGCGCGCGCGACTGAGCTCTTATTTCGACCCGTGCAAATGTTCTTTCATTTTCTAATGGATCGGCACTGAGGGAATATTTGTAGGCAAACTTTCACCAGACACGGATATTTACATAACAAAGAAAGGGGTAAGGGATCTGAGTGTCCCTGGAAACGTATTCTTGTCAGGAATCCGGGTTTTGTAAAGGATTTGTCGGTCAATTTCGCGTCAGTACGTTTTTGTTGTACTAAATTTTGTATAATCAGAGCGAGCTTAGAAAGACATGAACACGTACTTTATTAAGTTCCGCGATATGTTTCGCAGATGTGTGTTTTTTATCGTAAAAATGTGTATTAAAGACGAAGGTGGTATGTAAGATAAAATATCTTACATACCACCTTCGTCTTTACATTTGCGTGGGCTTTTAGACGTGAAATGTTATTTTTCTTGTTTTTGAAAATAAAAGGAGTGCAAAGTTTATGAGGTTCTGTTTTCTTGATTGAAAATTTGTACACACAAACTTTACAACTTTACGTACATCTTATGTTTTGGCGCGCACTGTTCATTGAAATAAAACAACTTTTACGGATATCAAACGCGCTATATTTCCACGAACTTAGTTGTAATTGTCCGTATTTTTAGGTTTTAGTGGTGATGACAGATCATCCCGTGACCACGGCAGTTGTAAAGGTGCCGAAACGTCGGGAAAAACAAAAAACCCCTAAAAAACCTAAAAATACAACGGACAATTACAACTTAGTTCGTGGAAATATAGCGCGTTTGATATCCGTAAAAGTTGTTTTATTTCAATTTACAACTTTAAATTTTAATAACGTGTCGGAAATAATAAAAGAATAGCTTAGCAAGTCGTGTTTCCGACGGCTTTAGCCAAAAGATGAAGACGTTTCTACTATATCTCTGGCTGTGCAAAGCTCATTATTGCTAATCAAAAGAAAAACTAACCAATAAGTTTACGCCCTGTTGAAATATTTTGCTTTGCTTTGTTTCTGGTAATGAAACTTACACAGGCGGTTTGAAGCTCGATAATATTTAAAATTCAACGAAATTGAGTTTCCAAGATTTTTCACAATAATGTTTTGTTTTTATTGTTTTTAAAAGGCGAAATTTTATATGGACGTAACTTGAACCGTGGAGATGGACATAAAATACTTTTTACTCTGATAAATGGCACACTACGGTAGTGAAACGTGGTCGCTAACTATGGGTCTGATAAGAAGGTCACCCAGCATGCAATGGAGATGGCTATGAGGTGATCGTAAGAGAACTAAAGTAACCGACATCGCGCCAAGGATTGCTCAGCTGAAGTGACAGTGGACGGGACTCATAGCGAGGCGAATCAATAGCCGTTGGGGCGGAAAATTTCTGGAATGGCGACCGCGCACCGACTGACGACGCAAGACGACGAAGGTGGACCGACGATCTGATGAAGGTCGCGGAAAGCCGCAGGCTGCGGGCAGCGCTGGAACGATCGTCGTGGAGATCTTTGGAGGAGGCCTTTACCCAGCAGTGGGAGTAATGTGGCTGAGACGACGAAATGGCACTACCACGCGACATCCTAAATCCGCGCGATAACCTAATTCCTGCTATGCCTATAACCTGAATGCTAGTAGTTTATAAATTTGTTAATATTTTTGGTAGGTATAATACTAATTTGTTATTTTCTGTTTAGGTTTTCTATTTTATGCTTTAATAAACGCTTTTCTGTGGAATACCATGTTCATTGCGATACATTGATGGGCTTTAACTTTGATTCGATAAAGTTAAATACGTGCAGAATAGCAGCGAAACATGGAAATTAGAAGTTTGTTGTGATATCATCTCTAAGCCTAGGGCCAGTCTCCCCACACTATGTTATTGGGTAAAAAAAAACAAAGTTCAAGTAAAAGAGAGAAGTAACACAACTTCACTCCTGAATCGAATTTTGGATCGAGTCACTTAGGTATTTTTGAGAGGATTTTAAAATAGATTTATTAAAAAAGAAATGGGACACTAAATGTATTTAAAACTTTAGAGAACATGTCTGTAACTCACAGTAATAATGTCTGTCATTCGAATTTTAAATAGAGTTTATAAATAATTCGTATAAATAAAAAGTATCGGGATTTTAATCGGTATTGGTTAAACATTTATTGAAGTGTACTTTAGGTTTGTAGAGAATCAATCCTGATCTGAATGCATTCTGTAAGTACCGAATTGTATTTTAATGTGAAGTGATTGTGTTGAAGTGTTTGTAGCAATTCTAGTAAAATATATATAAAATACGATTTTAAATGCATACATGGTACATTAATAATAGGTAAGTATTATTACGTAGTTTATACGATGATATTTCAGAAAAACTACTATTTACTTTTCGCTATAGAAATGAACAATGTTTTTTTTTGTAATAAAAACTTTATACTCGTATATAAGTCTTAAAGTTTATAGAATTGGCGACGTAACACCCTCGCAGTGTAATTTTAATACCAATGGGATATCTTTGTCAATAGTGACTCATATCAAGTCGTTACATTACGAAAGTTCCCTCGTTTTAAGTATCTACTTGCAGTTCGCGGGAATATAGAACTATGTCAAAATGATATCCTACTGTGTTAAAGTTGGGAACGCTGGAGGGGTTTCAGGCCAAAGTTACTTGGTACGATAACGTTTTTGTAATGTAGACTTTCAATCAATTTACACTCTAATCCTTTGAGCTTTTAGGTTGAAATTCCAGTGGTAACATGGCAGTTTTAATGTAACCTTGTTTATGCCACGCGTCGCTCCTAAGGGGTGGTTTTGCATGTAATAGTCCATTAGAAACCATGTATTAATTACGTGGTTTCGTTCTTCATTTTACTTTTCTGTGCATTGCTCATAATTATGTTGAAAATACATATTATGAGCAATGCACAGATATATATAGTGTATAGGTAAATATGTGAGCATAAATGAATTCGAGTTTTGCCAAACCTTATATTTTGCGGATCTTAAATTAAAACTAAACGAGAGAAGCGAAATACTTTTGTAATTTTTAAAATTAGTTATGTAACATCAACTATGATAATAATAATTCGAAAGCGTCTCATTCTGTCTGCCTCATACTCCTCATCACCGAGAAGAAATATATCTAAGTACCTATTAGCGGCTGCCCGCGTGATTCCCGTTTCCAGGCTTAATCCAGGCTATCTAATTCCAGTCTCTGTGCCAAATTTCATCGAAATCCATTTAGTAGTTTTACAATGAAAATGGTTCAGATCAAGTTTAAAACACACTTTAAAAAAAAATATGAAAGCTACGAATCTTTGAACTTGAGATAAAGGTATTAAGTAGGTATTAAATAACTCCCTTGAGTTAGAGTAATTCTACAACTTAATACAACTTTTGTGCAACTATTGCTCCAAATGACCAGTTCTAACCATACTGTATGCGACCAGTAGTGAAACACCTGGATACAACTTCCAAACTCCTTTATTCTTGAATAAATACACAATCAGATTTATACCCGTTAGTATTTTCCAGGGACGACCATACGATCGTCCCTTCCCTTTTGGCGGGAATGACAACTGTCACAATGACAGGCCAGTGTTGCCTCGTTCACAGATTAACAAATATTCATGCACTGATTAACAAATATACATCAATAAATATCGTTCATTGTATTTGGTTGCTAACAGACGGCCGTCCTGATAGTGTGTCGGTTATTCTTGGTAGGTAACTACTAATAAACTAAACTAAAACTTGGTACTTATAGTGAACATAAGAATAATAAAAATGATAACTTTCCTATATTTGAATGCATTTTTTTATTCAACAACAACAAAAGAAAAACTGGCTCTCTTAACCGTTTACGTAACTTTCTGCCGACTAAAACGAAAATTACACTTGCCCAGTTTCTCCTCCTTACCGTCATAGACTACGCTTATGTATGTTACACGGATCTCTCGAAGGTTATGCTAAACAAGTTGGAGCGTCTGCAGAATATGTGTATCCGATTTATCTTCAATCTTCGCAAATATGACCACGTTTCGCACTTTCGTTCCAAACTTAATTGGCTCCCAATTCGCCGGCGCAGGGACTTAAATACTCTTACGCTTCTCTATTCCATCCTCTTTCATCCTTCTTCTCCTCACTAGCTAAAAGAATACCTTAACTATCGTTCCTCTTCCACTCAGTGCACCTAACGCTCTTACTCTAATCTCACTCTTGATATTCGTCCCCATACCACTGATTTCCTCTCCTATTCCTTCTCTATGCATGCTGCCCGCCTATGGAACTCTCTTCCAGAAGGTATTAGAAAAGCTCGCTCATTGAAATCATTTAGCGATCAAGTCAGAATGCATTTCCTTTCTATATTTAATCTCATTTTTCCTTTCCCATTCCTACTATATGTTTATTATATATTCATTCTAAAGTATGATTATTTATAATGTTCTATATTTAATTGCACTCACTCCCACTCCTTTCTCCCCTTTACTACTCAAGGTTGCCTGGAAGAAATTGCTACCTACCTAGCAATAAGGCCGCCTTTT
Organism: Chrysoteuchia culmella; assembly: GCA_910589605.1. Lineage (NCBI taxonomy): Eukaryota > Metazoa > Arthropoda > Insecta > Lepidoptera > Crambidae > Chrysoteuchia > Chrysoteuchia culmella. The sequence goes on along the minus strand of OU342650.1, from coordinate 10,047,138 downwards.
GTGTATTTCCTTTTACTGTTTGTTTTTTATTTCTTTGTGTTCTTATTATGTTATTTATTATTATAAAAAAAAAGATATGGACATTTAAAACGTAAATTCAAAGACGAAATGAGCAATATTTAATAAACAATATTTAATCCTTTAATTTCAAACAATCTTTCTAAAGAACAGCTAGTTTATCTAACTAAGCGCTATATAGTAAATAATCTAGACCCACTGAGATGGGATGAGACCCGAGGTTAACATAATAAATAAATAAATATTTCTTACACTCACACAAATTAACCTAGCCCCAAAGTAAGCACCGTAAGGCTTGTGTTATGGGATACCAGGGTAACTGTATATAAGTATTTATGTGTAGAAATATATATAAACGTCCAGACCTCAGGTACAAATGCTCGTATTCATCATACAATTACAAACATTTGCCCTTACCGGGATTCGAACCTCAGAGTAGGCGACACCTTTATACCGGTGTACGTACCATTCTACCATGGAGGTCGTGTCATATATTTTGAAATTAGTCTAATAGTGCAGGTAACATTTTAACAGTCAAGAAGACGAAGAAGAAGTAAAAAGAAAGTTTTGTTTCATTTGTGTAAAAAATATATATATTCGTAGTTTAGTTAATTAACTATGTCATTGGTGGCAATTCGGTTGTGCACACGACTAAACTAAACTAACTTAAAAATTCTCTAATTTTAATCAAGTTTTAGTCTAAAGCTATTCCGTTGGACACGCCAATCTAAACTAAAACTCGATTACTGACGATAGTTGAACGTGACAACGTCTTAAGAAATTACTGATGACACGCGGACGCATCGCTCACTCAAGTAGGAGAGAGACAGATGTCGAACGCTGCTGAACGCGGAGGCCGATTGTGCCTCTTTGTCGCTCGTTCCGTGCTCTCACTTGCACTTCAAGCCTTAATGGAACGCCTCAGAGCGATGTAACGCCGCATGAGTCATGTTTTTTCGTGCGTGCAACCAGCTTCATCGAATTAGAAGACGTTGTCACGTCAAAAAATATTTTGACAGAACTAAAGTTCGTCTAATTTGAGTAGGCGTAAAAAAAAATTTGGCTTTTTGTAGGACAGGCGAAGACATTTTAGCCATACTGCCAATTCTCAAGTATTATATAGCCCCGAGTACAGGTTGGCCGACCATGGTCGGCGACCATGACCAATACATCGTACATTGACACTATTATTATTATTATAAACGTGAAAGTGTGTTTGTTTGTTGAAATCCTAATTTTGCTTCAGCGATATGAAAGGGATTCGAGCAGTCCCTTATCCGTTTTAATCGGATCCTTTCCTCATAGTGCCTAAAAAATCGAGATAAGTGATGACGATTTAGGAATGAAATTCAGAGCTATTTACTGTTGTGATATTGTTTTCATACCTTTCCGCTAAATCCATAAGAGCTGCTATCACGAAATCAGCCATTTTTAACACAGAGAAAGCAATAACTACGTATTTGAAATCCTAAATTACATTAGTATTCACCAGTTTTTAAGCTTTCTAAATTTAGTTTGACACTTCTAATATAAGTATATATTTGGCGTAAATTGTGTACAACAGAATAGCAAAAAGCTAAGTTGAACGACCTTTGGTCCTGTCAAACTTAAACTTAGTTTACTCCAGTCCATTGCCGAATAGCAAAACCCAGTTTAACAGCACTAAACCTAAATTTAGTCTAGTTTAGTCTAATTGGTGCTAGCCGAATCGATACCATTATCTATTGGAATAATCATCAATCGTGACTCCAGCTAGTAATAGATTTTGATTGAAATTTATTGAATTACAATACATTGCTGCTTTAGTAAGATAGTTGTCACATTGATTTTTACTAAAGCAGCAATGTGACTGCAATTTCAATCAAACGTTGATAGAAACAAGTTACATAATGAGTTATCAAGCAAAAATAGGCATTAATTTACTTTGACTTTAACGTAACTTTAACTTTTTTTTTTGTTATGACCGACGGGGAGACTCTTAGCCTTCATCATACCTGATGTTAAGTATCGATAAGGCTGAAGATGGAAGCGAGCCACTCCCGGAATCCTCAATCACTGAGGAACTGGCTATCTTATCTCTAACTGCCGGAACACAACAATGCTGAAAACATAGTTGTTATGGCGTCAGACTTAGATAAGATGGTGGTAGCTAGCCAGGCGGACTTACAACAAGTCCTACCACCAACCAAACCGAATACAATATGTACCCCCGCTGGGAATCGAACCCGGGACCCCTGGGTCTGATACCGGTGGTTGTACCACTAGACCACAGAGGCGGTTGAACTTAAACAAAACCAATATTTTATCCACCAATGTTCTTCAATGCAATTATAAAGGCATCAATCTCATGCGCCACCTCTAAAAAGACAAGTTCAAAAGGAAAGTATTGGCAAAAACATTTCAACCCCACAAAAAGTGGGGCTTTCACCAATTAGACGCATTCGGTGACTCGACACCTGTTTTTATCACCAAAGCGAGAAACGCATTAAATAGCACAAAACCTACCGGATTAACTTTTGATGTATGTAACACATCCATTTAAGAGGTAAACTAGGAAATTGTACAAACGGGTATTAATCTGCCCAAGGCACTTAAGTTATTTTCACGGTTCGTTCGCTCCAGTTAGTTTAGATAATGAAATGTTATTCCTAATTTCGTTGACGTGAAATTTATCACTGGGAAAACTTACTTTGATTTATTAGTTTACAAAGCTCCTTGGTTCTGTTTACTATGACCTATAAGTACTTTATTCTTACCTATTTACCTATATAAGAAGGAGAAAAGAAAGAAAATTTAATTTATTTGAAACAAATCACACAACAGAAAGACATACTTAAAAATAAAAACAATGAAATTTGTCTCAAAACGGTCACGACTCAGCATAATGCGTGGTCTACGACCAGCGCTGATCTTCCGTCGTGACCGGTTTATATATATATATCCTTAACCATTAAAATCAGATTTTATAGATATAAAAGCTATAATAATTCTTCGAGTATAATACGAAAATAACTATGCCTGCCTACTAGCTTTTCACAGCTGAAGCACTGAAGCCTAAAATGACAATAATTCTTACAACTTTTTGTACATACAGCTACGTGCCCAATACTTGATGTGTGTTTACTAGTATGAATTTTTTCTTTCCTCATTTAAGTCAATTTTAAGTAAAAATAACTATGGTAAATTTTAAATAGGAAATTTTAAATAGGAAATCCGGTCCAATGCTCCAATCCAAGAGCATTGGACCGGATTTCCAAAGGTCGCTGGTTCGATTCCAGCTTGAGAATTCACTTGTGGCCGAGTTAATTTTTTCCAATAAATTTTCTATTTAAAATTTACCATAAGTATAAAAATAGCATTGAAAAATGCAAAAATTACAAAATCATAAAAATAACTAATTTGTATAACACATTTTCATAGAGCGTCTAGATGTTTTGTTATTCCCATTGCTTCCATGTATTATTATTTGGCGGAGCAATAACGAAGGCTATAAAAACTATAAAAAACGCATAAAACAAAACGAACACGTGAATATAGCATTTGTTGCTAGGAGCCTTGAAGTGATTTTCTTTTATTTCCGATGTTTAACGCCCCCAATGTTTTCATTAGAGATAATGTCGGATTTATGCAAAAAAGACCTACGCGTTGGCACGGTTTGCATTTATTTCGTTTTTTCACAGATTACAGCAGTGAGTTATTTATATTAAGTTGGGACAAGAAAGAGAGAATATTTTTCTATACAAGCTGGCAAACAATGAGTTCTAAACGGGGTATGTAAGTTTTATTTCTTTTTTTTTTTATTTACTCTAGAAGCAAACAGCGCTAGTAAAATAGCTTAAGGGCGCGCTCTAGGCCAAAAGCAAAAGTAATAACTGCAACGGCGAACTGCAAAGTAAATGCTGCCTTATTTCTATGAGAAATAAGGCAGCATTTACTATATAATTTTCCGGCCCCATTAGGCCGGTCCGGAATGAAGAAATGAAGGAAATTCTTTTTTTAAAGGATATTTAAAGCTTATTTACAAAAAATATATAACATAAGCCCTGCCTTATCTATAGTGTAATTATACTAAAAAGTTCCGAGCTTTATTTTAATGTATTACTTGAATACTAGCAGTTTATCGTGTTAATTATAGTGATTTTGAGGCAAATTTTTTTTCTATCGAGAAAATTTTATGCAATCGTGTTTTTGAGTAACATAGTCACTAGTGTTAGTCCTGTAGTTTGCTGCATCTTAATTTGAAATTCAGTTTTTCATTAATATTGATATTACAGACGATCATGTAAAGCAATCTGATTTGCGTTGGCCTATAGCGGAAATAACAGTAGTAAGATTAGTTTATTAGTTTTTTTTTGCAAGTTACAAGTTGAAAATTTGTAACAGAATTGGTAGGTACAGGAGATACGAGTGACGCCTTGTAATTTTATTGAACTCTATAAGCGTTCACACATTGACGTACTTAACTAGGAGGTAGGTACCTTATCAAAGGTTTTATTTAAATTTCAAACTGGCCTGCAAATATAAAGCTGTTTTAGAAAAAAAAAAACACACTTTAACGCGGGAAATAATATTGTTGTTCGTTGTTCGTCTGATTCCGAAAAGTAGTTTTAATTTCCACGCATTATTTGAGAAAAGTACTATACAAGCCTTGGCCACAACTAGGCATTGATGGACTTACGTTCACACGTTTACACGTTCGTCCATCAATGTAGCTTAAGAAGGGGCCACTTTTGCTGGCTGCTGCAGTATTGTATTGTACTATTCCGGTTCAAATCGCGCTTTAATTTTAACTCTTGCGCGATTATATCCAGAAAAGTTGTTTTATAATTTTTCAATAAAGCAAAGTGTCTGTGTTCCATAATTACATAATTCAGAGAAAGGCACTACTAAAGTAATTTCAAATAACGATATGTTATTGGAATTCAAAAGTCAAATTAGCGAATAAGCGGAAACTGTTATAGTTATTGGAATTGAAAGCTATATTTTTTCTTTTCTGAAAGGCTATACTTCATTTAATACAGGTCGATGACCTCATTGCTCTCAAAGCGACTGCTAGGAAATGCTAATTTATAAAAAAAAAACACAGACAAAATTTATGACCGCCAAAAGTATGTTAATTCTATCCATGTAATTTCACCTTTAAATAGGACAGTAAACCATAAAGTTTTAATTAGAATCCTGCAAACTTTCATACAGAACATCTGTGTCTGTTGAGGATCACAAAAGACTTTCATGTCATGACTTGTCTTGTTCGTTGTGGTAAAAACTTATTTTGTTTTTCGTTTTGTCGTTAATATAAATAAAACACATAATATTCAAACTTGGCTATATCGAACTCTTGTGAAAGTTGGAGAAGTTTACTCCTACCGATATGCAGAATGCCTTTTCCAAACCCGTTCAGCAATATATTGTGTGATTGAGTAACAAATCAACAAAATCACCAACAGTCCCATTTATAATATAAATAGGGTAATTAATAAAAAAGTATTTGTTTATTGACATTTGTAAAATAGTTATCGTCGCCATCAACAGTCATTTTAATGTTCCAACTACCTTCCTTATCCATCCATGCGGAAGGTAGTATGTGGATGCTAGAAACTGTATATAACAGCGGGGCCCATAAATACTTTTTGGTCACCCATCTCGTGACCGGCCATTGCAAAAAAATGCAAGTTCCTACCTCAATATAGTCTTGTCCTATCTAGCTATTATGTTTGTGTCAATTTACAAGTGAACTCAGATGCAAAGTACTAGCTGTATGAAACATAATAGAACGCATAAGTCGTTGTGTAAATGTATGCTGAATAGGTGTTTGTTGTTCGCACATACCCTAATCTTTCAGGCTCGAATGTGTTCAGAATGGTAAGCGGTGTCGCTTCGTGATTGTATTGTAACTTGAACTTTTTGCCGAGCTCACGTGGTGTGAAAGCATGTAAATTATGCAGCAAATGTTTTCAGCAGTTAGGTAGGTGTTAAAATGTTTAAGCGCTTATAAGAGGCACGGTGAAACTGGGGCAGGTCTACTTGGATGTGGAATTGGAATATATAATTGGTAGGTTTTTGTTTCATGTTTTTTTTATTTTCTTTTGTGGAGAGGGCTTAGACAAGCATTTACTCAAAATGATCAAATAATAATTGAGCTATCAACCCTTCACCTCTGACATTCACTGTGCCATAATATGATTAATAATATGATTCAGATATGGCATAACCTTTGGTAGAGCGAATTACGAAAGTGTAATTTAAATGTATGCAGAGGCAAATCGATAGGCTTGTGTCAAAAATAAAAAATTATGAAGAATCACCAAAAACAAAATAATAATATGAAAGAAGACTACAATTTCAGCCTTTATAAAGGTATAAAAAAAAGGTTTCTAATTTAATTAAGTATTATCAATCGTAATTTATGTTAAACAAAAACATAGCCCATTCTTCTTTGATAAGTAGTTTGTCTGTTTTTTTTTTCAAAGTATAAACGCATTTGACCTACAGGACACTTAGACGGGGGCTCAAGACGTAACCCATATCATTGTTCATTGGAAACTCGCAAGTTGAAACTATAGCATCAAACAAGAACATGAGACTGTCAACTTCTTCAGTCAGTTCTAGTCCCAATAGGTCTGGTGGTGCTGTAATAACTGGTACAGTTGGTAGTTTATCATTGGAAGGAGCAGCACGAACAATTCGCAAGTTAATTTCAGCATTTAGTGCCTGAATAATATAAAAATTAAATTATATTATAAATAATAATATAATTTAATTTGGCCTATAATAAAGTCTCGAAACGAAACTATGCGATAAATGTAAATAAATCTTACTTTTTCTCAATTCCGATGGCAATTCTTTAACAAGTAAGTAATTGACACTTCACAATTTTAGATGATACTCGTACAATGAACGGAATACTATTTAATGAAGTTATTACACATTTTAAAACGACTGGATTTTCCAAAATTCTGAGTGGTTATTACGAGTACTTCTGTATATAATTGTAATCGATATGAAATGAACCAAAATTAGTCAGTCGTATGAACCATGCATTATGTACTCTCTACAGCACGTCAGGCTTCACACTTTGACCTCTACAACGCCATTATGTCGCTCGTGATACCGCTATTAGAAAACAGCAGCCTGTTTTCTAGTACAAATGTAAAGCCACATGCTGTTGACTGTCCTTTTTACCCCCACGACGGTACGGAGACGGTATATGCGTTTGGGGTGAGAGGATGTTTGTTTGTTTTTTGGTGCAAACCAATGTTGCCATGTTGTTTGACAGAAAATCAAGATTTCCATGTTATAGGAGCGCTTTGAGGTGTGACAACTAAAAATTAAAAAAAGGTAACAAAAATAGGTAAGTACATACTTTACTAGAAACATTTAAAATTTTCTTTTCTGATTTCTTTCTTTCTTCCATCTTCTTCTTCTTCTTCGGTGAACTAGTGAGTTCCCGCGGGAATACTGGTATGAAAATAAATATAGGTATCCTATGTTCTAATCCAGACTATAAACTAAGTATCTTTGTATTAAAATACATATTAGTCCGTTCTCCCGTTTGAGCGTGATTGAAAATTGAAAATTCAATATCATTTAATTAGTCTATGCTGTTACAAGCACTTATGAACGTCAAAGAAGCTACGCCATCGGTTCACAAACCCAAACTTGAGTAACAAACGTCCAAACTTTCACATCTAGAAAATTAGTAGAATTGAAGGACATCAAACACTTATTCATGTTTTTTTTTACAAGTAGCTGGGCAGGCATTTGCCCTCCATCGTGCTAAGTAAACAGGATGTGGTCTAAGGCGTAATATGATGCCCAGGAAATGCCTATTCACTTGCGCCTTGAAGAGACAAAGGTTGTAGGAATCGGGGATCACATGAGTAAGCAACGCATTCCATTTTTTAGCAGTTCTCATAAGAAATGTGTCAGCAAAGCGCCTGGTACGGATCGCTGGAATGTCAACGACGTACGGCTGATAAGCTAAACTTCGTCTGGTACTCCGATGGTGGAAAGGGGCTGGAGGAACAAGGTCGTGCAGTTCCCTCGGACACTCTCCAAAGTGTATCCTATAAAAGGCCGATAAACATGCAACTTTGCGGTGTTGACTGAGGCTCTGAAGTTCCGCCGTGGCCAACGCTGAGTTTTCAATAAGTTTCCTGGCACGGTTTTCAATCGATTCCAGAAACTCTAGCTGATACTTAGCAGAACCATCCCACAGGTGACAGCAGTACTCCATGCACGGTCGATTCTGCGCTTTGTATAAAAGAAGCAGCTCATTCGGAGAAAACCGCCTAGCCCTAGGGAGGACGCCCGGTTTCTTTGCAGCACACTTAGCCATGAAGTCGATTTACTCGCCAAAGTTGAGGTTGAAAGACAGTTTTAGGCCAAGAAGTTGCAGATTTTTGGCTATCGGTAAGGATACAACCTGGAAAGTCGGAGTCAGTTGGAAGGGATTCCGTTTTTGCCTACCTACCGTTATTTTATTATTATTTTTGGAGAGGGGACGCCAGCAAGGCCGGACGGGTGATCAGTCTCCCTAGTTGGAACCATTTCACCCAATTCCCCGGTGAAGAAATCACCTGAAGAACAGGGGGAGGGCGGGTTATCGTTCACCCCACCGGCGTCGGACCCTCGAACCTTCCAGTGCGCTTACAATACCTGTTGAGTTCACTTATCGTCAACTGCTTTAGATCCTCTTCTTCTAGCTTGTCCGCTTCAAAGAGCTCCGAGCGCAATGATGCATACATTGGGCATTCTGCCATGAAGTAGTAGCTTGTTATTACCTACCCTAAACAAACCTGCTTGCTACTGTACAAGGATAGATGCAATCAATTAATGATTATAATCCTCATTTCATTATTTGATTACCTATTTTAATCTAAATAAGGAAGTACTTTATTTTATGAAGTACGGGGTGACTCTTAGCCTTCATCATACCTGATGTTAAGTATTGATATGGCTGAAGATGGAAGCGAGCCTCTCCCGGAATCCCCAATCACTGAGGAACTGGCTATCTTATCTTTAACTGCCCGAACACAACAATGCTGAAAGCATTCTTGTTATGGCGTCAGACTTAGATAAGATGGTGGTAGCTAGCCACGCGGACTTACAACAAGTCCTACCACCAACCAAACCGAATACGATATGTACCCCCACTGGGAATCGAACCCGGGACCCCTGGGTCTTATACCGGTGGTTGTACCACTAGACCACAGAGGCGGTAAAAAATTTTATGAAACTTTTAAACGTTAAAACTTTTATAATACCTTACCTTTATAAGGTAAATTTCATTAATTTTCCTTCTTTTATTTAATTTATTGGTCAGTAGCCTATTCCATACTTTATATGGTAAACTAATATCATGTATCAATAACCTGTTAAAAAATATAAATTAAAAATTAGAAACAAGCAGTTCATTTATAAAAAAGGAATAGACTTACAAGACTTGATTCTGTTAGATACATGATACTTGCATTATGTTACATCAGATTCCGTAGTCCCAAAATAAAATTGATCAGTGCCCAGAATTTATTGAATAAAACTTTTCCTGTTACAACTCCGGATTTTAATGGAGCTGAAAAATGACAAGGAAAATTCATAACTTTCCCAAAATTTTGGTGAGAATAAATTTCATTGTTATGATAATGGAGAAACGATTTTCACGGGTCATTGGTCTCGCTTTGGACCGCTGGCACATTCGTAAATACCCTCCACGTTAGCTCCAGGACAGAATTTTTTTCGTAAAAAAATACTACTAAAAATACTACTCCTTTTTGGGTCATTCGATTCAGGACACTCAGTAGCTATGTAGGTCCTATGAACTATTTCGTTGTACATAGGTATTTGATGAGATAAGTATTTTTTTATTTGCATAAGAAATCATTTATTGGTTTATTCTCACGACAACGTCCGTTTTATTATAATTTCTGTCACGCTTTTTACTTTTCATTAAATTATTTGTGTGAAGTAATCACTTTATATATCAAAAACTTAATTGTTAATTAATGTGCAAAATGTACAAATATATAAAGCTTAATTTGATTTCTATAATATTTTATTGTCGGTAAAACAAAATGAAAAAAAAGCGTGACGGAAATTATAATAAAAAGGACGTTGTCGTGAGAATGACCCAATTATGTTTTTTACGAAACAAAAAATATAGGACCTAAATTGCTCCTGAGATTGTTAGTAATGTATATTAGACCAAATTTTTTCGATTTAGTCCAAAAAAGGGGTTATCAGAAGTAAATTCCTAACGCGGCGGGTATTTACAAACATGGGGACCGCTGTGTCGGCAACTTGCGACCTTTTGCTTGACACGTGTTGCAAGATATTAGTTTGAGCCGATCTACAAATTGTTACATGAAGTGATAAAGGTAAAAAGTTTTGAGGTAGCGTAAAAATCTGTCAAACAAAACTGTCTAACCTACCTGACCTGTACCTACCTATTCTAATCGTTTTGTTTGTACCAATATAGATTTTATCTTTAATGAATAAAATGTAATCTTGAAAGTTAGCATATTTACAAAAGATGTTTATAACTTATGATTAATTTTAAATAGAAAAATATTGGAAAAATCATCTCGGCCACAAGTGTATTCTCAGATGGGACTCAAACCCACGACCTTTGGAAATCCGAACCGATAGCAACCGAGATTAAAATTTATTGTAAGTATAAAATTTATCTTAGTATAAAAAAATCGGCCAAGTGCGATTCGAACTAGCACATGAAGGGTTTCGCCTCACACCCAAGGTTGCCTGGAAGAGACTGCTACGTAGCTATAAGGTGCCGCCTATTGTCTTTTTTGTCATTTTTTCTGTATGTATTTCTATAATTATTATTGCCAAAATGCCATTATAATTTTTCGTCTGCAAAAATAAGTTTGTTTTTCATAGTGTTTGTATGAATGACAAAGTTATATTTGTAGTTTTGGAAAATGTGCTGTAGCTCTGAAACTACTAAATAAATTTCGTTCAAACCAAATTTCGTTAAAAGTTTTTATAAAGATCTACATCATATTTTTTTTTTCACTTTCTTATTTTAAAAGTAAGAGTTAGAGGGGGGGGACACACATTTTTCCACTTTGGAAGTGTATAACTTTCAAACGGTTGCTTTGAGAAAAAACTGTTTTAGAAGCCTCAATGTAATTTTTAAAGATCTATCTAATGATATCCCACGCGTATAAGTTTGATGACAAAAAAAAAATCAGTAACAGTTCCATGTATGGGGAGCCCCTTAATTCATATATTTTTTTATGTTTGTGTAAAAACCGTAAAGCGGTTTACAGAATACTACCTACCAAGTTTCAAATGTGTAATCCTCATAGTTTTGGAATAAAAAGGGTGTGACATACATCGGTTTGGCCGAATCTATAAGGGTTTCGTTTTTGTCTACCTTTAGGATACGAAGGCTACGAAACCCTAAAAATTATTGAAAAATGCAAAATTTCTAAAATCATAAAAAGATTTTTGTTGATCAATGACACGATAGCGGATTTTGATGAAATTTGATAAAATATATAGTCTGGATTAAATAATTTTATACTGATATTCCCAGGGGAACGACCACCTCGCGGGTAAAACTGCGGGTGGCCACTAGTAAGATGTAAAATGGTCGGTTTAAATACTTTAAATGTGTAAGCTTTCTTCTGTAGGCTCTACGATGTAACTATTTTTAAATATCTTGTTGTTATCATTGTAAATGCAACAACAAACAATTGATGGAAATTGTACCTAAGTAGTAGCTATTCCAAAAATAATGATATGGTTTGGTTTCAGTAATTGCTTAGTAGTACTTATGATTCCATCATGTCATAGCATTTGCCGCATGTTTCCCATCGATTGAACTCATGCTTCACGCGTTATTAGCTACATCCAAAACTTTATCTGTTCTGTGGCTACATCAGTTTACGAAAATACGCAATGGTCTGTGTGATAATATTATGAAGTTTATCTAATATCAAGGTTATTTTAACACCCTTTAGTCTTGAAAATACAATGTACTTTTGTGGTATATTAATATTATAAGAGTAAGTATGTAGATTTGGTGATTTTCGAAAGCACTAACTAGACTAATGTTTGGAAATAAAATAGGTATTGCTGAGCATAGCGTTGATTTTTAAAGTAGAATAGGCAAGTCATGTGTTCCATAATATTAGTAAGTAATTAAATTGTTTTCATTTTAAAAACACTTAATCATAAGACTTGGTGTCCACGCAAATAAATCAAGTTACTAAAAAATATAGCTTCAAAACTAAAAGGCAAACACTGAAACAAATACTATTTATTTTTTCAGAAAAATAGAATCAGTGTCTCTTTAGATTTATCAAAAATATCAACACTTATATTTCTGAATCCCTCGCGATTGCGAAATCGTTGCGAGGCGTCGGGTGCCGTCGCCTCACCCTTTTTATGGTTTGGGTGAATTATGATATAAAATATTTATCTTCTTTTGGGGATATGTAACGCGACTGCTTCTTTTAGATGATAATACAGTAAATCCCCGTTTTATATCACAACAAAATAAATTGGCATTTCCCAAGACAGTTGGAAGACAATGAACTGCGTGATTCTGTATTTTCTCCCACGGTTGTCGACTTGTTCAAAGGTTAAAGCGTAGTTCGCAGAGCATTTTAGGGGTTAAGTTGACATACGCTGCAAATAGAATATTTCATATTTAGGACTTATTTTTTTCTCACATTTCTTAGAGCACAAAGGTCAAATACTTATTTTATTTTTAATTCCAGAATCCAGCTTCGGTTCGAGGACCGTTGATAGTACACTCGTGAGTAATTCCATAGTGTTGTCATTGAAGTGAATATTGTACTGAATCGATTTCCTCCAATTTAGCAATCAGTTACTTTCAGAAATCCAATATCTTTATCCAGTTTGATTGAACAATCTTTTACGAGAATAAACCTAAGTACCTAATAGTTTTATACCGATTCATATGCGTTTTAAATCTTTAACGTGGTCTCATAAGGGATATCAAAAGGCACAGGTTGAATATTTCGATTGAAAATAACGTGAAAGCGCGGAGATCTCGATGAATTAAAGAACGATGTAAGATTATGTTGTCTTATGATATAATAACGTGCAGTTGGCTAGGAGGTCCAGCATTAAGTACATTTAGCCGAGAGCCAAACAAATAGCGGGTCATCTACAAAGCCGTTTGTCAAGACCGAGTAATTTGTGGGAATGCGTGGTTTTCTTCATATTCCACCAGTAATCCCCCAGTGCGATTTGTCAAAATTTCAACATTACGCCAAGTCACAACGGGGCTTTCCCCACCTCGTCCCTAAGCCCGTTTGATAAACTCTATGCATTATTTCGTGTCAGCGTCGCAACCGGAATGTTTTGTCATCGTACTTACCCCGTCGTAGCAGTCCGTAAATTATGCCACACTTTTGTACAAAAAAGAATCATAAAAAATGAATTTTGTTCTTAGAGAACATTGTTATCTTAAAGCCTATGCGGGTTTGAGCGGTACTTCATTACAACACAGTTAAATGTTTAAATTATAATTTCATTGTATTGTTTATTTAACATTAACATTAACATATGTTCGTATATTGCTAAGACGCATTGTTGGAAGGAGTGTGTACTTAAAATAACTTTAGTACGAAAATAAACAAATACATTTTATGGATTTTTTAACAATTGTTTATAATTCCAGCAAATAATTAAGCATGTCAAAAATAAACTGTAAAAAACCTAAATACGTTAAAACTTCAATTCGGGCGAGACGTCGAGGGCTTTTTTCTTTATTTGAATACTTTCTTTTGACTTTATTTGTTTACGTAAACAGTCACACAGTTATTTAAATGTCACAAAAAGTTACATTCCCCATTATCCCAATCGAGTTTTTGTAAGAAATTTCCCAAGAGTCGCACTGAATCAATGGATATCAGTAATTGGTAAAGTTCGTCCTCAGGCCGACGTGGCCGCGGAACAACTATAAAATTGCAGTTAACAGAGGGCAAACGATTCCCCGATATCGTTACACTGGAATATGGTCCGATTTTGTGGCCTGAGGCATATTCTCATTAAATCTTTAAATTAGACTGTCTGTTTCGTGATTTCGTATGCATGGACATATAAGAGCCTCCCTTATTTCATAAAGTATCACAAGACCGCGCCACCCGGTGGGCGCACAACAATAAAATATCTATTGTGTATCGTTTTCGGATACCTGATAGGTATTTTTTTTCTTATGAAGAATGGGCAAAGCCTTCATCGTATAAGGCTGAAGGTGGAATTGCAGTTCTCCTGGAATCCTCATCTAGCTGCCGGAACTAGACTTAAATAAGAATCTGTCATGTTCGGGACGGACGCCGATGACGGCAATCAAAGACGGTGGTCGAGCTAAGACTGATTTTATTAATTCATGTGAAGCACACCCTCATTATAGTTTTCTACTACCCCCATTACCTGACAATCCCCTATTACAAAAAAAAAAAACTTATTAGCATAACATGCACGTATAATATCCGCATGTACCAAAACATAATAGCACAATATCCTTAGATTAAAACTTAAATATTACAAACAGATTATTTATAAAAGTTGAATTTACCTACATATATACTTATTTACAACATATTTTAACAACAGCACAATCAAGTCTAAATGATCAATAAATAATTACAATTGACAATTAATTAATTCCTAGTAAAATTTTAATAAAAGTACAAATAAGTAATAATAACAATAATTCAACCGACTGCGCCATGTCATGTTCGGGACGGACGCCGGTGACGGCAATCAAAGACGGTGGTCGAGCTAAGACTGATTTTATTAATTCATGTGAAGCACACCCTCATTATAGTTTTCTACTACCCCCATTACCTGACAGAATCCAGTTCAATCCATAAGAATCCACTTAAATGGTGGTATCCAGTGAGGCGGACTTACACCCATATTCTAAGTCGTTCCTCCAAAACAAAAAAATACCCCACACCACTTGACGTCTCTCGAAAATTTTCTCTCTCAAGTTGAGGGAACAACTGTCAAACTCAAGGTACCAGCGACGTACTTTTAGAATTATAAAGTCCACCACTCCAAAAGGTTAGATAGAATTAAAAAAAAAATTATATCCTATTTTACCCGTTGAAGATTTGTTAGGGAATATAATAAACCGGGCGACTAAAAATAATTAGGTTAGGGTAGCAGAAATAATAGGTTGGCAGCGGAAAAAATAGGTTAAGGTTGTAACGATGCCATTTCGTTCTAGCCTTATGGATGGATAAAACCTTCCATAATGGCTGGAAACTCCGTAGTTTCACTCTATGGAAATCAAATTATATTTTTTATCTGTTCAGTCTAAATTCAAAATTTCTCCGTTCCACGATTCCCATTTTGACTTAATTTTACAAAAAACATCAAGCTGAACAGAGCTTATTAAACAGAACCATATTTAAGTATCTAAAGTTGTGGTGAAGGAAACTGTCCCTTCATAATTATCATTATTTTAACAGGAACCCGTGTATCGGGGTAAGCATAACTACCTACTTTCTTACTCATTGTTTAGATTATTTATAACTAGGACTTTTGTTATATCCATGTATTTTCATTTTGTTACAGTTCCTTACTTCTAATTACTACTAATAAAACAAGTCGCCTGTAGAACGTTATTTTATTTCATTTGCCTATTTACTAAATGAGTGCGGCGGTTCCGACGTCCCGGCGACTGCAGTGCTGCCGGACCAGCACTCCGACCTCCTAACGGTATAGCTTGTGCTATCGCTATAGCTATCAAACTTCAAACTCTTATAAAACCCTTCAACGATAGGATTTTTGTCTAATTCCTACATATTTCTATTCATCTATTGGATTCACTATTGCATTTTTTGTATGAAAGTGACAGCGTCAGCGAGAGCCCTTGTAGGGGGTTTGAAAAATCGATAGCTATAGCGATACCATAAGCTGAACCGTTAGGCGGTCGGGGTGCAGGAGCCCCGCTACAGGGTTAGGTTAGATTGGCGACTAAGTCGCTCACATAGTATTTTTGTGGCCGAAAAACTTTTTTTGTCGCTGCGTTAAATACATGCCATTTGTTAGCAGCTTGATTGGCCCTTAAATGCACTTGAGTGGGTAAATGTTTCTGTAAAGGTAAAAAATATATAATTCGTAACCGATCGGTAATTTCAGACTATCGAGTCGAATACATTAATGAGAAATCTTGATCTTTTATGTATTGGGATTGAAAAGCGGACTCCGTAATTAACAATATCAACTACTTTATTCTTAAAGAACGTAGGAGACAAAACGGATCTTCATCTTGATATTCACTTCTTAGATTGGGTTTTGAAAAATTATAGTACCGTTCAAACAGATGAAGTAGAAAGAACATTTCTAATGGCTTAAATTGTGAGGTTTGGCAGTCTTAATTTAATTAGCAAAACTATTATCCCAAATTATATTAAAACATTCGCAAATAAAACAGGTATCTATAGTAAAGGTTGGCCTTTTGGAAAAGAATTATCGAAATGTTTTCCATTACAATAACTCCAAAGTGTTTATTTATATTCATTCAATTGGAAACTTTCGTTTCAATTCAAAGTAACGTTTAACAATTTAGTAAAAAAATGTTAAAGCTTTCAAAGCAAATGTATCGAATGAAAAAAAGAAAAATTGATAAAATCTGTTGTTAAAAATATGAGAGCACTCATAAAAAACGCTCTTCAAATGTAATTAAATGAAATTGTGAAACAATATTTTTATTTCTTTTATAAGTATATTTTCTTTTATATTAGTTCGTTGTAAAGCTAACAAAGGTTAATTAAGTCTTTTTCTCAAGTCTTGTGTTCGTATTTATGAATAATGATTTTTACCAACGACGGTACGGAGACAGTAGGATATACCTACTGTCTCCGGAGACAGTAGGTATATGCGTTTGGGGTGAGAGGTTGTTTGTTTGTGCAAACCAATGTTACCATTTATCTCCAAAACTACTACTTAGTCCGATTTTGATGCAGTTTGCAGTGATGGGTTCGGGTTTGATTGGTGCATGATCTTAAATAGGTGTTACGGTGACAACTCTAACAACAAATATTTATTTTGCAAATCAATGTTACCATTTATATCCAAAACTACTAGTCCGATTTTGATGCGGTTTGCAGTGATGGGTTCAGGTTTGATTGGTGCATGATCTTAAAAATAAGTATTATGGTGACAACTCACTAGGGGGCGCTGCAGTAAATATTTATTTTGCAAACCAATGTTACCATTTATATCCAAAACGACTAGTCCGATTTTAATGCGGTTTTCAGTAATGGGTTTGGGTTTGATTGGTGAATGTTACGGAGTTAGTGTAAGGTTTCTTAAATAAATGTTACGGTGACAACTCACCAGGGGCGCTGCAGTAAACATTTGTTTGAGCAATACCCAAATTAATAGTCCGATTTTGATGCGGTTTCAGTAATGGGTTTGAGTTTGATTGGTACACTAAGATCAGTGTTACGATGACAACTCATCAGGGGGCGCTGCAGTAAACATTTGTTTGAGCAAAACCAAAACTACTAGTCTGGTTTTGATGCGGTTTCAGTAATGGGTTTTCTGTAGATCAATGTATATATGAATGAAATAGACAACACTGAAATAGCGAGATCAGTCGAATGTACTGTGCTAGACCTACCGAAGTATTAAAATCATCGAGTTTATCCATACTGACCCAAAACATAAGGAGTATTTACAAAAATATAGACGACTTGCAAATTTGAAGCAGATATCTTAATTCTAACTGAAAGTAGACTCCAAAATAATAAGCATCTAACTATTATTTCAAATTACAAAGCACATAATACAACCATCACTTAAACCAGAATGATGGCGTTGTTGCTTACTTAAAAAATGATGTCCAAATTGTAATAGTCGAAGAAATTACTCTAATTCACGCTCCGTGTTTTCAATTTAAATTACCTGATTTCACCATACTGGGAATTTATCGCTCTCCATCAAACAATAGAACAGATCAATTTATTGACTCTCTAGATTTACACTTGGATACAATTATTACACATAAAAACATAGTCATCCCTGGTGACATTAATATAATTCCAAAAGAAGTTGAAACGTCCTATGAACATCACAACAGGTTAAACTATCTCAACATCTTATATTTTGCCGAGGTATTTGCTACCAACTAGTGTAAACAACTGTCTCGATCATTTCACTCTTAAAATTGATAAAAGAAAACATGAAGAGTATATAGCTGTCGTTTATACGTCCGTGACAAACCACTCCAGAGTATTACTGAATATCTCTAATACTCCGAATATAAACCCCAATCTCCTAAAATCCAAAACCGTGTTTGATTATGAAAAAGCTTATTTGAGCTTAACTACGACTAATCCATTACAACTAATACACATTCATGACCCAAATATGTTTATAATTAAATTTCTTACATTTAAAAGCCTCTATCAGATAACAGCAAAATCATAATCAATCAATAAAGGGGCTCTTAAGCCCTGGAACACAGATGGCACATACTGCGCTCTAAGAAACTAAAGATGGATATGATATCAAAACGATTTTTTAAAAGATTTCGCAACTTCTGTAGCAATTAGGTAAAAAAAACGATAAAGGCACCAAAGAAAACAAATAGTCGAGTCATCTAAAAACTCAAAAGCGATGTGGACAGGTGTAAATAAAATAACCCATTTTAAACCACCAATTACTAACATAAATCTTCTGTACGTCGAGTCTCTGCTTGTTAACTCAGTAAATTATGTGAATGTCTTTTTCGCCAATATTGGAAAAACCTTAGCTGAAAGTATTATAATCAATGCTGTACCATGTTTAACAAATACAGACACTGTGAACACACAACCTACATAATTTTTCCTTGTTCGAACTGACGAACATGAACTAAGAGCGATTCTTACTGGATTAGATTCGGGTAGTGCGATGTTAACAACTTTCGGCCAATATCTGTGTTGCCGGCTCTTTGTAAAATTTTGGAGAAACTTGTTAATAATAGGTTAACACAATATTTAAACAAATTCAATATTTTATCAAATGCCCATTTCGGCGTTTGTAAAGGTTTGTCAACCGAATGCTGTTACAGCTATAACGTCATTGATTGTTTCTAAGGTGGATCAGGGTAAAAAGTGCCTCACAGTATTCCTCGACCTAAAAAAGGCATTTGACAACATTTCCGTTCCCATCCTCCTACAACGGCTGGAAGCTAGTGGAATCAGAGGTAGTTTTGATAGTTATCTTTTTGGAAGGAAGGACTCAACGCATTAAAATTAGTGAGTATATAAGTGAGAAGGAACATGTACGCTACAGAGTTCCACAAGGAAGCGTCCTCGGCCCAACCTTATTCTTAATTT
This sequence comes from Chrysoteuchia culmella, assembly GCA_910589605.1. NCBI lineage: Eukaryota > Metazoa > Arthropoda > Insecta > Lepidoptera > Crambidae > Chrysoteuchia > Chrysoteuchia culmella. Next base: position 10,027,783 of record OU342650.1, on the reverse strand, counting down.
ATATAAATAGATTGCGCAATCTCCTATTAAAAAACGGCAAAATATTTTGTTATGCTGATGATACAGCCATTGTATTTATTGGTGTCTCTTGGGAAGAAGTACATAATTCCGCAGAAAAGGGTCTGAGGCAAATTGCACAATGGCTTCATATTAGCCTCCTCACCTTAAATGTAACAAAGTCTAATTACATGTGTTTCTCAATAGTCAAAAGGACACAACCACCAAACAACTTCACACTAAGAATAGATACTTGAGACTCCCAAATATCTAATTGCAATCATCC